>FPAK01000013.1:891969-2297325 GCA_900116095.1 Euclidium syriacum
AAAAATCTGTATTTTTCGGTAAAAAAGAGTTCAATTCAAGTACTCTTTTGATTTTTTCCCTAATTCTATTTGAACTACTAAACAACTTTTTATCCTACTTTATTCTATTAGTGATATTTCTAGAGGTACATTGAGCTTTTATTGTATCATTATTTTTTTAACATTTTCATTTTCTATTATTTATTCATTAAAATATTAAATCAATTTCCACTAAATATAATCTATTTATATTTTTAGTAATATTTCTTGTGATTTCAAGAAAATAAAAAATTGCAACTTTAAAATTTGGATTTATGATTTTTAAAATTGATATAACATTCAATAATTCATAAATATTTTAAAATCTATCAATAACGAGGTGAGAATTTGCGAGTTTAGGGAACCTTTACTAGCAGCTACTAGTAATGAAAACGAGTTCAATCTATATAATTCATTTTCGTTCAGTTGTGGAACAATTGTTTTTCTTTGTTTTGAGAGATCTAATTTGAAAATTAATGTATAAAAAAATTAAACTTACCCAAGTTATTCAATAGAAACAAAAACTGGTTTTGTGATTAAATTTTTCTTTTAATTTTTCATTTTGATTTTCAAATTTGAGTTATTTTTAATAAGAATATAATTATAATTATGAATTTAAGAAATATTGTTAAAAAATGCAAACAAGTTGCATAAGACACCAACCTCGATGACTGTTCGATTTGTCTTGAACATCTAGGCAACAATAATAATGACCGAATGATGGTTATTATTCGATGTAATCATATGTTTCATCTTGGTAAAAACAAAATTGTTTTGTTTTTTTTTTTTTTTTTTTAATTCAATTTTACTATGTCAATTTGAATAAATGATGATACCACATACCTATTTTTTAATTTGGTTACAAAACTATGAAAATTATTGATAAGAAATTTTAATCAATAATTTGATATTTTTCCAAGATTATTATATATTAAAAAAATGAGGTATGTGGTTCAATAATTTTATTCCAATCGACATAAAAAAATAAATAAAACAAGACAAACGAAAACATTTTTTTACCTCTATGAAATATATGATTACATCGAAGCATAATTATAGTCCGATCATCATTATTGTTATTAGCTGTCGAGACAAATTGATCATTCATCAAGGTTGGTTGTTATACACAACTTACTTGTATTTGTTATCTGTATTCCTCAAATTCATAATTATAATTACGTTATCAAAAATAAGCCTAATTTAAAAATCAAAAGGAAAAACTAAAATAAAAACTCAAACACAAAAATAGTTTTTGTTTTGATTGAATAATCAGGATAATTTTAATTATTTATATATTATTTTTCAATCTAAAAATCTCAAAACAAAGATTTTTTTTAATAAATGGACGAGGATGACTTACCTCCATTAATATCTCATAGAATCTGTCTTGATTATTTTTTTTCTTAAAAATGATAAAGAAGAAAGAGAGAAAGACATTTTCTCATATGAAACTTTTTTTGATTGGTCTAATCTTTTTTAAAAAATTTTATTCTTTAACTAAAATAAATTAAAAGTACTAATAATTTTTTTTTTTGAGATACTCAGAATGAGAAACTAACCAATGGAAATGCTCTTATATAGATTGAAATCATTTCAATTTATAGTAGATGCTAGTCAAAGTTTAATATATATATATATATATATATATATATATATATATATATATTACGTCTTTATCCAACTCTAAAACAATTTAATATATATATATATTACGTCTTTATCCAACTCTAAAACAGTTTTCATTTTAGGAAGGAAATGTTAAATTTTGACTACCATCTACTATAAATTGAAACGAGTTGAACCAAAATTTAAGTGATGACTTGAAATAAATAATCCATGTTGAACTCAAAAAAATCTTCCCCAAGTCAAGTTAAGGGAAGTTAGTAGTCATATTCAGTGACTAGTAACCGTTGGTCAACATAATATCGTAACGGCTATATCAAGGTATTAATGACGAATACGTTGGAGTTAGTGTGGATTAAAAGTTTTAATCAAGTCTATAAAAGAAGATTAGGACAAGCTATCAAGGGATAAGTAATTCTCAACTCCCATAGCCAAACTTGACATTACACTTTGCCCTCCCTTTGCTGTTAAATTCGTGACCAAGCTCAAACTCTACTTAAATTCATGTAACATGAGAACTCATACTGAATAAATTTGTGAGGTTTTGTGATATTTAATATATTTTCGGCTACCTAAAAAGATCTCTCTTGCTTACTGCCTCCGTCTACATTCTGCTCACATCTCGTATAACACTTGGTCTTTTGTTATCCAAAGATAATACGATTCCAGAACCATCAAACTATATACAAATCATTGACTGTTAAATTTTAGCATTCACAATACCGATGTAATTACATAATTATAACATTTAAATATGGATTAAGGTGATATATGCATTGAACCTCCATGGTAATTGTTCTTGCTTGTTAAATGTTGGCGGTTAATGTTGTTTTTTGACGTGTTCCGTGCATTCATGGTAATAAATTCAAACCCGCTAAATTTTTGGGAGTCATAGGCGTTATCCTATGAGCTTTTGGAAAATTTCGAAAACTTGTAATGTGTGCTAATATGCTTATTTAGAGGCTCTTTAACCAAGTTATAGTGTTGAAACTGTTTAATTTCAAAAACTGTTTAACCAAGTTATAACAAGGTTTTCTACCATGATACATGTGCTTCTATAGAGTCTTTCTAGTGTGTTTTAGGTATTTATACAGGTCTAGCAAGCAAAGAATGATTTGGAACAAAAGGAGATAAAGTGAAGAGATTTGGAGAAAAACTAGCAAAGGAGCTACATAGACATAAACGGAGGCCAAGAAATTGGTCGACCTTTGATCCACTTACCCAAAGAACCAGGAGACGATCTACATATCAAATTGTAGGCACTGGAGTTAAATTTTATTTGCAATTAGAATCAAGCCCAAAGGATTTCTGAAGCCCAAGATATAGTCGTTTTACTGAAGACATGTCATTCTGACGGGATTTACAAGACTAGTCCGATTCACTTCAATGAAACCCGACTCAAGTTTTAAGGATTTTTTACCCTAGGACCGGCCTAATGAGCTATAAAAGAAGGTCTTCAGCAGCAGAATAAGACACACACAAAAATCATCATGAAGCAATTATAAAATTACTTTGTTTCCAATTCATTCTTGTTACTAGTTTCCTAGGTATTACTCTTTCTATAAGATAGTTAGAACTTAAGAAGTTAAGAGGTTGTCATAAATCCTTGGAGATCCACGATCCTCTTGGCTACTTTGATCTTGTATGCAACTCATTAATCCAATAATGAATTGTGATACCGTTACCATGTATGAGTAGTTACCTCATTAGATCTAGAATTTTTCATACGTCTTTTCTATGAATTGCTAAAACAGTTTTAATCAATCAAGTTTTATCACAAGGTTCTTGCTACATTTTTTCTTAACTGATATATCAGAATCGCGAACCATATTTATCAAATCCTAGCCGTTATCTGATAGCAGAGATGCATTAGTGATCGACGAATTGTTCTGTAGTGAGCAAGGTGTGTTCTGTGTCATAGCCATCACTTGTTCAGACACCTTGTGAACAGTTTTAGCTTAATCTCTATTTCTTGTTTATTTATAGCGACAATCCAAATGAGACTTTAAGATTTAGGGTCTTAAACAAAGGTTTTTCCATAATACACCCTTAGGGTAAAGTACAATCAAGTGCCTAGAGTTCTAGAACTAAGAGATAAAGATTGATTGAATGCTTAATTCATAATTCATAGTTACCAATTGAAATTCCCTAGGATCTAATACCTTCACAATATTGAACAAAAACCGACGATTTACAACTCTCATTTTCAAAGGATTTCCAATTCAGATTTCTTAAGATAATAGATCAGTCCTAGCTCTATGTGGGATCGATAACCTAAGTACTACATCTATAAACTATGCACATGCAGTCATATTTAGGTGAATTATTTCACACATCATGTGTTCTGTCTAAAATTGTGGTGCGGTCTGATATGCAATGTTGGCTCGATTATTCGTATGTTTGATCTGAATGATGAGTGTGGCGTGATTTAGATACAGACACGATGTTTGAACTGTCCTGATGGAGTGAAGGAAAGGATTAAGGATTTGGATTGTTATGTTGTTACTTAGTTGTGGGGATGGCTGGTTAGAGAACGGTCTCAATGCGAAAAAGCTAGCAAGAAAAAGCCTCAAGCAGAACCAAGGAGGGAGGACCGCGTTCCACTCGGGATATTCGAAGGATAAAGGAAAATAAAAAGAGTCATGAGTAAGTAGCGGAAAGACCATGAGTAAGTAGCGGAAAGGCCATGTTCTTTAAATTTCCGAGTCTGTGTTTTAACTTTGGAAAGCCGGGTCATAGGATGGTGGATTGCTTCAGTAAGAAGAACACTATAACTCAAGGTTAAAATGAAGTAGTGTGCTTCTCATGTGGACATAAGGATTACTTCGCCAACGCTTGTCCTACCAGGCGACATGTTCCAGCAAATGCTCTCGTCATCTGTCCTCTTCAAGCTCCACCCGCTATTGAGCCCGCTCCTAAGCGGCAAGCCACAGAAGGTAGAGTCTATGCTTTAGAGCTAGACGCTCCCAAACCCCCAAGGCCGGTCTAGGGTCCCATCGTAGGTAATAAGGCTCTTTAAACCTTAGCTCTTATTTTTGCTTGTGTGGTTTCTTGATGGTGTTGCTTGGTTGTTTAAATATATGTTGATTACTAACGTTTAGGGTAGGAACAATACTTGTGGTAGATCATCCCACACATGTATTGTTCGACTCGGGAGCTACTCACTGCTTAGTAGTTCATGAGGTGATTTTTGAGTTTGTTGGAGATTTTGTGGTTGACAGGGTTGACATGGCTGTAGATACCCCCTAAAACTAAACCCTTCAAGCAAAGCAACGTCGTCGAGGAGTAACCCTGGTTTGCAAAGGGAGGAAATTCGTAGCAGATCTATTTGTGTTACCACTTCGTGCAAATGAAGTAATCCTAGGAATGGATTGGCTTTCTGGTTATCGAGCGATGCTCGATTGCAGATAGGGAGGAGTTATATTTCAAGAGAAAGGTCAACCGAGCTTAAAGTTTTATGGAATCAGTACGAGCAAGTCCGTATCTCTAATCTTAGCTTTGAGAGTAAAGGATATTTTGAAAGATGGTGAGGTATATCTTGTCACCATCATGGCAAGAGGCGAAGCTCCAAGCAACGAGAACGAAATAAATGACATTGCGGTAGTTCGGGAAAGAGTTACATCCACCTCGGAGTAATCCTTTCATAATTATTTTGTAGCTCGGTGCAAAGCCTATTTGGCCGAAACTTCAAGAAGGAAGGAGAAGAGTTATTTTACTAGTCAAAGTCTTTTCTCTTTAATTTCTTTGTAAATCCTTGTGTTTCATAATTATCTTGGTGGAATCCTAGGAGTCATTTTTGATTACTATGTACCTCTAGACTACTATAAGAACTCTCTTGTATTCAAATTTCTAAATCATCAAACATTTTATTATCAAATCTTCTTCTTAAATTCGTTTGATCATCCTCTTGAATTATGAATTTTGGAACACTTTTTTCATTCATCTCAAGAGCCGAAACTCTAAGGGATCTTCATCAGTCATCACCCTTAGAATTTTCAATTCAATCCATCCCTTACCCACCGTGTCTGGCCTTTGTCACGCACACATGACAAGTAGATAGTCCAAAGATCATCCACCATCCTTGAGAAGTATCACTCACTTTCCCTTGTTCTCAAAACCAGCAACTTCAAGATTCACAAATGTTGATACTGGGTTCAACTTCTAATTATTTGTAATTAGAGGGGTTCTTTTTTGGAAAAGTATTAAATAAGAAGACAGAAAAAAACCTCGGAAAAATGATGTTTTATTAATGAATTTGATTACAACGTATGTTAGCTCGGAATGCTGAGTTAACTTTATCAAAGAGAAGTATAAACCTAGGCGATCTAGTTATTCTTCTCCCCGATTCTGAATGAATCTTATTAGTGAAGGGGGGTATGTATTTATATATCCTTAATAGTCGGTCTCGTAAGCCCATGGGCTAACCTCGGAAAAATGGAATATTTCCATTTTTCGAAGACTAGGGAATCTGTGATAAGATTTGATCTTATTCTGTCCGAGCTTTAGACTTCGACCTAGGACGATGTTGCTTATACCCCTGCTTCGGACACTAAATTCGATCATTCTTCACCGAGGATTAATATTCCTGTTGACGGGACTTATAACCTAATAAGTTATCAGGGAAGAGCTCGGTAGGGACCAAACTCCAATTAGTGCCAAACTATTGATAAGGGGTAGAACCCCACCATCAACAGTAAGTCTCCCCAGTTCATCTGAGGATGTCTTCAGGCATCGTTGGCGAATTTCCATCTTAAATAGCTTGTCGATAAATGAAGTTCGGTATCAGTTGATCTTCGTCTTCAATTGTCTTAATTTTAATTCTTCAATATTAATCTTTGCTCTGCAATTTGGCGGGAAAAGACCGGACAACGAAAAGTTTTATCCTTTTTACGCGCGAAATTCTTGGGTATTACAAGACCCTTTAATCTCCCGATGACGTGTCGACCGTACATTATTGAAACATCCGAAGCGACTCTTGGTGGGAAAAAGAAAGAACATGGTTCATTCATTGAACCCCTATTTCCCCCAATACAATTTTAACACACCTTGAAGACGTCGGTTGAACTTCTGTGAACATCAAACCGCCTTCTTCTTAACAACTATTTAAAGAGACTAAATCCCTAAACCTTTTATCTCTCACATTATTTGCGAAATTTTTCTAAATCTTCTTTTTCTTCTCCGAGATCGTCCCAAAATGTCGCTCGTCAAACAAAACTCTCTTAGCTCCAGTTCCGAGACTGACTCCACCTCAGCTTCTTCTTCTTCCGGATCCAGCGAATCACAGCAGGAAAACCCCAGAAATCATTCAAACGATTCCTTGATCGACATCGAAGGCGTCTCTTATGCCGAGAAGGAAACTGAAAATCCCGCTTTGTCGATCTCAGCAAATTCTCCATCCAAAAGCAACAGCTTAGAAACCATCTCTAATCAAGCAATTGCAGGAGAGGAATTCTCAGAAGACTTCGGAGATTCCACCTTCAAGGAGAGTGATATTGAAACTCTCCGGTTATTCGCCTCTAACCCAGAAGATCTCGATATTCTGGTTTCGAAGACTGAAGAAAGACCTTGGACTCCTCTTGAGGGATTCATGTGTCTTTATTTTCATTTCTTGACCGAAGCTCGACTTTGGTTCCCAATTCCTTTCCTTCTGGTTGAATTCTGCAAACAACTGAAGATTGCTTTTACTCAACTAGGACCCGGCGCTATCAGACATATGGTAGCTTTCCTGATCCTAGCCAGCAGGGCCGATATTATCGTTCCATGCTGGAAATTCTCTGAACTCGCCAAACTTGTAGATAATCAAGATGGCAGAACCTGGTATACTATGGTTAAAAACATCGGTAAACTAGGTACATGGTTCATTTCTAAAGCCAAAAACTGGCGTACTAACTTCTTCTTCGTTCGGATCAATAAGACTTCCATGTTCGATCCTAGTGCCGAGGTAATTAGAACATGGTCAGTCGATACTTCGACAATTATAAAACCGGTCCTCTTTAAAGAACTCACTTTGATCTTTAAAGAAGAGATGGATCAGATTTACGGCCTTACTCCGTTGGTATTTCCGAAGACTCCCACGAATTTTATCAATCTTGCCCGCTTACACTCAGGTATCTCGAATTTCTTCTCTTTTCAAAGTTTTGGATTGCTCCTTCTCACTGTTCGGTTTTTCTTATAGGCTATGAAGTTTCTCAAACCGACTCTCCATTGGAGAGATCACCTTTGAATTACTTCAATAAAGCGCTTATCTGAGCTCCCCCCAAAAGATCGAGGTTTTATAAGCCTCAGAAAGGTGAAATAGATTCCTCTGTTTACAAAACTTCAACTTCCTCGGAGAAGAGACGCAGAAAAACAATCAACAGTTCTCCGAAAACCAAATTTTCAAAGAAAAGGTCTGCTCCTTTGGTTATTGGAACTCCTTTAACCAAAAGACAGAAATCTCAATTTGAACCCGAAGATGCCCCCTTTAAGTTTAAATTTAACTCGCCATGGCTTCTCTCAAACGATGAAGAGAATAGAGTAGAAATTTTCTGGAAAATGGCTGGTTGCAATTCTTTAAGGCCGGAGGGTGATTTTCTTGTGAAAGAGCACGTGTCCGTTCTCACAAGGAATTCTATTCGGGTTCGATGATCTGTCTCTGTCTTTGGTTACCTTTTAAACTATTCTGAAGTCTCAACAAATATTATTGTTCAGAAAGCTCGGAACACCTGTCTCATCGTGGGCGAGTACGAAGGCTTGTTGAGGGAGAAGAATGATTATATTGACAATCTTGAAAAGAAGAATGAGACTTTGGAGGTTGATCAGACTTTGGAGGTTGATCAGACTTCTCTCACTCACCAAGTCGAGGCTATGAAGAAGGAAGCTCGTGCTGCTGCTACTTCTTTAACTCATAAGGTGCAATCCACCAAGAAGGCGATGGCTGAGAAGATCCAGCAAAGGCTGAATTCTATCGTGAAAATCGTCCGAGCTCGGGACGACGGATTTGAAAAAACTATGAATCTCGGTCAAACCCAGACAATCTCCGGAGTACTCAATGCTCTATCTTCTCAGGGTGTAAATATCCCTGCTAATCTTCTGAAGCAAGTGGAGGAGGATGCCAAAGCAGCCGAACAAGAAGTCAAGGATTATACTTTCCCTGTAGAACACAACGCCTTTAGCTTCGACGTGTTGTTGTTCCTCTTTTTTCTTTTGTTTATTAAAGAACCGTTGAATGATAATCCTCAAGGGTTTTCGAAATTATACTTTTGTGTCAAAATTATCTATCTTTCCTTGAATTTTGAGAAAAGATTCTTTGAGTATTCTGTGTGTTGAAAGAATTCCTTCAACATAATACCATATATTCATGGGCAGAGCCGAAAATATTCAGTGAGTTAAACCTCGACTGGTTTGACCTCTAATCCTTAGATCCTACTTTATCAGATCATTAGATTAATTGGGTATGAGTTTTTTATGTTTACCAACATAAGCGGGAATGTCCCGACTTTGCCTTAGAATCCCTCGGCCTTACTTTATCAGGCTCCGAAATCTTCAGCTGCATTCGGTATAGAATGTGTTAGAGAGATAAACCATGTTATCGAGTACGTGATCAAGGCATCGATTTCGTATTTTTTATTGTTTTTGGTGAACCTTGGTTAAGTATAGTCGAGTCATTGGGACTTCATTACTATAAAACCAAGATTTGATGTTTGTAGCTGAACCTCGCGGAAGGCTGCCTACGTACCGTTGGATGAGACCAAACCACACGTAGTTCCGAAGTTTTGTTGATTATCTTTGAGAATACGAGATATCAACGGTTTTTTTTTTTTTTTTTTTTGCTTTATATTCGGAGCGTTTTGAAATTTAGAATTTCCTTTCCGAATGAAAGGTCGGCTTCTTTCTCCTTTAGGCTTTCTTGGAGGCAATGTCTTGCTTCGGCTTGACTTCCTCTTACCGAAAAAATTCCAAGTGGAGTTGAGAATTTAAGGCATTGGTGATAGGTTGAAACCACTCCTTTCATTAGGAATAGTCAGGGGCTTCCGAGAACTATGTTGTAGAGAATTGGCTTTTCTATCACGTCGAAGTTGACAATCCTGATTGTTCCTCCAACCGTTACTGGGAGTTGTACTGTTCCGAAAGTCGGAAATCTTTCACCACTAAAGGCTGTTAGTGACTTGAGTCGTGCCTTGATCTTTCTCTCCTTTGACCATAGTGTTTGGAAAACGTCAATACTTATGACATTCGCCGCACTTCCGGTATCTACTAGTATTCGGGGAACTTCGTAATCTTTAACTTGTAAATTTATTACTAAAGGGTCGTTATGTGGGACTTCGACTCCTTCTAAGTCTTCGCGAGTAAAGACGAGCTCCTTTTGTAGAGCTAACTTTGGCTTTGTTTGATGCTTGATCTGCTCTTGTGATTCTGTCGGGAGTCTTGAAATAACGTTTATGCTTCTGCGACGAGATGAGGATTCTAATTGTGGAGATTCTTTTCTTCTTTGGTGATTCTTCTTCAAGAGTCGTTCTTTTAACTTCAATTGGTATCTCTTGGTGAGAGTTTCTCTTAAGCTCGGTTGCTCGGGGACCCGTTCTAAGTATTTTTTCAAAATATACTCTGGTAGATTACGTCATTCTTCTGTGTTATGTCCGTAGGCGGTATGGTAACAGCACCATGCCGGGGAAATACCATCTTTTTTAGTTTTAGCTTTCTTCTTCTGTTTAGATACTGATCTGGAAGTTCGGCGGTTAGGAGTGCAATTCTTGCTCTGGCTCTTTCTTTTTGTTCGAACGCTCTATTGTAGTGCCGGCGAGGTTCTTTAAATCTTTTTCTTATTTCTTCAACCTCCGAAGTAACCTGATTGTTTTTGGACAACCGGGTTCTACTTTCGTCCGCTTTAATGTATACACTTGCTCTGTATAACGCATCTTCTATGGAATGGGGTTGGTAAGCTGAAAGTTCTTCCCAAAATCTTGTCTCATACCATGTTCCGTTAGTTAGAGCATCGATGGCTAGTTCGTCCGAGATATTTAACTGAAAGTACATTGTCTTGAATCTCTTCATGAAACTCTGGAGTGACTCGGTCGATGTCTGTTTTATGGAGTAAAGATCGGAGATCGTTGCTGGTCGTTCGAGATTAAAGATATATTTCTGTAGAAATTTATGTCGTAGCTCGTCAAAACTTCTAATTAAATTAGGTGGTAAGTAGGTTATCCAGGTTTGGGCATTTCCTCGTAAACTTTCCGCAAAGTATTGGCACTTCTTTCCTTCCTTATCGGATGGATGAATTCGAGCTTGGTTGATAGTGATCATAAATGTTTTAAGGAAAGCTCTCGGGTCTCCTATCCCATTGTAGGTTGGTAATTCCAACTTCCCCTTTCCAAGCGAATTAGGTCCGAAATTGGTTGTCTCGGATGGGTTTTCATCTATATTCTCGAATGCTTGGTTCAACTGCGGGGTTTGGCTGAAGGATTATGGAGCAGAGCTTTCATATCCCGAAGTTCACGATGCAATTCTGCTATTGAGTTGTTCGTTATAGAAGTCGGGTCGTCGTCAATCAACCTCTTGCTGATAATCCTTCCTTGGCTTCTTGTCGTCCCGTTCTGATTTTCCTCTATCTCTTCCATACCTTGTTCCTCTTCATCTGATGATAGACAGTTTGTTGGAAGGCTGTTTATTGGCTCATGAGCCTGATTACTTGCTTCCTTGTTCTCCAGAAGACCGTCTGAGGATTCTCCATGCCCTTGCTTTGTCCACTGAGTTGGTAATCCCAACTCCTGATCTAAAGCCCCGATGGGCGATTGATCTCATCGTGTTATTCGTGGTTTTCCACGAATCGTAGTTATCATTGGTGTTTCCTTTTCCGAGATCTCTGTTTTACTTAACAAATTTCCACCCCTTACCTGCCGCGCCAAATGTTGATATTGGGTTCAACTTCTAATTATTTGTAATTAGAGGGGTTCGTTTTTGGAAAAGTATTAAATAAGAAGACAGAAAGAAACCTCGGAAAAAAGATGTTTTATTAATGAACTTAACTACAACGTATGTTAGCTCGGAATGCCGAGTTAACATTATCAAAGAGAAGTATAACCTAGGAGACCTAGTTATTCTTCTCCCCGATTCTGAATGAATCTTAGTGAAGGGGGGTATGTATTTATATATCCTTAATAGTCGGTCTCGTAAACCCATGGGCTAACCTTGGAAAAATGGAATATTTCCATTTTTCTAAGACTAGGAAATCTGTGATAAGATTTGATCTTATTCTGTCCGAGCTTTAGACTTCGGCCTAGGACGATGTTGCTTATACCCCTGCTTCGGACACTAAATTCGATCATTCTTCACCGAGGTATCCCTCGATCATCTGGGCCGAGGGTTATAATTCTATTGAAGGGACTTATAACCTGATATTTCATCAGGGAAAGGTCGGTAGGATCCGAACCTCAACTATCGCCAAACTATTGATAAGGGGTGGTAACCCCACCATCAACAGTAAGTCCCCCCCCAGTTCGTCCGAGGATGTCCTAGGGTAGAGTTGATGAATTTCCAAAATGAAGTAGCTTGTCGATAAATGAAGCTCGGTTGTCATCGATATTTGTCTTCTGAAGTCTTGAATCTTCTCTTTTTCTCCCTTGATTTCACTGATTAATATAGGTCAGAAAACGAAAAAGTCTCTTTCGATTGCGCGTGTGTTAAAATCTTGGTTCTATCAAAACCTCTTCATCTCCTCATGACGTGTCGTTCTCCGAAAAGGCACAATGAATGAGGAAGTGGAATAGGCATATCCTTCCTTATAAATATTCACTTCCCAGACCTGAATTCTCTCCTCATTACTTCATAACTCTTTCTTAAAAAATCTCTTATCTCTATAGAATGATGTCGAACTCTTTCATGAAGAACCTCAAAATCTACAAACCTCAGATAATCGTTTTCCAACCTGAGGGGTCGAAAGTCGAAGAGGAAAAATCGCTAACCATACAGATGAAAACGAAGACAAAAGAAAAGAAAAACTGAAACCTCCTCCCAAAAGTCCCCAATCCAAATAGACACCTCAGCGTTAAATCCTATACTTCCTCCGCCTTCTACTACTCTCCCAGACACAACCACTATCATTCCATCTAACGATGAGAAAATCCCTGATCTGATACCTTCGGAGAAAAACTCAGTAACTCGCGTCACAGATTCCCAAAATCCTGGAGGAAGCACAAATATTTCCATTTCTGAACCCTAATACGAAAGTAAAAATTCCATAATTTATGCCTTCTCCAAAACAAAAGGTTCCAAATTATGCCGCTCCAGTCCCTAAGGCGATCAAACCTACTCTTCCAGCAGGTTCCTTGAAGCTGCATTCCGAAGCTCCCAATAAAAAGAACTTGGCTAAGGTTTCACAACAGGGTCCGCTTATCTCGACTTCGTCACACTCCTTCCGATACTCCTTTGGGAAGAATGTCCCTTTGTTTGAAGACCAGAAAGAATGTGCTAAACTCTTCGGCAAACTCGGAGGTCGATCCGTTTCTTCCCCCCCTCTTTCCGAAGCCGAGAAAAATTCGTTAATCGAAAGTGCGGCTTCGTCTTTTTTCAAGGTTTCGTAGACATTTGTATTTCCTCCTCATTCTATTAAACCTTTATTTATATAGCCTTCGTTTCTATTCACAGACAGCAGCCGTTTTCAATCGTCTTTTGTCAGATGTCGAGGTGAAGCAATCAACAATGGGGAGGGAAATAAGGGATTTTAGATCCATAGTGAGGAAAACTTCTCATGATTCTGAAATTGTTTTGAAGATGGTCGAGCAGGAATCCCAAAAGTCTGCCAAACTTGCTGGCGAAGTCATACGTCTGGAACGCGAATTGGAGATAGCTTGTCACTCTAAATTAAGCGGGTCTGCTTCTGGACCAAGTTGAAATAAGGCGAAAGGAAGTGACATCGACCAAAAGACAATTGGTCGACTTGATGGTCTTGGAGAATGTAAGGGTAAGTTCGAAAAGATTCGGAAATACATCGACATAAGCCGGCTTCGTAATTCTCTGACTGATTTATTTCATCAGATGAAAGGAAAGTGCGATCTGATTGAAGTGCTTGAGAATGAGAAAATTCCGATTCCTCCTATAATGAAAGAGTAATTTTCTTCTCAACTAAAGAATCTTGAGCATCAATTGAAAGAATTTCCTATTTTTCCCCTTCGTCCTTCAGACATAATAGTTCCTCCTTTATTCCGAGGAGACCACAGACGCAATCCTCGCTCGAATGACGTGAAGATGAAGTTGCCTCCTGGAATGTGTAAATCCTTGTGGATCCGTTCTTACTTTGTAATTTTTCCTTTTGTTGTTGTTTTTTCTTCTCTCTTTCATATTTTCTTTGTATGAACTTGTTCCGAAGTTTCTAATGATTTTTTTGAAGTTTAATGACTTTTTAGCTTAAATGTTACTTTATCACATTAAAACTTTTGTCACTTTAAAAATTGATTTAACAAGAAATGCTCGACCTTAATCTGTTATACCGAATTCTATTTTATCGAATTCCGGTATTTGAAGTGGTTTTAAATGTGCAGGAATTACCCGACTTTGCCTTGTAATTTCTCGGCTCTACTTTATCAAGCTCTGAAATCTCCAGCTGCATTCGGTAAAGAATGTGTAAAGGGACGAACCCTGTGATCGAGTACGTGATCAAGGTACCAATTTTTTTTTTGTTACAGCTGGACTCCGAAGAGTTGCCTACGTACCTGAAAGGGATCAAGCCATCAGTAGTAGTACAAACCTTACTCAGTTTTTTTTTTTTTTTTTTTTTTGGCGAAGATACTACGGCCCGTCCGTGTAATGATACCTTTTTAGATGGTATGAATTCCAAGCCCGAGGTATATCCTCGCCTTCCATAGTCTTCAAACGATAAACTCCGGGTTTGACTTTCTTTAAGATTAAGTAGGGACCTTCCCACTTAACCCCGAGTTTTCCAGCTCCGAGTTCCTAAGGATTTTCAAACACCTTTCGTAAAACTAAATCTCCTTCATCTAAAGGGCGATCTCCGACTTTCTTGTTGTAATATCGAGAAGCAATTTGTTGATAATTTTGAATACGAAGTAAAGCGTGATCCCGAAGTTCCTGAGTTTTATCGTTCCGTTCCTTCAATTTTGAACCTTTGAGAACTCAGTTGATGAGGCTAGAAAAATTTCTTGTGATACCACTATTCTCCTAAACCTTGAGAAATTCAAAAGAAAAAGTAATGAAATGTCTTAGTCTGTAGGAGAGGGAAGAAACTTGTGGGTTAAGATTTTCTTATCTTAAGTTGAAAAAGGAAAGAATTTTTTCTTTGGACAGTACTTCTATGATGTTGAAATTACGATGATTGGCATTTGGATAGATCGATTTATGAGATTGTGGCGTGAATTTGGGAAAGTTCCTAAGCTTTGGAGAAGTACATGGTATTTTTGACTTGGTTGATTCTAGTTTTATGTGGATTATATAGATAAGTTATATGTGGTGTTGTTATGAGTTTCCAATGTTTTTATTAGTTTTTTCAGCAACTTTAATTCATGTTGACTTGACGACAAACAATGGTTTAAATCTTGGGTAGTTTGATGTATTGTGAATTTTACCGGTTTTCTACCATGATACAAGTGCTTTTATAGAGTCTCTCTAGGATAGTTTAGGTATTTATACAGGTTTTATAAGCAAAATAATATTTGGAGCAATTGGAGTTAAAGTGAAGAGATTTGGAACAACACTAGTAAAAGAGATGCATATTCAGAATTTGAGTTCCATAGGTTGACCGACCATCGACCCACTGAACCAAAGATTCAAGAGACTAGCAACATACAAAAATGAAGATATGGAAGTTACCTTTCACCTCCAATTTGAATTAATACGATTAGATATCTAAAACCCAAGATATAACCGTTTTACTGAAGACATATCATTCTGACGTAATTTACAAATATGGCCCGTTTCGCTCCAATCAAACCCGACTTAAGTTTTAAGAAGTTAAGAAGGTTCTACACTAAGGCCGACCTCCACACCTATAACGAAAGTTCTTAGAAGCAGAGGAAGGTACGCCTTCAACATCAATCACAATCATTCATAAATTTACTTATTTCCAAATTGTTCTTTTGCTTTGTTACTAGATCTCTATTACATTATGAGCTTTGTTCTTTTGAGACTATGAAGAGGTTAAGAGATCGTTATTGCTCAACTGAGATTTTTGAACCTATGATCTGCTATTGTCTAATTTTCTTGCATGCAATTTATTAATCCAACAATGATTTGTATTACTAATTCCATATCTTAGTAGTTCTCTTATTAGATTTAGGGTTTTTACAAGGTTTTCAATTGATATGTAAAACGGTTTTCTATTTGTGGGTTAAAACCACGAAATTCTTTGCTGCAAAGCATGCTTAACAGTTACAATTAGAGTAATGAACTATGTTTTAAGAAGCTAGGTTGATCCCAGTGTCGGGAACGGATCGGAGGAGACCATAAATATACGTAGTGAGCAAGGTGCTTTACGAATCACTTGTTTAGCTAATCTGGGATACCTTGTGAAAATATTTGACTTGATCGTTTAATGGTTGTTTACATTCAGCGACAATCCAAATGACTTTTTGAGATTTAGGTTTGCAAACAAAGTCAATATCCTGATAACACTAATAGGTTTGTGAAAGAATAATCGTGTTTAGAGTTCTAAAATTACTTACTTGCACCGTGATCCAATATTACATGTTGAATTCCCCTAGATGTAATGTTTTAAAGTCTTGCATACAACCTACTACGATTAGATTACTTAGTTCATTCATTAGTTACTTAACCATCTACACATTAGATTTGCTCTTAATCACAATAATTCGACCTAGCCTTAGCTCTTTTAAGGATCGATAATGTATACAATTGTGGATTGTGTACTTGTAGTTACTTTTTCACACATTAATATACGTTTATAAGCTTTGTGTGGATAATAATGTCACTGTCACTTATGATCCTTTGTATTTTCAGCTGAAGGATCTACTCTCAGAGGTTTAAATAACAAAGGAAAACATTAAGAATGGTGCGTATGAGTGGCTGCTGCTTTCGTATTATGTTTCTTGTTATGCTTTTCCTATATCCATGGCTTCTTTTTCGGATTGGAATTCCTATTTGGGCGATCCACATGTTGAACTTTTGCATAAGATTATCTCTCATTTTAGTCTGCCATTTTCGAATAAATTTTAACTTCTTCTCACTTTTCCAATGCTTGTTAAACTAATAAGAGTCATAAGCAACCTTTTGGGATCAATTCAATGGTATCGTTTAAGCCTCTAGAGGTTGTTTACACTGATTTTTGGACATTTCCAGTACATTATTTCAATAGCTATAAGTGTTATCTAGTTTTGGTTGATCACTTCGCTTTCTATACTTTGTTTTATTCGTTGGAAAAGAAATCTCAAGTCCTAGAAACATCCGTGAAGTTTAAAGCACTCATATTATCACACTTTATTTTTATAATGGGGGTGAATTCATAGGCATGTCTATTTTTCTAACTATTCATGGTATCTCTTATCTCACTTCCTCCCCATACTCCTAAGCACAATGGGATTTCATAAAGGAAACATAGGCACATTGTAAAAATATGTCTAGCTCTTCTTAGTCATGTGTCACTACTTAGCACCTACTAGTCTTTTGCCTTTGCTATTGGGATTTATCTTATCAATCGTCTTCCTAAATTTTCTCTTGGATTTTGAATTTTTTGTGACAAGCTATTTGGTGAATTCACTATGAAATGCTTAGGGTCTTTAGGTGTCTTTGTTTTCCATGGTTACGACTATACATGCCTAATAAGCTAGAGCTTATGTCTTCACCTTTTGTTTTCCTAGGAAAGTTTCACTCAAAGTGCATATCTATGTTTTAAGCCTCTTAGTGTCCATTTCTACGTTTCTCGAAATGTTGAATTTCATGAAAACGGCGAATATTTCACTTCCTCGAGTGATGTAACAAAGGAGGTTGCGTCCACTTCTTCTCTCTCGGTTGCATCTTTCCAATCGTCACTCACATGCTCGACAGTTTTAGTGCCTCCCGAGCAAGCTCCTTCACCTAGACTGAGTTTTTCTTAAGCTGTCTTATCATCTCCAGAACGCCTGTCAATCAGTACAGACAATAGTATCGATCGACACACCACACCACACTATAGTCAAAAGCTTGAGGGTGTTGAGCAATATCTAATATCCCGAAGAAGAAAAAGACTCCTTAATATCCGCAAAAAATCTTGTTGCATTGGGTGGTTGTGAACCCAATCAAGAGAACGATACAATGATAAAATACCAGATATTAAGCTCATGGCAAAAACCAATGATACATCATGCATACTTCATATACCAAAACCACCTTCACTTTTTGGAACATAAACATCTTTCCACAAGACCCTAACTCCAGCTTGAGATACAGGCTATCCGTCCAAAAGAATGCATTACAGAAGCTTTCCATCTTTTTAAGATACCAATTTAGTAATATGAAACCCGAACACCAAAATATTGTTATACTTGATATCACCGAGTCGATAAGCTGCAGAATTCCCACATAAGAGAGATGATGTGCACACCAGATGATAAACTTAGTGTGAATTTGATCCTCAAGCGGTTCATAATTTACTCGTCGTATACTACTCACTGTTAATGGTAACCAGAGATAACAAATTGGAAATTCATGAAATATTAAGACCTAAACCTTTAGCAACAGTCTCCATGTTTTGCTTCTCTTTGTTTACGGGAAGAATTGGAGTCTCAGGAGTGTTAGTGTTTAGACTCAATATCTTCTCAGAAGTATTAGTGTTTAGACTCAATATCTTCACTAAATCCTGTAGAACGCCATTGTGAGATTGTGTGTATCATTAGTGGAAACCATGGTATCATCCACATAAAGAAGGTGGGTTAGCTTAGTCGACGAGCAGAATAGGTGAAAACCAAAATTCTCTTTCATAGTTACCTTATTGAGCATATACGAAAGCACATGATGCTTAGTCATCCGTTTTGGAAACAAGTTTCTACTTCAAGGGATGAGATTCTTCACTTGTAGTCATCCAAGTTTTCTTTCATAAAGAGTTCTATGGGTCTAATTAACAGACATATAAAGGGAACAGAGTGAGAGGCTAAAAGGTTCCTCTAATATTTCATTAGTCAAGTAATTCCTCTAATATTTCTACATTAATTTTTCCTTTCTTCTATTATATTTTAATGAAAAAGAAGAAGCATGCTGTTAAGATAATAAAACCTGTTAATGGGCCTAGTAGAATAACCCATGTTGATATGCATATTTCATTCATGCCCATCTAACGTTTCTCAGGGTACAAACAAATCGAGGACAAAACTATTTTGTTAGTGAATCTAGAGAAATATCTCTTGCAACGAATATGTTTCCAATTCCGTAGCTTCAGCTTCTCTAGAAAGACGGAGTGCTTTGGCTCTTCGACGGAGATCGACGGTTTGGGGAGGTCAAAGTTGACCATCTCCGGGGAAGGACTGATCGGAGGAACAATTTCCACCGGCTGAGTATTAAGAGGAGTCCCTGGCTGCATCTCCCACTGGAACGGAATACCCTCCGTACTCCGGTGATAGTAGTACCCAACCGATGAGTTTCTTGAGATCGCTGGTTCTTTCTTGCATATATCGTTCTCCATTAGGATCCACAGGGCTTATGTTGTTCTTGATTCGTAGACTGTTCTTGTTCAATGTTATGTTTTGACAAAGAAAGAGATCTCGTGTAAGGTTTTATTGAATTATGGTAAGGTAGGCATATATATATATATGTAGAGAGAGATTCTTGTCCCGTTGAGAAGAAGGAACTTGAGAGTTGAGAGTTTCTGAATCATCAAGTTGATGATAATATTATATATTTTATGAGTTGATAACGTAGAGTGTTATTCATAAAGCTGTTTGACTTTATATTATACAATGGATATTATTGCTTAATACTTAAATGACTCAATTGCTTTTGCACCGGCAAGGTACCATATACATACCATCATGCTTCATGTATCCCACTTTTGTGATTTTCACAATCAAAATAGTTTTTGTTTGTTTGTCAAGAAAGTCCATATATTGATCTTAAAGACGTCTATATAACGTCACTCTAGCCAACACAATTAAATATGGGTTTACATATATGAGAAATATATTGATGGATGTATGTTTCATTTTCTTTTTGTTGGAAGTATGCTTCATTACTATAAATAGCAAGAATTGAAGAGAACGAATTAGATTATCAAATCCACGGTAAATATGAAACGAAGCGCACGTCACTAACTTTGATCTTGGACGGTTCATTCGTGCATGTGAAGGCTTAGATCAAACGCCATTTTATACAGAAATTTCGTCAGAGGTCGATTAATTCCCACTTTAAAGTTCGAAGTGGCACTAGACGCTCTCATGAATTTCTGGAAACTAATTCCCAGCGGACCTTGATTTTTGTGGCTCGAAAGCATTAAATTTTCTGAGGAAATGTTTTTAATAGTTGGGAAAGAAACGCTGCATTTTGCTCTGAGGGTGAAAAAAAAGGTGATTAGGATTTCTTTGTTCTCTAAGCTTCGTATGCCTCACGGCATGTCTTATCCGGTGGTTGTTCTGCCGGATAAGGTGATGGATGTGAGTAAGGAGGATCGCGTGGTGGTGGAGGAAGTGATGAAGGGTGTTGACGGCTAGGGACTTGGTGGGGCTGGTGAAGTGATTGCGAGAGTTGAATCTCTGGGTGAAAAGGAAAACGGACAGGTTATTGGCGACGGTAAACCTGTAGGGGAGGTTGGGGTCACAAAACTTGGGCAAAGAAGAAGGAATTCACCAGAACATAATATGTTTATGCGGAAATTAACGGGGAGAGCAAGGTCATTGTACCAAGAGAGGTTTTTATCGATGCAAAGCCTCTTTGGGAGGATTTCATCATCGGAAATTTCCCTGTTATTGCATCTCATTTGGCAAAAAATTTACAAAATTGTAAATAGCATCTAGAGGTTAGGTGATAAGTCGAGTTTGATTGATCTTTTTGTGATGAACAAAAATACAATTAAATTCAGGATTTGCAATGCGACGATTCGAAATCGTGTGCTAGATCGACGAATGTGGAGCATAGTTGGTAAGCGCATGGTGGTGTCTAAGTGGGCTTCTTTTGCTGAGAATTCTCAATCGGTGATGACCTCCATTCCAATTTAGGTGATTCTTAAGAATATTCCACCAACAATGTACACGAATAAGGGGTTTGAATTTCTTGCCTCGGCTATGGGGAAGCTGGATCGTTTGCATCCAAAAACAGAGGACTCTGAAGATTTAGAAGAGGCAAGGCTGTTAGTTATTGCTAATTTAACGAAGGAGCTCCTGACGTCTCATTCTTTCACAGGTGAGAAGGAAGGAGAGGTGGACACAGTGGTCACACACACTTACCCTTGGGTCCCTCCAAGGTGTAGTAAGTGTTAAAAATGGGGGCATGGAGAGGATAACTGCGTAGTTGGGAAAGGGAATGGAAAGGGCTTATCGCCAAAGAAGATACTTAAGCTTGCAACGGTGAGTTTGGAGACAACTGATGTTACTGGTGCTCTACAAGTTTCGCAAAATGCTCCTTCTCAGGTAGTTACTGAAGAGGTAAATGAGGAACTTACAGATGGAGTCTAGAAAGATAAAGAGCTGGAGGGCATTAGTGTCACTGGGGCAGAGGATAGTTAGACGGGATGGATTACTCCATCAAAATTTGGCCGTACTCCGGTGAAAACTGGTTTGGAGAACTCTTCGAACGATGTTTTCAAATTCATGATAACATTGTTTCAGAGACTGAGAAGGAGGATGTTTCTAGTAATGTGGAGACAGTGCCTCTCACGGTTGAGGAGCATAAGGAGGTAATGGATACGCAGGATCTTTTTACGGAGGATGATGTGATTGCGGTCATTGCGGGGGGAGAAAGAAAGGAAAAAGAGGTTAGAGTGTGGTTATTCTGGTAAGAAAACCCATTCCTTGTGATGCTAAGTCAGCTCACAAGATCATCACAAACTCGGTTGCTCCAATGCTACAAGATCAAACCTTAGGTATGAGGAGTAATAAGCTTCCCCCATATCAAATTTAATGTCAAGCTTCTTTTGGAATGTGCATGGTTTTAACAAATTTACGAAGCATTCCGTTGTCCGTGACTGGGTAAATAAGTTTGATCTTCCGTTTGGTTGTCTCTTGGAAAACAAAAGTTAAGGAGAGGAAGCCTATGAATATAGTTTCTACAGTTTTTTAGGGGTGATCTTTCATCTCCAATTAGGATTCTCATCGTTTGGGAAGAATATGGGTTGTGTGGCGTTCATGTGTTCGTTTGACTCCATGTTTTACAAGCAGCCAAATGATTACTTGTTTGGTGTTGTTTGAAGGTTCATACCATGAGGTTTTTTGCTCGTTTATCTATGCCTCAAACTCAGAGGTTGAAAGGAAATTTCTTTGGGAGGATCTTAGATCCCATTATGATTTACCATTGTTTAGTAATAAACCATGGATGATCATTGGGGATTTCAATGAAATTTTGGATTGTAGAGAGCATTCTTGCGTGATTTCCAAGAGGTGGCGGCATATTGCTCTTTGACTTATGTTGCTGCTCATGGCCCATTGTTCACATGGTGTAATAAGCAGGATGAAAGATTGATATGTAAGAAGCTTGATCGAGTTCTGATAAATGAAGTGTGGTTAAGGGAGTTTCCGCAAGCTTATGGGGATTTTGAGGCTGGAGGTTGCTCTGATCATCTTCGATGTAGGATCAAAATTCAGGCTGACTCTTTGAAGCCTAGGAAGCCGTTCAATTTTTTCAACGTTTTGACTACTTCTCCAGAGTTTTCACCTATGGTAAATAACTATTAGCAAAATCCAGAGGAGCTTTTTCACTCAACATCAGCAATGTTTCGGTTCTTAAACAAAATTGAAAGTGTTAAAGGATGGCTTAAAGCTTCTTACAAAGACGCTCATCGGGGATCTCATTAAGCGAACAAGAGCAGCATATAAGGCGTTATGTTACAAGCAAGAGGAAACTGTTCGAAATCCATGTCGGCAGGCTATGGATGATGAAAACAGAGCTTATAGGAAATGGGAGAATCTCTTTTTCATGGAGGAAAAGTATCTCAAACAAAAGTCAAAACTTCATTGGTTGAAGGTGGGGGATGGTAATATAAAAGCTTTTATAAAGTAGTGAAGGTTCGAGAGATTAGAAATGCGATCAAAGAAATTCAGACTTCCACATGGGAAATTGTTGATACGCAAGAGGAGATGAAGAAAGCACTTGAACATCATTTCCATAAGTTTAAAAGTCATATACCGAAGAACTATAATGGCACTGATGAAGATGCATTGTGCTCGCTTTTGCAACATAAGTGTGATGAGGGTGATAATACTTCTCTAGTTAGGGAGGTTACAACATAGGAAATCAAGGATGTTTTGTTTTCTATGCCAAAAGAAAAAGCACAGGGCCTGATGGATATTTAGTTGAATTTTTCAAATACTCATGGTCGATTGTGGGGAAGGAATTTATCATAGCGATTCAATCTTTTTTCTTGAATAGTTTTATACCGAAAGGGGCTAATGCAACAATCTTAGCACTCATTGCAAAGTTAACATGTGCCACGGAGATGAAATATTATCGCCCTATATCTTGTTGTAATGTAATCTATAAGGTTATATCAAAAATTATGGCCAACAGATTGAAGAGATTACTGCCCAAATTTGTCTCTCCAAAGCAATCAGCTTTTGTTAAGGATAGATTGCTCATAGAAAACGTCCTCCTGACTAGTGAGCTGGTTAAGGATTATCACAAAGATACCATCTCCGCTTGAAGTGAGATGACGATACACATTTCAAAGGCTTTTGACTCAATTCAATGACATTTTCTCTTGTTTACTCTCTTTGATTTGAACATGCCTCTAACTTTTATCCGATGGGTCGAGCTCTGTGTCACAACGGCCTCTTTCTCGGTCCAAGTGAATGGAGAATTATCGGTTCTGTTTAAAGGTGAGAAAGGACTTCGTCAAGGTTGCTCGCTATCGTCTTATTTGTTCGTTCTATACATGCATGTGTTGTCAAAAATGCTAGACAAGGCGGCAAAGGATCAGAAATTTGGTTTTCATCCCTATTGCAAAAATTTAAACCTGACACATTTATGTTTTGTAGACGACTTAATAGTATTTATAGATTGAAGGAAACGGTCAATAAAAAAAGTTTTGGAAGTTTTTAAAGAGTTTGTAGAATTTTCAGGACTTAATATTAGTCTTGAAATATCGATGCTGTTTATGGCAGGTGTTATTGATCGTGATAAGGATGAAATCTTGCAAGATTTTTCATATGCATCGGATGCTTTGCTGATTAGGTATCTTGGTTTACCTTTATTAACGATGAAAATGTCCGTACATGACTATATGCCGCTGATAGAGAAGATTCGCGCGAGGATATGTTCTTGGACTGCGAGACCTTTATCTTTTTCCAGGAGATTGCAGCTTATAAGCTCGGTCATTCACAGTCTTGTCAACTTTTGGATGTCTGATTTTCGACTTCCAACTGAATGTTTGAAGGAGATTGATGGTCTATGCTGTGCTTTTTTATGGCCGGGTCCTGATTTAAAAAAGACTAAGGAAAAGGTTGAATGGGTTGATGTTTACTAACCAAGAGAAGAGGGTGGTTTGGATCTGAAGTCGTTAAAAGAAGTCAACAAAGTCTCTTGTCTTAAATTGAATTTGAGGATTGGCTCTGCCAACTCCTTGTGGGTTCAATGTTTCCGAATTCATCTCATTAGGAAAGGGTCTTTTTTGTCAGTATCAGATACGACTACAGTAGGCTCATGGATGTGGAAGAAGCAATTAAAATACCGGTCAATTGCTTTGGATTTTGTGAAGATTAATGTGAACAATGGAGTAACAACATGTTTTTTGGCATGATAATTGGTCGACCATGGGAAGACTGATAGAACTCACCGGTTTGTGAGGATGTATCGATCTTGGCATACGATTTAATACAACTGTTGTGGAGGTTTTGTTACATCACAAGCAAAGGCGGCACCGGACTCAGATCCTAAATGATATTGAGGAGCAAATAAATGTCCTAAAACGAAGAGGGTTGAGTGATGAGGAGGATAAGGCATTGTGAAAAGGAAAGGCAGACAAGTTCAGGCCTTTTTTCCGATCTAAGGACACAATAGGTCTTCTTTGTGGCTACCAATTAAAGAAAACATGGTCTAATGCGATCTGGTTCAGCTATTCTACGCTGAAATACTTTTTTGTGGCTTGACTTGCTATCCTTAATCGTTTGACAACATGTGATCAAATGGTGGCTTGGAATTTCGGAGCAAATTTGACATGTGTTTTTTGTAATGATCCAGTGGAGAGTAGATCACATCTGAATTTTGAATGTGTCTATACTAAAATTGTGTGGCAGAATTTGGTTGGACAATTGCTAGGAGGACGATTCAAAGCTAATTGGGCGAAGGTTTTAGCAGTATTAGTTGATTATTCTATATTCGTGCTACACTCTTTCTACTTCGGTACATATTTCAAATGGCCATTCATGCTCTATGAAGAAAAAGAAACAGGAGAAGGCATGGAGATGTAGGCTGGCCATCGGGTCAGATGATAGCAATGCTTGATAAAGGAATGCGCAATAGAATCTCCTTTGTTCGTGAAATGGGCAACAGCGTTTTGGATACATCAATGGAAGTATGGCTGGGTTCTAGATAACCATACATCAAGTTTTTTTTTTTAAAATGTGTTATCTTTCAAAATAAAAGTGTAGAACAGCTGCAGCTGCATTAGCTTGTAAAAAAAGGTTTTTTTTATTATTATTATTAGTTTTACACAAATTAATAAGAAAAAAAAAAGCATCAATTTTTTTTGAGGCCTATTCGTGTTTTTAAAAAAAAAAGCTAAGATAGAGGCTAAGTTTGAATTGTTTCCCTTCTTTTTATAAAAATTTATACTGAAATCACATGAGCTAATAAAATTTTATAGAAAATTACAGCCGAAAAAATACTTATTATATTTGGGGTTAGGAAGCACACACTACCTTAGCTTTCTCCCAAGACCATCTCATGTATGTTCAGCCGAAAAAATACTTATTATATTTGTAGGTTAGGAAGCACACACTTCCTTAGCTTTCTCCCAAAACCATCTCATGAGCATTTAATTTGTTGGTTTTTAAACCTTATTCATAAATCATTGCATTTAGCTTAATTATCTTTCATTTGCATTTTATAGTTAGGTTTGCATTTGCATACATATATTAGGGGTTTTGAAATTTTTTTTAGGTACCAAAGAAAGAAAATGGAGATAAAGAAGTTATGAGGATCAAGGAGGAACCATATAAAATCAAGGGAGATGAGTTTGGAGTTAAAAAAAAAAAAGTGGTTACAATGATCAAATTAAAGGGCTTTAAAGCTCAGCTTAGATGAAGGAGTTACTAAACGAATTAGCTCTTGAGTTCTTCAAGAAATTTGGGTGGAATCGAGTTAGATTTCCACATGAGTTAACTGTGGACCGTTTTAAGGCGTAGAAATCAAGATATGATCGATTTAGTGGAGAAAGGTCATTCATGCCACCAGCAGAAGCTGGGAGTAGGATGGTAGAAAGTGCCCAAAGGAGTTATGCCGACCATAATACAATTCCTGCCGCCTACACGGGCATAAATCCGGAGCAAAACACTTTTTTTAGTCCCTTTTACCCCTAAAAAATTCTCAACTTACTATATAAACCTCTCTTGTAAATATATTAAGCTAAGTTTTGTTTTAGAGAACAACTATATTAAGCTAAGTTTTGTTTTAGAGAGTTGTTCTTGGGACATTTGAGAGAGAAATCTTGGAGAATTTCTTAAGAATCTAATTATGCTTTGATTATCAACTCCATATTTCATCTCTTTACTTTATGTTTTTAATTTATGCATCTACCTTTG
Source organism: Euclidium syriacum (assembly GCA_900116095.1). Classification (NCBI taxonomy): domain Eukaryota; kingdom Viridiplantae; phylum Streptophyta; class Magnoliopsida; order Brassicales; family Brassicaceae; genus Euclidium; species Euclidium syriacum. Next base: position 918,468 of record FPAK01000013.1, read on the forward strand.
AGGCTCATAATCAATCTCATGATCATATGTGAGTAGTTGACTTGATTGAGTTAGCGCTTTGGTTAAGATGTAATAGGGTTGGGTAATTGATTTAGGTAACAGAAGAACTTTCTTTTAGATAGATTAGGAGCTCGAAACCTAGTCTAAATCTCTAGGCATTTCATCGCCCGAAAGGTGTTCCATGAAATGCTAGTAGCATTTTCAAAGGTTGATTTTCATCTATCACAAAAAATTGTAGGTATTTGAATATAAAGATGTTAGGGGAGAACTAGTAATGCTTGTTAGAACTAATTGAAGAATGCTTGGTTTTGATCAAGTATGCTCATTGATTAGGTTTGAATAAAGAATTGGTGACAAAGAAAGTGGTATAATTTATTCTTAACTCTAATGCATAGTTGGTACTAAATGATAATCATAAATCACCCAATCAATTCTCTTAACCATAAAACTCCCGAAGCTCAATCTTATTTTTCATATTGTTATTTACATTTCATCATTAATCTTTAGTTATTTGAATTTCAAATCAATTAATATTGTCATTTCATATTACATTTCATTTGCTTAGGAGTAGTTAATTGATCAATCAACCTATACAATCAACAACGTGAATCATCTAATGATCTTGAATCATTCTTAATACCACCTTCTAGCCTCCTAGTAGATGATCCCTTTGCTTACCCTTAATCTACTTAATTATAGTTATATAATAGGATATTTTAAGGTGAAATATAAATGTGTTGATTAAAGATTTAGCTTCAACAACAACTACTAGGCAAAAACCTCTTTATCATCAGCCCTGCTAATTCCACATATTTTAATCCTGATACTACATTTCAAACACACAGTATCATAATAGAGTCAACATGATCGAATCTACAAGCACGAAGCGTCATAAAAAAAATCTGAGAGTGGGGATTAGCTAACACGAAAGGGTAATTTGTTAGTTTTCAATAGCAAGTAAGAAAACGAATGAAACAAAGTAAGCAAGCAAATAAAGAGTACATAGAGAATTTAAAAACCATTAAACATCATAAATTTTCATTAGGCACAAAAATCTAAAGGTATTTTTAGAGGCTGCAATGTAAAAGCCACAAAATTATTCATATCTTACAATCTTCTGAATCAGTTTTTGAATTCCTCTTATTTTTATTACTCTAAAAATTTCCACACTCTAGACGAACATTCTTCACTTACTTTTCACTCCTAACATTGAATTTTATTTGATGAATTGTAAACTCTTACTTTTCCATCCCTTTTATTTGATGGAGTAACACCCCCCCCCCCCTCTCTACACCTTAAAAAATACTTAAAACTTCCTGAGAGTCATACTTGGCCCCGAACCTCTGAAACTTAAAATGGATATAACATCACAAATACCCGACTCTGGTTAGCCAGTCTGGTCTACATCTTCAAACACCTCAAGGAGAAAAATTCGGGGTCAAAAGGGAGGGCTTAAAATTGGAACCCTCAAAGCCCTAGAAAGATAATAACATCAAATCCATCTGAATGGACCCAGGCATGTAGAACTGCTAGCTCTCTTTCCTGTAAGTATGTGTAACTTGACCTTGAACAAGAAAAGGAAACAGCTTAGAAGCAGCCGGGGAGGAGCAAAAGGTTTCCTTCATAGCTAAGAAAGGGATCCCATTTTACCTATGGTCGAGTTAAGTAAACCAAACCCGGGTAAGGAGATAACTTGCTGGCAACAAATAGTACATAATGACGTGTCAACATGATATTGGGTGGTGAAGGCCCATGAGCTACACATGTGCCTCAATAACATTAAAAGCACGTCGAATAACTCTGCTATCAAGGGAAAAATAGTACAGAGAACCTCCATACCCGTTTCTAACAGGCTGTAGACATCTCGGGAATGCAAGACGTGCCAGCTGGCCAATTTGACAGAAGTGATAGGTAAAAATCACGCAAGTGTGAAGACGATCCTATCCACAACCAAACCAAAGTAACCCAAACAAAACCAGTCATATCAGAATAACACAACCACTCGGTCTACTAACTTGAGTAAGGTATCTTCTATAAATAGAACACTTGCTCGCTACGAGAAAGGGTTGGTTTATCATTCTATCAAGGCTTAAGATAAGACTTCTATGATATTTCTCTGTTTTCTCACATAGAGTTTTCTTGCTAAGTTTTGCTTCGCTTTTCATTTGTTAGATTCATTAAGAACTCGCCGATAATATCGCCGGCTCTTGTAGAGTCCTTCTCGAGTGCGGTCGACTCTCTCCGAGTTCCATTTAAGAGTCATCTAAATGAATCCCACTTTTGAAAACACTTAAAGTCTCGACCTTTCAATATATATTTGAGACTTTGAGGAGATTCAAGTTTAAAGACCACCGTTTTCAAACCTTCTCACTTTAGAGGACCGCGATAAGAGCTTTTCCGGTCATCTCTGACCTCACCCCACTCATGCTCGTTTACCTTTTTCTTTCTCCTAGAAGAGCTCCAAAAAATACTAGAGAACTTTGGGATCACTCTGTTTTTACGGATCGAAGTTTAACTAGACCCTCTTTGTTTCCCGGCTTTCTTTTCATTTTTTTGACATTATTCTCGTGGTCAATTATTGATTTGAGCGTCAGAGAATCTTCGAAAAAATCTCTTTATCGCGATGACCGGAAACTTCACGCCTTTCCTTTGTCGTCGTAGTAAGTTTGCTGTCAGATTCCAACAACCCCTGTAGAATTAAGGTTCACCCCGAGGTGAGTCCTGTCTACCCGGAGTCCATACACATCGTTATCTCACTTACAGCCTCAAGGCTTGAAAGACCGAAGAACATATATTTCACCCCGTGGTAAACTCAGTAGCAGATTTTTGAACCTGCCTCTACATTAATCCTTTAACGCTCACATACCTGTAAAGTCTAAGCCCATACAATTTAAGACCCAAATCTATTCAGAATCCGGAGGACGTGGCATGCTACGTTTTCTTACCCGAAACAATCACCTTATATTTTTGCTTCATAAATTTAGCAAACTACATTGAAAACATAGCCAACCGTTAAATCTTCTATGTAGAGAAAGTTTTACTCCTAAAACATTGCAAGTGTACAGTTGTGTAGCTGTAGTACTTCAGGATCGAATCCACAAAGACTCTATAGAACACAATAAATTCTACTTTAAAGTCAAGCTAGGTGAAAAAAGTTGTTCTCAAGAAATCATGATTAATGCACGAATACACTAGGGATTGATTAAGAGCTGTTTCAGAACACAAATCACAAGATTATAAAAGTTCAGTTTCCGCTGATAAATCTAACTATGATTAACTAATTAGAAACTCAAATCCTTTTGTAGATCCTAACAGTTAAACATTCATTCTAACAAGTTTGTTAAGTTCACAAGTTCCATAAACCAAATTCCTTTGTGATTAGGCAAACTTGCTCATCTAAATTAGATTCCAATTAATGAAATTCGACTTCCGCGTCCTTTGAAATCTCTAAACCTAACTAGTGAATTACTTGAACATAGAGAGATTTGAAAAAGACATGATGTTTGAAAATATTTGCATAAATAAGATAAAAAGGTAAAAGAATAAGGTTTTGAATTCCTCTATAGAAACCGGCAGAGTCTCAAATGTAAAATCTCTTCAAAAGCACAAGTCTTCTCTCTCTAGAATAAGCTTAGCATAAACAATGGCTGAAAATTTCTTTTTTATAACATTAGGGATAACCTAGAATAGTGGGGCTAGGAAAAGGAAACAACAAAGCCCAAAATAATAAAGAAAACGCAATTTGGAAACTTTTTCGTCACCCATTGGACCAACAGGCACCTCAGAAGCAAATTCTCTTCTTCTATAGACATGAGAATCACTTCAAACCACTTGGAGATAAAATCTAACTTCCATATCTTTCTTTTGGTACCGGTTTGGTCAAATTTGAGTACCCGAAGACCTTCAAAGAAAGCCAAAGCTATGAAAGTCATATCCGAGAATCCATCTCCCATTTTTCGATTTTCTCCTTTTTGCTCCACTTTCTCCAAGTCATCTCAAATGCTCAAAACACCTATTATATAGTATATAGTCCTGCAATAGACTTTAAAAACACACAAAAGCATGGATTCTAAATCCCGAAAAACCACATAATATCAATCTTCAAGACCTTTAAAAAAAAACTTAAATCCTTATATTTTTTTTCATTCCTTCACCCTCATCACTTTTCATCAATATAATTGTAAATCAGCTTAAGGTTTTTGCTTTAATATCATTGTAAATCGCTGTCTTAGCTTTTGCAGCTTCATTGACATTTTGTGCAACAGTCCATTTTTTCCTTGGCCTAAAAAATGCTTCTTGCTGATTATTAATCATCATAGGAAGATTCTAACCAACTTCAATGGAATTCCAAGAATTTTCATCAAAACTACTGCCAAGCTTGCATATGAACATTCAAATACCCATAATTTGATGCATCAGGATGTGGTGGTATTTTCATAAACGTGTTCTCTTTATGTGAATCCATCATATTTACTTTCAACCTTTATCTCACTTCATGTACTGTGTTTTGATCTATATATGTACCTCACACTTGATCAACACAAAAAAGACTAAATCTTTCTTGGGAACTCGATACTAACTGAAAATGTAGGTGAGAGGCAATATTAAAAATTTTGTTTATAAGCAAATGAGACAAGATTTATTAAAGAGAAGTTTGATTTCCCTATTCATTGGGACCATGTCCTGATTACAATCACTAAAAAAAATACAACACATTCAAAAACGCGTAAATAAATCCCAATTAACTTGACTTACCCTCCCTTATATCACTTGTACTCTACATGACAAACGAGGTTGATTCTTCCATGGAAATCATCTTTTCTAACACATCTTTCAGAAACTTGGACCTTCATATCACCCACCTTTCAAGAATTTGAAAAAATTGCGTTAAATATGTCCATTGTAAATGCAGTGAGGCAATATAAAAATGCAGAAAATAAATAAGACACAAGATTTGTTAACGAGGTTCGGTTTTTCCTACTCCCTTGGACCACGTCCAGATTCGAATCCACTGTAACAAGAAAGCAAATACAACTAATTTGCAAACGCGTAAATCAAGCCCAACCCTCTTGACTTACCGCTCCGTTCTATCCCGTAAACTCTTCAGGATAAACTAACCCTAAGCTAAGCTCTACCCGCGCCTAGACTTAAAACCTTGCGTAACTCCGCAACCCGAAACCGAATCCCAGCAGCGTTTAGAACAACCTGCTCACGAACTCAATCAACCCAAATCTCACAAAAATATCGTTCCAAAACGACCAACAAACACAACCAACTCAATGACGCTCACACACACAAAATTATCTGATCTTTTTAATCTCTTGAGGCGTGACGGCTCACAATGCTTTTCTGCTCTTTATATATCAAAAGCTACAACCTCATATCCCTAGCTACACTAGATATTACGTGGAACCTTCTAAAATAAAGGATCTTCACCAAAAAGGAAACAATCATATATTTCCTTATATCAATCTTCGCCCGAGCCACATTCTGTGCCAGCTCATCTTCGTCTTTGTGCCAGCTCGTGTACCTCAGAAGCTTCTCTTCATAATGATGTAAAACTCATTCACAAACTCACTCTCAATCTCCCCCTTTGTTACTGAGTTTTACAACTCAAGAACTCCCCTTGAAACTACAAACTCTCCCCCTCAAACAAATACAAATACCATCAAACACTTAAACAAGTTCAATCCAAATCACCAAAAAACTAAATCCTAACATTCTCCCCCTTTTTGACTATGTGTGTGCACTCAACAATCCTAACTTCAACTTATGATACCATTACTACGAACTCAGCAATCCTAACTCTAAGAAACCAAACCATTCTCCCCCTTGCTGAGTCACACCATAGTCAAAACTAATTGGAAAGAATCTCCACTTACCAAAACGAGGTTTATAGCCCATTGTACTCTTCCCATGGAAATCATCTTTTCAGACTCACATCTTCCTCAAACTTGGACGCCCATAACTCACATCTCGCAAAAGCCTGAAATAGTTGCGTTGAATATGTCCTTTAACTCCACAATGATAGCATGTAGGAACATGAGTTCTCACAACATAAGCTTGCTCCTTTTCACTTCGCTCCTTCAATAACCTGAAACATTTTGGCCTAATATGCCCAACGACTCCACAATGATGGCACACGGGTCGAAAATTTCGTCCAGGTTCATCACACAAAACTACTTTTTCTGTTGCATTCCTGTACCAGTTGTTGTTTTAGTAGTAGTTGCAGTCTCTATATCAGTTTCTGAGGCAGCCGTGATTTTTCCCTCTGAAACAAAAGTTAATGCAGGTTTTGAAGTCTTCCCTTTAAGTCCCATACCAGAAACATCCCTCTTGGAATTTTGAATGCTTAAAATATGATCCAACTGCTTTGTGCCATTGTTAAGCTTCTTCAACTTATTTGTAGTCTCTTCAAGTTGAACTCTAGTTTGTGTTGCTTCCTCTTCCCTTTTTGTTGCAAGTTTTCGTTCTTCAGCAACAAGAGTCTCCAATCTCAGATTCTCCTTAGTCAACACTGAGTTTTCATCAACCAATTTGAGCCAATGTTCATACAACTTCTTGTAGTTCTCAGCAAATTCTTCATCATCAATAGATTCAACATCATTATCATTCCCTGTATCAGGTTTTGTTGCAGTGACTATTTCTGGTACAACTTCAGTTGCAGGTTCTGATGAAGGTTTATCATATGAAAAAGATGTAAATGCCACAAAATTTCTCATATCCTCATCATCTTCTGAGCCAGTTTCTGAGTCACTCGTGACAACATTCATCGCTTTATTTTTGTTTGGCTCCAAAATATTTGCAAACTTAGAACGAACGCGTCCAAACCCTTTGCACTCATAGCACTGAACATTCTTTGATGACTTGCTAAACTGTTCATCTTTATCATAGTTCTTCCCCTTTTGCTTTAGGTACTTAGCAAACTTTCTTGACAATATAACCATTGGATCTTCAGCAGATGATGACTTTAGAGCAATTTCGATAGATTCTTCCTTTTTCTTTTCTTCACTTGCTTGCAATTTACTCAACTCAAAAGCCTGGAGAATCCCAACAAACTCATCAAGATTATGAGCCTCTTCTACTGCTGAAATCTTTGACTCAAACTTTGAAGGTAATGATCTCTTCAATTTCTTCACAAGTTTTTTGTCCTTGTATTGCTTCCCAAGAGCAAACGACTCACTAGATTTATCACATCCTTAGAGTTTCAAACTTTGAAGCCTACATATCCAGCTTTGTTCTCTTAACACTCGTGGTATCCTCAAACATGTTCTCTAATGTCTTCCACGCTTTCTGAGCTGATGCACTTGAGAAATCAATTTAAAGTGTTTTGCATAAATAGCATTATAAATTGTTGTCTTGTCTTTAGAGTTGCAACTTGATTTACGCTTTTCTGCATCTTTCCATTTGTCTTTGAGCTTAGGAACCACTTCTTTCGTATCATCAATCACCATCGTAGGAGGATTCCAACCAATTTCAATGGAATTCCAACAATCTTCATCAATACCACTGATAAATGCCTGCATACGAACCTTCCAGTAACCATAATTTGATGAATCAAGACGTGGTGGTCTTATCATAGACGTGCCTTCTTTATATGACTCCATCAAACTTGATTTCAATCTCTGTCTACCTTTCTGAGCTACTTTCTAAACTAGATTTCAGTACCTCACAAATGATCTACCTGAAATAAGACTAAATCTCTACGAGAACCCACTCTGATACCACTGGTAAATGTAGTGAGGCAATAGAAAAGTGCTGAAAATAAATAAGACACAAGATTTGTTAACGAGGTTCGGTTTTTCCTACTCCCCGGGACCACGTCCAGATTCGAATCCACTATAACAAGAAAGCAAATACAACCTATTCGCAAACGCGTAAATCAAACCCAATCCTCTTGACTTACCGCTCCGTTCTATCCCGTGAACTCTTCAGGATAATCTAACCCTGAGCTAAACTCTACCCGATCCTAGACTTAAAACCTTGCGTAACTCTGCAACCCAAAACCGAATCCCAGCAGCGTTTAGAACAACCTGCTCATGAACTCAATCAACCCAACTCTCACAAAAATATCGTTTCAAAATGACCAACAAACACAACCAACTCAATGACGCTCACACACACAAAATTATCTGATCTTTTTAATCTCTTGAGGCGTGACGGCTCACAATGCTTTTCTACTCTTTATATATTAAAAGCTATGACCTCATAACCCTAACTACACTAGATATTATGTGGAACCTTCTAAAATAAAGGTTCTTCACCAAAAAGGAAACAATCATATATTTCCTTATATTAATTTTTGTCCGAACCATATTCTATGCCAGCTCATCTTCACCTCTGTATTACATTCTGTGTCAGCTTGTGTACTTCAAAAACTTCTCTTCATAATGATAATGATATAAAACTCATTTACAAACTCACTCTCCTCCATCACTCAAACACGATTGTTGGTTCTCGTTTTTGCGTTACGCAAACCAACTGCTTCACTTTGTGCGAAGCCTGTTCTATGGTCCAAATGAAGCCCAATTATATTAAAAGCCCGTTTAAGTATGACATCATATATACGTCACAGGTCAACTTTCTGCGCTGTTCAGCTATGTTAGCAACTCCGACAAGATTCGTTGCTCCATTCCGATTTTCTAGTAAGAGTCCGATCTTCGATTCTCCCTTTTCGAAAGGTTTTCGGCAAAAATCAGTGATTAAAGCCTCAGAAAGAAATCGATTTTTCATGGCGATGTCGACCCCTGCGGCCGCTTGTAGAGGATCAATCACTCACGTCATATTCGACATGGACGGTCTCCTTCTCGGTAACTTCATCGCCTTCGGTGTTTCATCTTTCATTGGTTTGATGTCTGTAACTGGCGTTGTAGTTGTTAGGGTTTCAAATTCTCAGAGTTTCATTGATTTATTAAAGTCTTAGTCGAGTAATTTACTGAATTTTCAAGCCATCGCTGTTTTCTATTTTGAAACACATTGAAAAAGACACCAATTTCTGAGATTACTTGAAATATAGCATATAGCATATAGCTTTATCCAATTTTGTCTAATATTTTGCAGACACTGAAAAGTTTTACACAGAGGTCCAAGAAAAGATACTTTCAAGATACAATAAAACATTTGATTGGTCTTTGAAAGCCAAGATGATGGGAAGAAAAGCAATAGAAGCTGCCACACTTTTCGTTGAAGAAAGTGGAATCAGTGACTCTCTTTCACCTCAAGAGTTCATTATAGAAAGAGAGTCAATGTTGCAAGACCTCTTTCCTACCAGTGACCTAATGCCAGGAGCTAGCCAACTTCTCAGACATCTCCATGAGAAAGGAATTCCAATCGCTGTGGCTACAGGGTATAAATTGCTGAGAAGGCAAATGCGTTTTTCATTGAATTTATCGTTTTGGCATATTTGATCTGAGTTTGTATCCTTGAATAATACAGTACACACACACGACATTTTGAACTAAAAACACAAAGACACCGTGAGCTTTTCTCGTTGATGCATCACATAGTACGTGGAGATGATCCAGAGGTGAAGCAAGGGAAGCCTGCACCAGACGGATTTCTTGCGGCATCTAGAAGATTTGAGGTACATCTAAACAGTAAAATTAAGGTAAAGCCTGTGTTTATAAACTGGTGTTGCCATCTTCTTTGCGGATTTTCATAGGATGGTCCTGTAGATGCACAGAAGGTTTTAGTGTTTGAAGATGCGCCTTCTGGAGTCTTGGCGGCTAAAAACGCCGGAATGTAAGTGCGTTTCTTGTAACATTTTCTTAACGTGTGAGTCGATTTTGAAAACCTATTGTCTTCGAATGTTGTGTGTGTGTGCAGGAATGTGATAATGGTACCGGATCCAAGATTAGATAAATCCTATTGCAATGATGCGGATCAAGTTCTAGCCTCTCTGCTAGATTTCAAACCAGAGGAATGGGGTTTACCTTCCTTCCAGGATACACATGACTAAAGACCATAATAAAGCTTTGGACGACTTTGTTTTGCTTCGTTTTATGATTCAAGCCTGAAGCTTATACTGGAATAAAAATCATTCTTACCCTTTAACTGACGCTAGATACAACAGATTCTTTTTGGGGTATTGAAACAAGTATTTCCTTTATATCTATGTTAAATGTTTTGATATATGATTTTTCTTATTTAGATCAGATTTGTGGTAGAGGATCTATGAGCTTGGGATGTAGGTTTAGAATTGTATTTGATACTGTTTCAATTTTTCTTCTTTAGTAAATGCAGCTTTGCAAGGATTGTTGTTCAAAACATCTTTGGTACATAAAATTGAATGTTAAAATTAAACCACATTAGATATCTTCACCTAACCACAATTTAACATATGTACCTAACTATAACAAAGTTCAATTATAACATCTGCAAAGTTGAAAAAGAAATTTGGGGCCAGAACGAGTGAATTGGAGAACCTTTATATTTAAGAATTTGGATCCCTTGTGAGATGGATGTAGACCCCTTGGTGGGGTGAATCTTCCAATCTAATATAACACGGTGGCCGGCAGAATTCTTAAATTCCTTAAAGCGTAGACAACAACTTCATCAAAGAGATAGATAAAACTCTTAAATAGGAATAGGATTGATGTAACACATGATTACTTAGTTTAGTGACGTCTCAACACCCAAATTCGGAGAGACCCATTTGAGTGGTTAAAACCAATTTAGGATATTGCTATGGGATACGTAGCCTAGTGGAAAATCTCCGACTAATACAAGCGTAGACAAAAAAAATACCTAAATAAACTATTTAACAACAAAAAGAGATAAAACATATAAAACATTAGAATAAGATAAACAAGTGAAGAAACAAAGAAGTGAAGATGATTATTGATACTTAGTCCTTCATTAACAGCTCGGCTTTAATAAAGATCGGACCGTAATTTCTTCCTATGTTGGCCTCTTGGCTGGTTCAGGAAAAACCCATGAAATCTATCTTACTCAATTCATCGCAAAACTTTGAGGACATAAAGAAATCTTCTAAAGATAACTTCGAATCTTGAAGAGCTAAGGAAACTTCTTTACTCTTCGTAAGCCTTGACAATAATTCGTAGCAATCTTGTCATTGTATGCCTTGTTAAATCGCCAGATGAACCAACATGACTCTTTCTCTGAGTCTCCTACATTCATTTGATTAATCTCTTTATGATCAATGTCACTTTATCATCTAAATAACAATTCTCCTTCGACTGCTATGAGAGCAATTGATAAGTGGGTCTTATGCAAAATCAAATACTAAATAACCTATTAAAACTATGTCAATATCCGATCAACACACCTATAACCGTTGTATAGCATATGATTGAATCCAAAAGAATGCTAAACCATATTAATTAACATAAAAGTTCTCTAGAAGCTAAGTACATAGTTGGTCATGATTGATTTAGTTCCTAATCACTACCATCAACACAAAAGCAACAATAAACTAAGTAAATAAAACAAATAATTAAGTATGATGATAGATTTATAGAAGGATTAAGCAATAGCATGAGAAAAAATGGTCATTTCGTAGATTCTAAGGATTTTGGCCTTTGTACGAAGATACACTCATCAATACTGATGTTCTAAAGCTATAATCTTTACTCAATATCTGGTTATCAACGTAAATACAATCGATACTAATCATGGATATCAACAATGTTATCATCGATACTCACTACGTGTCTATGCTTTATCATTATCGACGGTCGTCGCTGTTGGTTCTTGTTTGAACATCTTTTGCCCCACCTTGGTATTCCTGTATCTCTAGCCTCTCCACTTGTTTATCATGGTACATCCCTTGGTCTTTACTGCTCGTTGACACCTAATTCATCCACAAAATGCACCAAATGCAAGTCAAATACATCCTAAGATTCCTAAATACAACTTAAACTGAAATTTTCATGATATATGCATAATGGGGGGGGGTGGTAATTGAGTGGTTTAAAATCTCAAAATCTACAAGGAAAAAGGCCTAACAACGCTAAAATTATAGTGAATCTAGCTTCTGATCTCCACTATTTTGTTGGTTTGAGAGGAACACCGACATCTTTATTCATTACTATTTGTGCAAGCCATTCATCTTCCATTGATGTTCACACATCCTCATCACTCCATATGATGAATGATGTCATCTAAAACTTCCAATAACCGTATTTATTGGTATCCAACACCTTTTTGTCGATGCAACAAATTGTTGTGTAATTTCCATTATTCTCCAAGATATCACCTCTTAAATGAAACTAAATATCGTGAATTTCCCTAGATGCTTGTTGTGATACCAAATGTTAATGTGAGAACATTTGAACACAACAAACATGAACGACTTGGATAACACCAAGTCAATGCTTTTGTTAAACAAGATCAGAAAACTAATCTTACAATTACACTTTATTGGTGTTACTCAATCCACCTTGGGACTTGATCCCGACGATCCTTGTTTAACCTAAACCTTTTCTATTTCTTTCCAAAATTATTAAACAAAATACACAAAAACTCACCTTAGCAAGGAATTTCTAAACTCACGTCTCTCTAAAATGAATTCCCAGAGTGTTAAGGTTGTTGTGATCCCATAACACTCTTGTATACACACATAGTCGAAACTCTAAAACTATAAGATACATGGAAACTTGCGATAACTCTAAATCTTCTACATCTTCACAACTTCTATATTTTTCATATGCTCAACCCACAATATTATATCGTTCGAGAATATTTTTCCTAGCTCCCGCTAACTACATCAACTCCATCATTTCACATCAACTCCCATCCGCCACATCAGTACGTCTGCCTTATGCAGCTTTTTTTATTGAACATATGCATAAAGCCCATGAAATCTATCTTACTCAATTCACCGCATAACTTTGAGGATAGAAGAAGATCTTCCAAAGATAACTTCGAATCTTGAAGAGCTAAGGAAACTTCTTTACTCTTCGTAAGCCTTGATAATATTTCCTAGCAATCTTGTCATTGTATGCCTTGTTGAATCGCCAGATGAACCAACATGACTCTTTCTCTGAGTCTCCTCCATTCATTTGATTAATCTCTTTATGATCAACGTCACTTTATCATCCAAATAACAATTCTCCTCCGGCTGCTATGAGAGCAATTGATAAGTTGGTCTTGTGCAAGCTCAAATACTAAATAACCTATTAAAACTATGTCAATATCCGATCAAGACACCTATAACCGTTGTATAGCATAGGATTGAATCCAAAAATATGCTAAATGATATTAATTAAGATAAAAAGTTCTCTAGAAGCTAAGTACATAGTTGATCATGATTAATTTAGTTCATAATCACTACCATCAACACCAAAAGCAACAATAAACTAAGTAAATAAACAAAAATGATTAAGTATGATGATTGATTTATATAATGATTAAGCAAGGGCATGAGATAAGACATAATGCATTAGACTTGACATTAATTAGGCTTTAAGGTCTTAATTAAGTCGTAATTTAGAAGTTTGGATTTTGTTTTTGGTTTTTGTTTAAACTAAAGATCTTAATTATTAATTTAAGGGTCTGTTTATATAAATTAAAATGGCCTTTGTACGAAGATACACTCGTTAATACTGATGTTCTAAAGCTCTAATCTTGACTTAATATCTGGTTATCAACGTAAATACAATCGATACTCATCATTGATATCGACAATGTTATCATAGATACTCACTACGTGTCTATGCTTTATCATTATCGACGGTCGTCGCTGTTGGTTCTTGTTTGAACATCTTTTGCCCCACCTTGGTATTCCTGTATCTCTAGCCTCTCCACTTGTTTATCATGGTATATCCCTTGGTCTTTACTGCTCGTTGACACCTAATTCATCCACAAAATGCACCAAATGCAAGTCAAATACATCCTAAGATTCCTAAATGCAACTTAAACTGAAATTTTCATGATATATGCATATTGGGGGGGGGGTAATTGAGTGGTTTAAGATCTCAAAACCTAGAATAAAAAGAGCCTAACAACACTAAAATTATAGTCTATCTAGCATCTGATTTTTCTTCTGATCTCCACTATTTAGTTGGTTTGAAAGGAACAAGACCATCATCATTTACACTAAGAACACTTGGATATAAAAATACCTAGATTGATAATGCATGTTTTTTTTTTCTACAGAGAAAAGAGAGTGAAAATCCATTTGAAGTGAGTAGGATAAAGGTCTGTGTCAGGTCCAAACTAAAAAGGATGGTAGTGTAGTCAATATGGAAGCAGCTGAGAAATTTGTAAGTCAATGTTCTATTTGTTGGTTCTTATTGAAGACTATATTCTAAATGTTATTATTTTATGTGTTACAAAGACAAGCAGCTGATATTCTTGAAAGTGATGCTGCATCAAAAAAAACAAAACACACTAGAAGATGAATTAACACAGCTCTTAGAACCTGATAATCCTGGTAGGGTTAGGACAATGGGTAGAAGCATGAATAGTACCAAGTTAGCCTGTTTTCAAGTGAAGAGACATTTCATGGCTCAAATGGAAGAGAAGCAATTTCGTTTAATGGAAAAGGTCTTTGAGTTAGCAGACAAACTTGCAAGAATGAGGAAACAAGTAAGTTAAAATTCATCAGATGTAGACTCTTGGTTTAATCAGCCTTTATATTACATGGTTTTTGACTATGAAAACTTTTATGTTTCAGAGGCCAGAACCTCAAATAGGTGAAAACTCAGCTGATGCAAGAGTAAGTTTCTTTATGGCTCATTTTTTGTTTAAGGGAAAGTATGTTGTCAATTCTGACAAAGGGAATATGCACATTTGTAGAGTGTCAAGTCAAGAACCGGTCCAAAGTGTGTGTTGGTTGATTGGGAAATTACTGATGACAAACTTGTTGAGGGACGTATTGTTTCTTCTGATCCAAAAGACTATGTTAATGACATCCCATTAGGCCCTAATGTTGTTAAAGTCCTGGTTGAAACTGCAATCAAGCCGCATGCCTTTCTATGGAGACCTGGAAGTGAGATGCATACTATTGACCAAGTTGTTGGAGAAATGATTGCATGGCAAGTCAGTAAGTGTTTTTTCGCAGACAATAAAGATATTTCTGATATGGTAAAGTTTCTCCTACATTCCAATCACTATAATTTTGTACTTCTTTGTGAGTGCATAAGCATAATGATTTCTATATGTGTATGACAGAGCCCAATAGCGCCATCTTTCAGAAACACTGGTTAATGGTCTTCTGTTCGGACCAAGTACGGTGAAGGTTTTTCTGGATGTGGTTCATGACCCAGACACATTTATATGGAGGCCTACTAATGAAAAGCCATACCTTGGGCAATCTGTCAACTCGTTTGTAGCATGGCCAGTAAAGAAATGTGTGTTTGAAGATTCCACAGACACAACATCTGAAAGATCTCCTACTCAGAAAACTAACTTCTGCTAAAGCTGCAAGTTCTGAATCATCTCCACTAGGTTCAATTTCTGCATCACCTAAAGGTTCAGTTTCTGCTTCACCAAAAGGATCCGTCTCTGGTTCACCAAAAGGTTTGGTCTCTACTACACCAAAATGTTCAGGATCTACATCACCAGAGGTCCCAAGTTCTATATCTCCTAAGAATAAAATTCCACCACCATGTCCAAAACCTGAAGTAGTTGGAACCATTGCAGCGTCATGTTCTAGCGGAAGTTCCGAAAGAAAATCAGAGTTGCAAGTTGATGGGTATTGGAGGAAAGAAGAAGGTTGTTGCTGAACGCAGATGGGCTTCGAACAACCTATAAGAGACTTGCCACTTTGTTCCCTTAGGGCCAAACGCAGTCAAGGTTTGGATTGATATCGTGAAGGTGAAGAATGCAGCAGTTTGGCGCTCATCAGGTGAGATAAAGTGTATGGGAGAAGCGATTGGTTCACCCATTGCATTGCCAAAAGATAAAGTCATCTTGTGTTAAATCAAGTTATCTCTTCACTTGTTTCAACCTCTAGTATTGGTTTGATGGTTTGTTTGAGACTTGAACTACCGAAGTAGACTAATGTACTGGAATTTTATGTGTGAGACTTTGTGTATAAATTATGAAATATTTGTGGAAATCAGGTGTTTTGAGCAATTTGGTCATTGACGACATGGTTCACCATTAGAGTTTTCATAACAGTCTATATAAAATATTTTAGTGATATAATAACATCTATTATCGCGTATAAGAGCAACTACGAAGCCAAAAATCATAGCTAAAATAATGAGTTATATTACATAGTACTATAGCATGAACACGTGAGCTACCAATACAATTCAGAGCATTACCTCACCGCTATTACAAACCATATATACAATCCGCATCAAACACTATAATAGTGTAAAACCTACAATAGCAAACAGACAAAAATGCTATTATAGTATACAAATAAAATAGCGTTACAAAAATTGCTATTGTAGATGGAGGGGTCTATTATAACTGGTGTGAATAGAGCGTTTGTGAAAACGCTATCTATTACCTTTCATGGCATTGATGTGCTGCTATCAATACCACTTTTTCTTGTAGTGCATGTCTGTTGGTGCAAGCTATTCATCTTCCATTGATGTCCACACATCTTCATCAATTCATATGATAAATGATGTCATCTGAAACTTCGAATAACCGTAGATATTCGAATCCAACACCTCTTTGTCAATGCAACAAAGTGTTGTGTAATTTCCATTATTCTCCAACTCTTAAATGAAACTAAATATAGTGAATTGCCCTAGATGCTTGCTGTGATACCAAATGTTAATGTGAGAACATTTGAACACAACAACTATGAACGACTTGGATAACACCAAGTCAATGCTTTTGTTAAACAAGATCAGAAAACTAATCTTACAATTACACTTTATTGGTGTTACTCAATCAACCTTGGGACTTGATCCCGACGATCCTTGTTTAACCTAAACCTTTTCTATTTCTTTCCAAAATTATTAAACAAAATACACAAAAACTCACCTTAGCAAGGAATTCCTATATTCATGTCTCTCTAAAATGAATTCCCAGAGTGTTAAGGTTATCGTGATCCCATAACACTCTTGTATACACACATAGTTGAAACCCTAAAATTAAAAGATACATGGAAACTTGCGATAACTCTAAATCTTCTACATCTTCACAACTTCTATATTTTTCATATGCTCAACCCACAATATTATATCGTTCGAGAATAGTTTTCTTAGCTCCCGCTAACTACGTTAGCTCCAACATTCCACATCAACTCCCATCCGCCACATTAGTACGTCTGCCTTATGAAGCTTTCTTGATTGAACAAATGGATAAAACCATACATCTTCATTTGGTTCCTAGGACCTATTTTTTCCAGATAATTTGTACCTGATTCACGAAACCGCATAATTTACCATGTCTACCGTCTCTATGGCATGTATCGTCATATTAGTTCCCATGACACAAACAATAATAATAGTTGAGTTTTGAAACATCCTTAAAAAAAAGATTTTCCACAATACCAACTGCTAATAATGTGGAATTCAAGAATTTTATACAAGGACATGACATTATACCATATTACTATATGATCAGTTGATTATATGAAAATCGCCTAAAATCTTCAGCCCCTCCTTGAATATGGGTGTATACTTAC
This sequence comes from Euclidium syriacum, assembly GCA_900116095.1. NCBI lineage: Eukaryota > Viridiplantae > Streptophyta > Magnoliopsida > Brassicales > Brassicaceae > Euclidium > Euclidium syriacum. The sequence continues at coordinate 936,025 of FPAK01000013.1, forward strand.
CCATAATCGGATCTCATCAATCGATTGTACAATAATGCACATTTTTATTTAATATTTGAAGTCATTGTAGGTTAGGTTTTGTGAGAAAAAATTGGTGTTGTGATCTAAGTAATATTGTCTTCGTTATATAGAAATAAATTTCCCATATAATATTGGTTAGAAATTCATGGGAAAATTTCAAAAGGCTGTATTATAACGATTATACTATATTCCAACGATATATTCGTTGAAATTCTGTTGGAAATTTCTCACGGAAACAACTTGTTATAGAATTCCAACCATTTTTCTCACGGAGAACCATTAGTAACTTGCAACATCATCTCACGAACTTTCCATAGATATTTCCAATGAATTTTATTAGGAAATTCGTATGAAATATCAGTGGGAATGGAGGATGTGTTCTTGTAGGAAAAAATGGTTCGAAATTAGAATCAAATTTTTTAGACGATAAAACATATTAAGTAATGGTTACTATTTCGTGTTTTAATATAAAAAATTAAATGAGTCATTAAATTAATATATTTTGATTAAAATTAATATTTATTACTACAACACATACTTATTTATTTATATTATAATACGATATTCATTATATATTAATTGAGAAGATAAAGAGAAAAAATTAGCTTATGTGTCGATTAAGAAGGATTTTAATGGATGTCATTAAAATTAACCAATCAAAATATTTTAATTCATCTATTTCTTTTAAATGAGTCAAAAAAAAAAAACATAAATTTTTTTTGGTCTTTTCCTTTTTCTTAATTAGGTAATTATTTGACTACTATATACCCATAAATGTTGGAGGTGGGTTCAACACCTCCAGAAAGACCCTGACCCGAATCACTTCTAGCCCATCAAGAGGAAAAGCGCACTAAAGACCAAACCCGAGATCAGTGGCTTCTGCTCCATGCCCGAGAAGCCACGTCATCACATACCCACGATGACGGAGAATTTAACACGCATGTCTACGGTCTAGCTCAGAGCATGTCTCATCGTCCAATAGAGGATACATCGGCTATCATTCAACAACCACCGTTGGATTAATGACAGGTCATTCGCGGACAACCCCGCGAAAATTAACCTCTCTGTGTCATGAACAGTTTGTCTGCGGGGGTAATGATTTCTTATCTACCAACCTGACAACCTACCTAGTTCGGCGGACAGAAGCAAATGATGATCCTCGAAAAAAACGCTCACCTGCTACAAATTTCACTTTCAAATCATTTCCTTATATATAGAGGTAGATTCAATGAGAAGGGGACACCCAATACATGCTTTTGGATAAGAATCTTGAGATATATAGCTTAGATCGGTCTTAACATTTCCTATGACCTCCTTGTCTTTTAATGTAAAGTACCCGATCTCTTAATTATATTCAATCTTGTAATCCGAACTCTTTTCCATCAAACAACTAATACGAACACATGCTCAAACTTCCTTCATTTAGTCTTGAAATACTTTCTTCCCAAACTTAATATATATTTGTCTCATCACAACAACTCCGACCCAATTTACCGAACAATTTCCATTAAATTTTCTTGATTCACCAAGAATATTAAAATAATTTTATTCATGACAAAATATCATTTTATTCATGATTTTATTATTAGCATTTATAAAATGTATCATTTTATTTATCTATTAACTTTATTGGATGTAATAAACCTGTAATTGATATATACTTATATTTATATAAATTTATATTTTATAATTTTTTGTTATTTTAAAAATTAAATAAAAAATTACAATTATGAAATTGTTATAAATCATATGGATGGACTCCATAACCGGCCCATGACCCATTAGGGTTTATATTCTTTTGTGTATATCCCGCATAAACTCATGTATATATATCCTTGATTCATGAATAAGAAAACAACTAGTTCACAACACGTTATCAGCACGATTCTCTAAAGCCCTAGCTAAAACCTTTGAAAGCTCAAAGTCCGAAAATTTCACCAAAACCCTAAACCACATCATCAGATCTGATCGTCGTTACTGTTCACGCCGTTACTGTCATCGTCGTACTGTTCACGCGAGTTACTGTTCATCGACGTACTGTTCAACGACGTACTGTTCACGTGAGTTACTGTTCATCTACGTACTGTTCACGCGAGTTTTTGTTCATCGACGTTACTGTTCACGCGTTTACTGTTCATCAAACAAGAAAACTCACTAGCAGATTCAAAGGATCATCCTGTACGGCCTCCAGTAGCGGTCAGCTCCATAAGCCAGCCAGAAATCCAAAGGAGGTTAAGGTACATCCTAAATCTAAGAACATAGATCTAAAACCTAAAACAAATACTCCCAAACCCTAAAGGATAAAACCAGAAGCTCGAAAAAAAAAAAAACCCCTAACCCTAAACACTAAAAACGAAAAAAAAAAAGTAAACCGAAACCCTAAACCGGAATCATGTTTCGCGATCCGCCAAACATAACCCTCTAATTGCGATTTTAAAACGCGAAATCCTAACCGCAAGTTGCGGTTTGATTATAGACCTAAAACCGAACATAAGTTCGGTATAATCCAAACCTACAACCGAAACCTTAAATCCTCGGTTCAATCCGGTTTCATAAAACCCTAAGTCTCGGTTTTCCTAAAATAGCAAGTTTCTATAAATAGAAAGTTTCCTAAAATAGAAAGTTTTCATAAACAGAAAATTACATATAAGGAAAGTTTCCTAAAATAGAAAGTTTGCATAAATAGAAAGTTCCATACAAGGAAAGTTTCCAAAAATAGAAACCCTAATAAGTCATGTTTTGTCTAGGGTTGTTCCATATATTAATCATAGCTGGTCCTAGCAAGTATATGCTGCACTTGCTTGTGCATTATAGATGTCGAAAATCAACACTATTAAACATGCTGCACTTAATGATTAATGGGCATTGGATAATAAGATTATCCATTGAATCAAAAGCCCTCGGTGAATGCATTGTTGATGGTAACAATGCATAAGGCGATTCTTATCATATGCCATCACCTTAATGAGAGTCTCAAAATCAGTACCTCATTATTAAGAATCCTCTGGACCTTTGGACAGAGTTGAATGTTTTACCTAAACCTAAAAGTCCAATTCGATAAAATTGAATGTTATATAAAACATGGAATCGAATTGGTCATAAACCTCAGAATCCAGAATTTCAAATCCATGGACAAATATAATTCTGAGTTGTTTAAGATAGTTTCAATCTTAAAACTATGTGGTGAAGAGGTTACTGATAATGACTAACTAGAGAAAACATTCTCCACCTTTCACACAAATAATGTGTTGCCTCAGCAACGATGTCGCGAAAAGGGTGTTACCACATATGCAAGTCTAATCTCTTGTTTGCTACTTGTTGAGCAAAACAATGAGATATTGCTAATGAATAAGTACAATGAGACCTCCTGGTTCTATCCCATTACCAAAAGCCCATCAGGCTGAAAGACTAAGAAAGAGCTTAAAGAGCCTAAAAAGATTAAAGAGTCTAACCATGTCCAAATAGATAAATATCATGACTATGGTCATATGGAATGGACGTGGTGGGTGTGACATTAACAATCCATATGATCGAGGAAATCATTCACATGGTCAAGGCCACCGATCCGACTTTGGTCGTAATCGAGGTAATGGCCGCGGTATATCCAAACCGCAAATACTTGACAAAATATGTTTGCCACCAATACGGAATGGGGAACCATTGGACTAAAACGTGCATGACGCCTAAGCACTTGTTGATCTCTATCAAAAGAGTTTGCAAAAGGGTCAAGAAGCTCATTTGGTTCATCTCGTTGGCGAAGAAGACTTCGACCATGAGAATGATGACCAAATGGAAAATGAGACTTTGAATTCCCTAGAGGCTTAATTGATTTCGGCATCTAAGTAATCTTGATTTGTTTTGTCTTTATGCTTTATGACTTTGAATTTGTTGATTTATGTTTTTCATTTACTTTATAATTTTGATTGATTTATGAGTTGTGTTTGAAGAATCAAAATGAAATGTCTAAAACATGGTTCATTAGCACAATTGCGGGTATAGCTAAGTTTTACTAAATAACAAGGCCAAGACCCATACCTCTAAAGGCACACAATGGCCAGGCCCATATTTCTAAGGGCACACTATGGCTAGGCCCATATGTCTAAGGGCATGCATCTTGAGATATCAGATGCTCTATATTAACCCAGCTTATTAAGTTTCAGAAAGATGTGTTTGAATGGTTTCCACATTGAAACTAAGGGTGAAGGGAACAAATGATTCCTATATATTACTAAGACCACCCTAGACCATAAGAAGGTCTAAAAGACTATACCGCGTTACCTATTGACCATTACTATGCTAAGGTCAATATGACAGAAGCTAATGCAGTGAACAAGATGTTCACTGAGAAATTCACTAGTGGCATGACCGGCTTGGCCAGCCTGGTTCTAACATGATGTGTAAACTGATATTAAATTCAAGAAGGGCACACCCTTAATGAGAAACGAGTTATCCCTAGAATGTCTCACGTGTGTAGCTTGTACACAAGGGAAACTCATTATAAGGCCATCACCAGTCAAAAGTAACTAGAAACTTGGAGTTTGCTAGATAGCTGGCCAGATCATAAGTCTGCGAGCCCACATACTTAAGACTATATGTCTAGACAATGCTCAGATCATAAGACTGCGAGTCCACATACTTAAGACTATATGTCTAGACAATGTTGGTGAATTAATGTCCCAAGTGTTAATGACTATTATGTGTCCATGGGGGTAAGTGTGGAACTCCCCGTGGCACAATGACTACTGTATGTCCATGGGGGTAAGCGTAGAACTCCCCGTGGCACAAGTCCATACATAGAACGGATTATATGAATCCTTCATTAAATGGATCAGGCCATTACTCATAAGGCCATTGCTCGACCATTACTCATAAGTTTGAAACTTGCCATTACTCATAAGGCCATTGCTCGACCATCACTCATGAGGTCGAAGCTTCAGTAGTTTGGGGACACATAATATTACATGCACCGAATCTTATACGCATCAAGCCATCTAGTGAGCATAGATATTCACCATCCCATTTACTCGAGGGTCATGAGCCAGACATTTCTCATCTAAAGACATTTGGGTGTGTCATTTATTTACTCATAAGCACCACCACAGAAAACAAAGATGGGACCCCAAAAGGGGATGGGAATATATGTTAATATAATTCTCCCACCATCATTAAGTATCTCGAGCCAAAGGCCAGATACAGGGATTGTCAGTTTACTGAATTCATTTTCCCTATATAAGGTGGAGAGACAAACAAGCTGGTCAAAGAAATATAATGGAATCATACATCCTTAAACATGGCAAGATCCTCGGACTCTGGCATGAGAATCAGAGGTCCATAAGATTATATATTTGCAAAAGCTAGCTAATCAAATTGCCAGATTCCTTTGATGACCCAAAGAAAATAATAAAAACGTACATACCAGCTTGTAATGCACCAGTACGTATTGATGTTCAGAAGGGACACAATCAAGTTGCTACAGAGTCTACATCACGTAAGAAACGTGGTAGACCAAAAGGTTCCAAAGATAAGAACCCTTGGATAACAAAGAAAGGTGCAAAGGGAACCGAGGTTCAAGTAACCATAGACATGGCCGCGGCTAATAGACATAACCCTGAGGTACCAATCAATGAGATTTGGGACGCCAAATCTCAAAGGTCCTAAAGGTGTTGATAATAAGGAGATCTCCATAAACTATATCATGTCTATAAACGATATCATGTCTAGAATACATTGGAACCGAAAAGATGTCGACATCAATGATAATATATTTGCGCACGAGGTAGCACTTGAGTTAAATGAGGATCATAAGCCCACGTGTATATAAGAGTGCACTCAAATGTCAGATTGGCTAAAATAAGCCATTAACGTGGAGCTCAACTCTTTAAAGAAGAGGAATATGGTTGGTCCAAAGACACCATTCAATATAAAGCCAGTGGAACACAAACAAGTTTTTGTGGTTGTGTGAAATGAACATAGAGAAAGCGTGAGATATAAGACACGGCTTGTTACACAAGGATTCATGCAAAGACCAGAAATAGACTATGAGGAGATATACTCCCCTGTGGTGGATGCTAAGACATTTAGATAAGTCTGGCTATAAGATGAAATTAATCTGTGGCTAATGGATGTAATGACCGCATATTTATAGTCCACTGGATGATACATAAGATTACCAGAGAGTAATGAGTTCAAAAGATAAGAAAGGTTCTCGAGAACAATACTGCAAAAGGCTGGACAAATCCCTTTATGGACTTGAACATGTATGGGCATATGTTTATATAAAGATGATCCCATCAGTCCATGTATTTTCATAAAAGGTTTGCAAACAAGGGATTTGTAATCATAGCAGTGTATGAAACCTCTGAGAAATCGCCCAAACAAGTTGAAAAATCTAAAGAAAGAATTTGAAATGAAAAGCCTAGGTAAATACTAAGTTATGTTTGGGATTATGGTTTGAGTACATAAGTAAAGGAATCCTTGTGCATCAAATCAAATATACTAAAAGGTACTCAAGAGATTTAATATGGACCAGGCCCACCCATTGACCAAGCCCAATGGTGGTGAGAAGCCTTAGATTGAATAGTAATCCATTCGGTCCAAGATGTCATACCTCAATGCCATATGAGTTCTAATATATTTGGCTAGCCACACTAGACCAAGATACTTGCTTTGCCGTAAACCTCCTATTTAGATTCAGTCCATATCCAACCCAAGGGCACTGAGACGGTATAAAGGAAGGTTTAGTTAATTTTGAGTCTATTCTTCCTACGTTATTTATTTGGGTTTACTCTGTAATGATCTAACCAGAGAATGTCTAGTTCGTTTTGGTCTAGATTATTTTGCTGATGCAGGTTATTCACAAGATCATATTATAGCATGGTCAATGAATAGGAACTACGTGTGGCTTGATCCCTTCCAAGGGTACGTAGGCAGCCTTCCTTAAGGCGCTACTACTACTACTACATAAAATACCATCATATATGAGGACAACGCAGCCTGTATTGCTCAGCTCAAGGATGGCTATATCAAAGGGGATCGAACGAAGCATATTCTGCCCAAGTTCTTCTTCACTCATGAATTACAGAAGGACGGTCAGGTCAAAGTTCAACAGATCCGGTCAAGTGAGAATTCAGCCAACCTATTCACCAAATCATTGCCGACTTCAACATTTCCGGAAGCTCATTTATCAGATTAAGATGCGTAGGCTTAAGGATCTACAGTGATGCTCAAATCAGGAGGAGTAATGCGTGTTGTACTCTTTTTCCTTCACCATGGTTTTGTCCCAGTGGGTTTTCACGGTAAGGTTTTAATGAGGCAACATCCCCAGCACATTATAGAGATCCCGGTTGAGTATCGGGCACGGTTATGTCATCCAAGGGGGAGTGTTATAAATCATATGGATGGACTCCATAACCGGCCCATGACCCATTAGGATTTATACTCTTTTGTGTATATCCCGCATAAACTCATGTATATATATCCTTGATTCATGAATGAGAAAACAACTAGTTCACAACAGAAATAATAATATATTTTACATATAAATATTTTAAAACGTTATACCAATAATTAATTATTTTTTTTATAAAATAATTTAATTTAGATATATTATAATATTACTTTATCAATATATAATATCCGAACCCCAAACCTAACTCGGGTTACCCAGGTTACAATATTTTAATTAAAATGATTTACTCAGTTTACCGTTGTAATCGGCTAATCATTAGTTAAAGATTAAGAGAGGAATTAATAATTAATCAACGTCTTCACACTAATCAGATCTTTTCCAGAATAAGAAAATGATTAACACAGTAATTAACTATGAGCTGTTTTAAAGTGAAGAAAACGTTTAGGGGAGTAGAGACGGTAGAGGTTGAAAGCAGAGAGGGAGGACAGGAGAAGCAAGAGAACCACCGCGATGTAGTTCATGACGATGGCACTTCCGATCTGAAAGCAAAACCTTGTGTACTTGTAGCACCACTTCATCCACTGAAGCTCTACTGAACCCGTCACCACCAGCAATGAGTGTTGCGCTGCCGCTGATGTTCCCGCGAACAACACGTACGTGGCCGTCTGTTTCATAATGAAATTTGTTATATCATAATTAATGATAAACAAAATACCAAAATATATAGTTTAATGGTTCGTAGGAAAATTTAATGATATCTCATCAGTGATCATTGGAGTTTATATTCAGTAGAACGTATATTGTTGAAAAACAAAAATCAAGGTAGTCTATATCATGATCAAGAGAGTGATACATACCTGATCCATGACGTAAGAAAGCCATTTATAGTTGGATGTTTTTTGGTCAACGCCGAACCAACCAAACCCTAATTGAACCATATTATATACAACAACCATAACATCTATGTACAGCCCAACCCTGCCATATAGTTATGTGCACACAGTACCCCTTAATTATTATCATAAACAAACATATTATAAAATGAAAATTTACAATTAATTTCTGTATTATGAAGATGTATCAAAACCCAGAAAATAAAAGTAGCAATCCACAGTGCAGGAAAGACATAATTTTGTGCATATATAGCCAAAAAAAGAAATTGTTTTTTTTTAAATAGACATATTCCCCCAAGAACTGAGAATTTGCTTTTGTATCCCCAATATAATGCATAAAATAAAGTAACTTTATTCAAAGAAATTTTGATGATAATTTTCTATTTGGTATTTTGATTTAAATAAATAAGATAATGTAATTTAATTTGATATGATTAAAAAATTTATAGTTATAAAATAACAGTCCAGTAGCATATTTAGTAATATTTTTTTTATGTTAAAGGGTTTAATATTTAGTAATATATTACAAATTAAAATACTACTTACTATAATTAATTCTAATGAGCAGTTTTTAAAAATTCATTCAAATTTCGATATACTATCAAGAATTCGTTTTTTTTGCTTGTCTATTAGTGATCGTATGAAGATATGAGATTATTTATTACATACAAATCTATATAATTGACAGGCGTTTATTAGCTAGATACCAAAAAAAAAAAAAAAAATTGCTATATACTAAAATTTTTGATATTTGATAAATTTGGCAAAAGAACCGTGTTGGCAAAAAAAGTAGATATTCAGTATGTTTTTTTTACATATGGTTTAAGTAAATAGTGTGATGTGTTACGGAATTATATATTATGATATCAAGAGACAAAGATGTTAAACCATACCCAACTTCCAAGAAAAAGAGTTGCGAGGAATGAATGGATTTTGTTATAATATTACCATCTACACCTTTTTGTTTTGTAAATAAGAAAATAAAGTATATATTCTCTAAAATAAGAATATAGACTTACTCAAGAGCAAACAGATCCTTGAAACTGACTTTCTTGTAAATATAAGCTATTTCTTTAGTTTGGGAATCGAAACCGACCAAACAAGAACTGATAATAAGAATGACGACAATAGTGAGTCTCAGGATCACTTCTGTTTCTCTTAAACCTACCATCTCCTCTCTCTCTCTCTCTCTCTATCTCTCTCTCTCTCTCTCTCTCTCTCTCTCTCTCCAGCTTTTATATAAATGTTAGATATATCTTAATGAGAATAAAGAAGACTCAACAAGAAAATTGTAATTGAATAAATAGAACGGGTTGGAGCTGAGGATTTTTAGCACGTGGATATATAGTATACGCGGCATCTTTTAGATCACTTGTATATATTAATAAGATTGAAACAAAATACAGTTGGACTTCTTGATTAGCATTTAATGTTTGATGAACTAAGACCTTCTAATAAATTTGATCAATATGAACTTTTTACTTGATATTGGTTTCTTTTTGCTACAATGTATTGAAGCTAAGAATCAAACGATTCCATGTTAGTAAGAAAACCAGTCTGGGTCCAAACATATTGAAACCCAAACCACTTAAGCTCGCTGAATTAAGTGAAACCGTGAAAAATCATATGGATGATCTATGTCAAGGTGATTTATTTATGAAAAATGGGAAACTCACAATTTGATGAAATAGTGAATCGATTTAATAAAACATTTATTAAATTTTTCATCTTTATTATTTTTTTTCGCTTTAACAGGTTAAAACCGACAAAAACAATAAACTTATAAAACAACCAAACCTATATGATATTAAACTTATGCGAAGTTAAACCATGATAACCAAAAGATTATTAATTTTGGTTTAATTCTCCAAAACAACCGAATAAACTGAAACCGAAATCGATTAAATTCACTAAAATTCATGCAATATAGAAAAATACCAACCTACCAAATCAACCATTCAAACGAAAAACCGAAGACAAAAGAAAATATATTTATACAAGATTTTACGGAAATTTACCCCATATCCTCCTAACTAAGTAATATCTTAATATTGATTTCATTATTCAATTCGATTATACCCGATTAAAACCGGCATAAACAAAAACTGACAAAATTGACCAAACCAATTCGATATTAATTTTAGTATTTTTTTTCTACCTTTCAAATTCAAAAACTTTCTCATTTTATATAAAATTTTTGATCTTTCATATCTACAACTATGTCACAGTCAAATAAATCCATTCACCCAACAACAACTTAAACGCAAAATACTACAAAGGTATTGATTTCATAATACGTTAATTCCTAAATAATTTCTCATCATAATCTACACATACTTTAATATATTAAAATTAATACATCTAATTTAATAAATCCACGAGAAAAATGAAGAAAAGAAAGCCATCCACGCGTCAACGCACGAGTCAAAATCAAGTTGAAGCTAAAAATCAAAACGATTCCATGTTGGTAAGAAAACCATTATGGGCCATAACATATTGAAGCACAAAAAGAAGAATGAGAGAAGTCCATATGCTGTGTTAATACCGTTGGAGACACAAAGGCAAAGCTGCAGAATCAAACAACTGTATCATTGCAGAGTATAAACAAATGGTTGTGGAAACTTTATTCGGATTCAAAATCGGTTTGATATGCTCCAAGTGTGACCACATAAGTTAAGATACATGTCCATAAGAATATTAGGGTTTACATGAGTATCTTAGTATAAAAGAAGAACATGTGAAAAGCCTTGTAACTAAGTTGAAATGAATCAAAGTTAAAGTTTCATCGTTTCTCGTTGTTTTGAAAATACTTACATGGTATCAAAGCCATGATGACCAGTGTCTTGTCTCTGTACTCTGTTCCTTATTTGAGTATCAAGAACTGCATCACCGTTATACTCATCCAGAGAAACTATCTCCTCTGAAAATCTCAATTTGAATCATTTCTCTCTGGACAAGGTCTACTTGGTTTCGTAATGGGTCTCTTCCACAGCCTTCCACTACTCATGTGTCTATTGGAATCGATGGTATCACTACTAGAAGCCGTAATCCAGAGTTTCAAACCTGGACCAAAACAGATAAGGCGGTCAAATCTTGGCTCCTAAGATCTTTCTATGAAGATATACTGTCTCTAGAGGTTCACTGTTTTACCTCTAAGGATGTTTGGATCAGTGATACAAATCAGTTCAACAGAGACTCTACCGCTCGCCTGTTCGTGTTACAACGTCATCTGCAAAAGGTTACAAAAGCAGACAAGTTAATGGCTGTCTACCTCAAAGAAATTAAAGATCTTTGTGACCAGTTGACGTCTATAGGTCATACAATACTTGAGAAAATAAAGGTCCTTTCCCCTATTCATGGCCTATCCAGAGAATATGAGACTATTATCAATAGTATTGAAAGCACCATGGACTTCGTGCCTTCCACAACCTTTGATGATGTTGTAGACTCACTGGCTTCGATGACAAGCTAAAATCCTACGAGGTCAGCAAAGAAGTAACTCCCCACATAACGTTTCAAACATCTACTATTCTAGGTCCAGAAGCTCGCGCGGGTGCTCCTCCCTACTACTCTTACTCTCCTCACTCTAACCAAAGAAGAGGGTCTTACTATGGTAAATCTGGCCGCTACAACAACTTCCATGGTAGATCTGGGTTCTCCACTCGGGGTGGTAGCATTCCTCAACATTTTGCCTCTGCTCCTCGACCCTACAAAAATAACACCAACATTAGTGGGGTAGTGTATAAGCTATGTGATAAAATAAGGCATATTACGTCAAGATGTAGGTAAATATTTGAGAACACAACTCATTTGGAAGGACCACCAGCTGCTTTTCATGCTATGTGGATTACTAATGTGTCAGAACAGCAAGGTCATGATTGGTATCCTAATTTTGTTGCATCGGCTCATGTTACAAACACTGTGTTTCATCTCACTGACTCTCAGCCTTATGTGGGTTATGACACCATCATGATGGGTAATGGCAATCATCTCCCAATCACTCACATTGGCAATGCTTCCCTGCCATCAAGCTCAGGTGTGTTACCTCTCTCCCATGTTTTCTCTCCGATGTTCTTGTAGCACATGAGATAGCTAAACCTTTATTATTTGTTTCTAAAATAACCAATAATTATCCTTGCATAGTTTCCTTTGATTGTGATACTGTTTGGATAACAGATAAGGCAACTCAGTGGTTAATGACAAAGAGAAATTAACATGAGGGTCTTTACCAGCTGCAAGGGTCTCTTCATCAGGCTTTCTTCTCAACCAGGCAGGTTCTAGGGAGTGATTTGGTTTGGCACAGACGCCTGAGTCATCCTCATGATAGAGTACTCCAGCAGATTTCTGCATCAAATTCTATCTGCATCAAATTCTAGCTGCATCAATAAAGGGTCTAAGTTAGTTTGTGAAGCATGTAATCTTGGCAAAAGTTCCAAGTTGTAATTTTTTATTCTTCTTTTGTCTCATCAAGTCCCTTAGAGCATATCCATTGTGATCTCTTGGATCATTCTCCTACATTATCAAACCAAGGGTTAAGATATTATGTCATCTTCATTGATAACTTTTCAAGGTTTTGCTGGTTTTATCCTTTAAAGTTAAGTCATATTTCTACTATATCTTTTAATTATACGAAAAGTTAGTGGAAAATCAGTTTCAAAAGAAGATTAAAATTTTCAATGTGATGGTGGTGGTAAATTCATAAGAAAAATTCAACAAACATTTCAAGAATCAGGCATTCAACACTTCATTTCTTGTCCCGATACTCCTTAACAAAACGGATTATCTGAAAGAAAGCATAGGCATATAACATAACTAGCCTTGTTGATGATGTTTCAAGCAAAGGTACCTCAGAAGTATTGGGTGGAAGCATTTTCAACAGAAAACTTTATGATAAATCTATGTGATAAAATAGGGCATATTATGTCAAGATGTAGGTAAATATTTGATAACACAACTCATTTGGAAGGACCACCAGTTGCTTTTCATGCTATGTGGATTACTAATGTGTAAGAACAGCAAGGTCATGATTGGTATCCTAATTTTGTTGCATCGGCTCATGTTACAAACACTGTGTTTCATCTCACTGACTCTCAGCCTTATGTGGGTTATGACACCATCATGATGGGTAATGGCAATCATCTCCCAATCACTCACATTGGCAATGCTTCCCTGCCATCAAGCTCAGGTGTGTTACCTCTCTCCCATGTTTTCTCTCCGATGTTCTTGTAGCACATGAGATAGCTAAACCTTTATTATTTGTTTCTAAAATAACCAATAATTATCCTTGCATAGTTTCCTTTGATTGTGATACTGTTTGGATAACAGATAAGGCAACTCAGTGGTTAATGACAAAGAGAAATTAACATGAGGGTCTTTACCAGCTGCAAGGGTCTCTTCATCAGGCTTTCTTCTCAACCAGGCAGGTTCTAGGGAGTGATTTGGTTTGGCACAGACGCCTGAGTCATCCTCATGATAGAGTACTCCAGCAGATTTCTGCATCAAATTCTAGCTGCATCAATAAAGGGTCTAAGTTAGTTTGTGAAGCATGTAATCTTGGCAAAAGTTCCAAGTTGCATTTTTTTATTCTTCTTTTGTCGCGTCAAGTCCCTTAGAGCGTATCCATTGTGATCTCTTGGGTCATTCTCCTACATTATCAAACCAAGGGTTAAGATATTATGTCATCTTCATTGATAACTTTTCAAGGTTTTGTTGGTTTTATCCTTTAAAGTTAAGTCATATTTCTACTATATCTTTTAATTATACGAAAAGTTAGTGGAAAATCAGTTTCAAAAGAAGATTAAAATTTTCAATGTGATGGTGGTGGTAAATTCATAAGCAAAATTCAACAAACATTTCAAGAATCAGGCATTCAACACTTCATTTCTTGTCTTGATACTCCTTAACAAAACGGATTATCTGAAAGAAAGCATAGGCATATAACATAACTAGCCTTGTTGATGATGTTTCAAGCAAAGGTACCTCAAGAGTATTGGGTGGAAGCATTTTCAACATAAAACTTTATGATAAATCTTCTTCCCACCAGTAATCCTGATGTCAAGCAGTTTCCTTTTAAAAGATTACATGGTAAAGCTCCGGAAGACACTGCTCTCAGGTCATTTGGTTGTGCTTGCTTTCCGTCGTTATGAGATTACGCTGCAAACAAGTTTGATCCTCACTCCTTGCTCTGTGTTTTCCTGGGGTACAATGACAAATATAAAGGTTACAAATATTTGTATCCTCCAGTATGAAGGGTTTATATAACCAGACATGTGATTTTTGATGGAAACAAGTTTCCTTTTAAATCTACATATCTAAATTTGAAGACTCCAGCCTGTACTCCTCTCTACAGTGCTTGGAAACACAGTTTTTCAACTCGAGCACTATCTACAAACAGCGACTCTCAAGATTTTTGTTTGTTCCTCCCAGTTCACCACCACTCACCCATGCTCATCTCCTTCTGAAAATTCTATTGGCTTTATTCCGTTGATGCTTCACGATCCTGAAACCTCCCTCAGTTCCCCTGCTTTCACGACAAGTACTTATCATGGTGCATAGATGGGTAATGATGAGTGTACTAGGCGTAGTCAGGCTTTAATCATGTTACTATAGGCGAAAACACTCACTCATTACCTCATCCCCACACCTCTGAGCCTGTTACAGTTTCTCATGCGCCACAATTTCAAGAAATTGTCATTACAATTACATTTCCAACAGCCTTTGTTAAGGATTTAAGCCCGCAAATGAAAACAAAGTCTAAAAATGGAATCTTTATTTTAAATACAAGGTATATGATCTTAACTCAAAAAATCTGTATCTCTGAGTCAAAAACAATAAATGCAACCTTGATGGAATAATGCAATGGTAGATGAGATGTCAACATGTGATGAAACGAACACTTGGTCATTAGTTCCATATCACCCAGGTATGAAAGTAATCGGAAGCAAGTAGGTTTATAGAATAAAAACGAATGCTGATGGTTCATTATATAAGCTCAAAGCAAGAATCGTAGCAAAGGGTTTCGATCGGGAAGAGGGCATCAATTATCTAGAAACCTACACCCCTTTTTTGAATAAAACCCGAGTTAATCTCTTTAAAGATTTTATGCTTTGTTTTGCTTGTTTATTTTAGTTTGTGGAATCATTCTTGAATACAAGTGTGGATCATAGTCTATTGTGTGGAATCACATAGGCTTGATTCTTGAATCTTAACAAGAGAGCTTTCACACTCGTTTCTGGCGATCCTCAATCCATCTCCACTCCATCCCAGAACTTAGTAAGACAAAAACCATAGTTTCTCTTGTTAAGTTCGACCTTATCTTGTTTTCTGATAGATTCTTAAACACTTTAAGGATCACATCAATGATGATGACCTCGATGAGGATGGAGTAGAAAAGCTGGACGGCCAAGTTTTTTCATCTTTGCCAGGCAGGAAAACGAACGAGAAGCTCTGTTTAAAAATGAAAGCTAGGATTGAACAAATGTCCGATGATATAAGTTCAATGACGGGAATGAACAATGAGATGTTTACTAGATACAACAAAGATGGCATAAAGAATGTTGATGGTGGGGTTACCACCCCTTATCAATAGTTTGGCGTTAATTGAGGTTCAGTCTCTGCCGACCTTTCCCTGATAATTTCTCAGGTCATAAGTCCCTTCAACATGATTAGAACCCTCGGCCAGGATGACCGAGGGATTCCTCGGTGAAGAATGATCATATTTTAGTGTCCGAAGCGGGGGTGTAAACTACTTCGTCCCAAGTTGAAGTCTAAGATCGGACAGAATAAGATCAAATCTTATAACAGATTCACTGATCAAAAATGGAATATTTCCATTTTTCCGAGGTTAGCCCATGGGATTAGATAACTGACTACTAGGATATATAAATACACACGCCCCTTTACTAAATTAAATGATTCAAAATCAGGGAGAAGAATTACTAAATAACCTAGGTTTAATACTTCTCTTCGATAAAGTTAACTCGGCATTCCGAGTTAATAACCTTGTAAACCGCAATAATCAATAAAAGTTTATTTTTTCCGAGGATTCCTTTTTGTCTTTTATTTAAAATTTCTCCAAAAACGAACCCCTCTAATTATAAATAATTAGAAGTTGAACCCAGTCTTAACAAAGAAGTAGAAGAAAAAAAGTTGAAGAAAACTAAGAAATATGTGGGCTGCTATTAAGGAAATTTATAATTTAGAGGGAAATGTTCGATTTGACACGATGAACTTAGTTCACCAAATGGGCATGAAAGCTGAATTCGTTAGTATAACCATACAAGAACGTCTTGGATGGATTAAACGCAGTGTGCTTACGCATTGAAGTTGGAGATGGAAGAATAATAATGCTTTAGGATCTTTTAAGCTTTATTGGTTTTGTTTTCTTAATAACCTTTTTGTTTTTTCATGGGTTTATTTATTTATTTATGGTTTGATGAAGTAGATTCTAAATTATAAAGTTACATTTGCTAGTTTGTCTCATCGTGTGATCAAGTATTTTGTTTTCTATGATTTAGAAACAAAATTTATGTAAGATGAGTCATTGACTGGTGTTGTATATTGTGTATTGGGAAACAAAGGACAAATTTTCATACTTGAAGACTTCTCTCGTCTTCAACCATAGCATTACAAGGAGACTTTTTTTTAAGGTATTCCACATTCTAACTAATATAAAGATGGAAAACAGAATCTTGTTTTATCTGTTTGAAACCTTTATGGAGTTTCCGCATCTACTAGTGTTGTAAAATGAAGATAGCGTTAGTTGAATAGAAGTTGAATGGTAGTTATGTGGCTGCTTAATTTTTAGGATCTTAGATCTGATTTAAAAAAAAAAATTAATTTTACTCCTTTCTGCAACATTCTAACTAATGTTTTATACTCATCATTTTTGAAGTTTCCAGTACTGTAAGTATGAATCAAGTTCATGAAAATGAATAGCTACAATCAAGAAGAAACAGAAAAAGAGCGAGGATTTTTTAGTTGGAGATGGATGTTATGTTGTTGATCTTAGCTATCAATGTGAAGATTTACATTATGGCACAATATCTTTTGTCATAGATCCAACGTTCGATTAAAAGGCCAACTACGATGCTGGGAAATGAGTATATACAAAATGCATTTGCTGGCAATCCAAAACATTTTCAGGTTTTATACCGTATGTATCTAGAAGTATTTTAAAAGTTTTGTAGTCGTATCCGATAGGAGACATCTTTATAAGATATAAAATGAGTTTTTTTTAAAAGAAATTCTTGGCACCTTTATGCTTATTGTTGGTAAGAGATTGAGATATATTCAAGAGATTGAAATTTACCTTTAGTGAGAGTTTTAATAAAATATTAAAGGCGTGAAACACAATTGTCCCAAATTTGATGGCCAAACCAGGAAATGGTGTGCCTTCAAAAATAAAAGAAAGCACAAGATCTTATCTCTACTTTAAGGTAAGTAAGAAGATGTTTTTAAATGTATGTTTTTGATTCTATCAAAGTAATAACTTCTATATTTTTATTGGTTGCGTTGAAACTATTGATGAAACACATATTTCTGCTATGGTAGTAGGAGAATATTCCTCTTATGGTAGTAGGAGGATCAAGTAGCTATCGAAATCAAAAGTGAAATTTATCCCAAAATGTGTTAACTGTTGATTTGCAATTCATATATATCTTTTGTGGATTGGGAAGGTTGAGCTCATAATGCAAAAGTTTTAACTAATGCATTAACATAGAATAACAATAGATTTGAAATTCCATGAATGAGCATGTGTTCTAAAAGATTATTCATTTTCAATCCCATGACTAATATTGTATATTATAAATATTTCAAGAAATTTTTTATCTGATTGATAGTGGTTATGCTAACCGTCGTAATTTACTAGCTCCATTACGAAGTACCAAATATCATCTCAAAAAATTTGTTGGTGGCGATTGTGAACCCAAAAATAAAGAAGATTTATTCAATCTCCGCTATGCTTCTTTGAAAAATGTCATCGAAAGAATTTTTGGTATTTTTAAGTCTAGATATTTGATCTTTAAATCTACATATGGTTTTTCTTATGTGTTATCCTTATTAAACACAGTTAGAATTAGTTCTAGCTTTTGCTGTATTGCATAATTATCTTCGTCAAGAGTTTCGTTCGGATGAGTTTTCTCGGGAGGAGACAAACACGTGTCCGGAACAGAATATTACCCAAATAAATATTGGTGGTGATCAATTCCTAGGCACAGAAGACAACAAAGAGAATATGTTCCAAGTGGAGGACAACAATTGCTAAAGATATGTGGAATGATACTTATTAGTGGATCCCAACGGTAATATATATGAGGTGCACTATCTCTCATTTTCTTTCTAACTATCAATTTTTAGAGATTTATGATGGTAGCAGGATGATCTATTCGACAAAATATTGAGTTTCACAATAACGCTAAGCTTGTTACAAAATGAAGTCGTTGGTCAGGATCATTAATTTCTTTTTAGGCTTTTCGTAAGATCATTAAAGACATGGTTCTATTTTATTTTCTATTCAATTTACAGAAATTTAGAACTATCATTTCCACTTTTCTTTGTTTCGGAAAGTGGAACTTTTGATGTGTTTGCTTTTGGTTTTTGAAATTTCATAATTATGAGATGATGCTTCCCATATCTTTCGTTATGAGATGTTGGTTCCTTTGAACATTGGTTCTAAAAGTGTTAAAACTACTTTGAAAATAGCAAGAAAATGGGGTCACGAGAAGAAAAATATTCCCAAAGATGAGGTTATAATCTCTCTATTTTGTTGATAATGATTTTGATGAAATAAATATGTACCTTTAATTGATCAGTACAAAAGGCTATTGGATGTGGAAGGGAATATTAAAATTTCATGAATTGACTAGAGATTTCCATAAGATTGAGATACACAGTTGTAGAGGCACAAGATTTTGGCATGATGCGTGGTCACTATTGGGACCTTTAAATTATTAGGTAGGCACATTGATTTCGGTATCCTCACAAACAATAGTAGATGAAGTTACCAGAACTCATAGGGAAGGCACCATCAAATTGAACTATACAACGATGTTTAGGCATCAATTCGCAACCGGAGGACCTCCACTCATAGGGAAGGCATTCACAACACGATATATCTTAATAGAACTGCTAGGCATAAAGTAAAACGGACATCTGGTATCTGGTTTGAACACTGAACTCCGAAAATTGCTTTTATTGTTTGGGTTGTTTTACTTGATAGATTTACCACAATAGAGAGGATGAGCAAATAGAATCTAAATGCCCCCGTAAGCTTTGTGTTCTGCAACTACCAGTTAGAAACAAGAGTTCACCTCTTCTTTAAATGTATATACTTGGTAGAGATATGGAAAACCCTTGCGAATACTATTATTCGATCAAAATATTATTTTATATATATATATATATATTAAAATTGTTTTGTAATTTTGAAATGCTCTGAAACTCCACCAAATCAATCCAAATCTCATTTTTCAAATTTCACTAAATTTTTAAATTTCTCTAAAATCTCCTAAAATTTGAAATTATTCAAAACCTCTCAAACTTTAAATCCAATACCCTTTAATATCGTAAACAATATGTGGTTTAATAACCACCTGACCCATTAAAAAATATAAAACAAAAATCTCATAACCTATGAGATGATTTCACATCATTTTTTTTTTTCACTTTATTCTGTTCTAGAATATCTAGAAACTAAAACTTCATCACAACAAGACTTTCACATACTTTATAAAAAAAAGAAAGAAATAAGACCTTTCACATATACCACAGTGCGATATAGATGTATTATTGTGTACAGCTTCTTCTTTTCATTTTTTCTCAGTAAGATTACATATACGTGTATTATCGTATCTCAGAAACACCAGAAAGAAAGGGGAAAAAATCAAAAGAACATCACAAGATAGAATAAAACGAAGAGAAAAATAAGAAATTTGGTGAGGGAAATGCTTGAAAATTGTCATAGTAGGATCATTCAAGGGTACACTCCTTGGGGAGACCTTGAGGGAACCTCTTAAAATCGGTACAATAGTTATAGATCATAAATTCGTCTTGCACCCAATTCATCTGTCCCTCCTGGTGGGGATTGAGAGAGGTCCACATCCACGAGTTGTTGCTTGGGTCGCAAGTTACCCATGTCGCGTTCGAAGTCCTGCTACAACAACTTTGGTCGTTGAAGCTTCTGTAGGAGGCGCTGAACGGTGCGTTGTTCCAGTCGATCTTTACACGACCGCCTTGGGTTGCCCAGTCATCAGCTTCCCAAAGGCTTGAGTATATCTTCATTGGTTGGTTCTTAGGGAAAGCAACCCCATGTTTCTCGTTGTTCTTGAACACCCTAATTGGGATCCCATCCACAAGGAAGCTTCACACACAAGAATCAAACATCAATGTCAAGAAACATAAAGTGATAGGAGATGTTTAAGTATAAAAAATATCTATAATAATAACGGAATAGACGTGTCAAAGCTTCATAAGCTTTTATACAATATAATTGGTAATTGATAATCAATGTAGGATTTCATGACAAGAGTAATTTAACTCACATGATGTTAACAGGGTTCCAGTGCACGGTGTAGGTATGGAAATCCGCAGTGGGATCGAACCAGAGATGGAACTGCATCTCACGGTCACCTTTACCTTGGGTGAACACATTGGTGTGCATAGTGTAAGGCTGTCCTGTGAGATTTCCCAGGAACTCGAAGTCAATCTCATCCCATGTCGCGCCTTTTGAAGAAAGCTACCACGAAAATATATATAACATTAGGAGATAACTTCATGTGTTGCTGATTATTCTTAAGACCAAAATAATTCTAATGAGAAGAAGAGTACTTACATAGTAAGCGGTGACGGTACCAGCAGAGTTTCCAGCGACGAGCTTAAGCTTCATGTCGATCTTACCAAACAAATACTCTTTCTTGGACTGAAAACCCGAGCCCATGTGCTTGTCAAGAGTGCAAGTAAGAAGCTGTCCATTCTCGAATATATTCGCACGACCGTCTCCCCAGGTAATATCAAAGCTCTCATAGAAGCTTCCGGCGGATGCAGCAACCACAAACAAGCCGACGGCGAGGAGGAGAGACAACAACAAAGGCTTTTTGGTTGCAAAAACAGCCATTTTTCTCCGGTTCTCTCTTTTGTCTTGCCGAAAGATATAAGTGTTTGTCAATGGATTTAGATGACTCCGGAATGAGAGGTTATATAAAGAGAGCTTCGTGGAGGCACATTATCGACGTGGTAGTGTTAAACTTTGTATGTGATTAATTTTTAAATCAAGAATATTCGGGCTTACACGGTTCAACGTAGACAGGTTCGTATAGAAATTATTTTTGTGTATGGTGGCCTATTATTTAATAGAAAAATTTTATTAAGAAATTATAGTTCAAATCTCTCTCGATTTATTTTATCCACACAAGCTAAAGCTTTTTTTACAGTAATACACTTCAAATCGACTAACGAACATAGTTTCTTTTATAGACAAAAAAGGGTTTTGGTTGATTTTTTTACTGCTATGACATGCATAGTTAATGTGTGAATTATAATGATGACTCTAAGCGTACATCATACAATTATAATGAAAGTGCATATATATGATCAGATATGTGTGCAATGTGTTTAAATAGGCATAAATTAAATGACACACAAGTTTTAACGAGATTCAGTTTCCCTATATCTTCGGGACCTAACCCAGAATCAATCCACTAGAAACAATGATAAAGTTTTACTTGTTACATCATTTCTAGTCTCCTTAGAACTGCTAACAGAAACTTACAGATCGTGATATCATGTCTATTCTGAACTTACACATCATCACATCATGCCTGTCTAGCAGGGCGACGTCTTCAACACACCACATGTGCCTCCCTGATAAAACCCTAGACGCGCAGCGGCATATGACCACCGTCTATTGGTATTTATGCAACCTCGCCTAATCCCTGATCCTAGATCCTCGCAGAATATTCTGTAGATCTATTTTCCAAATTTATTACAGATATTTTGTAGATACAGCTTGCTCTCCAAACTTATCTTCTTACAAATTCAGTTGCACAAAATATTCTTTATTCAAGCAACTTAAACAGCTCAGCAAGGCACTTGCCACGTCAGCCTCCAGCCACGCCAAGTACTTGCCTTCTGCTGTGATGCCTGATACATCCTCTGATCACTCAGACACCAACGCTTTGTCTGAGCACACATACTCCAACGCTTTGTCTGATGAATCCTCTGATGCATCAGCACTCTGCCTGTTCTGATACATCTCCTGATGCATCCAACAACAGTGTTCCTGATCAACCACAACATGTGGCGTCACCTTAACCAAACCTAATACATCCTCTGATGAATCAGACTCCAACAAAAAACATTGTTCAAGATCACCACACCATATTTTTATTTGTGTCAAAACCTGTTGTGATACTTCAACCAACCCTCACTCAGCTTCTGATCTACAGTCTTGTTACCTACGTTTCTCGAGCTGATAGAACAACTTTGCCTTACCAGCTTCTTGATTATGTTATGTTCCTCTGGTCTTGAATCAGCTACTCTGCTCTTTTCGACTATGCTCTGTTTATCTGGTCTCTGATTGAATCAGCTTCTCAACTCTGTTCGACTCTGCATGTTTGTCTAGTCTCTGATTGAATCAGCTTCTCAACTCAGTTAGCATACACTAACAATCTCTCCCTTGATGACTGAGTTGTAGAGCATCACACCAACGTAAACACGCCTCATAACATACACAATATAGCATTTTCATATTGTGGCATCCTCATCCTGAACTCAGTTAGCATACACTAGCAAAATATAGTATTGTAAGTGCACAACGTACAATTGTAGTATTAAATATTATCGATCCCACAAAGATTATGTCAATTTCAATTCTAACCAGGAAGCAAAATCATTCTAAGTAACTTAGCTAGTATCTGTTGTGTTGTAACATATGGATTAAAGGCGCTAAATCAACACAAAATCAACAAGCAATAGACTCGTAAACATAGAAGGCGTAGATATTGTTGATATTGGGTTCAACTTCTAATTATTTATAATTAGAGGGGTTCGTTTTCGGAAAAGTGTATATTAAGAAAACAAGAAGAAACCTCGGAAAAAGATGTTTTTATTAATGATTTTGAATACAATGCTTGTTAGCTCGGAATACCGAGTTAACTTTATCAAAGAGAAGTAAAACCTAGGTGATCTAGTTCTTCTTCTCCCCGATTCTGAATGAATATTTCTTAGTGAGGGGGGGGGGGGGCGTATGTATTTATATATCCTTAATAGTCGGTCTAGCAAGCCCATGGGCTAACCTCGGAAAAATAGAATATTTCTATTTTTCTAAGATTAGGGAATCTATGATAAGATTTGATCTTATACTGTCCGAGCTTTAGACTTCGGCCAAGGACGATGTTGTTTATACACCCGCTTCGGACACTAAATTCGATCATTATTCACCGAGATATCCCTCGGTCATCTGGGCCGAGGGTTAATATTCCTCTTGTCGGGGCCTATAACTTGAAAAGTCATCAAGGAAGAGCTCGGCAGGGACCGAACTCCAATTATTAACAAATTATTGACAAGGGGTAGAACCCCACTAATAATGTGTGGTTTTTAGGGTTTTGTAACCCATGATTTTGTTAGTTTTAAAGTCTTTTGCAGGTATATATACTATATATTAGGTACTTTGAGCATTTGGGATGATTTGGACAAAGTGGAGCAAAAAGGGAAAAAATCAGTAAATGGGAGATGCAGTCTCGGATTTGACTTCTAGAAGTTTGATATTGTTTGAAGGTCTTTCTGGTTTTCAAATTTGATCAAAACGGTTCCAAAAGAAAGATATGGAAGTTAGCTTTCATCTCCAAGTGGTTTGAAGTGATTCCCATGTATGTAGCTCAAGATATGGCTGTTTTAGTGAAGACATGTCTGATCTTTCGAGAGGTGAAGAAAACTGTGCATCTTCTGTAAGTGCATCGATCGATGCAACCCCGAGAAAAACAGGAAAATCTCTATTTTTCTGATTCTTTTGGGCCTGGTTGTTTCCTTTTATTGGCCCAACTATTCCAGGTCGTCCATAATGTCATAAAAGAGAATTTTCATCCATTGTTTAGGCTATGCTTTATTTTTCTAGGGTTTTTAATAGAGAGATTGTTTCAGGGAAACGGAGGAATCCTGAACCCTTTTCGTTTCTCTTTTGATTTCTCTTTTGCAATCTATTCAAAACATGTTTGTGTTTAATCTCTGCATGTCTGAACAATTTGCTGGTTAGGTTTAGGGATTCAAGGGATTGATGAATCATAATTAGGGTTTTCTCAAACTAGGAATCGTTTATAGTTCTTCAATTAATCTGATCTTATTTACTTAGATTTAGCTTGCGCAACAAGATATAAGTCATAGATTAGCTAAGGAAACGGAAGTGGACTTAGTTAGTTTGAACAAAGATTAATTGAGCTAGTGAGACTAGTAGCAAAGGAATTTGGACTAGAGATCTAGTGAACTCAGCAAACCTGATTTATTGCATGTCTTACTTGTTAGGTTACACAAATGAATTTGGTAATTTAGCTAACTAGACATAGTTAGTAATTCGCAGCGGAAGTTGGTTTACTATAGATTTGTGTTTGTGTTTAAGAACTTTGGTTAGATTTCCTAGTAGATTCCCGCCTTGATTCAGAAATCCCGAGAATATCCCTACGCCTAGCGCCCCAACCAATCAATTTTACAACTACAACTTTTTTGTGTTTTCTTAATTTCAGTCTTTTTAATTGCTTATTTCCAACCTAGCTTAATCGAAACTAGAAGATTATTGTGTTCTAAAGAGTCTCTGTGGGATTCGACCCCTATATACTACATCTGCATTCACTGTGCACTTGCAGTTTTGTAGGGTAAAACTTTATCTACATCACCCACCATCAAAAGGTATATAGCACCCACTTTCTCGACATATTATACCTATGCACTAACCACTAGATCAGAAAGTATGCTTTTCAACCTAAGGTAGCTAGCACATGCAATAAATCTAGATCTGATTGTTCATAACCTTCCAAGCCAAATGTTTATTCGAACAAGGACGAGATTACCTACTAAACATCGATGCTCATTATATTCGCCGAACTTCCGGTATCTACTAATTTTCGGGGAACTTGATAGTCTCCAACTTGCAATTTTACTACTAATGGGTCGTTATGAGGAACCTCGACTCCTTCTAAATCTTCGCGAGTAAAGACGAGCTCCTTCTGTAAAGTCAACTTCGGAGGAGTCAACTTCGTTTGATTCCTGATTCGTTCTTGCGTCTCTGTGGAGAATTCTGAAATAACATTTATCCTCCTGCATCGAGGTGAGGAATATAACTGAGGGAATTCATTTTTTTGTTCACTATTATTTTTTGAGATTCGTCCCTTTACTTCTACTTGATACCTTTTCGCATGAGTTTCTTTTAAGTTGGCTTCTTCGGGAATCCGCTCTAAGTATTTTTTTTTCAAGAGATACTCCGGTAAACTACTGCATTCTTCCGTACTGTGTCCATAAGCGGTGTGGTAACAACACCATGCTGGGAGAATTCCTTCCTTTTTAGTTATAGCTTTCTTCTTTTGTTTTAAATTCTTATCTGGCTTTCTTCTTTTCTTCTTTAGTTCGGCGACTAGGAATGCAACTCTTGCTTTGAATTTTTCCTTTTGCTCGAACGCTCAATCGTAATGTCGGCGAGGTTCCTTAAACTTTTGTTTTATTTCTTTTCCTTTCGAAACATCTTTATCATTTTTGGATAACCGAGCTCTACTTTCGTCTGCTCTAATGTATATACTTGCTCTATAGAATGCATCTTCTATGGATTGTGGTCGGCAAGCTGAAAGCTCTTCCCAAAATCTTGTCTCATACCAAATTCCATTAGTTAAGGCGTCAATGGCTAGTTCGTCTGATATGGCTAACTGAAAGTACATCGCCTTGAATCTCTTCATGAAGCTTTGAAGTGGTTCAGTTGATGTCTGTTTTATGGAGTAAATATCGGAGATCGTTGCTGGTCGTTCGAGATTAAACATATATTTCTTCAGGAATTTCTGCCGAAACTTCTTATTGAATTAGGTGGTAGGTTGGTTATCCAGGTTTGGGCGTTTCCGCGAAGTATTGGCACTGCTTCCCCTCCTTTTCCGATGAATGAATCCTAGCTTGACTGACCGTGATCATGAACAGTTTAAGAAAAGCTCTCGAATCTCCCGTTCCATTGTAGGTCGGGAATTCCAACTTCCCGTTTCTAAGTGAATAGGGTCCGGCAATTGCTGTCCTAGGTAGGTCTTCGTCTATGTTCTTTAATGCTTGATTAAAATGTGAGATATCGACGGAAGAATTTTGGAGTAGGGATTTCATATCTTGAAGTTCATGATGTAGTTCCGCTACTGAATTATCTGTTTTTGAAGTCGGATTACCACCTATCAACTTTACGTTGCTAGTCTTTTCTAGGCTTCTTAGTATCTGGCTCTGATCTTCCTCTATTTCTTCTGAGTTATGGAATGTATCTTGTTCCTCCCCTTTTGGTGATAAAAAATATGTTGAAAGCATATCTATCTATCTCTGGTCCTGATTACCCTCTTCCTTGTTTTCTAAAAGATCACTTGAAGATTATTCATGTCGTTGGTCCGTCCATCGAGTTTGCATCCCGAACTTCTGGGTTTTAGTCTCGGCGGGTCGTTGGTCCCAACGAGTTATCCATGGTTTTCCACGAGTTGTAGTTATCATTGGTTTTTATTTTTTCGAGGTCTCTATCTTCTTTTTCCTAAAAGAAACCCCCGTACCTGGCGCGCCAAATGTTGAGACTGGATTCAACTTCTAATTATTTATAATTAGAGAGTTCGTTTTTGGAATAAGTTATTTAAAAGACAAAAAGAGAAACCTCAGAAAATAGAACATTTTATTAATTATATCGGTGACAAGGATTTTAACTCGGAATGCCGAGTTAACTTTATGAAAGAGAAGTATTAAACCTAGGTTATCTAGTAATTCTTCTCCTCGATTCTGAATGAATTAATTTAATGAAAGGGGGGGTATGTATTTTTATATCCTAGTAGTCGGTTATCTAAACCCATGGGCTAACCTCGGAATATGGAAATGTTCCATTTTTCTAAAATCGGGGAATCTGTGATAAAATTTGATCTAATTCTGTCCGAGCTTAGACTTCGGCTTGAGACGATGTTGTTTACGCCCCCGCTTCGGACACTAAAATCTGATCATTCTTCACCGAGGTATCCCTCGTTCATTTGGGCCGAAGGTTCCAATCCTATTGAAGGGACTTATGACCTGATAAATCATCAGGGAAAGGTCAGTAGCGACCGAACCTCAATTATCACCAAACTATTGATAAGGGGTGGTAACCCCACCATCAACAGTCGTGTTATCGCAGAAGAGTGAAGTCGGGTGACCCAAATGAGAGATTGGTCGACTCGGGTAGCACGCTGTCCGATTGTTGTTGAATCTCCTTGCCAAAAAACCAAAAGCATCTAAAAAGAAAAATAAGAAAACGGACCCAGTGGGTTGTCTCCCACTCAGCGCTAGTCAATAGTTTGACTATTGGTAAGGTTTCAGATCGACTGTGATTTGCCAGCGTCGGGCATGGCATCCTGCTCCTTCTCTTTGAGAGTGTTACTTCCTTCATTGGGTGAAAACTTGAAATACTTGCGTGTTGCAGAATCAAGACTTATCATAAATGGTTTTCCAGGGATAAAATGATCCTTGTTTATCACGTCATGTCGAATTATCACAAAATCCGTGATTAGAAGCACATTATCCACTCGAACTACGACATTCCAAATTATTCCTGCTCCTTGACATGCGGTACCATCAGGTAGTTTGAACATTAGGTCACTATCTTCAGGTATTTCCCAAGTCTTTGCCACGGTAAGGGAAACAATATTGACCTCATTTCTGGGAATGACTAAAGTGTCAAGGAAACTCTTGCCTCGTATTGCACAAATCAGTGTTGTATTGTCGAAGTGCTGATTGTCCTTGTCTTTGTGATGTGGAAAACAGAAAAATGATGTTGGCAATCGTCTTAGCAGGTGGAGAGGCAGCGATCTTTTCATGTATAAGTTTTAACTCCTTCTCAGAAATTCACTTCTGGGTGGGGTCGGTTGACTGGACGGAGCGTCGGTCGACTCGATCGAGTGATTGAATTTTTTGTTTTCGAAATTATTTGCAATTTAGCGAAACACGTTTTTGTAGGTGGCCTACCCTCTGAAGCAACCTGCTTTGCTGGTGCAGTAAGAGTCGGTCGAATTGACTTATTTTTGGTCTCCTTATCGTCCTTCTCTTTACAAACAGTTTGATTTGGTGTGATCAAAGTCAAAAGAGTTGTGATGTCTTTGATATTACCTTGGTGTTGACACGTAACATTGAGCACGTACTCCAATACCCTTATCACCCTCCCATCCATACCACTGAGTGTTGAAATGCAGCCTAACACATATGTTTTGAAAGTGTTGAAATCTTCTCGTGTGATATATGTCGGGTTTGGTGGTGCCCGCGGCAGTGGTGGGTAATGTTGCGGTAGGTTAAATGGAACAAATCCTTCTTGACTTGATTGTTCAGGTAGCTTGAGGTCTCCCCTACATGATGGTCTTTCGTCCACTCCAACTTTGGCATTGGAATGACTTGTGCGTTGATTTCCTGCTCCTCTTTCAAATCCTACTTCAGCATAAGGTGTGTTTGTTGATCTTAAAGGAGGTGTAGTTGCCTTTGTGGTGGTTTTTTAATCCTTCGGTTGAGTTGGCGTAGATTCTCCTAGCAAATTTTGAAATGCATCAACTGCTTTTTTTGCTTCCTTCAATCCCTTGGTGTATTTGGAATAAAATTACTTGCTCAACTCCTCCTGTGTCTTGGGCTTCTCATTCTTGTTAAGTGTACTATTGATCGAACATGTAGTCAATTGGGTAACAACAGCAGCTTTCATTCTTCCAGTGGACATCTTATTCGCATCCATAATCCGTGGTGCTTTCCAAAGAGTAACAACAAATGGAATGTATAGTCTTACTTCATGAGTAAAGTAGTGGCCTCGCGAGAGAACGAAGTTTCTTGGAAACTCGAGTCGGTCGTCTCTTCATGGTTGTCAAGTATGTAGTTCTTAGTCAGGTCGGTCGTCTGTTCATGTTGGTTGGTCGATTTCATCATGATCGAATGTTTCCCTTCGATTTTTAGAGGTACTTGATTGCTTAAAACTCTGGGGTTTGGAAAATCTTAATAATTTTGATGTCCCTTATGTGCCTTGAAATCGCATCCCCTTGAATTGCTCCTCTTCAATGTATAACACTTCTTTCTCCTTTCCTTCCTTGTGGCTTCCATTGCCTTAGTTGTTGAACTTAAACCTCGGATTCCTCAACTAATACCTTCTCTTTTCCATTCTCGTGGTATTCACATGGTCAAACTTGGCCATCCATCTGTTGTATCCATCTTTTTGGATTTCCATAATGGATCTCACTATCTCCTTAGCATCGTTTGGCAATGAGTTTACGTTTGATCGTCCTTGGGCTCTCCTTAGGTTTGGCGTACCTTGTTCTTCCTTACTGCGTTCAAGTGTTTGGAGTCTCTCCTTTTATCTCCTTTGTTTTTCTTAGTAACTCCTCTAGAGGTCTTAGTACTTGAATGTCTCTTTGGTGATTAGCACTTTCGCTTCTTATGTACTTCTCAATGATTCGCAGTCCGTCCTTGGGATTCAAAGTTTCAAAATTCCACATGACTGAGGGTGTCCAATATGATTTGATTCTCCCATCTTAAAACCATTGTAGAAGATTGAAACGATCTCCTTTTGGTTAAAACCGTGTGGGAAACTCCTTAAGTGGTCTCCATGTCTTCTCCATGCTTCATTGAATGTTGCAATGTCTGATTGGACGAACTCCGCGATATGCTTCCGCGGTTTTATCAAAGATTCCTCAATGAATAGTGTCTTCGCATCGTGTCATGTTGTCATTCTTCTTGGTTTAAGCCTCTTCAACCATAGTAAAGCTTCTCCATCAAGTGAGTATTCTAAAAGCTTAAGGCATAACTCCTTGTGCTTGGCTTTATCAGTGACTGAGCGTTTAAGTGCTTCTTCATATTTCTTCAGATGGATGAATGGATTGCGTTTCGCGTCTCCATAGAGTCTGTTTTTGAACAAGTCGTGCATAGTTTCGGTTGTTATGTTGAAACCTTCTCATTTTAATGCAGTCTATATTACATCTGGTTAATGCCCTTCTTCCTTATCATAATCTCCTTCACGACCTCTGTATTTAGCATCGAAATAAACATCATCATATTGGCTATACTGCCCATGTCGTTCTTCATTTTTGATTTGATAGTTCATTGGGTCATTCCTCGTACGCCAGGTCGGTCGAATCGGGTGTGGCTGATCATGTAGTGCCTCTGAGTTGATCGTCATATCTTCAATGCTTTCAGAGAAAAGCTGACTGGCTTCACCGTTAGTTGCAGCTCTCATCTCCTTCTTTCCTTCTTCATTCAAAGGGTTTTGATTTGAAATTGATAGGTCTATGTCTCCAAATTGAGTGTTGATTTGGTGCTCCACCATCGTCTCATTGAAGCGTACAGTAGTCTTCATTGTTTCCTCATGGTTATTGTTCTTTACAAATACAATACCTTCACCTTCCTTTGATACTTCTTTATGAAGTTGTCCTCTGGTCGGTTGACCGTGAGATGGAGTCGGTCGACTCGGTATTTGCTCTTCCGTTGCTCCTTTTTTCGCTTGCTTCAACGCTTCTTTCAGTATTTCTTCCTCCTGGAATGAGCTTCGAGTCGGTTGATTCTGAGGTGGTGGTCGACTTAGGTTTTCACCTTCTTCTTCAATTTGATCATCAATCTCCTTGTTGTGGCTCATCTTGGTTGTAACCTCATTCATCAAGACAAAGATTTCTTATATGAGATTACTGAAACTTCCTAATCCAAACTAACACCGAAGCTCTCCGGCAACGGCGCCAGAAAAACTTGATGTCTGAAGTAATTCACCTAAATATGACTGCAAGAACACAATGTACAGATGTAGTACTTTGGTTATCTATCCCACAAAAAGCTAGGGCTAATTTTGATTAATGCAGCTAAGATGAATGAATGAATATCTAGTAACTAAGCTAATTGATTGATTGGTTGTATGCAAGACTTAAAAGCATTAGGTCTAGGGGAATTCTATAGGCAACAATGGATCTTGGTCTATTAAACTCTAAGCACGTTGCTCACTACAAAATTATCGAGTTTCTTCCATAATGCACCTTGCTCACTACAAAACTATCGAGTTTCTTCCAATCCTTATCCGGTAGAGAAATCGACCTAAATAATCTAGACATGGTTAATTGAGTCACTTCTCAGTGTTAACACAATCTATAGTGAAGAATTTCATGGCTTTGTCCACAGATGAAAATCGAATTAATAATCCATTGAAAACCCTAGATCTAATACGAGAACTACTCAGTTATGATTATGGTAACATAAATCATTATTGGATTAATGAATTGCATACAAAGATGAAAGAGAAAAACCAATATCAGAGGGTCGTGGATCTCTAAGGAGTATTAACAACCTCTTAATTTCTCAAAGTCAAAAACCTAGATCTAGTAACAAAACATGAGAACTCAATAACAATGAATTGGAAACAAAGTAACTTTATGATTGCTTGATGATGATTTTCATGTGTCCCTTCTTCAGCTGCTGGAGACCTTCTTTTATAGCTCCTTAGGTCGGTCATAGTGTAGAACCTGCTTGAAACTTGTGTCGAACTTCATTGGAGTGAATCGCGCCAGTCTTGTATATCCTTTTAGAATGACATAAATTCAGTTAAACAACTATATCTTGGGCTTGAGGTATCCTTTGCATTTGATTCCAATTGAAAATGAAATTTAACTCCCATGCCTACAATTTTGTATGTACATTGTCTTCTGATTCGTCAGGTAAGTGGGTTAAAGGTCAACCGACTTCTTGGCCTCCGTTTATTTCTTTGCAGGTCCTTTGCTACTTTTGCTTCTTTTTGTTCCAAATCTTATTTTTTCTTGCTAGACCTTTTTAAATACCTCGAACATACTAGAAAGACTCTATAAAAGCACATGTACCATGGTAGAAGAACCGGTAAAACCCGTGATACATCAAAATTCTTGACCATAGGTACTCCTCTTCCCAGTTTAAGTCCAACATAGGGAAGTCTGAATACAATGCTTCGAATGGCGACATGCCAATAAAGTTTGGAAGCTATTATTGTAAAAAAACTCGGCCAAAGGTAAGTATTGTATCCACCTACCTCCCCAGTCCAAGACACAAACTTGTAACAGATCCTCCAATGTCTGGATTATTCACTCGAACTGGCCGTAGGCAGTACTCAAGTGAGCCTTTGTTCAGAAACGCTTCTGCAAACAGAAGCAAACTTAGCGTCTCGATCAGATACTATGCTCACAAGTACACCATGTAGCATCAAGATTTCATTCACATAGATCACCACCAAAGCTGGGGTATTGTTTTGTCTGTTCACCGGAAAGAAGTGAGAAAACTTAGTTAATTGATGTGTAAAGTAATTCACCTAAATATGACTTCAAGTGCACAGTGTACATATGTAGTACTTAGGTTATCGATCCCACAAAGAGCTAGGATAAATTTTGATTAATGGAGCTATGATGAATGAATGAATATCTAGTAACTAAGTTGATTGATTGATTTTTTTGTACGTCAGACTTAAAATCATTAGATCTAGGGGAATTCTATAGGCAACTATGGATCTCGGTTTATTAGGTAACTTCTTGAACTCTAAACCCATTATACTTTCAAATTCCTAAGGGTGTATTAGTGAATTGATTTTGCTTAAAACCCTAAATCTCAAAGTCTCCTTTGTATTGTCCCTGGAAATAAACAAGCAATAAATAATCAAATTAGATATGTTCACAATGTGTCTGAACGCACCTTGTTCACTACTAAATTATCGGGTTTCTTCCAAATCGTCTTCGGTAGAGGAATCAACCTAGATAACCTAGACGTGGTTAATTATGTCACTTCCAAGTGTTAACACAATCTATAGTGGTGAATCTTGTTGATACTGGGTTCAACTTTTAATTATTTATAATTAGAGGGGTTCATTTTTGGATTAAGTTAAGTAATTAAGAAAGACAAAAGATTCCTCAAAGAGAAATACCACCATTTCTCAAAGAGAAGTATTAAACCTAGGTTTGCAAGTAATTCTTCTTCCTGATTATGAATGTCAAGTTTAGTGAAGTGGGGTATGTATTTATATGTCTTTGTAGTCGGTAATCTAAGCCCATGGGTTAACCTCGGAAAAATAGAATATTTCCATTTTTCCGAAATCAGGAAATCAGAGATAAGATTTGATCTTATTCTGTCCAAGCTTAGCCTTCGGCTTTGGACGAATAATTTTATACCCCCGCTTCGGACACTAAAATCTAACCATTCTTTACCGAGGTATCCCTCGGTTATCTGGGCCGAGGGTTCTAATCCTATTGAACTAATTCGTAATTAGGGAAAGATCGGTAGAGACCGAGCCTCAATTGTTGCCAAGCTATTGATCAAGGGTGTTAATACCACCATCAACAAATCTCGTGGCTCTATCCACAGATGAAAACCGAATTAGTGATCCATAGAAAATCTTTTTGAAAACCTAAATTTAATATGAAAACTACTCAGACATGATTATGGTAACACAAATCATTATTGGATTAATGAATTGCATACAAAGATGAAATTGACAAAGGAAGAATAGAGAGTCGTCGATCTACAAGGAGTATTGAAAACCTCTTAACTTTTCAAAATCAAAAACCTAGATTTAATAACAAAAGATGAGAACTCAATAACAATGAATTTGAAGCAAGATAAATTTATGAATGCTTAATTATTTTTGTGGCTTATGTATCTTCTTTTGCTGCTGGAGACCTTCTTTTAGAGCTCCTTAGGTCGATTCTAGGGTAGAACCTACTTAAAACTTGAGTCGGGCTTCATTAGAGTGTATCAGGCCAGTCTTGTAAATCCTTTCAGAATGACATCTCTTTAGTAAAACGACTATATCTTGGGTTTCAGGCATCTTTTCGGCTTGATTCCAATTGCAAATTAAATTTAACTCCCGTGCCTACAATTTGATATGTATAAAATCTCCTGGATTGTTGGGTAAGTGGGTTAAATTTTGACCGACTTCTTGGCCTCCATTTATGTTTCCGCAACTTCTTTGCTAGTTTTCTTACAAATCTCTTCACTTTATCTCTTTTTGTTCCAAATCATATTTTTCTTGCTAGACTTGTATGAATACCTAAAGCCCACTAGTAAAACTCTATAAAACCACATGTATCATGGTAGAAAAACCAGGTAAAATCTATGATACATCAACCTCCCCAAACTTAGACTCTTACTTGTCCTCAAGCAAATATGAATTAAGGTTGCTGGAAAACGTGTTGAAAACATTGAAAACTCATGAGAACAACCACATCAGACATGTCTAGTTAATCCACACAAAAAAAAAAAAATCATCAATCAAATCAAGACTGCCATGTATTTTCCCTAAGCTTAACAACTTCTCCATTCATGCACCACAACCTATCAATCAATCCACACAAGCTTCCATCCTTGCTATTTCTACATCATAAAAACATTGCCCAAAGAACAAGTTCTTTCCCTTTTCAATTCCAAGATAAGAAAATACACAAACTAAAGTTTCTTCTCTCTCCTCCAGACTTATTAATTTAGTTACTTTTTTTCATTTTTTTTGAAATTCTATAGGCTTAGGTGCATAATGACATCACGGGAAATTTTTCTAGGTTCCCCTTTTACAAAGGTTCTCAGGGTATATCAACTAATAGGATTTATGTAACCGAGTTTCTAGTGATGAATAATTGGTATCACTGAAAATTTTCCTCTACCACATCACTAGGTTAAGTACAAATTCAATTTATAAGACTTGTCTAAAGGGAGAACTGAAACTATAGCTATATGGTAAATCTTATAGTTGCATTAAACAAAGAATAGCTCCTACAATGAGAAAATGCAATAGCTTAGTCTTACTTGTATTACAAAACTAAAGATATGGGCATTTTCTGAATGGTAGATCTACTTCTAGGTTTTTCATTAGTCATAGACTTAAATTGAATCCTGCAATGATGGTTATTAAGATCCAGCTAATGTGGCTTATGTCCCGGTATTAATCATCGTTTCCTCAACGGTTTTGACTCAATAAAAAAAAAGTTGGCGAAAAACTTGAGATCAACAAAGTAGAGTTCATCAGCAATAGATATGTATCCGCCATACTTAAGTAGAGTTCTTCTGGTCATGTTACAGCAGAAGAGAAAAGTCGGTCGACCCTAATGAGAGGTCGGTCGACTTGGGTAGCATACTTTCAGATTTTTTTTGAATCTCCTCGCCTAAAACCAAAAACACCTAAAAATAAAAATAATAAAACGGACCCAATGAGTTGCCTCTCACTCAGCGCTTTGACTATTGGTAAGGTGTTCATTTTACTGTAATTTGCCAGTGCTGGGCTTGGCATACTGCACCTTCTCCTTGAGAGTGTTACTTCCAGCCGGGAGTGGAAGCTTGTAATACTTGCGTATTTCAGAATCAAGACTGATCATAAATGGTTTTCTAGGGATAAAAAGATCCTTGTTGATCACGTCATGTCGAATTAGCACTCCAACTTTGGTATTGGGATTTTACTTATGTGTTGATTTCCTGCTCCTCTTCCAAATCCTACTCCAGCATAAAGTGTGTTAGTTGGTCTTACAGGGGGTGTAGTTGCCTTTGTGGTGGTTTATTTATCCTTTGGTTGAATCGGCTTACTTTTCCCTAGCAACTTTTGGATTGTATAAGCAGCTTCTTTTGCTTCCTTCAATCCCTTTGTTTATTTGGAATACAATTCCTTGGTCAACTCCTCCTGTGTCTTTGGTTTCTCCTTCTTGATTTGTATACTATTGACCAAGCAGATAGTCAATCGAGTAACAACTTTCTTTCCTCCATTGGGCATCTTATTCATATCAATAATCCGTGGTACTCTCCAAAGGGTAACAGAAAATGGAATGTATAGCCTTGCTTCTTTAGTAAAGGAGTGGCCTTGCGAGAAAACAAAGTTTCTGGAAATTCTAGTCGGTCGTCTTGTCTGCGTAGTCGGCCGTTCTTAGTCAGGTCGATCGTCTCTTCATGTTGGTCGGTCGACTAAATTATGATCGAATGTTTCCCTATGATTTTGAGAGGTGCTTGATAGTTTACAACGTTAGGGGGTCAGACAATCTTCATCATTTTGATGTCCCTTATATTCTTTGAAATCATATCCCCTTGATATGCTCCTCTTGAATAACACTCCTTTCCTTCCTTTTGGCCTCCATTGCTTTGGTTGTTGTATTGAATCCTCGGATTCCTTCAGTAATACCTTCTCTTTTCCCTTCCTTGTGGTATTCACGTGGTCAAACGTGGCCATCCATTTTTTGTATCCTTCTTGTTGGATTTCCATAAAGCATCATATTATATCCTTAGCTTCACTTGGCGATGAGTTTGAGTTTGACCGTCCTTAGGTCCTCCTTAGGTTGGGTGTATCTTGTTCTTCCTTACTGCGTTCAAGTGTCTGGAGTCTCTTCTCCATCTCCTTTGTTTGCTTGAGTAACTCCTCTAGACGTCTTAGTACTTCAATGTCTCCTTGGTGATTAGAACTTTCGCCTCTTATGTACTTCTCAATGATTCGCAGTCCGTCCTTGGGGTTCAAAGTTTCAAAATTCCCATGACTGATGGTATGAAGTATGACTTGATTCTCCGATCTTAAACCCTTGTAGAAGATTGAAACGATCTCCTTTTGTTTAAAACCGTGTGGGCAACTCCTTAACTTGTCTACATGCCTTCTCTATGCTTCATTGAATGTTTCAATATATTCCGTGATACGCCTTCGTGGTTCTATCAAGAATTCCTCAATGAATAGTGTCTTTGCATCGTGCCATGTTGCAATTCTTCATGGTCCAAGCCTTTTAAACCATAGCAAAGGTTCTCCATCAAGTGAGTATTTGAGTGAGTATTTGAAAATCTTAAGGCATAACTCGTTATGCGTGGCTTCATTAGTGACTGAGCGTTTCAATGATTTTTCATATTTCTCCAGTAGTCTTCATCATTTTCACTTGGGTATTGTTCTCCACAGCTACAGTACCTTCACCTTGTTTCGACAATTCTTTCTAAAACTTTCCTCCAGTCGGTCGACCACGAGATGTAGTCGGTCGACTCGGGGTTTCGTCTTCCGTCGCTTCTTCGTTCGCTTGCTTCTGTACTTCTTTTGTGTTTCTTTCTCCTGAAACGAGCTTCTAGGTGGTCGACTTCAAGGTAGACTCGGTCGACTTAGGTTTTCACCTTCTTCCTTAATTCGATCATCAAGCTCCTTGTTGTGACTCATCTTGGTTGTCACCTAATTTATCAATATAGAAAGTTCTGATATGCGATTACTGAAACGTCCTAATTCAAATTCCTAATTCAAATTCTCCTTATCCGAAAGAAATCGAAATTAACACCAAAGATCCCCAGCAACGGCGCTAGAAAAATTTGATGTGTGAAGTAATTCACCTAAATATGACTTCAATTGCACAATTTACATATGTAGTACTTAGGTTATCGATCCCACAGAGAGCTACGGTAAATTTGGATTAATGTAGCTATGATGAATGAATGAATATCTAGTAACTAAGCTAATTGATTGATTTGTTGTATGCAAGAATTAAAAGCATTAGATCTAGGGGAACTCTATAGGCAACAATGGATCTCAATTTATTAGGTGACTTCTTGAACTCTAAACACATTATACTTTCAAATTCCTAAGGGTGTATTAATGAATTCACTTTGTTTAAGACCTTAAATCTCAAAGTCTCCTTTGGATTGTCGCTGAAAATAAACAAACATGAAATAATAAAGTTAGATTTGTTCACAAGGTGTCTAAACAAGCAATGGCTATGACACAGAACGTACATTGCTCACTACAGAATTATCGGGTTTCTTCCAATTTGTCTCCGATAGAGGAATCAACCTAGATGACCTAGGCATGGTTAATTCTAAGTGTTAACACAATCTATAGCGAAGAATGTCATGACTTTTCCACATATGAAAACCGAATTAGTGATCCATTGAAAATCATTTTGAAAACCCTAGAT
This sequence comes from Euclidium syriacum, assembly GCA_900116095.1. Taxonomy (NCBI): domain Eukaryota; kingdom Viridiplantae; phylum Streptophyta; class Magnoliopsida; order Brassicales; family Brassicaceae; genus Euclidium; species Euclidium syriacum. Next base: position 974,442 of record FPAK01000013.1, read on the forward strand.
CTAATATGAAAACTACTCAGACATGATTATCGTAACATAAATCATTATTGGATTAATGAATTACATACAAAGATGAAATAGACCAACGAAGATAAGAGGATCGTGGAGCATCAAAGAGTATTGACAACCATTTAAATTCTCAAAATCAAAAACCTTTAACTAGTAACAAAAGATGAGAACTCAATAACAATAAATTGGAAAAAAGATAACTTTATGAATGCTTGATGATTTTCGTGGCTTGTGTGTCTTCTTCTGTTGCGAGAGACCTTCTTTTAGAGCTCCTTAGGTTGGTCCTAGGGTAGAGCCTCCTTATAACTTGATTCGGGCTTCATTGGAGTGAATCGGGTCAGTCTTGTAAATCCCGTCATAATGACATATCTTCAGACAAACGTCTTGGGCTTTAGGCATATTTTAAGCTTGATTCTAGTTGCAAATGAAGTTAACTCATGTGCTTACAATTTGATATGTAGATCGTCTCCTTACTCGTTGGGTAAGTGGGTCAAAGGTCAACCTCCCTCTTGGCCTCCATATCTGTCTCCACAGCTTATTTGGTAGTTTTGCTCCAAATCTCTTCACTTGCACATGCATCATGGTAGAAAAACGGATAAAATCCATGATACATCATAAATCTATCTACAATCACCCAAATAGCAATATACGCATTGTGTGTTGGCAGTCCAGTCATAAAATTCATCGTGATCAAGTCCCACTTCCACTCAAGAATGGGTAAGTTCTGTAGTAACCCGCTTGGAACCTTATGTTCTGCTATTACCAGTTGAAAAGTCGAGCAAGCAACAACCCAATCCGTCACATCTCTTTTCATCCCATTCCAATGATAATATATCTTCAAGTCTCAATACATTTTTTTGGAGCCTAGATGAATCGAGAACTTGGAATGATGTGCTTCCCTAAGAATATCTTCCCTTAGTTCCTTATCATTTGGATCACAAACCCGACCATTCACCAATATAGTTCCATTGTTCGAAGTCTTATACCCCGTCTTATCATTTTGTGATACCTTAATTATATTCATATCCTTCTCATGGGCGAATCGAACAAGAGTCAACACATGAGCTTAGTCTGGTGGTCATAAACCTATTTGTTCTGACTCATCAGTCAATACCGCCAACCGAAAGGTCCTAACCATGGTTATCAACCTTTCCATATCCTTCTCAAAAGTAGCACTCTCCAAAACCGCAGCTACTCATTTCCGACTCAGAGCATCGGCTACTTGGTTTGGCTTTCCCGAATGATAAGAAATATCCAGATCGTAGTCAGCAACCAGCTCCATCCATCTCTTTAGCCTCAGGTTCAATTCTGGTTGAGTGAAGATGTACTTTAGACTCTTATGATTCGTAAAGATTCATACCTTTCCACCAAAAAAACATATGATTGCCATATCTTCATAGTAAAAAGTACAACAGCCATCTCCTAGTCATGAGTAGGATAGTTCCTTTCATGCTTACTTAACTGTCTGGATACGTAAGCAATCACCTTGTCTTGCTGCATCAGAACACATCCCAACCCAGTTCGTGATGCATCAATTTACACAACATAAGGTTTGTTAGATCAGGCAAAGCCAAAACCGGAGTACTCGTAATCATCTTTTTCCTCTTCGAGAAACTGTGTTCATAGTACGCTGACCAGAGGAATGGATCATCTTTCCTAGACAGTCAAGTTATTGGCTGAGCCATACTCGCAAAGTCTTTAACAAAGCGTATGTGATACCCAAACAAACCCATGAAGCTTAACTCAGTAGCGTTACGCGACCTAGAAAATTCAGCAATCGACTTGATCTTCTCTGGATCAGACACACCTTTATCCGATACACTACAAAAAAAGGGTGTCCTACATCATTTATTTTCTATATTTGCATTACTTATAATTGATGCAAAAGAATTTTACATTATTTTTTTTAAAATGACTCTGAAAGCAATGATGCAAATATGTTACATCATTTTATAGAACTAGGGTTGAATCCGCGCGTTACGCGGAGACGCAATTGTCCCTTATTCGTTTAATGTGGAAAATAGGCGATTGTGCTTCATTATCCTCATTTACGTCTGCACGAACTTGGCTTCATTTAAATACATGGGGTCCAACATTTTTGTGGTCGGTTGCGGTTTGGTTTCGTGGTTTGGCTTGCCTGGCTGCCAGCTTCTATAATGTCACCCATCTCGCATTGCAGGTTTCAATATGGAAAGAGCTGCTTTCATCTTCTTACATAGAAACCTGTTGTCTCAATTCTTTATGAGATTGTTCGCCTTATAAAAGCAAAGCTCGACCGTCTTTCTCGTTCTCGAGGGAATCTATCGAAGATGGATTCCTGCTTAACAACTTGGTTTCTTGTTCTAGCAACCACCTCGTAAGTACAATTCAAGGAATAAGAGTCCTAAGATGAAAAAGTGAAGCAACTAACCTAGCGGCCAGAGAGTGAGAAGGGACAAGATTGGAGAACAGCGATTTTGGTAGCAGAGTGCTCTTCGCTTGGCTGTGAGCGGATCAATATCTCGCCATTGAAATTAAATGTGGTCCTGTATCTCACACGTGGTCTGGAAACCTTCTCGGATTTCAAGATCGAGCAAAGCTTCTTTTATGGATGTCTTTCCTCTCTGTTACCTCTCTATCTTCCTCTTCCTTTTCCAATTAATGTGTCAGTTCGGTGAGAAATTTAAAGCCGTAAATGTAAAGCTAAAGAGTTGAAACGTATGATAAGGTGAGTTTAAGGGCATATATTTGGGTTGCTTCCTCGATGAACATAATAATTAATTAGGAGGAGATACGAAGAATCTAAGATTGATATTGTTTATGAAGAAGTCGATACGGCAAGAATTCGATACATTGACATGCTCCCTATTTTCTTAGGTTTTTTTCTTTTTAAAGACACGTTTCATATAGTAGAGTGGGCCCAACAGACGGAAGAGTTAGCTCGCATTTTTCTATAAACCTTAAAAATGGGGCCTATAATTTTTATAAAAAAACTGATATGGCTGTCTATGTGGACACATTAAGATGAAAGAGGATTTCCTCATTATATATAAGATTGTTACAAATATTTCCATCAATTGCGAAAAAATGATGTAAAATTTCGCATCACTTGATAAAAGTGATGTTAGTATTTGTTACGTTTAAAATAATTAATATAAGTATTTATGTCATTTGTAGATAAATGATATTAAAATAATATATTGAAAATAATGTAATTTAAAAAATAATTATATATTTTTCATTTTCTAAATAGTTTCATAAATGACTATTTCACAACTAATTTTTTTTTTTTTTTGATTTAATATGTTATTAAACACTTTTCTGTAAAGCAATAAAAATGGTTGATCTATTCATCCCAAAATAATTTATTTTCAACTGTTACAAAATGTTGAAGAGATTTAAATCAAACATAATCATTAAATAGTAAGTCTCCATTTACAAAATGGAAATAAAATGGAGCTATGATGGATCATCTTGTCCAATTCTTTCATCTTGTAGACTTTCTCTTTCTTCCTACATGCCTTGTCTCTTCTATTCTTAGAACAAAGTTGGTTCATGTTTACCGTGTTGTATGCGTATTTAATAGAAATGTTGATGTACCTTTAATTTTGTTGTTTTCTATTACCGTGTTGACATGAATCGAATCCTTAATATCACCATCTCAATCAGTGAGATGTTATTCTATTTTTTAGTGGCAGATTTGATGATTGTGAAAAAAATGACAAAGGAAACATTGCGACATATATATGAGGATTTCATAAATATACAAAGAAAAAAAAAGAAGTAAAAGAGTTTTTTGAAGTTTTTTTTTTTGAAGAGCTTGAAGTAAGGGAGATCTCTTACAGTCCTCTAATTAAAAAAGATTCAAAGTAATATATAATTTAGGAAGATTGTGCGCGTAGAATTAGGGATGGTGAGGAAAAAACATAATGGATATAAGAATAAATTTCCAACTATATTAAATCCTTGTTTAAAAATATTACGGCCGAACTCGTGAGTTACGCGGACACGTGTGTTTTTCGTATTTTTGGGAAGTCTTTGTTAAGAAGTTTAAAAAAAAAGTCTACTATATTTATAATAATAATTTAGGGATTTGATACGGGTATCCGCAGATATTCGAGTTGTTCGAACGGATCCAAGTATCTAAACGAATTCGAGGGGTTCGGATCCGGGATATCCGATCCATACCCTAGTAAATGGTGAACGTGTTATGCATTTGAATTTTCCAATAAAAAAAAATCATGTTAATATAAATAAACCACATGTACAATATAAATGAAATATGATACATACTAAATTTTCTAAAATAATATACACGTTTTCGTAATCCAATTTGGTAATACTGTTATTAGCAGCAATTGTTTATAAATGTAAATTTTGCAAATTTTTTATTAATTTTTAAGTGATGTAAATTAAGAATTTTGTATCAATTTTTTCTAATTGATGTAAACTAATATAAATTTGTATCAGTTGTCAAACAAGTCATAAACGGTATAAATTATATAAATTTGTATTAGTTTAAAGTAACTGATGTCAAACAAGTCATAAATGATTACAATTACTATGAATGATGCGCATATTTTATATCACTTATTAATAAGTTATTTAATCTAATTGAAGCCCCTATGAAAGTTTTGTCCATCAATATGTTTTGTTCAAAATTGGGGTTTAATTTTGAAAGGTTAAGACTTCTTTGTGATTTACACTAGGTTATATGCTTAACTAAGAATTATGTCTATAATAATAGAACTAAAATTATAAAACAAAATAAAACATATCAGCTCGGGATATTCTAAGTTATTTACATAGCAACACAATTTTTTTAAAGATATTACAAGAAATCACACTCTTTTGTGAAAGACACAGTTTTTGGATATAACATTACCAACTTATCCTCATCCTTCTAATTTCTCAAGTTTTTTAGATTTATTAGTTAGGTTTCTAATTTATTTATTATTTATCCCGATTTGAAATTTAAATATAAATATAACAATTTAAAAGAAATAACATATATAAATAGAAACAATTTAGAAACAAACTCTCGTCACCTAGATCTAAAAAAATCAAATTGTCGATTTTGGCTTTCCCGTCGTCCTCCGTTCATCATCAGTGCCATGGAAAGCCACCCCCTCTTTATTTATTTAATCGGCATCCCCCTACATCTTCCTTCATCGACGGCTTCTATGGGAAAGGGTACGATTTCTACTCGCCACGGTGTCTCGTCTTCAGCTAGTTGCAGACTGGAAAGTTGTGAGCTATAGGCGGATTATCATGCTTGTTGCTGGGTAACAATTATAGCGGAAACATTTTTCCCCATTTTTTCCGAAGGCAGAGCAAAAGTAAACGAAGCGTCGTCGTTATCGCTATCGCCGACGTTCGATCTGTAATAATCGTTTTCTGGATAAAGTTTAGATAAAAAATCTAGAAGAGCTAAATTGACCATGGTAATCTGACCACCTAAGGTAGATCAAATTAGTACTGGATTGCGGTTTAGAAGGTAGTCGAATATACTTTGCCCATAAAGCTGAAAAATGTTGTATGAAGAGCTCATTCTTGAGCGACCAAATCCCATGGTTACCACAATTCTAGTTACCGCATATAACAACAGTGTTACCGTCCAAGCCGAATTAAAAACTAGGGTTTATGTGATCAGTCTGCATTGGTCGAAAATTATATATGAAATCTTGTCCATATATCTTCTTCGTTAATCTAATCCACACAATATATTCTTGATTGACGGCCACAATAAAACCATAGCAGAAATATATTTAATAATGGTCAATTTAATTGGACGGCTATAATAAGTGGTTTGAAAAAGTACGGCCAAGATTAATGAAAAAATAAACAAGATCTTGTAAAGTAACTATAACGTAACTAACCGAACAAGCAGCTTCCTTTCATAGGGGTATTTTGGTCAGAAATTGGGGCAAACAGTGTAAAAATTGTGCCTTCAATAAAGACCTGTTTTTTTTCTGTAATTATTTATCAAAAAACTTTGCCTACATGTAATTATTCTGGATATTCTACATGAGCAATTGTTTGAATTTTTAAAGATTAACACTAATCTTAATTCTGCAAATATGTTAAAAAATTGGTACCTGGTCAGACGCTCGAGAATGGCCTCGTACATCTCAAGGTCCTCACTAAGATGAAACAATTATCACGTCAAGATTTGTGCTTCTTTAAAAAATAGACCACAAATTGAAGTCAATGTTAGAAGTAAATCCCTCCTTCCTGAACTTTCAAAATGACTTAAACTACCATTCCCAACATGTGTTATTCACGAAAATACAATCTGAGACTTCACTATGAAGTCTCGAAAATCGTGTTTGAAAACAATTACCCTCTCAGTAAATGCATATTCAATGAAATGTCATCGTCTTCAATTATCCCCCAACCACCATACCAACTGAATCAGAGCTCTAAATGCTTGGAATAACCGATTTTAGAGATATTAATAATCAAATGTGAACTAATAGCTTCGTTATCGTCGATTTCCTCTACAATTTATTCCACCAAACTGTCAAATTCTTGTTTTCAAAATTCGTCCAGCTTAGATCTAATGCATTTACCAAGATTTGTGCATAATAATGACTGGTTTCTTCGGTACTGATGGTGTGAGCAGCTCTTGGCCGTCAATGAAGCTTAAGACGAGTTCAAACTGAAACTAGGTAAAGTTTTGTGGTTTTTTAACGATTTCGCGAAAACTGACTTCATAATGAAGTTTCTCTAGTCAACTAGGGTCTAGAATTGTAATTGACTTTATTCTCCTGAGACTTCATCTGGAAGTCTCCAATTATCCTTTGAAAAAAAAAAAAAAAAAACTGTTGAGACTTCATGGATGAAGTCTCTGAGAAGGGGTCTACTTTTGCATTTTACCGAAGGTTGACTTTTTCTGGAGACTTCACGGTGAAGTCTCCAGAAAAAGCAGGGTCCATTTCTGCAGTTGACCGCAACTTTGACTTTTTGCTGAGACTTTGTTCTGAAATCTGCGTATAAAAGGGGTCTACGTTAGCAATTGACCAATATTGACTAAATAAGAGACTTCACGGTGAAGTCACATATCATCGGAAAGTTTGGAGACTTCACCATGAAGTCTTGTTATATTTTTTTATTTTTTTTGGTCAATAGCTAGAGTAGACCCCTTTCTCGTGAGACTACTAGATGAAGTCTCATAATAAAGTCAAAACCGGTCAAATGCAAAACTGGACCCAACTTTTTCGGAGACTTCACCCCTGAAATCTCAAAAGTTAATGAGACTTCACAGGTGAAGTCTCATACGTCAGGAGACTTCAGTGGTGAAGTCTCATGGAAAAATCAAACCTACGGTCATTTGCAAAAGTAGACCCCATTTTCATGAGACTTCACGCTGAAGTCTCAAAAGTGTATGAAACTTCATAGTTGAAGTCTAAAAAAAAGTAAAACACTGGTCAATTACTTATGTACACCCTATTTGAGACTTCACTATGAAGTCTCCGTTGGAAAGCTCATGAGACTTCTTGACGAAGTCTACTTCGGAGACTTCAATTTGAAGTCTCATTTCCTAATTATATTAAAAATCAAATATATCCTAATTTATAATTAGTATTTTCTTTTTTTGGCTACTATATTTTTTTGAGTTAGTATGAGTTTCAACTGTTTTTGTCGCATAATCATTTATGAATCTTTTTTCTAAAAAAAATAGATAATTAGTGCAAATTAATGAGACTTCGTGGTGAAGTCTCGTCCGTAAACTTCCTTTTGTAGTCTCCATGACTAATTTTTTTTAAAATTTTTTATTAGTCATTTTTTTTTTTGGATTTTATATTTTTCCTATGTGTATTAGTGTGATATGTTGAATATGTATGAGTTTCACAACTTAGTCCTTTATATTATAGCTTTAATCGATTTTAAGAATTTTGATAGTTTTTAATTAGCATAATAGACTTCAGAGTGAAGTCTCATTAGTAAACTGAAATGCTAATTTGATGCTTGTTCTTGTTTGTTTTTGCAGAAAATGGCTGAGGTATCTGTAAACTATGGAGAATGGGTATTGAGAGACTGGAAGTGGCATTTTGAGGTGGATTATCCCAAAGGATGAAGAATGTTCTAACGAAGTGACGCTTGTACACACCGTGAACTAATCGAGATGGCACGAGATGACTATAAGCTGGCTGAGAATGCTGATTTGATTTAGTTAACCTATATGGTTCTAGACGTAATGTTGTAGGTTTTGGATAAAGATTGTCCCACCCCACCTATCCATGTCACAAATGATAGACATGTGCGAGCTTTTTTGGAGTTAAGTAAATCACATTCTAGTCGCCTTTGTGTCTCGAGTACCATTGGTAAGGTGAGTGAGAAATTGAAGAGGTGGTAAATGCTGACAATCACGTTGATGAAGAAGATGATGCCAACTCTGAGGATAACTTTGAGGATGATTGTGATGAGTTCGAAGTAGACGATGTTTTTTTTTCGGATGGTGATGAGGGTGCTGGTGAAGCACATGAAGATAATGTTCCGGAAGAAGCTGTTGTTGAAGACGAGTACCTTGATGATTACAATGTGTATGGGAAGATTAAGGATGAAGATAGTGGTGATAGTGATGATGATGATCAGCCATTTCTGGGTGCGGAAGGAAGCTTTATTGGGGAAGGTAGAAGACCGAGCATGACATGGACAGACATTATCTCTTTGTATAAGAGTTTCCCTAGCAAGGATTTTCTTATATATGAGCTACACTTAACGGCGATAATGGGCCAATTCTCCTTCAAAGTGAAGAAGTCAACAAAAAGTCTATTTGTAGCCAAGTGTCGCGTGGTGGGATGTAAATGGAGGGTTAGAGCTATGGTTAAAAACAAACCTAAAGTGTTTAACGTGACTGTGTATGATAAATACCATACTTTCTAGGCTAGTGATCGAGTAGCTCTATGGAAACGGTATGCTCCGAGATATATTGGTAAGCTATTTTACAATGAATGGAGAACAATAGATGGAGTTACCCCGGATATGCTTAGATCTGTTCTCCTTGGGAAGTTTGGGTTGAAGATGAATTATACCACATCTTATATGGCTTTACTATTTGCACAACAAATGGTGAGGGAAACACCAGAAGACGGTTATGAGCAGCTGCCTAATTACCTATATCGCATCGCGCTTGCTAATCCCGGGATAGTGACTGATCTTGTTCTTGATCGGAAAACAGGTTCAAATACATGTTTTGTGTCTTGGAGCCTTTAAGGAGGGTTTTCAATATCTAAGACGAGTGATGGTTGTTGATGGTTGTTATCAATCTGGGAAGTATGGAGGTGTTTTGCTATTTTTTGCGGCCAAGATGAGAATTTCCAGATTTTCCCTTTGGCTTTTGCCATTGTTGAATCGAAGAATGATGAATCATGGGAATGGTTTTTCACCAAGTTAAGTGCTTGTATATCCTATGAATTTAGTTTAACGGTCGTATCAGACAGGCACACTTCTATTAAGAAATCAATTAAAATGGTTATACTATGGGCAACAAGAGGGATTTGTTAAACTACAAGAAAAAAGGGCTTTGGTAGCACATTGAAAACGCTACTAAATGCCTATGATAACGTTTCCATAAACGCTATGACAGCCGCAGCTATCGTAGACCCCCCTCCTATCGTAGCATTTTTTTAAATACTATGATAGTCAGACCTATTATAACGCGAAACACCTGCTATAGGATACTCTTTTCTAGGCATTTGTTTTGTGCTATGATGGACATTTTCATAACTCTTATCTCGTGCTGTAAAATATTTTCTAATAACTCAAATATAGTGCTGCTTAATATTGTTTCATGACATTTTTATATTACTGTAAATTTTATTATTATTTGAAATATTTATTTCTAAACGATATATTGCAATGAGATTAAATTAATATAATTTACGTTAATAATACATAATTAAATCATAATATAGCAAATTATTTTTTAATTAAATATCCAAAACAGATAAAGTTAATACATGAAAATAAGAGAATAAGTTAAGGTAACTGAATATTCGGCTTGAAAACCTCTCCACCTGTTCTAGTTTGGACAATGGCATCTTTACGGTCAGCATACTTGACAGCTTTATTACTAGTGCCTGGTGCAGTAACCTTTGCTGTCTCAATGCAAATATCATATTCCCTGCATCGCCTTCACCCTCTTTGACTTCTTAAGATTATAGCAATTTCTGAAAAGATAAAAGTAAAACAAGTTACTTTTAACTATCATACCAACTAGTTCTAGTAAGGGAAAGTGCATGGTAATACAAAACTGAAGGACCTGCAATTTATAGAGTAGGAAGAGAATCACTAGAGATGCTTCTTAAGCCACAAGAGTGCTTGCTGTAGTAGTCTCACTGCAAAAATAAAAGAACAAGAAATAAGATCAAAATCTAAAGTAATTAAAATCTATCAATGTTCTTGGTCTTCTTGTAGTAACGACCAAAACGGTGGATTCCGCTTTAACAAAAATCAACCTGAATTTGGAGTCTTTGTAATATAATCTGCATCAGATGTCCTTGATTGTTGATGTTGTTTAATGCCAAAGGACCGGAATTCTTGCCTAAGGAAAGAGAATTTCAAACTCATCAATAGTGTCTGAGAAATATCTTTGTACGGGTTACTTCTACCAGATGGATCAATGAAATTGATACCTGCATCGCTGATGATTAGCACATAAGCCATCATAGTTCCATTGTAACCCTCAAGAACACTCTACAACCAATAAAATTCATTTTGACGATACAGAAAGAAATAGCAAAAAGGCATCCAAGAAAAATAGAGAACATAATGATGAAAAAACACAGACCTCAACAACTTGCTTAGCAACCACTTCGTGGACTCGCTTTTGTGAAGCAGCTTCGATAAGCACTTCATCAAACTCGTAAGTCTCTGTATCCCAACTATTTTTCCTGAGTTTTAACCTTTTAAGCTAAAACCCAAAACAAGAATTTTAAACAATCAGTGATTAAAATCGACTTCACTGCTTGACAAGACAGTTAAAAAAAAAACTTCATCAAAGCTCTTACATCTTCTGAAGAAGAATCATCAGATGAGTCAACACTGCTTGAATCAGCCTTAGTAGGAGCCTTCTTGGCCTAAAATAAGCGGAAGATGACAAATAAGAGCAGAAGAACCATCACAAAATTTTCAAAACCAATCTCTATAAGATTTAACTAAACTTGTATTGGCAATTAACAGTGTTTCCTAATGGTAAAGAAAGATTAGTGTTTGACCTTAGCTCCTGCAAAATCTTTTTTACTTAATTCATCTGCCTGAAAAGAAAATTAGCTTTATTTACCATCTTTTCACATTGACAAACCAATTCAGTCAAACCAAAACTTCCTCAAAAGAGATAAATTGATAAACCTAAATCTCCACAGCAATGGAGAGACATGGTCACACTGCCTCGAACTGTATTGGTCACACTGCCTCCAGCCATTTTCTTAAATGGAACCGCACTGATATGTGTATTAACCTTTAGTATCAGCACAGATTTGCCTTGCCCGGCTTCGTCTCAGTTTTATATTTGGTGGCGAAGAGGCCAGGGGAGAAGAAGGAGGATTTTTTAGTTCATCCCTTAGCACTAGAATCTAAGCATCTCAATTACCTTTGTGAGTGGTGAATGTGCAAACGGAATCATCGTTTTCATCTGCAATAGGAAGGAATCATGTCGCATGTGAGATTTGGGTAGAAGGGATTGTGGAAAACACAAGAGAGGTTACGAGTCCTTACCAACCAGAGCCGTCGTCTCCTATCAAACAAGAGCCACACAAGCAGAGGAACCTCCGGGTCTTCGCCGCACAAACCAACCGGAGCCGCCGCGCCAAGCATGAGAATAAAGACCACCACCACGCCGATGACGAACAAGAGGCTGACTAATTTCACTGGCGACGAACAGCTCGGAGACGGGATCAGAAAAAAAAGCTGCGGTGGATGACCGCCTGCTTTGCCGAGGAAGAAGACCGGACATGCAGAGATCTGAACATTTATGGAGATGAAATCTAGGGTTTCTCGAGAGGAAACTGAGGGAGAAACCCAACATCTCTCTGGTAAAAAATCGAAGGATGGAGAACAACAATCTGAAGAAGAGGGCCCTGGAATTTGCAGAAGAGAAGCAATCGAGAGTTGAGGTGAGAATGTGGATAGAAAAGAAAACGAAGATAGGTTTATAGGAGAAGAAGAAGATAGAGAGAATGACTTTTTTTTTTCTTTGGAGAAGGAAATGACTTGAAAAAAAAAATTAACTATTTCTATCAGAACGAAATATTTTTGGTGCCAACGTAACATTTTGTTAAGTGTTTTGCCTCCAAAATGAATTTTCAGCTATAGTAGTGATTTTTTGCTTCCCGCTTAATGAAAATCTTTCCTAGCACGAATTTAATGCTACGATAGAGTTGAGATCCGGTTTTGGCACTTTTAGTAGCAGTTAGTGAATTAGTGCTACAATGAACTGCTACCAATGCCCGTTTTTCTTGTAGTGTTACTATCATCTTCAGAATAATATAGTCACGAAGTTTAAAGGAAAGCATCTTTTGTATTTGGTACGAGGAGCTGCATATGCATATACGTTTGCTGATTATACCCGGTACATGGATGCCGTAAGAGAGGCAAAGCCTGAACTTGAAGAGTATTTGGAGTCCGCGGATGTGAGACTATGGGCTAGAGTTCACTTCTAAGGACTAAGATACAACATCCAAATAAGAAATATCGCCGAATCTATCAACTTTCTACTTAAGCGAGCTAGAGGATTTCCCATACCCTTTCTTTTGGAATTCGTACATGAAAAGCTAGCAAGGTGGTTTTTAAAAAGGTGTGAAGATGCTATGAGTCTCACAACACTACATAGCAAATGTGTTGAACATTTTCTAGCTATTCGTGATTACTATTCTCAATTAATGGTGGTCCAACACATTGATACTTGGCGATTAAACGTGATTAAAAGACATAGAAATTGTGTTGTTGATTTCTTACAATGAACTTGTGATTGTGGTGTGTATCAAGTTGAGAAAATATCTTGCTTCCATGCTATTTTTGCTTCTCCTGAGGCTAAAAATGCGATCCATGCACTAGTATGCCCGACATACGCAACGTACTCGAGCAACATTTAACCGAGTAACGGATTTGTCAAAGATCCTGAGTTTGTGAAGGTCCTTCCTCCAGATGAAAATCGCCGTCTCGGAAGAAAGAAGAAGTATAGGAGGCAAACCTGGCTTGAAATTGCAAAGAAGACAAAAGACAAACCGCTCAAGGCTCACAAGGAATACAATTGCTCAAAATGCAAGGTACCCGGACACACTAGACCTAACTGTGTGAGTTAAACATACATACTTCCCATAATTTCACTTGATATGATTGTCTTGAAGTTTTTCTATGTTTTTGTATGCACTTAAGAGTTTCAAAGAAGAAGAAACATAGCATAAGTGTTAGAATCTGCTGTGAAGTCTCCTCGTGAAGTCTACTCATGTAGTCTACTAATGAAGTCTCATCGTGAAGTCTCAAAATGAAGTCTCACAGCTAAGTTGTTTTATAGTTTTATGGTTTCAACTATCATCTAAATTCTACTATCTTTCTGAATATTGCGTCTTTATTTTTTCTATTTGTAAGACTTCATTTTAGGTAATGAACTTCGATCATTATATATTAAAAACCAAATGCAACAAATTAAACAAAGCAACCTACCCTATCAAGTTACAACATCTTGACTTGTTCTATTGGGTGGTACAAAAACATCCTCGCAATAACAGCAAAAATAATTCAATGTTTTGTACTCTACAAACATTATATGCAAAAGCACTAAACGCAACGGAACCCAAAAGCTACAGCTGCTCACCTCTCATTGTAGATGTCCAAGCCCAAGTAGTCTTGTGACTCTGTTCCCTTCAGGCCGAACTCGTCATACACCTCCACCGCAAAATTCTCCCTTATGTTCTTGACATTAGCATCACACATGAGCTGTGAAGGGAATGGCAGGCCGAGATAATGACACTCGATGTACTTCAGCGTATACACTCCACACTCTCCACCAGATGCCTGAGGAACAGCTTCTCTACTAGCCACGTCCCACATATAGGGCACATTGGGGTACAACTCCTTTTGCTAAATAGGTGCAAGAAGATTCATCACATACCCAAGCATTTCAAAAATAGGTGCCACTGCTTTTTCCAGTTGTTCAGCCTTACAACATCCTACAATCCTATCCCATATTGTGATGTGCCTGTTAGGAATATTAATCAACAGCACAACCCAATGCATATCCTTCAAGTTAAGCCCTATGTAGAGATCATCCACGTGGATTCCGCACATCTTTTTACTTGGGAAAAACTCAAGATGATCTCCCATGTAGAGAACCAATGCATTTGGTGGTACCACCCTGTCTGAACCATCAAGATTCGCCGTTGTTTTGAACTAGTCATACTTCGCCAGCCACAATTTTTTGAAAATAGAATCCAAAAAACAGAGCCTATCACTCCTAAACCACTTTGGATGTTCATGGTACCGCTTCCTAAGTAGATAGATCCCACCATCCATATGCTGCAGAAAGATGACATGAAAATATAAGCACGTTAGATGTGATAGATAAAGGGAAGTCACCCACTGAAGTCTGACATGAGACTTCACGATGAAGTCTTCTTCACAAAATACTATGAGATTCACGCTGAAGTCTCACTATGAGACTTCACACTGAAGTCTCCTTCATAAAATACTATGAGACTTCACGGTGAAGTTTCACTCTCAGACTTCATGGTGAAGTTTCACTCTCAGACTTCATGGTGAAGTTTCACTCTCAGACTTCATTGTGAAGTCTCATTCACAAAATTTCATGAGACTACACGTGTTGATGCTCGGCTCAACTTCTAATTATTTGTAATTAAAGGGGTTCGTTTTTGGGAATGAATTAAGTAAAGACAAAAAGAGAAACCTTGGAAAGATGAACTTTTATTAATGGTATTGATTACAAAGGGTGTTAATTCAGAATGCCGAATTAACTTTATCAAAGAGAAGTAAAACCTAGGCGATCTAGCTCTTTTTCTTCCCGATTATGAATGAATATTATTAGTGAGGGGGGGGGGGGTATGTATTTATATATCCTTAATAGTCGGTCTAGTAAGCGCATGGGCTAACCTCGGAAAAATGGAATATTTCCATTTTTTTAAGATTAGGGAATATGTGATAAGATTTGATGTTATACTGTCCGAGCTTTAGACTTCGGCCTAGGACGATGTTGTTTATACCCCCGCTTCGGACACTAAATTCAATCATTCTTCACTGAGGTATCCCTCGGTCATCTGGACCGAGGGTTAGTATTCCTGTTTTCGGGACTTATAACCTGACAAGTCATCATGGGAGAGCTCGGCAGGGACCGAACTCCAATTATCGCCAAACTATTGATGCGGGGTAGAACCCCACCATAACAGTAAGTCCCCCCCTGTTCTTCCGAGGATGTCTTCTGGCGTCGTTGGCGAATTCTCATCTCGAATAGCTTGTCGAAAATTAAAATTCGGAGTAAGCAGAGCTCTGTCTTTGATAATCTCGATTCTAATTCTTCACTGTTTTTTGTCCTTCAATTTGGCGGAAAAATACCGGAAAACAAAGAGTTTTATTTTCTTTGGATTCTACCAAAAATTTCCTTCCCCCCTATTGATGTGTCTTGTTATGATCAGGCACATTAAATAGGGAAGAGGAACGGACAAATTGAGCCTTATAAATAATCCTTGCCCAAACCAAAATTTAGTCATCAGCTCTTATTCTCAGAAAAATTTCAATTCCTCTTTCTCTCTCTATCTCTAAAATGTCGAACCCCTTCATGAAGAACTTGAAAAACTACACACCTCGGGTGTTTATAACACAGCCCGAGGAATCCAAAACCAGAAAGGAGAAGACGCCGGTCAAAACATTGGATTCTTCTGAAAAGAATTCCCCCAAAGCTTCGGCTTCAAAACGGTTCACTCGGAAACTCCCGAAAGAAAATCGAAGTCGAAGAGACGGAAGACTGAGATGTCCTCTGAGAAGTCCTTCGTACCCAATATGGTTGCTCCTTCAATTTTCATTCCTACCAGTTGTCCTTCGACCACTTCAACTGTCGTCGGGACAGGTCCGAATTCAACACCGTTGGAGAAAAACCCCGAAATCCAAATTTTGGACCCCGTTATTCCAAAAATCACAAATACGCCCTCTGTCCAGACTGAGGATAAAAATTCAAACCTCGGAACCATGCTTCCACCGAAGTCCAAAATTCCGAGCCCTCCAAGGTTCAACAAGGTCCTGCCGCTCCTCTCTATTCCTTCTGATATTCATATGGGAAGGATATCCCTTTATTTGAAGACCAGGGAGAGTGTGCGAAGCTCTTTGGTAGACTCGGAGGTCGATATGACTCTTCTGCTTTCCTCTCCAAAGCTAAACGGGCTTCTTTGTTCAAGAACGCAGCTTCTTCTTTTTTCAAAGTTCCTCCTCATATCTATATGTTTGATCTTTATTAAACTTTATTAACTATCTTTCTTTAATTTTCAGACAGCAGCCTGCTTCAATCGTCTTCTGTCGGATGCTGAGTCGAGAGAGTTGGCAATGACGAAAGAAATCAACTCGCTGAGACTTCAAGTAGAGAAATCTACTGTTGACTCCGAAGCTGCTTGCAAAATGGCTGATGTGATCCTGGGTAGGATCTAGTCCCTGAATGACTCCAAGAGGTTGTGAAAGTGATGGTTTGAAGTTCAAGGTTGCGGAAGTGAAGTAATGGTGGTGAAAGTTGTGGATTGGTGAAATCTTAAGTGGATGGATCCGAGACAAGGTGGAATGAGTGATACGTCTCAAGGATGATGGAAGATCCTTGGACTATTTACTTGCTCTGTGTGAATAGCAAAGACTAGACACTGTGGGCAAGGGGTGAATTGAAGTGAAACTTACAAGGGTGGTGAAGATTCCCTTAGACTTTCGACTCTTGAGTGGAATGAGAAAGTGTTCCAAAATTCTTTGTTCAAGAGGATGATCAAACGAGTTTAAGAAGAAGATTTGCTAAGAAAATGTTTGATAATCTGAATAGAGGACCAAGAGGTCTTAAATATAGTGTTCAGCATGCATAGGAAATAGCTAAAGACTTAATGAAACTATTAAACACACAAAGACTAAAGATTAAATACTAAACATTAATGAAAGCTTGACTAGACTCTTGATCTCCTCTTTATGCACGAAATTTGTAGATAGAATTAGGCTTAGGTTTCCATCAAGAGGCTTTTATTAAAAGTTTGTAAACAAGCCTCATTAAAAACCTTGTTTGGAAAACCCAATGGGACAAAACCAAACCAAGGTAAAAAGAGTGCAAGTCACAACACCTCTCTTGATGAATTGTTTAGGTTGCTTGGATCACAACTAGGGTAGTTGGATTAGCACACACTAAACTGCCCTGGATGGTGTTGAGAAGGTGCTGTAGAGTTTCTTCTTCATTATCCGCAGGTTCTAGCTGCTCCTTAGCTTCTTCATTGGCTTCTTCTTCCTCTGGTTCTAGCTGCTGCTTTGGTTGAAGTTCCTTGATGGCCATGCTCAGATCATCCTCTCCCAGTTGAGAAGGATTTGACCTCAAATCGGTTCCTTCTACACCAAAGAAAACTATGTCAGTAACATCGGTTCCTTCTACACCAAAGAAAACTATGTCAGTAACATCAAAGTTAGAACTCTCAATAAACTTACCTTGGAGCTCAAGCTCATAAGTATTGTGTTTGATTTGTCTCGCTAGGTTAAGGTTCAGCGATCAGTTTGGATCCTCTTTTAGTTGGAGATCTTTTCTTTCGAAATTCTTTCTCTCCAACCTCAAAGATCATCCTAAAATGGGCAATGGTCTTCCTATTCTAGACCAAGATGACTCCAATTTCAGTTTGCACAAAGAAAATTGTGAAGGGATCTTCTAACTTCGGTGACTCCTTTGTCGTTCCTGCAATGTTATCAACACCTTTGGCAAAGAGCAAGTGCATTATTACAGTCATGAAATAATAAACACATGAGCATGTCTCAACTTGGATCATAACATTATCCTTTTCATGTTCCTCTTTCCTAAGACAAAAACTTGATTCCAAATATCATTTGAACAAGCCTAACTTTTTCTCAGTGTTTTCTAGATGAAATAAACTCATAATCATTATTCCTAAAACATGAGAAACAAATAGAGTCAAAAAAGAAATACTTATCTGATTAAGACCATTGATATGTTTGTCACTTGTTCTCATCAAAGCTATTGGTGTTGGATCTAGGGGTTCTTCTTGGATCATGGAAAAATCATTGACGTTTTCATGCTCCATTGGTTCAAGGAAAACTCGCACAACTGTCTTCTTAAGCCACACATGGTAAAGCCATATTTTTGGGGCATGAAAATTCAGCTTACTAGCCTGTATACTCACAACAAAATCTCGAGACAAGCGATCATAGGTGCAACAAACATAATCAAGTCTACTAGCAAACGGATTCTTACTTAGAGCATCTAAAACATAATTCACTTGTTTAGTAGGATCATCTAAGTTAAGATTCATAGTAAACAATTTCTCCAAAGAACAGTTCAGCATCATTCGAAACTCTAGTGAGTTTATTAATACTCTTCAAAACAGAATTCAACAAAGAACAACTAGGCTTACACAACTTATTTTTTTCAAATAGAAAACCTCAATGTCTAAAGAATTTCTTATGCTCAAATTCTTCACAAAATGGAAACACATTCTTCAAATTATCATTTGAATGGTAAAGCCTTTTAATGTGTCTAAATTCCAACGATCCATCATTAGGGATGAGAAGAGATGCATACCTTGGAATTATTGTAACATCCACAATAATTTCCTTACCGTTCTCATTAAGAAATGTCATTTCTCAACGAGTGCTCCTGGGTCAAATTTAACCGGTTGTTTGGCTGCTGGTTCGGTTGTGCCGTCGGCATGGGAGTTGGATGTAATAAGATCTTCCTCAACAAACAACTCCTCAACATTCTCCTTGGAACCTGTAATAATTCCTTTTGGCAAAGACAAGTGTATTATACATGAAGTAGAAAACTTAAAAGCATTGAGTTTGAAACTATGACCTATTAAAAAAGTTTGCCAATATTGAATCAAGGTCCGAGTTTCACTTATCTTTGTACCAAGAAGAAGATGTTGGGTTGGCTCAGCAGTGATAATTGTTCCCTTTGAAGTAAGGTCAGGTGGTTTGCATGGTTTAGAAGCTGGACAAACAAGTGAACGGCATGTTTCTAGTCGTTTGATAAGGACTTTGGTGGATTGATCGGCTGTAGAGGTAGCTTGGGCTTTGTTCTTTTTCATAGCTAACTGATCTAGATGGACTTCATGTGGGGTTAATGACACTAGAATATGTTTCTTTCCCTTAAACTCAAATGAGTACCTATTAGTAAACCCATCATGAATAACTCTTCTATCCGATTGCCAAGGTCTACCTAACAAGATGTGACCAGCATTCATGGGTAAAACATCACACAAAACCTCATCTTCATATTTTCCTATGGACAAAGGAACTAGGACCTGGTTCTCTACTTCTAGCTCACCCTCATCATTATGCAATTGCAACTTATAGGGTTTAGATCGCTTAATAATCTCAAGTCCTAACTTCTCTACCATAATCTCACTAGCTACATTGGTACAACTACCCCCATCTATCACTAAGCTACAGATCTTACTCTTAACTAGACAGCGAGTGTGGAATAGGTTCTCTCTTTGCTCATTCTTCTCTGTCCTAGTTTGTAAGTTTAGAGTTCTCCTAGTGACTAAGAGTTGACCAGCATGGGGCATGTCTACATTTTCTTTCAAGGACTCATCATCCGAATGGTAATCCTCTGATTCTACCTCACCATTAGCCCTAATAACTATGGTTCTCTTATTGGTATATTCCCTAGAGTAGTGACCATAACCCTTCCACTTAAAACACTGAATTTCCCTAGTTTTGGAGCTAGAACCCATATCTATACCCTTAAGTTTCGAATCTTCTACCTTAGGTTTAGTGAAAGGCTTGTAATCTTTGCTAGACTTATTCTCCTTAGATTGACTAAACCTATGTGAACTAACTCCGGGTTTGGGGTTCTTTCTCGTAATTTGTTTCTCAAACATTATGGCTTTATGGAGAAGCTCTTCTAGCTCTACATAATGATTAACCTCTAGCCTATCCATGATTTCTCTATTGAGGCCGCCCATAAACCTAGCCATAGTGGCTTCACTATCCTCTTGAATATCAGCCCTAAGCAGCAAGGTTTCCATCTCCTTAAAGTACTCCTCTACGGTTCTAGATCCTTGAGATAGGTTCCTAAGCTTAAAGTGAAGTTCCCTATGGTAGTGACTAGGTATAAACCTTCTCCTCATGATGATTTTCATTTGGTTCCACGAATCTATAGGTAAATCCCCAGCCCTTCTCCTAGAAGTAACTAATTGACCCTACCAACTTAAAGCATAATCTTTAAAAGCGGTTGATGCTACTCTAACCTTGCTATCCTGAGTGTATTCTCTACATTCAAAGACTATTTCTATCTTCTTTTCCCATTCTAGGTACTCCTCAGGGTCATTGGTTCCATGGAAAGAGGGGATTTTGATCTTAAGGCCAGCTAAAGGATCGCAGGTGTTGGTTTGGGTGTTACTAGGCATCCGATCATCTTGTGGCCGTCTCCTTCTAGATTGGTGTGACCTAGATGAGTGACTATAATACTGCTCAGTATCAGAGGGTAGAGGACGTCTCCTAAGTCTATCATTGATGGATCTTTCTATCTCAGCCCTCATGGTTGCCATACTCTCGTCCATCATAGCTTTGAAGGAATCCATGAGTTCTTGGTTGATAGAGTTTGAAGAATCTTCTCTATTGTGGTCTGTTCCCACCATGGTACATGAAAGATTGAGACAACTAAACAAGTAAAATGTTCAAAAGAAAACACAAAATTTGAAACATCAATTCGCAGACACAAGAACAAAGATAAACCCTAGCAAAACATGTTCTAGACCTTTGAAATTCCGGTTTTGAAAAGAGTGAATCTAACGACTTTAAAAACATTTTCAAGCTGATTTCCAGGTTCTTATAAGTTCTAAGTTCAAGTTTAAGCAAGAATTAAACCCAGAAATATTCAAAAGAAAATCACAAAATGGAAGGTGATTGGTCACTGCGAATGAGTTGAAAAGGTGCGAATGAGTTGAAAAGTTACAACTTGGTTTGGAGTGGGCTCTGATACCACTTGATGTGATCCTGGATAGGATCTAGTCCCTGAATGACTCCAAGAGGTTGTGAAAGTGATGGTGTGAAGATCAAGGTTGCGGAAGTGAAGTAATGGTGGTGAAAGTTGCGGATTGGTGAACTCTTAAGTGGATGGATCCGAGACAAGGTTGAATGAGTGATACTTCTCAAGGATGATGGAAGATCCTTGGACTATCTACTTGCTCTGTGTGAATAGCAAAGGCCAGACACTGTGGGCAAGGGGTGAATTGAAGTTAAACTTCCAAGGGTAGTGAAGATTCCCTTAGAATTTCGACTCTTGAGTGGAATGGGAAAGTGTTCCAAAATTCCTTGTTCAAGAGGATGATCAAACGAGTTTAAGAAGAAGATTTGCTGATAAAATGTTTGATAATTTGAATAGAGGACCAAGAGGTCTTACATATAGTGTTCAGCATGCATAGGAAATAGCTAAAGACTTAATGAAAACATTAAACACACAAAGACTAAAGATTAAAGACTAAAGACTAAACATTAATGAAAGCTTGCCTAGACTCTTGATTTTCTTTATGCACGAAATTTGTAGATATAATTGGGCTTGGGTTTCTATCAAGAGGCTTTTATTAAAGTTTTGTGAACAAGCCTCATTAAAAACCTTGTTTGGAAAACCCAACGGGACAAAACCAAACCAAGGGAAAAAGAGTGCAAGTCACAACACATCTCTTGATGAATTGTTTAGGTGGCTTGGATCACAACTAGGATAGTTGGATTAGCACACACTAAACTTCCCTGGATGGTGTTGAGAAGGTGCTGTAGTGTTGTCTTAAGTTTGGCTTGTTTGGATCGGATAATGGGGCCATTAAAGATCTGTAGAGTTTCTTCTTCATTATCTGTAGGTTCTAGCTGCTCCTTAGCTTCTTCATTGGCTTCTTCCTCCTCTGGTTCTAGCTGCTGCTTTGGTTGAAGTTCCTTGATGGCCATGCTCACATCAATGGCTCTGGAGGAAACACATAAGTCTAATAAGCTCATTGATGAAGTTCAACATCTAAAACACCAGCTGGAAGATGCTCGACAATCTAAACCATCATCTTCTGGTGCGACCGGGAATAAAGGTAAGACCATTGACCAACATATGCTCGGTCACCTAAATGCTCTCGGAGAATGTAGAAATAAATTTGAAAAGAAATACATCGACGCGAGCCAGCTTCGTAATGCTCTGACTAACTTATTTCATCAGGTGAAAGGAAAGTGCGATCTGATTAGGGTGTTTGAGAAAGAAAAGGTTCTGGTTCCTCCTGTAATCAGAGAGGAACTGTTTTTCCAATTGACCAACCTGGAACGCCGGCTTAGTGAATTTCCAACTTTCCATATTTGTCCCTCGGATCTTGAAGCTCCGCCTCTATTTCATCCAACCCTCGGGGCTCAACAGCGGTCGGATGATGTTAAGATGAAGCTTCCTCCAGGAGTGCATAATTCTTACGGAACTTTTCTTACTCTGTAATCTTGTTTTCGTTTTTCTCCTTGTACGGATTCAATAAAGATAATCTTGTTTTTAGATACCATTTGCCTTATAATGTTTACTCGAAACTCCGAAGTCTAATCTTTAAAAGCCTAAACTTTGAAATCCGAAAAAGGAACAAAATAAATAAGGCGTGCTTTCCTTA
The DNA here is from genome assembly GCA_900116095.1 of Euclidium syriacum. Classification (NCBI taxonomy): domain Eukaryota; kingdom Viridiplantae; phylum Streptophyta; class Magnoliopsida; order Brassicales; family Brassicaceae; genus Euclidium; species Euclidium syriacum. Next base: position 997,250 of record FPAK01000013.1, read on the forward strand.
TTCATTTGTTGAAAGGGGAGTTTAACAAAGAGTCTTACTTTATCAGACAAATTGTTGAACTTTAATGTAAGAAAATTGTTTTAACGAGAAATGCTCAACCATTATCTGTCATACCGAATTCTACTTTATCAAATCCAGTACTTGAAGTGGTTTTAAATATGAGGGAATGACTGATTTTGCCTTATGATTCCTCGGTCCTACTTTATCAGACTCCGAAATCTCCAGCTACATACAATATAGAATGTGTAAAGGGATGAACCCTTTTATCGAATACGTGATCAAGGTATCGATTTATTTTTTATTATTGCTGAACTCCGTAGATTTGCCTATGTACCCTCGAAAGGGATCAAACCATCCGTACTTAGAACCTACTAGTTTTTTTTTTTTTTGAAGGTTCTACAACTCGTCCGTGCAATGGTATCACTTCAGGTGGAATGAATTCCAAGCCCGAGGAACATCCTCGCCTTCCATAGTTTTCAGACGATAAAATCCCGGTTTTACTTTTGTTTCGATTATGTATGGGCCTTCCCATTTAGCTCCGAGTTTTCCAGCTCCGTGTTCTTTCGTATTTTTGAACGCCATCCGTAATACTAAGTCTCCCTCATCGAGAAGGGAATCTCGAACCTTCTTGTTATAGTATCGGGAGGCGATTTGCTCATTATTTTGAATACGAAGTAGGGCGTGATCTCGGAGTTCTTGTATTTCATCGTTCCGTTCTTTTAGCTTTGCGTCATTGATCTCAGTATCATGAATCATAAGGGTTCTTCGGAGACTCGAGACCCTAACTTCGGCAGGAGACATTGCTTCTAGCCCATGAGAATGTGAAAACGGGGTTTGTCCGGAGGTGCTCCTAGGAGTAGTTCTATGTGATCATAGTACTCCTTCCAGTTCGTCAGACCACCTACCCTTTTCCCCGAGGAGTCTTTTCTTTATTTCGGCGACGTTTGTTATGTTTGTAGCTTTGGCTTGTCCATTTCCTTGTGGATACCTCGGGGTTGACTTCTTTAGACGGATTTTCCATTTTTCGTAAAAAGATTCGAAATTGTTAGAGATAAATTGGGATCCGTTATCATTTACTATCTCGTAAGGAATCCCGTGTCGGCAGACTATATTTTTCCAAACAAAACTTTCGACTTCTCCGCTTTGAATCTTCGGATAGGCTGCTGCTTCGACCCACTTCGTAAAATAATCTGTTAAGCTTAGGAGAAAACGCTTTCCGCTAGTAGATTTCAGAAAATGTCCTACAATATCCATAGTCTATCGCATAAATGGATAATGAGGTACTGCGGCCATAAGTAACTCTGTTGGTGCATGAATCTCGGGAGCATGTCTTTGGCATTTTTTGCAACGTGCCGTAAATTTATCAAAGTCTGCCATCATGGTTGACCAATAATACCCTAACGTCCGAAGTTTAATGGCTAATAGTCTTCTTTCTGAATGGTTTCCTCCCTCACCAGAATGGGTCGATGTCATTACTTAATTCGCTTCTTCTTTTCCAATGAAATGGAGCGTCAATCCCCCGGCGGATCTTTTGAATAGCACATCGTCCATTATCAAGTATTGAGCAGCTAAAGCTTTTAGCCGACGTGCTGCCCATTTATCTGATGGGACCTCTCCGTTTTTGCTATATCGGACATTTGGTGTTCTCCAGTCCTCTGTGTTTTCTTCGAGGATTTCTGGTTGAGCCTCTTCTTCTTTTGTGTCTTCGATTACCAAAGCATGCTGTTTGCTAATACTTGGAAAATCGATCGTTTCGACCAGAATTGTTCTTTGTAAGTGAGGATCTGATGCTGTTGCAAGGGCGGCCAAAGAGTCTACCATCGTGTTTTCTCTCCGAGGAATCCGGGTTAGATCGAACTCTTTGAAGTGTTCGGCCAAATGCCTTACCAGTTTGACGTATGCTTCCATCCGATTGTTCTTTGTTTCAAATTCACCGCTGAATTGATTTGCTACTAATTGAGGATCACAGCAAGCTCGAAGATATTGAGCGCCCAACTACTTTGCAAGACGTAGTCCTGCAATTAGTGCTTCATATTATGCCTCGTTGGTTGATGCTTCGAAGGCTAAGCGGAAGCTCTGTTCTAACACCTCTACTGTTGGGGATTTCAACCAAATTCCAATCCCGGATCCGAATTTAGAAGAAGATCAATGACGAAAAGGGTCCACCGCTCGTTCTGTGGAGCTATTGTCATTACTTCTGGAGGTAGCTCGGACATAAAGTCAGCTAATATTAAGATTTTATTAATGCTTTCGTTCGATATTCAATATCGTATTCGCTAAGTTCGACTGCCCATTTTGCCAGCCGTCCTGACTGTCCAGGGCTATGTAATATTGTTCGGAGAGGGTGGCTTGTCATTACGACAATTGGATGTGACTGAAAGTAAGGTTGGAGCTTCCGAGCCGCTATTACCACATCAAATGCTAACTTTTCTAACGCCGGGTATCTGGTTTCCGTATCAAGTATTGACTTGCTTACATAGAAGACCGGTTTTTGCTCTCCTCTATCTTCTCGAACTAGGACACCGCTTACAGCTGCTTCCGACACCGAAACATAAAGGAAAAGAATTTCGCCATCTTCAGGTTTGTTCAGGATTGGAGGTATTGACAGGTATCTTTTTAAGTTTTGAAAAGCCTCTTCACATTCGCTGTTCCACTCGAACTGTTTATTTCCCTTTAAAAGATTATAAAAAGGGAGACACTTGTCAGTTGATCGCGAGATGAATCGATTTAGAGCCGCAATTCATCCGGTGAGCCTCTGCACTTCTTTTGAATTTTTCGGGGACGGAAGGTTCCTTATCGCACTGATCTGCCTCGGGTTGGCTTATATTCCCTGTTCCGAGGAACTCTCCCGAAGTGACTGGGAATGTACATTTGTCCGTATTTAGCTTTATACCAAAACGGTTCAGGATATCAAAGCAATCTTGTAGATGAGTGACATATTCGGACGCCACATGAGATTTTACCAACATATCATCAATGTAAACCTCCATTGTACTTCCGAGTTTTTCTGCAAACATTCGATTAACCAGCCTCTAGTTAGTTGCCCCTTCATTTTTTCAGGCCGAAGGGCATCACACGGTAGCAGTAAGTCCCTCTGTCTGTAATAAAGACGGTTTTTTCTCTGTCATCCGGATGCATCATGATCTGGTTATATCCCGAGAACGCGTCCATAAAGGAAAGGAGTTCGTTTCCTGTCGTGGCCTCCACCAGTCTTTCTATACTCGGGAGTGGGAAACAATCCTTTGGACATGCTTTGTTTAGATCTGTGAAATCCATGCAAATTCTCCATTTCTCATTTTTCTTTTTTACTACCACCGTATTGGCTAACCATTTCGAGTATTGAACCTCGGTTATCGAGCCTTTCGCTAGTAGACAATCAATTTCTTCGTTGACAGCTGCCGCACGCTCGGGTCCTAATTTCCTCTTTTTCTGCTTGAACGGCTTATGAGTAGGATCTACATTCAATCGGTGTGATGTTACTGCCGGATCGATTCCTACCATGTCTTGGGATGACCAAGCAAATATTCCTTTATTTTTCCACAATAGGTCGACCAATTTGGTTCTTATTTCTTTATCTAAACTTCCTCCTATAGTCAAACAGCGTTTTGGGTTTTCTTCGTCGATGTATATCTTTTCGTACGAATCCTTCTCAAAGGAGTTTGGATCTAACTCTCCAACCACTGTTAATCTCGGAATTTCATTACTTTGGTTCCGCGATTAGTGAGACCGTTGGTGATTGGTTCTTCGGAGGCATGAAACAAATTATGGCTATTCGCTGGTCTCCTTTTACCGAACAGATACCGTGTGGGATCGGAAATTTGAGGCACTGGTGATAGGTTGAAGGGATTGCTTCCATCATTGTTAGCCAAGGTACTCCCATGACTGCTTCAAATACGAAAGGTCTTGATACCACATGAAAAGTAGTATCCGTAGTGACTAATCCAACTGATACCGGGTAGATCGAGGTTCCTACTGCTACTTGCCTTTTCTCCGGGAGTGAAGTTATGGCTTCTGTTTTTACTTCCATATCTTTGGATACTACATTCATTCTATTCATAGCTTCGAGACTTAATAAATTCACCGTACTTCCGGTATCTATAAGTACTTTTCTATAAGATTTCCGGCTAAGAAGACTCCGATAACTAAAGGGTCGTTATGGGGAATTATAATTCTTTCGAGGTCTGCGTCTGTGAAAGCTGCCGATGGATGATAGGTTGGAGCTGGGCTTACGGATCGAGTCTTTGGTATCTCTCGGATACGTCTTTTTATGGTTCCTTTGGAGCTCGAGCCGTCGAGAATTATACCGACGTATTTTTCCATATTCGAGGTTTCCTTGTTTTACTGACCAGAAGTCCCCCCCTTCCTGACGCGCCAAATGTTGATGCTGGACTCAACTTCTAATTATTTGTAATTAGAGCGGTTCGTTTTTGGGAATGAATTAAGTAAAGACAAAAAGAGAAACCTCGGAAAGATGAACTTTTATTAATGGTATTGATTACAAAGGGTGTTAATTCGGAATGTCGAATTAACTTTATCAAAGAGAAGTAAAACCTAGGCGATCTAGCTATTCTTCTCCCCGAATCTGAATGAATATTATTAGTGAGGGGGGGTATGTGTTTATATATCCTTAATAATCGGTCTAGTAAACCCATGGGCTAACCTCGAAAAAATGGAATATTTCCATTTTTTTAAGATTAGGGAATCTGTGATAAGATTCGATCTTATACTGTTCGAGCTTTAGACTTCGGCCTAGGACGATGTTGTTTATACCCCTGCTTCGGACACTAAATTCAATCATTCTTCACTGAGGTATCCCTCGGTCATCTGGACCGAGGGTTAGTATTCCTGTTTTCGGGACTTATAACCTGATAAGTCATCAGGGGAGAGCTTGGCAGAGACCGAACTCCAATTATCGCCAAACTATTGATAAGGAGTAGAACCCCACCATCAACAATACGGCGAAGTCTCAACGTGAGACTTCATGGTGCAGTCTCCTTCACAAAATTTTATGAGACTACACGGTGAAGTCTCAGGATGAGATTTCACGAAGCAATCTCCTTCACAAAATATTCTCCTTTACAAAATACTCTTTAACCAGCTTAGGCGTGTTGTGTAATAGCAACACCCCCTGAGAACTCCAGTGAATGGGGAGCCATGTCTAAGCTTTGTTGGATAGTTGCCCGTACATCACTTTGACAATGTTGTCAATGTTGGCATCCTCACCATCATCGTCCCAGCGAGGGAACATGTCCTTATAGTCCTTCCGGACGCAGTTGACTATTTCAGTCTATACAGAAAAACAAGAGTGGGTAAGAACCAACTCCTTCATGTAAATTATGTTAAGACTTCACGGTGAAGTCTCATTTAACAATTATTATGAGACTTCACAGCGAAGTCTAAAAATCATTGCTAAAGAAGACTTCACCATGAAGTCTCAAAATAATTGGTGAAGGAGACTTCAGGCTGAAATCTCAAGATGAGACTGTCAAATTTTGACAATAATGTACCTATTTCAGCATGCCGTTTCTGAAGTTCTTCTTGCCTTTAGCTCCTCCATAAGGAAGCAGAGGTGGAGTCTATGCATAACGGTTAGGTTCACCATACTCTGTTGCGAATTTAGGTAACGCAAAGAAGACCCAAGATTGCAAAGCTTGGACAAACCCATTGATGTGGTAAGTGTTGGTGATATCAGTTTCCTTCACCGATTTTATCAGCGTTTTGAAAGCCACTCTACCCCAAGGATAGTCAACAAACTTTTCCAGATCAATAAAAAATCTAGAAAGGTGCACATCAACAGCTGAGGTGTGTGACTTGGCATCAATACATGCAACAAGTATTGAAAGATAGCCCAACCTCAGTTGATCTTCCCAATCCCAGGCACCGCACATGTCACATGCCTAAACCAACTCATCGTACGTCAGTTTGGTCTCTACACTCACTCCCATCTGTTCCCAAAACTCTTTCATCTCCTCTGTTAACTCAACCTTTGGTTTCATTAGATTTTCTACATTATCGCAGTTGAACCCGGTGATATATGCAAACTCGTGAATAGAGAACCTAATTGGATCTGTTCCGACAAGACTCCATATCTCATGCTTCTTATTGCAGATGAGTTGGAAACTTAGAATGAAATGAAAAAGCCTATATGGCCATGAGATCTTCTGCTCGTAGAAGTCAATGAAGACACCCAGTTTAGAGGTCTAAATCTCTTCCCTCTCGTTGATGTATCATGAATTTTACCGATTTTATGCCATGATATGACTGGTTTTATAGAGTCTTTCTACTATGTTTTAGGTATTTATACAGGTTTTACAAGCAAAAGGTGTTTTGGAGCAAAAGGAGGCAAAAATGAAAGAATTGGAGCAATGGTCAGAAAAGAAAAGTGTAGAGCCAGAATTGAAATCTAGAAGTCAACGGACAATTGCCCGACCTACAGGAAGGGTATAATAGGCATATTACATATCAAATCGAAGCCCCAAGAGTTGAATTTCATTTCCATTTCCAATCGGATCAAACGGAGTTCTGAAGCGCGAGATATTGTTGTTTTACTGAAGAAGATCCATTCTGACAAATTTTACAAGACTGGCTCGTTTAGCTTCAATCAAGCCCGACTCAAGTTTTAAGGAGGTTTCGACATAGGCACGACTTTTCCACCTAGAAAAGGAGTCTTAAGAGGAAGAGAGCAGGAAGGAAGAAGAATCACGAAATTCACAGGATCCATAGCCACCAAATATTATTTTGCTTTCTAGATTTCTAGGGTTTTGCTACACTAGCATTGCTTGAGAGCTTGAAGGGGAGAAGATATCTGTTCTTCATACCAATATACTGAGTTTGTATCTCTGAACCTATTTACTTTTATGAAATTTTACTTTGTGCATGAGTTTTCCTATGTGCGAGTAGACAACTTGTTAGATCTAGGGTTTTCAATGGTTTTATAGATCTCTAATGCATTCAACATGATATAATCAATATTCTCTACTTTAATGGTATTCTCTATTTTATTTTGATCTGGCCATTTAGAATATTGCTCATAGGAGGAGTTACACCAATACACCATTGGGTAATGATTTCAGAACATTGTTTTTAGTAGGTAACCTCGTCCTTGATCAAATGTATGTTTGGCTTGGAAGGTTATGAACAATCAGATCTATTTCATTACATGTATTTTCATATTAGGTTTGGAAAGCATCCTTTCTGATCTAATGGTTAACTCATATGTATAATATCTCGAGAGATCGGTTATTATATATATCGTCTTCTGTGTTCGTGAATCTATTGATTATTGATTGATTGTTGATCTATTTCCTGCGATTTCCTTTGGATCTAGCGCCCTTAAACCAATGATGAAACATCCCATTTGATTTAGTCTAATGATTTCACTAATGATACAAATCATGCTTTGCTTTGACAAGTTCCAAAGTACCAAATCTGCGGTAATCCCTTGGTTCCCTATGGAACCGATAACCTTTCATGCTACAAATGTACACTGTGCACTTGCAGTTTGTTTAGGTGAAAACAATTCACGCATCAAGTTTTTTGGCGCCATTGCCGGGGAACCTTTGGTGTGTCCTGCAGATCTTGGTATTAGGTTTGTTTGAAGTGTTTTCGTTTCTATGTTTGTTTGCTTGTTGGTTTGTTCCTTTTTTTCTCTTGTGTTTCAGGTGCATGCTTGTACCAGCTACTAATACAACCCTAAAGGAGAAGAGATATGACGTTGCGAACGAAGATCCGAAGCCAAAGTCGACCGACTCACCTCCTTAGTCGATCGACCCGACGACCGACTTACCTCAATAGTCGGCCGACTCAGAGCTGAAAATCGACAAAACGGAGGAGAAGAAGAGGAGATCAGTTTCTAACTCTCAAGCGCCAGAAATTATTCTCAATACTCATGGATAGAGAGAGTGGATGAAGATGAAAATCGTTTGAATGTTGGAGGAAACATCTTTCAGATTGAGGCACCAGATGAAAAAGAAGAGGAAGAAGAAGTTGGAACACTCATGGATGAACTCAAAAATCGATCAGCGATCGTAATGCCACCAATGCATGGACGAAATTTCCAGATTTAGATTTGCACAATCAAGTTGGTCAGAGATAAGATGTATTATGGACTGAAACATGAAGATCCTTTCGACCACATTGAAGTATTTGAAGACTCGATTGGGAACATCAACTTTGATGGTGTTTCACATGAGTGGCTTTGCTGCAAAAATTTTCATCATTCCTTAGGAGAAGCAGCACTAAGATGGTTGAAACTACTGGAGCCCGGTTCATTAAAAACGTGGAAGGAGGTAAGAGGTGAGTTCCTGAATAACTTCTTTGACGAGGCGAAGTCCGAGGAGATGAGGAGAAAGATAACCACGTTCCAGCAAGTCAATTCTGAGATATTCCATGAAGCTTGGACACAATACAGGAGGTACCTAATAGACATTCCGCATCACGGATTCAATGATTCACAAGTTCTTTGGAGGTGTGCATTCAAGGCACCAACGCGCAGTTGCTGTAGCAAATGGAGGAAACTTTAAGGAGCAGAGTCATATCAATGGGTTGAAACTGATTGAGAGGTATGCCAAGAGCATCAGCGCTAATGAAGACATGGCGGGAGAAGAAGAACAAAGTTTCATCCAAGCACAACAAATTGTCGAGCTAAAGAGAAAAATTGAGAAATTTCTGATGGAGGAGAAGAAGAAGGCCTACTTTGATGAACAAGTGAGTCCAATGGTGAATATGAGATATGCTAGAAGAGCTGGGTGTGAAGAACCACGGAAGCAATATCATGGCAATACCTACTGCGAGTTCAAGGAGGATTACATAACTCCAGCTAGGACACAAGGAGCACAACCACAAGATAATGACACATTTGAGTCGACATGCCCGAAGATTCTTGATGGAGGGAGGAAGAGCAATAAACATTGCGTTATTGTCAAGACTAGGAGTGGACAAATACGTCTCCCAAACTATGGGATTGATCCAGAGACCAAGGAAGTCATAGAGCTTGAAGAAATGTATGAATTTGAAGCTCCCGAAGCTATGTCGACCGACCTTGAAAAGCAAGACGACCGACTCGAGGCAGAGACGAAGAAACAATTTTCTTCTAAGGGTGTGTCGATCGACACCACCCCCTGTGTCGAGCGACACAACCTTTAGACGAGCGAAGCAAATTTTTGTGAGTATACTGTCGATCGAGAGAAGCCTACCTGTGGCGACCGACACAACTCCAGAGTCGACCGACGCATACCCACAGTCGACCGACCCGACCCAGAAACAACCAAAACTTCACAAAATCTCAAACCGAATGATCAAGAACGTGTCTACATAGACATACCGCCTTATCCCGGAGCTGTTAAGATAAGCAATGATCTGGTTTTGAAGATAAGTCGAACAATATCGATTACCGAATTTCAGGATTTATCATGTGTGAAAATTGTTATCGACCAAGTATTTGCTGATGAGGTTAGTTTCCATGGTTTATTGGAGTTTATTTTCATGAAGTGTACTGCGGTTATTAGGAGCAGAATACCGGAGAAATTGGAAGGTTCGAGAAGCTTTGCACTAAGTTGCAGAATTGGCCATAAGACGATTCATTTTGAAGTTTCCGCAACCGAGATCAAGAAGGATGAAGTGTTTAATCTCGGAGAAGAGTCACATTCGCCAAGGCTAGGAATCTGATGTTTCTCCATTGGTGCGACCACAAGAAAATATGAAGTCCCGCCCATTCCTACAGCCCACCCTAGTGATATTCCTACATCCATTGGTATATCCACTGCGAGCAATACATACAAACCACCATGGATGAGAAGAATTTGGCTGAGAGAAGATGATGAACGAAGCATAAGTGATGATAAAAAGCTGAAGGAGACGATGGAAAAGTTGCAGAGAAGGAGAAAAGCTTATCTAATAAAGAGTCCTATGATGAAGCGCCTGCAATGCTGAAAGAAATTGGAAGAAAACCTAATTTAAGAGACGAGTCGACCGACCCATGCCAAGTCGACCGACGCCAAGAACCGATAGACCAATACACAGCACCAGCGATCATCACAAGTGATATTTTGCAACCAAATCTCATATCCAAGTCACCCATATCTATCACAGAAGCGGCTAGACCTAGTTTTTGTCACATGAAGAAGACATCAAAGAAGCAACATTCCAAAAGGAGAAGGCGTTCACCAAAGAAGTCAAATTCATTTACTCTTGTTGATGATTATGGAGGATTCTTATCAGCGCCCATTGATAGAGCTCACACTGAAGCTGGAGTCACAATCCATACTGCTGCCAACATTCATGATCATGGAGACACCTCACTTGTGTACTCCAATGGACCGAGACTGCCATGACACGTCTAGTCCACCATAGTCAAGCTATTGACTTTAAACAAGCGCTGAGTGGGAGGCAACCCACTAGGTACGTTTTTATTTTCTTTTTAGGTGTTTTTGATTTGTTTTTAGGCGAGGAGATTCAACAAATCGGACTATACGCTACCCGAGTCGACCGACCTCTCATTAGAGTCGGCCGACTTTGACTTCTGAGGTACCGCGTTCGATCCTTTTTCATTTCATTTTGGGTTTGTTTGCATTCCTTTTTACTTTTGTTAAACAGGGACGGTGTAATTTAAGTCGGGGGGGATGTCTATCTATATTGATGAAGCTTTATTTTGTTGATCTCATGGTTTTTCGCCAAGTTTTTAGTTTTTAATCGACTCATATCAGTCAAGGGAACAATGATTACCTTTTTGGAACACTAATCACAGTGGAAAACTTTTAAAGACCATTGATGTAGGAACTCAGTTAAAGTCTATGACTAATGGAAAACCTTGAAGCGGAACAATCAACCAGAAAATACCCATATTCTCGAGTCATAAAACTCATGTAAGTATGAGTTGTTGCACTTTCTTAGCTATAGGACTGAGTCCTCGTTTAATGTAATAATGAGATTGTTTGTGTGTTCCACTCTCTCCTTATCTAAATGAAAAGAATTTGTTTTTAACTAAAACCTAGTGATGAGGCAGAGGGAAATTCCTTAAGACGCCAACTATTCATCACTAGAAGCTCGGGATCTATGCGGTTAGGAAAATTTCCTGCGAAACCATTATGCATTTGAACCTTTGAAAACTTGGTTGACAGCGAGGTTATGAAAATTTCCTATAATACCACTATTCGCCTAAGCCTTGAGAATTTCAAAAGAAGATAACAAAATGAATAAGTCTGGGGGAGAGTGAAGCAACCTGTGTGTTAAGACTTTCTTGTTATGGTATTGAAAAGGGAAGGAACTTGTTCCTTGGGCAGTACTTCTATGGTTTTGAAATAGCTGTGATGCTTTGGATTGATTGACTTGTGAATTGTGGGGGATAAACGGGAAATTGCTAAGTTAAAAGGGAATGTACATGGTAGTCTTGACTTGATTTTTGATGAATCTTTTGTGATACTGATGTGATGTTCTTAATGAGTTCCAACGTTTTCAACACTTTTCCTAGCCGCCTTGATTATTTGATCGAGGACAAGCAAAAGTTTAAGTCTGGGGAGTTTGATGTATCATGGATTTTACCAATTTTATGCCATGATATGACTGGTTTTATATAGTCTTTCTAGTGTGTTTTAGGTATTTATACAAGTTTTACAAGCAAAAGGTGTTTTGGAGCAAAAGGAAACAAAATGAAGCAAAAAAGAAAGAATTGTAGCAATTGTCAGAAAAGGAAGGTGCAGAGCCAGAATTGAAATTTGTAAGTCAACGGACAATTGACCGACCTACAGGAAGGTTATAATAGACAAATTACATATCAAATCGAAGCCCCAAGAGTTGACTTTCATTTCCATTTCGAATCAGATCAAAAAAAAGTTCTGGAGCGCGAGATATTGTTATTTTACTGAAGAAGGTCCATTCTAACGAATTTTACAAGACTGGCCCGTTTAGCTCCAATCAAGCCCGACTCAAGTTTGATGGAGGTTTTGACCTAGCCACGAATTTTCCACCTATAAAAGGAGTCTTAAGAGGCAGAGAGCAGGAAGGAAGAAGAATCACGAAATTCACAGGATCCATAGCCACCAAATATTATTTTGCTTTCTAGATTTCTAGGGTTTTGCTACACTAGCATTGCTTGAGAGCTTGAAGGGGAGAAGAGATCTGTTCTTCATACCAATATACTGAGTTTGTATCTCTGAACCTATTTACTTTTATGAATTTTACTTTGTGCATGAGTTTTCCTATGTGCGAGTAGACAACTTGTTAGATCTAGGGTTTTCAATGGTTTTATAGATCTCTAATGCATTCAACATGATATAATCAATATTCTCTACTTTAATGGTATTCTCTATTTTATTTTGATCTGACCATTTAGAATATTGCTCATAGGAGGAGTTACACCAATACACCATTGGGTAATGATTTCAGAACATGGTTTTTAGTAGGTAACCTCGTCCTTGATCAAATGTATGTTTGGCTTGGAAGGTTATGAACAATCAGATCTATTTCATTACATGTATTTTCATATTAGGTTTGGAAAGCATCCTTTTTGATCTAATGGTTAACTCATAGGTATAATATCTCGAGAGATCGGTTATTATATATATCGTCTTCTGTGTTCGTGAATCTAATGATTATTGATTGATTGTTGATCTATATTTCCTGCGATTTCCTTTGGATCTAGCGCCCTTAAACTAATGATGAAACATCCCATTTGCTTTAGTCTAATGATATCACTAATGATACTAATCATGCTTTGCTTTGACAAGTTCCAAAGTACCAGATCTGCGGTAATCCCTTGGTTCCCTGTGGGATCGGTAACCTTTCATGCTACAAATGTACACTGTGCACTTGTAATTTGTTTAGGTGAAAAAAATTCACGCATCACTCGTCTCCTTGAACTACATTCTTCAGAGCGTCAAACAATGGTTTGGGTTTGCTGAAATAGTTTATGCTTTGATCAGGTGTAGGCTCATCGCCTTTGGTGAAATGCCTTAAAGGGAACTCAAGAATCGTTCCATCTTTCTTTGTCTTCTTCTTATCTTTCGCCATTACAGAAGCTTCAAACGACAGCAAAAACATACATAAACACATCATTAGTTAAATGAAAGCAGTAGTTTTTCAAGTGAGACTTCACACTGAAGTCTCCTACACATTCCCATAGACTGGAGTTTCAAGTCTCCTTTTGAGATTTCAAACTGCAGTCTATGAAGTTTATATTAATGGTGAAGTATCCGTAGACCCCATTCACTATACATTATCCCATGAATACCTAAACCCTATGAACAATTTTTCCAAAATCGTAAATCACAGTGGAGGAAATCGGAGAATGAGGGAAGAATCCTAAACAAAGTGTCGACAAAGACGAAGAGGACGAAGGACTAACTGGGAATTACAGAGCAGTTGTGGATAGAGTAGCGGAGGACGAAGAGGAGCGGTTGCGAAACCCAGATCTGCGAAACCGAGAAAAAAGAGAAACGACAATTGAGTAAGACAGAGACAATAATAGGGTTTTCATCATAGTCGCAAGGAAAGAGTGGTGGTTACCATGAACGGCGACAGCGGTGTTGATGATTTTCGGGGAATTCAGTAGACAGTGGATAAATCGCCTCGAGAGCATCGAGAGAAGTTTAGGGTTTTGTTTTTTTTTACAGCAAATAAGTATTATTTTAAGTTTTATCTCGAAGTAAACTTTGTAACCGCTAAAAACAATTAAAAATAATCAAAATATTTTGAATAATTTTTTAACCTAAGACTTCATTATGAAGTCTCAGTCGAAAACTGTACGTGAGAATTCATTATGAAGTCTCATATTCAATTTTAATTGAAAAATATCGGCAGACATTATAGTCATTTTGCAGAAAAATACCCGATAGGGTTATCGGGTCTATCGGGTTTAGGCGCCGACCCACATTTTTACTTTTTGGCGCCATTTTATATTTTTGATTGAGACTTCATGCTGCAGTCTCCAAACATAAAAAATGGGAGACTTCACATGAAGTCTCAATAAAGGAGAACTATAAGACTTCATTGTGATGTCTCATGTTCAAATTTGATTCATTCAAGAACCTTCTATATTCACGAAGATATTAACTGAGATACACGGATGTAATACGACCAGTTTTTTATTTGCAAATAAATTACGAATTACCTTCATTGTAGCGAAAAACACTGCCAAAACTTCCATTCATTCCAATCGATTAATTAGAAACTACAACGATGTTAAAGTAATAGGAGGAGACTTTATTAGGATGTCTCGCAATAAAATCCGCAAAAAAAGCACCCAAAAACGAACAACAACTTGAAGCTACAAATCTGAACTTTTGGCCCGACAAAACGTGTTGATACTGGGTTCAACTTCTAATTATTTGTAATTAGAGGGGTTTGTTTTTGGGAATGAATTAAGTAAAAGACAAAAAGAGAAACCTCAGAAAGATGAACTTTATTGATAATATTTGTTACAAGGGGTGTTAATCCGGAATACCGAGTTAACTTTATCAAAGAGAAGAATTAAACTTAGGTAATCTAGTAATTTTTCTCCCCGATTCTGAATGAATGAATGTATTTATATATCCTTAATAGTCGGTTTAGCAAGCCCATGGGCTAACCTCAGAAAAATGGATTATTTTCATTTTTCTAAGATTAGGGAATCTGTGATAAGATTTGATGTTATACTGTCCGAACTTTAGACTTTGGCCTAGGAAGATGTTGTTTATACCCCCTCTTCGGACACGAAATTAGACCATTCTTCACCGAGGTATCCCTCGGTCATCTGGGCCGAGGGTTAACATTCCTGTTGTCGGGACTTATAACCTGACAAGTCATCAAGGGAAAGCTCAGCATGGACCGAACTCCAATTATTGCCAAACTATTGATAAGGAGTAGAACCCTACCATCAACAGTAAGTCCCCCCCAGTTCGTCCGAGAATGTCTTTTGGCGTCGTTGGCAAATTTATATCTTGAATAGCTTGTCGAAAATTGAAGTTTGGTATAAGTAGGGTTCTGTCTTCGATAATCTCAATTTTAATTCTTCACTGCTTTTTGTCTTTCAATTTGGTGGGAAAACTTGGTTTTCGCAAAACCCTTCATCTCCCAACCGACGTGTCATCCTAAAAAGAGATGGCAATAAATGAAAGAAAGGCGCCTCCTTTCGCTTCAAATGTTTTCTAATCAAATCCTTTCATCACTGTAAACGAAGCGTCCATCATTTTTATAAAACTATCGATCACTGATTAATTTTCCTTATATTTCGGCTCTCCACTCTCTGAGGTAACATTTCGATCCTCCTTCTCTTATTATCGTCTTTTAAAACAATGTCCGGGAGAAACGACCTCGGGGTTTCAATTTCCGGAAATACACGTCCTTGGCCAAACATCGCAGATATCGGACCTTCTCTATTCCCTAGATCCGAAATTGGATCAATCAAAAGAAGGGTCCTAATCCCCGAAGAGATCGATATTCTAGTTCCAAGGTCCGATCAAAGACCTTGGAACTCTCCGCCAGGTTACGTTTGTCTCTACGAAAGCTTCTTTGTTGAGGCCAATCTTTAGTTTTCGATCCCGCAATTAATGGTTAGCTACTGCTCCCGTCGGGGAATAGCGATGTCGCAACTCACACCGAACTCTGTAAAAATCATCGCCGGGCTTCTTGTGATTCTCGAAACTGGAAGAACTAACGAATCTCTCTGGTGCCGGGAATCCAAACAGAATTTTCAAAATAATATTAAACCTAAGAAGAAAATTCTCACTGGGATCCGTACAAGCGCAAAGCTATGGTTCCGAAGTTACTTCTTCGTCCGTATTAACGAAGCTTCGATCTACAGATCTGACGCCACAATCTTCCAAGATTGGAAAATGATAATTGGTAGAAACTAGGTCCTTTCTTGTTCTTTTATTCTGATGCTAATCTATCTTCATTTCATCATTTTTTCAGTTAAACCAACGTGCTTCCGAGCACCTCCTCCGAACTTCTCTGAGGAGTTCGGTAAACTTAAGGCAGAGGGAGAACTTCAATGGGGCGATATACTACCTTTTTCGTTTTTTATAGCTCGCTCCTGGGCCGGTATGCTTTCCTCAAATTCTTAATTCATTTCCGAATTCTTTCTTATTTTGTAATTAATTTTTGTAGGACGAGAAGACTGGGAAGGAACCGACTCCTCTCCCATAATGAAGAGATCAAACCCCGAAGGAGCCTCAGGCAGCAATCCGAATCTTCTACCAAGAAAGAGACAGAGCTCCGAGGCCACCAGAAAGCAGAATACTGAGACCTCAAGGAAACTTATCTTGCCGGTGAAGGATCATGCTTTCAAATTCGAATTTAATGGAACAGATATGCTATTCAGGGATAAAGAGAAAAGCACCGAGCTTTTAAGAAAGGCAAGTGGGTATGACAATCGGCTGCCCGAGATTTGGTGTGAGTCAGATACTATGGAAGCCCTTTCCTGCTCACTTTTCAAGGTAACACCCGAAATAAATTTTTCCTTTCTTTGTACACTTCTGCTGAAATTTTACTTTATGCTTCCTTCAGTCGGTGGGTTTTGTCGGTCAGGCGTTTCTTCGGTACGAAAAGAGGCTTGCACAATCCGATTTGAAGATCGATTCTCTTCAATCCAAAAAAAAAGATTTAGAGAAAAGGTCCCTCGATGCCGAGAAAGCTTTATCCGAGGCACAAAAGGAAGTCGTAAATAAGGATAAACGCTTAGGTAAAATGAAAGCACACTTTGACGAGGAAGAGTCAAGGATTTCTGATGTTATCAAAAAGAATTCTTGGCTAATTACTAAACTAGCTGAGGCTAAACGCCAGATAGTTGATATCTCGGAGGAAAGGTATGTCAATAAAGTTATTCTGAACTCCAAGTGTGCCGAAAGTTACCAAGAGGGACAACGCACAACCTTCGACCTTTGTAGAAAAAAGTTATACAGCCTTCGCGAATCTCTTGACAAGTATTTCGAAGCTTATTCTGAGGCCTTCAGTAAAGCTAACGAATACGGACAAGCCGCACCTGTTGCTATGAATCTTCGTTTTCTTCTTGACAAGGAACTTTCGATTCCAGAAGAGGAAGTTGTCGTGGCTGAAGAAGAACGTGACCGACTGGCCGAACTTGCAGATGCTATCCTGATTCTTGAGTTTCGAAATGAGGATTTTAATATTTAGATTAGTAATCCGTGTATTAAAACCTCAATTTGACTTTAGATGTAATTCTCCAATGTTAATAAAAATTTTGTTTTCGTATAACTGGATTATTCTTCCACTTTCGTATAAATGTGATATCTCGGATGTTTAATGAAAGCTTTGTTTCTCGTATGATTGGATTTGTTTACTCGAAGTCTCTCAATTTAACATTTTGAAACCCGAAAATAGCAAATAAAATAAGGCGCGCTTTCCCTATTTCATTGCTTTAAAGTTTTACAATAAGTCCTACTTTATCAGACTAATTGTCGAACTTTGTCATTCGGTAAAGAATGCGTAAGAAGTTTTTGATTTCGTACCCTTTAATCTCTCGGCCTTACTTTATCGGGCTCCGAAATTCTTTCGGGTAATTTTCTATTTTGGTCGAGAATGTGATCAAGGCTCCGACTTTGTATGAACTTCGGAATAGTTGAGTAGGTAACCTTCATAACTAAAACCAGGGTTCGTGGTGTTGTTGCTGAACCCTGTGAAAGGCTGCCCACATACCCTCGGAGGGGATCTAGCCACACGTAGTTTCGAATTTTGGATTTTTGTTGACTACCTCGGAAAATCCGAAATAGATCAACGGATTTTTTTTTTTTTTTCCTTTATGGAAAAATTAAACTCTTCCCATCCGACCTTTCTTAGTTGTTCTTCCAGGTACTGCTCTCTTGCAAAAAATTTTGCCAAAATTTCAGCAGATGGTGGTTTCTTCTTATTGATCGCAGTTAGTATGAGAGATTGATTCGGGGATTCTTCTTGACTCCGTCGGAGTTTGTTTTCTGTTACAAAGGATCTCTAAGCCATCTTTTGGTCACCTCGGACCGTAAAGTATCCTTTTGGAGTAGGGAATTTCAGGCATTGATGGTAAGTAGATGGGACAGCTTCCATAGAATATAACCACGGGGTTCCGACAATCGCGTTGTAGATAGTGGCTCTTTCTACTACTTCGAACTTTACAATTTTTCTTACTCCTCCGGCCGATACTGGAAGTTTGATGGTTCCGACAGTTGAGACTGTGTCTCCCCCGAAAGCGGTTAGGTGTTTTACCCGGGCTTTGATTTTCTGATCCTTAACCTCCAGCTTATGTAGTGTGTCTAGAGATATGACATCTACCGAGCTTCCAGTGTCAACTAGTATCCTCTGGACGTCACAATCACCTATCTGAAGTTCGATTTCGAGTGGATCATTATGGGGAGAGTCGATTCCTTTCAAATCTTCGGTGGTAAACGTCAGTTCTTTTTGCAACGTGGAACTCCGAGGAACTTGATCCGCGGACAGTCTAAAGATACTACGCTGAATTGATCGAACAGAATCTTCGCAATTGGTGAGTCCTCCCATTATCATGTTAATTTTTTTCCTTTGGTTTGGGGTAGGTGAGGGCAGAACTTCTTCTTCTTCCGTATCTTCGCGGGGAGGTGGGTTTTCCTCATCTTCGCGTGTTTTACGCTTCTCCTTTTCTCGGTCTTGTTCAAATCGGATGGCCATCAGATGATTGTTTAAATTTCGGTAATTCTCGGTTTTATGTCCAAGTCTTCTGTGATACTCGCACCAGGGAGTGGTCGGGTCGTGAGAATCTCGGATGTATGTATATTTTGACTTATCCTTCCGAGGTATATCCTTCGGCAAGTTTGTCACGGAAAAGGTAATTTCTGACTTTGACTTATCCTTCTGAGGTTGATCTCTCTCGACTCGTCGTCCTTCTCCTTTCTCCTCTGGTTTTGTTTCGTTGTTTACCTTTGCAGCTCTGTGTACTTTGGCGAGTTCAGCGTGATTCTCTTCGATCCTTATGTATGTATTGGCTCGATGAAAAGCATCGTTCATAGTCTGGGGACGATGAGCAGAAAGTTCATCCCAGAATCTATACTGATACCAAGTTGCCGCACTAAATGCTCCAATTGCTAAGTCGTCATCGATTCTTAGTCGCGAGTAAATTGCTTTAAATCTTTTGATGAAATCTCAGAGTGGCTCTTTTGGTCCTTGTTTTACTGCGTAGAGGTCCGATGCTGTGGCCTGTTGTTCCAGATGAAGCATGTACTGTTCGAAGAAAGCTTTGCGGAGTTCTGCAAAACAACTAATTTAATCGGGGGGCAAACTAGTAAACCAGTCTTGGGCATCTCCTCTCAAGCTTTCAAAGAAAAGCTGGAATCTTCCTTCTTCTTCTTCTCCTCTTTGGAACTCAGCTCGGTCGACTTTGACTAAAATGGCCCTCATGTAGACTCCAGTACCGTCGTAAGTTGGGAGTCTTAGCTTGTCGTTGAGTGGAACTCGTGCTCGTGTGATGTTATGAGTTAACGGACTTCTTTCCGTTTCTGCCAGTAATTGGTCGACTTCTGGAGCGATGCTTGTTGTTTTGTGGACTAGCGATCGCATCTCTTCTAGCTCCCTTTTAAGGATTGCGATTGATTGGTCGGTAGTCGAAGTCTGGGTTACATCATCCCCACTTCTCAGGTTTCGGCAGGTTGGTACTCGAGGGTCGGTCTGATCATCCTCGAACGTTACTCGCTAAGGAGTGGTTCATGAAGGCCTGATCGAAGTTGTTCTAAGAGTTTGGTTGATGATACTATTCTCGTAGGTTGCTTAGCTGTCCGATGATCGGCATAAGGAGTTATTGTTGTGCTTGGTAGTTCATGCGAGTTCCGGATCTCGGCTGTCGTAGCTCCAATGGTTGGATTAGTGGGAGTTATAAATCATTGTTCACCCCCTACCTGGCGCGCCAAATGTTGATATTGGGTTCAACTTCTAATTATTTGTAGTTAGAGGGGTTCGTTTTTGGGAATGAATTAAGTAAAAGGCAAAAAAAGAAACCTCGGAAAGATGAACTTTATTGATAATATTTGTTACAAGGGGTGTTAATCTGGAATGCCGAGTTAACTTCATCAAAGAGAAGTATTAAACTTATGTAATCTAGTAATTCTTCTCCTCGATTCTGAATGAATGTTATTAGTGAGGGGAGGTATGTATTTATATATCCTTAATAGTCAGTCTAGCAAGCCCATGGGCTAACCTCGGAAAAATGGAATATTTCCATTTTTCTAAGATTAGGGAATCTGTGATAAGATTTGATCTTATACTGTTCGAGCTTTAGACTTTGGCCTAGGACGATGTTGTTTATACCCCCTCTTCGGACACTAAATTAGACCACTCTTCACCGAGGTATCTCTCGATCATCTGGGCCAAGGGTTAACATTCCTGTTTTCGGGACTTATAACCTGACAAGTCATCAGGGGAGAACTCGGCAGGGACCCAAACTCCAATTATTGCCAAACTATTGATAAGGGGTAGAACCCCACCATTAACAAAACGTTAAAAATAAAAAACAACAAATCTTCGATCTCTCCCGGTTTAATTTGGTGGTGCTGGGCATCGCCGCTGAGATGAAGACGGCTTTGACATAAACTTCAACACCATTCATCGAGTTGTCGGTCAGATTTTGAGCCCGAAGAGAATGACACTTATGAGGTGAGATTGACAGCAAAGAAAACGGAGAAGGAAGCAATACGGTTCATGTCTTGCCTTGCCGGTTCGGTGGGGCGGCGTTGAATGGGGGAAGTGAGTAAATTGTTTACAGAGGTTTTGGAGAGAGAGATTGGTGTTGCAGTTTTAGAGAGAGAGAGAGATTTGACAAAATAAAGAAAATATAGTTTATATATGGATGCTAAAACTCTGGTTAGGTTAAAAGTTCCCGTTCAATGAGACTTCAATTTGAAGTCTCACTATGCCCTAAATTCCACTTTAACCTTATCTATAACTATGAGACTTCAAGGTGAAGTCTCACAGTTAGACTTCATTGTGAAGTCTCATCGAAACTCTAAACTCAAATATAAGTTATTTGAAAAATTTTGTTAGTAACTCCTGTTACTCACGTACATTTGGCTTGAAAATACTATAATCTCACACAAAACATAAGAAATATATCAACATTTGGCATTTTAGAAAAAAACAAATCTAACCCCTAAGTCCAACCCTAGAGACATATATATGTATTATAACTCTTTGTGAAACCCTAAACCTCTTACCCTAATCCAAATAAGTTTTAGATCACACTACAAGAAAACATCATTTTTGTCACTTCTATTTGCGACTACTAATTCGGTGGCAAAAAAGAGCGACCACAAAGTGACTGTTTTGTGACCAAATACCCACCAAAATATTGTAGTCGCAAAAAAGTGACAATATTGCAACCAATTGATGCCGATGCAGTTTAGTGGTAAATTTAACACGAAATTGTGAGTCTGTTACAACTAAGTCATTTGGTCGCAAAGTAGTAGCAAGATTAACCACTATTTTGCTACTAAAACATGGCATCGCAAAATATAAGTTGCAATATAGTGGCAATACGACGTATTCCTTATTTAGTGGCATATTTTGTGACTAAACTACTATTGCACCTGTAGTGAACACTTGGTGGCACATTATGGTTACAAATTAAAACACTTGGTGGACACGTTTTTGTTTGGTGTACCAAAATTTTTGCCACTAAAACACATAGTTGCAAATACATAGTAGTTTGGTGGCAATATAGTGTCGTTTTAGTCGCATTTTACCGTTATAATTGAAAAACTAATGGTTCATACGTATTTGTTAGGTATACCTACTTTTTGCCACTGAAAGGTGTAGTCGCAAAAATATAGTGGCAAATTAGTGGGCACATTAGTGGCACATTTTGTCTATATATAAAAAGCAGCACATTCCCCATTCACATAAACACGAGACAAACCAGTTTTTTTTTAGATAAATCCATTCCTTTTTATAAAAATAATGTATAGAAATTACAACTATCATAATTATAGAGGTGTGATGTATAATCGAATTGATAAAGAGACGAGGAATATCTCGGGGAAGTTTGTAGCGGGGGTGAAGCAGTTCATGGATTTTGAAAATAATCAGTCATTTGCGCAGATCAATCGTGGTAAGTTTTACTGCCCTTGTAATATTTGCAAAAACAATAAGATACACTCGGGAATGAAAATTATAGATCATCTGTATAGTAGAAGATTTATGCTTGAATATTATGTTTGGTATAAGCATGGGGAAGAATTTAATATGGAGTTAGGCACGAGTGATGTTAATAGCAGTCATCATATAAGTGGGAGTCGAGAAGAAGTGGGTAACCTTGTAGAAGACAAATATGTAGATATGGTGAATGATGCATTTCGTGACTCGCCTAATTTTGATAACTATCACCAGGAAGATAGTTATCAGAATGTAGATGGATGTAGCCATGGGGGGGGGTAGATATTATGACATGCTAGAAGCTGCGAAAATGCCATTATATGATGGTTGTCATGAAGGTCACTCGCAGTTATATTTGGCTTCCGAATTCATGAATATTAAGGCGGATCATAATATAGTGAAAAGTGTGTGGATAGGTGGGCTGAATTGTTCACACGGATTTTGTCTGACGGAGGCAATCCTTTTGGTCTTGGTAGTCTTAGACACACTCTTTTGAATGGGAGGCAAGTCACTAGCGGTGCTGCAGGGTTTCTATCGATTCAGAACCAACTAGAAGAGGCTAAGAAACAAGTGAAAGAACAAGCTGTCAAAAGTGCTCGCCGTGAAGCCGAGACTGCACGAATTCTAGCTGAGCAATAAGCCAAAAACGAGATGATTGACCTCCTCTCAGCTTTCATTCGTGAGAATAAGCCAGAAAAGTTTGAGGACTTCCTTGTTGCACAAGCTCTAATGACAATGCATTCATCCAAATCTCAGTGAATCTCACTCTTAGCTTTTGGTAATGTCTTAGGAACTCTAATCTTTCGGTATGTCTAATCTTTTGTTATGTAATATGACTAATGACTTAGTAACTCTTGGTTTTTGGTAACGGTTTTAACAGTTTGTAATGATGTAAGAACTACGCATTTGCATTTTAATCTAATCTTCTAATATATGTTATTATATTTTTTAATGAAAACAACAAAAAATTTTATTTATAAATTAAAAAATAAACAAAATAATGAATTAAATAATTAAAACTTTTTACAATATAGTTTCACTTTAATAACACAATTAACCACTAACATACAACCACACATGAACCATTAAAACAGCCTAAATTTAGTTGCAAATTTTTGCAACCTATTAGCCACTCGGCAACAAATTACAATAACACATAATCGCAAATTGGTGGCACATTTTTGTAACTAATTAGCCATTGAACACCAAATTACAATAATAAATAGTAGCAAATTGGTGGCACAATTTAAACAACTAAATTGTGCTACTGTTTAGATACCAATGAACGTAGTGGTATTAACAACGGAGAAACACAATAGTGGCATTTTTGTTACTAACTCCGTCATCGCAAATTCAATCGCATTTTTTTCACTACTTCCCAACTGCACAAAAGAGCGACGAGGACTTTTACGACTGCTTAATTTAGTTGCAATTTCGTGTCAAATATAATTTTTGTCACTAAATTGCCACTTTCGTTGTAGTTACAATTTCTTTGTTTTCTTGTAGTGTCATTTGGTTTAGTTTTATGTAATTTGATGCAATTATATTTTTAAATTATTAAATTTGTTATGTAAAGAATTATTTATCAAAAAATTTAATCTAGTTAAATTAAAAAATAAATTACACATTGAGACTTCACGGTGAAGTCTCTACGAGTTTTATGGGTTTAAAATATAATTAAGTTAAAATAATTTAATTGTATGAATGTTTATGAAATTGTAATTTTTATACCTTATATTCGATCAAACCGAATTTCTGTCATTTGAAGTTTTACAAAATTATTTTTTATTATTTAAATAAATTAAATATTTGATTTAATTAATATTGAGACTTCATATGTGAAGTCTCTGTACCCTAAAATAAATTTGAGGGGTAGAAAATAATCAACCTTACATGCTTAAATATTATGAAATTGATTCAAATTTAATTTTTAAAACTTATTATACATAATTTCTGTATATCAAATTAAAAACCAATTATTTTTTATTTTTTTAAACTTAAATAGAAAATTTAAGTACTAATGAGACTTCACATGTGAAGTCTCGGGAATGTCGGAGACTTCATTAAAGTCTCACTCTGAGACTTCACATGTGAAGTTTGCAGACGTGGGGGCAAAAATTGTAATTGTGGGTTCTATTTTGTGTTTACATATAAGGGCGCCAAACGTAATTTCCCTATCTTGGGGGTCTACTTCTGCATTTTTTTCAATTTAGGGTCTACTTTCGTGTTCAAAATCAATTAGGGGTCTACTTTTAACAATTCCTCTCAAGATTTCTCAATTGATTTTTTTCTTAGAGTTGAGTGATACTATAGAAAATCAAGTTATAAATAGATTCTTTGGGTTCAAAGGTGAAAGTCAACATGATATTAAAAAAAAAAGGTTACAGAGATCTCATGGAAATGGATTATAATTCTTTCTTTGTTTATGAGGTCTTCTCTTGATGAAGTACATACAAAGCTTGTAGGATTTTTCGTAGAATATCACACAGTTTGAATATAAGACATTTAAAGTCAAGAGGTTAGTCATCAAAGTTTCAAGCTTTGAAGTCAGAGTAAGAAGGAAAATTTCAATCGTCTCAAGAAAAGATACAAGAGAATTTTGGATTACCTATTAAGACTGAAGGGTTAGTTAGTGAATGCATTACGTATGTGGTGTACTGCATTAAAGTACAAGTATCTCCAGAAGAATCCATTATTAGATCAACAAAGAAGTTCTCAGGTTGGATACAAAGGCAAGGAAATAAAGAAGATCAATGTTTGCGGCGAATTTTAGGTTGTGGTTAGTTTTATGGGTATATGTATGGTGAGAATTGTTGAAAACGGTGTTGTATATTTTCATCTCAACATTTGGGTTCGGGAAAATAGTTGGGCTCAAATGGAAATCTATGTGAGCTAAAGCACTAAGTTTGAGTTTCGAAGATGATCAGACACTCATTCAAAATGAGTCTCTAACTATGCCGACTTTGTTATCAAATTCAAAAGGAGATTAAGCTTGTTACATAGTAGGTTCGTTAAATGAGAAACATAATCTTTTATGTTACAATATTACAAGTTAAGGCTAGAAATAAAGAGGTAAGAGAAAAAGAGAAGAGAGAAAATGATATCTTAGTATGTGGTTGAAGAAGAAACGATCCTTTTCATGAAACTTTGGAAGAATTTGTTTCTAAGGTTGTTTTCATAGAGGTCTCTCAGAGTTTAGGTTGCCACTCCTCACAAAAACTCTCCAGTCGTAACTCGAGGTGTAGGCATCTGAAAAAACTGAAACCATAGATCATAGTATGTTGTAAAATTGAATAATTTTAGAAGATAATGTTTGTTCAAAGAATTTAGAGAGAAACATTATATTGAGTAGAATACCTATTTGTATAGGATTTTTTATTATTGCGTATATTAAAACTTACAAACTTTTAGACCATTTATATAAAAACCCAAAAACATGATATAGTAAGGAAAAGGAAAATACAAAGATCTTTTTTGTTGTCGAAACAAAAAAAACTTAAATTACCAATATTTTACCAATGTTGTACCGTATCGTGGGGACTCGTGATTCTTTGGCTCACTTAAGAAAGATTTCATTACCAGTACGATTTTAAATTACCTAGGATAACATTGTTAGTCTAGTTATATCGTAATTTTTTTCGTAAATTTATACTCAATCAGAATTGTTTTGTTGATCATTGATTGATAGTGAGCTGGCGTAGCTGATACAATCAATGAATTGGGTGACCAAATCACATCTTATTGATGGTTCTAGTCTTGAGTTGATCTATTAGCTTCATAGGATTGAAATGGATGGAAAGTTTTATTTTTGATAAGAAGACTAAATTGAGAAAGAAAAATTGCTTAAGATTTTAATATCTATCATCATCTAAATGTACATTTTATTTAATAAAAAAGAGGTATATTTTTCTTATGGGTTACGTAAAAAATAGAGAACCTACATTTTACTAGAAGAAGTATCTAATTTTCATTATTCTATAGTCAAGTAATTAAGTTGATTTGTGGTTAAACGCAAAAGTTGGTCTTGTTGTACTCCTAATTCGATTCTCGGTGAGAGAAGAGGTCTTCCCAAAGGAGCTAGACAAAAGGTTGACTCCGGCATGGACCAAAGGTCCGAAACATTACTAATACTATTAACAAAAGAAAAAAGTAAAAATTTAAATAAATGGAAAACCAGAACACGAATGTAAAACGTAGCATCTTGATCTTCTATTTTTTAAAATGGAAACGTGGGTGCTAAAAACCTAACTAGACAAAAAGGTACACTTTCTTTTTAGAAATAATAGGTATATACTTTCCTTTTTGGGTTAATTATAAGGGTAATTATAAAAGGATAACTCGAAGAAAATATACTTTCCTTTTTCAGTAATTGTATTCCACTACCGAAAAGTATATAAAAAATGGAAAGCCCAAACACAATAGTAAAATTTAGTTAGAAAATGTAAAATTTCCCAAGTTACGAGACCGTAGTATGGAAATATTAAAATGGAAGGAAGTTGGAGAAATAAGGATAGTTAACAATTACGAAAAAAGGTCCAAAATGTATATATATGTGCATGAATGAAGACGTATTGTCTCTGAAAAACAAATACGAGTTGTTCTATCACAATGATCCGTGTCGTTCTTGAAATCATTACATGCTTATTTCTCTTGACCGCCATAGCCTCATCATCTCACGGCTTTACCATCGACTTAATCCACCGTCGTTATAATTCCTCTTCTTACCGTCTGTCTGATACTCACCTCCTAGGATCTCCTTATGCCAATATCGTCTACAATGCCTCCATGTATCTAATGAAACTACAAGTTGGTACTCCTCCTATCGAGATCGAAGCAGTCTTAGACACAGGAAGCGAACTTTTATGGACACAATGTTTGCCTTGCCTTCACTGCTACGAACAAGGCACTCCTATATTCGATCCTTCGAAATCCTCAACCTACAAAGACGTAACATGCAACCCAAACCCTAACCAACTTTGTCCTTACGACAGAAGATACTTAGACACAACCTACTCCAAGGGAACTTATGCGAGCGAGACGGTCACGATCCAGTTCACTTCAGGAAAACCCTTGGTGATGCCTAAAACCATCATTGGGTGTGGCCACAACAACTCATTCATGACCACCATCACCGCTGCAGCCATTGTTGGTCTAAACTGGGGATCTGTATCGCTCATCTCTCAGATGGCCCCCTATACCATTGAAGGTCGTTTCTCTTACTGCTTCGCCACTAAAGGAACTAGTAAGATCAATTTTGGAGCGAACGCTGTTGTGGCAGGAGACGGAATTGTAACAGCCAATATGTTTAGAAAGACGGCACAGCCCAATTTCTATTATCTAAACCTAGACGCAGTCAGCGTTGGAGAAAACCGAGTTGAGACTTTGGGGACATCGTTTACGCTGTGGACGGGAATATTTTCATAGACTCTGGAGCCACTTACACGTACTTTCCTGGGAGCTACTGCAACAAAGTGATGGAGGCTGTGGAAAACGTTGTGAAAGCAGAGCGGGTAGTTTCCTCGGGAGACATGCTTTGTTACCATTCAGACAACATCGAGATATTACCGGTGATTACAATGCACTTCTCCGGTGGTGCAGATCTTGTCTTGGATAAGTACAATACGTATGTGGATAAGGGAGGTGTGTTTTGTGTGACGATTTTGTGTGCTGATCCGGCAAAAGATGGGATCTTTGGGAACAAAGCACAGAACAATCTGTTGGTTGGTTTTGATACGTCTTCGAAGGTTGTTTCTTTTAAGCCCACCGACTGTAGTGCATTGAGGAGTTATGAGAAAGGGAAAGCAAACCAAGACCGTCTCTCTTTCTTTGTCATTCTAATGTTTATTTTTTCGATATTTATTTTTGGTTAAAAATCATTTTAATGTTATGGTTTCTATATATTTTTTTTTAGTTCATACCATATCTCGAAGAACTCCTCCATAGATATTAGCACCATATACAATAATGTTAGTATTTTTGAAGTTATATACAAGAAACTCCTATTAACAAAGATAATTTGGATATTAAAAACAACACACACACAAGGATTTTCATCATGTACACGCATCAACATTGCTCTAACATAAATAGCATCAAGGGAATCAGCTCTCATACAGTCATACTTACATGAGTAGGAACCATCTCAAAAAATAAAAGTCTAGTCTTCCGCGCACAAGAATGATGTTAATTTGTTTTTGTCTAAGTACCTTGGAGAACTCGTCTTTCGAAACATCTCCATTTTTTTCTATAGATACTTAGGTTTTCATCAAAAAGATTTTGTCCAAAGCACAAGAATGCCCATGATGACCTGTAGATAAATGGCTTCCTTTGCCTCGTTAAGGCCCCTCCGCCGGTCAAGGACTGTTGACCTTCCCTTTTTTCCTTTCTCGTATAAGAAATAGGTAAAAGTCTAGGCTTTGGTTCTTTTGGTTAGGACTGCTTGGTAAAAATCGCCATGGGGATTGGGCCTGGCCAATGCTCAAATCATGAGACTTTCTAGCGATTCGTGTTCGCCTTTTTGCTCCCACGTCTCAGCTTTTTCTTATGTTTTCTTTTTTGATTTTTTTTCGTTAGAAGTTGTTTTGTTTTTAGGGCTGTTTTTGGCTTGACAAGGAATTAAGAAAACTTCCATTTGATAAACGCTAATGATGAGCAAGAAAAACTTCCATTATTGTTGTTAATCCTTTAAGTACGGTATTTTCATTGTATAACACTTATTTGAACTTTTCTTAGTCACATAGCACTTATTTTAGGAGGTTCACTGATGTAGCACTTATTAGTCCATAATATCTATTATACCCTTCACGAGATTTAACTTTTTGTTGTTGTTGCGCATGGGATAGAAATTAAAGTATATTTAAATATTCAAAGATAAAAAACTAAACATTAATCTTTTTACATTTACCTTCTTTTATTCTTTTATGAAAAACCCTTCGTCGTTGAAATAAGAAGCCACCGGTGACGGAACTTGGCCGCCAGATCTCATGGTCGTTGTCGTTGGTACGGGGAAAGTTGTTCTAAGTACTTATTCAAAAGATATTCTGGCAAGTTACGACACTTTTCTGTTTTGTGTCCGTAAGCACCATGATAATCATACCACGCCGAATGATTTTTTTCTACTTTCTTGGTTATGGGTTTCGATCTATCTTCCTCATATTTCTCTAAATTCTGATCTTGTAGTTCGGCCGTAAAAAATGCAACCTTTGCTTTCGCCTTCTCCTTTCGTTCGTACTCTCGATTGTAATGCTGGCAAAGCTCTTTATATTTTGGTTTTGATTCTCTTCCCGAAGAGGTATTATTATAACCTTCGGCCAACCAAACTTGACTTTCGTCTGCTCTGATATATATGCTTGATCTATAGAAAGCATCTTCCACAGATTGTGTTCGATACGCTGAAAGTTCTTTCCAGAACCTTGTTTCATACCAAGTTCCCCCAGTTAATGCATCGATGGCTAGTTCGTCCGAGATATCTAGTTGAGAATACACCAAAATAAATACCTTCATGAAGCTTTGGAGAGATTCAGTTGACCTTTGCTTAACAGAGTAAAGGTCGCAAATCGTTGTTGAACGTTCGAGATTGAACATGTATTATTTCAAGAATTTAAGTCGTAGTTCATCAAAACTCCTAATCGAACTAGGTGGAAGATTGGCTATCCAAACTTGGGCACTTCCTCGCAAACTTTCCGCAAAAAGTTGACATTGTTTTTCATCTTTTTCGGACAAATGGAATTTGGCTCGGTTGACTATGATCATGAATGCTTTGGATCTCCTATTCCATTTAAGAAAAGCCTTTGGATCTCCTATTCCATTATAAGTTGGGAACTCCAATCCTTCTTCCTTTAGTGAATAAGGACCAGTAATTGCTTTACTAGACAAATCTATGTCCGATCCTTTTGAATATCTGGCTAAGATGCGGGGTGTCGACAGTGGACTTCTGAAATAAAGTTTGAAGTTCATGGTGCAATTCCGCTATCATTTTTCGGTATTTGAGATTGGATCTTCGCCTATTGGTTTCTCCGTGCCACAAGTCTTCTCTTGATTTCTCCGCATCAAACTTCGGTTTTCCTCCACTTCTCCTGAGGGATCGAGCGTATCCTCTCTCCTCTTGTTGGAGATAATTATAAACGAATATCTGAAAGTTTAGTCAATTGATCGTGACCATTATTATGATTACTTTCCCTATTTAACATGGGATTCACGACGATTTCTATTGGAATCAAGGTCCCGGTATCTGAAAGTTCTAGACCTTCTCGGTATATGTGCCGATTTGAGGTCTCGAACTCAGAGGTTGTAATCTCGATTGGTTGCTGGTCCCAGCGAGTCATTCTTGGTATTCTTCGAGTTTTGGATGTCATCAGCTCGGTTTTTCTGAGGTTTCTTTTACGCCAAATGTTGATACGGGGTTAAAAATCTAATTATTTATAATTAGAGGGGTTTTTTTTTTGGAGTAAGTTGAGTTAATAAGAAAACAAAATATTCCTCGGAAAAGAAGTATTATTATTGATATCAGTTACAAATGTGTTAACTCAGAATGCCGAGTTAACTTTATCAAAGAGAAGTATTAAACCTAGGTTTGCTAGTAATTCTTCTCCTCGATTCTGAATGTCGATTTTAGTGAAGGGGGTATGTATTTATATGTCTTTGTAGTCGGTTATCTGAGCCCATGGGGGAATCTCGGAAAAATGGAATATTCCATTTTTCCGAAATCAGGGCATTTGTAATAAGATTTGATCTTATTCTGTTCGAGTTTAGACTTCGGCTTTGGACAAAGTGGTTTATACTCCACTTCCGACACTAAAATCCAACCATTCTTCACCGAGGTTTCCCTCGGTCATCTAGGCCGAGGGTGCTGATCCTATTGAAGGGACTTATGACCTAATTTGTAATTAGGGCAAGATCGGTAGAGACTGAGCCTCAATTACTGCCAAGCTATTGACCAAGGGTGCTAATCCCACCATCAAAAGTGTTATTGTTTGTATTTTGCATTTTTGGATGATTGTTAAATCGGATGATAATATTTTTCGATATTGAGTGTTATACATTAAGAGTGTACACACAACTCTTAACAAAAATAATTGCAACAAATATCTTTAAGGCACACATATCTTGCAACACGAGATGGCATTTATGATGTTTGGATCGAGCTGGCGATTCCTGAATTGCAATGACTTAAAAATAAACTTTCATTTACTTATTTGCACGATGGATGAGAAGAAGACAACGCATGATAATAATTTGTTATATGTTCAATTTAAAGATTTTTAAAAATAGTTTAAATCGTATATCTTTTATTTATGTTTCTTCCTTAACTTTATTGATATTGAATTTCATATTCTATATTTTCATCATATTGTTTTGAAGCGTTAAATATATTAAGAAAACTATTAACTCGTTTAGATATCTACGATTAGAGATATAAATATTTTTCTAAGTAAAACTTTTATCGATGACATAAATTAAGAAAACTTATTGTAGTTGTGGTGGGATTAGCACTCCTTATAAACAGCTCAGAATAAATTAGGATTTAGTCCTTCATATTTAGCTATGAGCCGATTTCGGGTCATAAACCCGAGATAAGGGTATTCCTTATTTCCTTCAGATTGGCAAGCCGAATTAAAGGGGATAAAATTAAATCTTATTTATATCCTCTAGTCCTCGGAAATGAGGACATATTCCTTATTTCTTGGAAATAAGGAAATATTCCTTTTTTTTGGGGGAATAAAGAAATATTTCTTATTCTTAGGTTATTGGGAATAAATAGACCGTCTATCTCCCATTATAAAAGGAGGACCTCCTCCTAAAAAAAGGATCCAAAAACTAGATTTTAGATGGAATGAGAAGCCGGAAATAGAGAGAAAAAGAGAGCAAACTAGATTTTAGATGGAATGAGAAGCCGGAAATAGAGAGAAAAAGAGAGCATCGATAACTCGGCCTTAGAGCCAAGTTAGTCACATGATCCCTGAGCCTTTAGCTCAGATTAAACTCCGTCTTCGGAACTACGTGTGGCTTGATCACTTCTGAGGGTACGTAGGCAGCCTCTTCGGGGGTCCAGCTATAAATCGAAGACCCTGCGGGGGACTTCACATAGACAAGCTTTATCGTTATTTTCCGAGCGGTTGCCTATCAAGACGAACCTACCTATTTAATCCCCTATTTTTAAAAGATGTATTTGCAAATCGGTCCTTTTAATTAATAATAATTAAAAGGGTGAATCCATGCATCAACATTTGGCGCGTCAGATAGGGGGATATTTTGGCATTAGTAAAATCTCGAAAACGCGCTCGGAAACATCATGAAAAACCTAGAGAGAACATCATCCATCTCTTCTTCGTGGATCACTAGGATTTCCTTTGTTCATTCCTTGAACACAAGAGAACGATCCTTCCATTACAAAAAGCTAAGGCATCCTTCACTTTGATTAATTTAATAACGAACGTAATTAGTTTACCGGTTTGTAAAAATCAACTGGATTGATAATACAAGATTGTCTATAATATTATCCGAACTAGGACCGTAGGAATCTTTCTGTTGTTACGATTCATGGCTAGCTTTCTATAGAAATCATTATACAATTGTGATTTTATGATCTGATAATCAAAATCTTCCTACTTGTTAAGGTTTCGCGTAAAGCTGAAGAAACAAGAAAAAGGAAAATAACATAGCTTGGAACGAACGAGGAGTGCCCCATCCTTCCCTTCCACTTTGACACCGTCTTCTGATCCGCAAAGCTAGGCTAACGCTTGCTAGGGAGAAAAGGAAAGAAGAACTGATGAGTCGGGATATGAATCGTCTCTGCCGAAGCTGTTCTACAATCTTTGCGTCGTCTCTAACTTCGTCATCGCCACACTTCGGTTACACCTTGCTCTGTTTACTGCAATGAAAACAGGAAAATCAAAACGAAAGAAGCGAGAATAAAAATTAGAGAGGAGCAGCTAGGCTACAATCGGAAGAATTTTCTGAAAACAAGGTAAGATTAAACCAAACCAAACCACGGTAAACCAGTTTAATCCTAAACCGAACCAATTACCCAAACCGGATAACTCATACTGAACCAACCCGGACTGGTCAACCAAGGTATCTAACCGAACCGAATCAGACCGGCGTGAGGCTCCTTCAGCTGTGGCGTGTCTTCTACGTCTTGAACTAGCTCTTTAGAAATTTCGGCAGAGTCTCGACTGTGATGGCGGTTTCTTCCTCGGAAATTTGGCAGAGGTTCGATAGGTTTCAGGCTTTTGCTCCCGTAATACGGAAGACTCCTCCATCTTCTTGGATTGATCTCGGCTTCATTGGTTTTGGATCTTCCGGAAACTTTGGCAGAGTTCCGACTGGTTTCGGGCTTTTGCTCCCGTAATTCGGATAGAGTTCCGACAGATTTCGTGTGAAAAGAAAACTGTCGAAAAGCTCTTGCCTACACTCTAACTCTCACAAAATGACCAAGAAACATTGTGGATGTCACGAACGTACTGTTGCAGCTATAAAACGGACTCTACAGAAATTAAAGAGAATTCTAGCAAAGGTTCAGCTATATCGAACGCTCGTTCGTGACCGATATAAAACACGAACATTCCCCTCTCACTAAACCGGATCGATTAACCGGAATCTCGAATAGTGGTCCAGGTAGTCAGAACCGTCCAAGGGCGTCGAATTTTATCCCCGAGCACCTCTCTTCTCTCTCTTTTCCTTGCCAGCGGGTGCGCCGACGGGCTTGTTTCTCTTCCCTCTCTCTCCCTCTCCTCCCTTCTCTCTTGGTTCTTGTAATTCACCAAGTTTGTGTGAAGAAAAGTGAAAGGGGAGACTGTTATTTATAGCAAAATCAACTTGGGCTGCTAAGTTTTGATGACGCAAGTTTTGATAACGTCGTCATGACGTCATTTTTATTTTTATTTTTATTTTTATTTTTTAATATAAAAAAATATATAGATATATATTTTCTTCTCCAACAATGAGAAAATAGGATTTTCTCCGTTAGATTTTACGATCCAATTTCGCCTTTCGCGTGTGTCGTCTTGATTCTGTAAAATTGATGCTTCAATTCTTCAATCTCTCAAGCTTCGCTCTATCTTCATTTGTCCTCTTCCACCTTCTTTTTGTCTTTTCGGAATTTTCCAATCGATAGAAAATTTCCTATCTCTCTGTTGATTTGACTTTTTACTTTACGGTAAGTCTCTTTTGTAATACAGGATATTACATCAAGGGATGTTGTAAAAGATTTTAAGATCATGTTTCTATACATAATAAAATTATATATATATATATATATATATTTTGTCAATAAATATTGCTTTGATGGAAATCATTTCTTCTAATTGTTACTATTTGATTTAAGGATTTTCTAATAATCATCATCCCCTACAAATTTTTTTTTGTCAATTATAGGACTTTGATCCATTGTTAAATCCTTTTTTAATTGATATTTAAGTTCAAAAATTAAAAACACATGTATTATAACTCACAAATGCTTTGTTGAGGCTCCATTGAAAATAAAATGAATGAGAAATATGATAAATTATTTTAAAATGCTTTTCTAGTAAATTTAAATATGGTTAAGCATACAAAATGAATTTCAGAGGAATAACCAATCGACAGAAGGCAAGTACTGTATTATTTTTTGTTCGTTAATGGTAAAAAATTTCATAAAGAAATTTTAAATTTTCAACCCAAGTTAACTCTAGCAAATTTGTTTTCGTACATAGTCGGAGTTCTAAAAATAAATCAATTAGATAAGGAAAAAAAGTTGATGAAGCAAATTAGGCTAAGTGAATAAGCTTATTGGGATGGGGGAGTTCTTGAGGTTTTTTAAGGAAAATCAACATGTGGCGTCCCTGTTATCTTATCTCCTTTTGATTCAATTTCGTACGGTTTTGTTCTGGATTAATGGGGTTTCGATTTGGTTTGTGATTTCTAGATAGAATCAGATTCGATAGATCTACGGTCCTTTGTTACCTGCGATTTGTAACGATTTGATTCTATTTATCCTTATAGTGGTTATTTTTGGGAGTTTCATTGTGTATCAGTGGTCGGGATTCGTTTTTCCTTCTATAAGTGTTACCAAATCCCTTTTATTAGATTTGTTAGAGTGTTTAAATGGTTGTTGTCCTGAACATTAGGAGTTTGTTAGTTCCTTTTATTTCTGTCGAATGTGGTCATTATGCTTGGATCACGTTTGCACTTTCTTAGGAGTAGTTGTTCACGTTTGCACGTTCTGTTTCCTGTAAGGCTCTTTAGCCACTACTTTCTTTTCAATGAATCAAGTCAGTTTTCCAGAATTACTCTTTTGAGATTAACAATCTGGTATCAGAGCTAACTTCAAAGTGAGAAAAAGAAACCGAGAGAAAAGAAAAAGAGAATGAGTGCAGAAGGAAATGGTAACGGCGGTTACGGTGCACCTGCAATTCCCAAGTTTGATGGGGATTATGACCACTGGAGCATGGTCATGGAGAATCTCCTTCGATCCAAGGAGTATTGGATGGTTGTGGAATCTGGTTACACACAGTCAGCTGCAGAAGTGGAGATGAATGCAGCACAGAGAAACACGTTAGAAGATATGAAACTCAAAGACTTGAAGGCGAAGAACTACCTGTTTCAATCGATTGACAAGGCGATTCTGAAGACAATCACACAGAAAGAGACATCCAAACAGCTCTGGGACTCGATGAAAATGTAGTGTCAAGGGAATCCTCGAGTCTAGAGGGCTCAGCTCAATCGACTTCGTAGAGACTTTGAGATTCTCGAAATGAAAAAAGGTGAATCAGTAAATGATTACCTTGGTCGAGTCATGGTGGTCGCAATTGATATGTGAAACTGTGGAGAAGCCATGCCTGATGTCAAGATCATTGAGAAGATCTTGAGAACCCTCACTGACAAATGGAACTACATAGTTTGTTCCATTGAAGAATCAAACGATATTGATTCACTTTCTGTTGATGCTTTGCAAAGCAAGCTTCTTATACACGAGCATAAATTCAAAAAAGATGGAGGAGAAGAACAAGCTCTTGCTGTATCAACTGATGAGAATCAAGGAGGTAGAGGAAGGGGAAAATCAAGCTCTTCTCGTGGAGGTCGTGGTAGAGGGAGAGGCAGAGGACGTTCATTCAACAGAGCAACAGTTGAATGCTACAACTGTCACAAGCTTGGTCATTTTGCCAATGAATGTTAAGCTAACTATACTGAACTAGAAGAAGAGATCGAAGAGATGCTACTCATGGCATCGATTGAGGAGATATCGGAGGGAGAGACATAGGAGAAAGATCAGCTTGCTCTCATGGCTTCAATTGAAGAATCGCAGAAGAAGCTCAATAATGATGTATGGTTTCTCGATTCAGGTTGCAGTAACCACATGTGTGGGGAGGCATCTATGTTTAGCGAGATAAAAGAAGGAATCAAGAAAACCGTTAGGCTTGGAAATCACACACAGATGAGTGTTGTGTGAACAGGAAATGTGCGATTGTCAATTGAAGGAGTCAATCATCTTGTTCAAAATGTCTTTTATGTACCAGACCTGAAGAACAATCTCCTCAGCATTGGACAGCTTCAAGAGAAGGGGTTAGCGATATTGATAAAGTCCAATGAATGCAGAATCTATCATCCTCTGAAGGGCCTCATTATTCAGAGCAAGATGACAGCCAACAGAATGTTTGTACTTCTCTCACACAAGCATTCGAGTTCAAACAACCAACCAGTGATGTGTCTTCAAACAGACACTCAAGACAAGACCTTGTTGTGGCATCGAAGATATGGCCATCTTGGCTACTCTGGTTTGAAAACTTTGAAGAACAAAGAACTGGTGAAGGGGTTGCCAAACTTTGCCGAGACAGAGGTTGTATGCACTGATTGTCTAAAGGGAAAGCAACATCGTGAGGTTATTCCCAAGAAAGCCACGTGGAGAGCTGCAGAGAAGCTGGAACTCATTCATGCTGACATCTGTGGTCCGATTTCTCCAACATCAAATGGTGGAAAGAAGTATTTGATCTGTTTTATCGACGATTTTAGTAGAAAGGCATGGGTATATTTCCTGGTTTATAAAGCGGATGCATTCGCCACATTCAAACAACTTAAAAACGGAGTAGAGAAAGAATGTGGCTTATTCATCAAATGTTTGAGGACAGATCGTGGTGGAGAGTTCACTTTAAGTAAATTCAATAAGTTCTGTAAGGATAAGGGCATCAAGAGACAGCTGACCACAGCCTATACACCACAAAAAAATGGCGTTGCAGAGAGGAAAAACAGGACAGTGATGAATATAGTAAGAAGCGTGTTGGTGGAAAAGAATGTCCCTAAGGTGTTTTGGCCAGAGGCTGTCAATTGGGCTTTCTATCTGTTAAATCGATGTCCAACAAGTTCTATAAAGGATGCTACACCAGAGGAAACTTGGAGTGGAATCAAACCATCAGTAGCGCATCTAAGGGTATTTGGCTGCATCGCTCATGCTCATATTCCTAATGTGCAGAGAAAAAAACTTGAAGACAAGAGTCACAAGTGCGTCCTGATGGGTTTGAGCTTAGAATCAAAAGGTTACAAGCTCTTTGATCCTACCTGCAAGAAGATGATCGTGAGTAGAGATGTCATCTTTGAAGAAGACAAACAGTGGGATTGAGATGTTAGCTATGAAGAATCGATCAAAACAGATTTAGCGTGGGGAAGTGATGAAGAGAAAGATGAATCTGAAACTATGGAAAATACACCTGAAGAAACTGCAGAAGAACCAAACCATGGAGATAATGAAACTGCAGAGAATCGTGTTCCTGATTCTCCAATTGTTGTACATCACCCGATGTTCCAGAGAGCTCTAGAGGAGCAGGGAAGAGAAGAACAAAACTGCCAATACGCTTAACTGATTACCAGCTTGTCGGGGATCAAAACAAAGAAGATGAAGAAGAAGAGGAGCTGGCTCAGTTTGCGCTATTTACAGATGGTTTGGTTCAATATGCATTCTTTGCTGGAGCTGATCCAGCCAGCTTTGAGGAAGCCGTTCGAAGTGAAAATAGGAGACAAGCTATGGATTCTGAGATGAACTCGATTGTGAAGAACGAAACTTGGACTTTGGTCGAGTTGCCACAAGGAGCTAAGAGCATAGGAGTCAAATGGATTTACAAAACAAAGATGAATCAATATGGAGAGGTTGAGAAATACAAAGCCTGGCTCGTAGCAAAGGGGTATGCTCAAGAGCATGGTATTGATTATGAAGAGGTTTATGCTCCTGTTGCCCGGATGGATACAGTCAGAATGATTATAGCTCTATCAGCTCAGAGAAGGTGGATAATCTATCAACTAGATGTCAAATCTGCCTTCCTACAAGGAGAATTAACAGAGGAGGTGTTTGTTGAACAACCAAGAGGGTACGAGGTCAGAAATGCAGAGAAAAAGGTGTACAAGCTCCGAAAAGCTCTATACGGACTCAAGCAGGCACCTAGAGCATGGTTTAGCAGGATCAATTCTTACTTTCGAAAAATGGGATTCGAAAAGGATGCAAGTGAGCAAACTCTGTTCACCAAAACCTATGAACAAGGTAAAACTCTCATCATTAGCCTGTACGTTGATGATTTGATATACACTGGTGATGATGAAATGATGATGAGAGAGTTTAAGGAATCAATGATGAAAGATTTTGATATGTCGGATCTGGGAGAGATGAGGTACTTTCTAGGTCTCGAGATAATGCAGGTCAATGGAGGAATCTTTGTGAGTCAGAAGAAGTATGTGAAAGAAGTGCTGAAAAGGTTTGGAATGGAAGAATGCAACTCTGTGCAGAATCCAATCATTCCTGGGTTCAAGATTCACAAAGATGATGATGGTGAGAAAGTGGATGAATCGTTTTACAAGCAGCTGGTTGGGAGCTTGATGTATCTGACTGCAACAAGACCAGATGTGATGTATGCTGTCAGTCTCATCAGCAGGTACATATCGAAACCCACTGTTCTTCATCTTACAGCAGCCAAGAGAATTATTCGATATCTGCAAGGAACATCTGGATACGGGATTTTCTATCAAAAGAAAGGAAATACAGAGCTTGTTGATTTCACCGATAGTGATTATGCAGGGTGTGTTGAAGATAGAAAGAGCACATCGAGTTATGCCTTCATTTTGAGTGATGTTGCAGTAGCTTGGTCATCTCGGAAGCAAGCCATTGTTACTTTAAGCACAACTGAAGCAGAGTTTGTGGCAGCTGCAGCAAGTACGTGTCAACTGGTCTGGATGAAGCGAATCTTGGAAAGGATTGGTTATGAGGGGAGTTCAAGTCCTGTTATCTTTTGTGATAACAGCTCAGCCATCAAGTTATCGAAGAATCCTGTGATGCATGGAAAAAGTAAACACATCGATATCCGTTTTCACTTTATAAGAGACCTTGTCAATGAAGGAGCAGTGAAACTGAAGTTCTGTGGCACGAAAGATCAGGTGGCAGACATATTTACCAAGCCACTCAAGTTGGATGCATTTCAAGAGTTGAGAAGGAAGCTGAGCGTGTGTGATGAATCGACTATAAACTAGACAATGTCAAGTTTAAGGGAGGGAATGTTAGAGTGTTTAAATGGTTGTTGTCCTGAACATTAGGAGTTTGTTAGTTCCTTTTATTTCTGTCGAATGTGGTCATTATGCTTGGATCACGTTTGCACTTTCTTAGGAGTAGTTGTTCACGTTTGCACGTTCTGTTTCCTGTAAGGCTCTTTAGCCATTGCTTTCTTTTCAATGAATCAAGTCAGTTTTCCAGAATTACTCTTTTGAGATTAACAAGATTTTCGGAAATCGGCTTCAATTCGTATCGCGGGAGTTTTGGTTATGGTGATGTGGTTTTGATTCTGGTGGACCGATTAAGGAAAGTATATATCTTTGTTGATCTCTATCTCCCTGGGCTGTGTGTTGATTTCCTTTATAATGAAATCACGGTGGTATGTTGATTTTCATTGGGTCCTTTTTTTGCGATATTAAGGTTAGACACGTTTCTCCCCTTCTGGTGTTGGTCTTACGATTTTTATCTTTACTATGGTTTTTCCCTAGTTTTTTGCATGTGGTGCTCTATATCTCCGTGTAGCAGACTCTCTAAATAATTTTTCCTACTGGAATATATTCTTTGGATGGGGAATTGTAAGGGTGTTTTGGCTTGGGTTGGGGTGTTCACTTGTTGTTTTCTTAATCCTTTTTTGTTTGGGGATTGGTAAATTGAGTTGCTATTGTCACTTTGCTCTGCTGACTCTTTAGGCCTTTTTTAGTTCGTGTTTTGTTTTTCTCATCTATTTATCCATGTTTTGTATTGCTCTCTGTTCTATGAACTTATTTCTGGTGTTTGGGATTTGGTAGGCTGGTCGAAGAGTATTTGGACTCCTACTAATGATTTTGATCTTTTGGTGTTCGAGATTGGTGATTTCGTGGAAAATGTCTAAAGCTAATCTTCTCGATGGGGCTTCCAGTGGTTTAGTAAAGGCTTCTGGCCCAGTTAAACTAAAGGTGCAAAAGTTTGATAATTCAGAGTTGATCAAAGGTTACTCCAAAACGTTGATCGTGAAATGCATGAAGCATGGGGTTCAGAGTGTCTCGAACTTAATGATCATGTTTCCTCTCATTCTAAAGATTGTCAGTCGAGTGGCGGGTGTTGATCTCGGAATGGGCAAGTACCAGCTGAATTTTGATAATGAGGAGGATATCGTATAGGTCCATAAGCTTGAGCCTTTCCACTTTGATCAATGGATAGTTTCGCTTGTCCGGTGGGAACCAGTTCACTACAAGAAAAATGGCCAAATTCAGTTGGAAAATCGTAAGAAAAGGGGTATTCCCAACAGAAATCCATTGAAAAACTAATTGTTGGGAACTAGGCGTTGAAAATTCATTAAAAATTTCCAAGGGAATTCCCAACGGAAATAACGCGTTAGTAATTTCCAACGGAATTACCAACCGAAATTTCCGTTGGAATTTCATTGGAGATTTCCAACGAATTACCAACGCTTTAATCGTTTGAAATTACCAACAAAATTTCTGTTAATATTTCGTTGGAAATTACCAACAGAGTTTCAGTTGGTATTTCGTTGGAAATTTCCAACGCAATTTCCAACGATTTGGCAACTGAAAGTCGTTGGTAATTTCCAACGAATTTTCGATAGTATTTTCTAGTAATTTACCAATGTATTAATGTTGCTATTTTTGTATTTAGTATTAATAATTTTAAATAAATATTAATAAATTTGGGTGATATATTTTTTTTAAATGGTTCCCTAGAGCTAAATTATTCGAAAATATGAAAAATTAAAACGTCTAAATAGAAAATTTTAAAACATAAAAACAAAAACAAAAACAAGTGTTGTTTAAACCAAAATTGGAATCGAAGTTCTTGTAATAAAAAAAAGACCAACAAAAGTACATAAAATTCAGCCTTGAGGTCTGTGCGATGTACCACCGCCTCCTGAGTTCGACGTTGGTTGTTGGTTGGACGGAAAGGGGCCTGGATTCTAAATATGCAGCCTCTCGGTAACAACTGCTCGAAGCCAGTCGAATTGCGTAACTTCTGCTTGGTATAATTGCTTCAGTCTAGGCACTATTGGTAAATACTACATACGTTTAAACGACACTTTGGCTTTCCCACCAATAGCCACTGATCCTCGTCTCTATCCTAGTAGTCATACAATTTTCCCTACACACGTCTATCACTTACGAGGGCATACCCATCCCATCAACCAACCTTTCCACCTCGTCATATGTCTCCGGTGCCAAATTTCCCTCTGGTAAGTAATCTTTAAAAAAAATAAGTATCTGATCCACACAATACTCGCTCAGATTATTATCAGTCTTTATGGCCATCATCCTAGTAGCAGCAGATAGAACTGAAGGACCTTCTTTACAACCTTCATATATAGGACTTCTCCTACGTCTACGCCGTCCTACCGATTCTACGGTTCCACTAATACTACCACCACATAGATTTTAGCCATGAGACAACCAATAGTAGTAACACTGCATAAATTTGTTTCTATAAAAATGCTTCCCTGCTAACCTAACCTCTGAAATTTCATCATTCTTGCAATTGACACAAGGACAGCACATCATACAAGTTTCTTGTGCGCTCGGTTGATTGGAAGCAAATGATATGAAATCTCTTAGCCCCTGGTTGAATTCCCTGGTATTTGTCTTACGCCCGAACATTCTCAATATTATCCATCGACGACATCTAAGCAAATATTCTAAAAAAATATTGTTGAGAGAAAAGGAGGAATGCAAATTGTAGAACAGTGGGTAGAATTAATATATATAGAAAAAATTCCAACGGATTTCCATCGATAATCCGTTGGAAATCTTTAACAACTATTTTTTAAATAGTTTCCATCGAAAATCCGATGGAAAACTTTTACGGCTAATTTATTTTTTTCCATCGGTATTCCGTTGGAAGTCGTTTTATATTTCCCAACGAATTTCCAACGGAATACATTTTTTTTTGTGCTTAATTCTATTTTCACCAAACATTATATTACAAAAATTTAAATTTTGTCCATCTTTACCCTAATCTTTTTATTAATAAACCAAAACACATTGTTAAATTAAAAATAAAACTTCTTCATTGACGGACGAAATTTATAATAAAACAAAATGGTTGTACACGCATATCATAATAATAATTGATAGCAAACTAACATTTTAACAACAATTAATATTAATGTGGTGGAGTCCCAACTCCACACTGGTCGAGATCATCATAAACCCAATATCTTGAATCATTTTGGTAATCTTTGTGAATGTAGTCGTCGTCGTCATTCTCAACCAGATGCTCCTCTGGTTCCTCTTCCGGATCCTCCTCATTCTCGACGCGCTCATCCTCACAGCTAACCATGAACTTGTCAACTGACTCTTCCGGTGGAATGGTCTCCAGTCGAGTCTCCCCCAGATATGCTTCCTCTAGGATCCCCTCCATTGTTGACTTCGTCGTTGTCTTTGGGATTTGGGCCTTAATATTTTCACGCAAATAATCTCGGAACCATTTTGCTAGCAACGTCTCATCGGTTTTTTTCAAGTTAAGACTCTTCACGTTCTGGAAGAACGCGTGCTGGTAATCATCAAGGGTTTGTGTAGAACACTGGGACAATACAGCCACATTTGTTGACCGCAAAACTCGAGGATTCGACGATCCTTCACTCGAACGACTTGTTAATGCTTTTGAACTAGGCATTTTTGTATATCTCCATTTTTTTCAACGAACATGTTTTCAACATATATATAAATATTTTTCCAACGGAAATCGTTGGTAACTGTAAAAAATTAATGTTTCCATGCTTTGGAATTTATGTTCCTTATATTAATTGATAATCCGTTGGAAATCTATTGGAAAATTTTCCAACGGAAAATTCCGTTGTTATTTTCCCAGGGTTTTCCAACGGATTCTCTTTCCAACGCATATCCGTTGGTATTCCGTCGGAAAATTTACCAATAAAATATCCGTTGGAAATTTGACAGCTGGTATTAGGCCATTTTTCTTGTTGTGGTTATGGAGCCACAATTCCCACGCTTATTCAAGTTCTTGATAAGAGTGATAGGTACCTTTGCATTTATGGGGTGATCCAACTTTTAGGAGTATCGGGGAAGCTATTGATAATTTTCAAGAGGTTGATATTAACTCGGGGAGAGTCCAAGTCATCATTACGGTTTTAAGCTTCTTTGCTTTGAAACTGAAGTTGAATTTGATGACGGTGTTGAAATTTCAGTTTCTCTGAAATATAAGAGACTTTATGGTTGCTGTGGAATCTGCTTAAGTCTTTCTCACAGTAGGGAGAAATGTCCAACTATTGGATCATCAGGTGAGGGAAATGCTGTTTTGAGCTGGCATGATGGAGACA
This sequence comes from Euclidium syriacum, assembly GCA_900116095.1. Taxonomy (NCBI): domain Eukaryota; kingdom Viridiplantae; phylum Streptophyta; class Magnoliopsida; order Brassicales; family Brassicaceae; genus Euclidium; species Euclidium syriacum. The sequence continues at coordinate 1,041,133 of FPAK01000013.1, forward strand.
AGGGACCCAAGATGATGAGCTTTGCAGTTGCAGTATCCCAAGGTCAGACTTCTCAATTTCAATCAAATTCTGCTTCTTCTTCGGAGTTGGTCTCTCGTCAAAATGGTTCTTCTGGTCCTCCAAGCCGTGCTGGATGGTCGAATGCGGGCTCTTCTCATGCTGGAGGGTTGAATTTGGGCTCTTCTCGTACTGGTCATGGCTTTAGTCAGCATCAAGGATTCAAATATGGGCGAAATTACAAGAAAAATGGCAAAGACGTGAAGGTTTACCAACCTAAGCAGAAGGGAGAGGGAAATTCCTTGGCTGGGGCTGTTCTCTCTCAGAATATTCCTCCTCCTGAGATCCTGGTGAATCCTGCTGGTGCGGTGATAAGATTTTCATTTTCTAAGACTAGGGAATATGTTATAAGATTTTATCACGAAAAAGGCACCAACACCGGCAATTGCTTCGTGCACATCTTTTTATAGAAGATGTGTAAAAGCCATAGGCAGTAGTCGCTACATAAACACATGACAGTCATGGCTCTTCATCCCAGCTAATCGTCCTCGGTGTGAGTCGACTGTGTTTGAAATGTTTGATGCATATCCATCTGGATACTTCACTGAAAACCATAGCTATTCAAAGAATTTTGCCTTTCTATCGCCATCTAGTCTGTATGAGGGTATCAGACCGACACCATTTTGTACATGAAGACTTTCCCGACAGCACAATTCTGGAAGATCTAACCGACTCTTCAAGTTATCCTTTGTCCTCCCTTGAACATTGAGCACTTTTTTGACGATGTTGTCAAATAAATTCTTCTCGACATGCATAACATCTAGATTATGTCGTAGCAAATGATCCTTCCAGTAAGGGAGATCCCAGAAGATGCTCTTCTTGTGCCAATGATGTTCTTCGCCGTAACAGGTTACTTTCTTATGGTTGTTTCCTCCACAATCTGCTGTCCGTTCCACCCGATGGTGTTTTAACTGGTGAAGGAGGGCATTGCCACTTAACTCTCGCGGTAATGCCTCTAGTACTGCTCTTCTTTTTCTGAACAACCTTTTGTTTTTACGGTAAGGATGTCGCGTGTCAAGAAACCTTCTATGACAATCGAACCAACAAGTTTTCCGTCCATGTTGAAGCTGAAAAGAATCGGTTTTGTCCCCACAATAAGGACACGCTAACTTCCCGTGTGTTGTCCAACCCGACAGCATCCCATATGCTGGAAAATTGCTGATAGTTCACAACAACACCGCTCTGATTTGAAAATTCTGCGACCCGAACACATCAAACGCTTCCACACCTTCAGACCACAAAAGTCGTAACTCATGAACAAGCAGCTGTAGAAAAATATCTAGGGATCGCTTTAGATGATCAAGACCAGGAACGATAATAGAGAGATAAAGGTAATCTCGCTTCATGCACAATGACGGTGACAAGTTGTAAGGCGTCAAAATAAATGGCCACAATGATTACTTTCTCCCCGTCTTCCCAAATGGATTGAACCCAAATACACGTTTCGACTTTCACGGGCGAAACTCGAATATAGAGAGTTGAAATGCTTCCACACTTTTGCATCCGATGGATGGATGATTTCCCCTTCCGAGTTTTGCTCTGCATTCCATCTCATCGCTTCCGCCGTAACTTCTGCTTGGTATAATCTCTTCAGTCTAGGCGCTATTGGTAAATACTACATACGCTTAAACGGCACTTTGGATTTCCCACCAATAGCCTGGTACCTTTCCTTATGACAAATTTTACAACTCGACTGATCCTTGTCCCTATCCCAGTAGATCATACAATTGTCCCTACACACGTCTATCACTTGAGAGGGCATACCCATCCCATCAACCAACCTTTCCACCTCGTCATACGTCTCTGGTGCCAAATTTCCCTCCGGTAAGTAATCTTTTAAAAAAATAAGTATATGATCCACACAATACTCGCTCAGATTATTATCAGTCTTTATGGCCATCATCCTAGTAGCAGCAGATAGAACTGAATGACCTTCTTTACAACCTTCATATATAGGACTTCTCCTACGTCTATGCCGTCCTACCAGTTCTACAGTTCTACTAATACTACCGCCACCTAGATTTTCCCCATGAGACAACCAATAGTAGTAACACTGCATAAATCTGTTTCTATAAAAATGCTTCCTTACTAACCTAACCTCTGAAATTTCATCATTCTTGCAATTGACACAAGGACAGCACATCATACCAGTTTCTTGTGCGCTCGGTTTATTGGAAGCAAATGATATGAAATCTCTTAGCCCCTGGTTGAATTCCCTGGTATTTTTCTTACTGACTGGATCCCATTTATTGTACATGCACGCCCGGACAATCTCAATATTATCCATCGACGACATCCGCGCATATATTCTAAGAAAATATTTTTGAGAGAAAAAGAGGAATGCAAATTGTAGAACATTGGGTATAATTAATATATATTGAACAAATTCCAACAGATTTCCATCGATAATCCGTTGGAAATCTTTAACGACTATTTTTTAAAACGGTTTCTATCGAAAATCCGTTGGAAAACTTTTACGGCTAATTTATTTTTTTCCATCGGTATTCCGTTGGAATTCGTTTTATATTTCCCAACGAATTTTCAACAGAATACATTTTTTTTTTTGTTTAATTCTATTTTCACCAAACATTATGTTACAAAAATTTAAATTTTGTCCATCTTTATCCTGGTCTTTTTAATTAATAAACCAAAACACATTGTTAAATTAAAAATAAAACTTCTTCATTGACGGACGAAATTTATAATAAAACATAATGGTTGTACACGGTCAAAAGTGTTATGAATATTTTCATTTTAATATTAATCATGGATGTTACATGTATTTATACAATGCTATCGATCCGATATTCTAGAGAATATATCATATATAAGATATACACAAATCTAAGATATGCAAATCAAACTTATCACTACAATGTTTTAGAAGAGCCTAGAAGCTTCTCTAATACTCCCCCTCAAGATGGTGCATGAAGATTGTGAATGCCCATCTTTCCAAGTAAATACTTCATGTGTTGTCGACCAACCGCCTTGGTAAGCAAATCAGCAAGCTGTTCATGAGTCCAGATGTGTTGCGGAGCAATGACACCTTCTTGATAAGCATCACGAAAGAAATGACAATTTACCTCGATGTGTTTCGTTCTTTCATGAAACATAGGATTATGAGCTATATGCAAAGCAACTTGATTATCACAGTAAAAAGGAATAGCTCCTCGTTGATGAATACCAAATGATTCAAGTAAAGAGATCGTCCACTTCAACTTTTGATAAAGGAGAGCCATGGACCTATACTCGGCTTCAGAGGAAGAGCGAGAGACCGTTTGCTGCTTCTTCGTTTTCCAAGAGACAACAGAACCACCAAGCATAACCAAATAGACGTACAGTGAGCGACATGTAAGCGGGCATGAAGCGTAATCAGAGTCACAATAAGCGGACAAAGAGAGATCATTGTTGGCTCGCAACAAAATTCCCTGTCCCGGAGTTCCCTTCAGGTATCGAACAATACGCAATGCAGCCTCCCAATGACGAGTACGCGGCTGCTGCATGAATTGAGCAAGGATATGGCCTCCATAGCTTAAATATGGTCGCGTTACAGCAAGATAAACAAGTCGTGACCAAACGACGATAACGCTCAGGCTTGGGAAGAAAAGGACAGGAATCATGAACGAGATTGTGGTTTTGTTCAAGCGGTGAAATGACAGGTTGCGCACCCAACAAGCTACACTCTTCGATGATGTCAAGAGCATACTTATGTTGAGACAAGTAAATGCCTTCCTTGCTGCGTGAAACCTCAATACCCAAGAAATACTTCATAACAACTAAGTTCTTCATCTTGAAACAGCGACTGAGATAAGCTTTGAAACGACCTATCAAAGCCGAGTCATCACCACCATTGATTAGATTGTCAACGTAAATCAACACATATATCGTGGATGTTACTGAATGCAGCGTGAAGGGAGAATAATCCATGTAATTTTGCACGAAACCAAAACCAAGCAAAGCTTGAGACAGCTTAGCAAACCAACACCTTGGTGCCTATCGAAGTCCATACAAGGATTTTTTCAGCTTGCAAACCTGATTTGGCTTTGAAGACGTGAAACCCGGTGGCAGCTTCATGTAAACCTCCTCGGTCAAATCACCGTGAAGAAACGCGTTGTGCACATCCATCTGGTGTAACTCCCAATTTTTGGCCCCAGAAACTTGAAGAAGAATACAAACGGTATTCATCTTCACCACATAAGCAAAGGTTTCAGTGTAATCATACCCTTCTTTTTGTCTGTTGCCAAGAGCTACTAGACGGGCTTTGTGTCGTTCTATCGTTCCATCGGAGCGAAACTTCGTACGAAAAACCCATTTGCATCTGATGGCTCGTTTGTTTGGTGGTAGAGTCACAATGTCCCATGTTTGGTTCAGCTCCAAAGCTTCGTACTCTATACCCACTGCATTCTTCCAAACTTTTTGCTTAATTGCCTCGTTGAACGATACTGGATCATCATAAGCCATTACCGCCGCACAGAAAATCTGAAAATCACGAGAGAAACGATCGTTTGAAGTGAAATCAAAGATTGGATAATTGCACTTACTCTGAGACTCAGGTGCAGGTGGTGATGGAGAGCGAGACGGGTCTATCAAAGCAGTGTAGGTAACGTATGGTTTTAGCAGAACAGAGCGAGTTTTCTGCCTTTTCCCTTTACCGAGTTCCTCAGTAGGTTGAGCAGTACAAGATTCTGCAGAGAGAGAATCAGATGGGTGCAGAAATTCAGAGTTTGCGGGAGACACGGAGTGAGGCGGAGAAGGGACAGAAACTCCCCCTGTCGAACTGTCGCCCATCATGGGGATATCATCGTCATCAAACACAGCAAGATGTAACGAAATCGATGGAGGCAAAGGCGGTGGTGCTGTAATTTTCTTTGTTTCAGAGAACGGAAACGTATCTTCGTCAAAAATTACATCACGAGACACAAACAACTTTTGTGCTTCTAAATCATAAGTGATCCACCCCTTTTTGTTAAGAGGATATCCCAAATATATACACTGAACTCCTCTGGCACCAAATTTGTCGTGATCACGTGCGACTCGCTTCGCGTAGCTAAGTGATCCAAACACTCGGATATTGTCGTAGGACGGTGGTGATCCATGGAGCAATACAAAAGGACTTTTGTTGTTGAGGAGGTTCATCGGGGTCTGGTTGATCAAATATGTTGCTGTCAGAATACTTTCTCCCCAAAACCGAAGAGGAAGATTGGCTTGAAAGAGCAATGAACGACCAACATTGAGTATGTATCTATGCTTTCTTTCCACACGCCCGTTTTGCTGAGGTGTAGCAACACAGGACGTTTGATGTATTACGCCATTATCAGCAAAAAACTTCTTCAAACAAACAAACTCGCTTCCATTGTCACTTCGCACAATTCGAATGTGTGTGCCAAACTGTTTTTCAACACACTTGAAGAAGGTTTTAAGAGCCTCTGGTGCTTCTTTCTTCTTAAGTAGCAAGATAGTCCAAACCGCACGAGAGAAATCATCAACTATTGTTAAAAAATAACGAGCACCACATGAAGAAGGTTCTCGATATGGACCCCATAGGTTGCAATGAATCATTGAGAAAATAGAATCAGATTTATTTGAACTATCGGAAAAAAAACTACGAGTTTTTTTGGCTCGAACACAGACGTCACAAGCCTTATTGAAATCCTTTGAGCTACTAGGAAAACCACCTAAAAATGATAAAACTGAAAGCACTGCGTCTGACGGATGACCTAACCGACGATGCCACAATTCTTGACTAGCAAGCTTCCCCGCATTACTCGAATGAACTGCGACTGCCCCGGTATAGTGATAGACCCCGTCCCGCTCCTCACCCGCACCAATCAAAGTCTTCAAAGTACGGTCCTGAATCAAACAAAAGCTCTTTGTAAACAAAACAAAGCCAGCGATATCATTCAACAGTTGAGCCACAGAAATCAACGTTATAGAGAGATGAGACGCATAAAAGACATGAGATAAGACAAGTTTTCCTCCAAGTCTTAATTTCCCATATTGACTTGCCCAAGCCAAATTCCCATTAGGCAATTTAATTGGAACATGATCGATAGCAACTACACTAGTAAGAAGATCAAAATCACCAGTCATATGGTGCGAAGCACCTGAATCAATGAATATATCGTACTTATTGTACGTGCCATATAGGTACAACTGATTTGTCTTATCCGATAATATTTCAGAACCAGTGCTCTGTTTCTGGTTTGAAACAAAATGAGCGATGGAGGACCACTGTTTCTGTGTCAGGTTTGGAATACCCATAGAATGCTCTCCTATGGATGCAGCATTGGATCTGAAACCGGAACCACGACCGCCACGACCTCGTCCTTGGTTTTCAGACCCACGACCTCTTCCTCTAAAATCAGGTGCTCTGTTTCTGTCCAATGATTGATTTCCCGAGGACTTGCTCTTATCATTCCACCAGTCTGGAAATCCAATAATTTGGAACCAGCTACTAGACTCATGTCCCGTTTTTCCATAGTTAGAGCACACAACTGTCGAGCGATTTGTTTGAGCTGCAGCAGCCTGTGGAAGAGAATGAGAAGCTGATGACGGGACAGACGCAGAAAATTCAACAGTCGGAACGCGTTCCTCAGTGGTGCGTACCACTGATAAGTGATGCTCTTCCTGTACAACTTGCGAGTAGACCATGTCAAGATTCAAATCACCACCTCTGCTTAGAAGGTTTGACCTTGTCGTACCAAATCTGGTAGTATCAAGACCCATCAAGAAACTGATGAATGCGCACACGATCAAGATTCTTCTCAAAATGAAGCATTGAAGGACAATCAAAGGTTTTACAACAGCACGAAAAACCCTTTTCAAAGTCAGCAAGATCATCCCAGAGCACCTTCAAACGCCCAAAATAGTCTTCGACAGAATCACCGTTTTGTTTGCACGCGGTGATGTCAGTGTGGAGCTGATGTATGCGAGTATCATCACTCACAAAGAAACGATGACAAAGACTCACCCACATAGCCTTCACGCTATCAACCAAAGAGACTAATGGACGCAACTTCGCCTTGATGCTGCTGTAGATCCATCCAATTATCATTGCACAAAAAACGAGAGAGATTTGGTTCAGATGAATTGTTTAGGCTCTGATACCATGTCAAAAGTATTCTGAATGTTTTCGTGTTAATATTAATCATGGATGTTACATGTATTTATACAATGCTATCGATCCGATATTCTAGAGAATATACCATATCTAAGATATACACAAATCTAAGATACGCAAATCAAACTTATCACTACAATGTTCTAGAAGAGTGTAGAAGCTTCTCTCATATACACGCATATCATAATAATAAATTATAATAAAACTAACATTTTAACAACAATTAATATTAATGTGGTGGAGTCCCAACTCCACATTGGTTGAGATCATCATAAACCCAATATCTTGAATCAGTTTGGTAATCTCCGTGAATGTAGTTGTCGTCGTCGTCGTTATCAACCGGATGCTCCTCTGGTTCCTCTACCGGATCCTCCTCATTCTCGACCCTCTAATCCTCACAGTTAACCATGAACTTGTCAACCGACTCTTCCGGTGGAATGGTCTCCAGTCGAGTCTCCACCATATATGCTTCCTCTAGGATCCCCTCCATTGTTGACTTCGTTGTTGTCTTTGGGAGTAGGGCCTTAATATTTTCACGCAAACCATCTCGGAACCATTTTGCTAGCAACGTCTCATCGGTTTTTTCAAGTTAAGACTCTTCACGTTCTGGAAGAACGCGTGCTGGTAATCATCAACGGTTTGTGTAGAAAATTTTTTTGCAATCCAACCACATTTGTTGACTGCAAAACTCGAGGATTCGACGATCCTTCACTCGAACGACTTGTTGATACTTTTGAACTAGACATTTTTGTATATCTCCATTGCTTTCAACGAACATGTTTCAACATATATATAAATTCCAACGGAACTCCGTTGGTACCTGTAAAAAATTAATGTTTCCATGATTTGGAATTTACGTTCTTTATATTAATTGATAATCCGTTGGAAATCTATTGGAAAAATTTCCAACGGAAATTTCCATTGTTATTTTTCCACGGTTTTCCAACGGATTCTCTTTCCAACGCATATCCGTTGGTATTCCGTTGGAAAATTTACCAACGAAATATCCATTGGAAATTTGACAGCTGGTATTAGGCCATTTTTCTTGTAGTGGTTATGGAGCCACAATTCCCAGGCTTATTCAAGTTCTGGATAAGAGTGATAGGTAACTTTGCATTTATGGGGTGATCAAACTTTTAGGAGTATCGGGGAGGGTATTGATAGTTTTCAAGAGGTTGATATTAACTCGGGGAGAGTCTAGGTCATCATTACGGTTTAACCATTTCAATGTGCATATCCTCTTTTCTAGTCCTTAGATTATCAATGTTGACATTTTGGCACGAGGATAGAAGATTTTCATTTCTTTTGTTTATGGTGATCATGTCGCTAAGTCTAGGGATTATGTGTGGGAGAAGTTAACCCGGATAAATCTGACGCGGAAGAATCATTGGTTTATGATCGGTGATTTTAATGAGATTCTCAGTAATCTTGAGAAGAAAGGCGGTGTTTTACGACATGCCTCATCTTTCATCCCCTTCAATACGATGATCGCAAATTGTGGAATGGTGGATTTTAATTTCTCCGGTGATTCTCTTTCTTGGAAAGGAAATTGGTCTGATGGACTAGTAATATTTCTATTTGGTCTGACGACTATTTTCCTTATTCCAAAAACCGCAAGGCCCCTCAAATGGCGCAGTTTATGCCGATCATTTTATGTAATGTCGGGTATAAAATCATATCTAATTTTTTTTTCCAGAGATTGAATAGAGTTTCTACCCAAACTTATTTTAGAGACTCAATCAGCCTTTGTGCCCGAGAGATTAATTTCAGAAAATATCCTCAATGCGCAGGAGGTGTTCCATGCACTCTGTAACAATAAATCATGCAAGGGTAGTTTTGTGACAATCAAAACGGATATGAGTAAGGCTAATGATAGGATGGAATGGGTATTTATGGAAAATCTCTTTCAAATGATGGGTTTTCCTCCTAAGTTGACCGGTGGATAATGAAATGTATTAACTCAGTCTCTTATAAGATCCTCCTTAATGGTTACCCACATGATATGATTCTCTCGGAGTGGGGGATTAGGCAATGCGATCGCTTTCTCCCTATTTTTTCATTTTATGTACGAAAGTTCTTATTGCCAACATGAGGAAAGCTGAATTAGAGCATTGCCTTACGGGTATAGAGGTGGCTCGGTCGTGTCCCTCTGTATTCCACCTTCTATTTGCGGATGATAGCATGTTCTTCTTTAAGGCAGATCAAAGTCAATGTGCGACTGTTACGGGTATTTTGGATGATTATGGAAGAGTCTCGAGGCAACAGATTAACCTCAGTAAATCCTCGATTACCTTTGGGCATTTGATTCCGGTGGATCAGAGTCAGTCCCTCATGAACTCTTTGTGCATTTGATGTGTCGGTGTTATCAAGTTTTAAAATTTATAAACACAGCAATCTTAGTCCAAGTATAAGCTATACTCGTTGTAGAAATTGAGGGATCGAACCCAAAGGAGCGTGGAACTTATTAAATCGTTGAAAACCGTTTTAGAAAGCCGAATTGTAAAAGGGGGGGGGTTATGGTTATTGGTTTGAAGTTTATTATCTTTATACTACCTAACTAAGATAAAAGTGTGAATTTCCAAGGCAATTGATTCGGTTAAAGAGGGGTTTTAAGAGGCTAACTAACTAAGTTTATGAGCTTGGGTTAGAAACACAAGTGGTTTTACTCGGTTGTCCCGAGAGTTTTCTCGAAAACAACTGGTTCGCTAAGTGTTTACTCTAACAACGGGCCCATTGAAAGAGATAAAAAAATAACGGCCTTAACAACTACAAGTGCCTTTGCATTTCTTAATCTGGATTTCCGATTCTAATCTCGTCAATTAATCCAGAAATTTCTTAGGAATTCAATCAACTCCTTAGACCACTCTCCTAAAATGTTAAGCCATTTGAAAGGATACTAGCATGGATTTAGGCGATAAGTACACGAAGGTTTCCACAAATCAAACCCTAAACGCTATTCAATAGTCCTATTAGGGTAAAGAAAACTTCTCAATTAATCACTTAGACTCATCTACTAGCCACAAGTATTAGAGAGAGTGGAGGTTAGGATGAGTGATAAGAGGTGTCCCTCACTCCATCTCAAACTATCCCCTAAGAACCCATGATTAAGATATCTAAACCTACTTAGTTCACTTTATGAACCAACTAATTAATCCTAATTAAAGTAATTCATAATCATTTCTTTCTCCTAATCAACCTCTTTTAACTCAACATAAGTGATAAAAAAATTAAGATAAAAAAGGGTTTTACATAATAAAATAAAAAGAAAATAGAATAACATAATTTAATATTTACAAGCTACCTTTTAAGGTAGCACCTAGATAGAACTAAAGTAGAAAGGCTATTTTGTAGAGAGAGAATGTCTTGATGTGGTCTGTCTCCAAGGAAGGGACATGCTCTATTTATAGGAGTTTTTGGTCGGTTAGGGACATTTTTGTCATTTGATTTTTGCTTCTAGCTCCCAACTATTGATCAATATGGGTCTCGATGTCCTTCATTCCATATCGATCGATAGCGACTTCGATACGGATGAGGTTCGGCCATGATTGGTAGCTCCTTGCCTTTTTTCTTTGACTTATTTTCTCCTCTTTGAGTTTTTGTCCTTTTGGGTGACCTGAGAATATCCTAAAAAAAAAAAAAATACAAATGCAGACTCCTAGGACTACTAAAATGCAAATCATAGAAATTTTATCCTAAATGCATGAGAAATGAAATAAAGATGGGATAATTGGGTAAAATCTTGTAGAAATTTGGTGCTAAAACGCTCAATTTCCCATCTCATCAGCATTCTTATCGAATGTGGCATGGGTTCCTATCTGGATCTTCCGGAAAGTTTGGGTGGGGGCAAGAGGAAGGTTTTCGCCTTTGTTCGGAATCGTTTAAAAGATAGAACGACTGCTTGGTCATCAAGGCTACTCTCTAAAAGGAGAAAGGAAGAGTTAATTAAATCGGTGGCTTCGGCGTTACCTAACCATGTTATGACATGCTATCAGTTGTCACATAAGTTAACTACCATGCTTATGCGTGCTATTGCTAGATTTTGGTGGAGTTCTGAGGGTAATAATCGAGGCTTACATTAGCTTAAATCTAAAATCTATGTGCGGCAGAGGAGGATGGGGGATAGTTTTCCTAAACATTGATGAGTTTAACTCGGCTCTTTTAGCTAAGCACCTTTGGAGGTTAATTCAATTTCCAAATTCCCTTCTAGGAAGAGTGATGAAGGGAAGATACTATCGTTCCTCTAGTCCTATGGCTGATAACCCTGTCTACTCCCCTTCTTAAGGGTGGACTAGCATTATGTCGGCTAAAAATATTTTGGAAGGGTCTCATTAAATTTGTGGGCTCTGGTAATTCTATTTTCGTGTGGTCGGATCAATGGATTCCAGATGTGTGGCCACGGCCAGCCTGACCGCGGAATGCTAATTATATCCAAAATCTTAAGGTTAATCACATGATTGATCCTCTCACGGGAACTTGGAATATGAATATGTGGAATGAGTTTTTTCATCGTGAGAATATTGTCCTTATCCTGGGAATTCCAATTAGTAGATTTCACTCCCTTTGATACGACTGGATGGGGTTTGACAAAGTCCAGTCGGGTGGCACATTCTATTGTTATGGCCCAATCAGTAACAATGTTAAAGGTGCAATATTAAAGAGTTGAGGGTCCCTCCAAATTGAAGCATTTCCTTTGGGAGGTTACCTCACGATGTCTTTCGATTTATCATCGGTTGCGTAACCGGATCATTAGATGTGATCAGGCCTGCCTTTAGTGTGGAATGGATAGTGAAACGATAAATCCTGCTTTATTTGAATGTTGTTCCGCTATGCAAGTTTGGGCTCTATCCCCGACTCAAAGCATAAATCTTTCCTTCCCGCCTCCCTCAGTGTTTTCAAATATGGATTACCTATTTTCAAGGGTCCCAAAGGAGTCGCTTTAGGATTATCCTCATAATGCTTTCCCATGAATTTTATAGTTTATATAGAAGGCTTGTAATGATAAGGTTTACAAATTTTTGGATTGTGCACCGCCGGATACTCTTAAACATGCTATTGGAGAGGCTCATGCATGGCCTGATGCTAAAATTTCTCTGGCAGAGAAGGTTCTTGTTGCCCTACTTCCTCCAGACAGTAGTTTAGCAATTTCTGGCAGTGTTTGTCAGGTCGAAGGATCATGGAAGCAAGTTTGTCACTTTTTTGGGTCTAGGGTGGTATTTGAATAGCTCCTCTTCCACTACTACTTTAATGTTTAATGGGGGGGGAGGGGCAGATGATTGCGACATATCTTATTCCCGCTCCACTCAAAGATGGAGACCCTTCTCTAGAAAATGGAGTGTATGGTTGCAAATCGAAAGGTGTGGTGACTTTTTACACATATTGCTCGGAGTTAGTGAAGCTAATTTCAACGATAAAAGACTGACCTGCTTTTGCGACCCTCGTGTAGTACTACTGTTTATGGTGGAAAATTTACTTATCTAAATTATATTCTTGAATTTTGAATTTCCGAACCAGTTAAAATTTTTGAATATGTAAGAAATAATACTAATAATAATAAAAACATATTAAAAGCCCAATAAGAGTACGTGAAACTCTTCAATGTCTTCATCGTGCTGAAATTGTCGACGAAAAAAAGCATCTATCTTATAGGAGACATAATCAATATCACAAACACCCACTTCTTATAGTAATAAAATACACAATACACCAACCTAATATTCTCTTAAGTCCAAACGAATTCTAATAATACAAGAAAGTATAATACAAAAATGACATTCAATATTGAGAAAAAAAGGAATGACATTCAGTATGGTTTTTGGCCAATGTAGTTACCAGGAGGATCATAGTTACAAGTCATGAAGATTCCACCATTATTGCACACCACACGTGCGCACCCGACCCTCCTCGTGTTCTTCCACACGATTTGTGTATAATGCCCACACATTTTCCCCGGGTCGCACGTGTTAGAGCCATAATGATAAAACCTCTTCTCGCTTGCCCACGCAATCACTGCGTCGGCTGGAGACCAGTTTTTACCGTATCCCCAGTAGATGTTCTCGCCAAGAGTAACGGGTCCGTTTTGGGGAGAATGCTGCAAAGCACAATCGGACCTCCTTTGTTCAGCCCACCGTTGAGCGTAGTTCTGGAGTCTATTGTCCCACATCAACGGAGGTTCCAGTCTTGCCGCACGGACCAAGTTGTGTCGGAACAAGAACTGTACGGAGTCGCTGTCGCATCCCAGACACAAACCCTTACAGATTTGGAATATTTGACCGAGTGGTGTAGCTTTGGTTACTGGTACAAAAATGAAGAGATTAATGGCACCAAAGAGTAATATTACTCGTAGATAGGATGAGTTCATCCTTCTCTTTTTGTTTAAAGAGATTTTATTGACTTTTGGGTATAATGGTTTTGGAATTTCAAGTGTGTTATTTATACCAGGAACAAAGTAAATGTATGGATATAGTCATATAGATTTTATTTTCTTTTTTAGCGGCTCTCTCTATTTTTTAACCGCATAACATGGATTACCAATGTGATGAGGGATTTTCCTTATTTGGCATATTTTAATTTGAGAATAAATCGATGGAGGATACATACTGTTGTAGGGATAAGATATTGTTAATAATATATATGATTGTGTTTTATGTGTTGTCCGTGAACGATAATATTGGCCGTATTAGATAGGCTTATTTGGGAAAATGGTGGGTCATCACTAATCAGACTCATCACGCATGCTCCAATATGTCAACATGCCAACTCATATTTGCACTCCGAACATTATTTCTGTTTGAACTTGATTAAGGTAGAATGAGTGGGATAAAAAGTTCAGTAATCAAGTTAGAAATTTTTCGGGAAAATGATTTAGTTGTAGTTTTACAATTATAGATATTAAAATATGATTAACTTGAAAAATAAACCAATCGTGTTTTGAAATTTGTAATGTTGAAAAATACTTTATAAACTAACTCTTTTTATTATGTGGAAATACATTTCTTTCCCTAATTAATTCTAACATAAACATTATTTAAAATAAAAAATTTTAAAAGTAAACAAAAATCGAGAAAAAAAAACAAATTATTACTTCATTTTGCAAAGATGTATTGGATGGTAAGTAATATTGATTTAGGCGATAAAAAAAAATATTGTTATTGATTTCAAAAGAATGCGACATAAAAGTGGGATCTCCTTTGAGAAAATAACCCTCTAAATAACAAAATTTTCATATTAAACCTCCACATGTGAAAACTGCAGGAGTAACCATCGATTTTATTCCGTTTTAGTATCGATTTGGTCTGGTCTAAAGTAGTTTTACTAGACCAAAATTTGTTTGACATCGGTTTTAATTGATTTTCAATTTGGTGTACTTTTTTTAATTTTAATAAACCAAATCAAAATTAATTTTGGTTCACACCGGTTGGGATTCAATTTTATTTTAGTTCCGATTAAATTAGAATAAGAATGGTACGTTTTAACCCCAATTTTTTTCAAGAGAGTTCGATTTACTGAAACTAACTCAAACTTTTCGAATAATTGGTCTTAATGATTTAATATACTAAACCTAATCTAGTTCGATTCAGTTTAACTAAGGAATCAATTAAGAGTGCGGCTAGTTAGTGATAGTTAATTATAATTGTAATTCATATTTGAAAAAAACAACGGTAAAGTGTAGTACCTCCAACCCATTTCCCGATGACCAATTGGCTTAACCGCGGGACAATCAAACAAAAACACGCGTACTGAAACATGCCATATATATCACTTTATGAAACCCAAACACAGTCCGACTAAGTCACATGGACAAATCCCGACATCAAAGTCAACCCGCCTTCTATTTTGGTTTTCCTAGCGTCCACGGCCAAAGGGTTTCCAACTTGTATTTCATTATTTTGTACGAGACAAACCCAATATTAGGGTTCTCACACGCGAATAACTGTTGTTAATTTATAAAATAACTATCCAATACAAACTGAATAAAATATAAGTGCGTGCTTGATTTATGCAAAAAAAAATAAATAAATAAATACGTATGAGAAGTAATTACCAATCTTTACAAGGGCACTGAAATCTACTATGGTTGTTCGAACGTCCAACTCTTGCATGCTACCCGGTCCTCTACTAGAGTTACCTGCACAACAAAGGAGTTGGCTGAGTAAGTTAGCCCCATCTAAACAGCTTACCTAGACCCCGAACAACCCAAAATAACAAAAAGTAGCCGACCAGTGGAAAAGATAAACACATAACTCGAAACTCGTTACTTCAAAGCAAAGCAACACATGACAGAGACCACAAGCAATAACCACAAAACTCGAACCATCGACACTAAGGGTCATACCTCTGATCACTCCTAAGGTTGACTCAAGACTTGATATAATCTCACGACACACCTATATCTACGAACAAAGTACTCCATGATAACACCTAGAAAACCTTGTCTATAACTACAAAGGCACACAAGTATAACATTTGTACACCATCCCTAATACCCTGTTGGGTTCACGCTGGCTACAGTGAATGGGAAAACCACTAGTGATGAGTTTTGATCAGTTCATGCCGGATTTTGTATAAACATCCCTGGGGTCATGATCCCATATGCCAAGTATACACCAGGAGACCCTCGTGGCAACCATGACCTGATGCCCCTCATAATCAGGCCCTAGGATTGATCAAGTCCCTGCAAATTTAGAAGTGTGTTTAGCAGTTTTATACCTTTGCTACTTTCCTCTCCAAGATTAGGAACCAGCTTTTCCAGAAGTACATGTTATTCTTCTACTTTTGAAACAACCTCTAATGCATCTTCGACATTCAGTTCTCTCAAGACTGTCACCAACCGTATCTCGCGCCTCTACCATGAAAGATAGGCCATCAATAGTTGGTTTCTTCAATTTCTTTTTCATCTCAAAAACCATGGTCTCTTCATCTAGCTTATGTAGCTAGGAAAGGTCTCCCAAGAATAAGAGGATATGTTGGCTCATTGGGCTCATAATCCAAAACATAAAATCTACTGGTATCCACCAATATTCAATCTTTTTTGGGATATCTTCTAAGAGACCTTTCGGGATCCGCACTGATCTATCTGCTAGAACCAATAAAATAGGTGTAGGTGTAAAGTCAGTCATCCAAAGCTTCTTACTCACTGTGTAATGCATAAGATTCACACTTGACTCAAAATCACAAAGAGAGCGCTCAAAAGTCTGATTTACAATTTTGCAATTAAACACAAATATCTCTGGGTCCTTCATCTTCTTAGGCATATTGGCTTGAATTAGTTGGTTACAAGTTTTTCTTATCATCTTCACTCCGTCATAAAAACTAATGGCCTTAGATACCATCTTCTTAACATATTTTCTCAAGGCGGGAGCCATCTAGTATTTACAGAATGGGATGCGAACCTCAAGTTGATCAAGTATATATTTGCACTTCGCATCTTCAATTTCCTTCTTAGAAGGCTTAGGATAAGGTACCTTAGGGATGTAGACACATTCTGGTTTAGTTGGTTTGAAAATTACCAGAGAATTGGCAGTTTCAGGGGGTGTCTGTTGATACTGGGTTCAACTTCTAATTATTTATAATTAGAGGGGTTCGTTTTTGGAAAAGTATAAAGTAAGAACACAAGAGGAAACCTCGGAAAAAGGATGTATTATTAATGGATTTGATTACAATGTTTGTTAGCTCGGAATGCCAAGTTAACTTTATCAAAGAGAAGTAAAACCTAGGCGATGTAGTTCTTCTTCTCCCCGATTCTGAATGGATTTTATTTGTGGGGGGGGGGGGGTATGTATTATATATCCTTAATAGTCGGTCTAGTAAGCCTATGGGCTAACCTCGGAAAAATGGAATATTTCCATTTTTCCAAGACTAGGAAATCTGTGATAAGATTTGATATTTTACTGTCCGATCTTTTGACTTCTGCCTAGGACGATGTTTTTTATACCCCCGCTTCGGACACTAAATTCGATCATTCTTCACCGAGGTATCCCTCGGTCATCTGGGCCGAGGGTTAATATTCCTGTTGTCGGGACTTATAACCTAATAAGTTATCAGGGAAGAGCTCGACAGGGATCGAACTCCAATGATTGCCAAACTCTTGATAAGGGGTAGAATCCCACCATCAACAGTAAGTCCCCCCCAGTTCGTCCGAGGATGTCTTCGGGCAGCGTTGACGAATTTCCATTCTAAATAGCTTGTTAATAAATGAAGTTCGGTATCAGTCGATCTTCGTCTTCCATAGTCTTATTTTTAATTCTCCAATATTCTTCGTTCTTCAATTTGGCGGGAAAACACCGGATAGCGAAAGGTCTTATTCTTTTCTGGCGCGAACTTCTTGGGTATTACAGGACCCTTCTATTTTCCGACGGCGTGTCGATCGTACACTCTCGAATCATCCGAAGCAACTTTTGGCGGGAAAAAGGTGATCATGGTTCATTCATCGAACCCTTATTTCCCCCCAATACAATTTTAACACCTCTTGAAGACGTCGGTTGATCTTCCGCGAATATTAAACCGCCTCTCTCTAAACAACTATTTAAAGAGACTAAATCCATATCCTTTATATCATATTAATCTCGCAATTCTTCTAAATCTTCTTCTTCTCCGAAATTATCCCAAAATGTTGCCCACTAAACAAAACTCTCTTAGCTCCAGTTCTGAAACTGATTTCACCTCGACTCCTTCTTCTTCTGGATCCAGCGAATCTCAGCAGACAAACCCAAAAATTCAATCAGTCGATTCCCTTATTGATATCGAAGGCGTTTCTTTCGTCGAGAAGGAAACTAAAGATCTTACTTCGTCTATCCCGGTAAACTTCCCATCCAAAAGCAACAGCTCTGAGACCATTTCTGACCAGGCAATTACACGAGAAGAACTTTCTGAAGAATTTGGAGATTCTACCTTCAAAGAAGGTAACATCGAAACTCTCCGTTTATTCGCCTCTAAACAAGAAGGTCTCGACATTCAGGTTCCGAAGTCTGGAGAAAAACCTTGGACTCCTCCTGAGGGATTCATGTGTCTCTACTTTCACATTTTTACCAAACCTCGACTTTGGTTCCCAATTCCTTTCCTTCTGGTTGAATTCTGTAAACAATTGAAGATTGCTTTTACTCAACTAGGACCTGGTGCTATCAGACATATGGTAGCTTTTCTGATCCAAGCTAGCAGGGCCGATATTATCGTCTCGTGCTGGAAATTCTCCGAACTTGCCAAACTCTTTGATAATTGAGATGGAAGAATCTGGTATGGTATGGTTGAAAACGCTAGTAAATTAGGAAAAGGATTCACTTCTAACGCCAAAAAACTGGCGTACTAACTTCTTCTACGTTCGGATCAATAAGGCTTTTATCTTTGATCCTAGTGCCGAGGTGATTAGCGCGTGGTCAGTTGATACCTCGACAATCGTAAAACCGATCATTTTTAAAGAACTCCCTTCGATCTTTAAAAAGGAGATGGACCAGATTTATAACCTTCCTCCACTGGTGTTTCCAAAAATTCCCGCATATCTAATCAATCTTACTCACTTGCGTTCAGGTACCTCGAATTTCCTCCTTTAAAGTTTTGGTTTGCCGCTTCTTATTGTTTTTTTATAGGCTATGTAGTTTATGAAAAATCGACTGTCCATAGGAAAGATCGCCTTCGGATTACACCAATAAATTGCTTATCCGAGCTCCCCCAAAAAGCCCGAGATTCCAAAAATCTCAGAAAGACGAAAAAGGCGAAATCGACTCCTCTATCCATAGAGCTTCAACTTCTTCGGAGAGGAAAAGTGAAAAAGCAACCACCAGTTCTCCGAAAACCAAGTTTTCAAATAAAAGGTCTGCTTCTTCGGTTATTGGGACTCCTTTAACCAAAAGACAGAAATCTCAATTTGAAGCCGAGGATTCTCCCTTTAAGTTCGAATTCAATTCACCACAGCTTCTCTCAAACGATGAGGAGAAGAGAGTCGAACTTTTCTGGAAGATGGCGGGCTGTAATTCTTTAAAGCCGGATGGTGATTTTCTCGTGAAGGAGCATGTATCTATTCTTGCAAGAAATTCTGTTCGGGTTCGATGATTTGTCTCTATCTTTGGTTATCTTTCACATTATTCCGAGGTCTCAAGAAATTTTTTTTTCCAGGAAGCTCGGAACACTTGTCTCATCGTGGGTGAGTACGAAGGCTTGCTGAGGGAGAAGAATGATTACATCGACACTCTTGTAAAAAAGAATGAGACTTTGGAGGTTGACCGGACTTCTCTTATTCACCAAGTCAAGACTATGAAGAAAGAAGCTCATGCTGCTGCTACTTCTTTAACTCGTAAGGTATAATCGACCAAGAGGGCGATGGCTGAGAAGATCCAGCACATGCTGGATTCTATCGAGAAAATCATCCGAGCTCGGGAAGATGGATTTGAAAAGACTATGAATCTCAGTCAGGCCCAGGCGGTCTTCGGAGTACATAATGCTCTATCTTCTCAAGGCGTGAATATCCCCTCTGATCTTCTAAAGCAAGTGGAGGAGGATGCCAAAGTAGCTGAACGGGAAGCCAGTGATTATACTTTCCCTGTATTTGAGCATAATGCCTTTAGCTTCGATGTGTAGTATTGTTTCTATTTTTCCTTTGTTTAAAGAACCGTTAACTGGTAGTTTCCGAAATCGAATTTTTGCATCAAAATTATCTATCTTTGCAAGAAAAGATTATTCGAGAATTTTTTATGTTGGTCTTTTTCAAGAATTCCTTCAAAAGAATAACAGAAGTTCATGGGCAGAGCCGAAAAATGTTCAGTGAGTTAAACCTCGACTGGTTTGACCTCTAATCCTTAGATCCTACTTTATCAGATCCTTGGATTCTTTGGGTATGAGTTTTATGTTTTCCAACATAAGCGGGAGTGTCTCGACTTTGCCTTAGAATTCCTCGGTCCTACTTTATCAGGCTTCGAAACCTTCAGCTGCATTCGTTATAGAATGTGTTAGGAGGGATAAACCATGTTATCGAGTACGTGATCAAGGCATCGATTTCGTATGTTTTATTTTTTTTAGTGAATCGTAGTTAAGTATAGTCGAGTCTTTGAGACTTCATTACTATAAAACCAAGATTCAATGTTTGTAGCTGAACCTTGTGAAAGGCTGCCTACATACCCTTGGATGGGATCAAGTCACACGTAGTTCCGAGGTTCCGAGGAGAAACCGAGATATCAACGATTTTTTTTTTTTTTTTTTTGCTCTATATTCGGAGCCTTTTGAAATTTAGAATTTACTTTCCAAAGCGAAGTTCGGCTTTTTTCTCCTTTAGACCTTCTTGGAGGCAACGTCTTGCTTCGGCTTGACTTCCTCTTACTGAAAAAAATTTCGAGTGGAGTTGGGAAGGCATTGGTGATAGGTTAAAACCACTCCTTTCATTAGAAATAGCCTGGGGGTTCCGAGAATTATGTTGTAGAGAATTGACTTTTCTATTACGTCGAAGTTAACGATCTTGATTGTTTCTCCAACCATTACTGGGAGTTGCACTGTCCCGAGAGTCGGAACACTTTCACCAGTAAAGGCTGTTAGTGACTTAAGCCCTGGCTTGATCATTGTCTCCATTGACCATAATTCTTGGAAAACATTGATACTTATGACATTCACCGCGCTTCCGGTATCTACTAATATTTTTGGGACTTCGTAATTTCCAACTTGTAACTTTATCACCAAAGGGTCGTTATGTGGGACTTCAACTCCTCCTAAGTCTTCGTGAATAAAGACAAGCTCCTTTGGGTGAGTCAACTTCGGCTTCGTTTGCTGCTCGACTTGCTCTTGTCTTTCCCTAAGGAGTTCGGAAATAACGTTTATCCTTCTGTGACAGTATGAGGATCCTATTTTATCAGATTCTTTCATTCTTTGATGATTCCTCTTCAAGAGTCGCTCCTTCGACTTCGATTGGTATTCTTTGGTGAGGGTTTCTCTTAAGGTTGGCTGCTCGGGAACCCGTTCCAAGTATTTTTTTCAAAAGATACTCTGGTAGGTTACGGCATTCTTCTGTTCTATGTCCATAGGCGGTATGGTAACAACACCACGCTGGAGGGATTCTTTCTCTTTTAGTCCTAGCTTTTTTCTTTTGTTCTAGATACTGATCTGGAAGTTCGGCGGTTAGGAATGCAATTTTCGCTTTAGCTCTTTCTTTCTGCTCGAACGTTTTATTGTAGTGCCGGCGAGGTTCTTTAAACCTTTTTCTTATTTCTTCGTCTTCCGAAGTTATTTAATCGTTCTCGGATAACCGGGCCCTACTTTCGTCCGCCCTGATGTATACGCTTGCTCTGCAAAACGCATCTTCTATGGAGTGAGGCCGAGAAGCCGAAAGTTCTTCCCAAAATCTAGTCTCATACCACGTTCCATTAATTAGAGCATCGATGGCTAGCTCGTCCGAGATATTTAACTGGAAGTATATTGTCTTGAATCTCTTCATGAAACTCTGGAGTGACTCGGCCGATGTTTTTTTTATGGAGTAAAGGTCGGAGATCGTTGCTGGTCGTTTGAGGTTAAAGATATAATTCTTTAGAAATTTCTACAGCAGTTCGTTGAAACTTCTTATTGAATTAGGAGGTACGTTGGTTTTCCAAGTTTGAGCGTTTCCTTGTAAACTCTCCGCAAAATATTGGCACTTCTTTTCTTCCTTCTCAGAAGGATGAATCCGAGCTTGGTTGATAGTGATCATAAATGTTTTAAGGAAAGTTCTCGGGTCTCCTACTCCATTATAGGTTGGTAACTCCAATTTCCCCTTTTCAAGCGAATCGGGTCCGAACTTGGTTGTCTCGGATGGGTTCTTATCTGTATTCTCGAATGCTTGGTTTAGGTGTGGGATGTTGGCCGGAGGATTCCGGAGCAAAACTTTCATATCCCAAAGTTCTCGGTGCAGCTCTGCTATTGAGTCGCTTGTTATGGAAGTCGGCTCATCATCTGTTAATCTTCTGCTGATAATCTTTTCTTGAGTTCTTGTTGTCTCGTTCTGATTTTCCTCTATCTCTTTGGTACCTTGTTCCGCTTCATCTGATGATAGACAGTTTGATGGAGGTCTGTTTATTGGCTCGCAATCCTGATTATTTGCTTCCTTGTCCACCGAGTCGGTAATCCGGATTATTGATCTAAAACCTCGATGGGTGGTTGATCCGATTGAGTTATCTGTGGTCTTCCGCGAGTCATAGTTATCATTGGTGTTTTCTTTTCTGAGATCTCTGTTTCTCCTACCGAAAGTCAAAGCCCCCCTACCTGGCGCGCCAAATGTTGATACTGGGTTCAACTTCCAATTATTTATAATTAGAGGGGTTCGTTTTTGGAAAAGTATAAAGTAAGAACACAAGAGGAAACCTCAGAAAAAGGATGTATTATTAATGGATTTGATTACAATGTTTGTTAGCTCGGAATGCCGAGTTAACTTTATCAAAGAGAAGTAAAACCTACACGATCTAGTTATTCTTCTCGCCGATTAAGAATGGATTTTATTAGTGAGGGGGATATGTATTTATATATTCTTAATAGTCGGTCTAGTAAGCCCGTGGGCTAACCTCGGAAAAATGGAATATTTCCATTTTTCCAATACTAGGGAATATGTGATAAGATTTGATCTTATACTATCCGAGCTTTTGACTTCGGCCTAGGATGATGTTGTTTATACCCCCGCTTCAGATACTAAATTCGATCATTCTTCACCGAGGAATCCCTCGGTCATCTGGGCTGAGGGTTAATATTCCTGTTGTCGGGACTTATAACCTAATAAGTTATCAGGGAAGAGCTCGACAGGGATCGAACTCCAATGATTGCCAAACTCTTGATAAGGGGTAGAACCCCACCATTAACAGTGTCAGTCAACATTAGGCGGGTCTACTCCATCGACACTGAATCCGCATAAATTTAGTGTGCCAGGTTTCTCAGTATGTCGACATGTCGACTGGCACATTTATCTTTGTCGATCGATACATGCTGTTTATGCTCAAATTTTTTGTTTTTTGGAACTTCTATGAAATCCTCATCAACTAGACCCTTCCTATAGGTTGGATTGTATGTTTTTCCACTTCTTGTAGAAATTGAATTGACATGTTGTCGCGGATTTGGTTCGGTTTTTCTCGGGAGATAACCTCCTTGCCGCTTAACAACTTCAATAGTCTGGGCCACTTGAGTATCAAGCTTCTTCATGTGGATGCTCATGGCATCAAATTTGTCATTGAACTCATTGTAAGTAGAATCAATCTTCCCATTAAAGTTGATGTTCATCTTATTCTGCCCATCGAGAATATGCTCCATAGTTATTTGTGTACTAATTGTTCTAGTAGGGAAATATCTCCTCTTGGTAGACACCTCCACCAACATAGCTCACATCTTCCTCTGTAACTTCATAAGAAAATGACACTTTCTTATGCTTCAACATGTTATGAATTCAGTTCAAGGATACTTTCATCTCAGTTATATCCTACGGATCTGCAGCTTCTATTATCGTTTTTTCCTCATCACACTTCTTAGTATTATTCCTTTGTGTTAGGTTCTGAATGAGCTCTTTTGCAGATTTTGTATTCTTGGTCATGAAATTTCTGATAGATGCAGAGTCAAAGGAAACCTGATACCTCCAGTCTACTCCTTTGAAGAAGGTGCTTAGCATTTTTGGTTCAATGAAGCCATGGTGAGGGCAATCCCGTTGGTACTTCTTGAAGCAGATCCATGTTACCCTGAAAGCCTATCTTGGTTCTTGCTTGAATCTTTAGATCTTAGTGCACAGCTCCTCAGATTTTGTATCATCATAGAAATAGATGAGAAATGCTTTCCGTGTCTCCTCCCATGTAGTTAACGACCCAACATGTAAAGTGTTCAGCCAATTTAGAGCTTCTACAGCAAGAGAATGTGGGAAGAGCTTGCAATGTATGTAACCACTAATAACCTGTCAATGTGTTACATAGGATGTTGTGTGCAGGTAGTCCATGAAACTAATTCTGTCCCATCACAAGATAGTACCAAAGTTTCAGCTCGAAGTCATTCATGTCAAATCATGGTGGTCTAATCGTAGAACGGTTGGTGTAGAACCTATTTGGATGGTTTGAAGTCAGCTAGAGTTAGAGCTCCAGCCTCTCCATTGTTTAGTGGATCCCTAATTTGGTTATCGTCCTGGACTTCTAAAATAACATTCCTGACAGTATCAATATTTTTGACCAGCTTCATTGTACCTATTACCCTCAGCATCAACGAACTCTTAAGCATCAGTCACTTGAATTATCACTCTCTTAACCATTTTGGGTTCTTTCCCTAAAAGTCAAAAGGAATATAAAAAGAATGTGTAAGTAACTAAAATAAAAAGTAATTACCTAGACTAAATCCTAGTACTAAAAACGTATAGGTCTTAACTGAGTCCTCTACAAGATAGTGACTAAGTTTTACCGTAGAAACTGCAAGTGCAGTGCAAAGAAAATTGTAGTACTTAGGGGTCAAATCCACAAGGACTTGGTAAGACACAATGATTTCTAAGCATGCAATGAATTCAAGTTTGATATGTTCTCAAAGTCCCTAAACCGATTTCCCTACGATTTTATGCTTATTTTCTCACCTAAGATAGATCCAACAATTAACCTAATGGCTTAATTCTAAGTGATCAATCTAGAACAAGTAATTAAGAACAATCAAAGACAAAGAGTTCAAGATAAAACCCCAATCAACCTTAATTAATCCTTCCTAGTAGTTTAGATTCCTATCTTAGCTAGTTAAAGACTCAACCCAACATCTACAAAACCACTTTACATTTAGGCTTTCAACTTGGTTTAAAATACAACTTGATAACTTCCGCGCTCCCTTGGGTTCGATTCCTCAATTTCTACAACGAGTATAGCTTATACTTGAGCTAAGATTGAGGTGTTTATAAATTTTAAAGCTTGAAAACACCAACACATCAAGGTCTTTGCTTGATTGATTTTGTTCTTTTTGGATTAGTAGATAGACTGAGGTGCTTGTTCTTATGAGTTTTTTTCAACACTTTTTCCAGCCAACTTAATAATTTTCTTGAGGACAAGCAAGAGTTTAAGTCTAGGGGATTTGTATGTATCATGGATTTTACCGGTTTTTTTACCATTATACAAGTGCTTTAATAGAGTCTTTCTAGTATGTTTTAGGTATTTATATAGGTTGTACTAGCAAAGGATGGTTTGGAACAAAAGTAGTTAAAGTGAGGAGATAAATAGACAGAATCTGAACCTTAGAAGTCAGATGACCGTTGACCAACTTAAGCGATAAACCAGGAGATGATATAATATCAATTTGTAGGCGCGGGAGTTAACTTTTTTTTTTTTAAGCTTATTGGACATCCGAAACCCATGATATGGACGTTTTACTGAAGACATATCATTCTAACGAGATTTGCAAGACTGGCCAACCCATGACAAATGAACTTCTTCGAAAATCTATTTCGATAGAAGTTTTGACATGAACGGTTGAACGAGTTCAGAAGACACCACGAATAACTACAAAATATGGTGAAGATAATTAGGGCAGAATTGAGAAAGGCATAAACCAATTTCGGAAAGAAACCTCATCAATATTCAGGGAAGAGATAATATAGCACATAATCTTTAAAAGAGACGGGGTAAGCACTTCCGTATTGTGAATGCTAGAATTTCACGGTCAATGATTTGTATATAGTTTGATGGTTTGGGAATCATATTATATTTGGGTAGCGAAAGACCAAGTGTTTTATGAGATGTGACAAGAATATACACGGAGGCTGTGAGCAAGATAGATCTTTTTAGGCAGCGGAGAATATATTAAATATAAAAAATCATCAAAAATTTATTAGTATGAGTTCTCAGGTTACAAAAATTTAATTAGAGTTTAAGCTTGGTCACGAATATAATAGCAAAGTGAGAGCAAAGTGTAATGTCAAGTTTGGCTATGAGAGCTGAGAATGACTTAACTCTTGATAGCTCGTTCCAATCTTCTTTTATAGACTTGATTAAACCTTTTAATCCACATTAACTTCAACGTATTATTCATTAATACCTTGATATGGCCGTTACGATCTTATGTTGACCAACGATTACTAGCCGTTGAATGTGACTTCTAATTTCCCTTTTCTTGACTTCGGGAAGTTTTTCTTAAGTTCAACACGGATTCTTTACTTGAGTTCATCCCTTAAATTTTAGTTGACTTCGCTTGGTTTCGCCTTCTTATCAGGTGGGGACAGTTTCACTTGGGCCTTTTTTTTCTTCATTTATAGGTTTTTGGCACAAACAGTAATTATCACAGGGAGTCACGATTGTCACAGTCTCAAAGAAATTGTAGACATCGTGAAAATCACCCAACAATTTTACAATGCAATGTTATAGTGTTAAATTTCACGTCGGTGTCAAATTTCTTGACTATAGTAGGTCCAATACAAATGGCCTAAAAGAACTAACGAAATTAAGGATGGGTATTCGGGTAATCGATTCAGAGCGATTCTTCTAATTTTCGAGTAGGTCGGATATGAGACTTTAGGAACCATATAAGAAACGATCAAATTTCTTTTCAGTTGGTATATCTCTTGAATTTGTTGGGACAATATAAAAGATTATCAGAGATATTTTCGTGTAAATTTTAATTTTTTATTTGAAGGATTCTTTTTGCAAAAAAAAAACTCTATAATCAGCTATTGTGGTTTAATCTTAACCTTAATACAATTTTTTGATTTAATATCACAACATTAGTCTATGTTGATTTTAAGTTTGTAGTTGAAGGATTTTTTTTGCAAAACAAAACTCTAAAAATAGCGTTTAATCTTAACCATAATACAATTTCTTTAATTTAATATTAAGTAAAAGTAATATTTCTAAAAACAAAGAATCTTCCGTGAATAAAACCTTAAGTGTATTGAATTATTTTTGTGTCTTCAATATTTATAAATTTGATACAAAATTAAATGAATGAAAAAAAAAAAGCAAATTTAAAAGAGAAGATAAATAATGAAAAATTTTTTAGAGTTGAATAAAGGCGTAAAAAAAGAAAAGAAAATGTTAAACTTTGACTAGCATCTACAACAAATTAAAAATGTTAAACTCTGACTAGCATTTACTATAAATTATTGGTATCTCGATCAAAATTATTAGTATTTTTAATTTAATTTAGTTAACGAATAAATTTTTAGAATAAAAAGAAATTTAGACCAATTAATAAATAAAGATATATCAAGAGTTTGTGAGAACTTGTTGTAGATTTTTTTATATGAGAAATTGTCTTTCTCTTCTTCTTTATCATTTTTTTAAAAAAAATTTAATCATGATAGACTCCATTAGATACTCCATTGATACATTTGTTGAAGAAAAAAAGTCTTTGTTTTGAGATATCTAGATTGTGAAATAATATATAGATAAAGAAATTTATCATGATTATTCATTAGAAAAAAAAACAATATGGTTTTGTGTTTGACTCTTTCTTTTAGTTTTTTCTTATTATTTTCAAATTTGACTTATTTTCAATAAAATCGTAATTATAGTTATGGATTCGAGGAATACAGATAAAAAATGCAAGCAAGTTGCGTATAACACTAACCTTGATGACTGATCGTTTTGTCTCGACAGCTTGGCAACAATACTGATTATCGGACTATGAATGTGCTTCGATGTAACCATGATTTCATCAAGGTAAAAAAATAAATTTGTTTGGTCTTATTTTATTTATTTTTCTATGTCGATTTAAATAAATTATTGCACCACATACATACGTTTTTTTTGAATATATAATAATCATGACAAAACTATCAAATCATTGATTAAAATTTTTTATCAATAATGTTCATTTTTCTGTATTCGAATCAAAAAATTTCGTATGTGGTGCAAAGGTTTATTCAAATTGACATAGAAAAATGAATTAAAGAAAAACAATTTTTTTTACCAAGATGAAATCTATGGTTGCATCGAATAGTAATCATAGTCCAGTTCCGGTCATCATTATTGTTACCTAGTTGTTCGAGACAAATCGAACACTCATCGAGGTTGGTATCATACGCAATTTTCTTGCATTTTTGAATATATGAAATGTTAAATATTTATATTTTAATTCACCAACTAGCAAAATATTATGATTTTAATACACATTTTTAATAGATGCTAACGTCACGTTTAGCTATAACCTATGTTAAAACCGAAATGTAGATTTATTTAAGTTATATCTTCGTAGATCTGAGAATATATTAAGTTTTAACTGTAGTGTAGTGGCTTTGAAGCTTTTTAACAACTTACGAACCTGGGTTCAAAACTCACTTCCCACCATTTTTTTCGTGTAAAGATCTATTAGTTAAAACCCAGTTTACGAACTTGCGTCGATTCTGAGCTGATTGAAAAGGACTCATAGTCATAGCCATTGTCTCATATTTATTCGGAGCAGATAATATCTTCCATGGTCCCATACTAACGCTTCAACGCGTGCTTCTTGATTTGGATCATGGGAATGACGAATCCTTGATCTTACTGTCTGTTCGCAGATTCCATGAACTTTGCAGAACAGTTCTTCCTCGTATAGCAATAATTGTGGTGGTTTGTTCCCCCTTCTATAGTCAGAGGGATTCCAATTTTTTCAATAAAAGGTTTGTTGATGGTGGGATTAACACCCCATTTATCAAAAGCTTGGCAATAATTAAGGTTTAGTTCTTACCGATCTTTCCTAATCACAAACTAGGTCACAAGCCCATTTGTTGGGTGTATTAGTTCTATCATCACTCTCGGCTCATTTGGCCAAGACTTTCTTTGCCGAGGTTCAACCTCATTCTGATATCTAAAGGGGTATTAGTTATCTTGGCTAGGCTGAAGTCTAGGTTCGGAAAGGATAGGATTAAATCTTGTCCATATTTTTTAGTTAATGGGAAAATGAAATATTCCTTATTTCTTAGAAATAAGGAAATATTCCTTATATTTAGGGAAATAAGGAAATATTCCTTATTATTAGGTTATTAGGTCTAAATAGACCATCTATCTCCCCTTATAAAAGGAGGACCTCCCCCTCCTAAAAAAAGATCCTAAAAAAAGAGGCTTTAGATTCAGATACAAAGGAGAGATAAAAAAGAGAGAAATTTTAGAGACTCCGAGAGACACACCAAAAACATGTGAGGGACTCCCGGAGAGAAGCAAAAATAGGTTTAGGCTCCGAGAGATCCCGAAAATAGAAAGAATCATCAGCAACTTACAACTTGGCTTTAGAGCTCGAGTTAAAAATAATTCAGCCTTAGATCACGAGTTAACAACAACTCGGCCTAAGAGCCTGAATTAACAACTCCGCCTAAGAGCCCGAGTTAATCACAAGATTCCCGAGCCTAAACTCCGATTATCATCTGAAGACGGAACTACGTGTGGCTTTGTCCCTTCCGAGGGTACGTAGGCAACCTTTCACGGGGTCCAGCTACAACATGAAGACCCCTTCGGGAAACTTCTCGGAGCCGACCTTTACCGTTAATTGCCGAGCGGTTTCAGATCGAGACGAACCTAACTATTTAATCCCCCGATTAAATAAGATGTATTTGCAAATGAATTCTTTTAATTAGAAATAATTATAAGCTGAAACCTTGCATAAAAATTTGGCGCGCCAGATAGGGGGATACTTCGAGATTCATCAATATCGAAAGCGCTCGGTAATAACAAGAAAAATTAGGGTTCGTCATGTTCATCTTCTTCACCAAACTCGAAAAAGTGAACATCACAACGACCGATTCATAAAAAAAGCTAAGTCATCTGTCCTATCTAATTAATTATCCAAATCGTCATGCTCTTTATTTAATTTGTTATAGAAGTGGTAGGGTACATGTGTTACGAAGAGAGAAAACATGATTGTGGGAGCAAATTAATCAATTTGTTTATGCAACCTCTGTTCAGTGGCTAACTTGTAATCAAAGATATGATTTAAAGCAGTTTACAATACCTTTCTAGGTCAAGAACTGCTTGAGATTGAATAAACAACAAACGTCCAAGAGGAAGGAGACCTAAGTTTTATAAAACTTGGGGATCGAGGGATTACCGAGGAAGAACAAGAAGACAAATTCGCTCACCTGGGTTAAGGAACTTGTTCGGCCATCGTTTGCTTGGCACAAAAACGAAAGACAAAAGAGACGCTACAATATACGAAAGAAGCATTGGGAAAGTAACATAGGATCAGAATGGTCACATGATTCGATATCAACCAAAAAATAAGAAGTTGGTACGTCGTCTTCTAGAAAGGAAAAAAATACCATTCTGAGGTATCCAATATCAAATTAAAATGAAGAAGAAATTTATTCAATAGACGGAGGCTGTGAGCAAGATAGATCTTTTTAGGCAGCGGAGAATATATTAAATATTAAAAAGCATCAAAAATTTATTAGTATGAGTTCTCTGGTTAAAAAATTTCAATTAGAGTTTGAGCTTGGTCACGAATATAATAGCAAAGTGAGATCAAAGTGTAATGTCAAGTTTGGCTATGAGAGCTGAGAATGACTTAACCCTTGATAGCTCGTCCCAATCTTCTTTTATAGACTTGATTAAAACTTCTAATCCACATTAACTTAAATGTATTCGTCATTAATACCTTTATATGGTAGTTACGATCGTATGTTGACCAACGGTTACTAGCTGATGTGTCGGTGTTTCAAGCTTTAAAATTTACAAACACCTCAATCTTCGCCCAAGTATAAGCTATACTGGTTGTAGGAATTGAGGGATCGAACCCAAAGGAGCATGAAAGTTATCAAGTTATATCTAAGCCAAATTGAAAGCCTAAATATAAAAAGGAGTTTTGTAGTTGTTGGTTTTGTGGTTTCTAGTTGACTAAGATAGAAATGTAGGTAACTAAGGAGTGCTAATTAAGATAGATTGGATTAGGAACTTTATTAACTAAGGTTGTTATCTCGGGTTAGGGAGTTGTTGCTTCGGTTGTACTAGCTACCCGATCATCTGATCCGAAATAACCGTACCACTAAGTGATTTCTCTATCAATGGGACCTATGGAATCAAGATAAACATCTAGAGGTCTTAAGTGCTACAAGTGCCTTTGCATATCTTAATGTGGAAGGTTGATTCTAATCTAGCCAATTGATCCAGCAATTTCTTAGGAATTCAACTAGCTCTCTAGATCTATTCTCCTAACAAATTAAGCCATTTGAGAGGGTACAAACATAAATCTAGGCTATAAGCACACAAAGGTTTCCACAAATCAAACCCTAATCTCTATTCCATAGATCTATTAGGGTAGAGAAAACCTCTCAACTAATCAATTGGGCTTTACCCACTAATATCTAGGATTAAAAGGGGTAGAGGTTGAAAAGAGTGATAGGAGGAGTCACTAATCTCCGTGTCTCTTCACCTTTAAAGAACCATGATTAGGAGACCTAAACCTAATTGGTTTCAAAGAAATCAACTAATTAACCCTAACTAAGACAACCATTATCACACTCTCTCTCTCTTAATTAACTTCCTTAATTAAACTTTAATTAAACATAATTGTCTTACATAACTAAAATAAAAAGAAAAGAAGAAAATAAAAATATTTACAAAGCTACCTTTTATGGTAGCAAAAGATAAACCTAGGCAAGACTAAAAA
This sequence comes from Euclidium syriacum, assembly GCA_900116095.1. Taxonomy (NCBI): domain Eukaryota; kingdom Viridiplantae; phylum Streptophyta; class Magnoliopsida; order Brassicales; family Brassicaceae; genus Euclidium; species Euclidium syriacum. The sequence continues at coordinate 1,072,817 of FPAK01000013.1, forward strand.
TGAAGTGTGGAGAGGTGTGTGTTTCCCCTATGATGGGACAAGCTCTATTTATAGGGGAGCTTGGTCGGTTTGGGGCATTTCCGTCTTTTTTTTTTTGCTTTTGGCTTCTACCTATCGATCGATATGGGTCTCGATATTCTCCATCCCATATCGATCGATACGTCTTCGATATGAGTGAGGTTCGACCAATCGATAGTTTGCTCCCTTGCCTTTGATCCTTCACTTGTTTTGTCCTTTTTTTGAGCTCTTTTCCTTCCTTATTGACTTAAAATCACCTAAAATACACAAAATACATAAATGCGGACTCCTAGGACGCCTAAAGTAGAAATCTACCCTAAATGCATGAGAAATGACATGAAGATGGAATAAATTGGATAAAATCTTACAAAAATCAGGTGCTAAAACACTCAATTTCCCATCTCATCAACTCCCCCGGACTTACCTTTTACTCGTCCTCGAATAAATAAAGGTGAATCCTAAAGAAAAAGGTTTCAAATCCTTTGGTATAGAGAAAATGGTTTGTTGGTTGACAAACCGAGAGTGTGGCAAAAGAGAGAATTTCCCTTTTCGAAAACATATTCCCCATTCATTCAAGTGTCCTCATTACCACACCCTTATTAATCCACATTGCATTTCACTCATCCAACCTCTTTTAAATCAAATTAAAGACCAGTGGTGAGATTTTGTTAAGGAAATTGATCAAAACAAACTTGCTTCGCTTGGTAAGAGAAAGGTCTCAAAGATTGAAGATAAGAAGGCTTGTTGAAAACATGGGTTTTTCTCAAAATGAACGGTATTTTATCAAAATACTAAGAGCCAAGAACAACTGGTGCATACAAGGTTTAGATTGTCATCTACCCTTATATCCCCATTTTGCATCCTTCTCTAAGTTTATGTATAAAGTCCTAAGTAAGCCTTTTTCCCATCCTAATCTATCCACGGTAAGAGAAATGTTTTTGTGCTTTCATTCCTTCTTCACCTAATCCCTATTTCTCTCTTTCTCCCATACTTTTAAGGAATTTGAAATGGAGGTTTATATATATATATATATATATATATATAGCTTAAGCAAGTTTTTTTTTTTATTTTATTTACAACTTAGGGGTTTTTTTTTTTTTTTATATATATATATACTCTCCCTCTTACTTTACTCCTCATTTGTACACATTTCCTATTCTTTTCCAAATCACAATCCCATCCTAATCTCTCCTAGACCTATCTTTCAAGCTCAAAAGTGGGTGAGATTCTACATGACAATCCTAGCCCTGTCGATATCGAGGCTCAACATGTTTTGCAAAGTACGTGCTCGAAAAAGGCCTCACAATTCACTCACAAATAACGCATAGGTTTGAAAGAAGAGTTTGGATAAAGGTAGGGGTAACTATTGGTGATGATGGCCATTTGGACCCACAAGAGAGTGGTAAAAAGGAAAAAGAAGGTCCAAATGTGTGTAAGAGTTACCACAAGGTTGTTCTTTCAAAATTTCCTTAACAAAACTTGGTGAGCTCAATTTTAAACCAAATAAGGGTGAGGTTAAATTCATTCCATGCAATGCTGAATGGGTTGAAAAGGTTTTGGGATCGTTGAATGAAAGATGAGAATTTTCATTTTCTTGAGTTCTTTTCCTCTTTTGCCTTAAATTCAAACCATTTGAAAGGAGTTTTGTCAAAGGAAATCAAAATTTCAAATCATGCTTATTTATGCATCCTAAAGCTTCTGGACTCGATTCTACTCTTATTCTAGCATAATAATGCGACTACATGCAAGAAATGCTTCGAAACTTTGAAAATAAAAATATCTTACATATTTTACAGAATTTTTTATATCGATTCATACGTTGGTCGATAAGATGCTATCGAACACTGTATCGATCGATATTGAAATCCGACTTTTGTTTTCTGTTTTTTTTTTTTTTTTTGTAAAATTGTTTTCAAAAGCTTTTTCTCATTTTTTTTTATATAAAACTTAGGAATTAAGAAAACTTAATGATTAAGGATTCTAAAAAGAAAATGTAAGATAAGAAAAGAAGAAAACTAGGTTAGTAACCATAAAATCCTCCTCCGGAATTAATTTACACCGTCTCGGTGGAATCAAATCGAAAGAGGTAAAATCCGCATAAGACCTAAAGCTAGTGGTATTTACAATGATGTGAAGGATAGTGGGACTTACCTTTGCCCATAAGCGGGTCTAGAGTTAGATCCGTGGTATCTTCGTTCCATTTCTTGGTCTCTTTCGCTTTTGAGGATGATCTTAATTGGGTTGGTGAGGAGCTCAGCTTTTTCTTCAGCGGATATAGCTTCTTCATTGAGTCTCGCGCTGATGTATGTGAAAGGTGAGTTAACTCTCCTATGCATTACCCGGTAATGAATCGATCCATCAAAGAATGCGTTGGGTTTGAGGAGAAGAGTCGTCTCATGTTTGGTTGCTAGAGTCGGGATTCGGTAAGCGTGCCTCTCTTGAGCTTCTTGATGGCTCGGGATCTCATTTAGGTCGGGGAATTGGTGTTGTCTTTCTCCTGTCCCCACGGCTATGAATAGAGCATCGAGGCTTGTCCCATCTAGAGCTTGAGTATCGGGCATCCTTTGATGTGGTAAGACATGGACTCTTCGGTTTGTAGTTTGTTGAGTGCTTGTTCCTGCTTCTCGGCCACCAAACACCCTTTTTGACTAATCAAGGTTGGTGAAGAACTTGTATAGAAAGACCTTCAAAGGTGAAGCTTTCCTCATTTGTTGTTTTGGGAGTCTTGGTAACACCTTGTGAAGTGCCTTGCGGAGTAGGTAAAACATCTCCGTTTGTTCCGGGTTGTTGGTGAGGCTTTCCTCCAACATTTCCGTGAAAACATGGTACTTGATTGCCATGTCTTCTTGGTTTGTCTCCTCTTCTTCACTAGTCATCACAGCATGGCACAAGTTCATGGCTAGCACTTCACCATTCTCAAGCTCATTGAGTTCTACTTCCACATCATTCTCCCCTACAGATTCTTGATCATAGTCATCATATAATGCTCTACATTGATCCAAAGAAGTGGAGGCTCGGTTGTAGACTTGGTTTCCGAGTCTCGTGAATGTGATCTTCATCCTTCAAAGTCGATTTGTGCTCCCACGGTGGCTAGAAAGGGGCGGCCAAGTACTAGTGGTACCGGCTCAGTCCTCACCGCCTCCACCACCACTAGGTCGGTGGGCACAATCCATCCCTTCACTCCAATTGGGACATCTCTCACTATTTCTTTTGGGGTTCTTGTTGTTGCATCGGCTAGAGCTATCTTTTTGGAATGTGGCTCAATCTCAGTAATGCCTAGCTCGGCTAGAAGAGCTTGGGAGATTACATTGATGTTTGCTCCCGTGTCTACCAAAGCTTCCTTGATCTTCATGCTTCCCAAACGGAAATGAATTGAGAAAGGTCCCAGATCACTCATCTTGTTCACACTTCTCGTCCATGTCTTTTCTTTGTGTTCTCTTCTTTCAAGCACTCTTCCTTTGGGGAATGGGACTCTTTGGTGTTGTGATGATGAACTCGGCTGGCTCTTCCTTGGGTTGGTTATGTGAAGCTTTCCCATCATCTTCTCAATTGTAGAGACATTGGTATCGACCGATAGAGTGGTCGATACTCGTTTATTTCTTTCTGGGTAGTTGGTATCGAGCGATGCATGAGTCGATATGACCATGCTATCGATCGATATCCCTTCTTCACCGATCTTCATTGGTGCAACTTGACTATTGTAGATCCTTCCAGCACCCATACCTTCTTCATCCATTTGGAACATTTCGTATTCCTCCTCTTCATGCCATTGATCATCAAGGTCGGAATCATCGACATCTTCTAGCCAAGTTTCGAGGAACTCGGCTATGAATTCATTGTCTTCTTCAAAGTTCTCGGGATCACTCATCATGTCTTGAAGTTCCTCATAGCCTTCAAACTCTTCTCACTTTTCTCTTCCATTGATTGCTCCGCAAAAGTCTTTCGGATTTTGTTCGGGTTTTCTGGATAGAGTTGAAGTTGTGGCTTGAGAAGGTTGGCTTAGGTCGGTTGTCCTTTTCTCCTGGAGCCTTATGTTGTTAGAGAGCTTCTCCATCTTGCTATTAAGGTCAGCGTAGCACCTATCAATCTTTTTGTTCATCACCCCAAGGCTTGTTTCTACCTTGGCGGCTACTTCATTCATCTTGGCTGATGTCTCACTTGAGTGCTTCCCTTGGCTTTCCAACACCTGTTTTAAAATTGAGAGGTTGTGTTAGAGGATTGGGCTTGATAGCCCCCACCTTGATTTCCATATCCACTATACCCTTGATTTCTTCTATACCCTTGATTACCATAACCTTGGCCTTGCCTACCAAAACCTCCTTGGTTGTTGTATCCTTGAGAGTATTGACCATTGTTGGCAACAAAGTTCATATCTTCTACTTGGTAGACTTCCTCATCTTGTGCCATGTTGGCACTCCTCTTATGGTTTTGAACTTGTTGAGCCATTAACAAGGATTGCTCCATCTTCTTGCCCATCTTCTCAATTTGTTCCTTAAGTTCCTTCAACTCCGAAGTGTTGGCTTGTTTGTCTTGCGGATTAGTCAAGCCATGCTTTGATTGAGCTAGATTTTCAATAATCTTCTCTCCTTGACTAATAGTGAGATCCGCAAAACTTCATTGGCTAGTCGTGGTTATTGCTAATCTTCATTGGGGTTGGCATCCTTGGTGGAATGTGTTGAGAAGTTGTTCCTTCTTGAAACCATGAAGTGGGCAATCATTAGTGTATCCCTTGAATCTCTCCCATTCTTCAAGTAGATCTTCATTGGCACCTTGGCGGAAGCTTGATATATCATTTCGGAACTTGATAGTCCGCTGTTGGTTGAAGAACTTGTTTAGAAACGCCTTCTTGCAATCCTCCCAAGTCTTAATTGTAGCACTTGGTACATTCTTCTCCCAATGGCTTGCCTTATCCGCTAGAGAGAACAGAAATAGAGTGAGCTTGTATGCATCGGCGTTAGCTCCATTGGTTCGGACGGTTTGGCATATCCTCTCAAACTTCTCGAGATGGTCCAACGGGTTCTCATGAGTCATCCCATTGAATCGGTGTTGAAGCACCATGTTGAGCACTATCCCTTTGATATCAAATTGGTTGTCTCCTCCATCCGGGATTTTAATTCTGGTTTGTGATGGCATTAAGGTCGGCTCATCATATCTTCCGATCAACTGTTCCGGCCCTTGAACTCCTCCTTCGTCTGCTCCTCATATTCGGTCCCCCATCTTTGGTGATTGAGTGCCCTTCTTACGGTTCTTCTTTGATCTCCTTATGGTGCGCTCAAGTTTGGTTATGTCCGTGGGTGGAATCAGGTTTCCATCGCTGTTACTCCTTCGCATTCAACCTGAAAACACAAGAGAACAAAGATGGAACTCTAGTTAGTATGTTTCAAAGAAAGCAAAAATTGTTTGATAAATTCACAGTATGTTTTGTATCGATCGATATAGGGTCGATACATTACTACTATCGACCGACATGCAGTCGATATGCTAAACTAGATACTCGATACTATACAATATCGACCGATATAAGGTCGATATACAAACCCAGATAAACGATAATATTTTACAGAGTAATTAATATCGACCGATATAGGGTCGATATTCTTTCGTGTCGATCGATACAGGGTCGACACGAGTTGGGTTACCCAGATCGTGATGTGATATCGACCGGTTCGATGTCGATACATTGGCTGTATCGATCGATATGGGGTCGATATTGGCGGTCGGGTACGGTTTTTTTTATTTAATGATAGGGTTTGGCTAACTAAGTGGTCTAGATATTTCTTAATAAGCTTTGCCAATTGCTCCCCGGCAACGGCGCCAAAAACTTCACGTGTCGGTGTTTCTGAAGAAATTTGAGTAGGTTTTAAAACTTTTCTAAAATCCTAATGATTCCTTTTAGCCCTTAAGATCATGTTCATTGAATCTATTGTTCGGATCTCGATCATACCTGGAGTTTATGAGCAGCAGAAATGATCAGGATGTCGAGATCAGGAGCGCCTCAGATACTGCGCCTCTACAGAAAGTCCACGCGCACACAAACTGGAATCAGGATGCTAGTGCCTTTGAGAACAATTCTCTTGGGATTCAGAAGTCTTTGGTGGCTGTAAAAAACAGGTTAGAGACTCTCTAGGTCGTGCCTCTATCTTATATATGACGACCTAGAAGAATCCCTAGTTAACCGATGGATTAACCGGTTTAAATTAAGTCATTAATTAAACCCAATATCTTTAATCCGGAGCTGTGTCGACCGACACTAACATGTGTGTCGATCGACACACTCTTAAAATCTCCATATCAATATGTAAAAATTACACATTGATGAGATCATTACTTTAATGATCATTCCCAGTACTTGTAATCCAGTTTGCTTAGGTGTGTGACCCTATAGGATCATATGATACTAGCAATGAGTTCGTAACTCATAAGTTATAAGCGGTTTCTAGCAAAGCATTATAACTACCCAGTATCACATGATAGTCTTATCTCGACTTCACAACTATACTAGAGTGAATACAAGTATGATCTCCAGGACACATTCCCTTCTCCCACTTGTACTGGAATCAACTTATTCCAATAATCCCTTTGTCTCTATATCTCGACTCAGCGTAAGGCAAGAGCTCGTGTCATCCTTATAAAGCCAAATCACGTTTATAGAACTCTGATTTATACTGATAAAGACAAACAACTGACATTCAGCTTGTTTGAGTGTGGCCACACATTCCCTCAGTACCAAATCTTCGATAGGCCCATAGATATTTAACTCCCGTTATATCGGAGGGAAAAATCCCATCTTGTTCCATCCCTTGTTCCCCACACACTTCATGATATGCCCAATCAATGTCTGAATAATCACCAGTTACGGATGACGTTTGACAAAGTCAAAGTGGACCAATTCATATGCAGAAAATCATGATGAACTCAGGTCTAAGGACTATACTCTATAGTCGTAATGAGAAACTCATATGACACTCATATAACAATCTTGTTGAGTTCTCATTAGCGGGTCACATCCGATACCGTGTTCACAACATATATCTATGTGATTGACTTTGATACTCCTATCAATGACGCCATGAAACTTGGTCATCAGTCACATCACATACTAGTCTCGCGCGGTTATTAATGTCCCAATTTAACAACCTTCGACCAGGGACCTCAGTAATTTATGACATCTATCGCTTATAGGGTTTCATGATTAAATCACGTATTTGTTGACCTATAAGAATGCCTTAAATTATTTTGAGACTATTATTAATTAATCAATTGCACAATTAAATAATAATGAAACAATTTCATTAAGTAAAATATAATCAAAGTATGTTTACATGAACATCAAAACAAAACAAACAACTCCCACTCAAATTAAGATTACTACTCAAGATATTCTAATTCATATCGCAACAGCATGACTCTTATGTTTGGGCCGTGGGAGTGGCTTAGTCGGAGGATCAGCAACATTCTCGTCCGTCGGGACTCTGCTGATCTTCACATCTCCTCTCTCAATGATATCTCGTATCAGATGATATCTTCTCTCGATGTGTTTGGATTTCTGGTGTGATCTGGGTTCCTTTGCTTGAGCTATAGCTCCATTGTTATCACACAACAACGCCACAGGCTCAAAACTGCTAGGAATCACACCAAGTTCAGAGATGAACTTCCTAATCCAAATGTACTCAGCTTCTGTCGTGGAATCTGCTACAGTGCTCTGCTTGGAACTCTTCCAACTAACTGCACCGGCATTCAGACAGAAGACGTAACCAGATTGAGATCGAAAATCGGCTTTGTCCGTCTGGAAACTAGCGTCGGTGTATCCACTCACCACAAGCTCATCACTTCCTCCGTAAACCAATAACTTATCCTTAGTATTCCTCAAATACTTCAGGATTGTCTTGACGGCAGTCCAGTGACTCTCACCGGGATCGGATTGGTATCGACTCTTCATGATCAAAGCACAAGCGACGTCCGGTCGTGTACATAGCATGGCATACATGATAGATCCTATCACAGAGGCATAGGGAATCCCACTCATGTGCTCTCGCTCAGCAGGTGTCGAAGGACACTGCTTCTTGCTGAGAGTAATGCCATGTGACATCGGAAGGAAACCCTTCTTGGAATCATGCATATTGAACCTGTGTAAGACCTTATCAATATAAGTATCCTGACACAGTCCAATTAGCCTCTTCGATCTATCTCTATAGATCCTTATTCCAAGAATATACGCGGCTTCTCCCATATCCTTCATCGAGAAACAACTTCCAAGCCAAGTCTTAACAGACTGAAGCAACGGAATATCATTTTCGAGAAGCAATATGTCATCGACATACAATACTAGAAAAGCATACCGACTGGGGAATAGGTTTCGTCATAGTCAACACCATGCACTTGTTTGAAACCTTTTGCGACCAATCTAGCTTTGTACATCTGTACATTACCATCCACATCAATCTTCTTCTTGAAGACCCATTTGCACTCAATGGCTTTTGCACCATTTGGCAAATCTTCCAAAGACCAAACTTTGTTGATTGACATGGACTCCATTCTGGATTCACTGGCCTTAAGCCACTTTTCGGAGTCAGGGCCCAACATTGCTTCTTCGAAATTCGCAGGTTCGTCACTATCAACGATCAGAAGATCATGACAGTTAGTCACGAGAAATCCGTATCTCTCGACTTCATTATGAGTCCTTCCGGACCTGCGAACTACAGGCACCACAGGTGTTGGTTCCACAACTTCTTGTGAATCCAACGGCTGTTCTCCCTCATCAGGTTGAACATCGTCCTGTGGTTCTCGAATTTCTTCGATTTGCACTTTACTCCCACAGTTCTTCTTGGAAAGAAATTCTCTCTTAAGAAAGACACAGTTCCGAGCAACAAATACCTTGTCCTCGGATCGGTTGTAAAAGTAGTATGCCTTGGTTTCCTTAGGGTAACCAACGAAGTAGCACTTATCAGATTTGGATGCTAGCTTATCAGATATCAATCGCTTGACATAAACTTCGCAACCCCAGATTTTAAGAAAAGACAAACTTGGAACCTTTCCAGTCCACATCTCATATGAAGTCTTTTCAACTGGTTTTGTTGGAACTCTGTTTAACGTAAACGCAGTACAGAACCATAATGTCTGTAACGAAAAGAGATTGCAGGATGATGTCTGTACCCAACTCTTGGCTAAGGGGAGAATCCAGTTTAGTCAGATTATCGATATAACCCATCATCTTGATGACATTGGGGCTCACTGGACTGTCCTTTGACAGCTTGCACTCAATGAGAGATTTAACCGTCTGGTATCTCTCAGTGCGAGCTTGCTCCTGAAACATAGATTTCAGGGTTGTGATTATCTCGATCGGTGACCCCGCGTTCTCAAACTGTTTCTGCAGTTCCGAGTTCATCGTGGCCAGCATCAGAAAAATCACATTTGTCACTTCATCCGAATGCTTTTCCCACTTGTCCTTATCAACAATGGGAACATTGGACCTGGGCTTTTCAGGAAGAGGTTTCTCCGATACCATTCCAAGAAGTTGGATCCTTTCAACTTTTCCTTCTCAAGGATGGATCTCAACGTGAATGAGTTTGAGTTGTTGTTGTTAGACATAGCTGAATTAAGAAAAAGAGAGTTTAATTAGTTTTGATGTTCAAGGAATGAGAAATCTTAACATTTAAGACTGATCGCATTATATTCAAAATTAATTTTCCTCAAGTTGAATATAATGATCCAAGGTCCATATTTCACTGAGATTTGAATGAGCTTTGGCTCATCGCCCAAACTTCAAGTTATTTAGATGAGCAAACACTTTGCTGATCATATCCAATATGACTCTTGGTCTTGGATTAATATCCTATATTAAATCCAATCTTATGTCTCTGGGTCCAAAACCATTTTGATAGCCCATTCAAGCAAACCAATCTTCGAGTCATGTGATAACGATTACCACCTGCCTAACTCGTGTAATTGTGAATGCCTTGCTTTGGCAAGCCCATCACACAACAAAACAAGACCCGACAGCTGACAAGATATGGAAAGACATCAAGGATGCTTGATATTTTGTTTGAGGAACTGAACATTGATCTTAAAACATATCACATATATGTTTAAGAAAGATTAGATTTAATTCAAAAAGTTTTAATATAATTAAAGTTGATTTAAATCTATAGCGCTGAATCTAATTCAGACTTCGAGACACCTAAACCAGTTCAATCGTGGTTAAACCATTTAACCCGATTAAACCGATCAATTTTGATTCAATCCAATTGAACCAATGTCGGTTTGTGTTTGTGTCGATCGACACGTAGTTGTGTCGGTCGACACGAGCTAACCGGTTTGAAATCGTGATGAAATCGACCAAACCAAATTAGACCGATCATACCAATCCGGTTCAATCCAATTGAACCGATGTAGATCGACGCGTGTCAATCGACACTGGCGATTTTCTGGAACACCGATCATTTGATCGACACTTAAAGTTTTAAACTGAGTTTAAGCCTGCATCGACTGACACACGCTCTGTGTCGATCGATGCAGTCCCGCAGAAAACCCTAGTTTTGAAAATTTTCGAAAACAGCCGTTTCGCGAATCAACAGGCCGTGTCGATCGACACACGCTTTGTGTTGGATGACACGCCTTTCGCAGAAACCCTAATTTTTGAGTTTTTCAAAACAGTTTTGCATCCAAATGATCTAACATGCATCATATATGAATTTTATGAATTAAATTCGAATTCAAAGCATTTAGATATCATTTTTACAGATTCAATACAAACATATGGCTCTGATACCACTGAAGGAATTTGAGTAGGTTTTAAAACTTTTCTAAAGTCCTAATGATTCCTTTTAGCCTTAAGATCATGTTCATTGAATCTATTGTTCGGATCTCGATCATAGCTGGAGTTTATGAGCAGCGGAAATGATAAGGATGTCGAGATCAGGAGCGCCTCAGATGCTGCGCCTCTACAAAAAGTCCACACGCACACAAACTGGAATCGGGATGCTAGTGCCTTTGAGAAAAATTCTCTTGGGATTCAGGAGTCTTTGGTGGCTGTAAAAAATAGGTTAGAGACTCTCTAGGTCGTGCCTCTATCTTATATATGGCGACCTAGAAGAATCCCTAGTTAACTGAAGGATTAATCGGTTTAAATTATGTCATTAATTAAACCCAATATCTTTAATCCGGAGCTGTGTCGACCGACACTAACATGTGTGTCGATTGACACACTCTTATAATCTCCATATCAATGTGTAACAATTACACATTGATGAGATCATTACTTTAATGATCATTCCCAATACTTGTAATCCAGTTTGCTTAGGTGTGTGACCCTATAGGATCATATGATACTAGCAATGAGTTCGTAACTCATAAGTTATAAGCGGCTTCTAGCAAAACATTATAACTACCCAGTATCACATTATAGTCTTATCTCGACTTCACAACTATACTAGAGTGAATACAAGTATGATCTCCAGGACACATTCCCTTCAGTTTCAAGCTTTAAAATTTATAAACACTTCAATCTTAGTCCAAGTATAAGCTATAATCGTTGTAGGAATCCTAAGGAGCATGGAAATTATCAATCTATATCTAAGCCAAATTGAAAGCCTAAATATAAAAAGGGGTTTTGTAGTTGTTGGTTTTGAGGTTTCTAGTTGACTAAGATAGAAATCTAGGTAACTAAGGAGTGCTAATTAAGATAGATTGGATTACGAAGTTTATTAACTAATGTTGTTATCTCGGGTTAGGGAGTTGTTGCTTCGGTTTTACTAGCTACCCGATCATCTGATCCGAAATAACCGTACCACTAAGTGATTTCTCTATCAATGGGACCTATTGAATCAAGATAAACATCTAGAGGTCTTAAGTGCTACAAGTGCCTTTGCATATCTTAATGTGGAAGTTTGATTCTAATCTAGCCAATTGATCCAGCAATTTCTTAGGAATTCAACTAGCTCTCTAGATCTATTCTCCTAACAAGTTAAGCCATTTGAGAGAGTACAAACATAGATCTAGGCTATAAGCACACAAAGGTTTCCACAAATCAAACCCTAATCTATATTCCATAGATCTATTAGGGTAGAGAAAACCTCTCAACTAATCAATTGGGCTTTACCCACTAATATCTAGGATTAAAAGGGGTAGAGGTTGAAAAGAGTGATAGGAGGAGTCACTAATCTCCATGTCTCTTCACCTTTAAAGAACCATGATTAGGAGACCTAAACCTAATTGGTTTCAAAGAACTCAACTAATTAACCCTAATTAAGACAACCATTATCACTCTCTCTCTCTTAATTAACTTCCTTAATTAAACTTTAATTAAACATAATTGTCTTACATAACTAAAATAAAAAGAAAAGAAGAAAATAAAAATATTTACAAAGCTACCTTTTATGGTAGCAAAAGATAAACCTAGGCAAGACTAAAAAGGAAGTGTGGAGAGGTGTGTGTTTCCCCTATGATGGGACAAGCTCTATTTATAGGGGAGCTTGGTCGGTTTGGGGCATTTCCATCTTTTTTTTTTTTGCTTTTGGCTTCTACCTATCGATCGATATGGGTCTCGATATTCTCCATCCCATATCGATCGATACGTCTTCGATATGAGTGAGGTTCGACCAATCGGTAGTTTGCTCCCTTGCCTTTGATCCTTGACTTGCTTTCTCCTTTTTGAGCTCTTTTCCTTCCTTATTGACCTAAAATCACCTGAAATACACAAAATACACGAATTCGGACTCCTAGGACGCCTAAAGTGGAAATCTACCCTAAATGCATGAGAAATGACATGAAGATGTGATAAATTGGATAAAATCTTACAAAAATCAGGTGCTAAAACACTCAATTTCCAATCTCATAATGTGACTTCTAATTTCCCTTATATTGATTTGGGGAAGATTTTCTTGAGTTCAACAGAGGTTCGTTACTTGAGTTCATCCCTTAAATTTTAGTTGACTGCGATTGGTTTTGCCTTCTTATCAGGTAGGGACAATTTTAGTTGGGCCTTATTTTTCTTTACTTATAGGATTTTGGCACAAACAGTAATTCTCTCAGGCGACTCACCAGCACTGGGAGTCACGATTATCACAGGCAGACATCACGAAAAATCACCCAACAATTTTACAATGCAATGTTATAAGTGTTAAATTTCATTTCGGTGTCAAAGTCCTTGACTAAAGTAGTCTAATACAAATGGCCCAAAAGAACTAAGCATGTGTATTTGGTTAATCGATTCGGATCGATCCTTCCGATATTCGGGTAGGTCGGATATGGAACTTTAGGAACCATATAAGAAACGGTCAAATTTCTTTTCAGTTGTTATACCTCTTGAATTTGTTGGGATAATGTAAAAGATAATCATACATATTTTCGTGTAAATTTTAATTTTTTACTTGAAGAATTCTTTTTGCAAAAAAAAAAAAAACTCTATAATCAGCTATTGTGGTTTAATCTTAATCTTATTACAATTTTTTGATTTAATATCACAACATTAGTCTATGTCAATTTTAAATTCATAGTTGAAGGATTCTTTTTGCAAAACAAAACTCTAAAAATAGCTATTGTAGTTTAATCTTAACCATAATATGATTTAATACTAAGTAAAAATAATATTTCTAAAATAATCTTCTGTGAATAAAACCTTAAGTCTATTGAATTATTTATGTGTCTTCAATATTTACAAATTTGATACAAAATTAAACAAATGAGGAAAAAAGAAAATTTAAAAGAGAAGGTAAATAATAAGAACTTTTTTAAAGTTGGATAAAGACGTAAAAAAAGAGAAATGTTTTTAAAAATTTGACTAACATCTACTACAAATTAAAAATGTTAAACTTTGACTAGTATTTACTATAAATTGTTGGTATCTCAATAAAAATTATTAGTATTTTTTATTTAATTTAATTAACGAATAAATATTTAGAGTAAAAAGAAATTTAGACCAATTAATAATTGACAACATATCAAGAGTTTGTCAAAACTTATTGTATATATGAGAAATTGTCTCTTTATATTTTATTATCATTTTAAAAAAAATTTTAATCATGATAGACTCATTAGATACTATTAGATACTACCAATTGAGGTAAGTCATCATGTAGATTTGTAGAAGAAAAAAAATGTCTTTGTTTTGAGACATCTAGATTGTAAAATAATATATAGATAAACAAATTTATCCTGATTATTCAATTAAAAAAAAAATATGGTTTTGTTTTTGACTTTTTCTTTTAGTTTTTCTTAATGATTTTCAAATTTGATTTATTTTCAATAAAATCGTAATTATAGTTATAGATTTGAGGAATACATATAAAAAATATAAGCAAGTTGCGTATAACACTAATCTTCATGATTGATCGTTTTGTCTCGACAGCTAGGCAACAATAATGATTATCGGACTATGAATGTGCTTTGATGTAACCATAGATTTTTTTGGTCTTATTTTATTTATTTTTCTATGTCGATTTAGATAAATTATTACACCACATACGTACGTTTTTTGTGACAATATAATAATCTTGGCAAAAATATCAAATCATTGATTAAAATTTCTTCTCAATAATTTTCATTGTTCTATAATCGAATTAATAAATGAGGTACGTGGTGCAATGGTTTATTCAAATTGATATAGAAAAATGAATTAAAAAAAAACAATATTTTTTACCAAGATGAAATCTATGGTTGTATCGAATAGTAACCATAGTCTGGTTCCGGTCATCATTATTGTTGCCTAGTTGTTCGAGACAAATCAATTGTATTTTTGAGTACATGAAATGTTAAATATTTGTATTTTAATTTACCAACTAGCAAAATATTAGGATTTTAATACACATTTTTTATAGATGCTAACGTCCAGTCAAGTCAACAGAGCTATAACCTATGTATCCAAAAGTTAGATTTATTTAAGTTATATCTTTGTGGATCTGATAATATAATAAGTTTTAACTGTAGTGTATTGGCTTTGAAGCTTTTAACCACTTACGAACTCGGGTTCAAAACTCACTTTCCACCATTTTTTTCTTTTTAAGATCTATCTGTTAAAACCCGAGTTCCGAACTTCCGTCGATTCTGGACTGATTGAATAGGATTCATATTCATAGCACTACAGGAAAATCGCTCATTGATAGCGTCCAAAAAACGCTATCTATCGATATCGCAACGTATTTAGAAATGATGTGTCTTCGACCGCGACAATAGGTCCTAGACCTATCGTAGCGGTTTTATGTTATCCTACATTAGTTACATTTTTAATAGCATTTTCTTATATGCAATTGTATATTGTACAATAGCGGTTTATTTATGTTATTATTTTGTTAATTTACGTCATAGTTGCTACTTTATCAGACTACACAATATTTCTGATAGCGTTTTTGTAAACGCTATTGGTATGAATTTTTAATACAACAATTTATGTCTGTTATAGGGTACACTATAATAGCATTTTATTAATAAAATAGTTTTATCTACACTAACAAAAATTAACTTTGCACATAATTTTTTGTATTTTTATCATAATTTGCCGAAAATTTTAATTTAATTTAAATATGTTTGCTTTAAAAATAAAATTATAATTTAATATATTTAATTTTAAAAAGAAAATCTAATTAATTCATAATACAAATACAAAATACATAGTTTAATTACGTACAAAAAAATTACTTAGTGGTAAATTGATGTTATGAATACATTCAGCTTTTCTTCCTTAGACTCGACGAGCCTTGCCTCGGGAAAGACTCTCCTTCTTGTTTCAGGCGTCTCTGTTGAGACGAGTTGCGTGCATTGCTTTGCATGTTATTGATAGCTATGCGGTACATTGGATCGATGTCTTCTTCATCTTCCTCAATGCGGATCAAGTATTTGAGAGCTCTCCGGTATTGTAGTTATGTGAACTCAACCACATCATCATATGCTTCTTGTTGTGGCTGTTGGTGGAGATGTGGTATGAATCCGCAAATGAGACGTCTCCTTGCTTGCTCGTTATTTGGTTATTGGGGTTTTTGGTGGAGTAATTGAATGATTTCATATGCCGAGTGTCTATAGACAATGTCTTTCTTTGCTTCCATTTATGAATCGTAACTTAAAGCAACAATTAAATGTTGAACGCAAAGAATAATTTTTAAAAAACCAGAACCGGAAAGTCTTGACAATAATGAATGATAAATCATATATATGTTAAATATAGAAATGATTAGCAACTGTAAAAGTAAATCACTTTACCTTAATATGAAATCCTTTATTGAAGTAAAGTCTTGAATTCGAAACCTGGGAAAAGAAAACTGCAACAGTTAATAAGTATTGTTGGTTTTGAAGGAGAGAGTAAGAGAAATACCTTACCTTTAGAATTATGTGCCACCTTTGCTCGTTCGTGTTTTAACCGTCATGAAAGCTACAAAATGAAACAAAACGGAATTGTATCAAATTGTGAAACTTATAACTAAGATTGGATTGGGCCTAAAAGTTTGTATGATTTCATATAAGTTCAACATATTTTACCTCGTTTCTTTTGCTGCTTGTTGCAGCTCCGAAATCCGGATCCCTGGCCCAAATCTCTTCACAGAAGACTAAATCCTAGTACTAAAAACGTATAGGTCTTAACCGAGTCCTCTACAACGGCGCCAAAAACTTGATAGTGACTAAGTTTTACACTAGAAACTGCAAGTGCACAGCAAAGGAAATTGTAGTACTTAAGGGTCAAATCCACAAGGACTTGGTAAGACACAATGATTTCTAAGCATGCAATGAATTCAAGTTTGATATGTTCTCAAAGTCCCTAAACCGAGTTTCCTACGATTTTATGCTAATTTTCTCACCTAAGATAGATCCAACAATTAACGTAATGGCTTAATTCTAGGTGATCAATCTAGGACAAGTAATTAAGAACAATCAAAGACAAAGAGTTCAAAATAAACCCTAACAACAAACATCAACCTTATTTGGAACAACCTTTAGACTTAACAAGAAAACTACTAAGACATGGAGATTGAATTTTTTTTTAAAAACATGTTTTGAGTAGAAAGCATTTCAGATTTAAGAGAATAATCAAAAAATGGTTCATAAACAATCATTTCTTCTCCCTAAACAATCTCTCTCTCAAAACCTAGAATAAAATAAAATCCAGCCTAAACAATGGCTTAAATTATGTATTTATAAGCAACAGGGTCGTCCTAGGTCTTGGATTTGTGAGAATAGGAAACTTCAAATCCAATCAGTAATAGGAAATATATATTTTCTTTTTTTCTCTTGTCATCTTCCGCCAGATTTGACATGTATTCATTAAAACGAGCATAACTCGAGCTTCAGACATCCAAACAACTCGAAACCACTTAGAGATAATTATTAACTTCCTTATCTTAATTTTGTTATGTAGAATGTCTCCTGAATCATCCAATAAGTAGTCTAACGAATGCAAAACTTCTGAAACTCATTTTATTCTATACATTTCCTTTTCTTGTCCTTTTTCTTCTAAAATCTCCAACTCATCCTTAAACCTATAAAAACATATGCTAGAAAATTATAAAAAACCTAATAGACTATATAATTGTGGGTTAAAAACCCGTAAAAACATTTGTACCCCTCCACCAACGCCATGTTGGATTCTTGTTGGCCACAGAGACCAGGCAAACCACAAGTGCTGAGATTTTATCAGTTCACACCGGATTTCATATAAAAGGCCCTATGGTCATGATCTCATATGCCAAGTATACACCAAAAGATCCTCGTGGTAACCTGGACTTGATGGCCCTCATAACCCTGATGGCCATATGTTAATTAAGGATTAGAAACCCTGACTCACAAATAGACTGACTGAACTAAGACTCTACGCGATTTCGGGACAACAAACCATCAACATGAAAAGCTCATGCAAAAATAAATCAACAACTTGCAAGGCATAAACAACTGGTACACATATAATTCAACCATTAATCTTGCATAATTGCAATGTAAAACGATTCAACCAACACTGTTCCATAACCTTCACCATCATCGATCCTAATGGAGTCGGTGGAACTCAAACACAGTCCAAACATATACAAACAGGGGACTCGATTACTCACACACTAACATGGCCTATTTGGAACCAAGCAAGAACTCGTACCCGCTAATACATACTAAACCACATACCTGAACTGGCTATCTGCCAAGGATCAGCTTAACACTCGAGATCTAACTATATACCAAAACTCGGTGTTGATGGTGGGATTAGCACCCCTTATCAACAACTCAACGATATTTGATATTTGGTCCTTCTGATCTCGTCTTGAGCCGAACTTGGGTTATAAACCCGAACAAGGGGACTTTAATTGTCTCCTTTAGCTCAGAAGCCGACCAGAAGGGGAATAGATTAAATCTTCTCGAGGTCCCATAAATCTCGGAAAATAAGGTAATTACCCTAAATTTAGCACATGAGTTTAAATGTACCAACTACCTAGCCTATAGAAAAGAGGATCCCTCCCTCCTTAGAAAAGGATCTTCTCTTAGATAAAACAATATCGGCATTCCAAGCTCGTCTTTGTACTCTTTTGAATAGTCAATAAAGATTATTTGACTAAATTTTTTTTTAAATCCATTTAGTTAGTAATAATTTAAAATTTAACCTCTGCATCAACACTTGACTCAATCATTAACTAAAAAGAAAAACATGTCAGAATGACAACAACAATAATAACTACATTAGAAACGATAATATCCACTATTAAATTTCCCAACAGGCAATAACTACAATAACTACCCAACCGGTTATAAATACACTCAACCATCAATAACAGTAACCATAGACATGTTGCATATATGATCCTAAGAAATGAACGGAAAACGTCAAATTGATAAATAAGCGGTTTCAACACTTTAAAGTGGTTAAAATGATCTCTAATAAGCATACAAGCATAAATTAAAGTGATAATTTCTAGGATTTTAAAGTAATATGGTATATATGAAAATATATCTAACCTAATGCAAAAAAGAATAAGTGGCTTTAACACTTTAAAGTGGTGAAGAGGTCTCTAACTAATCATACTAGCACAAAATATAGGTTTTCAAAACTTACCAAAACTTATGGTGAGGTTAGTGATATATTGATATTTTGACCAGTTTTCGCAAGCATATTATATACGGTTTTGTAGTCTTTTCTACACTTTAATCAGGATAAACAGGAGATTTCATGAGATGGAGCAATTGAAGAAGACTTAGATAATTTTGAGCACAAATGAAGAAATATTGAACCGAATACAAATTCAACCGACTTGATGATGAAGTCAACCGACTCGTTATGGTCGGTCAAAAGAAAGAAAATTACTTTTCTGGGTTTTTCTAAACCCGCAGTCTTTGAAACCCATTGCCGACCTAGAAGTTTGTTTCCTGGAGTTATATAAGCGACCTTAAGCAGAAGGATTATGTCAAGCCTTTAAGTTATCAAGAAGCAAGTCTCTCAAACCACCAACTTCTTACTTTTTCCTTAAGGAGTCGCTTTGTTATCTAGGTTTCTTGAGTTTTGTTCACTACTTTGGATTAAAGATAGAAAGACCCACGAATTTTTTTACTGTCTAAACCCTACTCTCTTTACTTTTATGCAAGCTTTGATATTAATATTGAAGATGGTTTTTCTTGCTATGTGTGAGTAGTTTACTTGTTAGATCTAGGAGTTTTCAATGGTTTTATAGATCTCTACAGCACTTAGACATAGCGATCATCAAGCCAACATTTCATATCAGACCACATCGCAGTTTCAGACAGACCGCCCACCGGCCGCCATCCTGTCCGCTCTCGAGTATCGATCCCGAAATCCCGCTAATCACGTCTCGATCACACAGTACGATAATCAAGTCTCGATACCATATGTTCACCATCGCGTCTGGATAACCAGTCCACTTCACCCATCTATCACATCGCATGTATTGTTCCTACTGATTAAATTGTATCACGTCACACCACTAGACCCATGGATCCACATCAGGAAAGTCAAAAACCGCACCGATAACCGTTCTTGGCGGTTATTCTCATATCACGAAGTCACCCAATGCATCAATGATCATTCATATCATCGTGCTGATCTATGCTATTCGTCATGTTCCCACTGTTCGATCAAAACGAGCGAAAGAACTCTTGATGATTACTGCCTTCCCACAAATTATGTGGTAGTATCGTTACACATCCAATCGCTCGGTTACAAACCTTTGATTCTCTTTTGATAAAAAAATATAACCGCTCGGGCTACCCACTGTCGAGATTCTCTCTCTTTTACTCATTTTTACTCATTCTCTCTTCACTCACGAGATCGTTTCCCATTTTCTTTTATTCAGTTTGGGACGATTTATTATTCATAACAGCCAAACCATCCCGCTAACTTTCTCTTTATTTTATTCATGTGATTAATTAAATCAGCCATTCTTTTTATTAATAACAGTCCTGCCAATGATTTAAATAAATAGCCGCATTTTATTTAACTTCGAAAATTGGATAAACCGCCCAATATCTTGTCTGAATTCAAGCATATATCCCACTAATCTTCTCGGCACATAAAATCTCTAGTTCAGCTCGAAACACTCGGTCCGACTAGTTCTATTCCGGAACCACCCAAACTAAGCTTAGTTTCCCTTGATTATTTCACTTATCCATCTTAATTCATCCAAAATAACCCTATCATTCGATCAATCCATCGGCAATGATTGAGTTACTCAAACATTCGGATTCCCTCTTAGATTCGATCTAGGTCCACCTTATTCCATCGATCCAAGAATTCCATAGTCAATCCGTGTTTTAGATGGGTAACACTAGCTAACAAACCAGACCGGTCTAGTCATATAAGCTGACCGGTCACTCACCGATACCCATCCCCTTATATAGCATTAGTGTCATCTTCTGATATGACAACATAAGACAATGATATGTCTAAGGAGTCATCATCCCCTTAATGAAATATTCACCGTACCACCCCGAATTTTTTTTTATCAAACCTTGAGATACATCGTAAGGTAGTTTTAGAAAAATTCCCAACTTAAATTTACAACTTTAATTTTTGGTCGTCTACTTGATCCATTTCCCTGTTGATACTGGGTTCAACTTCTAACTATTTATAATTAGAGGGGTTCATTTTTTTGGAGTAAGTTAAGTAAATAACAAAGACAAAAGATTCCTCGGAAAAGAAGTATTATTATTGATATCGGTTACAAGGGTGTTAACTTTACCAAAGAGAAGTATTAAACTTAGGTTTGCTAGTAATTCTTCTCCTCGATTCTAAAAGTAGATGTTAGTGAAGGGGGGTATGTGTTTATATGCCTCTGTAGTTGGTTATTGTTGATGGTGGGGTTTTACCCCTTATCGATAGTTTGGAAATAATTAGAGTTCGGTCCCTGCCGAGCTCTTCCCTAGTAACTTATTAGGTTATAAGTCTCGACAACAGGAATATTAACCCTTGGCCCAGATGACCGAGGGATACCTCGGTTAAGAATGATTAAATTTAGTGTCTGAAGCGGGGGTATAAACAAAATCGTCCTAGGTCAAAATCTAAAGCTCGGACAGTATAAGATCAAATCTTATCATAGATTCCCTAGTCTTGGAAAAATGGAAATATTCCATTTTTCCGAGGTTAGCGCATGGGCTTACTAAACCGACTATTAAGGATATATAAATACATATCCCTACTAACTAATAATATTCATTCATAATCGTTTAGGTTTTACTTCTCTTTGATAAAGTTACCTCGGCATCCCGAGTTAACAAACATTGTAATCAAAGTCATTAATAATACATCCTTTTTCTGAGGTTTCCTCTTGTTTTCTTACTTTATACTTTTCCAAAAACGAACCCCTCTAATTATAAATAATTAGAAGTTGAACCCAATATCAATATTTGGCACGCCAGGTAGGGGGGTGGCTTCTATTTAGTAAAACAAAGAGATCTCAGGAATGGAAAAATATATCGGTGTGATTATCGATGGTTCGAGTTCCAAAGGAACTATAAAGAAGCGTATTCGAGAAATACCAAAGACTCGATCTATAAACCCAGCCCCAACATATCATTCTTCGGCAACCTTCACAGATGAAGATCTTGAGGGAATTATAATTCTTCCAAACGACCCTTTAGTCATCCGTGTCTTCTTGGCAGAAAATTTCATGGAAAAGGTGCTCATAGATACTATGAATCGGATGAATGTTGTATCTAAAGACATGAAGTTAAATCCAGATAAGTGCACGTTTGCAGTTACCTCGGGAGAATTCCTCGGATACTTGGTAATAGAGCGAGGAATAGAAGCTAACCCAAGACAAATCTGTGCAATAAAGAACTTCCCGTCCCCAAAGAATTCAAAGGAAGTGTAGAGGCTCACGGGGCGAATTGCAGCTCTGAATCGATTTATCTCACGGTTAACTGATAAGTGTTTGCCCTTTTAAAATCTTTTGAAAGGGAATAAACAATTCGAATGGAATAGCGATTGCGAAGAAGTCTTTCAAGATCTAAAAAGATACATGTCGACCCCTCTGATTTTGAACAAACCCAAAGATGGAGAAACCCTTTTCCTTTATGTTTCGG
This sequence comes from Euclidium syriacum, assembly GCA_900116095.1. Lineage (NCBI taxonomy): Eukaryota > Viridiplantae > Streptophyta > Magnoliopsida > Brassicales > Brassicaceae > Euclidium > Euclidium syriacum. The sequence continues at coordinate 1,095,329 of FPAK01000013.1, forward strand.
TATCAAAATCGGCCATAAGTGGCGTGCTGGTCCGAGAAGATAGAGGAGAGCAAAAACCGATCTTCTATGTAAGCAAGTCGTTGCTCGACGCGGAGACGAGATACCTTGCTCTAGAAAAGTTAGCAATTGCCGTAGTGATAGCAGCTCGGAAACTCCGACCTTATTTTCAGTCACATCTGATCGCCGTGATGACAAGCCACCCTCTCCGAACAATGCTACACAGTCCCGGAGAGTTAGGACGGCTGGAAAAGTGGGCTGTCGAACTCAGTGAATATGACATTGAATATCGAACTAAAGCGACGATTAAATCCCAAGTTCTAGCTAATTTCTTGTACGAACTACCTCCAGAAGTAATGTCAATAGCCCCCCATAACGAACGGTGGACCCTCTTCGTTGATGGATCTTCATCCAAATTCGGATCCGGGATCGGGATCTGGTTGAAGTCTCCAACCGGAGAGGTTTTAGAGCAGAGTTTCCGTCTAGCTTTTGAAGCATCAAACAATGAGGCGGAGTACGAAGCCTGAATCGCAGGACTTCGTCTTGCAAAACAATTAGTCGCTCAATATCTCCGAGGTTGCTGCGATTCTCAACTAGTAGTTAACAAGTTCATTGGTGAGTTTGAAGCAAAGAAAGATCGAATGGAGGCATACGTGAAGTTGGTGAAGCATTTAGCCGAACATTTTAAAGAATTCGATTTAAAATGGGTTCCACGAAGAGAGAATACGATGACAGACTCTTTGGCCGCTCTTGCAACAGCGTCAGATCTCCATTTAAAAAGAGTAATTCTAGTCGAGACGATCGACTATCCGAGTATCAGCAATAACAAACAGCACGCTTTGGCAATCGAAGACGTAGAAGAAGAAGAGGCTCAACCGGAAATCCTCGGAGAAGATAAAGAAGATTGGAGAACACCAATTGTTCGTTGTATTAAAAACGGCGAGGTCCCATCGGACAATTGTTCGTTGTATTAAAGCTATGGCTGCCCAATATTTAATAATGGACGATGTTCTTTTTAAAAGATCCGCCGGAAGATTGATGCTCCATTGCATTGGTAAAGAAGAAGCAAACGAAGTAATGACTTCTAGCTGTTAAACTTCGGAGACTAAGGTATTATTGGTCAACCATGATGGCAGATTGTGACAAATTTACGGCACGTTGTGAAAAATGTCAAAGACATGATCCCGAGATTCATGCACCAACAGAGCTACTCATGTCGGCAGTACCTCCTTATCTGTTTATGCGATGGCCTATGGATATTGTAGGACCTTTTCCAAAGTCGACTAGCGGGAAACATTTTTTCCTAGTCTTGACTGATTATGTCACGAATTGGGTCGAAGTAGCAGCTTATCCGAAGATTCAAAGCGGGGAGGTTGAAAGTTTTGTCTGCAAAAATATAGTCTCCCGTCATGGGATTCCTCACGAGATAGTGACGGATAATGGCTCACAGGTCATCTCAAATAATTTTGAAATTTTCTGCGAAAAGTGGAAAATCTGCTTAAACAAATTGACTCCGAGGTACACACAAGAAAATGGACAAGCTGAAGCTACGAATAAAAAAATCGTTGCCAGGATAAAGAAAAGACTTCTTGGGAAAAAAGGAAGATGGTCGGACCAATTGGAAGGAGTACTATGGTTACACAGAACTACTCCTAGAAGTGCGTCCGGACATACCCCCTTTTTGCGTTCTCATGGCATGGAAGCAATGTCTCCTGCCAAAGTTAGGGTTCCGAGCCTGCAAAGAACCCTGATGATACACAATACCGAGATCAACAATGTAAAGTTAAAAGAAAGGAATGATGAAATACAAGAATTTCGGAATCACGCTCTACTTCGTATTCAAAACTACCAACAAATCGCTTCTCGATACTATAACAAGAAAGTCTGATATCACCCTCTCGATGAAGAAGACTTAGTTTTACGGATGGTGTTCGAGAACATGAAAGAACCCGGAGCTGGAAAGCTCGGAGCCAAATGGAAGGGTCTTTACTTAATCGAAACAAAAGTAAGACCTAGAGTTTATCGTTTGAAGACTATGGAAGGAGAGGATGTTTCTCGAGCTTGGAATTCATTCCACCTAAAGAGGTACCATTGTACCGATGAGCCACATAATCCTTTTTTTGAGGTTAAAAAAAATAAAAAAATAAAAAAATAAACATAGTAGGTTCGAACTACGGATGTTTTGATCCCTCTTGGGTATGTAGGCAACTCTTCGGAGTACAACTATAACAATAAAAAAAAACAAAATTGGTGCCTTGATTACGTACTCGAGAAAAGGGTTTATCCGAGAGCATTTAGACGACCAAGCGTATGTTGATCAATGACATTACCTTTATTTCCGGTTGGTCCGGAAGTCGATGGTTTAGGCTGACGAGCTTCTTCTAGTTCACGCTTTAGATGCCGAACTTCATCAACGAGCTTAGCGGATTTTTGTGCTTCTTCCGAAGACATCTTACAAACAGCCGCAAAATCAAGAGAAGACTTCTCCACCATAAGTCTTAAACTCATGTTTTATTTCCTCATTGCCGATTGTTTTAGCTCGGAATTCGACAGAAGACAGTTGAAATAAGATGCCGTCTGTAAATAGGAACGAGGGTCAGATAAAATTCGATAGAGAAGGAGATACAAATAGTTATGAGACCTTAAAGAATGAAGAAGCTACAGTTTGGATTAATGAATCCTTGTCAGCCTCAGAAAGGAGAGGAAGAGGGCTGGATCGACCTCCAAGTCTACCGAAGAGCTTCGCGCATTCCCTCTGATCTTCGAACAAAGGGACATTCTTTCCAAAGGAGTATCGGAAGGAATGATACGAGGATGAAGCTGAGGGACCTTGTTGAGCTGGCTCCTTTTTAGTGGTCTCGGAAAGTGGCTTCGGGAGACCTGTTGGAGTAGAACTCGGGGTGACAGAGCTTGGAGTTTTAGTTTTTGGCGGAGGCATGGCTTCGCGGATTTTATTTTTGTCCTGGGTTGGGACAGGAGGAATGCTGGCATTTCTTGTCGGAATGGCGGATTCTGAGATTGTTGTTATCGGATTTTTCTCCGAATATGTTGGGTTCAGGTTCGTCTCGACGGCTGTTGGAGCAGTCGAGGTATTACTCGAAAAAGTAGAAGGACGCGGGAGAGCTATGGGTTTGCTTGCTGAGGTATCCAACGGAATGAGGGACTTCTCGGGGGAAGATTCAGTCTTCCTCTTCTTTGATTTTGACCTTTTTCAGGAGATCCCGAAAAGAATCGTTTGTTAGTCGTCAACATTGAAGTATTCACCTCGGAAGGGACCGATGTTTTGTTTGGTGTCTTTTCCTCTTCGATTTTCAATACCTCGGGTTGTGGTACAAATACCCGAGGTTTGTAATTCTTAAGACTTTTCATGAAATGGTTCGACATTGTTAGAGAGAGAAAGAACAATTAGAGGTTTCTTAGAGAAAGTATGAGGAGATAATTAGGTTTTGAGGAAGGGTTATTTATAAGGCTTAACCTTTTCGTTCCGCATCCACATTCAATAATGCTTGTTTTCGAGATGACACATCGCATAGGAGTTGAAGGGTCCTGTAATACCAAAGGATTTCGCGCCAAAAAAGAATAAGACCTTTCGTTATCCGGTGTTTTCCCGCCAAACTGAAGAATGAAGAATGTTGGAAAATTAAAACTAAGACTATTGAAGACGAAGATCGACTAATACCGAACTGCATTTATTGAAAAGCTATTTAGAATAGAAATTCGTCAACGCTGCCCGTAGATATCATCGGACGAAGTGGGGGGACTTACTGTTGATGGTGGGTTTCTATCCCTTATTGATAGTTTGACAATATTAGAGTCTGGTTCCTGCCGAGTTTTTCCCTAATAACTTATTAGGTTATAAGTCCCGACAACAGGAATATTAACCCTCGACCCAGATGACTGAGGGATACCTCGGTGAAGAATGATCAAATTTAGTGTTCGAAGCGGGGGTATAAATAACATCGTCCTAGGTCGAAGTCTAAAGCTCGGACAGTATAAGATCAAATCTTATCACAGATTCCCTAGTCTTAGAAAAATGGAAGAGGTTAGCCCATCGGCTTACTAGACCGGCTATTAAGGAGGATATATAAATACATACCCCCCCCTTACTAATAATATTCATTCATAATCGGGGAGAATAAGAACTAGATCGCCTAGGTTTTACTTCTCTTTGATAAAAATACCTCGGCATCCCGAGTTAACAAACATTGTAATCAAAATCATTAATAATACATCTTTTTCCCGAGGTTTCCTTTTGTTTTTTTTTTTACTTTATACTTTTCCAAAAACGAACCCCTTTAATTATAAATAATTAGAAGTTGAACCCAATATCAACAGTTATCTAAGCCCATCGGCTAATCTCGGAAATATGGAAATATTCCATTTTCTCGAAATCAGGGAAGTTTTGATAAGATTTGATCTTATTCTGTCCGAGCTTAGACTTCGGCTTTGGACGAATTAGTTTATACCCCCGTTTCAGACACTAAAATCCAACCATACTTTACCAAGGTATCCCTCGGTCATCTGGGTCGAGAGCTCTAATCCTATTGAATGGGTTTTTGACCTAATTCGTAATTAGGGAATAATCGGTAGGGGCAAACCTTAATTATTGCCAAGCTGTTGATAAGGGATGCTAATCCCACCATCAACAGTCCCGTTGGCCAAATCCAGAAACTTGTGTGTTACAATTCTCTCCCACTTAGAATCTATTCGTCCTTGAATTGCACATCGTTAGAATCATGTTCCATTTTTCTAATCCCTTCTAGAATCTGCTTAAACACTTAACTAAGATTCTCGCTCCTTCCCGAGCAAACTCTTATCGAACCATTTCTATTACTTATGTATCCATCGTTATTTTTCTCGTATCTAATCTCAAGTAATATATTCACTCATCTAACTTCCTCAATCCCACCATAGTCGCACAAGACTGGTTTGACTTTCCCAATTCTTTCCCCATCGATGTCACTTATCGACCCGACCTCATATCCTTTAGCTTAGACGATTAATCTCTCCAAGACTTGATCTGAGTCACTTGTTATGCGAACAATCAAAATCCTTTTGATTTGGTTTACCACATTCTCATCTCGCAAACTTAACTTGAGAATTTCTCAAACAAGTCGTTGTTCTACCCTTGTGGAACTTACCATGTCATATTTGCAACACTCTAGACAGTATCTAGGACGACCGGCCGCAAACTATTAAACAAGAAAATGTGAACCTAACGACCTAGGCAGTCCTAGAACATTCCTATCTCATTAGTTTCTCTTATCCAAAATGTATTTTTTAGTTATTTCTCGAAGGTATTCTATAACCTTCCATGAACTTCAACATCAGTTCTCAGATTCAGCGGTTTAACTTATCATAGAATGTTAGATTCATCTTAACATTCCATCATATACTTCCCAAGACAACTCATTGCCACACATAAAATTTTCTGAGACTTCACCGTCTCATCGGAACATTTCATAAAATGACATTTTTCTAACTCCACTTCCTAAGACTCAGATCTCTTTCCACATCACATAATTACTAGATTATTCACTCATGCCAGTCCAATGATTGGCGTCTAACATTAACATCACAAACTCCCCCACTTGGTTACTTCCAAGTCTTATGGAGTGCTTACATCCACCGATGCTCTACACATTCTTTGCTCAACCGGTTTACTAGTCAGCCTTTCTCACTTCCTGTCATTCATATACTTAATCAAGTAATGTATTGGTTTAAGAATTTGAATAAAGAAACTCCTTAAGTTCCTAACTACCCAGGTCATATAACCTTAGCACACTATTGAGTATGGAGGCTTAGCATATTTCAATCATCTTTAAGTTCTGATCTTCATAGATTTCCTATACACTTACAGTGATAACTGTTCCAACTAACATTGGTGGTCACGCTCACAATTAGCACATCTTGGCTCAGATTTTCACCCTAATGAACCCTTCATGATTATTTGGGCCTCATCTCTTTTCCGCCTCAATTAAAATTAGCACATAACTCACAACCATGATTAGGGAACCAATTTCATTGGTCCTTACATATCCTACTTAATCATTTTTTTCAACACACGGATTTTACGAGATCCTTACTTCCAACAAGTTACATCAGATCTTCTGATCTTCTTTGTTCTGTAGACTCTTCCAAGTCTTTCCATGACCTTTACAAGAATTGTGGATCATTCCCAATCCATGTAACCATCTTGGATCACTTTCGACCCTTATAACAAGTTAAGATACTTATTGATCCTTATAACTCTTGGATCACTCCATATCCTTCCAACATTTTATATATCCCTCTCGATCCTGATTAGATTACCTTCTGGATCACCCCAGCCCTTCTTTGCATATCTGGATTACAAATGACCCCTAATTATTGGACCTTTTTCTTTGCCAAACTATATCATTTTCCACAATGGTCCTCATTAGACCTAGACCCTCCAACAGATCCTAGCCTATTTCGACTAGATCCTATTTTTCACATTTGTCCTTTGGACTCGAACGCCTTGGTAACTCATATAGTTCTCAAGAATGATCCATCAGTCTGGCCTAACACCCATGCCCCAACATGTACAATTGGTCTCAACATACATTATAGAATTGTGTCTTGGCGAACACGACAGTTCCCATAAAAACTTCACAAACTAGGTAACACTTTAATAGCTTCATTTCAGATAGCAGTGACTAGCTCAGTACATATCCAGCTATTAACTCATCTTATAGCCATTCGACCACAATGATCTCTGATCTGAAGATCTTAATCCGGCCCATGGCCATTTGATCACAAGGACCCTTTACCGGTCAAAGCCATCTCAGTAAAATTATTCGGGTATACCCTTAGACTCATCAGTCTCAATAATCATTCGGACCATAAGGTTTCAATAATCCAGGTTCTGAACCCTTAACAGTATCTAGACCATAAGGTTTCAATAATCCGGGTTCTCAACCCTTAGCAGTATCTAGACCATAAGGTCTCCGTAATTCGGGTTCTCAACCCTTAACACTATATAGACCATAAGGCCTCAGTAATACGGGTTCTGAACCCTTAACAGTATCTAGATGATGTATCGTGGATTTTAAAGGTTTTCTACCATGATACAATTCTTTGATATAGTCGTTCTAGTATAATTTATGTATTTATACAAGTTTTACTAGCAAATGATGTTTTGGAACTAAAGAAGCTAAAGTGAAGATATTTGGAGCACAACTAGCAAAGGAGATGCATAGACAGAATCTGAATCCTAGAATTCGGACAATCTTCGACCCACTTAACCGACAAATAAGGAGACGATCTAATTTTCAATTTGTAGGCGGTAGTTAAATTTATTCTCCATTTGAATAAAGCTTATATGACATTTGAAACCTATGATATGGACGTTTTACTGAAGACATGTCACTCTAATGGGATATGCAAGACTGGCCCGACTCATTTTGTGGGCGAATCCATTTTGAATTTCATAAATGCATTGCTTGTGAAGAGTACATGTGTTGAGCTACCAAGGAAGTAATAACCCCTAAGGAGACTAGAGCAAGGAGGTTCTACCCTAAGATTGACCAATGGAGCTATAAAAGAACTCTTAATCAGCAGAAGAAGAGAGCCACTATCCAAATCAACCACAATCACACACAACATTCAAAGAGTCACTTGTTTCCAAATTGCTTTGTTACTAGACCTAGGTTTTACTTTCTTTGAGACTCTGGAGACGATTAAGAGGTTGTTCTTTACTCATATTGAGATCCACGACCCTCTAATCTTTTATTGTCTATTTTCATCTTTGATGCAATTCATTAATCCAATAATGATTTGTGTTGCCATCATCATGTCTGAGTAGTTTCCTTGTTAGATCTAGGGTTTTCAAAGGATCATTAATACGGTTTTTATCTGTAGAATAAGCCACGAGATTCTTCATTACAAATCAAGCTTAACACTTAGAAGTGACGTAATTAACCACGTCTAGGTATCTAGGTTGTGCTCTCCCAGAAACGAATTGGAAGATATTTGAGATATCTGTAGTGAGCAAGGTGCATTCCGTGTCATAGCCAATGCTTGTTTGGACACCTTGTAAACAGACCTAACTTGTGCGTTTTAAAGCTTGTTTATCTTCTGCGACAATCCACATCAACTTTTAAGATTTAGATTTTTAAACAAAGTCAATTTGCTAGAACAACCTTCGAGTTTTGAAAGGATAACGTGTTTAGAGTTCTAGAAGTCATCTAATAAACCGTGATTCATTGTTGCCCATTGAATTCTCCTAGATCTAATGTTTTAAGTCTTGCATACAACCCATCTTAATCAATTAGCTTAGTTACTCGATACTCCTTTATAAAATCATCATTGCATTAATCCAAGTTAGCCCTTGCTCTCTGTGGGATCGATGACCTCAATACTACATCAGTACAATGTGCATTTGCAGTCAATTTTCGGTGAACTACTTCACGCATCAAGTTTTTCTGGCACCATTGCTGGGGAGCTTCGATGTTAGTTTGGATATATTTTAGATTAGAAGAATTTTCATAAGAAAGGTTGTAGTTTCTTGTTACTTTATTGATCACTTGTGAAAGCTCTCTTCCTTGTTGGTATAAGTTATAATCAAAGATGAACCAAGAAAACGAGGTGAATGATCGATTTGAAGTAAAAGACGAAAACACGAGTCGACCGAACCAGTCTTCGGGACGACTCACTCGTAACTTAACTCAGGAAGAAGAAAACATAAGTCGACCAACCTAATATTTGGGACAACCGAATCAAAACTCAACTCAAGAAGGAGAATCGAAGAAAGGCGAGAGTGTTGTAGCAGTGGCTGAAGACCACACCAAGGAGGAAAGGCAAAGGCTACTGAACATTTCAGAGAGACGATGGTGAACCACCAAACCAACAAAAAAATAGGAGATATGAGCTCACCAATACCACCACAAGGGCAACCAATACAAAAGCTTATGGAGGGATAAGAAAAGGAGAAAAAGAAGGGCGTTGCTACCATAGCTGAATCTAGCCAGAAGTTGTGCTCAAAAAGCATTGAAGGAAAGACGATAGACTAAGGACCGACAGGATTGACCCGCTCAATCTATACAAACGCAGCCAACCACTTCCGAGTCGAACGACCTATCAACTGTTGATCGACTTGGCGAGCGAAGCATAGCTCGATGAGCTATAAGGTGAAGAACAAGGGACGACAGGGTAAATAGAACCTAAATCATGATTTATGTACTGATGATGGAAGTCCTAAAGGAAGAAAGGCATGACCCAAAATTCATACGAATTGCGCTAAAGGGAGAAGGACTCAACATGAGAACTGGCACAATACAAGATTTTTTCGGCATGACACTCTGTGAAAACTCAAATAGCTGCCCACTGAGAGACCTCGAAGCACTTGAAGACACACTGAAACGTGTAACCGCCAGCAATGTTAAGTACAACCAACTTTTTCTCAAGCTTTTCAAGTACTCACTAGCTGGAGAAGCCCTAATATGGTTCAAAAGCCTTGAACCAAGAGAAAAATAGACATGGTCTAATGTCAAGAAACAATTCATCGAAAGATTCCTAACAGAACCATGGGAGAACATCTAAAATTCAACCAATCGGATATCAAAATTTTCAATGAAGCATGGAGAAGGTATGGAGACCACTTAAGAGACTATCCCAATCATGATTTCACCCCAAACAAAGTTGTTTTAATCTTCCACAGAGGATTACAATGGGATAACCATTTCATACTAGACACAATGAGAAATGGCAATTTGGACAGATTAACCCCCAAGCAAGGAATAAAACATATAGGCGATTATGCAAGGAGTGAGAGCGCAAACTAGAGAGGAAACTATCAAGTGAGGAGATCCCACGAAGAAATAATGGGGCACGCGAAAGAGATGCATGAGATCAAGGAGATACTCCAATACTTGAAGGTTCTAGAGAGGAAGAAATGGATGAACTACGTCTAAGGAGTAAGAAAGTTCAAGAACAACCAAGTTTGGGATCCTTGCCCGATGAAGCTAAAAAGATGGTGCACACATTCATGGAAATTAAACAAATAGGGTTTAATCAATGGATTACCATGTATGATCACCCAAGTGATGAGAGGAACTGGAAAAAAAAGATGCCAAGTGAAGACTCACATCAACAAAAAATTCAAAGGAGGCTTCTGTTGATGGTAGGATTACTACCCCTTATCAATAGTTTGGCGATAATTGAGGTTCGGTCCCTATCGACCTTTCCATGATGATTTATCAGGTTATAAGTCCCTTAAATAGGATTGGAATCCTCGACCCAGATGACCGAGGGACACCTTGGTGAAGAATGATCGGATTTAGTGTCCGAAGCGGGGGTGTAAACAACTACGTCCCAAGCCGAAGTCTAAGCTCATACAGAATATGATCAAATCTTATCACAGATTCCCTGATCTTAGAAAAATGGAATATTTCCATTTTTCCGAGGTTAACCCATGGGATTAGATAACCAACTACTAGGATAAATAAATACACCCCCCCCCTTTATTAATTTTATTCATTCAGAATCGGGGAGAAGAATTACTAGATTTCCTAGGTTTAATACTTCTCTTTGATAAAATTAACTCGGCATTCCGAGTTAACACCCTTGTAACCGATATTATCAATAAAAGTTCTCTTTTCCGAGGTTTCTCCTTTTGTCTTTTACTTAACTTATTCCAAAACGAACCCCTCTAATTATAAATAATTAGAAGTTGAACCCAGTCTCAACATTTTGCGCGCCAGGTACGGGGTGTTCCTTTAGAAAAAAGTAAAAAGAAATTTCTGAAAAGTTAAAACCAATTACGGTTACAACTCATAGAAAACCACGAACGACTTGTTGGGACCAAGACTACAACCCAGGAATTCGAAATGCAGACTCGATTGACGAGCCAGGAGCACGAAGAGTCTTCAAGTGATATTTTGGAAATCCCTGAAAAGGAAACTCGGGATCGCAGACAGACAGATAAATTTTCAAAAAACCGCATATTTCAAGAAATAGATGGACGAAATACATTCCAGAGCTCAGAAGAAATAGAGGAGGATCAGAGCCCAATACCGAGGAGCCGAGAAAAGATTAATAGTATGAGGTCATTAGGCGGCAATCAGATTTCAAAAACAGATAATTCAATAGCAGAATTACATCGTGAACTTGGGGATATGAAAGCCTTGCTTCAAAACTCTTCCGTCGATGTTCCACACTATAATCAGACATTCAAGAACATGGACGATATTCCTCTAGAACAACAATGGTCGGACCTTATTCACTTAGAAACAAAAAGTTGGAATTTCCGACCTACGACAGAATTGGAGATCCAAGAACTTTTCTTAAGGCATTCACGATCACAATCAATCAAGCTAAGATCCCTTCATCCGAAAAAGAGGAGAAGCAATGTCAATACTTCGCGGAAAGTTTGCGCGAAAACGCCCAAACATGGATAACCGACCTGCCACATAAGTCAATAAGAAGTTTTAACGAGATACGGCAGAAGTTCCTGAAAAAATACATGTTCAACCTCGAATGGCCAGAAACGATCATTCGTTGGCGAATGTTGTTGTGATAGACAAATATTTTTGAAAAAAGTTATTTTTAATTATAAAATAATAACTTAACGTATAAGCATAATCTCAAAATGCAATATAATAACATTTTTTATTTTTTTAAAAAAGTTCAAAGTTAATGGATACCACACAATCTCATACATAGTAGAAAATAAAAAGTTTGAAATTAAATTTTGATTATTTTTTTATACTAAAAATGAAATATTTGAGTTCTTAATTTAGTTAGTTTTGAAAATTCCATCATCATACACGAGTTATCGTCTCATATATTCTTAGTGTGGATTTTTAAATCTCTACTACTCCTTAGTAATCTCTACTACTTCTTATTTTAATAAATGGACAAAACTACCCTCTAACAATTTTTAAATAAAAACTCAACGTCCTAGTTGTACCATCAGTTGTACTAATAATCCCCTAGTTGTACCCTAGTACCCTAGTATCCCCTAGTTGTAACCTAGTACTCGTATCCACTAGTTGTACTAGTAATCCCCTAGTATTACCTAGTGTCCCCTAGTACTCGTATCCCCTAGTTGTACTAGTAATCCTCTAGTATTACCTAGTGTCCCCTAGTATTATCTAGTTGTACTCTAGTATTACCTAGTATCCCCTAGTACTCGTATTACGAGTATTACCAGTATTACCACGCATAGGGGAATCGAACCCTGGGTGTACGCACACACGGGGACGCGCGTGGAGCTCGCAACCACAAAGCTACCGTGTTTTTTGTTGAAAACTTACCGATTTAATTATATGTAACCCTTACTACCCGAAAACAACCTTCATTAACGGTAATTTTGTCTTTCTACAATTGAGGAGTATCTCAACTTATATTTTCACCCATAAGAGTATATAAGCTCTTGTCTTAATACACTCGTCTTTATTTTAGTATGGTAACACATACAATATGTATTCAAAGTCATTAATTTTACAAATAAATTTTTTCACCACATTATAGTCAAAATTACCAAATAAAATTAAAAAAACTTACCAAGTACAATTACAAAACGTATCATCTGTTATGTAAAAGTAATTAGATTGAAAATTTATTGCATAAATACATCAAAATCTCTATAAATTAATAAGGTTAGGACTGGAAAAATTTATTAATTTATAGAGATATTAATTTATCTATAAATTAATAATTATTCTTTTATCGATAAATTAATACCTTATTAATTTAAAAAAGGATAAATTTTTAATCCTTAAGTTTTAAGACAAAACAAACAACATAGAGTCTTATTTTACTAAAATTGACTTAATTATATATGCATAGATTTATATACAAAACAAAGAACACTAGAATCTTACTGTTCTAAATTGATTTAAGTATATATGTATAAATTTATATACATCTTTATTAATTTATGATACAATTGAGATCATATATTTACATAGGAGATTCTAAAATATTATTATCTTATTATTTTATCGAATTCTGTTAAATTTTACACTACTCCGACTCAGGACCAGAAAAATTTATTAATTTATAGAGTTTAATAATTTATCGAGTATTAATTTATAGAAGTTTTACGTGTATAACTTTGTTTACCCAACAAGATCAACAAAAATCATCAGTTCTTAGTAAGCACAATAATTTCATAATGCGAAAAGTAAGTTGTAATATAAATATGTTTCATTTCAAAGAATATGTTGGAGTTTTTGTAATTGAAGAAGACAACGATTTTTTTTATCAAAACGTGAGAATCTCAATTATTTTTTCAATTTTTTTACAAGTATATTAACTACTAATGGCATGTATTTCTTCTTACAATAGTTTTAATTTTCAAATGATATTCTTCTATAGGTTTTGCTTGTTGTGAGATCAAAAGATATTCCAATAAAGAGTTGTTAGGTTTTGCTTATTGTGAGATCAAAAGATATTCTAGTAAAGAGTTGTTGCATCCTCTAAAAATATAACTAATGGCAACCAGACAATCTTCATCTCTTGTATTATTTTCATTGACGATTTCATCTCTTGTATTACTTTCATTGACGATTTTTGCTCTCATTCTTCTGCCGACGATTTTAGGTAACACTTTTTTGTTTATGTAAATTAAATTATTGCAAACCGAAATAATCCAAAATTCTCTTAAAATAAATCCAGAGATCTTTAATTTGCTTAGACATTGATTAATTTTGTATTTATTATTATTCATGTCTTTATTTATGAAAAATAGGTTAATATTACAATTATATAAGGAATGGATATATCAGCACACTGCATGTGATAAAGGAGGAGTGTGTTGAGATGATGTTTATGGTAGTGAATGTTGTTGAGAAAAGGATCACAAATCTCAAGATTCTCCTTTATCTAGTTTTATTCACTAATTAATTCTTTCTTTTATATGTCTTCTCAAATATATATGAATAAAAAATTATATTCAAATACTTTTTCATGTTAGACGATTCACACTATCACATGATTATTAAAAATCAAATGTTAATATATAAATCTAGCAAAATAACCACTCTTTAACTCTTTAACCATTGTCACATACATATGTGTTTTCAACAAATTAATATTTAGTTTTCTAAACAGTAGTTTTAGTTTTCTATTGTCAAAATAATTCAAAAAATATATTTACGAATCTTTAAAGAAAATACTTAATATATTTCTACAGTTGTGCTTTATTGTTAGTCAATGTTGTAATTCATGTTCGTTAACACTTTTTATGTGATACCCATATTTAAAATAAAATAAAAGTGGAACATGGTTGTAACGCTCTATTGTCATCACCTGTGTGGTTCTACTCTCTCTCTCTGATTCACATCCTTAAATCATTTCAATTCAAATACATTTACTCTAGAATGCAACTAGGACTTGTAATTTAAATGATATGTGTATTTTATTGATATAAGTAATCAAATCAACTATTTTCAACTCTTTTTTAATACACTAATATATTTTTATTTTTAAAGATAAAATTTTATTTATAATTTCAATTTTTATGTTCACATTTCAAATGAAAAATAACTCATTGAAAAATATAACATATAAGCACAATATAAAATGGAAACATAATAAATAGTACAACCTTTTGACAAAAGTCAAAATTACCAAGTAAAAATTTAGATCAATTGTTGTGGGTGGGTTTAATACCTCCGGGCCCAAATCAAAATGAAAATAAATGGATCCAAATCGCCTCAGATATCACCTCGCGGTCTAATTACGCGACCTTGTTCGCGAGATAATCAGCAGTCAAGAATTGACCAGAACAGACCAGATTCGAAGGGACGTTTTGTCACATCACACTTTTTTACCCTGTCAGATGGATCGAATGGACATTTTATTATTTTATAATAAAAATATATTTTTTTTCAAAAATATTTGTCTATCACAACAACATTCGCCAGCAACGATCTATATTCTATAAAACAGACTCCAACTAAATCACTCCAGAGCTTTATGAAGAGATTCAAAACAATGTACTTTCAGCTAGATATTTCAGACGAATTAGCCATTAACGCTTTAACTAATGAAATTTGGTACGAGACAAGATTTTGGGAAGAACTTTCAGCATATCGACTGTAGTCCATAGAAGATGCATTCTATAGAGCAGGTGTATACATTAGTGCATACGAAAGTAAAGCTCGGCTATCCGAAAGAGATAAAGATACTGCTAAAGGAAAATAAATAAAGCAAAAGTACAAGGAACCTCGTCGGCATTATGATAGAACGTTCGAACGAAAGGAAAAAGCAAAAGCAAGAGTCGCATTCTTGGCCGCCGAACTTCAAGGACAAAATCTAAAACAAAAGATCAAAGCCAGAATGAGAAAGGAAGGAGTCCTTCCATGGTGTTATTACCACACCGCTTACGGACATAGTACGGAGGAATGCCACAGTTTACTAGAGTACCTTTTAAAAGGTTATTTAGAGCATATTTCCGAAAAGCATAAAGTGAAAGAAACTCCCGCAAACAAATGTCTATCAGGGGCAAAGGAACGAATGTCGAAAAAGGACCTTGAACGAAAAAAATAATTCCCTCGGTTAGGCTCTTCTCCTCGACGAAAAAGGATAAATGTCATTTCAGAATTGACCACTGAGGCATGAGAACAAATTCAGTACCAAAGAGGACTGACTCCTCCACAGTGTAGTTTACAAAAGGAACTTGTCTTTACTCCCGAAGACTCGGAAGGAGTCGAGGTTCCCCATAATGACCCGTCAGTGGTCAAATTACAAGTTGGAGACTACCAAGTTACCCGAATATTAGTGGATACCGGAAGCTTGGGGAATGTAATGTGGATCGATGTTTTTCAAAAATTATGGTTGAAAGAAACAAATATCAAGCCAGGACTTAAGGGGTTGACAGCATTTAGCGGCGAAAATGTTCCAACACTCGGAACAGTAGAACTCCCAATGACACTTGGAGGAACAACGGAATCGTCAAGTTTGACGCAACAGAAAGGCCAATTCTACAAAATAATCCTCTAAACTCCCTATTAATGAAAGAAATAGTTTCTACATATCATCAATGTCTTAACTTTCCGACTCCACTTGGAATCTTCTCGGTGAAAGGGAATCAAACCGAGGCAAGATGCTGCCTCCAAGGGAGCCCAAAAGAAGATAGGGAAGTTAACCTTTCTTTCGAAGACGAAACACTGAGACTCAAAAAGCTTCGAATGTAGATTCTACAAAAAAGAAAAAAAAATGTTGATATCTCGGATTATCTGAGATAGTCAACAAATAATCAAACGTCAGAACTACGTGTGGCTTGATCCCTTCCGAGGGTACGTAGGCAGCCGTTTATGAGGTTCAGATACAACATCAAAATAAATCTCAGTTTTATAGTGATGAAGTTTCTATAACTCAACTATATTTAACCACGATTCACAAAAACAAAATCGGTGCCTTGATCACTTACCCGATAACAGGGTTCGTCCCTTTACACATTCTTTACCGAATGCAGCTGGAGATTTCGGAGCTTGATCAAGTAGAGCCGAGGAATCATAAGGCCTAGTCGGGTTATTGCCGCTTATGTTTATATTAAACATAAAATGCTTACCCAAAGAATCTAAAGATCTGATAAAGTAGGATCCAAGGATTAGAGGTCAAATAGTCAAGGTTTAACTTACTAAAACAAAATTTCGCCTTCGCCCATGAATATCCGGTAAATCTGCTGAAAGAACTTTTGAAAAAGACCAACATATAGAATACTCGAAGAATCTTTCCTAGAACTTTAAGTATGAATTCAAGGGAAGATAGATTATTTAAGAATAAGACGCAAAAAGTATAATCTCAGAAAACCCTGAGAATTGTCATTCAAATAGTCTTAAAAACACTTACAAAAAGAAGAAAGAAAATAAACACTACAAATGAAATCAAATATCAAAATGAAAGGTATTAGGCTCAAACTCGGCGATCTTGTATTCCTTCATTTTCTGTTCGGCCATTTTTACATTCTTCTCCACTTGCTTCAAAAGATCAGCAGGGATATTCATACCATGGGAAGAAAGTTCGTTGAGTACTCCGAGGACTGACTGGGGCTGACCGAGGTTCATGGTTTCTACAAGTCCTTGTTCTCGAGCCTCGACAGTTTTTTGGATAGAATCCAGCCTGTATTAGATTTTTTCAGCCATCGCCTACCTGGAGGATTGTACCTTTTGAGCTAAAGCAGCACCAGCAATCCGAGCTTCCCTTTTCATCGCCTCGACTTGATGAGCAAGAGAAGTTCGGTCAACCTCCAAAGCCTCGTTTTTCTTTTCATGATTGTCGATGAATTTATTGGTGTCTCTCAATAAACTCTCATATTCGCCGATAATAAGGAAGATGTTCCAAGCTTCCTGAAAAGAAAAAGAGTTCTGTTAAATTTCAGATAAATTAAAAGGATAAACAAGGATTGAAGAAGGCCATCAAACCCGAACAGAACTTCTGGCAAGAGCAGATATGTGCTCTTTCACGGAAAAGTCGTCTTTCGGCCTTAAAGATTCGCAATCAGCAATCATTCAGAACAGCTCGACGCTTTTTTCTTCATCCCTTGAAATAAGTTGTGATGAATTAAACTCAAAATTAAACGAGGCGTCTTCAGCTTCAAATTGAGATTTTTGCTTATTGGTTAGAGGGGTCCCCATAACCGAAGGAGTGGGTCTCTTCTTTGAAGATTTGGTTTTCGGAGATATGGCGATGGTTTTTCCGTGTTTATTTTCTGAAGATACGACGTGAGAAAGATTAATAAAAAAGGAGTCAACTTCTCCCTTCAGAACTTTCTAAAACCTCAACCTCTTATGTTGATAATGGGTTCAACTTCTAATTATTTGTAATTAGAGGGGTTTGCTTTTGGGAATGAATTTAGATAAAAGACAAAAGAGAAACATCGAAAAAGATAATTTTATTCATCATATTGGTTACAAGGGTGTTAACTCGGAATGCAGAGTTAACTTTATCAAAGAAAAGTATTAAACCTAGGTTATCTAGTAATTCTTCTCCCCTTTCTGAATGAATTTTAATTCGTGAAGGGGGGGTGTGTATTTATATATCCTTAGTAGTCGGTCATGTAAGCCCATGGGCTAACCTCGGAAAAATGAAAATATTCCATTTTTCCAAGATCAGAGAATCTGTGATAAGATTCTGTCTGAGCTTTAGACTTCGGCTTGGGACGAAGTTGTTTAAACCCCCGCTTCGGACACTAACATCCGATCATTCTTCACCGAGGTATCCCTCGATCATCTGGGCCGAGGGTTCTAATCCTATTGAAGGGACTTATAACCTGATAAATCATCAGGAAAAGGTCGGCAGGGACCGAACCTCAATTATCTCCAAACTATTGATAAGGGGTAGTAACCCCACCATCAACAGTAAGTCCCCCTCAGTTCGTCTGAGGATGTCTTCGGGCAGAGTCGGCGAATTTCCTAATTAAATAGCTTGTTGATTAATGAAGTTTGGTGTTAGTCGATCTTTATCTTCGAATGTCTGAAATCTTCATCTTTCTTCTTGATCTTGATCCTACAATACGGCGGGAAAAAAGCAGTCAGTGAAGAGCCTCATCTTTTACGCGCGAATTCCTCGATTATCACAAAACCTTTCGACTCCCCATGACATTTCGTTCATACACCTTCCAATCTTTAGATATGACTTTTTGGCGGAAAAAGAAAAGGAGATTATTCATTAATTGAACATCTATCTTCCCCAATCTTGGTTTAACATATCCCAACCATGACGTTTCGTTCATACACCTTCCAATCTTTAGATATGACTTTTTGGCCGGAAAAGAAAAGGAGATTATTCATTAATTGAACATCTATCTTCCCCAATCTTGGTTTAACATATCCCAAAGAACATAGGTTGAGCTTCCGTGACCATAAAACCGCTTTCCTTTAAATATCTATTAAGAAGATTGCATCCTTAAGCTTCTCATTCCTAAAATCCACGGTAAAATCCTTCTAAGATTCCTAAGTCTTCCTTCCCTTCTTCACAACTCTCCTAAGATGCCACCTGACAAACAGAACTCTCTCGGTTCCGACTCCGAAACCGATTGAACCTCGTATTCCTCAAGATCTAGTGAATCTCAACAGAAAATATCCGAGGATTACCGATCAAACGATTCTTTTATCAACATAGAAGATGTTTCGTCTCCCGAAAAGAGAACCGAAATTCCAGATCCGTCGATCCCGGCCAATTCCCCATCTAAAAGCAACAGTTCGGAAACTATTTTCGACCAAACCCGAAGACCTCGAAATTCGGATTCCGAAAACCGGCGATAGACCGTGGAATCCTCCAGAAGGATTTATGTGTTTTAACCTCCACTTTTTTAACGAAGCTCGACTTTGGTTCCCAATTTCTTTCCTCTTAGTTGAATTCTACAAACAGCTGAAGATTGCTTTCACCCAACTAGGACCTGGCGCCATCAGACACATGGTTGCTTTCCTAATTCAGACCAGCAGAGCCGAAATTATCGTTCCCTACTGGAAATTCTCCGAGCTTGTCAAACTTGTGGATAACCATGGTGAAAACCTGGTATACCATGGTGAAAAACGCTATTAAACTAGGTACATGATCACTAACTTTTTCTTTGTTCGGATCAATGAGGCCTCCATCTTCGATCCTAGCGCCGAGGTAATCAAGACATGGTCAGTTGATGCCTCAACGATCGTAAAACCGATCCTTTTCAAAGAAATTCCTCCAATCTTAAAAAAGGAAATGGATCGGATTTACAATCTCACTCCATTGGTGTTTCCGAAAATTCATGCGGACTTCATCAAACTTGCTCGTCTTTGTTCAAGTATCTTCAAAATTTTCCTTCTTCCTTTAAAATCTCAATCTGCTACCGTTAGTATTTATCATCCAATACTTATTTCAGGCCATGTAGTCTCTGAAGGCGACTGCCCATCAGAGAGATTACCCTCGGATTACTTTGATAAATCACTTATCCGAGCTCCTCCTAAGAAGTCAAGATTTTAGAAATTTCCGAAGGGTGAAATTAACTCCTCTGGCCTAAAAACTCCTCATATGGTGTCTTTGGAGAAGCGCGGAAAAACTATCACTGTGTCTCCCAAAAGCAACCCTTTAAAGAAAAGATCTGCTCCTTCGGCTATTGAAACCCCTTTAACCAAAAGACAGAAATCTCAATTCGAAGCTGAAGACGCCCCGTTTAAGTTAAAATTCAATTCATCACAACTTCTTTCAAGTGATGAAGAGAAGAGAGTCGAGATATTCTAGAAGATGGCTGGTTGTGAATCTCTAAGGCCAAAGGATAAGTTTTTTAGCGGAAGAGCACATATCTACCCTAGCTAGGAATTATATTCGGGGTTTGATAGCCTTTCTCTATTCTTATTTATCTCTTAATTTTATCCGAACCCTCTGTAACTCTCTTTCTTTTTCAAAGAGCTCGGAATACTTGCCTCATTGTCGGCAAATATGAAGGTTTGTTGAGGGAAACCAACAAATATATTGACTATCTTGAAAAGAAAAACGAGGCTTTGGAGGTTGAATGAACTTTGCTTGCTCACCAAGTCGAGGCGATGAAGAAGGAAGTTCGGATTGCCGGTGCTTCGCTGACTCAGAAGGTGCAGGCTACCAAGAAGGCGATGGGTGAGAAAATCCAGTATAGGCTGGATTCTATTCAGCAAACCATCCGGGCTCGGGAAGAAGGACTTGTGAACACCATGAACCTTGGTCAAGCCCAGGCAGTCTTTGAAGTACTCAATGATCTTTCTTCTCAAGGCATTGATATTCCTGGTAATCTTTTAAAACAAGTGGAGAAGGATGCACGAGCAGCCGAACAAGAGATGAAGGGCTACAATTTTCCTGATTTTGAGCCTAACGCCTTTTGTTTCAATATTTGATTTGTAATGTTGTTTTTCTTTCTTCTTTAAGTATCTTTAAGACCCTCTTTTTTTTTCGAGTGATAATCCTCAAAACTATTTGAGATCATACTTTGTACCTTTTTTTTTTTTAGTTAATCTATCTTTCCTTGGATTCTTATTTAAAATTCCAGAGAAGACTCTTCGAGTATTCTGTATGTTGGTATTTTTCAATAATTCCTTCAACAGATTTACCGGATTTTCATGGGCAGAGCCGAAAATTTTTAGTGCGTTAAACCTCGACTATTTGGACCTCTAATCCTCAGATCCTTAGATTCTTTGGGTAAGCGTTTTTATGTTTAATATAAACATAAGCGGGAATAACCCGACTTTGCCTTGTGATTCCTCGGCTCTACTTTATCAAGATCTGAAATCTCGGACTGCATTCGGTAAAGAATGTGTAAAGGGTTGAACCCTGTTATCGGGTACGTGATCAAGGCACCGATTTTGTTTTTTTGAATCGTGGTTAAGTATATTTGAGTTATAGAAACTTCATCACTATAAAACCGAGATTGATATTTGATGTTGTAGCTGAACCTCGTAAAAGGCTGCCTACGTACCCTCGGAGGGGATCAAGCCACACGTTGTTCCGAAGTTTGATTATGTATTGACTATCTCGAGAAATCCGAGATATCAACACCATGTTTTTTTCAATTTTTTTTAGACTCTACATTCTAAGTTTTTTGAGTCTCAGTGTTTCATCTCCGAGGGACAGGTTGACTTCCTTCCCTTTCTTTGGGATCTCACGGAGGCAGCACCTTTCCTCGGTTTGATTTCCTTTTACCGAAAAGATTCCAAGCGGGGTCGGAAATTAAGGCATTGATGATATCTGGAAACCACTCCATTTATTAAGAACATCCATGGAGTTTCGAGAATTACATTGTAGAGAATCGGTTTTTCTGTTATGTCGAAACTGACAATTCTGATTGTTCCTCCAACTGTTACTGGGCGTTCTACTCTTCCGAGCGCTAGAACACTTTCTCCACTGAAGGATGTTAACGATTTGAGTCTTGGCTTGATTTTTTTTTCTTTCGACCATAATTCTTGGAACACGTTGATGCTTATTATATTCGTAGAGCTTCCGTTATTTACTAATATTGGAGGAACTTGGTAATCTCCAACTTGTAATTTTATCATCAATGGGTCGTTGGGGGGGACCTCGACTCCTTCTAGATCTTCGTGAGTAAAGACGAGCTCTTTCTGTAAAGTTAACTCGGTTTGAGACCTGTCTTCCTCTTGTGTCTCGGTAGGGATTTTTGAAATAACGTTTATCCTCCTGCGTCGGGGGGGTGAAGAATCCAAACGAGGGAATTCATTTTTTCGTCCGCGATCCATTTTTGAGTTTCGTCCTTTCAATTCTGCTTAATACCTCTTAGTAAAAGTTTCTTTTAAACTTGGTTGTTCGGAAATCTTCTCTAGGTATTTTTTTTAAGAGATACTCCGGTAAACTATAACACTCCTCCGTACTATGTCCATAGGCAGCGTGGTAACGACACCATGCGGGGAAAATTTCATCCTTCTTGATTCTGGTTTTCCTTTTTTGTTTTAGATTCCGACTTCTAAGTTCGGAGGCTAAGAATGCAATCCTCGTTCTGGCTTTTTCCATTTGTTCAAAAGCTTTGTTTTAATGCAGTCATGGTTCCCTAAATCTTTCTTTATTTCTTCCTCTTTTAAAGCATCTTGATCGTTTTCGAATAACCGAGCTCTTCTTTCGTCTGCTCTAATGTATATGCTCGCTCTGTAAAATGCATCTTCTACGGATTGTGGCCGGTAAGGTGAAAGTTCTTCCCAAAATCTTGTCTCGTACCAAACTCCATTAGTTAGGGCGTCAATAGCTAGCTTGTCCGGGATGTCTAACTGCAAGTACATCACCTTGAATCTCTTCATGAAGTTTTGGAGTGGTTCTGTTGACGTTTGTGTTATGGAGTAGAGGTCGGAGACCGTCGCTGGTCG
Organism: Euclidium syriacum; assembly: GCA_900116095.1. NCBI lineage: Eukaryota > Viridiplantae > Streptophyta > Magnoliopsida > Brassicales > Brassicaceae > Euclidium > Euclidium syriacum. The sequence goes on from FPAK01000013.1 coordinate 1,118,113, forward strand.
TTCGAGATTGATCATATACTTTTTTAGAAATTTCTATCGTATTTCGTCGAAACTTCTAATTAAATTTGGTGGTAGGTTGGCTATCCAGGTTTAGGTGTGCCCGTGTAAACTTTTTGCGAAGTATTGGCACTGCTTCCCTTCCTTTTTTTGATGGATGAATCCTAGCTCGACCGATGGTCATCATAAACGCTTTGAGAAAAACCCTCGGGTCTCCGGTTCCATTATAGGTCGGAAATTCCAACTTCCGGTTTTTAAGTGGAAAGGATCCGCCAATTGCTGTTTTTGGTGGGTTTCCATCTATGTTCTTGAACGCTTGGTTAGAAAGCGAGACATCGACGGAAGGGTTCTGGAGCAGAGCTTTCATGTCCCGAAGTTCACGATGTAGTTCTGCTATTGAATTATCCGTTCTCGAAGTTAGATTATTACCTATCAAGTTCGTATTGCTAGTCATTCCTCGGTTTCTTGGTCTCCTGTTCTGATTCCCCTCTATTTCTGCCGAGCTATGGAACATATCTCGTTCCTCTCCTTCTGACGACAAACAGTCTATTGAAAACTTATTTATCTGTTCGTGGTCCTGATTTCTTTCTTCTTTTCCTCCAAAAGATCACTCGAGGATTCTTTACGTCCTTGGTCTATCCGCCGAGTTTGCATCTTGAACTCCTGGTTTTTAATTTCGGCGGTTGTTGGTTCCAACGATTTATCCGTGGTTTCCCACGAGTTGTAGTTATCATTGGTTTTTGTTTTTTCCGAGGTCTTCTGTTTCTTGAAAGAAAACGACAGCCCCCCCCTACCTGGCGCGCCAAATGTTAATACTGGGTTCAACTTCTAATTATTTGTAATTAGACGGGTTCGCTTTTGGGAATGAATTTAGATAAAAGACGAAAGAGAAACCTCGGAAAAAGAGAATTTTATTAATTGTATTGGTTACAAAGGTGTTAGCTCGGAATGTCGAGTTAACTTTAATTAGTGAAGGGGGTGTATATTTATATATCCTTAGTAGTCGGTCATGTAAGCTCACTCATATTGGTTACAAGGGTGTTAGTTCGGAATGTCGAGTTAACTTTAATTAGTGAAGGGGGTGTGTATTTATATATCCTTAGTCGTCGGTCATGTAAGCCCATGGGCTAACCTCGGAAAAATGGAATATTTCCATTTTTCCAATATCAGGGAATATGTGATAAGATTTGATCTTATTCCGTCCGAGCTTTAGACTTCAGCTTGGGACGACGCTGTTTACACCCCCGCTTGAGACAGTAACATCCGATTATTCTTCACCGAGGTATCCCTTGGTCATCTGGGCCGAGGGTTCTAATCCTGTTGAAGGGACTTATAACCTGATAAATCCTCAGGGAAAGGTCGGCAGAGACCGAACCTTAATTATCGTCAAACTATTGATAAGGAAGGGGTAGTAACCCCACCATCAACATCTTAGGAGGAGCTGGAATAAGCAATTTATTGTAGTAATCCGAAGGCAATCTTTCCAACGGGCAATCAATTTCGGAGATTTCATAGGTTGAAACGAAGTACCGAGTAATGAATATGAATAATAACAAGCATAAATATAAAGGGGGAGGAATAGAAGTACCTGAGCATTGCCGAGCAAGTCTGATAAAATCCGCAAGAATCTTCGGGAATACCAGTGGACTAAGGTTGAAAATCTGATTCATTTCCTCTTTGAAGATTGGGGGAAGTTCTTTGAAAATAATCGGTTTTACAATTTTGAAAGCATCAACCAACCATGCTTTAATTACTTTGGCGCTAGGATCATAAATGGAGGCTTCATTGATCCGAACAAAGAAGAAATTGGTGTGCCAGCCTTTGGCATTGGAAGTAAAACCGGTTCCTAGTTTGGCGGCATTCTTCAGCATGGTGTACCAAGTTTTGTCATCTCGATTATCCACGAGTTTGGCAAGTTCGTCGAATTTCCAGTATGGAACAACAATTCTGGCTCTTCCAACCTGAATAAGGAAGGCAACAATATGTCTGATAGCGCCAAGTCCTAATTGAGTAAAAGCGATATTCAGCCATTTGCAAAATTCCACCAATGGGAAGGGGATCGAGATCGAAAGACGACCTTCGGTAAAAAAGTACAGGTATAGACACATAAACCCATCTTGAGGGTTCCAGGGTCTTTCACCAACTTTTGGAACCAGAATATCGAGATCTTCTGGATTTGAAGCAAATGATAGGATAGTTTCAATATCACTCTCTTTGAAAGAGGAATCTCCGAAGTCTTCCGGGAATTCTTCTTGTCCTGTCGTTAATTGGCCGGAGATGGTTTCCAAGCTGTGACTTTTGGATTCAGAGTTGGCTGGGATTGATAGATCTAGGATTTCCGTTTTCTTCTCAGGTGATGAGCTGTCTTCAATATTGATCAAGGAGTTGTTCGATTGGTAACCCTCAGAAGTCTTTTGTTGAGACCCGCTAGATCCACAAGAGGACGAAGTTGGGTCGGTTTCAGAATCGGAACTAGCAGAGTTTGGTCTATCGGGCGACATCTTAGGAGAATAACGAAGAGTCGGAGGTGGAATTAGGATTCTTGAAGGGATATCACGGAAGAATTAAAGAAAGGGGAGATTTGAGGATGTAATCTTCTTGTAATGGCTAATTAATGATTAATCCCTTTTAATTTTCCCGCCAAAAGTCATGTCTAAGGTTTTATTAACGAATGAACGACACGTCACAGAGGAGTCGAAGGGTTTTGAAGATATCAAGGAATCAGTGCATATGAGACTTTTCATTTTTTGTGCTCTTTCCCGCCATATTGAAGGACGAAGTCAAAGGAAAGGAAGAAGATTCAAGATTATTGAAGACGAAGATCGATCGCAACCGAACTTCATTTATCGACAAACTATTAAATTATGGAAATTCGCCAACTCTACCCGAAGACATCCTCGGATGAGCTGGGGAAGACTTACTGTTGATGGTGGGGTTACTACCCCTTATCAATAGTTTGGCAATAATTGAGGTTCGGTCCCTACCGACCTTTCCCTAATGATTTATATAAGTCCCTTCAATAGGATTGGAATCCTCGGCTCAGATGACCCAGGGACACCTCGGTGAAAAATGATCGGATTTAGTGTCTGAAGCGGGGGTGTAAACAACTACGTCCCAAGCTGAAGTCTAAGATTCTGTTGATGCAGGGGTTCAGCTTTTGATTATTTCTAATCAAAAGGACCTCTTTGAAAATACATCTTATATAATCGGGGGATTAAATAGTTAGGTTCGTCTTAATAAGCAACCGCTCGGCAATAACGGAAAGGTCGGCTCCTAAAAGGTTTCTCTAAGGGGTCTTCGTGTTGTAGATGAACCCCGTGAGAGGCTGCCTACGTACCCTCGAAAGGGATCAAGCCACACGTAGTTCTGTCTTCAGATGATAATCCGAGGTTAAGCTCGGGAATCTTGTGATTAACTCGGACTCTTAGGCCGAGTTGTTAATTCGGGCTCTTAGGCCGATTTGTTGTTAACTCGTGATCTAAGGGCAAATTGTCTTTAACTCGGGCTCTAAGGCCAAGTTGTAAGTTGCTGATGATTCTTTCTATTTTCGGGATCTCTCGGAGTCTAAACCTATTTTCTGGTTCTCTCCAGGAATCCCTCATGTATTTTCAAAGAGATCATTTTGATTAGAAATAATCAAAAGCCGAACCCTTGCATCAACAGATTCCTTGATCTTAGAAAAATTGAATATTTCCATTTTTCCGAGGTTAGCCCATGGGCTTAGATAACCGACTACTAGGATATATAAATACACCCCCCCCTTCACTAATTTAATTCATTCAAAATCGGGGAGAAGAATTACTAAATTTCCTAGGTTTAATACTTCTCTTTGATAAAGTTAAATTGGCATTCCGAGTTAACACCCTTGTAACCGATATTATCAATAAAAGTTCTCTTTTCTGAGGTTTCTCTTTTTTTCTTTTACTTAACTTATTCCAAAAACAAACCCCTCTAAGTATAAATAATTCAAGGAAGGTCATATGATAAGACTAAATCCCACTCAAGAGGAGCCCCTCAAAGAGATGGTTATTCGAGATCTATTTACATCATGATGATCAAGGTAATCAAACGTCCAAGGTTTGAAAGTTTTTTCCAGGAGTTGATGCTACTTTTATATTTGAAAAGAGAAAACTGAGAAGGATGGGGTCAACCGACCAAATTGCGAAGTGTCGTCGACCGACTCGAATTCCCTAGGGCGAACGAACAAGGTTCTTTGTGAGGTTACTTCTGGAATCATGTGACGCCGATGCAACTATCTCTTTTCAACGCCAACATCTACGTGAATCTAAAGCCAATGAGAGAGCTATACATTCCAATGGTTTCCAATCTTTGAAAAATGCCATGTGTGATGAATTAACACAAGGGAACCTCTACAAAAAGAGTTACTAGAGGGAAGGCAATTTGCATGATCAACCAAAGGTCAAGAGCATCTATTGAAGAACTTCCAGATGGGCATAACATGACAAAGTACAAAACACATGACGAGCTAACCAAGGAGCTATACTCAAGGTATACCAAAGGACTAAGCGATGTAACATAAGTAGTTCATGAGTTAGGGAAACTACTAGATGCAAACCCACTCATTCAACATGAGAAGGAAACCCAAAAAAAACTCAATTGGTGCCAACCACGAGACCAATTGTAAACAAATTCAATGTGAGTTCGACGAGAACACCTTATGCTGGAGCAAAATTTGGAAGTGGAGCGGTAAAATTAATTCACAAATCAAGTTTCAATGCCAAATATGTAATGGAGGAGCAAAAATCATAAAAGAGAAGCACAACATTATCCACGACCATCTCATCAAGGAGGATTTATTCCTTTCAGACCACCACAAAATCACAACTCACAACCGCCCCCACCACCACAACTGTCACCACTACCAACACCACCTCCACATCTCATTCAATAATTTACCACATTGGTAGATCAAAACCTTGAAGGAGATTGTAGTTGAGCACGTTTCATTACACTGCAGTATACTAACCAGTATGGAACAAGTAAGCACTCTCCCAGTTCAAAAGGCAAGCGATATATGGAGGATCAAAGAAACTCTCCCCTGTACAAATGAGAGGAACTCAAAACATATGGGCACAAAAGTAATCCTTCAGAAGATGGAGAATAATCTGGTACAACAGATTGATACCATAAGTTCAATACAAGCTATCTCAGGGACGAGTTTACTCGTTGACCAATGCAACTCCAATGCACCACTCGGTTCGAATTCAAAGACAGATGATTCAAAGGCACGCGTTGACCGATCATCGTCACAGTCGACCGACTCGATGAACATAAGCATTGTGAAGAAATCACAGAAACTCGAACGCCAACGTAGATACTTTTGACCCTCCCAAGAAGGTTGCAAACATTAATAACATGTCATATGCCCAAGCTCACAAGGACGAGGAGGATTTTGAAGATATCATGATGGATTGTGTAGTACATGGAAGGGGATTTTCTAAATCCATAGTCATTCTAGAGAACAAAGTCAATATTGTTTCTCCCACCATAGCCAAAACATGGGAAAGATCGAAGTCAGTGATCTGATGTTTAAGGTTTCAGATGGAACCGCACGCCAAGCCGCCGCAGTGGTTCGAAATTTTTGTTCCACATGGATAATCTTCGCATACTGGCAGATTTCGTGATAGTCCGACACGACACGAACCCCAAGGAACCATTCATTCTGGGAAACCCATTCCTTGCAGAACTCGATGTTGCAGTACGAAAGGACTTCCACTTACCTATCCAGACTCCACGAGCATTGTTCAACTCAATCACCAATCAGCACAAGCTTCCTGATGCCATATCATCGACTTGACACATCACCACCATGGTCAAGCTACTAACTTTAAACAAGTACTTAGTGGGAGGCAACCCACTGGTAAGTTTTATTTACTTTTATTTTTTGGTATTTTTGATTTTTTAGATGAGGAGATTTGACAAAAAGCAATCTAACGGATACTCGAGTCGACCGACCAATCATTATGGTCCATCCACTCTGAGGTAGCCCGAGTTCATCTAAGTTCTTCATAACACTTTCCTTTCTTATGTTACACGGGGAGAGTGTAATTTTATTCTGGGGGAATAAAACTGGTGGGAGGTGGCGATTAAATAAGGGGAGAAAAGTGTAACATCCCTATCCCGTGATATAGATATTGGCCGGTTTGTTTGGAGCTAAATCAGCCGAGTTTCTAGCTGAACTAGCTCAGTGACCAGTGATGAGATGGAAAATTGAGTGTTTTAACACCTGATTTCTGCAATATTTTATCCAATTTATCCCATCTTTATTTCATTTCTCATGCATCTAGGATAGATTTCCATTTTAGAAGTCCCAGGAGTCCGCATTCACGTGTTTTGTGTGTTTCAGGTAATTTCAGGTCAATAAGAGAAGACAGAAGCTCTAAAAAGGAGGAAGCAAAGGCAAGGAAGCTACTATCGATTGGCCAAGTTTCACCCGTATCGATGACATATCGATCGATATGAGATGAAGAATATCGAGACCCATATCGATCGATATCAAGAAGCCATAAGCAAAACCAAAAGACCAAAATGCCCCTAGCCGACCATGCTTCCCTATAAATAGTGGTTGTCCTATCACAGGAGACACAACTCCACACCTTCTACTTTTACATCCTTCTAGGTTTATTTTTGCTACCCAAAAGAGGTAGCTATGTAAATATCTTTATTTTCTTTTATTTTTTTAAATTTTTTTTTGCTTTTATTTAATTTATGTAAAACCTTTTATGCTTAATTAAAAGTTAATTAACGAGATTAATTAAGAGAGAGGGTAATTATGGGTTTCCTAATTAGGATTAATTAGTTGGTTCTTATGAAACCAATTAGGCTTAGATCTCCTAAACATAGGTCCTTAGGGGAAGAGAGGAGATGGAGACTGGTGACACCTCCTATCACTCTTCTTCACCTCTACTCTCCCTAATCCTAGTGGTTAGTGGACGAGTCTAAAAGATTAGTTGAGAGGCTTTCTCTAACTCTAATAGATCGATGAAATAGTATTTAGGGTTTGAATTGTGGAAACATTTGCACACTTATAGCCTAGATTCACCTAGATTCAGGGTTGTATCCTTTCAATTGGTTTAACATGTTAGGAGAGTGTTCTAGAGGATTAGTTGAATTCCTAAGAAATTGCTGGATCAATTAATGAGATTAGAACCAAACTTCCACATTAAGAAATGCAAAGGAGCTTGTAGTATCTAAGGCCACTAGATATTTATCTTGATACAATGGGCCCGTTGATAGAGTAAATGCTTAGTGGTACAGTTATCTTTGATCGGATGATCGGGTAGCTAGTAAAACCGTAGTAACAAGTCCCTAACCCGAATTAACAACCTTGATTAGTTAGCTCCCTAAAACCCCAATCAACCTTAATTAATCCTTCCTAGTTGTTTAGATTCCTATCTTAGCTAGTTAAAGACTCCACCCAACATCTACAAAATCCCTTTACATTTAGGCTTTCAACTTGGTTTAAAATAGAACTTGATTACTTCCGCGCTCCCTTGGGTTCGATCTTTCAATTCCTACAACGAGTATAGCTTATACTTGGGTTAAGATTGAGGTGTTTATAAATTTTAAAGCTTGAAAACACCAAGACATCAAGTTTTTAGCGCCGTTGCCGGAGAGCAATTGGCAAGGTTTATTGAGAAGTATCTAAACCGCCTAGCTAGCCAAACCTTATCATAAAAAATAAAAAAAAAGTGTATACGACTGCCAATATCGACCGCCTATCGGTCGATACAGCCAATGTATCGACGTGGTATCAGTCGATATCACATCACTATCTGGGTAATCCAACTTTTTTCGACCCTGTATCGATCGACACAAGGATATATCGATCCTATATCGATCGATATTAGCTATACTGTAAAATATTATCGTTTATCTAATCTACCTGTATCGATCATATATCGATCGATATTAGTTCTGTATCGATCCTATATCAATCGATACAAAACATTCTGTAAGATTTTCCAAATAATTTTTATTTTCTTCAAATCATGCTAACAAGTGTTCCACCTCTATTCTCTTGTGTTTTCAGGTTTAATGCGAACAAGCAACAGCGAAGGGAACCTCATTCCACCCACGGACATTGCCAAACTCGAGCGCACTATAAGAAAATCAAGGAAGAACCGTAAAAAGACCGCCCACTTGCCAAGAATTGGAGACCAAATCAAAGGTGCTCAAGAACCGGAACAACTGATCGGGAGGTACGATGAGCCAACCCTAATGCCGTCACAAATCGGGATCAAAATTCCGGATGGAGAGGACAACCAATTTGATATCAAAGGGATAGTGCTCAACATGGTGCTTCAACATTGGTTCAACGGAATGACTCATGAGAATCCGCTGGATCGTCTAGAAAAGTTTGAAAGGATATGCCAAACCGTCCGAACCAATGGGGCTAATGCGGATGCCTACAAGCTGACTCTATTTTCGTTTTCTCTAGCGGACAAGGCGAGTCATTAGGAGAAGAACGTACCAAGTGCCACGATAAGAACTTGGGAGGATTGTAAAAAGGCGTTTCTAAACAAATTCTTCAACCGACAGCGGACAATCAAATTCCGAAATGATATATCAAGCTTCTGCCAAGGTGCTAGTGAGGATTTTCTTGAAACATGGGAAAGATTCAAGGGATACACCAATGATTACTCACACCATGGTTTCAAGAAGGAGCAAATTTTGAACACATTCCACCAAGGATGCCAACCCCAATGGAGATTAGCTATAACCACAGCAAGCCAAGGAAGTTTGGCGGATCTCACTATCAGCCAAGGAGAGAAGATCATAGAAAATCTCGCTCAATCGGAGCATGGATTGACTAATCCACAATTCAAAGAAACAGAGACTTCAGAGCTAAAAGACCTTAAAGAGCAAATTGAGAAGATGGCTAAGAAAATGTAACAATCATTGCTAATGGCTCAACAAGTTCAAAACCATAAGAGGAGTGCCAACATGGTACAAGAAGAAGAAGTTTATCAAATGGAAGACATGAACTTTGTTGCCAATAATGGTCAATACACTCAAGGATACAACAACCAAGGAAGTTTTGGTAGACCCAATCAAGGATATGGTAACCAAGGTTATAGGAGAAATCAAGGGTACAACGGTTATGGTAATCAAGGTGGGAACTATCAGGCCCAATCCTACAACAAAACCTCTCAAGATGAAGGAACCAATTCAATCTTGAAGCAAGTGTTAGAGAGTCAAGGGAAGCATTCAATTGAGATATCCACTAAGATGAATGAAGTAGCCACCAAGGTAGAAACAAGTCTCGGAGTTATGAACAAGAAAGTTGATGGATGCTATGCTGATTTGAACAGAAAGATGGACAAGCTCTCTAACAACATGAGATTTCTCGAGAGAAGGACGGCCGACCTAGGCCAACCCTCTCAAGTCACCGCTTCAACTTTGCCCGGTAAACCCGAGAAAAATCACATAGATTTCTGTGGAGCGATCAATGGAAGAAATAAATGGGAAGAGTGTGAAGACTATGAGGAGATTCAAGGCATGCTGAGCGACCCCGAGAACTTCGAGGAGGATAATGAGTTCATATCCGAATTCCTTGAAATGTGGCTAGAAGATGATGAGGATTCCGACTTTGAGAATCAATGGCATGACAAGTAGGACTATGAGATGTTCAAGATGGATGAAGAAGAAGGGATGAATGCTGGGAAGATATACAGAAGTCAAGATGAACCAATGAGAACCAATGAAAAGGGAATATCGATCGATAACTTGGTCATATCGACCTATGCATCGATCGATATCAACCACCTAGAAAGAAATAATGGAGTATTGACCGCTCTATCGATCGATATTGATGTGTCCAGAATCGACAAGATGATGAGAAAACTTCACATAGCCGATCAAAGAAGGGATAATCCAAGTTCATCCATACAGTCCAGGAGGGTACCATTCCCCGAAGCAAGGTTTACTCAAGCTCAAGTAGAAGAGTATGAAATGTTCAACAAATTCGTGGAACAAGAGTCTATAAAACTTCCAATCACATTAAGCATTGGGAACATGAACAAGATGAGAACCCTTGTGAGATCAATCGCAAATGATAAAGGGAAGAGTACTAAAGCAGCAAGAGTGTTGAAGGAGAAGAACAAGAAAGCAAAACATGGACAAGAAGGGTGAAGAAGATTAGTGATCCGGGACCGTTCTCAATTCCTTGTCGCTTAGGGAGTATGAGGATCAAAGAAGCTTTGGCAGACACGGGAGCAAACATTAATGTGATCTCCCAAACCCTTCTAGCCAAGCTAGGCATCAGCTCGAGCCACACTCCAAGAAGATAGCCCTAGCCGATGCCACAACAAGAACTCCAAGATGAATAGTGAGAAATGTTCCAATTGGAATGAAATGATGGATTGTGCCAACCGACTTGGTAGTAATAGAAGCAATGAAGAAGGAGCCGGTACCTCTAGTGCTTGGCCGCCCATTCCTAGCTACTGTGTAAGCACAAATTGACTTTGATCAAGTACCACGTTTTCACGGAGATGTTGGAAGAAAGTCTCACCAATAACCCGGAACAAACGGAGATGTTCCACTGACTTCGCAAGGCACTCCAAAAGGTGTTACCAAGAGTCCCAAAACTTCAACAAATGAGGAAGCTTTCACCATTGAAGGTCTTTCTATACAAATTTTTCACCGATCTTGACGAGTCAAAGAGAGTGTTTGCTGACCGGGAAGCAGGAACAAGCGCCCAGAAAACCTCAAACCGAAGAATCCATGTCTTACCACATTAAAGGATGCCCAATACTCAAGCTCTAGATGGGACAAGCCTCGATGCTCTATTCATTGCATCGGGAAGAGGAGAAACAAAACCATATCAATTCCCCGACTTGAATGAGGTCCCGAGCCACCAAGAAGCTCAAGAGAGGCACACCTACCGTATCCCGACCCTAGCAACCCAAGCGGCTGAAAACGAGACAACTCTTCTTCTCAAGCCTCATGCATTCTATGATGGATCAATCCACTATCGGGTAATGAATAGAAAGAGTAACTCGCCTTTCACCTACATCAGCGCAAAAGGCTGAGCTCCTCACCAACCCAATCAAAATCATCCTCAAAAGCGAAGGAGATGAAGAGATGGAACGAAGATACCACAGATCTAACTCTAGATCCAACTTTGGGCAAAGGTAAGTCCCACTATCCATCACACCATTGTAATTACCACTAGCCTTAGGATTTTGTGGATTTTATCTCTCTCAATTTGATTTCACCGGGACGGTGTCAATTAAGTCTGGGGGAGGATTTTATAGTTAATAATGTCATTTTTCTCTTTTCTTATTTTTTTCTTTTAGGACCCTTAATCATTAAGGAAATTTTGAAAGAACAACCTTGTGGTAACCTATATACACATTTGGATCCTCTTCTTTCTTTTACCACCCTCTTTTGGATCTAAATGGCCATTTTCACCAATGGTTACTCTTACGTTTACCTAAACCTTTCTTTTAGACCTACACATTACTTGTGAGTGAATTGTGAGGTCTTTTTCGAGTGCATACTTTGAAAAACATGTTGAGTCTTGATATCGACAAGGCTAAGATTGTCATGGAGAAGCTCACTCATTTTTGAGTTTAAAAAGTAAGTCTAGGATAGGATAGGATGGGATTAAGATGAATCCAGTTGGGAATGAAAGAGGAAAGTGTATAAAATGAAGTAGAATAGTAAAAAGTAACGAATAAAAAAAAGTAATAGTAATAATAATATAGATATATACATATATATACATATATATACACAAAGAAAGAGAGAAAAGCTCTAAGTTTTTATTGATCCTCTAATCTATAAAGAAAGTTGCTAAGAGGATATATATATAGAAAAAAAAAAGAAAAAAAAAGGAAGTCTTTCTTTTTATGGGTAGATTAAGACGGGAAATAGGGTTTGTTTTAGATCTAATACACACACTTAGAGTATGATACAAATGGGGGATAGAAGGGTAGATGATGGTCTAAACCTTATATGCACCAATTGTTCTTGGCTCTTAGTATTTTACGAAAATACCGTTCATTTTTAAAAAACCCATGTTCTAAATAAACCTTCTTATTACGATCTCCAAAATCCTTCTCTTACCAAACCAAGCAAGTTTGTTTTGATCAATTTCCTTAACAAAATCTCACCGCTGATCTTTAATTTGATTTAAAAGAGGTTAAGTAAGTAGATTGCAATGTGGATTGATAAGGTTTGATGGATGAATACGCTTGAATGAATGGAGAATATGTTTTAAAGAAGGAACATTTTTTCTCTTTTCCGTTCTTGTGAATGAATAATCAGCAAACCATTTAATCTATACCAAAGGATTTGAAACCTTTCTTTTCAAGACGAGCTTTTGTTTACTCGAGGACGAGTAAAAGGTAAGTTTGGGGGAATTGATGAGATGAAAAATTGAGTATTTTAACACCTGATTTCTGCAATATTTTATCCAATTTATCCCATCTTTATTTCTTTTCTCATGCATCTAGGATAGATTTTCATTTTAGAAGTCCCAGGAGTCCGCATTCACGTGTTTTGTGTGTTTCAGGTAATTTCAGGTCAATAAGAGAAGACAGAAGCTCTAAAAAGGAGGAAGCAAATCAAGAAGCAAAGGCAAGGAAGCTACTATCGATTGGCCAAGTTTCACCCGTATCGAAGACATATCGATCGATATGAGATGAAGAATATCGAGACCCATATCGATCGATATCAAGAAGCCATAAGCAAAACCAAAAGACCAAAATGCCCCTAGCCGACCATGCTTCCCTATAAATAGTGGTTGTCCTATCATAGGAGACACAACTCCACACCTTCTACTTTTACATCCTTCTAGGTTTATTTTTGCTACCCAAAAGAGGTAGCTATGTAAATATCTTTATTTTCTTTTATTTTTTTAATTTTTTTTTTGCTTTTATTTAATTTATGTAAAACCTTTTATGCTTAATTAAAAGTTAATTAACGAGATTAATTAAGAGAGAGGGTAATTATGGGTTTCCTAATTAGGGTTAATTAGTTGGTTCTTATGAAACCAATTAGGCTTAGATATCCTAAACATGGGTCCTTAGGGGAAGAGAGGAGATGGAGATTGGTGACGCCTCCTATCACTCTTCTTGACCTCTACTCTCCCTAATCCTAGTGGTTAGTGGATGAGTCTAAAAGATTAGTTGAGAGGCTTTCTCTAACTCTAATAGATCGATGAAATAGTATTTAGGGTTTAAATTGTGGAAACATTTGCACACTTATAGCCTAGATTCACGGTTGTATCCTTTCAATTGGTTTACATTAGAGTGTTCTAGAGGATAAGTTGAATTCCTAAGAAATTGTTGGATCACTTAATGAGATTAGAATCAAACTTCCACAATAGGAAATGCAAAGGAGCTTGTAGTATCGAAGACCACTAGATATTTATCTTGATTCAATGGGCCCGTTGATAGAGTAAATGCTTAGTGGTACGGTTATCTTTGATCGGATGATCGGGTAGCTAGTAAAACCGTAGTAACAAGTCCCTAACCCGAATTAACAACCTTGATTAGTTAGCTCCCTAAAACCCCAATCAACCTTAATTAATCCTTCCTAGTAGTTTAGATTCCTATCTTAGCTAGTTAAAGACTCAACCCAACATCTACAAAACTCCTTTACATTTAGGCTTTCAAACTTTGTTTAAAATACAACTTGATAACTTCCGCGCTCCTGTGGGTTCGATCTTTCAATTCCTACAACGAGTATAGCTTATACTTGGGTTAAGATTGAGGTGTTTATAAATTTTAAAGCTTAAAAACACCAAAACATCAACCAGCTGATCCAGCTTGAAGAGTTGGCTGGCAACTTAACTCAGCTAGACGAGTTGATCGAGTAGTGACCCAACTGGATGGACTGATTAGCTGGAAACCGAGCTTAGTGGAATGAGCAGTTGGGCAATTTGGATGTCCAAAAGACATGTCCAATGGGTGAAGATATGTGACCCTTGATGATAAGATGTGTCTATTTGATGAAAAGAGATGTTTATTCGCCAAAAGATGCAATCCTCTATGTACTCAAAATCAGTGGTGGATATGGAATATGAAGAAGGCAAATGAATGAATGCATTGGATGGAATGTGACCCTAGACCCCTATATATAGAAGGGGAATTACATGGCTATGCACGCACACACATCATTCATTAACACACAAGAGACAAAATCACATAAATCAAAGTCTCAAAAGCCCTCGGGTAGATTTTGATCAGGATCCGACGAGTAGTCGAGATCATAAGAGGAAGTGACAAATCGAACAAGATCCTACCATGATCTGGAATGGATGAATCCCCTTCTCTTCGTATACTTATTCAGCGGGGTTGGTTGCTTGTATGACTAAGTAATGGAAGTGTGATCACGAAAAGGTATGATCATGAAAAGGTGTCACCATAAAAGAGTCGTGGATTCATGTGAATCAAATCCTGTAAAATGGCTAAGGTGAGTACATTTTGGTTAGTGACTTGTTTAACTGAAGAACATATTAAGATTATGGATCAATGATGCGTGAATTGTTTTCACCTAAACAAATTGCAAGTGCACAGTGTACATTTGTAGCATGAAAGGTTATCGATCCCACATGGAACTAAGTGATTACCGCAGATCTGATACTTTGGAACTTGTCAAAGCAAATCATGATTAGTATCATTAGTGATATCATTAGACTAACGCAAATGGGATGTTTCATCATTGGTTTAAGGGCGCTAGATCCAAAGGAAATCGTAGGAAATATAGATCAACAATCAATCAATAATCAATAGATTCACGAACACAGAAGACGATATATATATAATAATCGATCTCTCGAGATATTATACCTATGAGTTAACCATTAGATCATAAATGATGCTTTCCAAACCTAATATGAAAACACATGCAATGAAACAGATCTGATTGTTCATAACCTTCCAAGCCAATCATTCATTTGGTCGACGACAAGGTTACCTACTAAAAACCATGTTCTGGAATCATTACCCAATGGTGTATTGGTGTAACTCCTCCTATGAGCAATATTCTAAATAAGAATACCATTAAAGTAGAGTATATTGATTATATCATGTTCAATGCATTAGAGATCTATAAAACCATTGAAAACCCTAGATCTAACAAGTTGTCTACTCGCACATAGGAAAACTCATGCACAAAGTAAACTTCATAAAAGTAAAGAGGTCCAGAGATACAAACTCAGTATATTGGTCTTAAGAACAGATCTCTTCTCCCCTTTATGCTCTCAAGCAAAGCTAGTGTAGCAAAACCCTAGAAATCTAGAAAGCAAAATAATATTTGGTGGCTATGGATGATGTGAATTTCGTGATTATGCTTCTTTTCGTGATGGCTGCTCTCTGCCTCTTAAGACTCCTTTTATTGGTGGAAAAGTCGTGCCTAGGTCAAAACCTCCTTAAAACTTGAGTCGGGCTTGATTGGAGCTAAACGGGCCAGTCTTATAAAATTCGTCAGAATGGACCTTCTTCAGTAAAATAACAATATATCGCGCTCCAGAACTCTGTTTGATCCGATTCCAAATGGAAATGAAATTCAACTGTTGGGGCTTCGATTTGATATGTAATTTGCTTATTATAACCTTCCTGTAGGTTGGTCAATTGTCCGTTGACTTCTAGATTTCAATTCTGGTTCTGCACTTTCCTTTTCTGATAATTGCTCCAATTCTTTCCTTTTTGCTTCCTTTTGTTTTCTTTTGCTCCAAAACACCTTTTGCTTGTAAAAACCTGTATAAATACCTAAACCACACTAGAAATACTCTATAAAACAGTCATATCATGGCATAAAATCGGTAAAATCCATGATACATCAAACTCCCCTAGTCTTAAACCTTTGCTTGTCCTCAAGCAAATAATCAAGGCTGCTAGGAAAAGTGTTGACAACGTTGGAACTCATTAAGAACATCACATCAGTATCACAAAAGATCCATCAAAAACCAAGTCAAGACTACCATGTACATTCCCTTTTAACTTAGCAATTTCCCATGTATCCCCCACAATTCACAAGTCAATCAATCCAAAGCATCAAGTCAATCAATCCTAACCTCGCTGTCAACCAAGTTCTCAAAGGGTCAAATACATAATGGTATCGCAGGAAATTTTCCTAACCGCATAGATCCCAAACTTCTAGTGATGAATAGTTGGCGTCTTAAGAAATTTTCCTCTACCTCATCACTAGGTTTTAGTTCAAAACAGATTCTTTTCATTTAGATAAGGGGAGAGTGGAACACACAGACAATCTCATTATAGCATTGAACGAGGACTCACTCCTATAGCTATGAAAGTGCAATAGCTCAGACTTACATGGGTTTTATGACTCGAGAATATGGATATTTTCTGGTTGATTGTTCCGCTTCAAGGTTTTCCATTAGTCATAGACTTTAACTGAGTTCCTTCATCAATGGTCTTTAAAAGTTTTCCAATGTGATTAGTGTTCCAAAAAGGTAATCATTGTTCCCTTGATTGATATGAGTCGATAAAAACTAAAAACTTGGCGAAAAACCATGAGATAAAGAACAAGAACTTCATTAGTGTGGATAAACACCCCCCAGACTTAAATTACACTGTCCCGGTGTAACAAAAGTGAGAAGAAATGCGAATGATATTCAAAATGAATTTTAAAAGGTTCGAACATGGTACCTCTGAGTCGGGTAACGTATAGTCAAGTTTTGTTGAATCTCCTCTCCTGAAAACAAATCAAAAACACCTAAAAATGAAAATAAATTGTACCTAGTGGGTTGCCTCCCACTTAGCGCTTGTTTAAAGTCAATAGCTTGACTATGGTGGACTAGACGAGTCATGGCGGTCTCGGTCCATTGGAGTACACAAGTGAGGTGTCTCCATGATCATGAATGTTGGCAGCAGTGTGGATTGTGACTCCAGCTTCAGGGTGAGCTCTATTAATGAGCGTTGTTGTGAATCCTCCAGAATCATCAACAAGAGTACATGAATTTGACTTCTTTGGTGAACGCCTTCTCCTTTTGGAATGTTGCTTCTTTGATGCCTTCTTCATGTGACAAAAACTAGGTCTAGCCGCTTCTGTGATAGATATGGGTGACTTGCATAGGAGATTTGGCTACAAAATATCACCTTTGATGATCGCTGGTGCTGAGTATTGGTCTCGTGGTTCTTGGCGTCGGTCCACTAGGCACGGGTCGGTCGACTCATCTCTTAAATTAGGTTTTCTTCTAATTTCTTTCAGCATCGCATGCACTTCATCATAGGACTCCTTATGAGTAAGCATCTCTCCTTCGCTGCGACTTCTTCCATCGTCTCCGTCAGCTTTTTATCATCACTTATGCTCGTTCATCATCTTCTCTTGGCCAAATTCTTTTCATCCATGGTGGTTTGTATGTATTGCTCGCAGTGGATATACCAAAGGATGTAGGAATATCACCAGGGTGGGCTGTAGGAATGGGCGGGATTTCATGTTTTCTTGTGGTCGCGCCAATGGAGAAACACCGGATTCCTAGCCTTGGCGGATGTGACTCTTCTCTAGGATCAAACACTTCATCCTTCTTGATCTCGGTTGCGGAAACTTCAAAATGAATCGTCTTATGGCCAATTCTGCAACTTAGCGCAAAGCTTCTCGAACCTTCCAACTTCTCCGGTATTCTGCTCCTAATAACCGCAGTACACTTCATGAAAATAAACTCCAATGCACCATGGAAACTAACCTCATCAGCAAATACTTAGTCGATAACAATTTTCACACATGGTAAATCCTGAAATTCGGTAATCAATATTGTTCGACTTATCTTCAAAACCAGATCATTGCTTATCTTAACAGCTCCGGGATAAGGCGGTATGTCTATGTAGACACGATATTGATCATTCTGTTTGAGATTTTGTGAAGTTTTGGTTGTTTCTAGGTCGGGTCGGTCGACTGTGGGTATGCGTCGGTCGACTCTGGAATTGTGTCAGTCGCCATAGGTAGGCTTATGTCGATCGACAGTATACTCGCAAAAATTTGCTTCGCTCGTCTGAAGGTGGTGTCGATCGACACAGGGGGTGGTGTCGATCGACACAGGGGGTGGTGTCGATCGACACACCCTCAGAAGAAAATTGTTTCTTCCTCTCTCCCTCGAGTCAGTCGACTTGCTCTTCCAGGTCGGTCGACTCTGCTTTAGGAGCTTTAAATTCATCCCTTTCTTCAAGCTCTAGGATTTCTTTGGTCTCTGGTAGGATCAATCCCATAGTTTGGGAGACGTATTTGTCCACTTCTAGTCTTGACAACAACGCAGTGTTGACTGTTCTTCCTTCCTCCATCAAGAATCTTCGGGCATGTGGGCTCAAATGTGTCATTATCTTGTGGTTGTGCTCCTTGTGTCCTAGCTGGAGTTATGTAATCCTCCTTGAACTCGCAGTAGGTATTGCCATGATATTGCTTCCTTGGTTCTTCACACCCAGCTCTTTTAGCATAGCTTATATTCACCATTGGATTCACTTGTTCATCAAAGTAGGCCTTCTTCTTCTCCTCCATCAGAAATTTCTCAATTGTTCTCTTTAGCTCGGCAATTTGTTGTGCTTGGATGAAACTTTGTTCTTCTTCTCCCGTCATGGCTTCATTAGCGCTGCTACTCTTGGCATACCTCTCAATGAGTTTCAACGCATTGATATGACTATGCTCCTTAAAGTTTCCTCCATTTGCTACAGCAAGTGCGCATTGGTGCCTTGAATACACACCTCCAAAGAACATGTTGACAACTTGTGAATCATTGAATCCGTGATGAGGAATAACTCTTAGGTACCTCATGTACCGTGTTCAAGTTTCATGGAATGTCTCAGAATTGACTTGCTGGAACGTGGTTATCTTCCTCCTCATCTCCTCGGACTTCGCCTCATCAAAGAAGTGATTCAGGAACTCACCTCTTACCTCCTTCCACGTTTTTAATGAACCGGCCTCCAGTAGCTTCAACCATCTTAGTGCTGCTTCTCCTAAGGAATGATGAAAAAGTTTGCAGCAAAGCCACTCATGTGAAACACCATCAAAGTTGATGTTCCTAATCGAGTCTTCAAATACTTCAATGTGGTCAAAAGGATCTTCATATTTCAGCCCATAGTACATCTTATCTCTGACCATCTCGATTGTGCCAATCTCAATCTGGAAATTTCGTCCATGCATTGGTGGCAACACGATCGCTGATCGATTTTTGAAAAATTGAGCCGGTTTGAGTTCATCCATGAGTGTTCCAACTTCTTCTTCCTCTTCTTCTTCATTTGGTGCCTCAATCTGAAGGATGTTTCCTCCAGCATCCAAACGATTTCCATCTTCATCCACTCTCTCTCCATGAGTATTGAGAATAATTTATGGTGCTTGAGAGTTAGAACTGATCTCCTCTTCTTCTCCTCCGTTTTGTCGATTTTCTGCTCCGAGTCGGCCGACTTTTGAGGTAAGCCGGTCGTCGGTATCGACCAGTCGATCGACTGGGGAGGTGAGTCGGTCGACTTTGGCTTCGGATCTTCGTTCGCAACGTGATATCTCCTCTCATTTAGGGTTGTATTAGTAGCTGGTACAAGCATGCACCTGAAACACAAGAGAGAAAAAGAAACAAACCAACGAGCAAACAAACATAGAAACGAAAACACTTCAAACAAATTCCTAATACCAAAATCCGCAGGACACACCAAAGGTTCCCCGGCAACGGCGCTAGAAAACTTGATGCGTGAATTGTTTTCACCTAAACAAACTGCAAGTGCACAGTGTACATTTGTAGCATGAAAGGTTATCGATCCCACAGGGAACCAAGTGATTACCGCAGATCTGGTACTTTAGAACTTGTCAAAGCAAATCATGATTAGTATCATTAGTGATATCATTATACTAACGCAAATGGGATGCTTCATCATGGGTTTAAAGGTGCTAGATCCAAAGGAAATCGCAGGAAATATAGATCAGCAATCAATCAATAATCAATAGATTCACAAACACAGAAGATGATATATATATAATAACCGATCTCTCGAGATATTATACCTATGAGTTAACCATTAGATCAAAAAGGATGCTTTCCAAACCTAATATGAAAACACATGTAATGAAACAGATCTGATTGTTCATAACCTTCCAAGCCAAACATTCATTTGGTCGAGGACGTCACAATGACCGTCAGATTAATAAACTAAGCTACGACAAGAGTTTTTCGTCCGTACTGTTTTGCCGGCGACGAAATCTTTGGAATCAGAAGATCTCGAGGACATCAAATCCAAAATTATTAGTGGGAATTGAAACGTAATTCGCAGAAACCCAGATGTAAAAATTTGATTTTTGAGGGCCAATTTTAACTAAGAATTGATAAATATTTAGATTTTCAACTTGACATGGTAGCTCAGCCGGTAAAATAACTTAGTCGATGACCGAAGGTCACTGGTTCGAACATTGTTCTTCTCAATTTTACATAAAATTAAAATAAAGTTTTGTTGGAAATGGGTTATCGAATCCCGGTCAAGAGGTATTCAAAGCAAGAACACAACCACTGCGTCACCTTCATTTTAATACAAGTTTAAACACCAAATAATATATATAACTTATATTAAAAATTGACACGACAGCGTTCGGTTAACGGACATTTAACAGAATTCGTTAATTTGGGGGTTTAAACCATAATTAGTTAGTCTATGTGGTTAATTCAAACTTTTACATAATTCATGTGGGTTTAGACTTTAACGCATAGTTGAGGTGTGTATTTACACCTTGTCAATACTCGAGGGGGGTTTATACCGAAAACCCCTAAAAACCATGTTCAGGAATCATTACCCAATGGTGTATTGGTGTAACTCCTCCTATGAGAAATATTCTAAATGGCCAGATCAGAATAAAGTAGAGAATATTGATTATATCATGTTGAATGCATTAGAGATCTATAAAACCATTGAAAACCCTAGATCTAACAAGTTGTCTACTCGCACATAGGAAAACTCATGTACAAAGTAAACTTCATAAAAGTAAAGAGGTCCAGAGATACAAACTCAGTATATTGGTATGAAGAACAGATCTCTTCTCCCATTTAAGCTCTCAAGCAAAGCTAGTGTAGTAAAACCCTAGAAATCTAGAAAGTAAAATAATATTTGGTGGCTATGGATGATGTGAATTTCGTGATTGTGCTTCGTTTCGTGATGGCTGCTCTCTGCCTCTTAAGACTCCTTTTATTGGTGGAAAAGTCGTGCCTAAGTCAAAACCTCCTTAAAACTTGACTCGGGCTTGATTGGAGCTAAACGGGCCAGTCTTGTAAAATTCGTCGGAATGGACCTTCTTCAGTAAAATAACAATATATCGCGCTCCAGAACTCCGTTTGATCCGATTCCAAATGGAAATGAAATTCAACTCTCGGGGCTTCGATTTGATATGTAATTTGCCTATTATAACCTTCCTATAGGTCGGTCAATTGTCCATTGAATTCCAGATTTCAATTCTGGTTCTACACTTTCCTTTTCTGATAATTGCTCCAATTCTTTCCTTTTTGCTTCCTTTTGTTTCCTTTTGCTCTAAAACACATTTTTCTTGTAAAACCTGTATAAATACGTAAACCACACTAGAAAGACTCTATAAAACCAGTCATATCATTGCATAAAATCGGTAAAATCCATGATACATCAATGAATGATAGATGCTTAAGGCTGCATGACTTGTGTCGAGTTATGATTGATCCATCAATCCAAAGGCATAGACAATCATGTCGGAACCATATAATATAAAAGACTTGAATTTAGAAAGGTTCAAGTATAAATAATTCCGCAGCATAATGAATCTAGGTTTGGAAATGACTAGTTAAATTCATAGACTAGATTCTAATATTGAACCTCAATGTATTGAATAAGAGAAAATGAGGTAAAATCAAGAGGTTTGACCATGATGTGACACAAACCGGAATGACTTGACCGCGTTCTAAAGATGGCCAGGACGAGATGTTTCAAAAAGAATATGATGTTTGAGGTAGAAAATGATTTAAAACTAAGTATATAAAAATTGTATCCTATCAAATTATCAATTAACGACAATGTATTAGTTTGTGTGTTGCGGGTTCAACCTTTGTAGATGCATTAATTTTATAGAACTAAAAACTAAATTTTTTTAAAAAAATTTGCGTAGGTCCAACTACCACCTTATCAACTGTATGTAACAAAAGTCAAGTTTTACTCAATCCACTAATAAGTAAATTAGATGATTTTATATCATTGTAAGTGATTTTATATTATAATAAGGTATTTCCATGTAATAGCAACTATAAAATTTACTAACTGGTATATCTTTTTCAGACTACCTCAAGACAATTATTCTATTATACGTAATAACCATAGGGTCAGCATAGCCTGTGGAAATTCTAACAGTTATTGGTTCAATTATTGCGAAGAGTTCTTTGTCAAAAGTCAAAAGACAAATATTAGTGGATTTCTTTCAACGACTTTGTAAATCACTACAAGAAAAAAGACTTTTAATAGCAGTCTAACATAGTGTTTTTTTTCGGTTCTGCTATGGTTGCCTCTTGACGTGTTTTTCCATAGCGTTTATATTTTTAGAAACGCTATGATAGAGTTTGGCTCTATAAAAATGAAAAAAACCTCTATAAAAATGAAAAAAACCTCGCATGACCTTTACTATCGATAGCAGATCGATTATGAAAACGCTATTGAATGTTTGGCGGTAATACAGAAATCATTCCCGTGACACTTAGCCAAAATTAGGCTCCAAAAAAACCCCCAAAATTTTCAGCCCCAATTTCATGTTTTTCCCTCTCTAGCTCCATTCTGCTCGATTCTCACAATATCCGCCATTTCCGTCTCTCTCCCACATAAATTCCATTTTCAATACGTAAACTCTTTCCAGATTTTGCTCCAATTTCTCAGAAGTTCGTCTCCAATTTCTGCACTTGTCAAAGGTATTTGTGTTCTGATTTTCTAGGTTTTGTTTCACTTTGGATTTTGTGTAATTATACATGTGATTTCAATCGATTTACAGCATTGCTTTTCTTTTGCAAGTCGATTTAAGCAGAAGACAATAAAACAGTATTTTATCAGGTAAAATCACTCAAACTTGATTATCCTATAAGATCTCGTTGTATTTTGTTGTTCTGTCAAAAAAAGTGACTGTCTCTGCTAATTAATTGTATGCACATTTGGTCGGAGCTTTTGCAACATGGGCAAAGCTTGGGTCTGGTTACCAAGGTATATACTTTACTCTCCTTACACATCTTAGTTGATTTTGATTCATGAATTGTGATTTTGGATGTTTATTTCTCATTTTCTATCAATACAGGAATAGCCTGGAGTATGAGTAAGGAGCGACTAAGTTTATTTATGAATCAGCAAGACGTTTGGGTAATCCAGCTGAAATGTTATGTCCTTGCCTTGATTGCCGAAATGTCTGCATCAATCAACTGAGACATTTTTCGAGCATTTAGTTATTAGAGGGATGGATGAGAGGTACAAGAGATGTAAATACTGGAGTAAACACGGGGAAGATAAGACAACTGATGTTCAGACATCTGAATATGAGACTTACGAGTTGATTAGGGCAGCATTTACGGAGGGTGAAGGCATAAAAAATCCCAGAAGCGGAGTGCAGAAGAGTTTGAGGGTATTGATAGTCCAAAAGAAGCTGAGTTCATTAAGAAGTTAGAGGACGCAGAAACTCCACTGTACCCAACGTGTCAGAAATACACAAAGGTTGCTGCAATCATGGGACTTTATTAGATAAAGGTGAAGAGTGGGTTGTAAGAGAGCTATTTTGATCAGCTATTGGCACTTGTTCATGACATGCTACCTGGAGACATTGTTCTACCTAAGTCTACAACTGAGATGAAAAAGTTTTTGAAACAGTTTGGTTTTGGTTATGAAGTGATCCATGCCTGTAAAAATGATTGTATACTCTATCGGAATCAGTATGAAGAGTCATTGAACTGTCCAAGATGTAGTGAATCAAGATGGGAAAGGGATAAGCATACTGTTAAGGTGAAGAAAGGGATTCCAGCTAAGGTGTTTAGGTATTTTCCAATAAAAGACAGATTCAAGAGGATGTTTAGATCAAAAAGGTGAAGAGTAGGTTGTTAGAGCGCTATTGTAACTTCAGATACTATAGCAGTGCGGAAAACCGCTATCGAAAGCGCCTGACTGTTTATAACGGGTGAATAGACAGCGGCTAATAAACCGCTATGGTATCGTTAGATAGCGTTTTTCAGCCGCTATTAAAAACCTTTTTTCTTCAAGTGAATAAGTATGTGATTGATTTACTTAATTAATATGCAATAATACTATAATTACTAGACTAGTACTAATTTTTGGGTCTTAAAAATGAGTATTTTCGTGACTGAAAACCCTCTATAACCATTTGATAGGAAAAAACTATTTACCGAAATACCATTACTTTATTTTTCCACATCAACTAAAAAAATAAATATTTACGAAAATGCCACATTCCCATCGAAATAAATCCGCAAATTATTTTTTAAAAAACTGCAAACATGTGTTGAAGAGTTTTTTTTTTCGGATTTATTTTGCGGATTTGTATTTTTACGGATTTGTTTCTGCAGATTTAAATTTACTAGTTGTAGATTTTTTGCTTTGGTGCAGATTTTTAGAAAATCTGCAACAAAGAAAAATGTGCTTAAAAAATTATTAAAGTAGTACGTAGTGTCGCAGATTTTTTTTTTCTCTTGTAACGGATTTATTTTTTTGCGGATTTTATTTTGCAGATTTCTTTAGTTTGCTGATTTGATTTGAAGATTTGTTTTCTAGTGTCGCAGATTTTTTAAAAAATTTGCGATTTTATCTGGATTTGCGCATATAGTTTGCAGATTTAACATGTAGTGTTGTAGATTTATTTTAATTTGCAACACTACAATAGTTGCTGAATTATTTTACTATTGTAGTGTAACAAATTTATCAAAAAATTTGTAACAGATTTTTTAAAAATTTTACGGATCTTTTGAGAGGTGATGACGTGGCGACAAGATTTTATTTGTGGATTTGTTTTCAATAGTAAAAAAATATTGTTTTTTTTTTTGAAAAAAATACAGAAAAGTATTTTTCACATAAATAAAATTGATATTACTTAACTTTAAAAAAATTTCAAAATCAAAAATAAATTTAAAACATTTTAAAATGAAAATAATATTTAGAAAAGTTTCTGATTATTTGCAAAATAAATTGAAGAGATTATTTTCTAAAAGATAAAAATGGAATTAGTTTCTAGATTAAGTTTAAACCTTTTTCAGAAAAAATCTTAAGAGACTATTCTATTATGTAACCAGCCATAAAATTAGGGTATTCGTTTAGGAAAATATCTATAATTAAAAGATTTTGTTTTCATTTAAGTAAATAAAATATTTAAAAACCTTGATAATAAATGATACTTTTAAAAAAAACATATGAAAGTAATAAAAATCAACTTAATTAAACTTTTAAAAAATTTAACTTTTTATTTTCGATTTTTTATTTTTTATTTTTAATTTCTAATTTTTAAGTTTGATTTTTAGTTTAAAATTTTAAAATTTTTATTTTTTCCATTTTCGAATTTAAATTTTTCATTTTTTATTTTCGAATTTAAGTTTTAAATTTTTGGCGATTTAGCTTTTTATTTTTTTATTTTATTTTATTTTATTTTTTTGTTTTTTAAATTTTTTTTTTTTCGATTTTTCATTTTTTATTTTTCGTTTTTTATTTTCTTAATATTTTTAAATTATTAATTTTGAAATTTTAGAATATTGAATTGAAAGTTTAAAGCATAAAATAAGATTGTCTAATAATTTAATCATAATGACAATTTAGTCTTTCTAAACACCTTGAATATTAACTTAGTAAACTTTTAGTGAAGGATACTAAACTAGTAATTTTACTAAAGATTAGTACTAATTTGAGTAAATTTCACTTAATTTTAACAAGGAATACTTACTAAAATATTAATATTTGGTAATGTTTGGTAGGCTGGAAAATTTGCAATTGAACCTTTCAAAACTTGGTTGACAGCGAAGGTAGAAAATATTCCTATCATGCACTATTCGCCTAAACTTTGAGAGAAATTGAAAAGAAAAGTAATGAAACAACTAACTCTGGGGGAGAGTAAAGAAAACATGTGTGTTAAGACTTTTTTATCTTGGTATTAAAAAGGGAAAGAACATGTTCTTTGGGCAGAGCCTCTATAGTTTTGAAATAGCAATGAACGGCATTTGGATAGATTGATTTGTGAGATTGTGGTGTGAATTTGGAAAAGTTGTTAAGCTTAAGGGAAGTACATGGAGGTATTTACTTGATTGATTTTGTTCTTTTTGGATTAGTAGCAAGACTGAGGTGGTTGTTCTTAAGAGTTTTTTTTTCTAACACTTTTTCCAGCCACCTTAATAATTTTCTTGAGGACAAGTAAGAGTTTAAATCTAGGGGAGTTGTATGATACAAGTGTTTTTATAGAGTCTTTCTAATATGTTTTAGGTATTTATACAGGTTGTACTAGCAAAGGATGTTTTGGAACAAAAGAAACTAAAGTGAGGAGATGGAAAGACAGAATCTGAACCCTAGAAGTCAGATGACTGTTGACCAACTTATGCAATAAACCACGAGATGATATAATATCAATATGTAGGCGCGGGAGTTAACTTTATTCCAAAAAATTTTTTTAAGCTTATTGGATATCTGAAACCCATGATATGGACGTTTTACTGAAGACATGTCATTCTAACAGGGTTTGCAAGACTGGCCAACCCATGACAAATGAACTTCTTCGCAAATCTATCCCGATAGAAATTTTGACATGAACGATTGAATGAGTTTCACAAGACACCACAAGTAAGTAAAAAATAAGGCATAAACCAATTTCGGAAAGAAACCTCATCAATATTCAGGGAAGAGATAATAGAGCACATAATCTTGAAAAGAGACGGGGTAAGCACATCGGTATTGTGAATGCTAGAATTTCACGGTCAATGATTTTTATATAGTTTGATGGTTTGGGAATCATATTATATTTGGGTAGCAAAAGACCAAGTGTTTTATGAGATGTGACCAGAATATACACGGAGGCTGTGAGCAAGATAGATCTTTTTAGGCAGCGGAGAATATATTAAATATCAAAAATCATCAAAAATTTATTAGTATGAGTTCTCAGGTTACAAAAATTTAATTAGAGTTTGAGTTTGGTCATGAATATAATAGCAAAGTGAGAGCAAATTGTAATGTCAAGTTTGGCTATGAGAGCTGAAAATGACTTAACTCTTGATAACTCGTCCCAATCTTCTTTTATAGACTTGATTAAACCTTTTAATCCACATTATCACGTAGGGACTGTTTTACTTTATTTATAGGATTTTGGCACAAACAGTAATTGTCTCAGGGAGTCACGATTGTCACAGTCTCAAAGAAATTGCAGACATCGCGAAAATCACCCAACAATTTTACAATACAATGTTATAGTGTTAAATTTCATGTCGGTGTCAAATTTCTTGACTAGAGTAGGTCCAATACAAATGGCCTAAAAGAACTAACGAAATTAAGGATGGGTATTCGGGTAATCGATTCAGAACGATTCTTCTAATTTTCGGGTAGGTCGGATATGGGACTTTAGGAACCATATAAGAAACGGTCAAATTTATTTTCAGTTGGTATACCTCTTGAGTTTGTTGGGATAATGTAAAAGATAATCAGAGATATTTCGTGTAAATTTTAAATTTTTATTTGAAAGATTCTTTTTACAAAAAAAAACTCTATAATCAGCTATTGTGGTTTAATCTTAACCTTAATACAATTTTTTGATTTAATATCACAACATTAGTCTATGTCAATTTTAAGTTTGTAGTTGAAGGATTCTTTTTGCAAAACAAAACTCTAAAAATAGCTATTGTGGTTTAATCTTAACCATAATACAATTTCTTTAATTTAATACTAAGTAAAAATAATGTTTCTGAAAACAAAGAATCTTCCGTGAATAAAACCTTAAGTCTATTGAATTATTTATTTGTCTTCAATGTTTACAAATTTGATAAAAAAAAAAAAGAAACTTTAAAAGAGAAGGTAAATAATGAGAACGGTGTTAGAGTTGGATAAAGGCGTAAAAAAAAAAGAAGAAAATGTTAAACTTTGACTAGCATTTTTAACAGATTAAAAATTGTCTTTGTTTTGAGAGATCTAGATTGTGAAATAATATATAGATAAACAAATTTATCATGATTATTCAATGGAAAAAAAAATATGGTTTTGTGTTTGACTCTTTCTTTTAGTTTTTTTTTATTATTTTCAAATTTGACTTATTTTCAATAAAATAGTAATTATAGTTATGGATTTGAGGAATACAGATAAAAAATACAAACAAGTTGCGTATAACACTAACCTTGATGACTGATCGTTTTGTCTCGACAGCTTGGCAACAATACTGATTATCGGATTATGAATGTGCTTCGATGTAACCATGATTTCATCAAAGTAAAAAAAAAATTTGTTTCGTCTTATTTTATTTATTTTTCTATGTCGATTTAGATAAATTATTGCACCATACATACGTTTTTTGTGAATATATAATAATCATGACAAAAATATCAAATCATTGATTAAAGTTTCTTATCAATAGTTCTGTAATTGAATAAAAAAATGAGGTATGTGGTGCAAAGGTTTATTAAAATTGACATAGAAAAATGAATTAAAAAAAACAATTTTTTTTTACCAAGATGAAATCTATGGTTGCATCGAATAGTAACCATAGTCCGGTTCCGGTCATCATTATTGTTACCTAGTTGTTCGAGACAAATCGAACACTCATCGAGGTTGGTATCATCCACAATTTTCTTGTATTTTTGAATACATGAAATGTTAAATATTTATATTTTAATTCACCAACTAGCAAAATATTAAGATTTTAATACACATCTTTAATAGCTGCTAACGTCCCGTTAACAGAGCTATAACCTATGCTAAAACTGAAAGGTAAATTTATTTAAGTTATATCTTCGTAGATCTGAGAATATAATAAGTTTTAACTGTAATGTAGTGGCTTTGAAGCTTTTTCACAGCTTACGAACCCGGGTTCAAAACTCACTTCCCACCATTTTTTTCGTGTAAAGATCTATTTGTTAAAACCCGAGTTACGAACTTGCGTCGATTCTGAGCTGATTGAAAAGGACTCATAGTCATAGTCATTGTCTTAGATTTATTCGGAGCAGATAATATCTTCCATGGTCCCATACTAACGCTTCAACGCGTGCTTCTTGATTTGGATCATGGGAATGACGAAACCTTGATCTTACTGTCTGTTCGCAGATTCCATGAACTTTGCAGAACAGTTCTTCCTCGTATAGCAATAATTGTGGTGGTTTGTTCCCCCTTCTATAGTCAGAGGGATTCCAATTTTTTCAATAAAAGGTTTGTTGATGGTGGGATTAGCACCCCCTTTATCAACAGCTTGGCAATAATTAAAGTTTAGTTCTTACCGATCTTTCGGTGTATTAGTTTTATCATCACTCTCGGTTCATTTGGCCGAGACTTGCTTTACCGAGGTTCAAACTCATTCTGATATCTAAAGGGGGTATTAGTTATCTTGGCTAGGCCGAAGTCTAGGTTCGAAAGGATAGGATTAAATCTTGTCCATATTTTTTAGTCAATAAAAAAAGGAAATATTCCTTATTTCACAGAAATAAGGAAATATTCCTTATTTTTAAGGAAATAAGGAAATATTCCTTATTATTAGGTTATTAGGTCTAAATAGACCGTCTATCTCCCCTTATAAGAGGAGGACCTCCCCCTCCTAAAAAAAGAGATCCTAAAAAAAGAGGCTTTAGACTCAGATACAAAGGAGAGATAAAAAAGAGAGAAATTTTAGAGACTCCGAGAGACACACCAAAAACATCTGAGGGACTCTCGAAGAGAACCAGAAAAGAGGTTTAGGCTCCGAGAGATCCCGAAAATAGAAAGAATCATCAGCAACTTACAACTTGGCTTTAGAGCTCGAGTTAAAGACAATTCGGCCTTAGATCACGAGTTAACAACAACTCGGCCTAAGAGCCTGAATAAACAACTCCGCCTAAGAGCCCGAGTTAATCACAAGATTCCCGAGCCTAAACTCAGCTTATCATCTGAAGACGAAACTACGTGTGGCTTGGTCCCTTCCGGGGATACGTAGGCAGCCTTTCACGGGGTTCAGCTACATCGTGAAAACCCCTTCGGGGAACTTCTCAGAGCCGACCTTTACCGTTAATTGCCGAGCGGTTTCACATCGAGACGAACCTAACTATTTAATCCCCCGATTAAATAAGATGTATTTGCAAATGTATTCTTTTAATTAGAAATAATTAAAAGCTAAAACCCTGCATGAACATTTGGCGCGCCAGGTAGGGGGATACTTCGAGATTCGTCAATATCGAAAGCGCTCTTTAATAACAAGAAAAATTAGGGTTCGTCACGTTCATCTTCTTCACCAAACTCGAAAAAGAGAACATCACAATGACCGATTCATAACAAAAGCTAAGTTATCTTCCCTATCTAATTAATTATCCAAATCGTCATACTCTTTATTTAATTAGTTATAGAAGTGGTAGGGTACATGTGTTACGAAGAGAGAAAACATGATTATGGGAGCAAATTCATGAATTTGTTTATGCAACCTTTGTTCCGTGGCTAACTTGTAATCAAAGATATGATTTAAAGCAGTTTACAATACCTTTCTAGGTCAACAACTGCTTGAGATTGAAGAAACAACAAACGTCCATGAGGAAGGAGATATAAGTTTTATAAAACTTGGGGATAGAGGGATTACCGAGGAAGAACAAGAAGACAAATTCGCTCACCTGGGTTAAGGAACTTGTTCGGCCATCGTTTGCTTGGCACAAAAACGAAAGACAAAAGAGACGCTACAATATACGAAAGAAGCATCGGGAAAGTAACATAGGATCAGAATGGTCACATGATTCGATATTAACCGCAAAATAAGAAGTTGGTACGTTTGTAATAAGATCAGAATGGTCACATGATTCGATATCAACTGCTTGTAATAAGAAGTCGTCTTCAACAAAGGAAAAAATACCATTCCGAGGTATCCAATATCAAATTAAAATGAAGAAGAAAGTTACTCGGCCTAGGGATAGATCAGGAATCAACACAAGAAAGCAAGAGTAACTTACAATTGGGAAGCCTCAATGGAGAATTTAAACGAAATCATGATGCCCGGAAAGCTCGAAACATGTGTCGATGTCAAGTTAGGATGTTCCTTGCGAAACAAAGAAGAAGACCTTACCAGGATTCTATTCCGCATAGTCAGACGAATATCAGCTCAGAATCAGTTGAATGGAGGAGATTGAGATATTGAATCTCTTCGTGTAAAACGTAATCGGAGGATCCGAAGAAATCAAGTTCAGATTCCGTGAGTTCAACTTGTGAGGGAATGGAGGTCGATCGACGAACCGTCTCCGCCACAATAATTCTGCGGAATCCAGAGTTAAAAGTAGATAAATCTGGAGCGCATGCAGTTCAGGTTCAAATTTTTGAAATCATCATCATCAATGGGATTACAAAAGGTTCTACTAAAATCGAAAAGCAAATTTAAAGCTCGGCCCAAAACCTTTTGGAAGTCTCGGACAAAACAACAAAATCGCCTGAAGAAGAGGATAGAAATAATAATAATAAAAATTTGAAGTTTGGTCGGAAGAATAGTTTGGTCAAAGCATGTGCTTAACTATTAGGCCGAACCCTCAAACAAAATCCAGTTAAAGCAAGAGAATAAGGGGATTTTTTAAATCCTTGGATGCACGGATCAGCTCTGGACTCACAAGTCGCGGCTTATTATGGAGAAGTTCGGCATCACCGAATTGCTCGCCGAAGAAGCATTTGAGATATTCGAAAAAAAAAAAAAAAAACCTAGTGAGGTTCGAACTACAGATGGCTTGATCTCTTTCGGGGGTACATAGGCAACTCTTCCGAGTCTAGCTATAACCAAAGAACCTAGTGAGGTTCGAACTACGGGTGGCTTGATCCTTTTCGGGGGTACGTAGGCAACTATTCGGAGTCCAGCTATAACCAAAAATAAAAATCGGTACCTTGATCACGTACTCGACAATAGGGTTCGTCCCTTTACACATTCTTTACCGAATGCAGCTGGAAGTTTCGGAGCTTGATAAAATAGAGCCGAGAAATTGTAAGGCAAAGTCGGGTCATTCCCACATATTTAAAACCACTTCAAGTACTGAATTCGATAAAGTAGAATTCGGTATAACAGATAAAGGTCGAGCATTTCTCGTTAAAACAATTTCCCTTACACATTCTTTACCGAATGCAAAGTTCAACAATTTGACTGATAAAGTAGGACTCGTTGTTAAACTTCCCTTTAAGCACATAAATAAGGAAAGCGCACCTTATTTGTTTTGCTCTTTTCTGGATTTCGAAGTTTAGACTTTCGAAGTTTAGACTTTGAAGTTTCGAGTAAACATTATTAGATAAGTAACATTTAAGCAAAGTCATCAAAAATTTTCAATTTTTCATTCAAAAACAAATTACAATGAATTCTGAAAACTTCGGAATGGGTTCGTACAAAATAAAATAAAATAAACGCCCCCCGAGGACGCCCATAAATCTTGAGATCCGATAAAGTAAGATCGTAAAATTCGATAAAGTAAGATCGTGAGATTGACGGATGACCAATGTTTTAAAACTCGCTAGGCGGTCACTAGTTACTTTGTAAGGCCTAGCGCCTAAGCGGATTAATCGGAGCCTAGTCGGGCCTAGGTGATAAGAATTTTTAATATTATTTTTAATAATATTAGGCTTATTACTAGTTAAGTAATTATTATATGTATAATAGAAATGTGTTTGGTAGTTTATGAATCCATAACTTTACTTTTTTCTTTGAAATCAAATCAATATATAGTTATATACATTGCTGTTCCACAAAAAAATTCTTCAATTCAATTAAAAATTTCAAAAAAAAAAGCTAACAAAATAATTGTTTAAATGCGAAGAAAGCTAAAAACACTAAAACAAAGAAAAAAAATTTATCGTTTCTTGTCTGTTTTCTTTTGGTCTCTTTCTTTTGTCCGTTGCTCTGTACATACATATTTTTGTCCATTAATGTTTGCATCATCCATTTAGAAAAGACTAAAAAAGTAACAAAGCATGCTATAAAAGAAAATAAAAGAGAACAAAAGAGAGCATGATGTTTAGTCTTACAAAACCAAATCGAAATCCAAATTCAAACAAAGCAAAATCTAAATCCAAATTTGAAATCCAAATTCAAACAAAGCAAAATCCAAATCCAAATCCAAACTCAAACTCAAACAAAGCAAAAGCAAAATCATAATCCAAATCCAAACAAAACAAAATCAAAGCATATCAAACTTTTCCTTATGCAACTTCATTCACATTCATTGGAACATTCATCTCTTGCTCATTATCAGACTCGAATTCAAAATCGATGTCCATATCATTCTCTTCATCAGAGTCGATGTCTTCATGTTCAGCATTGTGTTCCTCCCCATTAGGGTCCATAAACCATTCTTCTGCATTTTCATCTCCATCATCAAAAATCACATTAACATTTTTTTCTCTGATCTTTCGTCGTTTGTTGAAAAACTTGGCATTGAATTGGACATAGACTAGACTAGTAAGTCGCTCAACAGCTAATCTATTCCTCTTCTTCGTATGAATCTGTAAGAATAAGCAAGTAAGACTGTAAGAGAGACTCAAAACTAGCATACAAAACTCTAATCGACAAACAAAAATTCTGAAATTTGAAACCAAGAAGGAAAGACTCACTCCTACAAAAGTACTCCAGTTTCGTTCACAACCAGAAGAACTAGATGTCAAAGAGAGAATCCTTGTCGCTAAATTTTTCAAATTAGGCACATGACAACCATATAGTGACCACCAGTTTCCTATAATGTAAATGAATATCAAGAAACATAGCATAATGAATAAATCGTCAAGGTTAATAACATCAGAAAAGTACTTGGATCATATTTCTCATCATTTTTTTCAAATCCTCTCGAAGCTACTGTTCTCCCAAAAGCTCCAGCCTTTGTCTTGTAGTCATTGAACTCAAGATTGAGGACTTTATCTTGTTTATCATAATCACCATGGTAAGAAAGTCTCCACACAACTCATGAATCCATCGATTAACATATGATCATGCTCCATGGTTGTATCCTTGTAAAAGTAGAATGGATTCAATAAATAGGCACTAAGGTGCAACGGAGAATCCAATCTATCTGCCATTTTCTCTTCAATGATATCGACGATGGGCTTGTAATTTCTCTCCAAGTCATTACAAGCCAACATAATCTTACTCTTTTCTTCCAAAAGCTCTCCATAAATAGAACCCATTGAAGGCTACTTCTCACCATCAGCAATCCTAAGAAGTTTCACCAAAGGTTCGAAAACCTTCAAGACAAAGTCCACTCCAATCCAAAATGCAGGGCTTACAACAGCTGCATAACTGATTTTTCCCTTTGCAAACTTGGAATATTTGCATTGGTCCCATTTTGCAGAGAGGAACATCATCTTTAGATGTGTCTTTTTATCCAACAAGCTTTGTAGTGTCAAAAAGTTGTAGCAAATCTTGTCACTCCAGGTCGAACAATATCCCTTTTCTTGGTGTTTTCTCTCATCATTGACAAGGTTATATGATAAGCATATATGAAAACAGTGAGAGATCTTTAGCTTAATCAATGATTTTTGAAAACTTGGGCAACTTAAAAATGGCTTCAAGCATCAAATCCACCGTGTGAGCAGCACAACCTGTCCAAAAAATATTTGGCCTCTTCTCTTTAAGCATCTTCGTTGATGCCATATTATTGAGTGCATTATCTGTCACAACTTGAACAACTTTATCAGCACTAACATCTAAAATGCATTTATCAACATACTCAAAGATGTATGACCCGGTGTGAGATTCACAGGAAGTATCTTTTGATGACTTGAAATATGTCCCTCCTCTACAATTGACACACAAATTCATTATGCTCCTCCTTTTCATATCAATGCATCCATTAGTCATGACAGAACAACCATATCGTTCTCATTCTTTCTCTTCGCTCTTTAACATGTTCTTTAGTCTTTCTTCTTCCTCCTTTAGTAGTGGTTCACTTAGTTGGTATTGAGTTGGTGGCACCCAACCAGGACCAAATTGTCCAAGAGCCTCACAAAACATCTTGAAAGCATCATTATCAATGGCATTGAAAGGAATACCCGATTGATATATCCATCTAGCACAATACTGTTGAACTAGATGAGTTTTTTCCTTGAAAAGTGTAGCATTGATGGTTTCTTGTCTTTGCTGTGTACCAAGAGTAGCTTCAGGACGAATGGCTGTTGCAAACTGATCCATAGGACCCTGAAAATTACGCGGTTTCAAAGTCTCTAGATTTTCTTCTAGTTCGTCTTGATGTTTCTACATATCGATGTTAACTTCAGCTCTAAGCATATCATCTTCGTGTTTCTTGGTTACCTTTTTCTTCTTAGCTTCTACGATGGCATTCTTGCACTTAAGTTGATCAGCTGTTGTCGACCTCAAACATCCTTTTACATTGCCGGGGATATGAGCAGTATGCTCTTTAATGCAATACACTCCACCAGACAT
This sequence comes from Euclidium syriacum, assembly GCA_900116095.1. Lineage (NCBI taxonomy): Eukaryota > Viridiplantae > Streptophyta > Magnoliopsida > Brassicales > Brassicaceae > Euclidium > Euclidium syriacum. The sequence continues at coordinate 1,153,648 of FPAK01000013.1, forward strand.
CTTTTTTCCACACATCTTGCATTGAACCTTATCTGGATTCGTTATATTAAACAATTCTCCATATTCCCATCCAACATCATCAGAATTTCGCTTGCACGATGTTGTTGCAGGTTGTGAAGGAGTTGCTTCCATAAGAATCTGCTACTTTTTTCAGAAAAAAAAAGTAACAATCAGTTTGATTATCGAGATCATGTAATCAAATTGAGTAACAATCATGAATCATCACAACCAGAGACAAAAACAAATTGAAATATAATCTGAAATTTGAGCATATAAAAGATGATGATCATACTAACAAAACGTTGATGAAAATTTAAAACAGAGCAGCAAACAAAAACAAAAAACATTAAAAACAGAACAAGTGAGGAAGAAGATTAATTAGGAGTTTTGATCTCACCAACAATAACGACGAAACGACGAAGAGAGGAAGCAGCGACGACGGAGAGAGGAAGCAGAATAGTTGTGAACACACGAAGAATAGAAACCTAAACAAAAACCACGATGCTTTTTTTTTTTTTGGTTTCATGAATAGCAAAACGATAACGTTTCAATGGTACGACATGACCGACTTGATCCGATTTGACCAATTTTGTCCGATTTGAACCGACTGAACCGGACCGGCAATTTAATGGTACGATTATGCATTAATCGGGGCGGTTAACATAATTTGCGGATGACAGTCGAGGTATCCTCACTGTAAAAACAAATACGAAATTCGGGTTTCGCCCAAGAACATACTGTGATATGTTGAAAGGATTACTAAATCCGAAGTAAAGATCATGCGAAGAATTCTTTGTGTTAATGAAACTTAGTTTCTCCAAATAAAAGACGAGAATTCTTCCTCGCATAAATTTACTTGCGCTATAAGCTCGGAATTAGTGGTGCAATAATCCACAATTGGAGATCTCGGAGCTTGATAAAATGGAGCCGAGAGATCAAAAGGCAAAGGTCAAGAGTTTCTCGCACATTTGAAAGACCGAGCCGGTATTTAAGCTAATATGGCTTATTTACTCGGCTCTAGCATGATGGTTATGTAACCTTTAAGGAAGGTCCGAACATATACATAAGTCTAGCGTCTTATGTATTTGGCTCGGACAGAGGTTGAAGTATCGGGTTTTAAGGAGTAAAACCTGACGCTAACATACGTGACATCCAAGTCTCGGGTTTTGTTGATGGTGGGGTTCTACCCCTTATCAATAGTATGGAAATAATTGGAGTACGGTCCCTGCCGAGCTCTTCCCTGATAACTTATTGGGTTATAAGTCCCAACAACAGGAATGTCAACCCTCGGCCCAGATGAGCGAGGGATACCTCGGTAAAGAGTAATCGAATTTGGTGTCCGAAGCGGGGGTATAAACAACATCGTCCTAGGCCAAAGTCTAAAGCTCGGACAATATAAGATCAAATCTTATCACTGATTCCCTAGTCTTGGAAAAATAGAAATATTCCATTTTTCCGAGGTTAGCCCATGGGCTTACCAGACCGACTATTAAGGATATATAAATACATACCCCCCTTCACTAATAAAATCCATTTAGAATCAGGGAGAAGATATACTAGATCACCTAGGTTTAATTACTTCTCTTTGATAAAGTTAACTCGGCATTCCGAGTTAACACCTTTGTAATTCAAATCATTAATAAAGTTCTTCTTTCGAGGTCTAATAATATTCATTCAGAATTGGGGAGAAGACTAACTAGATTGCCTAGGTTTTACTTCTCTTTGATAAAAGTTAACTCGACATCCCGAGTTAACACCCTGGTAACACAAATCATTAATAATACATCCTTTTTCTGAGGTTTCCTCTTGTTTTTTTACTTTATATTTTCCAAAAACGAACCCCTCTAATTATAAATAATTATAAGTTGAACCTAGTATCAACATTTGGCGCGCCAGGTAGGGGGGTGCTGAATTTTGGTAAGTAAAACATAAACCTTGGAAAACATGAGGATGAACACAGAAACGCCATCTATAGACGAACATCGAACGGAGATTTCGCAGAAGTAAGTGATGAAGTAGTTACGGTCCAAGATACTAATCATCCAGCTAGGGAATCGGGCCAGAACACTATTTAAGAGTCGTACGAGCCGAGTTTCAAAGAGGTGTAGAGGACGAGTGAAGATGTCAACGCTTTTTAGAAAGCTTGAGAGGAGATGCCCAAGCCTGATTTACTAGTTTGCCCCCCGATTCAATCAGTTGTTTTGCAGAACTCCATGAAGCTTTCTTCAAGCAGTACATGCTTCATCTCGAACAACAGGCCACGGGATCGGACCTCTACGCAGTAAAACAAGGACCAAAAGAGCCACTCCGATATTTCATTACAAGATTTAAAGTAATTTACTCGCGACTGAGGATTGACGACGACCTAGCAATTGGAGCACTTAGTGCTGCGACTTGGTACCAATCGAGGTTTTGGGACGAACTGTCTGCTCATCAGCCCCAATCTATGAACGATGCTTTTCATCGAGCAAATACTCACATAAGGATCGAAGAGAATCATGCCGAACTCGCCAAAGTACATGGATCCACAAAGATAAAAAAAGAGACGAAACCAAAGGAGAAAGTAGAAGGGCGACGAGTAGAAAGGGACCAACCTCGGAGGGACAAATCAAAGTCGGAAATAACCTTTTTGGTAACAAAATCGCCCAAGGATGTATCTCGGAAGGATAGGTCGAAGTATACATATACCCGGGATCCTGACGATCCAACTACCCCCTGGTGTGAGTATCATAAGAGACCGGGACACAAAACAAAAGATTGCCGAAACGTAAAGAATCATCTAATGGCCATCCGATTTGAACAAGACAGAGAAAAGGAGAAGCGTAAAACACACGAAGATAAAGAAAACCCGCATTCCCGCGAAGATACGGAAGAAGGAGAAGTTCTGCATTCACCGCCCCCAAACCAGAGAAAAAGGATTAAGATGATAATGGAGGACTCGCAAACTGTGAAGATTCCGTTCGACTAATTCAACGAAGTATCTTTAGACTATTCGCGGATCAGGTTCCGCGAAGCTCCACTCTGAAGAAAGAAATAACATTTACCACCGAAGACCTGAAAGGAATTGACGCTCCCCATAACGATCCACTCGTAATCGAACTCCAGATAGGCAACTGTGACGTCCAAAGGATACTCGTCGACACCGGAAGCTCGGTGGATGTCATATCTTTAGATACACTGCAAAAGATGGAGGATAAGGATCAGAAGATTAAAGCCCGGGTTAAACACCTAACCGCTTTCGGAGGAGATACAGTCTCAACCATCAAACTTCCAGTATCGGCCGGAGGGGTAACAAAAATCGTGATGTTCGAAATAGTGGAAAGAGCCACCACTTATAACGCGATCGTCGGAACCCCGTGGTTATACTCTATGGAAGTTGTTCCATCTACTTATCATCAGTGCCTGAAATTCCCAACTCCAAAAGGATATTTCACGGTCCGAGTTGACCAAAAGATGACTCGGAGATGCTTCGTAGCAGAAAACAAATTCCGACGAAGTCAAGAAGAACCCTCGAATCAATCTCTCACATTAACCACGGTAAACAAGAAGAAACCAACATCTGCTGAAATCTTGGCAGGACTTTTCGAAAGGCAGAACGAGACAACAAGAACTCAAGAAAAGATTATAAGAAGGTCAACAGATGACGAGCCGACCTCCATAACAAGTGACTCAATAGCAGAACTGCACCGCGAACTTCGGGACATGAAAGTTTTGCTCCAGAATCCTCCGGTCAACATCCTACACCTAAACAAGCGTTCGAGAATACAAATAAGAACCCATCCGAGACAATCAAGTTCGGACACAATTCGCTCGAGAAAAGGAAATTGGAGTTACCAACCTATAACGGAGTAGGAGATCCGAGAACTTTCCTTAAAACATTTATGATCACTATCAACCAAGCTCGAATTCACCTTTCAGAGAAATAGGGAAAGAAATGCCAATATTTTTCGGAAAGCTTACGAGGAAACGCCCAAACTTGGATAACCAACTTACCTCCGAATTCAATAAGAAATTTCGACGAACTAGGGCAGAAATTTCTAAAGAAATATATCTTTAATCTCGACCGACCAGCAACGATCTCCGACCTTTACTCCGTAAAACAAACGTCGACCGAGTCACTTCAGAGTTTCATGAAGAAATTCAAGACAATATACTTCCAGTTAAATATCTAGGACGAACTAGCCATTGACGTCCTAACTAATGGAACGTGGTATGAGACAAGATTTTTGGGAAGAACTTTCGGCTTACCGGCCTCACTCCATAGAAAATGCGTTTTACAGAGCAAACGTATACATCAGGGTGGACGAGAATATAGCCCGACTACCCAAAAACAATCAAATTTCTTTAGAAGACGAAAACATAAGGAAAATATTTAAAGAACCTCGCCGGCACTACAATAAAACGTTCGAGCAAAACGGAAGAGTCAGAGCGAAAATCTCATTCCTAACCGATAAGTATCTAGAACAGAAGAAAAAAGCTAGGATTAAAAAAGAAATAATCCCTTCAGCGTGGTGTTGTTACCATACCACCTATGGACATAGCACAAAAGAATGTCGTAACCTACCAGAGTATCTTTTGAAAAAATACTTGGAACGGGTTCCCGAGTAGCCAAGAGAAACCTTCACCAAAATATACCAATTAAAGTTTAAGGAGCGACTCCCGAAAAATAGTCGTCAAAGAAGGAAAGAATCTCCCCAAGAAGGATCCTCGTAGTGTCACAGAAGGATAAACGCTATTTCCGAACTCCCTAGGGAAACACAAGAGCAAGCCGAGCAGCATACGAAGCCGAGGTTAACTTTACAAAAGAAGCTCGTCTTTACTCCCGAAGACTTAGAAGGAATCGAAGTCCCACATAACGACCCTTAGGTGATAAAACTACAAGTTGGAAATTACGAAGTTCCTCGAATATTAGTAGATACCGGAAGCGCGGCGAATGTCATAAGTAATGATGTTTTCCAAGAATTATGGTCAAAGGAGACAAGGATCAAACCAAGGCTTAAGTCACTAACAGCCTTCAATGGCGAAAGTGTTCCGACTCTTGGGACAGCGCAACTCCCAGTAACGGTTGGAGGAACAATCAAAATCGTTAACTTTGACGTAATAGAAAAGCCAATTCTCTACAACATAATTCTCGGAACCCCCTGGCTATTTCTAATGAAATGAGTGGTTTCAACCTATCACCAATGCCTTAAATTCCAAAATCCTCTCATAATTTTTTCGGTAAAAAGAAGTCAAGCCGAAGCAAGACGTTGCCTCCGAGAAGGCCTAAAGGAGAAAAAAGCCGAACCTTCCTTCGAAAAGAAATTTTAAATTTCAAAACGCTCTGAATATAGAGCAAAAAAAAAAAAACGTTGATTTCTCGCATCTTTCGTGATAGTCAATAGAAACCCACAATTCGGAACTACGTGTGGCTTGATCCCCTCCGAGGATACGTAGGCAGCCTTTCACAAGGTTCAGCTACAACACCATGAATCATGGTTTTAGTCTTGAAGTTTACAACTCAACTATGCCGAGGTTCATACAAAGTCAGAACCTTGATCATGTTCTCGACAAAATAAAAATTGCCCGAAAGAATCTCGGAGCCCGATAAAGTAAGGCCAAGAGATTAAATGGTACAAAATCAAACAAAAACCTCTTACACATTCTTTACCGAATGCAAAAGTTCGACAATTAGTATGATAAAGTAGGACTTTAAAGCAAAAAAATAGGGAAAGCGCGCCTTATTTTTTTTGCTATTTCCGGGTTTCGAAATATTAATTTGAGAAACTTCGAGTAAATAGATCCAATCATACGAGAAACGAAGCTTTCATTAAAACGTCCAAGATATCACATTCGGATGGAGATTGAAAGATCAGTAATCCAATTATACGAGAAAAACAAAAAGAATTTTATTAATATCTAAATATATTTACAAAGAGAGTCGAATTGAAGTCTAAGTACAAGGATTACTAATCTAAATATTAAAATCTTCATTTCGAAACTCCCCAATGACAATACTATTAGCAAGCTCGGCTAGTCGGCCGCGTTCCTTCTCGGCCTCAACAACATCCTCTTCTAGATTCGGAAGTCCCTTGTCAAGAAGAAGACGAAGATTCATAGCAACCGCCGTGGCCTGTCTGTATTTGTTAGCTTTGCTGAAGGCATCATAATAAGCTTCGGAATACTCGTCAAGAAACCCGCGAAGGTAGTTTAACTTCTTTGGACAAATTTCGGCGGTTGCGCGTTGTCCTTCCCGAGCTTTCGGCACACTTGGATTCCAGAATAGCTTTATTAACATCCCTTTCCTCCGAGATATCAACTACCTGACGTTTCACCTCAGCCAGTTCAGTGATTAACCGAGAATTCTCCTTGAAAATATCGGATATTCTCGTTTCTTCCTCGTTAAAGTGTGCCTTCATTTTACCCAAGCGTTTATCCCTATTTGTGATTTTATTTTGCGCCTCGGATAAAGCTTTCTCTACGTCAAGGGGCCTCTTCTCCAAATCTTCGTTCTTGGCTTGAAGAGAATTGATCTTCAAATCGGATTGTGCAAGCCTATTTTCGTACCGAAGAAACGTCTGACCGACGAAAACCCATTGTCTGAAGCAAACATAAGAAAAATGTTAGCAGAAGTTTCTGAAGAAAAGAAAAAGTTGTCTCGGATGTTACCTTGAAAAGTGAGCAAGAAAGGGCTTCCAGAGTATCCGATTCACAGCAGACCTCGGGCAGACGACTGTCAAAACTGCTCGCCTTTCGCAAAAACTCGGTGTTTTTCTTTTTATCCTTAAAAAGCAGATCTGCACCATCGAATTCGAACTTGAATGCATGGTGATCCTTCACAGGCAACATAAGCTTCCTGTTCTCCGCATTCTGCTTTTTTGCGGCCTCGAAGCTTTGTTTCTTTCTTGGGAGAAGAATCGTTGCCTTTCCAGTCTTCTCATCCTACAAAAAAATCAATCATGAGAAGAAGCTCGGCAAAGAATTAGGAAGATCGAAGAGAATACACCGGCTCAGGAGCGAGCTCTAAAAAATGAAGATGGAAGTATATCGCCCCACTGAAGTTCTCCTTCTGTTTTAAGTTTTTCGAATTCTTTAGAGAAGTTCGGCGGAAGTGCTCGGAAGCAGCTCGGTTTGAATTTAAAGGAAACAAATAAAGTTTAGCGTCGGAATAAAAAAGGAAAGAGAAGACCTAGTTTCTACCAATTATAATCTTCCAATTTCGGAAGATTGTGGCGTCAGATCTGTAACCGAAGCTTCATTGATTCGGACATAGAAGTAACTTCGGAACCATAACTTCGCGCATGTACGAAATCCAGTGAGAATTTTCTTCTTGGGTTTGATGCTTAGTTTGAAGGTCCCTTTTGGATTTCCATTACCAGAAAGGTTCGTCAGTTCTTCGAGTTTCCAGGAGTTTAACCGAATGTTGCACCGAGCTGCGAGCACCAGAATCCCAGTAATGATTTTTACAAAGTTTGGTGTTAGTTGTGACATCACCATTCCTCGACGAGCACAGTAACTTACCATTAACTGTGGGATCGGAAACTAGAGATTGGCTTCGGAAAAGAAGCTTTCGTAGAGACAGACGAACCCTAATGGTGGGGTCCAAGGTCTCTGATCGGACCTCGAAACCAGAATTTCAATCTCTGCGGGGTTTAAAGCTTTCCTTTTAATCGATCCGATCTTAGATCTAGGAAAAAAGGGAGGGTCCAACATCCAGGATATTTGGCCAAGGATGAGTATTCCTAGAAAAACCGAAACCTCGAGGTTGTTTCTCCCGGACATTTCGTAAAAGAATATTAATCAGAGAAGAAAGTTTGAAGGTTACCTTGGAGAGTGGAGAGTCGATTATGGGAAAAATTAATCGATAATGAGCGGTTTTATAGAACGAACAAATGATGATGAACGCTTCATTTACAGTTATGAAGAAATTGAAGGGAATGTCTTGGACATCATACTTGTATTCACTCTAGTATAGTTGTGAAGTTGAGATAAGACTATCATGTAATACTGGGTAGTTATAATGCTTTGCTAGAAGCCGCTTATAACTTATGAGTTGTGAACTCATTGCCAGTATTATATGATCATATAGGGTCACACACCTAAGCAAACTAACTAACAAATATTGGGAATGATCATTAGAGTAATGATCTAATCAATGTGTAATTGTTACACATTGATATGGAGGTTTTAAGAGTGTGTCGATCGATACACATGCTTGTGTCGATCGACACAGCTCCGGATTAATGATACCGGGTTTTAATTAATGACTTAATTTAAACCGGTTAATTCATTGGTTAACTAGGAATTCTCTAGGTCATCATATATAAAATAGAGGCACGACCTAGAGAGTTTCTAACCTAGTTTTACAGCCACCAAAGACTCCCAATCCCAAGAGAATTGTTCTCTGAAGGCACTAGCATCCCGATTCCAGTTTGTGTGCGTGTGGATTCCCTGTAGAGGTGCAGCATCTGAGGCGTTCCTGATCTCGATATCCTGTTCATTCCCCTGCTAACAAACTCCAGGTATATCCGTGATCTGATAACATAGATTCAATGAACATGATCTAAGGGCTAAAAGGAATCATTAGGTTTATGAAATAGTTTTATAACCTACACAAATTCCTTCAGTGGTATCAGAGCCATATGTTGTAATTGAATCTATAAAATGAATTCTAAATGCTTGGATTTTGAATTTGATTCATAAAACTCACAAAGGATGCGTGTGTCGATCGACACGGCTTGCTGCAAAACGGCGGTTTTCAAAATTTTTGAAACTAAGGTTTTTTCTGCGAGCTGTGTCGATCGACACAAAACGTGTGTCGATCAACACAAAGCGTGTGTCGGTCGACACGGTCCCTGAATGCAGAATAAAATTGGTTAAGTGTCGGTCCAATGATCGATATTCCAGAAAATTCGCCTCTGTCGATCGACACACTGTTCGTGTCAATCAACACCCGTCGATCTCCATCGGTTCAATTGGATTGAACCGGATTGGTATGATCGGTCTAATTCGGTTTGGTCGATTTCATCACGATTTCAAACCTATTAGCGAGTGTCAACTGATATAACTACGTATTGGGAGACACAAACATTAAACCGACACCCGGTTCAATTGGATTGACCCAAAATTAATCGGTTTGATCGGGTTAAATGGTTTAACCGCGATTGAACCAGTTTAGGTGTCTTGAATTCTAAATTGGATTCAACGCTCTATATTTAAATCAACTTTAATTAGATTAAAATTTTTTGAATTAAATCTAATCTTTCTTAAATACATATGTGATATGTTTTAAGATCAATGTTGTATTCATCAAACAAAATATCAAGCATCTTTGATGTCTTTCCATATCTTGTCAGCTGCTGGGTCTTGTTTTGTTGTGTGATGAGCTTGCCAAAGCAAGGCATTCACAATTACACGAGTAAGGCAGGTGGTAATCGTTACCACATGACTCGAAGATTGGTTTGCTTGAATGACCTATCAAAATGGTTTTGGGCCCATAGACATAAGATTGGATTTAATATAGGATATTAATCCAAGACCAAGAATCATATTGGATATGATCAGCAAAGTGTTTGCTCACCTAAATAACTGAAGTTTGGGCGATGAGACAAAGCTCACTCAAAACTCAGTGAAATATGGATCTTGGATCATTATATTCAACCTGAGGAAAATTAATTTTGAATATAATGCGAGCAGTCTTAAATGTTAAGATTTCTCATTCCATGAACATCAAAACTAATTGAACTCTCTTTTTCTCTTGATTCAGCTATGTCTAACAACAACAATTCAAACTCATTCACTTTGAGATCCATCCTTGAGAAGGAAAAGTTGAAAGGATCCAACTTCCTGGAATGGTATCGGAACATAAGAATCGTTCTCAAGAATGAGAAGAAAGAATATGTTCTCGAGAAACCTCTTCTTGAGAAGCCCAGATCCAATGCTCCTATTGTTGATAAGGACAAGTGGGAAAAGCATTTGGATGATGTGACAAATGTGATTTGTCTGATGCTGGCCACGATGAACTCAGAACTGCAGAAACAGTTCGAGAACGCGGGGTCACTGATCGAGATAATCACAACCCTGAAATCTATGTTTCAGGAGCAAGCTCGCACTAAGAGATACCAGACGGTTAAATCTCTCATTGAGTGCAAGCTGTCAAAGGACAGTCCAATGAGCCCCCACGTCATTAAGATGATGGGTTATATTGATAACCTGGCTAAACTGGACTCTCCCCTTAGCCAAGAGTTGGCTACGGACATCATCCTGCAATCTCTACCGCCTAGCTTTGATCAGTTTGTTATGAACTATAACATGAATGACATGATGAAGTCTCTGATTGAGCTGCATGGCATGCTCAAGACGGCGGAGCCCAATGTCAAGAAGGCTAATCCTGATGTACTTATGGTACAAAAAGGTAAAGGGTTTAAGAAACCTGCTAAGAGCAAAGGAAAGAACAAGGCTGTCCAGGTTGAGAACCGGGACAAGCCTGAGTCGTCTTCCAAGCCAGAGCATGGCCCAGTTGATAGTGATACTTGTCTTTACTGCCAGAAGCCTGGGCACTGGAGGAGGAACTGCAAGGAATACCTGGAAGGTTTAAAGAACCTGAGGAAGTCGTACGAGACGACATCTAAAGGTATTTATGTTATAGAAGTAAATGTTACTTCATCAGGTTCTAATTCTTGGGTATTGGATACCGGCTGTGGTGCTCATATTTGTACTAATATGCAGGGCTTACGCAGCAGTAGAACGCTGAAGAAGGGACAAGTGGACATGCGTGTTGGGAATGGAGCAAGAGTTGCTGCATTAGCCGTAGGAACTTATCATTTGTCTCTGCCTTCAGTCATGATTTTAGAGTTGGAGAATTGCTACTATGTACCTGCGATAAGCAGGAATATCATTTCTATTTCTATGTTGGACATGAATGGTTTTGATTTTTCGATTAAGAACAAATGTTGCTCTTTTAATCGAGATGATATATTTTATGGTAGTGCCCCATTAGAGAATGAGCTTTTTATTCTCAACCAATCAATGCATGTTTATAACATAAATAACAAACGGTTTAAAGCAAATGACTCAAACCCAACTTTCCTCTGGCACTGTCGTTTGGGCCATATCAATGAGAAAAGGATTCAAAAGCTCCATCAAGATGGGCTTTTAGACTCATTTGATTATGAATCATTTGAGAAGTGTGAATCCTGTTTATTGGGCAAAATGACAAAGGCCCCTTTTAACAAGGTTAATGATAGGGCCAGTGACTTGTTGGGCCTTATACATACGGATGTGTGTGGCCCAATGAGCATTAGTGCAAGAGGAAACTTTAGGTACTTCATCACATTTACTGATGACTTCAGTAGATACGGTTATGTCTATCTTATGAGACATAAGTCGGAATCCTTTGAAAGGTTCAAGGAGTTCCAAAATGAAGTACATAACCAACTTGGCAAAAGTATCAAAGCTCTTCGATCTGATCATGGAGGTGAGTACTTAAGCCAAGAGTTCGATGATCATCTCAGAGATTGTGGAATCGTTTCACAACTCACTCCTCCTGGAACACCACAATGGAACGGTGTGTCTGAGAGGAGGAATCGGACATTATTGGACATGGTTCGATCGATGATGAGTCATGTTAATCTACCGTTGTCCTTCTGGGGATATGCTCTTGAAACGTCTACGCTTACGCTGAACATAGTTCCAACAAAATCAGTTGAAAAGACTCCATATGAGATGTGGACTGGAAAGGTTCCAAGTCTGTCTTTTCTTAAAATCTGGGGTTGCGAAGCTTATGTCAAGCGATTGATATCTGACAAGCTTGCACCCAAATCTGATAAATGCTACTTCGTTGGTTACCATAAGGAATCCAAGGCATACTACTTTTACAACCGATCTGAGGACAAGACATTCGTTGCTCGAAACTGTGTTTTTCTTGAGAGAGAATTTCTTTCCAAGAAGAACAATGGGAGTAAAGTACAACTCGAAGAAATTCGAGAACCACAGAATGTTGTTCAACCTGATGAGGGAGAACAGCCGTTGGATTCACAAGAAGTTGTGAAACCAACACCTGTGGTGCCTGAAGTTCGCAGGTCCGGAAGGACTCGTAATGAAGTCGAGAGATACGGATTTCTCGTGACTAACTGTCATGATCTTCTGATCATTGATAGTGACGAACCTGTGACTTTTGAAGAAGCAATGTTGGGCCCTGATTCTGAAAAATGATTAAAGGCCAGTGAATCCAAGATGGAATCCATGTCAATCAACAAAGTTTGGTCTTTGGAAGATTTGCCCGATGGTGCAAAAGCAATTGAGTGCAAATGGGTCTTCAAGAAGAATATTGACGTGGATGGTAATGTACTGATGTACAAAGCTAGATTGGTGGCAAAAGGTTTCAAACAAGTGCATGGTGTTGACTATGACGAAACCTATTCCCCAATCGCTATGCTTAAGTCCATCCAGATTCTCCTAGGTACTGCCGCTTATTAGGATTATGAGATTTGGCAGATGGATGTGAAAACCGCCTTCTTGAATGGGATTCTAGAAGAGGATGTGTACATGACACAACCTGAGGGTTTCATTGATCCTAATAATCCTAGGAAAGTATGCAAGCTTCATCGATCCATTTATGGATTGAAGCAAGCATCTCGGGCCTGGAATCTTCGTTTTGATGAAGCTATCAAAAGGTTTGATTTCATCAGGAACGAAAAAGAACCATGCGTTTACAAGAAGACTAGTGGGAGCGCAGTTGCATTTCTCGTATTGTATGTAGATACATATTGCTTCTCGGAAATGATATTCCGTTGCTTCAGTCTGTTAAGACTTGGCTAGGAAGTTGTTTCTCGATGAAGGATATGGGAGAAGCCGCGTACATTCTTGGAATAAGGATCTATAGAGATAGATCGAAGAGGCTAATTGGACTGTGTCAGAACACTTATATAGATAAGGTCTTACACAGGTTCAATATGCATGATTCCAAGAAGGGCTTGCTTCCGATGTCACATGGCATTACTCTCAGCAAGAAGCAGTGTCCTTCGACACCTGCTGAGCGAGAGTGCATGAGTAGGATTCCCTATGCCTCTGCGATATAATCTATCATGTATGCCAAGCTATGTACACGACCGGACGTCGCTTGTGCTTTGAGCATGACGAGTCGATACCAATCCGATCCCGGTGAGATTCACTGGACTACCGTCAAGACAATCCTGAAGTATTTGAGGAATACTAAGGATAAGTTCTTGGTTTACGGAGGAAGTGATGAGCTTGTGTTGAGTGGAAACACCGACGCTAGTTTCCAGACAGACAAAGACGATTTCCGATCTCAATCTGGTTATGTTTACAGTCTGAATGGCGGTGCAGTTAGTTGGAAGAGTTCCAAGCAGAGCACTGTAGCATATTCCACGACAGAAGCTGAGTACATTGCTGCTTCAGAAGCGGCAAAGGAAGCTGTTTGGATTATGAAGTTCATTACTGAACTTGGTGTGATTCCTAGCATTTCTGAGCCTGTGGCGTTGTTATGTGATAACAATGGAACCATAGCTCAGGCAAAGGAACCGAGATCACACCAGAAGTTCAGACACATCGACAGAAGATATCATCTGATACGAGATATCATTGAGAGAGGAGATGTGAAGATCATCAGAGTCCCGACGGACGAGAATGTTGCTGATCCTCTGACCAAGCCACTCCCACGGCCCAAGCATGAGAGTCATGCTGCTGCAATAGGAATTAGATTTCTTGAGTAGTAATCTTATTTTGAGTGGGAGTTGTTTGTTTTGTTTTGATGTTCATGTAAACATACTTTGGTTATGTTTTATTTAATGAAATTGTTTCATTATTATTTAATTGTGCAATTGATTAATTAAATAATAGTCCCAAAATAATTTAAGGCATTCTTATAGGTCATCAAATACGTGATTTGATCATGAAACCCTATAAGCGATAGATGTCATAAATTACTGAGGTCCCTGGTCGAAGGTTATTAAATTGGGACATTAATAACCGCGCGAGACTAGTATGTGATGTGACTGATGACCAAGTTTCATGGTGTCATTGATAGGAGTATCAAAGTCAATCACATTGATATGTGTTGTGAACACGGTATCGGACGTGACCCGCAAATGAGAACTCAACAAGATTGTTATATGAGTGTCATATGAGTTTCTCATTACGCCTATAGAGTATAGTCCTTAGACCTGAGTTCATCATGATTTTCTACATATGAATTAGTCTGCTTTGACTTTGTCAAACGTCATCTATAACTGGTGATTATTCAGACATTGATTGGGCATATCATGAAGTGTGTGGGGAACAGGGGATGGAACAAGATGGGATTTGTCCCTCCTATATAACGGGAGTTAAATATCTCTGGGCATATCGAAGATTTGATACTGAAGGAATGTGTGGCCACACTCAAACAAGCTGAATGTCAGTTTTTTGCCTTTAACAGTATAAACAAGTTGAATGTCAGTTCGATAAAAGGATTTAGTTTTATAAGGATGAAACGGGCTCTTGCCTTATGCTGAATCGAGATATAGAGACAAAGGGATTATTGGAATAAGTTGATTCCAGTACAAGTGGGAGATTGAAGGGAATGTCATGGACATCATACTTGTATTCACTCTAGTATAGTTGTGAAGTTGAGATAAGACTATCATTAATACTGGGTAGTTATAATGCTTTGCTAGAAACCGCTTATAACTTATGAGTTGTGAACTCATTGCCAGTATTATATGATTCCATAGGGTCACACACCTAAGCAAACTAACTAACAAATATTGGGAATGATCATTAGAGTAATGATCTAATCAATGTGTAATTGTTACACATTGATATGGAGGTTTTAAGAGTGTGTCGATCGACACACATGCTTGTGTCGATCGACACACATGCTTGTGTCGATCGACACAGCTCCGGATTAATGATACCGGGTTTTATTTAATGACTTAATTTAAACCGGTTAATCCACTGGTTAACTAGGAATTCTCTGGGTCGCCATATATAAGATAGAGGCACGACCTAGAGAGTTTCTAACCTAGTTTTACAGCCACCAAAGACTCCCAATCCCAAGAGAATTGTTCTCTGAAGGCACTAGCATCCCGATTCCAGTTTGTGTGCGTGTGGACTCCCTGTAGAGGCGCATCATCTGAGGCGCTCCTGATCTCGATATCCTGTTCATTCCACTGCTAAGAAACTCCAGGTATATCCGTGATATGATTACATAGATTCAATCAACATGATCTAAGGGCTAAAAGGAATCATTAGGTTTATGAAATAGTTTTATAACCTACACAAATTCCTTCAGATATTTGATTAGCCAACACCTGAGGCGAAAGGAGGCGACTTTCTTCTCATTTATTTTCATCTGTTTTCGAGAAAACACGTCACTTGGGAGGTGAAAGGTTTTGCGAGAATCGAACAGTTTGCGCGAAATGACTTTTTTTTGTCGGGTGTTTTCCCGCCAAATTGAAGAACGAAGAATATTGCAGAATTAAGACTAAGACTATTGAAGACGAAGATCAGCTGATACCGAACTTCATTTATTGACAAGCTATTCAAAATGGAAATTCGCCAACGCTGTCAGAAGACATCCTCGGACGAACTGGGGGGGACTTACTGTTGGTGGTGGGGTTCTACCCCTAATCAATAGTTTGGCAATAATTGGAGTACGGTCCCTGCCGAGTTCTTTTCTGATAACTTATTAGGTTATAATTCCCGACAACAGGAATGTCAACCCTCGGCTCAGATGACCGAGGGATACCTCGGTAAAGAGTGATCAAATTTGGTGTCTGAAGCGGGGGTATAAACAACATCGTCCTAGGCCCAAGTCTAAAGCTCGGACAGTATAAGATCAAATCTTATCACATATTCCTTAGTCTTGGAAAAATGGAAATATTCCATTTTTCCGAGGTTAGCCCATTGGCTTACCAGACCGACTATTAAGGATATATAAATTCATACCCCGCCCCTCAAAATAATATTCATTCAGAATTGGGGAGAAGGCGAACTAGATTGCCTAGGTTTTACTTCTCTTTGGTAAAAGTTAACTCGGTATCCCGAGTTAACACCCTTGTAACCTAAATCATTAATAATACATCTCATGGGCTAACCAGACCGACTATGAAGGATATATAAATACATACCCCGCCCCTCAAAATAATATTCATTCAGAATTGAGGAGAAGGCGAACTAGATTGCCTAGGTTTTACTTCTCTTTGATAAAAGTTAACTCGGCATCCCGAGTTAACACCCTTGTAACACAAATCATTAATAATACATCTTTCTTCCGAGGTTTCCTCTTGTATTCTTACTTTATAGTATTCCAAAAACGAACCCCTCTAATTATAAATAATTAGAAGTTGAACTCAATATCAACAGGTTTAGAAAGTCGTTTCAACTAGGTTAATAAATGCGCTGGAGTACTTTTGGGTCAGTATATGACTGCGCCTAGAAGTCTTACTTCGGCCGAGTTTACCAAGAATTAAGCATTCTGAATAGGAGGCTGATAGAGTAGTGCATAGAGATCAAACGGTATAAGCTGAGAGTTTCTCAGGAATTAGTTTCCTTACACTGTAAGCTAGGAATTAGTTCCTTCACGCTATAAGCTCGGAAAGCTCTATCAGGTTGAGAAAATCCATTAGACCAGTTTGATTATCTTTCGGAAGATCATCCGTTTCTCGGAGTTTCCTTGCCTCTTAGTTAGGCTAGTTTGTTTACCCCTCGGAAGTTCTCCTACTTCTCAGAATTTTTAGTTAGGCCAATTTTCGTATCTCTCGGAAGAGTCATATCTCCTAGTTAGGCAAATTAGCTCACCTCTCTCAAGACTCTTACTAACTAATTAGTTCGGTTTACTTGCTTCTCGGAAATTTATAGACTAGGCAACTCCTCATAACCAGCAATCATTTGACTCATGGATTTCAAGGATTGTAGCGACTTCTTCACCTTATAGATTTAAGATGAACTACGAATGGCTTGATCCATTTTCAGGGTACGTAGGCAGCCTTTCCCACGACACGTAGGCAGCCTTTCCCAGGACACAGCTATAACATTAGATATATATCTTGATTAAGGAAAAGGTTTTCAAGATTAAGAATTTCGAGACTCTCGATCGTTGTCAACCGAACCTTCATTATCAACAAGCTGCTTTACTTTAAAATTCGTCGACTCTTCCCAAGCTCATCCTCGGACGAACTGGGGAGACTTACTGTTGATGGTGGGATTAGCACCCCTTTATCAACAGCTTAGCAATAATTAAGGTTTAGTTCTTACCGATCTTTCCTAATCACAAACTAGGTCACGAGCCCATTTGTTGGGTGTATTAGTTCTATCATCACTCTCGTCTCATTTGGCCGAGGCTTGCTTTGCCAAGGTTTAACCTCATTCTGATATCTAAAGGGGGTATTAGTTATCTTGTCTAGGCCGAAATCTAGGTTCGGAAAGGATAGGGTTAAACCTTGTCCATATTTTTCAGCGAATGGGAAAAGGAAATATTCCTTTATTTCTCAGAAATAAGGAAATACTCCTTATTTTTGGGGAAATAAGAAAATATTCATTCTTATTAGGTTATTAGGTCTAATAGACCGTCTATCTCCCCTTATAAAAGGAGGACCTCCTCCTCCTAAAAAAGGGATCCTAAAAAAAAGGCTTTAGACTCAGATACAAAGAAGAGATAAAAAAGAGAGAAAGTTTAGAGGCTCCGAGAGACACACCATTAACATGTGAGGGACTCCCAGAGAGAACCAGAAAATAGGTTTAGGCTCCGAGAGATCCCGAATATAAAAAGAATCATCAGCAACTTACAACTTGGCCTTATAACCCGAGTTAAAGACAATTCGGCCTTAGATCACGAGTTAACGACAACTCGGTCTAAAAGCCTGAATTAACAACTCGGCCTAAGAGCCTGAGTTAATCACAAGATTCTCGAGCCTAAACTTGGATTATCATCTGAAGACAGAACTACGTGTGTCTTGATCCCTTCCGAGGGTACGTAGGCAGTCTTTCACGGGGTTCAGCTACAACATGAAGACCCCTTCGGGGGACTTCTCCGAGCCGACCTTTACTGTTAATTGCCGAGCGGTTGCACATCGAGACTAACCTAACTATTTAATCCCCCGATTAAATAAGATGTATTTGCAAATGAATCCTTTTAATTAGAAATAATTAAAAGATGAAACCCTGCATCAACAAGGTTGATCTCCTTTCGACCTCTTCGATTTTTGTATCAATGTCCTTTTCAATCCGATTAGGAACATGATTTGTCCTAGCTACAATCGAAATCGAACGATTCGTTGATAAAATCGGAAGACCAAGAAGCTTCGATGTTGGCAGAATTAACCTGGGAATCTTCTTCGTCGTCGTTGTCAAAGGCAGCATTGTTCAAGATTTGAAGCTTCGGAGCAGCATCAAGCATATGTCTAGTCTTAGTTGAAGTCATTTTCAAAGCAATCAATCAAGAAATAAGGGTTTAGGGAAGAATTGAGTACTTGAGCAGAGGAAGAAAAAAATTGGTGGGAGATGGCGATGAGATAAAGGGAGAAAAGTGTAACATCCCTATCTTGTGATATAGATATTGGGCCGGTTGTTTTGGAGCTAAATCAGCTGAGTTTCTAGCTGAACAGCTTATTGACCAGCTGAACAGCTCAGTTACCAGCTGAACAGCTCAGTTACCAGCTGAGCAAGCTTGAAGAGTTGGCTGGCAGGTTAACTCAGCCAGATGAGTTGATCAAGTAGTGACACAGCTGGATGGACTGATTAGTTGGAAACCGAGCTGAAATGAGCAGTTGCGCTATTTGGATGTCCAAAAGACAAGTCCAATGGGTGAAGAGATGTGACCCTTGATGAAAGGATGTCTATTTGATGAAAAGAGGTGTTTATTCGCCAAAAGATGCAATCCTCAATCTACTCCAAATGAGTGGTGGAGATTGAATATGAAAGAGCGCAAATGAAGGATTGCATTGGATGGAATGTGACCATATACCCCTATATATAAAAAGAGAATTTTGTGGCTATGCAGGCACACGCATCATTCATTATCACACAAGAGACAAAAATCACACAAGTCAAAGTCTCAAAACCCCTCGGGTAGATTCTGATCCGGATCCGACGAGTAGTCGAGATCATAAGCGGAGTCACACGGGTACAAGAGGAAGTGACGGATCGAACAAGATCCTACCATGATCGGGAATGGATGAAGCCCCGTCTCTTCGTATACTTGGTCAGCGGGGTTGGTTGGTTGTATAACTAAGTAACGGAGGGATCGGGTGTGACCACGAAGAGCTACGACGAAAGGATGCGACCTTGAAGAGGTGCATCCACAAAGAGGTGCGTCCACAAAGAGGTGCGACCGCTGAAAGGTATGACAATGAGAAGGTGCGGCCTTGAAGAGGTGCGTCCACAAAGAGGTGCGACTGTTGAAAGGTATGACAATGAGAAGGTACGGCCTTGAAGAGGTGCGACCATGAAAAGGTGTGGCCATAAAAAGGTATGAACATGAAAAGGTGCGATCATGAAAAGGTGTCACCATGAAAGAGCCGTGGATTCATGCGAATCAAATATTGTAAAATGGCTAAGGTGAGTACATTTTTGTGAGTGACTTGTTTAGCTGAAGAACGTATTAAGATTATGGATGAATGATATATGCTTAAGATTGCATGACTTGGGCCGAGTTATGATTGATCCATAAACCCAAAGGCAAGGATAATCAAGTAGGAACCAAAGGATATATAAGACTTGAATCTAGAAAGGTTTAAGTAGAAATAATTCTGATGCATATTGAATCTAAGCTTGGAAATGACTAGTTAAATTCATAAACTAGATTCTAAGATTAAACCTCAATGTATTGAATAAGAGAAAATGAGGTAAAATCAAGAGGTTTGGCCATGATGTGGTTCAAACCGGAATGCCTTGACCGCGGTCTAAAGATGGTCAAGATGGAGTGTTCCAAAAAGATCTTGATGTTTCAGGTGGAAGATGATTTAAAACAAAGTATATAAAAATTGTATCATATTATATTACCACCTGACGACAATGTATTAGTTGACAAAGAGTTTGTGTGATGGGTCCTCAAGTCGCGGGTTCGACCTTTGTACATGCATTATTTTATAAAATTTAAAACTAAATTTTTTTAAAAATTTCGCTTAGGTACAACCACCACATTTTCAACTATATATAACAAGAGAGTCGAGTTTTATTTAAGGGTCAATTATTTATTTAGTATGAAATAATGCTATAATTACTAGACTAGTACTAATTTTTGGGTCTTATAAATGGATATTTTTGTGACTAAATAACCCCTATAACCATTTGGTGAGAAAAAAATAATTACAGAAATGCCACCTTCCCATTGAAAAAAATCTGCAGATTATTTTTAAGAAATTCGCAATCATGTGTTGAATATTTTTTTTTTGCGGATTTTATTTAACGGATTTTTTTTAACGGATTTGTTTCTGCAGATTTAAACTTACGTGTTGTAGATTTTTTCTTTTGTTGCAGATTTTTAGAAAATCTGCATCAAAGGAAAAGATTGTACAAAAAATTACTAAAGTAGTACTTATTGTTGCAGATTTTTTTCTTTTGTACCGGATTTTTTTTTGTGGAGTTTTTTCTTCAGACTTGGTTTTTTTGCAGATTTCATTTGAAGATTTTTTTTTGCGTGTTGTAGATTTTTTCAAAATTTTTAGGTTTTATCTCGATTTGCAAGTTTTATTTACGGAGTTACCATGTAGTGTTGTAGATTTGTTGTCTCTGTTGCAGATTTATATAAATCCGCGACACTACAAAAATTGCCAAAATAATTACTTAATTAGTATTGTAGTGTTGCAGATATATTTTTCGTTTTTTATTTTTTAATCTTTTTAAATTATTAATTTTGAAATATTAGAATTTTGAATTGAAAGTTTAATGCAAAAAATAAGATTAATTAGTAATTTAATCATAATGGCAATTTAGTCTTTTTACACATCTTGAATACTAACTTAGTAAACTTTTAGTGAATGATACTAAACTAGTAATTTTATTAAAGATTAATACTAATTTGAGTAAATTTTACTTTACTTAATCCACTAATAAGTAAATTGGATGAGCTTATATCATTGTAAGTGATTTTATATTTTGATAAGGCCTTTCCCATGTAATAGCAACTATAAAATTTATTAACTGGTATATAGTTTTCAGATTACCTCAAGACAACCCTATGGTTCAATTATTACGAAGAGTTCTTTGTCAAAATCGAAAGACAAATATTAGTGGATTTCTTTCGACGGCATGGGTAAATAAGTATGTGATTAGTTTTAACAAGGAATACTTATCAAATTATTAATATTTGGTAATGTTTGGTATGCTGAAAAAAAAAATATTTTTGTGCCACAGTCGAATCTATTGATAATTCAGAGAAGTGATTTTATTATTCATACAAAATTTGTAAATTGAATGTTCATCTTTGTGGTGAAAAATTCCAATGATTCTTCCTGAAAAAGATTTATAACTGTAGAAACTCTAACGGTATATGCGACGTTGTTTGATGGTAATCAATCAAATTATGATGTATTATAATTATAATTTTATAGTAGCTGATTTTTATTATCTGTTCAGGTATTTTTTTATCTTGGAAGTTTTTGATTCATCAGAATCACACTCCAGACTTTTAATCTTCGACCCTGTTGGTGAGAGGTTCGTGCAAGCATCTGTCGAAGATATGGTGAAATATCGGGAAAATGTATTTTTTAGTTATCATTTTCTTTTTTATATAGTGTTAAAACATGATTATAGATGAATTTGTATGTTTATATTTACGCTTCATTTGTTTTTCAATTGTAGCATAACATTGGTATCTTATCAAAAGCTTTAGAATGAATTTTTGAAAATAATTACATTTTCAAAGTTATTGTGCCGACTAATGACGAAGTATCACCTTATATTTCCGAATTGATTTAGAATGATTTAGAAGCCATTGAACGTTTTAAAAATTTAAGTATTCATGAAGATACAACTAATGACAAATCTATTGGATGTTTGGTGACATCGTCATTAAAAAAAATAGATGAATCTACAAACTTAAAAACAAATGGTCCTTCGAAAGATCTTCTAGTGAAGAGGGTTTAACATGAGATTAATGGTTACTTTAGTTAGTTCATTTCCTATTATTTCTTTTAATGGTTATTTTATTTTAGATTAGTTTTTTAAAAAATTTATGCTTTAATGCTATTTGGTTTTCTATTATGAGTTATTTGTGTGTTTTTCTAAGTTATTAGTGTGTGTTTTCACATATTTTTATATTTTTGCATGTTTTGAAGACATTTTCAAATACTTAAACCATTGGTTGTTATATCATATGTTTTGTATATTTTTGATAATCTATTTTTTGTTGATATGATAATTATAATTCATAATGTATTTTACACCATTTGAGACAAAGTTTTCTTTCATAATGCATAAGTCTAAATTGTGTAAGTGAAAAGATGCGGGACTATTTTCTTCATGCTAATATTGGGAAATTTAAATCAACCTATACAAATTAAAATAAATAGTTCCACCGAAAAATTTATTAATGAAAATATTTTATATCATCATTCCTTAGTATTTTTTTTTTTTTTTTTGCTTATAAGTAAAGGAATTCTTAAAATACTGTGATTTTTTTTATTTTATCTACATAATTCCAAATTTTTAAAAAAAAACTCAAAATATTATGTATCTTATGTGGTTTCTATTTCCATATTACGTTTTATTATTTATGTATTTAAATTTAAATGATATAAATCGAAGAGTCTCCTCATAATCATAATTTCAATGTATGAAGAGACAAAATGATTAGTATTTCTCCACGCTAATATTATAATATTTTAATCAACTAATCAAATTGTGAAAATATGTTTGTGTGCTTATCTCGCGTTAAGGAACAAATATGTAAACTATTTTTTACCGTAATTCCGAAAAACATTAAGTAAATTAGAAATAGGACTTCATAAAAAAAGGGATTACGTAACAAAATGTTAATCATAAAAAATATTTAAATAACTCATAATAGGAAAACTATAAACAAAAAGTAAATAAAATTGGTTCTCTTAAACATAAATAGAAAACGAAATTGAAACAATTATTTTTGAAAAATGTTTAGACGGCCACAGCATGGAACTTGATCTATAGATTGGCAATTGCAACAAACTTTTCATAATCCTCCAAATAAAGATGAGCAGTTTTCAAGCGACCGCAAAATCATGATCAACATGTGATTCAGTCAATATATGAAATAAAGTCTTCAGAACGTATATAGGATACTGAGCATTCGGATACAAGAGCAAATAATTAGTTTTTTTTTTAACCAAACGTTAATAATTAGAATACCACACCCCTACTGGTAGCCCAAACAGGAGGGGAAGAGTTTACATAAGAGCACTCTGAAAATAGAGTTCTTGAAGATCGGGCCAAACAATCGGCCCTAACATTACAAAGACATGAAATGCAAGAAATATTAAATAAAGGGAGTTGATTGCGGAGCATACCAAACTCCTCTAAAGTAGTGGAGAAGGTGGGACATTCCTCAGGAGACTGCACCATAGAAACTAATTCTGCATAGTCTGTCTCGAAAATCTAGCAATTCATTCTTCGGAGTAAGATAGTCTTCATAGCCCATATTAATGCTTCAAGCTCTGAATGAAGGGGAGAAAAATAGAGCCTCTGACACCTTGCTCCCATAACCACGATCTGGTTAAGCCCCCAGGAACACACCCAGCCCAACCATGTGGTTGGGTCTGACCCTTTCCATGAACCATCAATCTGGCACTTCAAAGTCTTCAGTATCCTCTTCAGTCTCCTCAGCTTCCTCATCTTCCCTTGTTTGAGCCTCTTCCCAAAATATCCTTTCACTTAATGCAAGATTGAGGATAACCAAAGACCCCGATTGAATTCCTTCAGATACCTTTTTATTCCTAGCTTTCCATATATACCACATAATCCATGGGAATCCTTAACAGACAACTTCTGAACTAGTGTGAGACGATAACCTCCAATACAAAAAGTCCAAGTTTGAAAAAACCGATGAAGAAGGGAAAATCCCTTGAATCAAAGGAATTTTAAAATCCTTCCACACACTGAAGGAGTGTGGACACTCAAAGAGAGCATGGTTAATGGTTTCATCCGCAGAACCGCATCTTCTGCAAGTAATCTCACAACTCACACCTCGATGTTGAAGTTATGAAGTAACTGCAAGATCCCCGGAGACAACCTGCCACATAAAGTGAGAAATTTTGGGGGGAACTTTGAGCTTCCAAACGTGAGATTGTAGAGCCTTGTAGTTCGGACCTCATTCCTCCTCCGCCGATAATGCCATTGCTAACCGATAGCCGGACTTAACCGTATATCTCCAAGAATTAGTATGATGCAAATAATTAGTTAGAAAATTTATTTTAAATATAAATTTCAAACCTTGGAAATTGAATATGTTGGAGACCATCATGAAGGGAGTAACATATCGAGATACATTGCGCCATATTCATTGATATTTGGATGAAAGATCTTCCTCTTGAAAGAAACTTGGAACGTTTAATTTAAAAAAAAATTAGATAAAATGAAAAGACACGAAATTACTCGAAAATAATACAAAATCTCTAAAATTGAACAAACCTTTGGTGGTTGCAATAGATATTCGGGTTGATAGTGGATGTTCAAAATGAATAGGGCACCTTCGTACGGATGTTTTGGGGACCCCAGTATTTGTGCTTGCCAATGAAATACATCATTGGCAAGAGCACCTAAACATAATGAAATATAAATTATAGTGTCGTATGAGATATATATATATATATATATATATAAATCTAACATATTGAGACGAAGGAGATATCGAGATGAGATGCACACCAGAATTTGGAAGGAACATTGTGAAATTCTTCAACCATCTTGTAATAGGCTTATCTGCCTTAGGCCTAGCCATTGACACCTATACGAGGAGAAGAAAACGACGTAAACCATTAACTATGTTCGAATATATAAGATGATAAACATATAGTTTTATCAAGGTGCTCACCATTTTTGTTTGATGATGCTTTAAGAAGATATAAGAATTTGGAGAATTTGTGTCGAAAATGAATGGACGACTTCTCTTCCCGAAATGCATTTTATCAAGACGTTTCACAAATAATGATCAATGGATCTACTAAATGTACGTCCATGATTGACATATCGAGAGTGAATCAAACAAGTTTTATAAATATCCTAATTATGATTACAGTTTGATAAGGTTTTAATAGTATTCCTCTCTAGAATCTTCGTGTAAGTAGATCCCATCTCAATCAAATCCCGGACCCAGGTTATAAAAAAAAAAATTGAGATCTTTTTATAAAGGAAAAATACGAAAACCAATAATCAACTTTAAGGCCAACGGCCCTCTTGCCTACCCACAGAGCCGGAATTTATATATATTTATCTAAATCCTAATCGACATTTTATAAACCCAATATTATGTGTGTGGAATGATATTTATGTCTCATGTTTCACAGTGATTAAATTTTTTATAAATATGTACATATTTATTTCATTATTTTCTCATTATCACAATTTTGCATTCTTTTATTATGTCACAAACTTTTTTTGCTACACTTTAAATTAAGATTGTGCTTCTAACTGCATACAAATTGTACATTAACTTATGTCATGAAACATATTATTTTTCTATATTTTATGTCTTATTTCTGTTTTGTAATTATTCTACATTCATAACTTTGTCATATCGGAGTTAGAATATGATCATATCACTGAAAGGTAAAACACCTACCATCAAGTAAATATATATAATTCAAAACAATATACTAGAGCACCAAATTAATATCATAATAAACTACATTACATAGAAAAATAACTTGAAAAATTCATAACGGCACTATAGTTGTGTATATTTGTGTCATTATAAAATATTTTACAGCACTAAAAGAAAACCATGAAAAAAATACATCATCACATGAATCAAATGATAGAAAGACTATCTTATAGCAGACTATTAATAGTGTAATATGTCCGTCTATTGTAACATTTATAAAATGCTAGAATGGGGAGTCTATTATAGTTGCGATGGCCCTAGCGTTTCAAAATATGCTACCAAAGCTTACGATAATATTTTTCGCGCTATCAATGTCCATTTTCTTGTAGTGAAAAATCAAAGCATATATATATGAAAAGCATACCATAAAACATAGTTGAACCAACGAACTATGATGAAGTTTTAATATTCTCAAATTATATAAACATGAAAAACACACATAAAACACCTTATATCATCTAAAAACTAGGCATGATCTAGTCCATGAAGATATTTTGAGTCATCTCAATTAAAAATTCAGGATAATATATCATTTGAGAGATATGTGTGCCAATCTAGGGGGTTACAGTAAACGGATCCTCGGCAT
Source organism: Euclidium syriacum (assembly GCA_900116095.1). Taxonomy (NCBI): domain Eukaryota; kingdom Viridiplantae; phylum Streptophyta; class Magnoliopsida; order Brassicales; family Brassicaceae; genus Euclidium; species Euclidium syriacum. The sequence goes on from FPAK01000013.1 coordinate 1,180,008, forward strand.
TGAAGTTCTGGATCGGAAAGCCAGTTGCATACCACCATTGCATCGAATTTTTTGCTTAAAAGCTGAACCAATACAATCTGTAACAAATCAATGAAACATGTCAAGAAATAAATGTTTAGATATCTCTATGAAACAACAACTACTGTATAATAAAAAGAAAATACTATTTAGTCTCTTGATTAATATGCGCCAAAGTCGTTAGATATACAATTAGAGCACAAGCAATATCCGTTAAGACAATTTTTGTCGACTTATATATATTTCTATATGAACATCTAATATTGTATTGTTGCGCAAAATGGTTGAACTAATGGATTCATCAAACAATGTAGAGATTAATAAACAAATGTTTGTCCTTGGGACTAAAATATTTTAGGGAAAATTGCTTAAAATACACTATAATTTTATTTTTTTGACAAAACTTCATCGTCGTTTCAATCAAATGCACAACTACATTTTTGGGGTAAGGAAGTAACAGTTACCCCCTTATGACAAAACAAAAAAAGCGAAACCACAATTACCGTTTTAACCTTCGCGATTGTCAGACTTCCGTAGAGGTTTGATAATAGACTCTTTTAGAAGTCTAACAAATTAAATTAGTATATTTCAATTATAAAATCCTAGGAAAATATATTGCTTAAACTATTTTAAACAAAAATTAAATATAGACGATTCTGAAGTATAGAAATTAAAATTTCATAAAATTGAATCAAATTAAAGAAGGAAAGTTAAAATATGCCTTGACCTAAGAAATTATATAGTAAATTTAAATTTAAAAATTGAAAATAAATTTTTTTAAAAAATTTATTTTACATAAATTAGATCTAGAAAATTGTGAAGTATGAAAATTAAATTTGTAAAGTTGAATCAAATTTAAAACACGTAAGGTAAAGGAGGTTTTTTTTTTCACTTTGAAAAAGAAAACTTATACAAATGGCTTTGTGATCCAAGTCGGAGGAACACAACTTACATAAGAAAATTCTCTACCCTGAGCAGTAGCACAACACGCCAAACAGTCCGCCTTTCCATCTGATCTTCTTGGGATAAGAGAGAGGGTGAAAGCTTGAAACCGACTTCTGAGGGCAACGAGGGTTGTAAGAAGGGCCACGAAGGCGGGCCACTCGGACATCGAGGTTGTCATCATCACAAGCGCAGAGCAGTCAATCTGAAAAACCACTTTATCCTCATTATGATGCAACATATATTCCATGGCCCAGAGGAGAGCTTCCATCTCAGAATGCATTGTATTTGAAACATAGAATGCTTCCATCTCGGACATCGAGGTAAAGGAGGTTCTAAACCTCAAAACATACATTGTATTTGAAACTTTTACATACAACTTTAGGATTAGATTCATACTTTAGCAATTTACATCTGAAATTTTAAATTTGCACGTATGTATTATAATGTGCATATATATATCACGAATTTGATTATTCTTAGATGTTTTGTTTCAAATTTTTAACTTATAACTGATAAATATTAGATTTATGCTTTCCGCAGACTTTCAGAGAAGTATGAGAATTTTAGGGTTTCTCAGACTTCTCGGAGAAGTCTGAATCGTATTTAGTTTGGAAATATAAACTAAAAAAAAATTTTAAAAAATATTTAATACAAAATTTGTATAGATAAATTATACTTATATAAATTTAAATTTTAAAAAATTGAATTATTGCATATAAATTTGGATCTAAACACCATGTAGGTTAGATTTTAGGGTTTAGGGTCTCTCCATTTGTTTGGTTAGGGTTTATAGTTTAACTATAAATCAGTGTGAAGATCGAGTTATTATTGGATTATGAAACTGATCAAGAAATCAACAGTTTTTGCTATGTTTGACATACGAAGTTGGATATCATGTTTATGTATGTATGGTTAGATTGAGAGGTTGTAAATTTTTTATCCATAATATTAAATTTACATATACTGATTAGTTTGTGATTATATTAAATGAGTTTGATGTTTGTTATAAGTTTTTTTTATATTATGATGGTAATTAAGTAGTAATTATTAAGTTTAGGATTTATCATACTGTTATTTTAATCAGGATCATGTTTGTGGTTTATCAGACTTCTTGACGATTAACCTGAAATAACTTTCCCTACTTATGAATTTACCCCCATATATAAACTAAAGTTACCAACACTAATCTGCAAAATTTATTGTCAACTATCTCTCTCTTAAACGGGAAGACTCTCTCACTCTAAACCCTCTGAAAACTCCGCCACAGCCACATCGACTGCCACCGCCATCGCCGCCACCACCGTAACCATCGTCGTCATCTTCTTTGCAACTTAGTTAAGCTTCCTCGAAACAAGGCTTTCTCTTCTAATCTATTTTTTCTGCAATATGCTTAGATCTAAACGGCATAAGTAATTTTCTCAATGTTCATTGCATAGATCTAAACAAAAATACGGGTTTTTAATTATTTTCGATTAGATCTATACAAAAGAATACCATTTTCCATGTTATTTGCTTAGACCTAAACAATCATATGAATTTTCAATTTATTTTTCTCAGTTTATAACTATGTCACCATTTTGTGATGTTTTTTGCGTATATTTAAGCAAAACGATGGTATTTTAAAGATGGATTTCTTACTTTTTCCGTCTAGATCTAAACATATTTCCTAAATTTTTTGTCCAACAAATTCTGATAATATACTTGATTTGAATCGTTCGATTAGAAGTATTAATTTAGACTATCACTTAATTAGACTCTTGTAGATGTCTAAGATTAGACTTGATCCGAGTTAGACTAAATTAAAATTCTGATTTTAGAATTAATCATGAATTTGACTCTATTATAAGTCTGGTTATAGACGTTTTAGATATTTCGTAAGTTTTCTGGTACACAGGATGGGGCGATTCAGCCACCCTCTAACGTCGAGTAGTTCATACTCAAGCATGAGTTTCACAGGTCGACGTCGATCCGAATCATCTCATAGATTCCCAAGAAATGTTTTTTCGTTTTGGACCCTGTCATGCGAACATCCACTAATACCGATAATCCGGGTAGAAGATTTTACGAATGTCGTAACTATGATGTAATTTCCTTTAATTGTTATGTGGGTCTTTTTTTTCTTATTTTATTATGGATCCTAAGATGATTGTTTTAATGTGGCTGTATAGGACAGTGGTTACCATATAATGAAGTGGTGGGATGAGGCTATGATGCAGGACTTTAACTTGTTAAAGATTTATCATGACCAACATGGTGATGATATTGATTGCATGTCCCAAGCTAATGCCTGAACGGGGCAAGTGTTTTGAGACGGTGCGCGATAAAATAAACATCATGAAGGCAGAGATAGCTCAATTGAAGGAGCAGTTGACGGAGAAGCCAGATGGCCAGATAAAGCGTGGTGTCGAGTTGAAGAGTCGGATGTTTGCTGGTGCTATTATTATTGTCTTTATCATCTTTCTTCATTTTGGTTTCAAGTAATGTGTGACATTTTATAACGAATTACTATTTTTTTAATTTAATGACAAACTACATATGCGATTTGTCTTCTTTTTTAAGTTGCTATACTTTAATGTTGTTATACTGCTTTTGAAATCTGAACTTTATCACACTTCTTTCAAACTCTGAAATTGTTGGGCCCACTTCTGTAAGTAGAATAATATAAAAAATACGCTGAACCAGTGAGCAACGCCACGCAACCTACCCTACCAACTAGAAGAACCTACTCTCGGTGTATGTCCAGCACGTGTTCTATGCCAAGCGAGAACCATCGATCGAGGACGCGTTATAAGAAAATTGTTGAACTTAGATGCAACTGTCTCCTAACCACAAACAGTTTGATCGTTGAAAAAATGATGACTTATCCAACTGCCCGCAATCCTAGTTCGGCAACCTCGTAGCAAATGATGACCCTCAAGTAACGAGCTCACATGCTACGTGCATTATGTTCAATGTAACCTACACACATTAACTTTGGACAAGACCCGAAATTACGATTAGAAAGATAGAACCTAGATCGCCTTTAACATATAAGCTCGGCCTCCTAAGCCATTTAGTGTTAAACTCCGATCTCAGCTTCTCGTTCGATCTTACTCGTCAAAACCGCTTGTCTGTTTTCTTTTGTAACTCCTTTTTACTTATAAATAAGATGTTTGGAACAGTCCTTTCGAACCCTATAATCTATCCTTTTCCGCATACTCAAAGCTTGCCTCATCGTTGAATCTCCGTCCCTCACATCCGAACATAAAAACCGTACTGAACTTGCACTGAACTTCCTCAGTTCAACATTTGGCGCCCACCGTGGGGAATTTAGGAGTATTCTAACGGAGCACAAGGAAAGCCCAAAACTGGCGAACAAACCAGCTGCAGCTGCTACGAGTGCCTCAAGCTCGCAAACGATACCCGCTACTACAGTCGTACCCATGAAACCTCCTCCTTCCAAAACTATCATCATTCCACCCCCCTGTTGCGTCGGCGACCACGTCGAAAGTGGCATGGTCTGAGCCTGTCCAAATTAGAGTGCCAGCGACTCAGCCAATTAATGTTTGATCCCATCAAATGGGACATCGAAGTGATGGAACTCTAGACCATCGTCTAGACCCCGGAGAGAGTGTTGCGATCCTATGTCGATCGCCACAAAGATGTGCCGGCCCATCCTATATGCCCGGCTACACGTTGACTCATGTGCTCCAGAACGGAGTCCGAATGGAAAACTCGTTCCACTACGAGCTGATTATGCACAAACCGTGAGCCTTGGAATACGCTCTCTCCGGAGTCTGAGCTTTCAACCGAACGAAGAAAGGAATGAATCCCCTGACAAACCACACACACGTTGCTACCTCGACGATATATGAAGCATTGGCACCCATCTTCACGGTGACAAGATCGATAGCCGCGAAACAATCGCCGATAGACGTCAGAGCACAAACAGTAGATGCAATGGAAGTCTTTGCCCCTGCAGGGTAACTCAAGCCGAGCTACACTATCCCCTCCAGAAGCTCCCGCGATCAAACTAGATTGGGCCCCGTAATCAACATTAGTCCGGATCGCTATGGTCGTTGCAGGTGAGGCCACGCCCCTGGGACCAAATTCGCAAGAGCAGAGTTATGAAGGTATCACGTTCCACCTTGCTGCGACAGAAGCACCCGAAACAACTTATCAACAAATTCGCAACGGGCATCTCCCCCAATTATCCTATCAGAACACCAACCGAAACGCCCAACGACCCCCTACTACGATTACCATCAGGTGTCCGGGCACTCGACCCAGGAGTGTTGCCACCTACTCAGTCGCCAAAAATGGAGACCTATGGGAGATAAGAATACCACTCCGATAGAAGGACCCCGTATAATAATCCTCTTCTAATCACTTCACCATGACGATCGCCGAACATCAAGTTGCTCGCGTCCTCGTAGATATGGGAAGCTTTTCCAACATTATCTTCTTGCAAATGTTAAACAAGATGCATCTCTACGGGCCCTACTGATGTGTGAGTAGTTTTCACCTAAACAAACTGCAAGTGCACAGTGTTTATTTATAGCATGAAAGGTTATCGATCCCACAGGGAACCAAGTGATTACCGCAGATCTGGTACTTTGGAACTTGTCAAAGCAAAGCATGATTAGTATCATTAGTGATATCATTAGACTAAAGCAAATGGGATGTTGACTTCCAGATTTCAATTCTGGCTCTGGACTTTCCTTTTCTGACAATTACTCCAATTCTTTCCTTTTTGCTTCCTTTTGTTTTCTTTTGCTCCAAAACACCTTTTGCTTGTAAAAACCTGTATAAATACCTAAACCACACTAGAAATACTCTATAAAACAGTCATATCATGGCATAAAATCGGTAAAATCCATGATACATCAAACTCCCCTAGTCTTAAACCTTTGCTTGTCCTCAAACAAATAATCAAGGCTGCTAGGAAAAGTGTTGACAACGTTGGAACTCATTAAGAACATCACATCAGTATCACAAAAGATTCATCAAAAATCAAGTCAAGACTACCATGTACATTCCCTTTTAACTTAGCAATTTCCCATGTATCCCCCACAATTCACAAGTCAATCAATCCAAAACATCACAGCTATTTCAAAACCATAGAAGTACTGCCCAAGGAACAAGTTCCTTCCCTTTTCAATACCATAACAAGAAAATCTTTAACGCACAGGTTGCTTCACTCTCCCCAGACTTATTCATTTCGTTATCTTCTTTTGAAATTCTCAAGGCTTAGGCGAATAGTGGTATTATAGGAATTTTTCCTAACCTCGCTGTCAACCAAGTTCTCAAAGGTTCAAATGCATAATGGTATCGCAGGAAATTTTCCTAACCGCATAGATCTCAAGCTTCTAGTGATGAATAGTTGGCGTCTTAAGGAATTTCCCTCTGCCTCATCACTAGGTTTTAGTTCAAAACAGATTCTTTTCATTTAGATAAGGGGGGAGTGGAACACAAAGACAATCTCATTGTAGCATTGAACGAGGACTCACTCCTATAGCTATGAAAGTGCAATAGCTCAGACTTACATGGGTTTTATGACTCGAGAATATGGGTATTTTCTGGTTGATTGTTCCGCTTCAAGGTTTTCCATTAGTCATAGACTTTAACTGAGCTCCTGCATCAATGGTCTTTAAAAGTTTTCCAATGTGATTAGTGTTCCAAAAAGGTAATCATTGTTCCCTTGCCTGATATGAGTCGATAAAAACTAAAAACTTGGCGAAAACCCATGAGATCAACAAAGTAGAGTTTCATCAATATAGATAGACATCCCCCCAGACTTAAATTACACCGTCCCGGTGTAACAAAAGTAAAGAGGAATGCAAACAAAGCAAAAATGAAATGAAAAGGATCGAACGCGGTACCTCTGAAGTCAAAGTCGGCCGACCCTAATGAGAGGTCGGTCGACTCGGGTAGCGTATCGTCCGGTTTGTTGAATCTCCTCGCCTAAAAACAAATCAAAAACACCTAAAAATAAAGTAAAAACGTAACTAGTGGGTTGCCTCCTACTCAGCGCTTGTTTAAAGTCAAAGCTTGACTATGGTGGACTAGACGAGTCATGGCGGTCTCGGTCCATTGGAGTACACAAGTAAGGTGTCTCCATGATCATGAATGTTGGCAGCAGTGTGGATTGTGACTCCAGCTTCAGGGTGAGCTCTATCAATGGGCGTTGTTGTGAATCCTCCAGAATCATCAACAAGAGTAAATGAATTTGACTTCTTTGGTGAACGCCTTCTCCTTTTGGAATGTTGCTTCTTTGATGCCTTTTTGGAATGTTGCTTCTTTTGGAATATGGGTGACTTGCATAGGAGATTTGGTTGCAAAATATCACCTTTGATGATCGCTGGTGCTGTGTATCGGTCTATCGGTTCTTGGCGTCGGTCGACTTGGCATGGGTCGGTCGACTCGTCTCTTAAATTAGGTTTTCTTCCAATTTCTTTCAGCATCGCAGGCACTTCATCATAGGACTCCATATTAGATAAGCGTCTCTCCTTCTCTGCAACTTCTTCCATCGTCTCCTTCAGCTTTTTATCATCACTTATGCTTTGTTCATCATCTTCTCTTGTTCTTCTCATCCATGGTGGTTTGTATGTATTGCTCGCAGTGGATATACCAAAGGATGTAGGAATATCACCACGGTGGGCTGTAGGAATGGGCGGGACTTCATGTTTTCTAGTGGTCGCGCCAATAGAGAAACATTAGATTTCTAGCCTTGGCGGATGTGACTCTTCTCCAGGATCAAACACTTCATCCTTCTTGATCTCGGTTGCGGAAACTTCAAAATGAATCGTCTTATGACCAATTCTGCAACTTAGCGCAAAGCTTCTCGAACCTTCCAACTTCTCCGGTATTCTGCTCCTAATAACCATAGTACACTTCATGAAAATAAACTCCAATGCACCATGGAAACTAACCTCATCAGCAAATACTTGGTCGATAACAATTTTCACACATGGTAAATCCTGAAATTCGGTAATCGTTATTGTTTGACTTATCTTCAAAACCAGATCATTGCTTATCTTAACAGCTCCGGGATAAGGCGGTATTTCTATGTAGACACGATCTTGATCATTCGGTTGAGATTTTGTGAAGTTTTGGTTGTTTCTGGGTCGGGTCGGTCGACTGTGGGTATGCGTCGGTCAACTCTAGAGTTGTGTCGGTCGCCACAGGTAGGCTTCTGTCGATCGACAGTATACTCGCAAAAATTTGCTTCGCTCGTCTGAAGGTTGTGTCGATCGACACAGGGGGTGGTGTCGATCGACACACCCTCAGAAGAAAATTGTTTCTTCGTCTCTGCCTCGAGTCGGTCGACTTGCTCTTCAAGGTCGGTCGACTCGGCTTTAGGAGCTTCAAATTCATCCCTTTCTTCAAGCTCTATGATTTCATTTGTCTCTGGATCAATCCCATAGTTTGGGAGACGTATTTGTCCACTCCTAATCTTGACAACAACACAGTGTTTACTGCTCTTCCTCCCTCCATCAAGAATCTTCGGGCATGTGGACTCAAATGTGTCATTATCTTGTGGTTGTGCTCCTTGTGTCCTAGCTGAAGTTATGTAATCCTCCTTGAACTCGCAGTAGGTATTGCCATGATATTGCTTCCTTGGTTCTTCACACCCAGCTCTTCTAGCATAGCTCATATTCACCATTGGATTCACTTGTTCATCAAAGTTGGCCTTATTCTTCTCCTCCATCAAAAATTGCTCAATTGTTCTCTTTAGCTCGGCAATTTGTTGTGCTTGGATGAAACTTTGTTCTTCTTCTCCCGTCATGGCTTCATTAGCGCTGCTGCTCTTCGCATACCTCTCAATGAGTTTCAACGCATTGATATGACTCTGCTGCTTCAAGTTTCCTCCATTTGCTACAGCAAGTGCGCGTTGGTGCCTTGAATGCACACCTCCAAAGAACATGTTGACAACTTGTGAATCATTGAATCCGTGATGAGGAATATCTCTTAGGTACCTCCTGTACCGTGTCCAAGCTTCATGGAATGTCTTAGAATTGACTTGCTGGAATGTGGTTATCTTTCTCCTCATCTCCTCGGACTTTGCCTCGTCAAAAAAGTGATTCAGGAACTCACCTCTTACTTCCTTCCACGTTTTTAATGAATCGGGCTCAAGTAGTTTCAACCATCTTAGTGCTGCTTCTCCTAAGGAATGATGAAAAAGTTTGCAGCAAAGCCACTCATGTGAAACACCATCAAAGTTGATGTTCCCAATCGAGTCTTCAAATACTTTAATGTGGTCAAAAGGATCTTCATGTTTCAGCCCATAGTACATCTTATCTCTGACCATCTCGATTGTGCCAATCTCAATCTGGAAATTTCGTCCATGCATTGGTGGCAACACAATCCCTGATCGATTTTTGAAAAATTGAGCCGGTTTGAGTTCATCCATGAGTGTTCCAACTTCTTTTTCCTCTTCTTCTTCATTTGGTGCCTCAATCTGAAGGATGTTTCCTCCATCATCTAAACGAACACAGAAGACGATATATATAATAACCGATTTCTCGAGATATTATACATATGAGTTAACCATTAGATTGGAAAGGATGCTTTCCAAACCTAATATGAAAACACATGCAATGAAACAGATATGATTGTTCATAACCTTCCAAGCCAAACATTCATTTGGTCGAGGACGAGGTTACCTACTAAAAACCATGTTCTAGAATCACTACCCAATGGTGTATTGGTGTAACTCCTCCTATGAGAAATATTTTAAATGGCCAGATCAGAATAAAGTAGAGAATACCATTAAAATAGAGAATATTGATTATATCATGTTGAATGCATTAGAGATCTATAAAACCATTGAAAACCCTAGATCTAACAAGTTGTCTACTCACACATAGGAAAACTCATGCACAAAGTAAATTTCATAAAAGTAAAGAGGTCCAGAGATACAAACTCAGTATATTGGTATAAAGAACAGATCTCTTCTCCCCTTTAAGCTCTGAAACAAAGCTAGTGTACCAAAATCCTAGAAATCTAGAAAGCAAAATAATATTTGGTGGCTATGGATGCTGTGAATTTCGTGATTGTGCTTCTTTTCGGGATGACTTCTCTCTGCCTCTTAAGACTCCTTTTATAGGTGGAAAAGTCGTGCCTAGGTCAAAACCTCCTTAAAACTTGAGTCAGGCTTGACTGGAGCTAAACGGGCCAATCTTGTAAAATTCGTCACAATAGACCTTCTTCAGTAAAATAACAATATCTCGCGATCCAGAACTTCGTTTGATCCGATTCCAAATGGAAATGAAAGTAAACTCTCGGGGCTTCGATTTGATATGTAATTTTCCTATTATACCCTTCCTGTAGATCGGTCAATTGTCCATTGACTTCCAGATTTCAATTCTGGCCCTGCACTTTCCTTTTCTGACAATTGCTCCAATTCTTTCCTTTTTGCTTCCTTTTGTTTTCTTTTGCTCCAAAACACCTTTTACTTGTAAAACCTGTATAAATACCTAAAACACACTAGAAAGACTCTATAAAACCAGTCATATCATGGCATAAAATCGGTAAAATCCATGATACATCACCTACCCGGTCAGCCCAAGCGACCCCCTGCCAACATGCGCTAACGGAGTATCATTGACTATACTCGGAACAATCGTCCTCCCCTTCAAAAGCAAGTACGAAACTAAGATGATTGAGTTCTAGGTGGCGAATACGTCAGGAGTCTACAGTACCACATGGCTGAGCCTACTCAAAGTCATCAGTTCGGCCAGTCCTCAACAAGAAGAATTTCCAGCCGGATCCAACACGGCCTTAACCAGATGTCGACAGACCAAGTCAAGACCGCTTCTCGTCTATATTGGTGAATCGAGGATCGAATCACCTCGGTGTAGCACGACCAGCTTCCCCCATCTTGCGAAAAGAGGAAATCAGAATCAAAAATCAATCGGCGAACTCACCAGATTTTTCTTTCACCTCTCCCTTGACAGCCGCTCAACTTGCCAAAAGGTCTTTTCCGACCGCTCACTCGTATAGTCAAGAACTAAAGAGGCTTCATCCTTTTCTTCAAAGAAAAAAAAATGAGGGTCAGACCTCGCTATATATGTATTGAACTACGAATGACTTGATCCTTATATAGGTACTAGGCACTCTCTTCGGATACGCAGTCATAACAAGCACTAAAAGATAAAACTTTTTGTTTCGTCCTTGACGAACGCGAGCCAATTTTTCGCAGTAACATTTTGCGACCAAAAATTACCCGTACACGTAAGCCGGGCCCGATCCCGCAGATATAGGCTCTCTTGGACGTAGTTGGGGCAATCATCCTATCACTATAAGTGGCGCAATCGAAACCACAAAAAATTGTGTTCCGAAGCGAACACAGTGGCCCAATTGAATCCACATTTTCGTAAGTCGAATTCGCTAGCTGGGGTCAGAAATGGTTATACTAAAAATTGTATACCACGAGATCTAAAACTCGCTTTCCAATGAAAATTAAAGTGTTTTTTTTATGAAATTGGAGAGGAAATGAAAGAATGGAAGGTTGTAAACTCAAATATGGAGTTTTAATGGATTGAAATCGGTTGGGTAAAGCTTTTAGAGCTTGAGTTTTGGTTGTTAATGGTGGTTGGAAGAATTGGAGAATATGACATTTTTGTAAATAAGGTAGATCTCATGGTTTTTGTCTCTCTTTTATACTACATCAGATTTTTGAAGAAGTCTACACAATGGAATTTTGGTTATTAAGGATGGTAAAAGATATCTTTGAGAACTCAATTGTGAAAGGTTAGTTTTGCAATTGATTTTAATTTGGAGGTTGGTTTTAAAACAATCCCTTATTATTTTTCACATAGTTGTACTGTCTAGAAGTATGGTTGTGCACCTTTCGAAACAGTTGTATTTTTTGAGTTTTTTACATAAAATTTTGTAATACTGTACTCTAATCTAAATTATTTTGGTTGTGCCGAAAACGTATTATATTTTTAAGTACATTACCAACGCTTTCATGCAATAATATATGCAAATACACATTTTTAATAGATTTTGCTAATAGCACGGGTATCACTTCAAAGTCTTCTCAAAAGTATAAATTACCGTAAGTGGAACATGAATATGAAAAGACGGTTTTTGAAAAGTATAAGATATTTTATGTACATTTCTAACGTGTTCATGCAATAATTTATTTTCCAAAAATGGTTTTCTCATATTCATGTTTTACATACACCTTATACTTTTAAGAACATTTTGTTAATGATATCCATATTATTAAACAAAATCTATTAAAAACTGTTTTACCATATATTATTACATGAAAACATTGGAAATATACTGAAAAATTCTTTGGTATAACCAAAAATTTTAGTTTTAAGTACGGTAATACTAATTATATGTAAAAAAAAAATAAAGTACAATTGTTTGAAAGGATGCACAGCTGTACTATTAGACGGTACAACTAGGCATGGGATTATTATCCGGTATCCATTATCCGATCTGATCCGATCCGAAGAAAACGGGTATCCGGTGGTTCGGATACGGATAGCAAAATATCGAATACGGCGGATCGGATACAGATACGGATAGTGAAAAAATCTAGAATCGAATATCTGATATTCGTTTTTTTTTCAATGTATCCCTTATTAGACTTGCAAACAATTTAATTCAAATTTTAGTTAGTGAAACCCAATTCTAAAACCCTAATCTTAAAAAAAAAAATTTTAAAAGATGTAATTTTTTTTTTTTTTGATAAGAGATAATGTAAAATTATGATTTTAAATTTTTTAGATAATTTCCGGATCGGATCTGGATATCCGGTATTTTTGCGGATACCTGAAACTCGGATATTTGGGTTTAAGAAGACGGATACGGGTAACAAAATTACATATCTGGTTGATACGGATTCGGATACAGATACCTTGAAAACAAAGATATTTGTATCCGTTCCAGACTTAGGTACAACTATGTGAAAAACGCAACATTTTTTTAATATTATAAATGGTGCCAACTTTTTAGGGTTTTTTTAGTTTCCCGCTTTTTCATATGTTAGATTTTTTGTATTTTTTTATTTCATTTTATCTAAATCATAAGAAAAAAATAATTTTATATATAACGAGGGAATCCTCTCTAACGTGTTTACGTAGGCAGCCACGTCAATTTTTTAAAAGAAAAATGTGGACCCCACTTTTTAGGTTTAAATACATGGTAACGTTTTTTATCTTTTATGTGGGACCAATTTCTTTAAACACGTATATGTTGTTATATCATTTATAAAACTTGATTGGATGATTTCAAAATTTAATGGATTTATTTATTAAAATATAAATCAGTAAGTTTACCCCCTTCGTCTTCTTCCCCTTTGATTTATCCCATCTGATTCATCCCCTTCTTTATTTGTAAACGAATCTTCAACGGTTGTCGTTCTATCTTCACAATTCATTTTCGATCATCTATTGATGATGAATTGATACAATTTGCTATTCTTCTATTGTTTCTTCATCCAACTTCGGTTAGCTACGCCAACAATTAATCTCTAAAGCTTTTGATTAACTATTATTTAAGCTCTTTTTTGTGTTTGAGTCTATAAGTCCGTATTTGACAATCTATATACCGAGCCGTCAAAGAATGTTAGCCTGTTACAAATTGACATGGTATGGGTTCGACTGCTCAATCCGAACTTCTCTTTCTTCTCGACGCGAAAAAAGGTCAGGTTTATAGTTCAGATTTTATTATTACTCTTTAATTTCAATTTTCAGATACCCTCTGCATTTAAGGTTCATGAAAAATTTATGTTCGAATTCGTAATAAATTTCAAAAGAGTGGCTCTTAAATTTTTCGGATGAGATGAAACCTCTTCATCTTTAACGTTTCCGCTTTCCACTGTTGTTCTCGACTTTTTCCTCTCTTCTTACCCATTCAATTTTTCCAATTCAGATATAACCTTGTAAAATTAAAGAAGTCTAGCTACAAAAGCTTTTAGCCATAGAGGAATAATTTCACAAACTCGAGCTTTTACGTTTTGGATTTTTCACCCATTTTTGCTTCCAGAAAAGATGCAGGATTATGAGAATGTAACACTACTAGAAAACGTACTTATTTCCAACTAATGGATTTCCAACGGATTAGCGATGGATGACGCTTTCGTTGGAAAGCCGTTGGAAATGTCGTTGTTTATAAACAATGGATTTCCAATGAATCCAGTCCGTTGGAAAATTGCAAACGGAATTCCGTCGGAAAACCGTTGTAAACACCGTCTCGGAAATTACAATGCATTTATACGTAAATTTTTTAATTTACCAACGATATTCCAACGAAAATCCGTTGGGAATTTTGTATATATATATATATATATATATATATATATATATAGGTTGAAGTTGTGTTGAATCATAGTGAGGTGGAAAAATCATTATCAACAATGTCTATTTCAAATAACACATCGACAAGTCGTTCGACTCGAGTTATGCGGTCAAAAATGTAGTTGGAGTTTTGCAGTCTTCACAGACCGTATATGATTACAAACACGAGTTTTTTGCAAAAGTAAAAAGTCTTAAATTGGGAGAGGATGAGGTGTTGCTAGCTAAATGGTTTAGAGATGGTTTGCGTGAAGCGATTAAAGCGCAAATCCCAAAGACGACAACAAAGTCTACAATGGAAGAGATCATTGGGGAAGCATATCTCGTGGAGACTCGATTGGAAACCATTCCACCGGAGGAGTCAGTGGACAAGCACATGGTTGAGGTGATTAAGAAGGACGAGATAAACGACTATGAGGAAGATCCGGACGAGGATCCGGAGGAGGATCCCGAGCGTAATGACGATGACAATTACTCCATTCACGGAGATTACCATCATGATTCAAGATATTGGGTTTATGATGATCTAGATCAATGGGGGCAGGGGAATGACTACTCTGAATGGGGAGAGGGGGATGATGTCAACTAATTAATTAAATCGTTGTAAAATTAATAATGTGTACCATGTAAAACCTTTGTTTGAAAATAAAAAGTTTATGTGTTGTGTTGCATATATTTGAAGTGATTAATATAATGTTTGATTGTCTAAATTTAGGGAAAAAAAATAAAAAATTCGTTGGAAATTAATAGCCATTAATTTTGGAAATTTGTCCTATAAGTATAACATCCCTCCTCAGTGCAGAACATTTGCCAAAAAAAATTATTTACCCTTCTCCACCTTTCTAAATTATTTTTTAGAAAAATATTTTATTTCACGATAAGATTGTATGTCGTCGTTAAACAATATAGAAGAAGTTCGAGCGTGGATGTACAATAAATGGGATCCAGTCATAAATGTAAATACCATAGAATTCAACGAGGGGCTAAAAGGTTTCATGTCTTTTGCTTCGAGCCAACCCATTGCACTACAAACTGGTATGATGTGTTGCCCTTGTCTAAATTGCAAGAATAGTAAATTTATAGAGGTAGGTGTGGTGGGTAATCATTTATTTCGAAACGGGTTAATGGCTTGTTATTACTATTGGTTGTGTCATGGGGAAGATTTAGGTGGCGGTACTAGTGGAACTCATGTAGAACTGGTAGGACATCGTAAACGTAGGAGAAGGAAAGGTGCGGAAAACCTTTTTGAATCTGATTTACAATCCAACGCGCGGAGTGAAACTATAGCAAATGAAAATGTGGAGAAGAAGGGCACAGGAATGGCCGAAATGGTCAATGAAGTGTTTCGAGAAGCTGGAATAGATCATATGGACACAAATTCAAGAGAGGAACCTAATGCAGAAGCAAGAAGGTTTTTTGACATGCTTAGACGCATCGAACAGTCCTATATATGAAGGTTGCAAAGAAGGTCATTCTGCTCTCTCAGCTGCTACTAGGATGATGGCCATAAAGACTGATAATAGTTTGAGCGAGTATTGTGTGGATCATATACTTGAATTTTTAAAAGATTACTTACCAGAGGGTAATTTGGTTTCGGGTACGTATGACGAGGTAGATAGGCTGGTTGGTGGGATGGGATTACCCTCTCAAGTAATAGACGTGTGTCCTGACAACTGCATGATTTATTGGGATGTAGACAAGAGTAGGACGAGCTGTAAATTTTGTCAGAAGGAAAGGTATCAGCTTACTGGAGGGAGGACCAAAGTGCCGTTTAAGCTTATGTGGTATTTACCTATTGCTCCTAGGCTGCAGAGATTATACCAAGCAAAAGTTACCGCAAAAGCAATGAGATGGCATGTGGAACACAATTCTGAAGGGGAGATTAGTCATCCCTCAGATGCGAAAGCGTGGAAACACTTCAACACTGTTTACTCGGGTTTTGCAGAAGAGAGTAGAAACGTCTACTTGGGACTATCTACGGATGGGTTCAATCCATTTGGTAAAACGAGGAGAAAGTACTCATTGTGGCATGTTATCGTGACGCCTTACAACTTGCCACCATCATTGTGCATGAAACGGGAATATCTTTACCTCTCTGTTTTAGTTCCAGGCCCGGACCATCCTAAACGATCGCTAGATGTTTTTCTCCAACCATTTATTCGGGAGTTACAAGTGATATGGTTCTGAAGGTGTAGAAGCGTTTGATGTGTCTAGGTCACAAAATTTTTGGATGCGAGCGGTTTTGATGTGGACTATCAGTGATTTTCCAGCTTATGGAATGTTGTCAGGTTGGACAACACACGGGAAATTGTTTTGTCCTTACTGCGGAGAGCATACAGGTTCATTTCAGCTCCCACACGGTCGTAAAACAAGTGATGTGAGCATGGCCAGCAAGGAACCACAACTTAAGAAGCAGATAGAACCAGAGGAATAAGAAGCCAATGAAGAAGCTAAGGACCAGCTAGAACCTGCGGATAATGAAGAAGAAACTCTACAAATCTTCAATGGCCCCATTACCCGATCCAAGCAAGCCAAACTTAAGACAGCTCTACAGCACCTTCTCAACACCATTCATGCCAGTTTAGTGTGTGCTAATCCAACCACATTGGTTGTGATTCAAGCCACCTAAACCTCACCAAGAGAGGTGCCTTGGATTGTACTCTTTTTTCCTATTCTTAGTTTTGTCACAATGGGTTTTCTAAGATAGGTTTTTAATGAGGCAAGCCCAAGGTGCTTTACCATAGCCTCTTGGTGAATCAAGGCCCATTCTATCTCAGTCATGCACGAAATTGGAGTCAAGAATACCTTTAATATTGTGTTTAAGTCTTAGTCTTCTTTATTTATGATTTTGTAATTCCCTAGTCTTTCATAATTGTCTTGGTGGAATCCTAGGAGTCATTTGTGATTCCTATACACCCCTAGACTACTATAAGTACTCTCTTGTATTCACCTTTCTAAATCATTAAACATTTTATTATCAAATCTTCTTCTTAAAACTCGTTTGATCATCCTCTTGAACAAGGAATTTTGGAACACTTTCCCATTCCACTCAAGAGTCGAAAGTCTAAGGGAATCTTCGCACCCCTTGAAAGTTTCACTTCAGTTCACCTCTTGTCCACCATGTCTGGCCTTTGCTATTCACACAGAGCAAGTAGATATTCCAAGGACCTTCCACCATCCTTGAGAAGTATCACTGACTCCATCCTTATCTCGGAACCATCCACTTCGAGTTTCACAAAACCGCAACTTTCACCACCATAACTTCACTTCCGCAACCTTGATCATTACACCATCACTTCCACAACCTCTTGGAGTCATTCAGGGACTAGATCCTACCCAGGATCACATCAAGTGGTATCAGAGCCCACTCCAAACCAGGTTGTAACTTTTCAACTCATTTACACCTCTTCACCCTTTTCGCAAAAACGTTTTGAAACTTTTCACCTTCCATTTTGTGATTTTCTTTGAATATTTTTGGGTTTAATTCTTGCTTAAACTTGAAATTTAGAACTTATAAGAATCTGGAAATCAGCTTGAAAACGTTTTTAAAGTTGTTAGATTCACTCTTTGCAAAACTGGAATCTTAAAGGTCTAAAACATGTTTTGTTAGAGTTTTTTCTTCTTTTGTTTCTGCGAATTGATGTTTCATGTTTTGTGTTTTCTTTTGAACCTTTTACTTGTTTACTTGTCTCAATCTTTCAGGTACCATGGTGGGAACAGACCACAATAGAGAAGAATCTTCAAACTCTATCAACCAACAACTCATGGATTCCTTCAAGGCTATGATGGATGAGAGTATGGCAACCATGAGGGTTGAGATAGAAAGATCCATCAATGATAGACTTAAGAGACGTCCTCTACCCTCTGATACTGAGCAGTATTATAGTCACTCATCTAGGTCACACCAATCTAGAAGGAGACGGCCACAAGATGATCGAATGCTTAGAAACACCCAAACCAACACCCGCGATCCTTTAGTTGGCCTTAAGATCAAAATCCCCTCTTTCCATGGAACCAATGACCCTGAGGAGTACCTAGAATGGGAAAAGAAGATAGAAATAGTCTTTGAATGTAGGGAATACACTTAGTATAGCAAGGTTAGAGTAGCACCAACCGCTTTTAAAGATTATGCCTTAAGTTGGTGGGATCAATTAGTTACTTCTAGGAGAAGGACTGGGGATTTACCTATAGATTCGTGGAACCAAATGAAAATCATCATGAGGAAAAGGTTTATACCTAGTCACTACCATACGGAACTTCACCTTAAGCTTAGGAACCTATCTCAAGGATCTAGAACCGTAGAGGAGTACTTTAAGGAGATGGAAACCTTGCTGCTTAGGGCTGATATTCAAGAGGATAGTGAAGCCACTATGGCTAGGTTTATGGGCGGCCTCAATAGAGAAATCATGGATAGGCTAGAGATTAATCATTATGTAGAGCTAGAAGAGCTTCTCCATAAAGCCATAATGTTTGAGAAACAAATTAAGAGAAAGAACCCCAAACCCGGAGTTAGTTCACATAGGTTTAGTCAATCTAAGGAGGATAAGTCTAGCAAAGATCACAAGCCTTTCACTAAACCTAAGGTAGAAGATTCGAAACTTAAGGGTATAGATATGGGTTCTAGCACCAAAACTAGGAAAATTCAGTGTTTTAAGTGTAAGAGTTTTGGTCACTACACTAGGGAATGTACCAATAAGAGAGCCATAGTTATTAGGGCTAATGGTGAGGTAGAATCAGAGGATGACCATTCGGATGCTGAGTCCTTGGAAGAAAATGTAGACATGCCACATGCTGGACAACTCTTAGTCACTAGGAGAACTCTCAACTTACAAACTAGGACAGAGAAAAATGAGCAACGAGAGAACCTATTCCACACTCGTTGTCTAGTTAAGAGTAAGATCTGTAGCTTAGTGATATATGGGGGTAGCTGTATCAATGTAGCTAGTGAGATTATGGTAGAGAAGTTAGGACTTGAGATTATTAAGAGGTCTAAACCCTATAAGTTGTAATGGCTTAATGATGAGGGTGAGCTAGAAGTAGAGAACCAGGTCCTAGTTCCTTTGTCCATAGGCAAATATGAAGATAAGGTCTTGTGTGATGTTTTACCCATGGATGCTGGTCACATCTTGTTAGGTAGACCTTGGTAATCGGATAGAAGGGTTATTCATGATGGGTTTACTAATAGGTACTCATTTGAGTTTAAGGGAAAGAAACATATTTTAGTACTTTTATCCCCACATGAGGTTCATTTAGATCAAATAGATTTAAAGAAAAAAAAACCCAATCCGAATCCAAAAGCAAACCCCATGCCGATACCATCACCAAACCGCCAATCAAACCATCGGCTAAACAATCGACTAATCTTATGATTAAGTCCAACCCAGGGAGTCACTTACCACATCTACTCTTTGTGCTTAAAGAATGCTTTCATACTAACCAATCTATGCAGAACATGCCTAGCAAAATTCAACTTCTTTTGTAGGAATTTAAAGATGTGTTTCCGGAGGAGCAACCGCAAGGCTTACCACCAATTCGAGGAATTGAGCACCAAATTGACTTTCTACCAGGAGCATCTCTTCCAAACAAGCCAGCCTACAGAACCAATCCCCTGGAGACCAAGGAGCTTCAACAGCAAGTCACTGAGCTCATGGAGAAAGGTCATATCCGCGAGAGCATGAGTCCATGTGTTGTTCCCGTTTTGCTAGTGCCTAAGAAAGATGGTAGTTGGAGGATGTGTGTTGATTGCAGAGCCATCAACAATATCACTATAAAGTATCGTCACCCTATACCTAGATTAGATGATATGCTTGATGAGTTGCATGGTTCTAATATCTTTTCTAAGGTAGACCTTAAGAGTGGTTTTCACCAAATTAGAATGAAAGAAGGTGATGAGTGGAAAACTGCATTTAAAACTAAACAAGGTTTATATGAGTGGTTAGTAATGTCCTTTGGCTTAACCAATGCACCTAGTACTTTCATGAGGCTGATGAACCACGTCCTTAGAGAATTCATAGGTCACTTTGTGGTAGTATACTTTGATGATATTCTAGTTTTCAGCCGAAGTTTAGATGAACATGTGGAACATCTTAGAAAGGTTTTTGAAGTCCTTAGAAAGGAAACCTTGTATGCTAATCTGAAGAAATATACTTTTGGGGCAGATAACCTTGTCTTCTTAGGTTTTGTTGTGAGTACAGCTGGTGTCAAGGTTGATGAAGAAAAGATAAAAGTAATTAAGGAGTGGCCGAGCCCAAAGAATGTTGGGGAAGTAAGGAGCTTCCATGGTCTTGCTGGGTTTTACCGGAGATTTGTCAAATACTTTAGCACTCTAGCAGCCCCACTCACTGAGGTTATCAAAAATAATGTGGGATTTAAATGGGAGCAGGCTCAAGAAGAAGCATTCCAAACCTTGAAAGACAAGCTCACACACTCCCCGGTGCTTTCTCTTCCTAACTTTGATAAAACTTTTGAAATTGAATGTGATGCCTCAGGAATTGGTATTGGTGTTGTTCTTATGCAGGAAAAGAAGTCAATAGCCTACTTTAGTGAGAAACTTGGAGGGGCCACACTCAATTACCCAACCTATGACAAAGAACTTTATGCACTCGTTAGGGCCTTACAAACATGACAACATTATCTTTGGTCCAAGGAGTTTGTCATCCATACTGATCATGAGTCACTCAAACATCTCAAAGGGCAACAAAATTTGAACAAAAGACATGCTAGGTGGATCGAATTCATTGAGACCTTCCCCTATGTGATCAAATACAAGAAAGGTAAAGAAAATGTAGTAGCTGATGCTCTTTCTCGGAGGTATGTACTCTTGAACTCTTTAGAAGTTAAGCTGCTAGGTTTTGAGCAAATCAAAGAGTTATATGCTATTGATGCTGATTTTAAAGATATTTATGCTGCTTGTGAGAAGTTTGGTACTGGAAAATACTTTAAGAGTGAAGGTTTCTTGTTTTATGATAATCGATTATGTGTGCCTAACTCTTCTTTACGAGATTTGTTTGTTAAGGAAGCACATGCAGGTGGTCTTATGGGTCACTTTGGCGTGGCAAAGACATTGACTGTACTGCAGGAACACTTCTTTTGGCCACACATGAGAAGTGATGTTGAAAAAGCTTGCCAAAGATGTGTAACTTGCAAGCAAGCCAAATCCACAATCCATAAGCACGGTTTGTATACCCCTCTTCCTATACCTTTGCACCCTTGGCATGATATTTCTATGGACTTTGTTTTTGGATTGCCTAGAACTAAGACTGGAAAGGATTCAATATTTGATGTAGTTGATAGGTTTTCCAAAATGGTTCACTTTATTCCTTGTCATAAAACGGATGATGCCATTTACATTGCTGGATTGTTCTTTAAGGAGATAGTTAGACTTCATGGCATGCCTAGGACCATAGTATCAGATAAAGACACTAAGTTCCTTAGTTACTTTTGGAAAACACTTTGGTCTAAGCTAGGAACTAAGCTTTGTTTCTCCACGACTTGTCACCCACAATCGGATAGTCAAACGGAAGTAATTAATAGAACCTTGTCTACTTTGTTAAGAGCTTTGATTAAAAAGAATCTTAGGACTTGGGAAGAATGTTTGCCTCATGTTGAATTCGCATATAATCATGCTACACATACTGCATCTAAGTATTCACCTTTGGAGATTGTTTATGGGTTCAATCCCATATCACCTTTGGATCTAATGCCTTTACCTTTGAGTGAAAGGACAAGCCTCGATGGAAAGAAAAAGGCTGAGTTGGTTAAACAGATTCATGAGAAGGCTCGACTTAATATTGAAAATAAGACCAAGATGTATGCTCAACAAGCCAATAAGGGCCGAAAAAAGCTAACCTTTGAGGAAGGAGACTTAGTGTGGATTCACTTGCGCAAAGATAGATTTCCGAATGAAAGGAAATCCAAGCTAATGCCTAGGGTTGATGGTCCATTCAAAGTCATCAAAAAGATCAATGACAATGCCTACTAGCTGGATCTTCAAGGTAAGTACCAAGTAAGTTCAAGTTTCAATATTACTGATTTGGATCCTTATTTTGCAGATGAAACCGATTTGAGGTCAAATCCTTCTCAACTGGGGGAGGATGATGTGAGCATGGCCAGCAAGGAACCACAACCTAAGGAGCAGCTAGAACCAGAGGAAGAAGAAGCCAATGAAGAAGCTAAGGACCAGCTAGAACTTGCGGATAATGAAGAAGAAACTCTACAAATCTTCAATGGCCCCATTAACCGATCCAAGCAAGCCAAACTTAAGACAACTCTACAGCACCTTCTCAACACCATTCAGGCCAGTTTAGTGTGTGCTAATCCAACCACATTGGTTGTGATTCAAGCCACCTAAACCTCACCAAGAGAGGTGCCTTGGATTGTACTCTTTTTTCCTATTCTTAGTTTTGTCCCAATGGGTTTTCTAAGATAGGTTTTTAATGAGGCAAGCCCAAGGTGCTTTACCATAGCCTCTTGGTGAATCAAGGCCCATTCTATCTCAGTCATGCACGAAATTGGAGTCAAATAATACCTTTAATATTGTGTTTAAGTCTTAGTCTTCTTTATTTATGATTTTGTAATTCCCTAGTCTTTCATAATTGTCTTGGTGGAATCCTAGGAGTCATTTGTGATTCCTATACACCCCTAGACTACTATAAGTACTCTCTTGTATTCACCTTTCTAAATCATCAAACATTTTATTATCAAATCTTCTTCTTAAAACTCGTTTGATCATCCTCTTGAACAAGGAATTTTGGAATACTTTCTCATTCCACTCAAGAGTCGAAAGTCTAAGGGAATCTTCGCACCCCTTGGAAGTTTCACTTCAGTTCACCTCTTGCCCACCGTGTCTGGCTTTTGCTATTCACACAGAGCAAGTAGATAGTCCAAGGATCTTCCACCATCCTTGAGAAGTATCACTCACTCCATCCTTATCTTGGAACCATCCACTTCGAGTTTCACAAAACCGCAACTTTCACCACCATAACTTCACTTCCGCAACCTTGATCATTACACCATCACTTCCACAACCTCTTGGAGTCATTCAGGGACTAGATCCTACCCAGGATCACATCAACAAGTTGGTTCGACTGTCATAGAAGGTTTCTCGACCCGCGACATCCTTACTAGAAAAACAGAAGGTTGTTCCTAAAAAGAAGAGTCGTGTTAGATGCCCCCCCCCACCGAAATTAAGTGCGGAGACCCTCCTCCATCAGATAAACCACCATCATGTGAAACGGACGGCAGATTGTGGAGGAAGCGGCCATACGAAAGGAAGTGGTTACAGAGAGAGCCATCATTGGCATAAAAAGACCATTTTCTGGGACCTCCCTTACTGGAAGGATCATTTGATACGACATAATCTAGATGTTATGCATGTGGAGAAAAACTTCTTCGACAACATCATTAACAAGGTGTTGAATGTTCAAGGGAAAACAAAAGACAACTTAAAGAGTCGGTTAAATCTTCCAGATTTGTGTGATCGTGCAAGTCTACGTGTACAAGACGGTGTAGGACCAATACCGTCATTTAGATTAGAAGGCAATGGGAAGGCGGAATTGTTAGAATGGCTAAGGTTTTCAGTGCAGTATCCAGATGGATATGCATCTATCATAGCAAACTCCGTCGACGTCCACGCCGGAAGATTGGCTGGGATGAAAAGTCATGACTTTCATGTATTTATGGAGCACCTTCTGCCTATGGCGTTTACACATCTTTTGCAAAAGGATTTCCACGAGGCCATTGCGGGGGTTGGTGCATTTTTCCGTGATCTATGCAGCAGAACACATACTGAAGCAGGTGTAAATCATTTAGAAGAACGAATACCAATCATCTTGTGCAACATGGAGAAGCTGTTTCCCCCCTCGTTCTTTGATGTGATGGAACATTTACCGATTCATCTACCTCGTGAACTTGAGCTTGGAGGACCAGTTCAGTACCGGTGGATGTACCCGTTCGAACGATACATGTTTCACCTCAAAAAAAAGGTGAAAAACCCGAGCAGGGTCGAGGGATCAATCGCCGCCCAACAGATTAGAGAGGAGACTTCTGCTTTCTCGTCCCACTCTTTTCCAAGGACAATTAAGACTAAGGCAACAAAACCTGACCGATACGATGATGGAGGTGAGAAGCCCTTGTATCTATGTCCGGTCCCGGATATGTTTGAACAGATAGGCCGATTGAGTAGTAAAAAGGTGGAGAAAGTACTTACTGAGAGGGAGCAGCAACACATTCATAAGTATATTATTAGGAACTACGAGGAACTGGAACCATACGTACAGTACGTTATTGTTTTCAAATATTTGTCTTACATAGTATGCTAAGTTAAATTCTTAGTTTTACATAACTAATTGTCATCTTTGTAGTATGTTTTGTGCGCGGGCAAGAGAATTAAAACCACACTTGAATGATGATGAGTTGGAACATTTGAAGGAAGCTAAATTCAGTCAATGGTTGCACAAACATGTACGTTTTAATAATAATAAGTAAGAGAAAATCAGTTAAAGAATTTCTATCTAACAATATCCTCTTTGTTTCTTTTACAGATATGTCGTCGCCTCAAGTTAGGTGAAAGGTTCCCGACATGGCTTGTAGAGTTAGCTAAAGGTCCAGCTGAGCAGATAGTCACATATCCGCAATATTGTACTCGTGGCTATGTCTTTCAGGTTCAAGGCCCTAATCGGATTCGAGTGACCGTAAATAATGGGTCATGGTGAGCTCAGGGTACACTGAATATTATGGTGTGTTGAAGGAAATTATTGTGGAATATCCTGGGATGGTGCATCTACATTGTGTTATGTTTCGATGCGATTGGTATAATCCCACTGAAGGTGTTGGGGTGACAAAAGGACAATGACAAGTTAGCGGATTTATTGTACGAGGACCCGGTCATGCAATGGTCTACCTCGACCCAACCGCCATCATCTCATCCACATTCGTCTCAATCGTATCATTCCCACCATGAAACAACATCGGAAAACCCAACCAATCCAACCAACCCGACCAATCCCGCGGTTTCCGGTTAATCCTGTTACAATCCGAAGGCGTATATCGACATTCACACCATCCTCAATTTGCCGAGTTGGGAACACTTACCTAAAATCGATCCGGCAATTGAAAAGGACTTGTATGCCAATACGAGATGGTATGTTTAATTATTAAAAACTTATCCATATATTATTGTTTATATTTAATTTTTATTTATTTCCTAATAATTTTTGGTTTTTCAGGTTCGGATTGACTATCGAGGTAGGAACCGCGATTCGGAATATCGTTCACAAGAATTTGAGGGCTTCATACCCGAGCTGGTCTAAAGTCCCTCCACGAGTTAGAGACGAGTGGTTCGGCCACTTCGCGGTCAATCCATAAAATTAATTTAATTTAATTCTATAATTTATAATATTAATGTTATAATGTTATTTTAAATTACTAATGTTTGCTTATTTTTTTCAGCAAAAATAATATTGGGATAGACGTCATGACTCGCGCGTCCGGAAGGAGTTCGAGACCTTCGGAACCAACAATCTAAAAAACTGGGTGAACTCATGGAAAACAATTTGGCTCCAAGAAATTTCCGATTTGGATGTCAGAAGATATTCCAAATGGGTACATTCGCTATTGGTCCCTCGACTCCTCGAAAGCAAAGAGTGCCAATTGTTCTGAAGCGAAGAAAACCGATATCCAAAGGGGTAGTGGAAAACATACACTTGGATCAAAGGGAGTGAAGCGACTAGCACATCAACTGGTAATATTTTTTCATTGACTAATATGATTTCACCTATTTGGTTTTCAACACTTATAGATTTAACATATATGTTCATATCTTTGTTTCAGCATAAGAAGACGATCCGAGCCTGACATCGTCACTCTTCTCGAGGAATCCTGACGTTCTAACAAGACGGGTCTCATAGTTGACAAGAAGGCCGAAAAGATCATTACCGACGTGAAGAAAAAAGCACATGATCTACTAACCCAGCGCGCCCAAAGTCAAGCCGAGGCGTCGGAACAAAACTCCAACAAACTAACTCCCTCGGAGATCCAGCAGCTATACGATGAGGTAACGTAATTCCTTTTAAATTTTCATACATTAATACTCAAATAAGAGATTATTAACTCACTTATATATTTATTTACCCATGCAGACGGTTCCAGTGAAGAAGGGCTATCGGTTGGAATATGGATCGTACGTGGACATTGATGACCACGCCACCTCCAGACCAACGGAAATGTTGCCACCGGTTGGATACGTCTCTGAGACGCAATTATGAAGTACCCAACAAGAGCTGCAGAAGACTCAAAAGACCTGCAAAAACTTGTCTTCCAAGTTCGATATGCTTCGTGACGTCCTCAAATAGAGATTCGACATCGACATTCCGGATGTTTTAGATGAGGATGAAGACCCTGGATCTGGTGCATCACAACCACCTCAAGACGGATAAACTTTTTGCTCCTTTTATCGTAGTTTTTTTCTTCCGCTTCTCCTCTAGCTCCTCGATCTCACTTTCGGATTTTAAAAATACTACTCTTCGTTTTCATGTATGAGTCTTGGTTTATTTTGGTTGTTTGAAATTTGAATTAAACCGACAATTATTTCCGGGTAAAAATTAATTTATTTTACAAAATATTTAATTAAATCGAAATTTAATTATTTTAAATAGTCTGTTGGAAAAACGTTGCTATTTTCCAACCATTTTTCCGTCTAATTTTCGTTGGAAACTTCCAACGATTAATCGTTGCAAATTCCGTTGGCAATTACCAACGGAAACGTCGTTGTTCTTATGTCGGAAAATTCCATCAACCTTTCCGTTGTAATTTTCCAACGTATATCCGTTGTTTTACCGTCGTAAATTACCAACGGGTTTGCAACGGATATATCTATTGGAAATTCGTTGTAATTTTTCAACGGTTGTATCTGTTGGAAAATCTGTTGGAAATGTCTAACGGATTCCCAACGCTTAGGAATTTCCAACACGCGTATACCAATAGTTAACTATCCGTTGGAAACGCCTTGTTTCCAACGAATTTCCAACGGATAGTGCCGTTGGAAACTTCCTTGTTTTCTAGTAGTGTAAGCTCATGAATTTTTTGTTTCTAAATTTATATCGTTTAACATGATTTACTATGCTAATTTCAGGCTATTGGCAACGAAGAGTATGGTGATTATTAAGTGGCGATCATGATGGATTGGAACAAAAGTATGAGGAGGAGGAGGAGGAGGAGGAAGAAGAAAGACAACCCGGGCAGTACGAATTGGAATATCTTGAGTTGCACAAAAAGTTAGAGATAAGAAATTCCAATTCTATAAAGTACCATAATTGTAGAGGTGGAAATTCCAAAGACACTTTGGAAGATAAAGAAAGGTATTCTTCACCTAGAACAATTTTCTTTCAGAAAATTTGGGTTGGTTGTACATTTGATCTCCTTTTAGTAGATTGCTTGGTTCTCTTATCTACTTTTGAACAGGTTTATGTTCAAAAATGATAACAGTGAAGTGTCGTTGTTTGGGAAGTTGCTGAACAAAAACCAAGAGCTAAATAAAAGTGAGTAAAGTAAGAAGAAAACTCAAGCAATATTGGAGAAATGGAAGAAAGTCAGAGCATCAAACGGATAATATTCTCATGATACGTGGAAAAGGTGACTGTCAATTCTTTTTAATGATCGTCATTCATAGTGGCTTATGCTTGACGATTTATATTTTCTTATTTAGCTATATGGGTATCGTGATCTCTTCATAGCTAGATTACTTTCTCAAGCCTTTATCTTTATCCCTTTTTCATTGAGCATAGTGGCATGAGGTCACGCCCCTGCAAAAGTTTTACCTTTTTATTTACAATTTTTACATCTAGAATTCGTGTAAGGACAATTCATAGTTTACAATGTCGACAGTGTTATATCTTTGTATCATAATTTGAATCAATGACTTAGTTGGTGGAAAAAACATTCTATTACGACAAAACTTTTTATTCATTTTATAGAAGCGCTTAGGAGTTTAAGGTAGTTTTCTGCTTTCATTTATATGTTTGGGGAAGGTAATAATATTAACTTCAACAGTGATTCAAGTTAGATGTGTTAACAGAATGTCGCAACTAACTTAATTATGCCATTGTATTTTTATTTCAACTCTATGAATTTTTTTCACTAGGCCTATTACAAGTTTGTGGCATTCCATCTTCGCAATGTCTTTTTACACTTTGAGAAATGATTCCGTTTAACAATTCTATATACCGCAGTTTAACAATTCTATTTTATACCGCAGTTTCTGATTGGATGCCTCACTACCATGATTGCTTATAGACGGCATTGATAATGAATCAGCTCAGCAAAGCATGGTTGAGGCTGAGGTACACATATTTTCATTTTAAAGTTAAGATAGATTATGTAATCAAGTCTTCAACAACTATAACTTATAGATCCCCGTAAATAAGCCATCCCTTTATCTTTTTGCTTTTGATCCCTTCATTGTCTTACGATTGCACATGCCCTTTGTATACTAGATTTTTTTTTTTTTAATTAAATTTTGGAATTTTTAGAACGAAATAAACATTTTAATTGCAGTTTAGCAAGTTTCCATATTTTTTCATTGAATTTTACATTAATCTTGTAATAAATACGTGTGTTAATATGAGAGTTTGTATGTTTTTTTGCAGTTTTATGTAAACGAAATTCTCATGAAAAACCAAACCTCATGATGGTGGTTGATATGAAAATTGGTTAAAAGATTTTGGATGGAAAAATCGGACCACTTCTTGGAACTCTATGAAACTCTATGAGAAGATCAATTGGAATTCATATAATTTGTCATTTTTCTCTCCATTCTACAACCTATACACATATCTCATTTATTTTTTTTTTTCAATTTACCTTTCATGTTATGCAATTGATTAATATTGTAAATTTGTTTCATATTCAAATAAATTACAACTCTTACCAATAAGTTGTTGGCATAATTTTACTCTCTTGAAATTAGTAATATTTTGCACATTAAAAGAATATATAGTTATTGAATTATATCATAATATATATATATAAATATATATATATATCAAATTTCAATTAAAAAAATTCATGGTGAACAACAATAAACATTCAGTTTTGGCTTATGCAAATGATTATAACATTCAATTTATTGAAACTCTTTAGTTAAATTAACATGCATTTTTTTTTAATATATAAAATAAAATAACAATAATGAGTAAACAGATCCGTGCAAAGTGGATAATGCCCTAGTATAATAAATAAAAGAAAAGAAGGGGTGTGATTTTTAGGTTAAATTTCGATTTTGATTTATGGGTTCAAACCCATCCATTTCGATTTTGACTCTGGGTTCGATTTCAGGTGCGGTTTTTATTTCGATTTCGGGTTTGAATCTTTTGCTTTGCTAATTCGATTTCGAGTTTGAATAATTATGGGTTAAATTTTGCTTTATGGGTTCAAACCCATCCCTTTCGATTCAGGATCCGGGTTCGATTTTGGTTTCAAATTTTAGTTTCGGGTGCGATCTTAATTTCAATTTCAGGTTTGATTATTTTATTATGCCAATTGGATTTCGAGTTTGAATAATTTACTTAGCCAATTTGATTTGATTTGTACTTTGGGTTCTTTTGAATCGATTTCTATATGTATTACTGATGCAATATCAGATAATCAATGCCTTATTGAAAGAATCAAATCATGATTGATATCACCATTACAGCATTGATTTGTTGATTCTCTTTCTTTCCATTTCTTTTTCAATTTTTGATCCAATCATCTTCAATTACCGTATTAATTTACAACGTACAACTAGTATTACCAATAAAAAGAACAACTAATATTACTGGTATTTCTAAAAAAGAAATAGTATAAGTGGTGTTATTAGTGTTACTGATATTATTGGTATCCGAAGAAGAAAATAGTTCAACATGTGTTACTAGTATTACCGATAAAGAGAAAGTTTTATACATCAAATATACATCAAGCTTTCATGATACACCAATCAATTGTTATTTTTGATTTCCACAGCTTCGTAGCTGAAAATAAGAAACATAACGCAAGAGTGCCAATAAATCAAAATTAAATTCATTTCAATAATCTATTTACAAAAGCTTTTAAAAACCAAAAAGTAGCAAAATCTAGCAAAATATTGTTAACGTCGTTCTTAAACAATAAAATCTGTAAAACTTTTTCTATTTATGTGTGCAAATATGTAAATATGTAAATCTGTAAAAAATCTATATGCGAATTTATACACAAAATACCATATTGTTTTGATTTGAACACTTGTGAAAAAAAAAGCAGCTATTAGTTCCTCTTGTCAGCACTTTGACTTTGAGGTACCATGCAAATGCTGATGAGGTCAAGATGAAGCTGTCTAAATCTGAAGCTAAGACACTTCACTAGAAGATCACCGAGAAGGCTTACACTGATGAATATCTCATTAGAATCTTGACTACAAGAAGCAAAGCTCAAATCACGCCAACGTTCAATCATTTCAAGAACAAGTTCAGAAGTTCCGTTAACAAGTACTTAAAGAAAGACTCGGAAGATGAATATGTTCAATTACTCAAAAATGTGATCAAATGCTTGACATATCCAAAAAAGTACTTTGAGAAGGTCCTACGTCAAGCCATTTCCAAAATGGGGACATACGAGTTGGCATTTACTAGAGTGGTCACTACTCGAGCAAAGGTCGACATGGAGTGTATCAAAGAGGAGTACTTATGCAAGAACAGCATTCCTGTTGACCGAGCCATTGCTAATGACACATATGGTGATGACAAGGAAATGCTTCTCCCCATGCTTGAAACAACATCTACGTTTCATTGTATTTAACAAAACCAACTTGTGATTTAGTCTTGCAACTGGTCTGATGTCTGATTCATGAGTCTTCTTTGTTTTTTTTGTCATTGATACTTTAGTTTTCTCGTTTTTTGCGGTTAATCTAAATTTGTGTTTCTTTAAATCATATCTTGGGTAAAAACCTACATTCCATCTAACGCCCAAGCCAAAGCAAAAGCTTCATAGTCTAAGAAATTAAAACTATTGCAATTTCTACACCCACAAAGATCTTCCACTCTTAGTGTTCACCAATTTTGAATTCACCTACTTTCTTCATCGTTTTGAACAACTGGTCGACAAAATTATCCAGAGGTAACCACAGTATGCTACAGAGGGTGATGCTATACTGTCATTTGGTTTTTTGTTTACTTTTTCTAGTATCGAGGTGGAGCCAGATTAACAGTTGAGGTTTTGTTTCTCCTTTCCCGTGTCAGGCACGCTTGGTTGCTCCTGACCGTTGGATCTGCATAGCTGGTCCAATGAAACTTAAGAAATAGGTAAGAGACTAGATGTGAAATGGAAAAAAATTTCCTAATAAATACCTTCTTTTCAAGACCTATGTTCATGTATATTTTCTAGGGCTCATTTTCAAACTCAGGATTTGACCTACCTTTCTTGAGGTTCTTTCAAGGTCGCATAGAAAAGATATGATAAGCGATTAGTAGAGGCTCCACTAACCGGATTCGGGGCTCTTTGTGGCTCCGTATCAGTTTTAAGTTATAAAGAGGGTAAGGTTCGGGCGTTTCTCTCTTGGGACTTGGAGCAATTTTGAATCTTTTTTAGGTCATAAGAACTTTTACCCCAACACCTTTAATTCTCATCTCATCTGTAAGTTCGACCAAGCCTCGAAGTGAAGAATTCAAGTTTAACATGGATGACTTGTAACAAAATGCAAAAAGAACATCTGATTTGTTGTTCATTCTCTTGTAAGCACAATCCATATTTCGTTTAATATTTGGTTACTTGCAATCCAAAGATAACATGAGTTTCCTAGAGTCTCCTAACCCTTTTTTTTTTTATATATCATCTAGTCGGATTAAGGAAATCGGGTTACAATGAGATACGATACCACTTTCCGGCGGTAGTACCGATATTACAGTTAAACCTATAAAACTCTACCCAAACCATAAGATATTAGTGGATTAAAGAAGGGATTTATAAGACCTCCCAGCTTAACATTGCCACTAAGCATAATAGAAAACCATAACTAAACAATAATACTAACCGATGCCACAACCAGGTTATGGTGACAAGCGGATAGAAGCCAAGCCAACTACTAGAAACTTGTTGATCACATCAAACCTCTGGTCCTCCGTTGAATAATATGAAAGGCTTTGATGAGGAGCTTCAAGCTAGTGAAGTGATGTAGATAAATTTTTACCCTACAAAATTGCAAGTGCACAGTGACTGCAGATGTAGTATATAGGAGTCGAATCCCACAAAGACTCTTTAGAACACAATAATCTTCTAGTTTCGATTAAGCTAGGTTGGAAATAAGCAATTAAAAAGACTGAAATTAAGAAAACACAAAAAAGATGTAGTTGTAAAACTGATTGGTTGAGGCGCTACGCGTAGGGATATTCTCGGGATTTCTGAATCAAGGCGGGAATCTACTAGAAAATCTAACCAAAGTTCTTAAACACAAACACAACTCTATAGTAAACCAGCTTCCGCTGTGAATTACTAACTATGTCTAGTTAGCTAAATTACCAAATTTCTTTGCGTAACCTAACAAGTAAGACATGCAATAAATCAGGTTTGCTGAGTTCACTAGATCTCTAATCCAAATTCTTTTGCTACTAGTCTCACTAGCTCAATTAATCTTTGTTCAAACTAACTAAGTCCACTTCCGTTTCCTTAGCTAATCTATGACTTATATCTAGTTATGCAGGCTAGATCTAAGTAAATAAGATCATATTAATTGAAGAACTATAAACGATTCCTAGTTTGAGAAAACCCTAATTATGATTCATCAATCCCTTGAATCCCTAAAC
This sequence comes from Euclidium syriacum, assembly GCA_900116095.1. Classification (NCBI taxonomy): domain Eukaryota; kingdom Viridiplantae; phylum Streptophyta; class Magnoliopsida; order Brassicales; family Brassicaceae; genus Euclidium; species Euclidium syriacum. The sequence continues at coordinate 1,213,075 of FPAK01000013.1, forward strand.
CTAACCAGCAAACTACTCAGACATGAAGAGATTAAACACAAACATGTTTTGAATAGATTGCAAAGAGAAATCAAAAGAGAAACGAAAAGGGTTCGGGATTCCTCCATCTCCCTGAAACAATCTCTCTATTAAAAACCCTAGAAAAATAAAGCATAGCCTAAACAATGGCTGAAAAATCTCTTTTATAACATTAGGGACGACCTAGAATATTTGGGCTAATAAAAGGAAACAACCAGGCCCTAAAGAATCAAGAAAATAGAGATTTTCCTCTTTTTTTCGGGGCTGTATCTTGCATCGATCGATGCACTTACAGAAGATGCACAGTTTTCTTTAGCTCGCGACAAATCAGACACGTCTTCACTAAAACGGCCATATCTTGAGTTACAGATATTGGAATCACTTCAAACCACTTGGATATGAAAGCTAACTTCCATATCTTTCTTTTGGCACCGGTTTGGTCCAATTTGAGTAACGGGAAGACCTTAAACCAATGTCAAACTTCTGAAAGTCAAATCCGAGACTGCACCTTCCATTTACTGATTTTTCCCCTTTTTGCTCTACTTTCTCCAAATCATCTCAAATGCTCAAAGTACCTAATACATAGTATATAGACCTGAAAAAGACTCTAAAACTAACAAAAGCATGGGTTATAAAACCCTAAAAACCACACATTATCATGAAGCATCACCTGAATCACTTTCTGAATAAGCTTTTCCCTTACCAAGAGAATCCGGCACAAAGCACCTCTAGGCATAAGCAGCCTAGCCAAGATAGGTAAGCCGGAAATTCATCGACGGTGTATATCACTTCGGTAACAACATGGTTAACCGAATGCCTCATACGCCATTTCATATTCGGGAACCGAGGCAGGATGGTTCAAGCAAGATCTTAGAACCAAAATAGAAGATCAATGGACCACCGCTTCCGTACCGTTGCAAAACAAGAACAGGAAACACACCACATTTCATGTTAGGATCCGGCGCAAACAATAACCAAAACGATCTCCTACCAGGATAATTATTCAATAAACTACACAAAAACCACCAACAAACATCAAATCTAAAAGTGTTCCACTACTCCGGTAAAACCTTGAGAGCCGGCTATCAAATCAAATCTTATAACTACGGGAATTTTGAAAGACAAGACAGGAACAGGAGCTGTGCCCACCGTTTTCAGTCCATAGCCATCACCGGTCTCTGTTTTCCGATGAATGGAGGTCGTCCTCTAACTTAGAACATTACAATAGAGCGAAGGGAACCGAAAACTTCTAGATCTAATCTGACGCCGTTGAAGCTCATGAAATGAGATCCCGCGTTAATCAAGCCCGGAGCTGAGGAACCACCGACCAAACCCAAAAGTTATCTATTTTGAAATCCACATTTATCTATTTTGAAAAATCATCTATGTTACTTTCTACATTTCCACACCCAAAAGTTATCTTACATATATGTCCAAACAAAAAAGCTGACCTTAATAATCTGAAATATATAAATTCCTGATAAAGTTCGTCCACGTGTCACCGGCACTGTTCCAGAGCGCCTCCGCAAGACCGCAATTGTAACGCTTCTTCCCCGGACAAGTTGAGCGACCTGTCACTTGGGTTGTAAGGAGATTACATCTTTCTTATTGTGTCCACTTACACATGACCGCCCCCTTCTGTACACTCCAAATCTCCATCCCCGATCCGATTCCGTGTTCACCTCTTTTTCTTCAACCTAGTCAACAGCAATTCCGGTTCGGGTTATACCTTCGATTTCGCTCTCAACCGGAGCATCTCGATCAAATGGAGTGGTGGAGCCGCCTTGGAATCGGTTTCTTTGGGGTGAATCGGAGCCGGAGGGAGTTGAAGACGGAGATCGATAGCGGCGGAGAGGATTTGTTCGATGCGGCTGCCGCGGAATCTGCAGAGAAGCCCGATCATTTGGTGGTCATGGTGAACGGTATCATTGGCAGGTATACACAACCAACAAGCTTCAAAGATAATTTCAGATTACTAAATTAGGGATTGAAGACTTCGCTATTGCTGTTTGGATCATGATTTAGTGCAGGGGATTGGAAATACGCGGCGGAGCAGTTCGTTAAGAAGTTCCCGGACAAAGTAATTGTGCACCGTGCGTACTTCTTAACCTCTCAGGATTGTGGTCTTGAAACTTCTTCTTTCCTGTATAATATCATGATTGATGAGAATACATAGATGACTGAATATCTTGAGTTTTGATGAAATCAATCGTTTACACCTTAAGCAGGTAGTGAAAGTAATAGTGCAAGGTTGACGTTTGATGGTGTGGATATGATGGGTGAAAGGCTAGCGAATGAGGTATAGTGTCGAAAGTTGATATTTGGCAATTGGCAGTATTGTTTCTCTTCTCTGAAAGTTGAAGCTCCAAATTTTCTAATGTTGATTGGTTTTGATTTCTATTTTTGGAATCTCGAGCAGGTTTTGTCTGTTATTAAGCAGAGAAGTGGGCTGAGAAAGATCTCATTTGTGGCTCACTCATTAGGAGGGCTTGTTGCAAGGTATGCCATCGGGAAGCTCTATGAACAGCCCCACCAAGCCAACTCTCCTTCAAAGGCTGAAAGCACGGGAGGTGGCGAAATCGCTGGGTTAGAACCTATGAACTTTATAACTTTCGCAACGCCTCATCTTGGTTCCAGGGGACATAGACAGGTGAACCAATGTTTTTAGATTGCATGTCTAGGTTCAAATGTTTCTGTATGACATGCTTACTCGTGTCTTCCTTCCTTTAGTTCCCGATTCTTTGTGGCCTTCCTTTTCTTGAAAGAACAGCATCTCAAACTGCACATTTAGCTGTTGGGAAGACCGGTAAACATTTGTTTCTAGTGGACAACGATGACGGAAAACCTCCGCTTCTTATACGGATGACGACAGATACTAATGACTTCAAATTCATGTAAATAGCTTTCATCTTTGGTTGTTTTCATGGGTCACATATGTACTCATCTCTTCTTATGACCTCAACAGATCAGCTTTACATGCCTTCAAGCGTCGTGTGGCATATGCAAACGTGAATTTTGATTGTATCCTTTCCTGAAGTAAGTGTCAATGGTCCTTTTCACATCTAATCTCAGTTACTAGGGAAAATGTTTGCCTTAAATAACGACAAATAGACATGGTTGGATGGAGAACATCTTCGATTCGCCGTCCAAATGAACTCCCAAAGGTATGCATTTGCTTGTTACAGTTACATGTGGGATTTATCAGTAACGCTACAACCTTTCTCATCTTGCAGCCAGATCTTCTAGCAACTGATCCAAACTATCCACACATTGTATACGTAGAACATGGAAATGTGGATAATAGTAGTTGCAAATCAACTTCTACAGAAGTAACAGAGCAAAACACTGATCTCGAAGGTTTTGCTCCATCTTTAACACAGAAAAACACTGATCTTGAAGGTTTGCATCAAAAATTTCATTGTGTTTGTGTTTCTGTGTAACATAGAGGAAATGATACGTGGACTCAGTCAACTATCTTGGGAACGAGTAGATGTTAGCTTTCACAATAGCAAGCAACGATATGTCGCGCACAATACAATTCAGGCAAGTTTAATAAGAAGAACTCTTTACTCAGCAGTGAGCATTTTACGTAATGATTTTTGTTTATGTGTAGGTAAAAACATATTGGTTACATTCTGATGGCAAAGATGTTGTCTTCCACATGATGGATCATTTTTCTCTTTAGCCTCTTGACATTTTTCACCCAAACTCCACCGTTTCAACCGCTGCAATTTGTTATCACTGTAAACTAGCGATAAGCATCACAAACTTCCAATTTTTTATTTTTTTTTTATGTTATTTATATCTTTTTCTGAACGATGGTTGATGCCATACAATCCTGTTTTGTTTTTTTTTTACTTTGTAATAAGTAAATATTATAATTAATCTCTAATGATCTCTTGTTTTCCTTGTCAACTCCGATCTGATTTTCGATTGTCACATGACCGCATCATTGAGTCGATGAGATCAATGTAACTATCAAAATCCAAAATGATAGAAAAGTACCAAATAATTCACCACACGCTCAGAAACAAACAAATACACTAAACAATTGTGAACTATTTAGGAAAATTACAAAAAACATTCCAAGTTCAAGTATCCATAAATTCAGCTTTACAATACTCTCTTCCCTTCTCCAACCTTTAAACATCTCTCCCTAAAAATGGAGTCACCATATACTCTAACCACCACCTCCATCTCCTACGCTAAACCTCTCTCACCACTCCCCTTCACGGAGCAGCAACCTTCTTACATCCTCCGTGACATCACCCTCAGCTCTCATCCTTCCGAAATCCTAGCCGTCGTTGGCCCTAGCGGCGCCGGAAAATCAACTCTCCTTGATATCCTCGCCGCAAGAACCTCACCGACCTCAGGATCAATCTTCCTCAACTCCATACCTATCAACCCTTCTTCTTACCGTAAAATCTCCTCTTACGTTCCTCAACACGACGCTTTCTTCCCTCTTCTCACCGTCTCCGAGACCTTTACTTTTTCCGCCTCCCTCATGCTCGCCAAAACCCCATCAAAAATCTCCAATACCGTCGCTTCTCTCCTCAAAGAATTTAACCTAACGCATCTTGCACATACAAGAATCGCTCAAGGCTTGTCTGGCGGTGAACGCAGGAGGGTTTCAATTGGCTTAAGCCTTCTTCATGATCCGGCATTTCTCCTCCTAGACGAACCCACTTCGGGTTTAGACAGTAAATCCGCTTTCGACGTCATCCAGATCCTCAAGTCTATTGTTACCTCGAGACAACGGACTGTGATCTTGTCCATACACCAACCAAGCTTCAAGATTCTTTCTCTCATCGATCACCTGTTACTTCTTTCCAAAGGAACCGTTGTATACAATGGAAGGCTTGATTCACTCGAAGCTTTCTTGCTCTCCAAGGGTTTCACTGTTCCTCCTCAACTGAATTCTCTTGAGTACGCCATGGAGATACTTCAAGACCTCCATGATCCAAACCAAAACTCCAACATTTCTCTCCCTGATTACTGCCCCAAAATTATAAAACAGAAAGCGAAACAGAGCATTGTTCGATATAGAACCTCACGAATAACCGAAATAAGCCTTCTTTCTAGAAGATTCTGGAAGAACATATACCGGACGAGGCAGTTGCTTCTAACCAATATCTTAGAAGCTCTTGTAGTTGGTCTTGTCTTAGGCACTATCTACCTCAACATTGGATCCGGTAAAGAAGGGATTGAGAAGAGATTCGGTCTTTTCGCATTTACTCTCACATTCCTCCTCTCCTCTACCACCCAAACCCTCCCGATCTTCATCAATGAACGGCCTATTATTCTCCGTGAAACCTCGAGCGGACTTTACAGACTGTCCTCTCACATTCTTGCAAACACTTTGGTTTTCTTGCCCTACTTGCTCCTCGTTGCAGTCATCTACTCTGTCTCTCTCTATTTCCTCGTAGGTCTCTGCCTTTCTTGGCAAGCTTTTTCATATTTCGTGCTTGTGATTTGGATCATTGTCCTAATGGCCAACTCTTTCGTGCTTTTTTTGAGCTCGCTCGCGCCTAACTACATTGCTGGAACATCTCTAGTTACCATTCTTCTCGCGGCTTTCTTCTTGTTCTCTGGTTACTTCATCTCTAAGGAAAGTCTTCCTAAGTACTGGCTCTTCATGTACTTCTTCTCAATGTACAAGTACGCGTTGGACGCACTTCTGATAAATGAATATTCGTGTCTGCGTAACAAGTGCATGGTCTGGTTTGAGGAAGCGTCTGTGAAGACCTGCTTGGTTACTGGAGGTGACGTGTTAGACAAAAAAGGGCTTCATGAGAGCCAGAGGTGGTTTAATGTTTATGTGTTGTTAGGGTTTTTCGTACTATATCGTGTTTTGTGTTTTCTTGTTTTGCTCAAAAGGGTTTCGGGTTCCAAAAAATAAATCTTGTTTTTGTTCTCTTTTGCTTAATTTGTATAAGGAACTTTCTTGTATTTTTCAGACTTCATGGTCTAAAGATGTGAAAGAAAGCAATACATTGATTCAGAAGTTAAATTAGAAATTCCTTTACCTACATCTTCGCTCTCATGTTTTTTTTTTCTTATCGTTCTCTTCTGTAATTTTTTTTAAGATATCAATTTTCTCTTCTGTACACATACGTATGTATACCGTTTTCACAATAACCAAATTAGAGCTTCACATAATGTGATAATGTCACTAGAAGCCAATATAACCATTTGATGTACTATCTAAGCTAGTATGATTGACTCAATCAATTAAATAATGATAATATAATATCATTATCGTATTGTTATATACGTTGTGTTGAGAGAGAGAGAGACATGGTCGTGTAATTTGAAGCTTCGAGACAAAAACGAGATCGTCACGGGTACAAATCATCACATGATCTTCATCTCCTCTTGACAACCATATTGTAAGAATAAGCACACACACACACACAAAAAAAGGTAGTTTATTGCTACTGTTCTATTCTCTTTGACCGATTCTAATTAATACTAGTGCTGCTGATCCTAGAATCAATTTGGGACATCCAATTTAATTATGTACAAAAGAAAAGATGGATCTATCTAAAAACCTTGGGATGATTTCGTTAAAAAGTAGGAATTCTCATGATGTTGACAAAAATAAAGTATAAATTGATAAATATATGTGGTCAAGTTGATATAGAAAATGCTGCTTCTCGTTTGTATTCATGAGTGTAGGACCAAGATTTTATTAATTTTGTTCCAACGATGAGTTCACGGACATGCATGTTTCATTGGTCGCCCGTGAACTGCTTTCTCTGAATCCCATTTTGTTTAACAAACAATTTTTGTCCGAACCAAGTTGGCATCGTGACTCGATCACATACTAAACCATTTTTATTACCATCTGATATATATGCACTTTAAATGGTTTATTCTTTTTTATTTTATTTTTTAAAAAAGCTTATTCAAAACTTAAAAGCATCACGTATTTAATCTTTGTGTGAATTTTAAATTTAGTCAAAGTGTAATTAAGTTTATTTTATCTAATATTCGACAATATGGTATGCCATTTCTTAACCCAACAAAACAAAGAATGGTATGTCATGTCACCGTAATAGTGGGTTTTTTTTGACATTTTTGGTAACCACAAGTAGGCCTGTAACGGATACAAATATCCTAGTTTTTCAAGGTATTTGTATCCGAATTCGTATCCGTCGGATATGTAATTTTGTTATCCGTATCTGAAAATCTCAAATATCCGAGTTTTGGATATCCGCAAAAATACCGGATATCCAGATCCGATCCGGAAATTATCCAAAAAAATTAATATCATAATTTTACATTATCTCTTATAAAAACAAAAAAAAATTACATCTTTAACAAAAAAAAAAAAATAATACCTACCAAAATTACAAATAAAGCAACAAAAGAGAAGTTATATCTTCAAGTCTATGACTGCATATTAAATGCTTTTACTTGAAAAATAAAAATAAAAAATAACTAAACAGACTAAAAAAAACAAGGAAGAAGTAGCTAAAGCTTAGAGATTAGGGTTTTAGAATTGGACTTCACTAACTAAAATTTGGATTAAATTGTTTTGCAAGTCTAACAAAGAATACATTGAAAAAAAAACGGATATCGGATATCCGATTCTAGATTTTTCCAATATCCATTTCCGTACCCGTTGTATTCAATATTTTGCAATCTGTATCCGTATCCAAACTACCGAATACCCATTTTTCGGATCGGATCAGATGACGGATACAGGATACCCGTTTTTCGGATCGGATCGGATCGGATAACGGATACCAGATAATAATCTCAGGTCTAATCGCAAGTCTGAGGGCATCTCCACTCGTGTATCTGGACACGAGTTCTTAGGGAAAAACAAATCAAATAATATTATTTTAAAAAAAAATTTCAAGAATCGGTCTTTATTTAAGAACTTTTAGAATCGATCCTTAGAAAGTTTCTTGTAACGTGCCGGACTATGATTCACTCCTTTTTATTTATTTTTTACACTCAAAAAATGTGGGTCTACTAAAAAAAATTATTAAAAATATGTTAAGAAACCCTTTTTTTTTTACCGATGAACTTGCTCTGAGATAGAATGAGAGGCCGATTCATTTCTCAGAATTTAACAGCCCCTAGTTAATGAGCTTAAATATGAATACGAACAAAAGGGCCAGTCCCGATGCAAAACCAAATTATCTGGCCCATTAATAGCCCAAGTCTATGAGGTTATATATCAATCGTCTTTTATCCGCCGGAAACCCTAGCCTTTCGTCTTCTGAAGTATTGTGCCTCTCTGCAGCGGAAGCACTATCAACAAGACGATGGTACAGACTAAACTCTTGCTCGGTTTCCTAAATTTTATTGTTCTTGTTTCTCGTCTTTGAAGACTTCTCCTAGTACTGGTTTTTATTTCATTCTTCCTTTTGCCAGATCATCTCAGAGAACAATCGCAGAGAGATCTGCAAATACCTTTTCAAAGGTTTGTGCATTTTCTCATTTCATTCTCTCTTTATACTCTTTCAATTTTCGGCATATCTCAGTTTATGCTAGCGTATACACGTTATAGTTCCTAGGATTCAAAGAACACAATCGAGATTGAATAGGTTTAGGTTTGCTTTCAGAGACATCTAGGAATATTGAGTAATGTAGATGCTTTATCAATGAGCTTTCGATGTTTGTTCACAAGCTCAAATCATGGAGATTATGTGGTGTTGTTGCGATGGACATTATTGAATTTTATGATTCGAGGATTCTGTTGTCTAGAGAACGAATGTGACAGTAAATATTTGCTTGGGTTTTCGCAGAAGGAGTATGCTTCGCAAAGAAGGATTTCAACCTCCCAAAGCATCCTTTGATTGATGTACCCAACCTACAGGTGATCAAGCTCATGCAGAGTTTCAAATCAAAGGAGTATGTGAGGGAGACATTCGCGTGGATGCACTACTACTGGTTTTTGACTAACGAAGGGATTGAGTTCTTGAGAACTTATCTTAACCTTCCATCTGATGTTGTTCCTGCTACCTTGAAGAAGTCTGCTAAGCCTGTTGGTCGTCCCTTCGGTGGCCCACCTGGTGATCGTCCTAGGTAAATAATTTAGCCTTTGTTTCAACTTATTAAGCCATTAACTACTCTGGTCTAGTTCTTGATTCAATGACATGGGTTTTTGGTTGGTTGTTTCAGAGGACCACCTCGTTTTGAAGGAGACCGTCCCAGATACGGTGACCGTGATGGTTACCGTGGAGGACCTCGTGGTGGTGATTTTGGAGGCGAAAAGGGTGGAGCTCCAGCTGATTTCCAGCCATCTTTCCAAGTAAATCTCTGTCTCATAATTCTTTCTTATTTTAGTTGAATGCTTGAAAGCTTTATATAACTCTGTAATTACTTGTGTTTGACAGGGAAGTGGTGGTAGGCCTGGCTTTGGACGTGGAGCCGGAGGTTACGGTGCTGCTGCACCATCTGGTTCAGGCATGCCTTGAAAGAAAGAAGTTGACCATGGAAAGAACAATTTTGATTTCTGCTTTGGTTTTGTTTGTGTATTGCAAATCCGGGATTCTATCTATCATCTATCTATTTCCTTGACTTTCGTTTAAACAAACATATCATGTAGTTTTCAGGGTTAGTATCAAAAATTGCACGTCTCTATACTCTGATCTCGACTGCAAAATCGGGTCTTGTGCAAATGATTAATGAAACTGTTTGCTTGTGAGATACATCCTATGAGGTGATCATTTAAAATTGTGTATCGATCAAATTCTTTTTTACAAAAAATGAATTTGTAATGTGTAATGGGCAAAATATTAAATTGGTAGCTAGGGTGTGAAACTCGTTGTAATTTTTTGTAAGATTTTCTTTGACAGTTTGCGTAGAATCAACCGTATTTGTTATACGCTATACAATTTCTTTATCGTTAACGCCATACTCGTTGGACTTTGTCTCTGTTATTAGAAAACAACTAATTGATATTTTCATATTGCTATCGTCGCAAAAATAACCAAACCAATTGATGTACCATAATTTAATTGCCTGACAACAATTTCATAGTCAACTATAAGGTAGTTTCTAATTTAGGGATTAAAATCTAGTTTAGCAAATGAATGTATGTTGGCGAATAATATAATGGTCTTTTTCTTTTTCCTCTTAGTTTTGTTGCTTTAGTGTACGTTTCTATGATTTAGAGAATAAAATATTTGTTATCCTAGGTGATTTAAAATCTAAGTATATTGATAATAGGTCCTTCTCGATTGAGTTGGGAAATGGGTTAAGACATGTAGAACTGCAAACATGGGCTATGTTAAGCTGGCAAAACGATAGAGTATGCGGTGTTAATGGGTTTAGACGGATCAAGTTTCACATGAATGATAGCATTATAAGGACATTGACAAATGTAAGGTATTGTTTCAGGTAGAAAATGTACATTTTCCATGTGTACGCGAATCTAACGTGGATATAGGTTTGGAAACTACTTGGACCTAGATTCAGTGGGTCTCTAGCGTTGGTGGGCTGGCAAGGCGAGTGGATGGTCCATCTATCAGCTATTGAGCTTTTCATGGGGTGAACTCTAGGCATTCTGGTCTTCTAAAACACGTCGATAGCGCTTTGAGATGCTTGTGTGAATGATACAGGGGATCGAGGATGCACTCCAGTGTGGATTTGTGATCTCGGGGGTGGGCTGCAATTTAATGTGGAGGCGGGTTCGTCCTGCTAGGCAACAAACCTCCTACAACAGCAAAGCAAGAGAAAGCGTGAAGTCCCCCAAGAAAAGACACATGGGTATGTGTTTTCCAGAGATTCTCCGACGCTCAAGTAAGTTATTTCACCACATGACTAATGTCGAAAAAATGGAATTAAAGTTGGGAAAACAGAGAGGGTTTAGTTCAACTCCGTTCCAGAAAGACAAAGTGGTCTCAGAGTTATCTGGTGTTTTATGAGGGCACTTTCGGTGGAAATATCAAGAAAAAATATGTTGAGGCGTGGCGAGGTCTACATTGATCGGGAAAATGTTCTTATTGTGTAGGAGAAGCGGCCTCCAAAGCGACAAGGTTTGAAAATGGTAGTCAATGGACTTTAATCTCTCCAAGGTCTTGAGTCTTTACAAAAAGGTCGAGACTTTGGAGGTTTTAACAAACAAAAGTTAGCTAAATATCGCTCATGATGTCGAGACTTTTAATCACTCAAACGTGGACCGAGCTAAGAGAGAAATCGAATTCTCTCAAGAAGAACTCTACGAGCACCAGTGATATCACTCCGGCGAATCCTTAGCTAACTACCGATGAAATCCGACTAAGAACTTAAGAAAAATGCTCTTTGTGAGAAAACCAAGTAAAAACTAAAACATAGCAATCTTATCCTAAGCAATTTGTAAACAATTAGCTGACCCTTTCTCGTAGCGAGTAGAGGTTGTATTTATAGAGAATATCTGACCCAGATTAGTAGACTGGGTGGTTTTAAATATCCGTATGTGGTCGGCATGGTCTTGGTTCGGGTTGCTTTTGTTTAGTTGTGAATAGGATCGACTAGCTTTTGTACTTTTTACCTATAATCATTTTCGTTTATCTAGGTGTCACATCGTGCGCCCCTGAGGCGTATACGGCTCGTATCAGACGAGTATGAGCAGCGCTTAAGTACAGTTTTTCATTTGATGGCAGAGTTCTTCTACGTGCTTTCGCTTTTACCGAGACGCACGTGTTGTCCAAGCATTATGACCGTCCATTGATTGGTCAACACGTGCATTGTTACTTTGGCGTTGCTATCATGCTAATCCTCGGATAGGGTTGAGTTCAGCCTTAACTGTAGTTAAGGCAAGATTCTTCCCTTGGGGACTAAGCGGTTCCTTTCTACTTTTACCCTGGCTGCTTTGCATCTCACTCCTGCTCCACGAACATCATGCATCTAGAGAGTTAATTTAAAGTAAGGAGGGGACGCGTTGTTTACTACCTGTCTGATTTCCTTCGTGAGACCCGGTTTACTTTGCTTCTTAACTTAGGACCTCGGAGTGCTCTCCCTAAGGTATTCAAAGATGAAGACCCAGCTGGCTACAAAGAGACTTTGTTAACTAGATTTTCGGGGGGTTTTGTGGCCTCATTTCAATTTTAGATTCATGGGTTCTGAGCCCAAGCATGACTGTCTTAGGTTCTGAGAGTGTTTTGGGTGTTTTTTTAATGTGTGTGTGTGGGGGTGGGGGGTCACCCCAACATGCATGTCCACACGTGGGGAAGAATATGATATTCTTATGTATGCTTCACAAAACGGGTTCAAGTACAAAAATGATGAAGATGATGACGTTTACGAAGGTATACAAATGAGCTATGGCTGTGATGATTGGTCATATGACAGTTGGATGTGTATATCGGTTTATAGGGAATGGGGTTATAGGTGGAGAAGCCTTAATTGCAATGTTTGAATGAGAGACTATAAATTTATGGCATATACGTATGGGCCATATTCATGATAATAATTTGAATGAACTCCTCAAGAGGGGTCTTCTGCAATAGTTGAAGACTTGTAATATGTAATTATGTAAGTTTTGTGTGATTAAAAAGCAGTTTAACGTGTCTTTCAAGACAGGCAAACACGACAAAAGGGTCTTGTAGACTATGTCCACACTGATTTACTAGGGCTTACTCGGGAGCAGTCATTGGGGGATCGAGATACTTTGTTATATTCATCGATGAATCATCCAAGAAGTTTTGGGTGTACTTCATGAAACATGAATCTGAAGTGTTTGGAAAACTCAAGATTGGAAAGTTGAAGTAGAAATCAGACAAAAGGGTTAAGTATTTGAGATGAGATAATGGCACAAATCATATTGATAGAGAGTTCCATAAGTTTTTTGCGAGAAACATGGTATTTAGAGACTCTTCATAGTGTGAAAACACCAAAACATAACGGTTTAAGTGAAAGGATCAATCGTTCGGTTGCTGAAAAGACTAGTCGTGTGAGAATAAATGCATGACTTTCAAAGCGGTTATGGGCAAAGGAAGTAAAGATGGCGGTATACATCGTTAATATATCGCTAATGAGTTCCTTAGAGGGTAAAATAACTAAAGAGATTTGGATTGGGGTAGATGTTGATCTAACAAACTAATAGTAAGTCGGGTGTCCAGTTTATATATTGATTCATGGTGACGAGAGATTGAAGCTTTATTCTAAGCCAAAGAATGCTTCTTTTTGGGTTTTAAGAAAGGTGTGAAGGATTCAAGTCATGGTATCCTGAAAATAAGAAGAGGGTGTTTAGTCGAGATGTGGTTTTTGATGAGCAGTATATGGTGCCGTAGGTGAGGTTTGAATTGGTTCCTCTAACCATTGAGACTAACACGGATTCCAAGAAAATTCAGTAAGGGTCTAGCGAGAATAGACCAGCAGAAGAGACTGATGAGCATGAACGTGAAGAAAAATTTGAAGACACATGTGAGGATAGACATATATGAAAAAATGTTAAAACGAGTAGGGGAGAGTTTGGCGCTTAACATAGAAAGGAGAATTATCAAAACACCAATCATTATTTTTATTAGTTTTAATCCATATATTTAGTATTAGAATTCTTATTTTGCGCATTTAATAGGATACTAGGTACTTATCACGTCATAGAACATTTGGAGAAGACTTGCACGTTTTGGAGCGTAATTGAAGAAAAACTGATCTTCTGAAGAGTGGTCTATCGACAGTCAATCGACCGACTGTATCCTCTGATCGGCGAAAAGGAAACGTTTGAAGGGGTTTATGTTTTACCCTTAGTGTTCCTATTGTTTATATAAGTCCATAGACGTCATTTAAGGACTATATACATCCTTGTTAAGGACACATAAATCTTTTGAGAGAGATCTGTCTTTGTTTTTTTTTATTTCTTTACTTTCTTGGTTTCCTTTAGGGTTTTGCTTTTTCTTTGAATAAAGAATTCCACAACCTAAATTCTCTTTTTTTTTTCTTTGTTCTTTTCGTTTAATACAAGCATTTTTTAATTATGTTGTTTGCTTCACTCATGGTCACCATGAGTGAGTAGTAATCTAGTTAGATTTAAGGTGTTCGACGAATAGTTATGAATCTGTAGGGTTTTCAACATGATATAATTGTAGGGTTCTTTACCTGAGTTGTTATCGAGCTTGCTCTGAACTAATCACTTAGAGTTGAATATCTTAGACTAATTAATTCAAACAGACTAGTTAATTCAAAGAGATATGTTTGATGAACCATAAATAACTCTTGTTAGTAATTTTGCTAATGTTAAAGGGATTTGATCTAAAAAGAACTACAAATATATTAAACCAATACTTAATTTTTGACTATCTTCAGTAGGTTTGCAAAGGAATTTGTGATCTAAGTTGTTAGTCATATATTGATTTCTCAATGGGAGTTGGTTATATAGAATCCGAATGACTTTTGAATATTGATTGCTTCTTGATTCATGCTTCCTCCGAGTTTACCTTAGGTTTACCGTCTTAGTCATATTTGAATTTAAATCGTTTAATATGGTTTGTTATTTAATTATCAAAACTAATGTTACACGTTACCATCGTTTTAGATATCCAAAGTTTTTGAAATTAGGTTAGTCTCTAAGGATTCAATACCTCAAGTACTACAATGCATCATTGTGCGCTTGCGGTAATAGGGTAATACCAAACACAACACAATGTTTTATGGCACAGTTGTTGGGGACTAACGATGTTTTTTCGAACTTGGGATTAAAATATAAAATGATTATTGACTTTCTATTTTCTTCTCCTTTTGCCTCTGATCGGCAAGGTACAATGCACCAAAGTGGACTTGGACGAGTAAAGAAAGAGCACTTTGATCCGCGGTCCATACATGCCTGTTCCACCTAATAATGTGGGATATTAAAAATGTTGGAACATATCTTGGACTACCAAAACAAGACGTGCAACAACCTATCAAATAAATACACGAATTGGAAGCTGAAGAAGATACATAGAAGAAGAATCGACCAAAAGAGTTGACATCTGAACAGTCGACCAATATCTCTCCCAGTCGGCTGACAGTTACTCGGAGAAACCGTTTGATGATCATGCCCTTTTTACTATTCAAGAGAGAGGTTTCTACCAACCACTCATTGTTCTCGTGGGTTACCATAAATAAGTACAATTTTGAAGAGTTCCACCGAATAGCCGATAAGATGAACGACGAGGATTTTAATGTGGAAATCGATCTAATTGTTGAGGATCTACTCCCTGACATGCCATTCGCCCATTCCTGATAAGAGATTTTTGGTATCCACCCAAGTTAAAGAAGAACAAGGTATAAGTTATTGGGGTTTCATGAGACCTGTGGGAGATACTTGACTAAGACATGATATTTTCAAGTGAGGGAAAATGAAGAAACTGAGGAAAGTATAGAATAGTAAAACCATAGCTTTAATTGGAATAACGTGATTTGGAGCAAAAAAGACAACCCCTAAAATATTGTTGTTTCATAGGAAAGCCAACACTAACCGCAAAGTGTCTCCTACCTATCAAAGTTCATGTAGAAACGTTGTTCACTTAGGTGTGTTGGAAAAAAAATGGGGAAGTTAAAACAAGAAGAAATTTTTGAACAAAAACATAGGAGTGACAAAGACATGCACAAAGGCAATAGTAGAAGCGAGATAGTGGAGGCCTGCGCAAAAAGAAGAGAAATAACGATGTAGAGACATATATGAAAAATGAATAGAACATAGAGGAACTCAACAGAGAGACAACATAGTGTTACTGTGACGTTGCCTGGGATTGAGAAACAAGGAGTGCGAGACTGGGATGGATAATAAAGGATCGGGAAGAAAACTCCATCAAACGAGAGCCAAAAAGGAGAATTAATATAAGATTGCCACTTATAGCCTAATCATAAGCTTTACTGGAAGCGTTGAAATAAGTATGAACATTAAACCGAAGCAAGGTGAGGATGTTTCTTGACTTACTCAAATTGATATGAGTTCTAACTAAAAATGAATACCCACACAAGATATATGGAGTACTTAATAATATCAACAAAGTGTCGTTGGTATTCGAGTTTGTAAGCTTGATGTTTATAGCAAGGAAAGAAAATGGTCTAGGGGACTATTTAGTTAAAGAAGTTCTAGATAGAATTTACTCTGAGGTAAAAGATTAAGTAGGGATTATTGGTTTGTGTATTTTAGTGGATTTAAAAATCCAAATCAAATCTTGTGTTTTGGTTTTATGATTTTAAAATACATGTTGAAATCATATGTTATTGGTTTTGTGATATATAAATACTAATTAAAATCACGTGTTTTTCAATTATACGGATTTATTTATGGATTTTAGTGGATTTGGAAGAATTTCTATATTAAAAATACAAAGACTCAATCCTAAATAAAACTTACGGATTTACAAATACTGATTAAAACATACAAATTTCCAAACCAATTAAAATTTTTGAACGAATAACACCTTGTTTAATTTATAGAATGAACAATGAAGTATAGAGTATTGACAGACCAAAAAAAATCATCGAATCCAATTGAATACGGTTGGACCACATGACGCACAATCCAATAGATGTTCCGGTTAGGTAGTCGGTACGGTTCTTAAGATATTGGGCCAACAAAAGAAATTCACTAATATCGGTGGTAGCCGCCGAAAACCCTAAACCCTAGGGTTTGCTCGGTTGCTATTTCTCTCTCTCTGAGCGTTTGAACCAGAACGAAACCTAGGAAAAATGGGCAAGGTGAAGGGGAAGCATCGTTTGGACAAGTACTATCGTCTCGCTAAGGAGCGTGGATTCCGTTCTCGAGCTTCTTACAAGCTTCTCCAGCTTGACGCCAAGTACTCTTTCCTCCACTCTTCCCATGCCGTTCTCGACCTGTGCGCCGCCCCCGGTGGTTGGATGCAAGTCGCCGTCGAGAAAGTTCCCGTCGGCAGCCTCGTTCTCGGAATCGATCTTGTTCCGATTGCCCCCATGCGTGGCGCAGTCGCTATCCAGCAGGATATTACGCGGAGCGAGTGCAGGTCAAAGATCAAGAGCGTGATGGAGAAGCATGGTGTTAGGGCTTTTGATCTGGTTCTGCACGATGGGTCTCCGAATGTTGGTGGTGCGTGGGCGCAGGAGGCTATGAGCCAGAACGCTCTGGTTATCGATTCCGTGAAACTGGCAACAGAGTTCTTATCTCCTAAAGGGAATTTAATTACCAAGGTATGCTTCCGAAAGATGCTCAGTTTCAAATTTGTTCTTAATATTGATGTTTGACATAAAAGTTCGTCTAATGCTGCTCTCTGTGGATTCTGCTCTCAGGTTTTCAGGTCCCGAGACTACAACTCTGTGCTTTTCTGTCTTGGGAAGGTATTGTTTGCTCTTTGTTTCTCTGTTTTTTCACGGGGATAAGTGTTTTGGTTCTTATACTCACTGGTGATTTTTGATGCAGCTGTTTGATAAGGTTGAAGTATTTAAGCCGCCGGCTAGTCGTTCAGCATCTGCAGAAACATATCTGTTGGGTCTGAAGTACAAAGCTCCAGCCAAGATTGATCCCCGTCTTCTTGATTTCAGACATCTCTTCAAGGAAACAGTAGAACCCACGAGAAAGGTGATTATTACGTCTTATATAGTGTTTCATGTGTCTTATGCAATTATCTCATTTCCCCTAAAGTTTGTATGTAATACTTGTTGTGGTTGTAGGTCGTGGATGTCCTTGGAGGATCAAAACAGAAGAGAAACCGTGAAGGGTAGGCTACATCCGCTGTCTATTTTTTTCTTTCTAATATATATGATTTTTTTCTAACTTGGGTTTATATACAGGTATGAGGATGGAGAGTCCATTCTGAGAAAAGTTGCTTCTGCTGCTGATTTCATCTGGTCTGTAAATCCTCTTGAGCTTCTTGGCACTGTTACTTCTATATCCTTTGATGATCAAGCTTCTCTACCTTTGAAGGAACATGCTTTGACTACAGATGAGGTAAGCTGTTGATATGCCATATCTTGACGAGTCGAGAATTTATAGCCTCCACATGCTGATAACTTGTGATTTTTCTTTGAGGCAGATCAAGATTCTTTGCGATGATCTTCCTGTTTTGGGGAAGAACGACTTCAAGCACCTCCTAAAGTAAGAAAATCAGATCATATACCTCTATCAACTTTAAATACTGGCTTGGTTAAGATTTTTACAAAACATTGGTTGTCAATCATCCAATTGTCTGGAATAATATTTAATCCGTAATGGAAATTCGATTCCCTTTTTCTTGTAGATGGCGGATGCAAATGAGGAAGGATTTGTCTCCTGAAAAAAAGGAAGATGTGAAAAAGGACCTTGATGTGGAAAAGGAAGATGAGGAGGAAAACGATGATGATAAACTACTGAATGAATTGGAAGAGCTGACAAACGTAGTAGACCGCAAGAAGAAACGGGCAAAAAAAGTCCTTGCAAAACGACGGGCTAAGGTTAATACTAAACTTCTTAAGAATAACCAATCAAGTCATTTCCCAAGTCTTTGATGCGTTCAAAATGGTCATTTCGTTTGGTAAATTAGATAATGGTGTTGTTGCAGTTGGTAGACTTTCTAATCAGAAGCTTTGCCACTGATTCTGGGAAATGATACAGAAGTGAAACTTAATTAGGGCATGACAAGGTCAAAATTTTAACAGTTTAGCCCAATTTAATTCACCATTGAAAACATTATCCAGATTTGTAAGTATGCCAAGTAAATCTGATGCCCTTTGCTTGCTGCTAGAATAGATATGAGTAATCCAAAGTCATGATTCAGTCAATTCAGAGCATTTCATTCTATTGTGATCCGTGTTTTCTAGTGACGCATACTTTGCTTAATTCAATCCAATCTGGCAGGATAAGGTGCGGAAGGCAACTGGTCCGCAGATGGATGTACTTACAGATGAATATGTAGACCATGACCTGTTCTCTCTTTCTGCTATCAAGGTACTCAATCTTTGTATCCAATCTCTGCGTTGAATTTGGTTTTATGACTAGTATTAGAAGGAAGCTTGTATCACTATTTCACGTTTTGACGACCATATTACTTTCATCTCAATATCAGTTGTTACAAATCCGTTGGTTGAACATATGATTCTACTCTGAGTTAGGTTGTATAGACAAAGTTCTTCATTTATTGATAATTTTCAGGGAAAGAAAGATCTAATGGCAGTTGACAATGATGAAGATGATAATGGCAACGTGAATGACAGTGAGAGCGAAGACCATGGTGAGGGAGCTTCAGATAACTCTGAAGACAGTGACATGGATGCTGATGAAAAACGTCAAAGGTCAGGCTTCTAACCGTGAACCTTTATTTTTTGTAGATTATAGAGTGCTGTCTCAAGAATGCCATACATTGCTCAAATTTGTGCAGTTGTTTTATCTTATAGTCTTTAACGTTACAGATACACTGAAGACATGGAAAAGGCTTTTGATGTGGCATATGGCCTGTATATGGATATGAAAGGAGGAAGTGCGAAACAAAGGAAGCGGGCTAGGCAGGCCCACGCTGAAAAGCTGGAGGTACTATCATTCATCACTTACCTCATTTTCTTGGATACTAGAGATATTTGGACTAGACATTATTGCTTTTGCCTTTGCAGGATGATGATGGAGATGAAGAAATGAAAATTGCTTACGATTCAGATATGGATGAAGAGAAGGATGAGGCAAACCCTCTTGTGGTACCACTTGATGATGGAGAGGTCCAAACACAGGAGGAAATATCCAACCAGTGGTTCAGTCAGGATATTTTTGCAGAAGCCGTGGAAGAAGGAGACTTGGGAAAAGACAGTCAAAATATTTTTGCAGAAATCGTGGAAAAAGACTTGGGAAAGGATGAAAGTGAAGATGAAGCGCCAATTGAGAAAAAAAGTAAAAATCAGTTAAAAAAGCTCAAGCAGAAGGCGTCGAAAGCAAGTGCGTTGTCTGATCAGAGCTTACCCAAGAAGGATGATGATTTCGAGATAGTCCCGGCCCCAGCCACGGATTCAGACTCAGACTCAGACTCATCCTCTGATGATGATGTTCATACAAAGGCAGAAATATTGGCCTGTGCGAAGAAAATGCTAAGGAAGAAGCAGAGAGAAGAGATGCTTGACGATGCCTATAACAAAAACATGTTCGAGGACGATGGTTTACCCAAATGGTTTTTGGATGACGAGAAGCAGCACAGACAACCGATGAAACCTGTTACAAAAGAAGAGATTAATGCAATGAAAGCTCAGTTCAGAGAGATAAACGCTCGTCCAGCCAAGAAAGTGGCTGAGGCCAAGGCAAGAAAGAAGCGAGCTGCAATGAAAAGACTAGAGAAAGTGAGGAAGAAGGCAAACACAATATCTGACACACCGGATATATCAGACCGTTCAAAGGACAAGATGATAGACAAGCTATACAAAAAAGCAGCGGAGCCAAGGAAGCCTAAGAAGGAACTGGTTGTGTCTAAGAAAGGAGTTGGGGTTAAGGTTGGGAAAGGTCAGAAGAGAGTTGATAGGAGGATGAAGAGTGATGCTAGAAAGCGTGGAGGCGGCAAGCCCGGTAGGAACGGGCAGAAGGGTAAATCAAACCAGAAAGGGAAAGCGGAAGGGAAAGGTCCAAGGGGGAAGAAACCCGGGTAAGTAAGAGGCGAAAAGTTCCATGTTTTATTCTGATTTATGGCAATCCTTGTCTTTTGAGTTTTTGTTCTTGAATCTACACTTTTATTATTGTCTACACTTTTATGATTGTCGTGTCCAAGCGAAAACTTGGTGGATCTCTATTTCTTGAAACTAGAAGAAAAACATGTTTTTGTAGGCTTGAGATATATGGATTCATGCCTAGTGACTGAGTTTTTATCTGTTCCTCTATTATTTATGGCGTTGTAGTTAAGTAACCTGTGTCTATGGACTAGAATTTTCTTCATTATACGCGCTTGATTTCACTTACCACTTGCGTTGCAGCCAAAGGTTGAAAAGGCTTCACGTATAAACATTAGTACAAGAATGTAGATTTAAGGTCAGGGACCCAAGTTGAAGTCACTAGTTTTGTATCCTTCTCTATTTCATTTTGGGGTCCTTGAAAGGGGGAAAAATAATATTGATAATATTAACAAGTAAACCAAGAAAACAAAGATACTATGAGGATTTCTCTAAACCAATAGTTATGTGACACGTAGAGAAGGCCCATATGCATCCCACATCATCCAGCCTCTACCTCTTAAATGGATGTAACTTGTAAGGAAACTTGTTGCGTTCCTTTCTTGTTTGAAGGCCTAACATTTTGTTTTTGTCATTCACCATCGCTCTTTCAGTGTTTTTACGTGTATGCCATTCCAACCCACCTTAAGTCTTCTCCAACATTGTTCGATTACAATGATAATCTCATCATCTGACCTAAAAGTTTACAAATAACGATTTTAACAACTCTGTTTACCAAATTATAAATTTTGGTGGAATAAAATGGAAATGTCTGCTAGCTGCTTTCTTATTTTCCTAACTTGTAAACGATTTAGTAGAAAAAACAGAATGGCAGGAATTGTAAATTTGATAATTATATAAGGGTAAATGAGTCGATAGCAAAGACTTGAGGGCAATTTTGGTCACACGAAACTGAACCGTCCTTCACTTGTTTTGCTTATTTAATTCGAAAAGAAAAAAAAATATAAAAAGAGCACTTTGCCCAAACAAAATTGTGGTGGCCTTCACTGCATTTACACCACACCACACATCTCTATCTATCTCAATTCGCATAAAAGGTAAACCTCAGAAGGGTTGGGGGGAAAAGAATTCTCACCAGCGGGTCTTCGAGTTCCTTCCATGGCGGCTGGTCTCTCAACCGCCGTAACGTTCAAACCACTCCACCGCTCTTTCTCCTCCGATTTCCGTCCCCGCCTCCCAAAATCCGCACCCGGATTCTCTTCGTCTCTCCGATTTAAAGGCTATTCCGTCTGTTACGTCGTCGAGGAGCGTATGCAGAACTCTCCCATCGATAGAGATAAGCCGGACGATGAGAGTACGAGCTCCCCGGCGATAACCGCCATAGAAGCCGAGTTCCTCGCGTCGCGTTTGGCGGAGAAATTGGAGAGGAAGAAATCGGAGAGGTTCACGTATCTAGTCGCCGCAGTGATGTCGAGCTTCGGTATCACTTCCATGGCAATTATGGCCGTTTACTACAGATTCTCCTGGCAAATGGAGGTAAAAAACCAATTCAAACAGATTCTCCGTTGTTCCTTGATTCGATTTCCGAAATTTCATATGGTTTTCTTTCAGGGAGGTGAGATCCCAATATCGGAGTTTTTGGGTACCTTTGCGCTATCCGTTGGTGCTGCAGTAAGTTCATTCCGATTGATTCTTGTCTAAAAACGAGGTTTGGTTTGAATCACTGAGTGGAATTTTGGAACCAGGTGGGCATGGAATTCTGGGCAAGATGGGCTCACAAAGCTCTCTGGCATGCTTCTCTATGGAACATGCATGAGGTTACACAAATTTATCAATTTTCTCCATCTGCTTCATTGCCTTCCTCTCGTTACTGCTTTCTGATTTGCTTTCGTCTCTATCTGCAGTCTCATCACAAACCTAGAGAAGGGCCGTTTGAGTTAAACGACGTGTTCGCCATAGTTAACGCTATTCCTGCCATTGCTCTCCTCTCTTTTGGATTCTTCAATAAAGGACTCATTCCTGGTCTCTGCTTCGGCGCCGTAAGTCCCAAAATCCAATTATTATCACCAAAATTAGGATATATTTCTTTTGGCTATTTTTATTCAATGGGACATACGTCGGTTTAATCGAATTAAATTAACGTATCTCTGTAAATTGTATTTTAATAAAAGAAATCAAGAATTCGCTAGTCGGTTCATGTGATGACATCAACTTGCTTTTGTTTGGGCTCGTTATGCCACGTTCACGTCTACGTTTGGCTTACCTTACATGTTGTCTCTCCTCCTAATAGGGCCTAGGGATAACGGTGTTTGGGATCGCCTACATGTTCGTCCACGATGGTCTGGTCCACAAGCGGTTCCCTGTAGGTCCCATCGCCGACGTCCCTTACTTCCGAAAGGTTGCCGCTGCGCACCAGGTAACTTTGATATCCCATTGACTTTCAACGACGGTTCTTTTCCCAGAATAGAAATAATTTCCTTATATGTTTTTTTATTTTACTGTATAGATTTTTCCAACGCGTTTTAGCTTGTTCGCAGTATAGAATAATAGTACCTCTTATATCTTTTAATTATAATACGATTTTTCGAGTTAACTACTATAAAGTACCATTACTAATTAATAAATTCGATAAATTTGTCGGCATTCCTAATTCTAAATTGATTGAAGATCTAAATTGATTAAAGAGTCTCGTGTATGATTATATTTCAGCTACATCACACAGACAAATTCAATGGTGTACCATATGGACTGTTTCTTGGACCCAAGGCAAGTTTCTGTATTTGCTCAAGATTCTTTATTTCCTCTATGTTTTATTTTAGTGATTTGACTCTTTAATTTTGAAATTGGTGATGCAGGAATTGGAAGAAGTTGGAGGAAATGAAGCGTTAGAGACTGAGATAAGTCGGAGAATCAAATTATATAAAAAGGGGTCGAGTTCTTAACTAAAAGCAAGTTTTAAATCCCATTCTTTTTGTCTTTTGTCATTATCATATGGTCTATGTTGATAAATCATATATGCTGATTTTGATTTTATTAAATAACTCTTGTTTACTTTTATAGATTACATATTTTATCGGTTGAATTAGATGTATATTACCTCTGTGTGGAAATCAGGTAAATAACATAGTTCAAACTCGATAAACTAGCTATTGTGGGTTGCTTACTATTTTAAGATTGACATCACTTGGGCAAAACAAAATAGATTGCTACATTATGTTACATGGAAAATTATGGAGCGGCTAAAAGATTAACCGACCAATGAGAATGGAACACAAGTAAAGGAAAAGGTCTCTTTTGACATAAAGAAAAAAAACAAAAACTTTTGAGTTTTTTTTGAAAGAAAATTGTTCAAATTCCACTTTGTAAATTTTAAAGATTTAATTATTTTTTTTCCAACCAAACTATAATTTAAAATATGGTAAAATTATCCTGATAAACCAATTCGGAAGAAATGAGTGTACATATGAGAATTTAAATGAACGTAAATTATTGGACCGAATTAGAAAGTATACTTTAGTATTAAAAAAACATAAAACTAAGAAATATTAAAATATGGTAGGGTGAGTGCGTAAGTCTCTCGAGAAGGTCAACCATTTCTCTGAGTGTTGTATAAATTAGACTAGTTCCGAACAGTCCGTATCGAATAAAATGACACTTTATGCACCTATCAATGATGTATTACATAGTCCATAACAAAGTTTCAAACTTAGTATAGTTCTATGATATGTGCGTGTATGTAAGTAAATGGAGCAATGCTTTTGAACCGTTTTTTCGTGTAGTTCGCCCTAAAAGTTTTCTCTTTGGTTCAAAGTTTGAGGCGCCGTTTGCGAAGATGAGTTGTTGACCCCAACGCAACTCCGGCCATCTCCTCGTTTCGCTACTCTAAAGATGTCCTACTGTTTGATCGCCGTCCCGCCGCTCCTCCGGCGTAGTGGTCTGCCGGCGAAAACCTCTTTCAGATCCGTTCCCACACGATATGTGACAAAGATCCACGATGCTCAACCTTGCACAGATCCGAAGAAGCATGGTGTAGGTGGCGGTCTGTTGGAGCAACCGCTGACAAGTCTCCCTAGCCGTGATGAATCGGAATGGCCACCGGCGCTCGTAACAAACCAACGAGAACCGCCTGAACCTCCAGACATGGGGGATTTCGATCTAGACGCTTGCTCACCTCGACAAGAATCAGTTCTGATGCTGCCAGTGAAGATCCCGCCGATTCCTCCTGACCCACCAGATCTGGCGTTTAGCTCTCAGATTTCGATTATTGCTGCTCTAACGAACCCAACACAACTTCCTCGACCGTCGACCAGAACTCCGGCGAAACAACAACTACTACATCTTTCTCTGTCGTCGATTATGACTCTGGCGAACCCACTACATCTGGCTCCGTCGTCGACGTTAACTCCGGCGAAATCAACTCATCTCTCTCTGCCGTCGACATTGACTCCGGCGAAACCAACGCATCTCTCTCTACCGTCGACATTGACTCCGGCGAATCCAAGATCTTCACATGCTCCCACACATCAAAGAATGATGTTTACAACCTCCAAAAATCCTCATATAACTCTGTCACTGCCGATGAGGCTACTGGAGTTGAATGATCTCCTACCCGCTACGACTAAGATGCGAACGACAAGCGACTCGGAAACCAATGCTAGGCGGTTTCACTTATCTGCTCTGATTACATCTCAATCAGTGAGACTGATGAGTTACGGCCCTCTTCACTCCGCCAATCAAGTGCGCCTTCTCCCTGTTTATGTGAGTTGTGACGCCGGCGAAGCTATGTCGATGATGCCGACATTTGTCCAGAACGTAAGTGACCCTAACAACTGCTCCGACTACACATTCTTCTTCTTGGGAGTTGATATCACGATCATTAACAACGGAAAACCACCCAAAGAGCTACAAGGATTGTTCAATGACATTCAATGGATCTTTAATTTCCTTAGCTCAATTTTGTTTGCTTATGTATTAAGAAATGAAATCTCTATAGCCATTGTGCTAGCTACAACAGCCGTAAGGTCTACGACCACATGCTCCTTTGTTTCCACCTTCAATGGTGTCTATTTCCCTTAATTAATGAAAGGATCCCTTTCCAGGACCAAAAAAAAAAAAGTATAGTTCTATGGAAGTTTTTGATAATCACTTTTTACTTTTTTTTGTACCCTATAGCATGGAAATTCGGGGTCTAACCACACAGAAACTTTAGAAACTGGCTCTTTCCATCCCAAACTTTGACCTCTTCCTTCAACTACAAAGAAAATTTTACACGATTTATAACTACACACAATGTTTGTTTATGGGTAAAACTACACAGCCGTCTAATTTTAACGGATTTCGTTTAATCGACGTTAAAACCGGATTTAAACTGAGATTAAACCAATGAGGTATGTAATTCGTCCCAAATTAAGAAGGTTTGCATATAACCAAATAAAACATTTAACCGGACCTTAACCAAACCAATTCAAACCCATTGGAACACTCTGATTGAAAAAAAAGGTTCTCTTTCCCTAAAAAAAAATAAAGACACGAGACACGAGCCTCTTCTTCTCTCCCAAAGCGTCTCCATTGTTTTACCTCTCTAGAACCCTAAATTCTCAATCTCCCTCTTAATTGCTGGGTTTGAGAAACGAAATCAAGGAAACAACTAAGATGAGGTAATTAAATAACTCGATTTTAATCTCTGGGTTTTTCGAATTCAATTTTCATCTAGTTCGCTATTCAACTTGAAACATTGTCACATTAGATTTTTCTTCATTTGGTTGGATTGTTCACAAAATCGTGTTAGGGATGTAGTCAATTCCGAGTTTTTCAAGTAAAGGTTTGCTTTCTCTTTGGTGAATTAGAGTCTTTGTCTGAGTTTGTAACAAAATTTTTCTTTGTGTATTTCAGTGATGAACAAAGTGATTCAAATGATCCCACGTTTGATCTTCCTCTAGTGTCTCAAGAGGTTACTTCATCAAGCAGTGGTTCAGTTGTTGTTGAGGAAGAGGCGACAGATAGATATCAATTGGAAATTGAGGATGCAGTTGCCCAATACCAAAATGAGCCTCGGATTCGTCACCATGTTTGTCCAGACAGTGACAGTGAGGGTGGCTCTGTTCCAATTGTGCAAGTGAACAGATCTCATCAGATAGAAATGCCGCGTAAGGGTGCTCTACATTTAGGTAAAACTTATTCAAGTGGTGTTGCCTTCAAGGAGAATGTCTTAGATTTTGCTTTGAATACTGGATACAACATCAAGCAGTATCGATGGGATCTAATGAAGCTTGGTTACATATGTGGAACTAGTAACTGTCCATGGAGGGTTTATTGTTCGATCAACAAGCAAAAGAACAGATGGGAGATCAAGAGGTTAATAGAGCCACATGAATGCAACGCAAATGGAGCTTGTGAGATGTTATATGATCCTATTATTGCACGGTTGTTTGTTGACAAGATAAGAGAAGATCCAGTTTACTTTAAGCCTAAGAGGATTCAAGGATTAATTAGAGAAAAGTATAAAGGGATTTCAGTTACTAGAAATCAGTGTCAAGAGGCAAGAAAAAAAGGCTCTAAGGTGGATCAAGCAAGAGTATGAAGACCAATTTGCACACATTAGAGGCTATTGTGAAGAAATCCTTAGGTCAAATCCCGGATCAACTGTAGAAGTCGTTACTAAACCAGGGGCAGATGGTAAAGACATATTTGATAGGTTTTATGTGTGTTTTGCTGTACTTAGAGACTCATGGAAAAGGAATTGTCGTCGCCTTATTGGAATTGACGGTACCTTCCTTAGAGGAACAACAAAAGGAATGCTCCTTGTAGCTCAGGGACGAGATGCTGACAACTGCATATATCCCATAGCATGGGCTGTAGTTGAAGTGGAAGACGAGATTAGTTGGGTCTAGTTTATTAAGAAGCTGCAAACTGATTTCGAGTTAGGGGATGGAGCAGGTTTTATCATAATGTCAGATAGGCAAAAGATATATTTCTTGTTTATATTTAATGTCTTGTTTTATTTTTTTTCATGTCGATTTGGTTTCTGAATATTTTTGTTGTCTTCTCACAGGGTCTGATCAATGTTGTGCACAAGAAAATTCCAAAAGCTGAGCACAGAAAATGTGTTAGACACATTTACCAGAACATCAAGTCCTCCCATGGAAAAAAGATGGAGTTAAAACCATTCATTTGGCATTTGGCTTGGAGCTACAACAAGATCCAATATCAAAAGAATCTTGATAGGATCAGAGAGTATGATGAAGAGGTCTACAAAGATGTTATGAAGAGAGATCCAACGTCATGGTGTTTAGCTTACTACAAGATAGAAGGTAATTGTTGTGAGGATGTGGACAACAACTCAGTCGAGTCATTTAACAACACCATTGTCACGCCAAGAGAGAGACCGGTTATGCCAATGCTAGAGATGATCCGAAGACTAGCAATGGTTCGTATTAACACACGTTCTGCCATTGCTAATAAGCACCAAGTCACTCATACACCATATGTGAAGGTAATTCTTGATGAAGAACTTGTTGATGCTGTGAAAAACAAAGTATATGCAGGCAGCACAAGGAAATATGAGGTTGAGATTGGGTATGAGTACGAGTCTGTTGACCTAATTAAGAGGGAATGTACTTGCTGCAAATGGCAAATAACTGGAATCCCTTGTGCACATGTGTATGGAGTGATTCTTTACACTAAAAATGATCCAAGTATGTTTCAGACTGGTTTCTCACATATCGTTGGAGAGACACATATGAACATGCACCCAATCCACTTAGAGGACAAGATTCTTGGGTTCGTGGTGATATTTCCTTAGTAAATGAAGATCCGGAGAGACAGAGGAAGAATACAAAAGAGAAAAGGAAAAGATCAGTGAATGAATCTCCATCTAAGAAAAAAAGGAAGAACAAGACTTCTATAGAACAAGAAACAGGACAAGATACTGTTATTGAGTCTCAGGATAAGCCCAAAAGAGAAATGCATTGCAAGATCTGTGGAAAAACTGGTCACAATAAGCGAATATGCCCAATAAGGAAAAAGGTAACTGAGATGATCTGTGGTTTTTTTTGGCACCGTTTTGCATGATATAATGTCAGAAATTTTCACTGTTGTTTCAGGATCATGGTGGAGAATGCTCAACACAGCAACAATCTCAAGTTGGTGATGCATAAGATGGTGAATAACGCTCTCTAGTTAACTAGTTTTAAGTTTAAATTAGCGGCCTTGTAAGAAGAAGAATGTGTACCTTTTTGGTCTTCTTACATGATAAGTATAAACTTGGTATTGGCTTTGGTCTTCTAAGAAGATAACTTTTTGTTTTGGCCTTCTTAGAAGAGTACTTCGATATAAGGTTATTATCTTAAGACCTCTTTTGTTTTCAATTCAAAATATTTAATGAATGATCTTTGTGTTTGTGGTTTTTCTGTGTTAGATTTTCATTGCAGATTTAAATAATGAATCATGGTATCTTTTCTTGATGAAGTTTTCTTTTACTAACAAGGTGCAAACAGATTCAACGGAAGAAGTTTTCTTTTACTAACAAGGTCCAAACAGATTCAAGTGATTAAGATGGTGAAAACACAAATCTTTGAGTTTATAACAAAAAAAAAGAACTCCAACACCGATGCAAAAGAGAACCAACTCTAATAAACAAAAGAGAACCATGTAGCCCTAAGAAGAACCTAACCAAATAGCTTTGCAAACCCAACCATAATAACAAGTCCAACAATGACCACAATACACAGTGCCTTCCAAATTTCTTTCTTTGCATCAGATATTGCTACTTCAATCCTCTCAGTCAACCTCTCTTCAACTTCAATTTCCATCTGTTCAAGCTTCTTTCTCTCAAACTCAATACTCCCACTTATGATTTGCTTCATCTCCACCACCTCTTCTTCAAGTGTCTTAGCCTTCAAATCAGTTGAAATTTCATCGGCCCACTTGAACATATGGCCATCATTCAACAGCTGATACAAAGCACACAAACAGAATCATGAATCGATTTTGTGCCAACAACAAATCATACAAGCAAATTTTTTAACCAAAATACCCTATTATCTGCAGCATATGAGCAACGGTAATACATTCGACCTGGATTTCGATTGCTCTTCGACTTAAGCTCGATAACTGAGTGACCACACCAGCAAATCTTTGGTGGTACGATCCCGATTCTACCACCCCCGTTTCCAGATGAATTCGCTGACGAACCAGCGGACTGACTTACTTGGAGATTCAATTTCGACGTCATGCTTGCTGCTTCCCTTGATTTTGATTTTCAAACCCAGAAATTCGCAGTTCAGAGAGAGAGATTTGAGAATTTAGGGTTCTAGAGTATGAAAACCCAGAAACGATGTGAGGAAGAAGAAGGGTTCGTGTCTTTTTTTTTTAATCTGAGTAAAGTAGAACCTTTGTTCTCTATTAGTGGGTTTCTTTAGTTTGTGATTTGGTTCGGTTAAGTTCCGGTTCGAGGTCAGATTTGGTTAATTAAAAACCACCTTAATTAGGGTCGAAATTAGTAACATATACCAAAATTACATACCTCATTGGTTTAATTTCGGTTTAAATCTGGTTTTAACGTCGATTACTCGAAATCCGTTAAAATTAGACGGCTGTATAGTTTTACCCAGAAACAAACATTGTGCGTAGTTATAAATCGTGTAAACTTTTTTGTGTAGTTGAAGAAAGATGTCAAAGTTTGGGGTGGAAAGAACCAGTTTCTAAAATTTATGTGTGGTTAGACCCCGAGTTCCTCTATAGCATATATACAAAAAAATTTTATCCGTAATTTAAATTTCTGAAATAATTATCCATTCGAATCAAAATCTAGTTTATTTTGAAATTTGTTATTCCCCTGCATTGCAAAGAAAATCACGTGGTCAATTAACTTATTAATAAGCATAACTAATAAGCTAGCTTAAAATATGAACTGCTCGAGTGCTATATTAGAATTACTTGGCCGGTGACATCATGAAACAAAAGGGAACGCACTTTCCCTGTAAAGTTAAGGATACGTGTTACGTGTCTGTCCAATATCACTTTCATTTCAGTGAGTGGATACATAACAATATCTTCTCTTGCTCAATAATTCTATAAGTGGAAGTTATTATTTACGGTCACACGACACGTTAGTTAAATCCCCAAGAGATAGTGGAAAAAATATATTTGATTACCGATTCTAAGTGGTAATTATGTACACTCCCACCGATACTTTAGTTAAATACCAAGAGATAAGGGAAAACATATTTGATTATAAGATGTTGATTGGGAAAATGGTAAAAAAGAAAACGAACTTGCTATTTTGTATCGAGAAAAGCACCAACTTCCACTGAGTTATATCCCGATCTTATGTTGACTCTTATTTTAATCCAAAAGTTTCATTGACCGAGCCAAGTTAAGATCCGACATTAAATTGATTAACAGATCGGTTTAACGAATTTAAAACGACGTCATCATTGTTCAACAGAGAAGTCCCACATCGGACCCTAAAAAAATCCGGAATTGATTTCTTCAATGATCTCTTTCTCTTGTTTAGTAGCTCTACAATGAGGATTGCTAAGTTTCAAAAATTGATAGCTCTGTGACTCTGTGTGATGGCACACCATTGTTACGGTGTTTCGTTAGTTTTGTGCTGGACAGCTGTCGTATTCTGGACCGTAAGATGGTAATTGCAATCTTCTGGATATACACGCGAATCATGAGCGCGTTAGCTCCAATTGCCCAAATCAAAAATTGAAAATCCCACTAGTATCCGCCCGTCTCTTCCTCTTTTCCCAATTCTGATTGATTTTGAGTTTCTTTTTTCCCGCCAGTCGAAGAAACCCTCCACATTCCATTTCAGGTCAGCTCCGATTCGCCGATTACTTCTTCTCACTAGCGATTGATCCTCTAAGCAGCCTTTATATTCCACGTATTTCTCCGATGATTCCGAACTTCGATTTTATTATTTGTGTTCCTTTCCATGGCTGACGACTCGTCACCTTCTGCTGGCTGATTTTGGGTGTTTCAGAGTAGACTAAGCTCGTCGCGGTTAGGAGAAATGTCAAACGTAACAGTGTGTGCGCGATTCAGGCCACTAAGCTCAAAAGAGATTCGAGATCACAGAGATGCTGTTTGTGTTCGACGCATCGACGCTGAAACCTTTGTTTTCCAAGTTTGTACTCGACACGATCTTATTGATTTATGTATTCCTATGAGTTTTATTCAAAATTAGCCACTCGTTATTGGGATGTCGAATTTCTTGCGTGTAGGATGAGAAGGAAGATGAGTTTACATTCAGCCTAGATAGAGTTTTCTATGAGGACTCTGCCCAAGCTTCGGTCTATGAGTTTCTGGCACTGCCAATCATGAGAGGTATTGTACCGATGAATCCACCACTGCTGCTTGCTCAATAAACAGCTCCACTTCCTTGATTTCCTCTCTTGCGAGTTTATATCTTAACATTGAATACCAAAGTTATTCTGAAGATGTTACTAGGGAAAATTTACAATGGTCACTTAGACTTTGCTTTCTATGGTTTTCTATCTTGTCTTTTGCATCTTACCTTCCTAGTTTATGTGGAATTTCAGATGCTGTGAATGCTATAAACGGAACAATCATCACTTATGGGCAGGTTTGTTCGAGTGATTCTCAGCAGTTTCTCCTAATGCATACTAGAAATGCTTTCACTATCATTTTTAAGTTGGTTATATTTTTCTCCATATTTAGATCTCAATTTGATTGTTTGATCTTTATACTTTGCAGACAGGTGCTGGGAAGACTTATTCCATGGAGGTCGCCTAAAAATCTTGATCTATACTTGAGCTGTACCTGTAGTAGTAAGACCTCACCTTCTGAAAAAAGATTTGGTTTCCTTGTATTGAGTCAGGGGCCAGGCATCCAGGACTCTGATGAGCACAAGAAAGGACTACTTCCAAGAGTGGTCGATGGAATGTTTCAGCAAATCAGCGCTTCCAAAGATATTGCTAGATACACAGTTAAACTGTCTATGGTAGTGATCTGAATGCACATAACTTAAAAATCTCCTTACAATCCCTCCTCTATAGATATCTTATTTGCCTTTGCCTCCTGTAGGTGGAGATTTACATGGAGAAAGTCAGGTAATACTTATGCCTTTACTTCTCTCAGATCTTCGATTTTTTGCTGTATAGAAAGATATTACATTCATAATTCTGATTTGTTTCTAAGCCATACATCAATATGCCTATAATTCTCGTAGGGACCTGTTGGATTTATCAAAAGGAAACCTACAGATCAAGGAGAACAAAACACAAGGAATAATGTTGTCAGGCGTTACAGAGGTGAGTTTCATTGCTCAAGGTCATCTGTTAGTGTTGAGAAATATGTTGCAGAGTAGAGAAGTCCTAACCATTCATTCATTGCTTCTCCAGGTACCTGTATCAGATTCGACTGAGGCTTTACAATATCTATGTGTAAGATAGCAGCTACTCTGACTCTTTCTTGTTTTCCTTATACTACCCTCTTACATGTCTGATGCCAATTTCCATTTCAGACTGGTTTAGCTAACCGTGCAGTTGGAGAAACCCGTATCCTCTTAGATCTATTAGCATTTGCTCAGTATTTTCCGCAGTTAAGGAATAGTGAGATTAAGATTATGCTACACTGCCCTGACTGTAAAGGTATAACTTAAGAGTCAGATTGTTTCCAGTTTAACAATGAAGGGCAGAAATGAACATGTCCAGCAGTAGAAGCCACTGTGCTTACTTATTCACAATCCAGCAAGAGTCAGATAAAGATAAGAGGTAAAGCGTTTTCATTATTAGTCATAAAACTGTAATGGTGGAAATTTTATGAACTTTCGACATGTGAACAGGGTAAAAACAGGAAAACTGATTCTTGTGGATCTAGCTGGCTCAGAGAAAGCAGACAAAACTGGAGCAGAAGGCAGGGTTCTTGAGGAGGCAAAAACGATCAATAAATCGCTCTCGGCTTTGGGGAATGTGATAAATGCTCTTACAAGTGGCTCACCTAGCAAAGCCAATCACATACCATATCGTGACTCAAAGCTTACTCGC
Source organism: Euclidium syriacum (assembly GCA_900116095.1). Classification (NCBI taxonomy): domain Eukaryota; kingdom Viridiplantae; phylum Streptophyta; class Magnoliopsida; order Brassicales; family Brassicaceae; genus Euclidium; species Euclidium syriacum. The sequence goes on from FPAK01000013.1 coordinate 1,246,629, forward strand.
CTCCTACAGGATGCTCTTGTTAGTATCTCTTGTCCACTTAGGTTCTATCATCCAGCTTGTTCTCAGATTCTATCGTGGTGCAACAGGGTGGGAATTCTCGAATGGCACTGCTGTGCTGTTGCTCACCAAGCACTATGAATGCGTCGGAGACGCTCTCGACTCTCAGGTTTGGCATGAGGTATGTGTAACAACACTAGATGGACAGGAAACAATGTTCCATATGGTACATTATTGAAAGACAGATGTTTTGTTTTCTAATTACTGTACAGGGCAAAGCACATAAAAGCATCACCACGCGTCAGTGAAGTAAAACCTGCCAAGGCACAGGAGGAACTCTCCAACGTGACCAAAGATGACAAGTGTGAGAGGGTCCTAGAGAAGGTTAAGATTCTGCAACAGCCATTTCCTCCTCTCCTTGTGTCTAATATTTAGAAAATTGAAGATACATACACATCATTCTTGTTAATTGTTATACAGATGAAAGAGAGAATGAGCAAGGAAGACATAAAAATGCTAGAACAAGTGTTCATACAGGAAGGGATCATTTTCGGCCTAGATTCTGTGGAAGAAGCATATGAAGATATTGTATCAAAGACTATAAAATCCTTACAGCAGACCATTGAAGAACTCCAATTGAAAGTCAACAAGGTAAATGACAGTTTACATACTAGTAGTAAATATGTAATAAGAGAATAGGGTGGATGGTCAGTGATGAAAGCTACACTGTTGTTTGTTTCCGGTTGCAGTTAGAAGCAGAGAAAAAGGATATTCAGGGAAAAGAGGAGTCTGATCTGGTTGGAAAGATATCAAGGTTCATCAGTTCCTGGTACGCATCTTTCTTTACATCCTAAAGATAGTAAATTCGAATATACTGTCATGGTAATGTAGAAAAGGTGGGCAAGTAGATGGTAAAAGATATAAGTTGCTGCTTTTTTTAGGTTTGTGAGAGCAAAACAGGTATTAACAATCAAAACTATATGTTGAATTCTCTGTCACTTTGCTTGTGTGCGTGTTTTAATTCGCTTATCTTCACAAACGTTTTGTCTAATTCTCTGTAATTTTCACCTGCGTACTAAAGAAAAAAAACAAACTTATTACCACTGTGACACGAGATCTTAACACAATCGCAAACACTTCAATATGTAAAATCTATTTCTTTCGTCTTCCTTCTCCGATCCACCACTACCACCGTCGCCGGAAATTCAGTTACGATCCAACTTACAAAACCTATATCAGAAATCACACGGAATCTACATAAAGATCCATTCGGCATTTGTGTTTGCTTCATCTAAATGGAATCAAGAAGAAGAGGGCATAACCATATCCAAATTGGTGAAGAGAGTTGTGAAATCCACAATGCCTCTGGTTGGATTTGGATATGATTGTCGGCTGCAAAGCCAAATTCAGTGTAAGAGATTGTGCTGCAAGATGTTTATACGGACTGATTGATCCACTTCAGCCATATTGTAGTTTTGTGGTTTGTATAATCATTAAAACTCACATTTTGAATCAGTGCCGGTGAATGAATGGAGCAGATATAGCAATTTTGGTCTCGGATCACGCAAAACAATCTCCTTGAATCGAAGTTGGCCTCGTTGTTGTTTCTATATTGAATATTGTTCCTAAAGTCGGTCTTTTTCACGTTTCCTAAGCTGATTTTTTTCGTTTCCAATATCAGTTTTGAAGAATAATGTTTCCACAAGAAAGAAGCCTCAGTAAAGCGTATTCCATTTTTGGTCAAAGATAGAGACTAATAGGACTAGACAAATGTTAAGGGGTAAACGATGAAATGAATTTGTGAGAAACGGAGATGAAAACATGATTTGGATTATAGGGATAAAACGAGTCAAATGTTCCGGAAAATAAATTACCCAGCTTGAGTCAAACCTAGAATCGATAAGATTCCAAATCGGAAAAGAGCAGTCTGTTATAGAAGGTGACACTATAACGGAATGAATAAGACAACAAGGTATTTGGAATGAGAAATGAAAAGATATTGTATACGTTCTTATGCTTATTCCTTTAACCGTCTTTAGTCGTCTTGAATCTTCATATCTTAACCAACCACAAGATTGAAGCCAGCCAAGAGTGGAATACGGTGGTTGTGATTGCGGCGAAATGGTGGTAAAGTTGTAGGTTCCTCAAAGATATCACCAAACTCTTATATCAACTCCAAAATAGGCGCTGCGATGGAAGAATCCTCCAAAGTAGTCTGAAGTAGGTTCAACTCCAATTGATTTTCCAGCTCTTCCTCTGTCAACCAGAGCATGGATAGTTTAACATCCTCTTCTTTATCCTTCTGGAATTTTGCTACTTTGATTGTGCGAATCGAGTCAGGTTGAATGCCATGCAACACCACTTTCTTGTCATCTTTTTTAAACCTGACTTCACTACAAGAAAATTGAGTATATAGCAGTTGCAAATAGTATTTTGGCTATTTATGCTATCTTTTACTAAACCGTGATTTTAAGATAGTGTTTGGTTATTACGAAATGCTATCAATGTGAAAAGCAAGAAAAAAATAATTTCACGCGGGCTAGTTTTTATGTTTGCTGCTTGTGAATATCACAATAAACGCTATCAATATGTGTTAAGCGGGAATGAATATTTTAGGTCCCGCTTTTGTTAAAAAAAAAGGAAAAAGTGTGGAGAAACTTTCGTCTTTTGGTATCCTCTCATTCTCCAAACCTAGATCTGCATCTCCATCTTCTTCTCCAAAGAGTTAACGAGAGAAAAAAAGTTTCTCAATCTCAGTCTACAATCGAACCACATCAAAATTCGACGAAACCCTAGATCGAACCATGGTAGAAAGAAACCTCCCAGTCTCCGGTCAATACTCGCTGCGAGATTTCGTTCTCTCCATCCAACGACCTAGATCCGTTAGAATCTTTGTCAAAGCTGGAGCTTCCGTTGACCAAAAGATCGAAGTTCTCTCTGAATACATGGAGCCAGGAGATTGCATCATCGGCGGTGGAGCAATTTTTTGGATGCTAGAAGAGGAGCTTTAATCTACGAAGGTATGGTTATCCTCACCCATATAACCTTTGTCTATCTCTCTCTGAACTTGATTCTATTTTCAAAAATGTTTCACGCAATAGAATCTATACTAGAGATCTGGGTTTTTGAGTTTAAAACCCCCACTTTCAGCTTTGAAATTATGGATTTGATATGGCATAGATTTTGGCGACTGAATTTTTTTCTTGCAGAGTTTCACCGTTTGTAAACGTTGCATTTTAGTCAGCGAAGATAAAGAGAGGTTTCTTAGTGTGTTTATGGCTGTTGGGGTTAATCTCGCTATCCTTCGCAGCGAAGTATGGCGCTTCAAAGCATAAATTTGAAGTGAAGAAACACTTTAATGGACTTAATAAACCTAATGTTAAGAGCATTCATGTTCAAATTCTCTCTCTCATCCTCTCTTCTTTACTACTTTAAATTTTTTTCTACTTTTAGATTGATGGTAAAATGATTTCCTTCAATTTTGTTTTGTAGAGATCTTGTTTGGTGGAGTAAAAAATGGCTCTCCTGGAGGAAGAGAATTGCTAGACAGGGGAGTTTCACTTCAGAAGGTATTAATGCATTTGTTTATCCAGTCTTGGTGTCTGAAATGTTTACCTAAAATGCTTTTGTTTCGCTTGAATTCTGAAAACTTCGTCTCTTGTCATTGCTTGAACCAGATGATTAGACTGATTACTTTTACAATTGGTGGCGGTGTTTACCTTAATTTCATGGAAAATGAATTTGGACACCCTGAAGTAAACTCTCCAAATTCTCTATTTTCCAAAGACATCACCTTTATAATTATGACGTTTCTTTCTTGTGTCAGAGAATCGAGTTTCCAACACATATTCATTTGCTAACCTTTGTTGGGACCTGATTGAAAGTGGAATACAACATCACTTCTTTTCATTTGAAAAGGTATTAGCTGTTAAACCTCTTTATAAAAATAAAATAATATTGCCTAGGTTCCTAAATATTTTGGTGGTTGTTGTGTTTTTATTTGTAGGAGCTAAGAATTTTGATAATAGAAATGGTATCCTTTCAAGAGGTCTTCCTAGCATTCATGTGAATGATGTAAATATGGTATTTGATTTTCTTTTCTAGTCTACTTTAATAAATTAAGTGGTACTTGTTCTAGGGTAAAAATGAGAAAAATAATCTTCAAATTAGCTAGTGTTTACACATACAATTTTTGATATATTTAGCGAGTGTGAAAAAGAAAAGAAGGAAAGCTTAACAATCTAAGCAAATTCTAAAAGTATGCAGAGTATCAGAAGTCACTTAGATTGATATGTGTAATACACTTCATGTTAGATTGAATCTCTATGTACTTGGACTGGTTAGCAATTCTGATTGAGATAGCAAAGGCAGTTCATTTTTTTCACACTGGTGTAATACCTGGTTCTTTTAACAATCAGCTGAAGACTAACAACATTTTGCTTGACGAACACAAGATTGCAAAACTCACTGGCAATGGAATCTCTGCCATCATTGAAGAGAATGAAAAGCTCGAGGTTTGCTCCATCTGCTCTCTCCTTCTCTCTGCTTATCTCAAAATTATGTATTCTCTTGTTTGATACTAAATCAAGATTTATTTATACGTTTTGCAGACAAATTCAGAAACCTACAAGTCAAAGTAAGTATCTTTTGCTCTTCTATGATATTTAGAAGAATCTAATTGATAATTGCATCTAAATACATGAATTTGGTGGATTTATGCAGAAAAATGGCAAAAAGAGAGGACAATGTATTCTTAATTGGAAAGCTTTAAGTAATTCTAGGTAACTAACTAGTATATTGTCTTGTAACTTATGGATTAAAGGCGTTGAACCAAGGAAAATTCGCATGAAATATAGATCAACATATAATCAACAATCAATAGACTCTTGAACACAGAAGGCATAAGGATGTAGTTACCAGTATCTTGTGGCACTATACCTATGTATTAACTACTACACCATAAACATTGGTTTTCAATATAAGGGGCTAACACATGCAATAAACATTGATCTGGTTGTTCATAAGTTTTTAAGCCAAACCAGGTTATGGCATTGCTATAAGATAGTGTATGTAATAGCAAAACCTAGAGATCAATATCCTAAGTGACTAAGTCATAATATTGTATGAAACACCATTAAAGTAGAGAGACAATACTGATCATATCATATTAAATGCTTTAGAGATCTATAAAACCATTAAAAACCCTAGATCCAACAAATAAACTACTCACACATAGCAAACAAAACCATAATCAATATCAATATCGATAGCTTGCATAAAAGTAGAGAGTAGAGTTTATAAAATAGAAAAAGTTGTGGCTCTCTCTCTCTTTTTAAAATTAGTGAGTAGAACTTCAAGGAACCTTAGGAAAAAAAATAGCTTCTTGAAGCAAAGTGAGAGTTTTGGTGGCTTGAGTGTGTTGCTTCTTGAGAATTGAAGGCTTGACCTAATTCTTCTGCTTTATGAGAGTATATATAGCTCAAAAGTCGTGCATGGTCGGCAATGAATCCTCAGGACTTTAGGGTTTGAAAAAAGCCCGTGAAACAATTTCCTTTTTTCTGACCGACCTAATCGAGTCGGTCGACTATTGCTTCAATCGGTCGACTTCTGTATTTTTCGATAAATTTTTCATTTTCGCTCGAAATCTTCCAAGTCTTCTCCAAATGCTCCATAAGGTGAATTCTCATGTTTATCCTGGTTAAAATGTGGAAAAGGCTCTAAAACCATATAGAATGTTCATGTGAAAACCGGTAAAAATATCGATACATCGATAACATTCCCATAATCATCCAAAATGAAGCCATCTGGTGATGCAATATCAATCAATCAAGTATTTTATTGAAGACATCATATCATGAAGACTTTTATTGATGCAATATCAATCAATCAAGTATTTTATTGAAGACATCATATCATGAAGACTTTTATTGGATCAATGAAGAAAAGAAAAGATGAAAAGCCAACAAATCAAGTTTATAAGTTATTATGAAATTGGCCAAGATTTCATTAACAACAAATCAATCACATGACTTCCCTTCCACCCATATCCACACTTCCTTATTTTAATTATGTGATTAGCTTGTGATTTCTTATAATAAATTTGATAATTATTTTATTTTCTTTGTAAGCTTATGCCTTTAGTTTGTAAGAACTATAAAGTTCACATATTCTTTGTTAATAGAAGATAATTTTTCAATCAAATTAAAAACTCTAGAGAGTTTCTCTTTATTTTCAAGAATGTGTTCTTGATTATTATTTATCTATGTCTCTTGGTGGAATCCATGAAACTATGATTTTTTCTATATCACAAGTCTTCTATAACTTGTGTGGATTAGAGTTACATTCCACCATCACTCCGCCATAGAATTTAGTAAGACAAAGAACATTAGTTCATCTTACTAAGTTCGCACCAACCTAGTTCGGATGGGTTCTTGAACACCATCAACGATCACATCATTTTGGTATCAGAGCAAAAAGCTCATATCCCTTTTCATTTTTCTTTGTTTCATATCTTTTTCAACCAAAAAAAAAAACCGCGTAAAGACTATGATGAAGGTGTTGAAAAAGTTACAAGTGGCTGGGAATGATAAACAAATGGTTACTATGATGAAGCTGTTGCAAAATATACTGAACAAAATCGAAATTGTGGGATAACAACGTAAAGACTTGCACGAGCGATTATATCAATTGGAACAACAAAGATGATGTAAGTACACACCAGATCAAGAACAAACTGATCGTAAACCGCTTGATCCACCAAAAGATCCTCCATGTCATCCATTACCTCCACTGGCCATTGAAAAGAAAAAACAAGCAGATGAGGTTCAACCAAATTCAATCGACCACACTAGATTTCTAAAACAAGTTTTGAGGACAAAACTTTCTCAAGAAGGAGAGTATGATGCAGCCATCAAACCAAAAGGTGAAGTCCATGAGTCCACGATGGATCAGGTGTCAAGCGGGCTGGCCCGCGTCCGTGTGGACAAACCCACAAACTTTTTTCTTTAACTGGACATTGGCGGGCCAGCCCGCTTAGCCCGCGGAAAAAAAAATCGATGTCCATGTCCGCCCTGCGAGTTAAACGGCTTAAACGGGCCAGCCCGCAGGCTCTTCCATTTTTCATCTTTTAGTTTATTCTTCTTAATCTTGCCTATAAGGTTGGATAGTCTTGGTTTCAAAATAAGAGGTGAGAGTCTTGGTTTCAGCTTGGAGGTTCATCATGTAGTAACATTACTTGAAGTGGAAGCAATGTGCTCTCTGAAAAGGGATACAGTTTAGAAGTGAATGCTTATTATTCATCAAGGTTTCTCAAACAAAGTCAATAGTACAAAGTTAAACATCTTTATGTTAGTTTTGTGTATTCTTTTTGCTATAACACTTCTTTCACACCTTTTGTATATGTACTAGTTTCAAGCTGAACATTGTAACATTGTAAAGCCGAATAGAGTAGAGTCGATGACCAACGCAAAAGAAAAGAGTAACAGTTTCAATAAGAAAATCCAATTTGAAATTCAAGAAAGAAGTTGTAATGAAAGTATTGTCAACAAAGTTGCAAATCTAATAACAATTGTCAAAAACCAAGATAAGATCTGAGAGTAAAAATCCAATAACGATTGCTTCTTTTTCTAATAAGATTTGTTTGCTTTGTTTATCGTCAACATGTTATGTTTTTAAACTCGTTTCTCATAGGGTTTTCAAAAGCGATACCGACACATAAACTATAGATCTTCCAAACCTAAAAGAAGGCCGGTCCAGCCCGCCTCAACCCGCATAGGCCCCCGGTCCAGCCCGCCTCAACCCGCGGCCGTAACTAGACAAGCCCGCGAGGCCCGCCAATATATGGAGAAAAATAAAAGTGTCCAAGCCCGCCCCGCATAACCCTTAAACGGGCTTAACCCGTGGACCTTTGTCCATTTGACACCCCACGCCCCAAGGAACCTCTCAATTATATAGAGGCTCCACAACACGTCCCTAGCTGCACATTTCCACATTTGATCAGCCCAAGATACAACTTGCCTTTGATGGAACTGAAAAGAATCAAGTCACAATGATTCTTTACTTTAGTGAGTGGACACGATTTGAAGAGCTTCTATACCATCCAGAGACTCCCAAAGATGCATCATTACATTACATGCCCAAACTGTCCAGATACAAGGAACCTTTTACATTTCCTCATTTGGCCAAGAATCTAGCATTAAATGTCAAATCAATCAAAGGCTTGATTGATTTCTCATTTAGTTTGATCTATTTGCATTGATGTTGATTTATTTTAATAATTATATTGTCTTAAATGTCTTAGGTCGAGCCTATAAAAACTCCTTTCATTGCATTGTAGAAAAACACCATTTCATGAATTAAAACTTGAGTTAATCTCTTTTGAAACATTAATGTTTTGTTTTGCTTGTTTCTTTTAGTTTGATGAATCATTCTAGAATACAAGTATGAATCATAGTCTATTGTGTAGAATCATATAGGCTTGATTCTTGATCTTATGAAGAGAGCTTTCACACTCTTTTGTGGCGATCTTCAATCCACCTTCACTCTATCCCATAACTTAGTAAGACAAGAACCATACCTAGTTCCTCTTACTAAGTTCGACCTTATCTTATTTCCGAGAAGTCCTTAAACACCTTAAGGATCATATCATATGGTATGATAAGTTCAGACATACCGCCCACGAACAAAACATTTGGAGTAAAATTCTCCACAAATACAAAGACCCATCCACCACCGAAATCCAAACTACACCCCTCGAAGACAAACCCAGATATCCTGAGATACCCACTGACCCTTTGGCGATAAAATGATGGCCAACAGCACATAAAAAAAAAATGAACCTTGTTGTGTACGAATAAGGAAACCCTAATCATCTCCCTTATTGTTAAAACCCTAATCGCCAAACAAGAGTTTTTTCATTTTCCTTGTGTTGATTTGAATAAATTCGTCAAACAAGAAGTCGATCTCAATTATATCTTTCGAAACCATTGATTGAGTGGATTAGGTCTTTAACGATTATCTAAATTATTTGATTGAGCACAATTATCAAACCATACGTTGCACAGAAAGCTATTGCAATTAAAAATAAATTTCAATTTTTCTGTTTATTCCTGTTGTAAAGTATTATGGAAACTCGCGGTTATGGTACATGGTGGGTTAAGATACTTAGTTTAGAAGTCGTGAATTTTGGCGGGTCACACCGTCAATATATGCCTTAATTTAGCTCAACCCATAACGTGGTAGCTTAGATGAAACGGGCTAATCCGTTTTAACATTTCTAATCGAGAGTGATTCGAATACATAAAAGCAGTTAAAAATCCTATGATGTGTGACTTTAATTTTCCACTGATGATATTCAAGCAACTCAGAAACACCTTTGATGGACCTATCAATTTTTTTTCGCGGACGAGAAGGCAACCAATATGATTGCCAAGAAAACTGTCATTCCTTATGCTTATGCATATTTGATCGTATTATACCCTCAGTGGAAGATTCTAGTGATTGAACATGAAAATATATGTAAAGTGTTCCTAGTATTAATATGAGGTTGGTTGATTGAGGATAAAAAGATCAAACGTGCGATGATACCATTAAGACACGTGATGTCAAGATGGACTCTGACAGGCCCGGTCCGTGGATTTGAAAAAGGGACCAGAGACCACAGAGTTTGTGGGAGTTAGGGAGGAATATTAGTCAAAGTGTTTATGTTTAGTCAACGAGATTATATTAAAAAGATATGTCCGTATCTGAATGCTATAAGGGCCAAAAAAGAAAGAAGCAAATTGGCATGGCTCAAACGTTACGTTAGCTTCTTCGCTTTACAGCTTTTTTTCCCGTTTTAAATATCTGACTGAAAATTAATAGAAAACCATTATAAAAGGAAAGGGGGTAATACAAAACCATATGTTTGGTCCGTAACCAATTTACAAAATCAATTTAGCTAAATGCTTTAATTTTAAGCATACCAGTATTACCAGACCGGAACGGTTTTCCCTTAACCAGGTAATTAATTTTTTGAATGGAGTCTTGATTTTTTTTATTTTTTTATTATACTATCATTCAAATCTACATAAAATTTCCTTGTTTCTCTCTCTTTCTTTTTCTTCAGATTAAAAGTATAATATCCTTCTGGTTTTATTAAATTTTTTTATTTGTTTTCTCTTTCCATTCCTGCCAAAACCCTAATTTCACCTCACCCATTAAGAAATTTCTCCCCCAACTTAAACCACCCCTAGAAAAAAAAAATTAGATCTTTCATCTTTGCTTATAATTATGGATGTTTTAGGGCGAAATTAAGATTCCCCATGGGAGCTCTGATTGTTTATCTTTCTCTTTGCTAGCTACTATTACTGATCTGTTTTTGCAGCAGAAAAGCTCCTTCCTCCAAAAATTTATCATCTTTTCTCGTTTTCACTCTTATCTCTGAATCTTTACTTTAGGGGTGCTTGCCTGAATCTTTCTGTGATCACAAAGATTCGGGGATCTTAAGTAGTTCTACTTATTTGTCGGAATCTCTCCCTACAGAGAGCACTGATCTATGTCCGGATGGAAGAGAGAGAAGGAACCAACAACAGTTTCGGCTTGAAGCAACAACAACATGAAGCTTCTGATGGTTACCAAATGGACCCACCACGACCCGAAAACCCTAACCCGTTCTCGGCCCCACCCAGCACTGCCGCCGTTTCTGAAAATGCCGCTCCTCCGTTCAGCTTAACAATGCCGGCGGAGGCTGCCTCCTCCGAGCAGAAAAAGAAGAGAGGTCGCCCCAGGAAGTATAATCCCGACGGGACTCTCGCCGTGACTCTTTCCCCGATGCCAATCTCCTCCTCCGTTCCCTTGTCGACGGAGTTCCCTCCTCGGAAACGAGGTAGAGGACGTGGCAAGTCCAATCGATGGCTTAAGAAGTCCCAAATGTTCCAATTCGACAGAAGTCCTGGTAATAATGTCTTGATGTTATTCAAATCGACTCATATATGGATCTCGAATAAGAACTGAACTAAATCCTGTCTTTGTTCCATGGATCAATTACATCTTGTCTTAGTTTAATATTTTCTTCTGCTTGTATATCTCAATTGATAGAAATATTTTCTGGTTTTGACTTTTGTGGATTCAGTTGATACAAATATTGGAGGTGTAGGAAGTGCTGATTTTGTTGGTGCGAACTTTACACCTCATGTGCTCACAGTAAATGCGGGAGAGGTATGGTTTTGTGTTTTCAATACTATTAAGATAAGTTGCTTGATCTCATTAGTCATTGTTTTGCAGGATGTGACGATGAAGATAATGACATTCTCACAACAAGGATCTCGTGCTATCTGCATCCTTTCCGCAAATGGTCCTATCTCCAACGTTACCCTTCGTCAGTCTATGACATCTGGCGGTACTCTAACTTACGAGGTCTGAATTAAATGCTCTCTTCTCTTATGCACTTGTAGTTTCTTGTATCCGCGGGTTCGTTTCAAATGTATTTTTCTAATCACAGGGTCGTTTTGAGATTCTCTCTTTGACGGGTTCGTTTATGCAAAATGACTCTGGAGGGACTCGAAGTAGAGCTGGTGGTATGAGTGTTTGCCTTGCAGGACCAGACGGTCGTGTCTTTGGTGGTGGTCTTGCTGGTCTCTTTCTAGCTGCTGGTCCTGTCCAGGTTTGTTTTGTTTTATATAGTTCCCAAAATAGTTAGACACACCTGAGTCTATGTGTCTGAGACCAATATGTTTACAGGTAATGGTAGGGACTTTTATCGCGGGTCAAGAGCAATCGCAGCTGCAGCTAGCGAAAGAAAGACGGCAAAGATTTGGGTCACAACCATCTTCAATCTCCTTTAATATCACAGCAGAAGAACGCAAGGCAAGATTCGAGAGGCTTAACAACAGACAGTCTGTTGTTGTTCCCGCTCCGACTGCTTCTTTCCAACATGAAAACACGACCAATGCGGTTCATAGTTACTACACAAACTCGGTTATTAACCATGCTAAGGATCCTTTCTCTTCCCACCACCCGGGAGGAGGAGAAGAGGAAGGCGAGGAGGAGGATGAAGAAGATGATGAGGAATTAGAAGCCGAGGATGATGAATTCGGAGGTGATAGCCAATCTGACAATGAGATTCCGAGCTGATGATCGATCCTGTGGTATCTTTTTCACGGATTTGTTAGATTTTTGTTGATTGTTAACACAGAATGTCTAGAAACTGCTTATCTTTTAGGTTCTCTCCTCTTGTGATTGTTGTAGTATCCATGTTTAGAAAAACCTCATGATTGCAAAACTCTCTTCAAGAAATTATCACTTCGTTTTTTCTTCAATCTAAATTTTTCAATTGAAATATCATTGAGAAAATTTTAAGGATCGGTTTGATATCATGAACTACTTAAAGTGTTGTTTTAATCACCCTACTAACTAGTAACTACCATTATTTTATTTTATCATCCAGGATGGTACAGACGAAGATCTGTGGGATTATCATCAAAAATAAGTTAACGTTACATCCTGTCAGAAGAAATAAGAAATAATACTTTCTTAACTGTTTGAATTTCCGTGAGAAATCTATCTAGTTGTTGTCTTTTTTTACCCAAACATTAAATGATCATATTGATACTGCAAAATTCAAATACATCTTATGGTCTGTCATTTGAGACAAATGTCTATAGCCAAACCGGAATCAAACACTTTGAGACAAATGTCTATAGCCAGACCGGAACCGAACACTCAAGAAGAATAAAATACAAAGGAAAATTCAAAATGTAACTAGTTATCGCGTTTGTTGTCTTATTCACTTTCCTATTCACAAAATTAAATGAAGGTTGAAGACTTGAAGGTGTCTCCACGATTTAGTTATTTTTGCAATTATATGTCTAACACTTGGCCATTTAGGAGGCTCCGAAATGGCGGCCATCATGTTTCTACAATCGACCTCAAACACCACCGGCTTCATACCCATATTATTGAGGCAACTCATGGTTCATAAAAGAGCTGAGGCCTCTACATGTGAAACAGAAATACATGAGGGGTAGCATTTAACCCCATACCATCTCATATGTCCTTGATTATCACGTAGGATCCAACCGGCACCACTAGTATCCTTCTCCTTGCTTCACTATGAAAATAGAGTTCTTGAAGTTCGAGCCAAACAATCAGCTCTAACATTACAATTATATTATTCAGTCCCATCTTCATTATTAAGCTTTGCTTCCATCGATGGTTTCGATACCATCGATGATGATATTACAGAGAAAAAATCAAATAAACGTCTGTATTAAATTTAAGGACTCCAATTGGTGGTTTCTTCCATGATTACGGGAAGGAAGGCATCTTAGGTGGTAATGGTGGCTTATGCACTCTGGTGTCCATCCACTCTTTCTAATCCCTGAGAGTCAAGGCCACAAGTGCCTCTGCTTCATCATGTTTGCCAGCGAAACAATGATCATTTTGCGCTTTCAAGATTCTCCAAATAATTCAGGGCCACAAATCCAGGTGGTTTAGGGTTTAGGGTACTGTCTCTTGAGTCTCCCTGTTAAGCTTTAACCCCGCTGCCATATTTTCATACAAAGATTCGGAAGGACCTGGGTAATATAGCCGAGCCAATGGGGAGATCGTCCAGAGAAGTCTAGCAAAGGGACATTGGAGGAGAAAATGATTAATAGTCTCTTCCTTATCACCACAGCGCACACACATCGTAGTTGTGGTAACTTTCTTCCTAGCCAAGTTTGATAAAACACCCACTGTATCAATGAGACATCGCTAGAGAAAATGATGTACCTCGGCTGCATCACCATATCTCTTTGCACATATGTATTTTGGAGTCTTTGTGACCAAATTTAATAACTAGACTTGACACAATACTGCCCATTTGCATTATGAATCCAGGTGTAGTCTCCATGATTATCCGTTCTAGTTGGCCTGATTTGTAGTATAGCTTGCGTCTCCTCCTCTCCAAACACTTCCTTGACCCGGGCAACCTTCCATTAACCAGACTCAGAATCTTTAAGATAACACAAGAGAATGTCAGCTCCCTCATATTATGGTCTTGGTTTTGGAGTTCGAGGAGGATCTGAGTGTAACCAGGGGTCTACTAACAAGTCGATGCATCTCCCATTTCCAAAGTTTCTTCTGATTCTTTCATTTAGCAAAGAATGTGATTCTCTAATGCTTCTCCAAGCAAAGGACAGGTTGGTTCCTAATCATGCTTCGAGATGAGAGTGGTGGGGGAAATACCTACTCTTATACACTGTAGCAAGCAAGGAGTTAGGAGATACAAGCATCCGCTACAATTGATTTCCAAGGAGAGCTATGTTGAACCCTTCAAGGTCTCTAAAATCCAAGCCACCATTCTTCTTAGGAATTTCCATCTTATTCCAAGCTCTCCAGTGTATACCTCTACCCGTCTCTTCGTTCCTCCACTAAAAGTTTGCCATCTTCCGCACAATGGAGTCACATTGAGTTTTTGGGAGCATATAGCAACTCATAGAATATGTGGGGAGGTACATCACACCACCCTTTAGCAAAACCTCCTTGCCTCCATGAGATAAAAATTGATTAGTCCAGGAGTTTATCTTGGTATTTACCCTTTCTTCAATGAATTTCAGAGTTGATACTTTGGAGCCATAAACATCTTCGGAATACCCAAATACATGCCCTTACCTCTCTCAGAAGTGATTCCCGAAGTTGCTGAAAGTTCCTCCTTCTTTGCTTCATTCAGCAACCTTCCATAAATCATAGTGGACTTAGCTATACTCACCTTCTGCCCAAAAGATTTATTATACTCTTGAACAAATGCCATCACCATTTCCATTTCTTCTTTGTCTGCTCTACAAAAGAATAGACTGTCATCTGTAAATAAAAGGTGAGAAATGGGAGGGACTCCTTCTGCAATACAAATACCAGTGATCCTCCGCTTTAACTCTGCTTTTCTGAAGGCACCAGCAAGGATATCCGCACAAAGGATAAAAAAATGGGGACAAAGGATTCTCTTGACGGGGTGATGCAACCAATGGGTTGCCCATTAATGAGCACACTGAAAGTTACTAGTGATGCACTTCATAATTCTGTCAATTATCACCTCGCTAAAGCCCAAATTTATGAGAGTCTTCTCCACAAATGGCCACTCTAACCTATTGTAGGCTTTTATCATGTCAGTCTTCAAGGCCATAAACTCAGTCGCAACTTCCTTCTTTGTTCACATGGCATGAAAAACTTCATGTGTTATAAGGATATTTTCAGTGATGAGCCTCCCATTTACAAAGGTTCCTTGGTTCTCAGAGACTAGTAATGGGAGAATGCTCTTCATTCGAGTTCACAATAATTTTGATAGTACCTTATAAGAGAAGTTGCAGAGGCTAATTGGTCTAAAATCACTGAAGTTATGTGGGCGAATCTTCTAAGAGATCAAGCAGATATTAGTCTGATTAAGTCTTCCATCCAATTCACCTAAGCAGATATTAGACTAACTTCACCCATCATCTTTCAGTAGTTTCCAATAAGATTGATAAAACGCATTTGTGAGTCCATCTGGATCTGGACCCTTATCTGCAACCAAGTTAAACACTACCCTCTTGATTTCATCCTCTTTTGGTATAGACTCCAAGACTGATTATGAGAGGGCTCCAACACTTAGTGTGGTCCATCAAAAATCCTCAACTCAACATCCTCCTGATGAGAGAACTATGATTGATACAAAGTTGAAAATTAGTCCACAGCTGTCTAAATATTGGGTCTTATTGAAGGCCCTCCTCTGTTAAGTCACCACATAGAAGAACTTGGCGCAACGGTCTTCATTCGGCATCCAATTAACTATACTATTGAGTCTCCAGTACTCCGACTCCTCTCGATATGCCTCATGTAGCTCCTTTCTCTTATTATTCAATATGTCTAGTTGTTTATATACATAAAGAAACTTGTATGAGTTTTCTACATATATAAATATATCATCCCACAATCATAAGAATGACATTGCGACATGATGAGGGGAGTGATGGATAAAGAGAGGAGACTCGAGATCGAAAGAGTGTCGAAACTGCTCAAGAGGATTTGATCTAGCTTTGTGAGAAACACGATCAAAAAGGGACGCAAATACTCTTCATAGTGCTTATAAAAGCTCTTGAGAAATTCAATATCAAAATCAAAAGTGTCTTACAAAAACCCAAAACCTATGATTAAATAGGAGTAGCACCTCTAAATCTAACCCTAATGAGGATAATTACTAAAAGGAAATATAAAATATCTTATACTAGAAATAAAAAGGAAAAAAATAATTAAAGTTGTAGCTTGTCGAACAAGTAACGATATGAGTGAAGGTTCGACAATGAGTTCTTTCGGGCTGCATTAGATCTCCCCAAGTGAGGAAGGACTCACCTTCGAATCCGGCTCGGGATTATTACCGTGAAGTGAAGACAAGAACTTAACATAAAAAATCAGCATTGTGAATTTGTGAAGGAAGACAAACATGGTAAGTATTGTTGTTGATTCTGTCGACAATCTCTAGAGGACCAATCTTGCGGAACTTCAATTTGTTGTACTCATGCGCGGGAAGGTGGTCTTTAGTGAAAACAACCCAAATGAGATCACCCGGTTCAAAACGCGACTCTCTTTGTTTCTCATCCGCCGCTGCTTTGTAGTGGGTAACCAAAGCCTCCAAATTGGAACGTGCTTGTGTGTGAACAACCTGAAAATCTTTAGCAAAATCGACAGTCTCACCATGCAAACGTGTTTTGTCACGTATCAGAGAAGATCAATCGAACCACAAGGAAGTGCGCTTCTCTTTGATTAAGACAAACACAGCTTGCGCCTCGACTATCTATGAAAATACACCGTCCTTCACACAAATCGTGATGAGAGCCATTATCGAACTAAAGTGAGGGACAAAAAGTCGGTAAACGAAGCGAGACCGTGAAAACTACGGACTTCTGTCATTATTCAAGGTATTGGCCAAGAACGGACCTCTTCCAGCTTCGAAATATCAACGGAAATACCCTAATTAGAGATGATATTGCCACAAAAAAAAATACCATAGACGAGCCAAAGTCACACTTGTGCTTAGCAACAAACAATTTCTCGCGACGGAGAACCGTGAGAGCCTCTTGAAGATGACGAATATGCTCAGCCATGGAGACGCTTAATATGAGAATATCGTGAAATTAGACGACGACAAACTAGCCAATACACGAACGCATGGCGTGGCCTGGTTCATCACCCGCATAAAGGTACTTAAAGCATTGTAAAGACCAAAGTGCATGAGAAGCCACTTAAATAACCCCTCACACGTATTAAATGCTGTTTTTCCACTCATCTCCTCGACAATACGAGTTTGATGATAGCCACTCTTGAGATTAGTTTTGGAGAAAATGGATGATGTCCCAATGTGATCCAATAAATCTTCAAGTCGGGGAATGAAATAACGATAGCGAACTGTTATCTTATTGATGGTGCAACTATCGATGTCTTTCTTTGGAATCAATAGGGCGGGACCTGCGCAGAGACTTCCTCGAATGTGACCTTTGTTTAATAGGTCCTCGACTTGACAACGAAGCTTCTCAGGGCTTATATGGTAGTGAGGCCAATTTGATAAAGTCGCACCTGGAATCAGTTCAATATGGTGCTGGATATTGCGTAACGGTGGTTCTTGATGAGGTAGTTATGCCAGAAAAACATCATTAAAATCAGAGAGCATTGTAACCAATTGTGGAGGTGGGGGCGATGTTGATGAAGATGGTGGGGCCGCCAAAACCGCAAACGTCCAACCCTCAAGCTTCAGCTCATCATTGAGTTCGGTGTAAGAGCACAAACGGGAAGAATTGGATGAAAATGATGGTGCTGGAAGAGACGGACCAGAGGTGAGGAAAGCTTGCCGCGGAGAAGTCCATGCATAGCGAGATGGAAGAAGCACAATCTGATGAGTTTCGAAAGTGAACCTATAAGTATTATTGTAGCCGTCGTGTATAATTTTGCAATCAAATTACCATAGTTGTCTCAGTTTTAAATAACTTACATCCAAAGACGTTGTCACAGTAGAAAATTTCCTTGTAATAATGACCAATAAAAATTTCTACCAACGTTCGAATGTGTGATGCGTACTGCGATGCTGTCGGTGACCCATGCTAAGGAATAAGGATTTGGGTGAGCTTAAATTTCCAAGCCAAGCTTGCGAGCAGCTTTATCATCACATTATTGAAAGTTTAAATTTTCCCACAGATGATGGAAGTTGACTTGAAAATATGGTGGCGTAACCCAAGATCCCCACGGTTAGGAGGGATTAAGTAGGAATGGTGAATGGCTAACATCTGCCTTACATCACCCTTTGTGAAGGCTATCTCGTCAGAATCAATTTCTTTAGTATCATCCACAGGAGTCGTGTCATCCTCAGAAAAATAAATACACTCTTTACAGATGAGACCACGACGAGTTTGATGGGGAAAATTGGTCGAACGATGCCCATTCTCGCCTTAACTGAAAAAATGTAGAGCATTAGGGTGACTGGAACGTCGAAGAGTTTGGTCTTCCGGTTTCAAATTGTCTTGTCCAGTGTCAGCATCATCACACACTAGTGACGTAGATGAGTTAGGCGGATGCTCTGAAGCACGATTCTTGGAGAATGGTTGTGTCCAAGGAGACAAATTAGCCTATTATTCGAAAGAGTAAGCTCTATGATTGACTTCAGCAACAGTTGTCGGATCAAACTGTGCCAGTGAATTTTGGAGTTGGGGTCGTAAGTCGCCAATGAACCTGGAAACCAACTGGAAGTTCGTGTCACGAATCTCGTTCCTCGTGAGCAACTGATAGATTTCTTATGCGTTATCATCAAATGAATGCGGGACTTGGCTTAAGTTATGTAGGCAAATGTAGCTTGTGCGTTCATAGTTATAAAAAAAAGGAATGTTTTACGAAGCTGCTTCTTCAATTTTTCCCATGTGCGAATCAGTTCCTTTCGGCACGGGCGCGAGTCGATTTCAACTGTAGCCATGAAGAGGCTGGGAGGTGTCGAAACCTAGTGGTAACAAGAGGAACACGTCAATCGCCGAGAACTGATTTAAACTCGAGAACCTCTTCCACTGTGGTGAGCCAACCGAGAAGAGTGTCTCCCTTCACACCACTGTGAAACTCATGGATCTCCACCTTAAATCATGTCTCCCAACGAATTTCTATATTAAGATGATTGAATCGTGGATTTTAGAATTGTTCTTATCGGCAACGTCGCTCATCACGAACGTCACATTGAAAACGATTGTCGTGGTCGTGGACGTCATCTTCATCTTTGTTTTTTCGGGGTTGATGAATCAGAATTAGGTCAAGATTGGTTGGGCTAACGTGCAGGCATCCGTAGGAGTAGCACCTCTAAATCTAATCCTAATGAGGATAACTACTAAAATGAAGTATCAAATATCTTAAAACGATACTAGAAAGAAAAAGAAAAAGAAAAAGAAACAATAAAAGTTGTTGCTTGTCGAACAAGTAACGATCAAGTAACGATGTGAGTAAAAGTTCGACAATGAATCTTCGTGGGTAGATCAGATAATATAAGAAATTATTATGACTAGACTCCCTTCCAACAAAATCCCAATTTATGGTATTTTTGAGGATATGATGTCAATTTCGTTTTATCTCAACTATTAACTTCACGTAATTTTCTCATAAAGAGCTTCACATTTATGAATGTATAAAAATCATTTGAGGTTTTCTTTACATCTTTTGCCACTCTTATGTGGTAATCCCAAATGGCCAAGCTAATTTTCAGGTTTTCTGTTTGCATTGTCATATGTACATTTATATGCAAACACCGGAGAGTATAAGTTGATGTAACTTTATGTTTCACTTATAGTGATATTGGATAGTTTGATGGATGAGTCTGAGCCGTGGCATAAACCATGGTGATTGTTGGGTGTGTTTTCCTTGGGCGCAGTATTTCATATTTCCGAAAATTCTTTTTTTTTTCTCTAAAAAAAAAAAAGAAACAGAAAATGTAAAACAAAAGAGAAAAAAAATACAAATAATAAGAAAAAGAAAATATCAAACAAAAGTGGAAAAGACAAGTAAATTGGGAATGTGATTAATATAAATATCGTTGAGTTATCTGTTTGGTGGTGGATATGGTTTTAGATTTGATGGTGTTTTAAGTGGATCGGAAGTTACACGTCAACAACTCTGCTCTTTCTTATGATTCTGCATAATGATTTGATTCTCTGAAGCAGCTAGGGAACCCCAAAACACTTAAACCTCTTAATATCTATTTTCATAACTTTATTCAAATCTATCTCGTTTCGCAGTTTGGTATCCTTTAATGAGAATCGCGCACACATATACTGAATGTAGAGAGTTGATTGATGTGACCTCAAACTTTTTGTAGGGCATGAGATTCAGAGTACAACCATGCATTGCGAAGGTCGTGATGGGACTATAGTGGGCTTGTTATGACATGTTTTGTTTTACGTGGTCTCCGGCTTATTTAGTCAATACATAAGTTCTCAAGGATATGTGGTTTTTCGTTCTTCAAACCTCTTCTTCTGGTTTAGATTTATTTTTTTTGTTTGAGGGCAAAAAAAGTCTAAATCTGGGAGAGTTGGTATTGTTGGTGTTTATCAGTTTTCAACCGTGATTTCTAATGTTTTTATGATTTTTTAGTCTAAGTCCAGTTTTAGAGTATTATGATTAGCGAGTCTTTTTAGGGTCTTGGACACTTTTGAAAGGAATTTAGATTATTTGGACTTGTTTGAACAATTTTCATGCGGATGACATTTTTCAAACATAAAAAAAGTATTAGGGTCATAGGTGGCCTTCCCAATATCATATCGAGCTCACACAACTTTAAAAGATAGATATGATAGTTAGTTTTTATCCAAAAGGTTTTTGGAATCCCTCCGATGAATGGTTATAAAGATAAACATGTTTTTGTGAGGAATGTTCAAGCTGTCCGCGAAGAGAATAAAGTATAGGAGAGGATAGAGGCCAACATAGGTGGCTGATGTGCTAAATTTTCGTTTCTATACTCTTTGCTATCAGGTTAAAATCATTAAACTAACTACAGGTGCAAAATTTTGCATAGTAGTATTTAAGGTATAGGTTCCACTAAGACCAACTTTGCAAATGTGTAATGGTTATCAAGCTAAATCAAATGAAGGTTTTAGGTTTTCCAAACCTACTTATAAAAAAATGCAGGAAAGAGAATAATGGTAGAGAAAAACGGTTTGTAAACGATTAAGGAAAACATTGGGCATTAAAGAAAATTCCATGAATCATAGAATGATTAATCCTAATAGTCATAGTTAAACTACCAAATCAACTCTCGTTGCGTACCCTAGATAACTAAATATGTAATTTTGAACATGGTTGATAGGTTCACTTAAGCTACTAGGGTTTTAAGAAGACTTGGCTCGATTACTGTATATTGAAGGATCCAAAAAATTTCCCGCTCGTGCTGCCGAAGAAGACAATAACAACATCTCACTAGGCTCACGATATCTTGATCAAAGAATTAATCTCAACACAACCAAAGGTTCTATGAATATAAACCTAAATTCTAGCAACCATGGAATTCCCTACATTGACACCTAAACCGGAATATGGAATCGACTAACACATAGAACATGAAATGTATAAAAAATATTAAGAATACATAGTCAATGAATCACAAAGATAGAGAATAAAAATATTTACTATGTTAATGCATAAAGGATGTAAACTTGATAGAATCTTCAACAACTTTTTCTAGGATTAAAAGCATGAAATCCTTTGACAAAATGATGCGGTGTAAGTTTTTGTATTGATTATATAAGCTAGTGCATAAGTTTATCATAAACCTAGATCCAATCATGTAGTTGAGCATAAAGGGCTATTATACCCACAAGGATTGTTAAGATCAATCTAATATATTTCTTAAGCTAGGTGTTCATGTAAATAAGTAAAGATGAGGGTTTTTTTATCTAATCTACTATATCAGATATGAAATGAGCATGATTAAATATAACATAAGATAAACGCAACAATAAGAAATGAAAGCTAAATAGAAGAAATATGTAAACTTTGATGATGAAACTTAACAAAGATAAAGAAACAAAGATAAGAGACTAAAAGGTGATTCATTTGGGAAATCAATAGATGGTTTGGATGGTTTAAGAGTTAACAAATGTGGCAAGAACATCAAAGGTTGGATCTTTACTTCACTAGTCATCATCTAAGTTCAAACTAGAACTTTTGGAACCTATTTAGTGCTAAGCCACTTTTATGGTCATAGCCTATTCACTAGCAAACACTCACCATCTAGATTTTTCATAGTGATAGTGATGGTAAAGATCATTAGAGATTGGTCATGAATCATTTACTAAACATCCTAAACTTATCTTTCAATAGATAGAAATGAATAGTTCCATTGAACCTATCTTAGGCAATACAAAAACACCTTTCATGTGTTGTTGAGCCTAGTCCTAGAGTTGGATTGGCCATTTACTCTTCTAGATTTAAAACCAATTCAATAGATACAACTTGGTGATTTAGACCATGGAATATGATTTAATCTTCAAAAGCTCAAGCCTTGTTAACCCACAAACCATATGGGACTGCTCACACATTAATTTATTGAGATCATGATGAGATTTTTGAAAATCTAAAATAAAGATAAACGCTTTTAAAATGAAAATCCAATTCTTGATTATGATATCATGAAGATTCAACAAAAAAAAGGGTTCTTTCATTCCCAAAAGAGAAAACATCAAAAGGAATAAAACATAAGAAAATCTAGAGAAAGACACTAAAATAGCATAAAAGATAAGCTTATCCAATCTAACCCGATCATTGTGGGTCCATGTTCTTACATAGAAAAATATGTAGGGTAGCATAAATGATCAATAGTTGAAGTTTGACTACTTTGGTCAAAGTCGGTCGCACATCGCCAATGTGGTTGCTGATGTCCAGCTCCACGTTTTCACCCATCGTCGCCTGCATCGTTGATGCTGTCCTTACTCTGTTGTTGCCCTGCATCACTTCGTCGATGCTCCTGACAACGTTAGCTCGTTGAGGTTGGTTCCTTGGTTCGATTCTCACATTTCTTCTCCTTGGTGCTTCTCACTCTATCCATCCTCTTCCTTTAGTTCTCTTTAGTCGTATTCACCTGCAAAACTCCACAAGTACCATCAAATGAAAATGTAACAATCCTAAATACCTAAAAGCTACATGAAGCTAATTCTAACTAAAATGTCATGAAAAGTGATGAAACTATGAAATAAGTTAGATCAAATGGGTCATAAATGAGGTAAAATAGATGTATATCACAAAAACTTCAAAAATAACCAAGCATTTATAGGATGGGGCTGAGCTAGGTTAAGTTAGGGGCTATCTGTCCCAACATTTAATTGGCCGGCTAGCTCACTCAGCCAAGTGGTTTGGGAGTTTCAGTTGAGTGGTAGCACTCAGGTGTGAGGTATGGATAGCGCGGCCGTGGCCTTCGACAAAGAGCCTTGGAACTTATAACCATCTCTCTTAACTCGGGTCTTATGCCCAAGTGATGGGCCCGTGTGTATTTTCTTCCAATCCTCAATCATGTGCTAGCTTATCCTTGAAAGTATTTATGAAACATCATATCTTGATTACTGTTGAATGTAATGATGTCAAATAATTTAGAGGTTAAATATACCTCAATCATCTTTCTTTGGACACAAAGATTCTCTTCTTTTCTCATTTGAAACGCTTTCAATTATCCATGAACTTTTGTACTTTTGAATCTATATTTACAAAAAAATTTCCATCTCTGCTTAGCAAAAACAAATTGAAATGATTTTAAGTCTTTTTATTTGGTTTCTCCAATTCTTCTCCATAATACTTTAAAACCTAAGTGACTCAATTTAGGACCAAATGATTCTAAAAATCAAGAGATGCTTTAAAAAACTTTGAAAACATATGAAAACCATGGTATAAAACCAATAAAATTTTTGAGTATATCTACTCACATGGACTTACCTTTTGGCTTGTCCTCGAACAAACAACCAATCTACCGAAGAGGTTTTGATCTCCATAACTCACATATCCATCAAGAAAAATTAGTCTAGGGACAATGTGCATGTATACCACTAAGACAAAAATTATGTTAGATTAAGTTTTTAATACTTCCACCACAACTTTTTCAAACCTGGTTAAATTATTTCTTTCGAAGAAACTTGGTTCTACGTTATGTGTACATCCATGTGCCAGGAAACGATAAGATTGAGTATTTTTTTACTAACACACGCAACTAGATAACAGGTTAAGGAAACGCCAAGGACTCTAGATTGAGTACAAACGCGCCATCAATATGTTCAAAGGCAGTACTATGAGATAAAGCCTTAGATCATCGTGCTAGTTGTTAGGTAGAACAAATTCCATGACCTGTCTGATGAAAACCTGAAGGATCATCTAACACATTTGAGATTATAGATAACACAATGAGGTCTAATGGTGTACCGAAGTGCACATTCTTCTATTTATATTTATAATACAATGGTAAGAGGTGGTTGAAGCCAACACGTTCACTCTACATATAGGATGATTGCATGGCTGCTTGCCTCAACCATTTCTTTACCAAGGTAAAAGACCATAGAACATGAGACAACTCAAGTTGTAACCCACAAAGTTTTTTTTTTTTTCCTTGGGTCTTTTTTGAAGTTTTCAATTATTAGAATTGCTAAGTAAATATTTGGTAAATACAAACTGAATATTATGATAATACAATATGGGGTCTTTATCACATACACACATCT
This sequence comes from Euclidium syriacum, assembly GCA_900116095.1. NCBI lineage: Eukaryota > Viridiplantae > Streptophyta > Magnoliopsida > Brassicales > Brassicaceae > Euclidium > Euclidium syriacum. The sequence continues at coordinate 1,271,330 of FPAK01000013.1, forward strand.
TCAAATAATGTCAATCCACATTGAAACCCTTCCCAAAGAAGAAAAAAAAAATAGGACAAGAAGGCAAAGGGAGAGGTGGGTTTGCTCTCGACAAATTCGAAAATTTCAAGAATCCTAAGCAGTCTCGATTCTAGTTGTTGTGTCGATACCCGCCATACAACAAAGTCCACTTATCAAGAGGATACGAACTATTCTCTACAAAGAGGAAGAGGCCTTATCATAGAATAAAAAATGCAAGTACAACTAGTGTATATTAGAAGAAAACTGCTCAATAGTGATGACTTAAATTTGCGGGGTTCATCACATGTTGTTCTAACTTTAGTTGTGGTTCATTTGTGGAGTTCTTCACAATATAGTAGTCTACCATCATTGGAAAGAAAGAGAAGTAAGGACCCATTCAGGCTCCTCCTCGCCATTTCAAGTTTATTGACCGCACAACCAAAGACAAGAGGTTTGAAGGTCTCCTTTCCGAATGGTTTACCTATTCATAGTTTGTGCTTTCTAAATTCCTTTAATGTATGTTGTTCTTTTTTTTTTTTTTTGGATGTATGTATGTATGTTCATCTTTCCCTTTTTATATTTTTTGGGTAGGTTGTATTATATCTCAATTGAATGTTGTAAATTGAATTTTCCAAAAATAGGACAATATATTTGCAATTTATCAAAAAAAAACTTTAGCTTCGGTATTTTTATAGCGGTTTCAGCTCGAAACATTTGGAGAGTTTGGTAAGAAGTGTACCAATAAGGATCACAAACATATAGAGCAGTGTATTTAGTTCCAGACTGCCTCACGATGTTAACAAGCTCAGAGATGATCTCACCTGCAGAAAGTTAACTTCTTTTTTGGTTTTAGAAAGTTAGTTAAAACAGAGTATCTAAATGATATACTAATACTTCTTTTGTAAATGTGATTAGTCCGCTTACGATTTAAATGTGATTGGTGAGATTGAATTGATGATTCAGATTCTGTTCCTCCACAGTTTCAGAAATATATGGGACGAAATGCGAACTTAATAAAGATGTATAAACAAACCGAGATTTGATTTGAAGAAAATGTCAGAAGACTGTAAACCACTCCGCCTATGAACATGTACTAATTTTAATAACACTATTTTAGGCGCGGAAACATTGTGTTTTCTCTGTTTTGATTGTGAAAGCCTTTTCTATTGTCGGTTGATACACTTCCACAAGTGACGATAAAGTAAAATCATCTTCTCAACCCTTTTTAATGAACCAAAATTTAGCATAAACAAAGTACGGGATCCAACCATAGACTCAAAAATACGAAAAAAAGATAGAAATGGCAAATAAAATGCAAAATGAGTGGGGAAGAAGAAAGATTCAATCTTTGGCAGCTACAACACAACACCCCAAACATAAATTCAATATCCGAAAGGTTTCCATGGTCTCAGAACAGCTTTTACCTAACATCAACCAGCTCGACATCGAACACCAGCCAAGCATTAGGAGGAATATCGCCACCAGCACCTTTCTGGCCATACCTGCGATTCAGAAAAATATCAACATTACCATCAAGAGTTAAAAACAAAGGTCTAAACAATCGGAAACACATAAAGAAAAATCATGATTTGCAATTAATTTACCCCATTGATGGAGGAATTGTAAGCTTTCTTTTGTCACCAACACGCATGCCTGTAATATTCAAAAAAACTTAACAAACCAACATTTTCAACACACTGAATAAACCTCTAAGAAAGAAATTAAGGTTTTACCATTAACGCCAACATCCCAACCCTTAATAACTAGTCCACAGCCTGCACATTACAAAAACGCACAAGTATCATAAAATGTAATTACCAATCAATATCCAAACATAATATTTATTGCACATCTAGTTAAAACACCAACCTAGACGGAACTTAAAACCTTTGAGGTTGCAATCGAACTGCTTCCCATTCTTCTGAAGCTTTCCAATGTAGCGGACATTAACCTGCAGTTCAATACAATAAACAAACCTGTTACATTGTCTACGTCACATATATGCAGTAATCATTTATGTATCACTGTTATGTGCACGAACCGTTGCTCCAGGAACTGCTTTCTTGCCGTTGGGTTTACCCATGGCTATCTCTTCAACAATGAGCCCATTTGGGTAAGTCCGCACAGAAGACTTGGAGTTGACTTTCTTCTCCTCAGATATTGGATCTGGTTTTTGTTTCTCAACAGTGGTTTTACTCTCCACAGTAGCTTCCTCATTTGCGTTCTTCTTTTTCTTCTTTTTGTTTTTCTTCTTAGCAGATGTGTCTGGGGTCTCGGAGCTTTCAGCCCTGCAATAATACCAGAAAAGAAACGGCATAGAGTCTTGTTAGATGAGAAAAGGTCTGAGAGAAAAAACCATTGAATACTTGACACAAAGCATTCTTAAATTGCGACTTAATGATTTCGAATATTCATTCAATCATCTACTACACGGATGCATGAACTCTCGAATCAAAAAAAAAAACATGGAGTGGATGCATGAACTCTCAAATCAAGAGATGGGAGTTCTCACATGGCATTGTTTACAGTTCCAATTGGAGTCTGAATTTGTTCAGCAGCTTCTTCGTCTTTATTCTTTTCTTTCTGATTTTTCTTCTTTTTATTCTTGTTTGCACTGCATCAAGTTTTAGAAACAACTTCAAATACTTGCTATGTTCACTATTTCCTCAGCATCAGCAGAGATCAAATAGAAGCGTACCTTTCTTGTACACCATCTTGCTCAGAAGTCTTGGCCTTGCGTTTTTTGTTGCTGCCTTGTTCATCATCACCTATCTTATTCTCTGGTTTATGCACTTTTTCTTTGAGAATAGGGAAACCGTCTTCATCTTCGCTTTCCAGAACTGGAACATGCGAACTAGCTTTGGCAATGATTTGTTTGTTTGCATTCTCGTCTTGACTCTTCTTCTTGGGTCGTTTAGTCTTATTATCCTTAGCAGGTTCCTCTTCATCTTCTATCTCCTCAATTACAACTAGCAAAAAAACATCATTCAGCTTTAGTATAACAACACAGGAAAGGTAACAAATCATACAGCATTCTGTATATATATAATAAATACAAATGTAGAAAAAAATTCAAAAAGTACCTCCGCTGTTAGGGACAGAAGAATGTGGATACATTTCAAGATCACTATCAAGGAAGTCGTCAAATTCATCCATTTCATCATCTTCACTGTCATAGTCAGACGACTCACCTGACTCACCGATATCGATACCATCTCTTATATTGTCGTAATGAAAACTCAAAGAAAATTACCAGGCACTATAATAAGAAACTATCATTTGTTACGGAAATAACTAATAAAATGAAAGGATACGAATCATCATCTTCATCCTGGTCATATTCTTCTTCATATGCCTCCAAGTATCCAGACAGATGAATGCTTCTGTCACCCGTCACGGAGAATACAACTGACTCATCATCATCGTCAAATTCAAGATTCAGAGGGCAAGATTCGGTTTTGTTCGGCAATAACGAACACAAGTAGACGGGAGTCTTGTCTCCTATAGAACACTGAATCACACTCTTCTCTTTGCCCAAACCTGCGCCTAGAGTTGCCTGAAGAATGGCAGTACACATCAACAGATAAATACAAAGATACAATTAAATTCCTAGCAAATCTGTACATATAGCCGCTCTGTTACTGGTTGAAGAACAAGATAATACCTGCGTCAGGTGAAGTTTCCCTTGTTCATCTTTCGGACGATAAGCTTGAGGTTTCCCAGGTTTCACTTCAAGTCCTGCATACGACAAAAACACACACACAATCAGAGCAGAGAATTAGAGTATTGGGAAATCAAGGAACTGCGAGACCTTGACCAACAAAATCAATCCCCAAAATTCATATTGCCTCAATCGAAGACAGAAACTAACCCCAGAAACCCATTTTCGGCTAGATTTCGATAAATCCTTTTCAATCGAAGCGGCAATTTGTTCTACAGAACTAGGGTTTTAGCGCACGCTTTATATAAGGCGTTTTCTAAGATCACTGATAATTGAGATTACGGTTTAGATCAAATCCGACCGTTTGTCCACCCGAACCGGGTAGTTTCGGTCGGTCGGTCTTTCTTTTTGTTTTTTTATAAAAGGGTAGTTTTGTAACTTACATATTTTCGCGTGGCGGTCTACGCGCCGTCTCAATTGATGAAATCTCAGACGGCTTAGATGGATCTGGATTGTTTGGTAATAAGAAAGCAACGATTAATTAACATTAAATTCGTTTTAACTTTTAATATGTCCGGAATGATCAATTAAAAAACTTCACTAAAAATATAGCTAACCTTTGTTAATTTAATTTGCAAAATTTATTATCCTTCACTGCTGTGGGTTTCGCCTGAATCTCTGAGCTCGCATTACGAACAGAACAGCAAGGATCGGATGATTGCTCGTCTCTCACATATATTTCCCGAGTTTTAAGGTTCGTTTCCATGTTGGATCTGTCTCATGAAGAGATAAAACACCTTTGGATCTTACTTGGTTTAACAGGATTTAGACTGTTAATTTGTGTAAATAGATGAATGTTTCAAGGTTTTCCATAGAAGTTTGTTAGACTATTGATTAATTTAGTGTACTTTTTATCGCTGGCGTAATTGATGATTTTGTTTGTTATTTCCCCTTTAGTGTGGCTGCTCATAGTGTTGTTCTTCAGATTCCAGTGCTTTTGTTCCCGAAGAAGGCGATTGGAGCAATCTCAACCGTAATCCAGTGCTTCATGGTCAAAATTCCACATTGAAGAATGTTGATTGTAGCTTATCAGCTATAAGCACTGTAGGAAAGTCATGGCTCTGGGCTCTCCTAGAGTTTCTACATTAGGCGCTGGGTTTCCTCGGAAGGTGTCTACAATTGCAATTGCTATCGGTGGACTGGCATCATTCTTTGTTTTTGGATTGTTGCTTTGTCTTTCATACCCAGTCACTTCCTCAGTTAGTAGCTTATTTTATGGAATAGGGACTCCTCAACAAACTGAATTCCCTTTATCTTTGAGTAACCAGACCTTAAAAGCAGATCTTCTCAAGAGTAGCGACATCAATACTTTAGATAAGAATCTGACTTCTGATTCTAGCTCAGGCTCAATTAATACAAAGATACCACTGCCAGTTATCGATAGTGATAGGAAGTTGGAGACACCCTTTACACAAGAAAAAGAGACGAATAAGACTGATGTTGGATCAGGTGAAGGTGAAACCAAGGTTGGAGACACTCCAAGTGCTTCATCTCCTCCGCATGATGACTCTCAAACTGCTTCAGCAGAAACAGGTACTGTTCTCTCAAATACATTAGTTTCCATTAACATCTAGCTTTTGTCTTATTTTGGAACATGTTGATATATATGGTTAAAAAATTGAAGAAAACTAGTATGGGAATGTTATACTTTGCGGAATGTTATACTTTGGGAATGTTAAAAAATTGAAGAAAACTAAGTTTCTGATAAGCTTTGCGGAATTTCAGTTGCTCAACATGTATCTAGCCTAACACTGAATGTCAGTTTTTTTTTGTATGTTGGTTCGAAAGTAATTAGTAGCGGTTGGGTTTGTAAGAATGTCTTGGCATATTGTTTTAGGGTCTTTTCGGTCAATTGGTTGAGATTTTCTCTCTGGTTTGGTTAATTGGAATAAGAATAGCAGTTCCATAGCTTTGTTATTCACTTCTATCAAATAGTTAGACCTCAGTTTTTGCTTCTCAGGCTTTTATTAGTTTGTCTCTCACTCGAACCTTTGACTCTTGTAGAGTGTGATTTGTATCATGGTAGCTGGTTTTATGATCCTCGGGGACCTCTGTACACGAACAACTCTTGCCCCGTCCTGACGCAGATGCAGAACTGCCAAGGCAATGGAAGACCTGACAAGGGATATGAGAACTGGAGATGGAAACCATCTCACTGTGAGCTTCCTCGTTTTGATGCCAAGAAATTTCTTGAGCTTATGAAAGGCAAGACACTAGCTTTCATAGGAGATTCAGTAGCTCGTAATCAGATGGAATCCATGTTATGCCTTCTTTGGCAGGCAAGTAATTCTTCTCTGGTTAATTTGTCTCAGAGGATTCAATTAATGGAATGTATCAACTTATATATTGCTCATTACAGGTTGAAACACCAGTCAATCGTGGGAGCAAAAAGATGCAGAGATGGTATTTCAAGTCATCATCGGTAATGATAGCCCGGATCTGGTCATCTTGGCTCGTCCATCAGTTCGACGAAAAATTTGATTACTCTCCTGAAGGTATCACGAAACTAAAGCTGGATCTTCCTGATGAGCGAATAATGGAAGCTATCCCGAAATTCGACGTGGTTGTCCTCTCATCAGGACACTGGTTTGCAAAGCAGTCTGTGTACATATTAAATGACGAGATTGTGGGAGGACAATTGTGGTGGCCAGACAAATCGAAATCCATGAAAGTCAATAACGTGGACGCATTCGGAATATCAGTCGAAACAATCCTAAAGTCCATGGCTACACACGCAAACTACACTGGTTTGACCATTGTGAGAACATTCTCACCTGATCACTATGAGGGTGGTGCTTGGAACACAGGTGGTTCATGCACCGGGAAAGTAGAACCGATCCTTCCAGGGAAGCTAGTGAAAAACGGTTTTACGGAGATAATGCACGAGAAGCAAGCGACAGGGTTTAACCAAGCCTGGGATAAAGTCGCGGATAGCTTGAAGGTTAAGTTAAAGCTGATGGATATTACAGAGGCTTTTGGGTATCGACATGATGGTCATCCTGGTCCGTACAGGAATCCGGACCCGAACAAGGTCACTAAAAGGGGACTGGATGGACGGCCTCCGCCTCAGGACTGCTTACACTGGTGCATGCCGGGACCCGTGGATACGTGGAACGAAATGGTCTTGGAGCTCATAAGGAGAGATTTGGAGGGTGGAAAAAGGAAAAGCTCATCATCTTGACTTGGTTTGAAACTCAGGGCAGAGAATATTATTACAGGAGTTATACTATTGGTCTGATTTTTAATTACTGATATAACCAATTATACAGTCACTTGTAAATGGTGTCAGCCACGGTGAGGTAGAATTAGGATTGTTTCTGGTCGTCTTTGTTCCACCCCACTTTTTTCTTCGCTTATGTCTGACTCTTGAAATTGAAAGTTATTTTTCTCTCTTTTCCTTTTACGTTTATGATTTGCGAGTTATGTGTTGAGGTTTATTCATACGATGGACGTAATCTGCACAAATTACATGCTTCGAAATGAAAAGTTCTAAATAATGCTAGTAACGAGTTGGTACAATTCAAGAACCATGTATTTTACTTTTTTTTTTTTTTTTAGTCATCTTTGTAATATTCTACGTTTTTAGCATATGAACAAAACATTAAAATCTTTATAAGTAAAAAACAAAACACTAAGGGGGTATTGGATCTGACATTTGAGAGGATTTTAAGTTTTTTTTCAAATCTTTGGTTATTGGATTGACATTTGTAAAACCTCTTCCAAATCCTAGATTATTGTAATGAGATTTATACAAATCCCTTCAAATCCTAGGTTATTGGAGAACTGAGATTTCATTAATTAGTTATACAAAAAAGGATTTGAGATTATTTGAAAGAGAACTGATAATTAAAAATAAGGGATTTCAAATACCACCTCATTTGATGGTATTTGACAAAATCCCTTAAAATCTCTGTGATTTAAAATAATTCCAAATCCTTATTCCAATAACCCCACCTAAAATCCCAAATAGAAAAATTGAAGCAGCATTTGCAAGTTTTGACAGTGAAAAATGACCACAGCCGAGAGCCAATAACGATCTAGAGAACTAAAGAGATTTGAATTTCTCAAATAATTTTCCTATGAAGCAAAGCTTGGAAGATTTTCGCAATAAAATCCACAATTTTCTTCTTCAACGTCTCAGTGAAACTTATTCGAAACAATAATAAACGCCTTAAAACGGTATTGATAGCCCGGATCTGGTCATCTTGGCTAGTCCATCAGTTTGAGTGGTCGGTTTGATTTAAAAACCGGTCTATAACAATATCAAGGAATTTAATAAAATGGGGTTTAGGGTTTTGAAGATTAGAAGCGTGAATTTTTGTCGTCCAACTCTTCTTTCTCGTTAAAATTCGGCTTCGATGATGGCAATTTAGTTTCAGAAAGGTATTGAAAGTTAGTGTATGAGTGAAGAATTGACCGTTCTTCCCTATTTTTATCCATTATTTCTGCAATTTTCGCGAATCTAGTCTTAGCTTCAGATTTCTTGTGTTCGGGTTAGACATAATCTCAAATGTTTATATGGAAAAAAATTTCATCTACATTACCCTCATCTAATCCACTATATCTTTCTAATAGAGTTTGACTAATTTACCTTTAATGATGATAAGTTTTCATCTCTTCTCTCATTAAATTCTCATCTCTTTCACTTCTCAAATTTTTTCTTAAAAAAACAAGAAACAAGAAACGCGACCCATTTGTCCTCTGTCGACGTCACGTTCACCGCCGTTGCACCGCCGAAGCTGCATTGAGGTCCAAAATCGATGTTCGTTTGGTTGCAAGGAATCTTTGCTGTAAATTTTGGGGATTTTGGGAAAATTTGAGTTTTAGGGATTGGAAACTAGGAGAAATGATAGATTGAATTGGATTTCATGTACATTTGTGTTTAACGAATGTTTCTGGGTTGAATATGCACATTGGTGTTTAACGAATGTTTCTGGGTTGAATATGACTCTATATTGGCTACAAATGCATTACATTGGTTGAATCATAGTGAATTATAAATTTTTGTAATCTCAAAACCGACTGAATTTGGGTTCTGCCTTAAAAATACAACTAGTAAAACTGGTAATACTGAGAAATGATGTATAACTGATAAAACTAGTATATAATTGGAAACAACTATAGTATAACTAAGAACAACTAGTGTATTACTGTAGACAACTGTTGAAAACTATGGTATAACTTTGGAAAAAAAAATTTTTTTAATAAGTTTTTGGTATTGGTTTAGCAAGATAAAATGAGTAACAACATCACCATATATTATAAATACGAAAGTTGTATCAATAGTCTAGTGTCGAAGATATCTATTGAAGAGAGAAAAATATCAATGGTAGAAACTAGATTATACAAGAAGTTTAGGTTAGATGAAAATAATATTAAATTGTAATTCAATTATATTGCTAGATTGACTGGGTGTAAAGAAAAGTAGTATATCTTAATACTCAAATATAAAAATAATGTTATATGTTATAATACATGTAACGAGTCAGCGCGGGTTACCGGATTTTCATGCGGATCTACTATTAACCTGGAATCAATAATTAGAAATTTGGAATTGACTAAATCTGGTCACACGTGCTTAATGAAAACATTATTGGGCTAATTGAGAATAACCCAATAACAATAACAAGAAAGCATTACTCTTTTTTTTGTTTTGTTATTGAGATACCATTTTGTTTTTACGTGGGTTAAACTTTCATATACTAGCTATAAAGTAATTTTATCTTTAAGAACTCATTTAGGATTGAATAAAATAAATGAAAACCAAACCTTCAATTTTTCTAAATTTTTTTTAGAACTATGCTAGAGTTCTATACGTTAATTTCTTTTGATATTGATAGATATAATTGGTTTAGAAAAAATCATCTAAATTACCAAAACAGCTATAAACCATCGACTAAACCATATTTTAACATTAATATTTTTTTGGTTATGTTTATGAACCATACTGTTGATGGTGGGGTTCTACCACTTATCAATAGTTTGACAATAATTGAGGTTTGGTTCCTACCGACCTTTCTCTAATAACTTCTCGGATTATAAGTTCCGTCAACAGGAATATTAACCCTCGGCCCAGATGACCGAGGGATACCTCGGTGAAGAATGATCGAATTTAGTGTCCGAAGCAGGGGTGTAAACAACATCGTCCTAAGCGGAAGTCTAAAGCTCGGACAAAATAAGATCAAATCTTATCATAGATTCTCTAGTCTTGGAAAAATGGAAATATTCCATTTTTCCGAGGTTAGCCCATGGGCTTACAAGACCGACTATTAATGATATATAAATACATACCCCCTTCACTAATAAGATCGATTCAAAATCGGGAAGAAAAATTACTAGATCACGTAGGTTTAAATACTTCTCTTTGATAAAGTTAACTCGGCATTCCGAGTTAACACCTTTATAATTCAGATCATTAATAAAGTTCTTCTTTCCGAGGCTTCTTTTTTCTTTCTTTACTGAATACTTTTCCAAAAATGAACCCCTCTAATTACAAATAATTAGAAGTTGAACCCAATATCAACAGTCGAGAGCAAGGAAAAGCTTTTTGTTGAATCTAGTCAGAATTTACAACCATGGGGATACAATTTGGATTTGAGAACTGGTTAAAAATTTCCTAGTAAGAATGTTGTAGTAGAGTTGGTCATAGAGACACATTTGTTAACTCTATCGGGTATGCTATAAAAATAATCTGATATTAGCGATGGGTGGAAAAATATGGTCAACGAATTTTGGCAAGTACGAGCATCAAATATCACAAAATCGGATGGTTTCTCGATTAGAACGTACATGAAGATGCACACAAGCAACCACATTAGTCAAAGTGAAGAAGGCATCGTGAAGAGGAGAAGATCAATACATTTAGTTGCATCTATTGTGAGTGAGCAATATTCTGGAAAACACGAGACTCCAACTCCTAGAGTCATCATGGAACTTGTGAAGAGTAAAGTTGATGTAGAGATAGCATACTCCACGGCTTTGAGAGGGAAAAATATAGCAATTTGTGATATGCGTGGTAGTCCGGAAGATAACTACAAGATGTTGTATTATTATTTGTATGTGTTAGAGGAGCTGAATCATGGTACGAAAAAATTGTGGAACTGGATAAGGTGGAAAAATTCAAGTACTTATTCATAGCTTTGGGAGCTCGCATTCATGGGTTTCAGTTCATGAAGAAAGTGATTATGGTACAACTATGCATGATTAGTATTAGTTAACTTTTGAAAGTAATTATGTTTTGTTATTTGAAAATCAAACCTAATCAATTGATGAAATCAGTTAATTTAGTTAGAACTAGATTTTATATGTTATACAAACTGTTATACAAACGTAAGAATTAACAAAACATGAACTTTCTTAGACAAAGTAAAAATATATTTGACCAACATTTCATTATACTTTTAAAAATACATTCTAAGGGAGAATCAACTTGTTAAGTGAAATGTACAAAAATATAATATTCAAATTTATCGTTGTATAGAACAATGAGATTCATATGAAAAATCAATTAAATCAACTCTAATACTAAAAAATATAAGTTTTCGTTGGTGTAACATTAATTTAATTGCAAAGTTAATATTTCAAGATTTTGTATAACTAAATACCTGGTATAACTAAGTATTTTTTTTTTAAAATAGAGCCATAGCCATTATCGCAGGGAGCTCGCATAGTCAAAATTTTGGTGGGAAATTAAAATTTTTGGTGCCAAATCGAAAATTCAAAATTTTTGGTTTTAGATCCCATCTCAAACTCTCAAACAATTTCACTTATTCAACTAACAAACTCTATCTCTCTCTCTAATAATTGACGCTCTCTCTCTCTCTAAGAACTCTCATACTTCTCTCTCTCTCCTTTTCTCTTCCTTTCTTAACGAGATCCAAATGGATTCTAGCTATCACTACACGGACAAGTTTTTCATTGACGCATACGAGGAGGAGAGGAGGGAAGATAAGAGGCACAACAAGGAAATGAAGAAGATTAAAGACCATTACGACATGTTGGGATTCATTTCCGACGCCGAATATGAGATTCCCACAAAATGCCTGTGTGGTGGATCTATCACACACGATGTCTCTCCAAATCCAAAGTTTAAACATGATTTCGATACTTTACCGGGCAGTAGGTACTTCACCTGCACCAAATTTTAGGTAAAATTTCAGTTCTAGGTTTTTTCTGGGTAAAACTAGGTCAAATTATTTGGATGTTCTTCGGATGTATAATTGGGACTACTAGGTATAACTACATGCAAGTTCTTTGGAGGTTTAACTGGGATGTGGTTTTTTTTTGCTAGGATGATGGACTCCACTTTGGTCAGCCATGGACTTTCAGTGTCGCAAGAGAAATCGAAGCTACTTCGGAAGGTTCAAGAGCAGAGCAAGACTGTTGATATTGGGTTCAACTACTATTGATTTATAATTAAAGGTGTTCGTTTTTTGGAGTAAGTTATGTAAATAAGAAAGACAAAAGATTCCTCGGAAAATAAGTATTATTATTGATATCGGTTAGAAGGGTGTTAACTCGGAATGTCGAGTTAACTTTATCTAAGAGAAGTATTAAACTTAGGTTTGCTAGTAATTCTTCTCCCTGATTCTGAATGTCGATTTTAGTGAAAGGGGGTATGTATTTATATGCCTCTGTAGTTGGTTATCTAAGCCCATGGACTAATCTCGAAAATATAGAAATATTCCATTTTTCCGAAATCAGGGAATTTGTGATAAGATTTGATCTTATTCTGTCTGAGCTTAGACTTCGGCTTTGGACGAAGTAGTTTATAGTCCCGCTTCGGACACTAAAATCCAACCATTATTTACCGAGGTATCTCTCGGCCATCTAGGCCGAGAGCTCTAATCCTATTGAATGAGCTTATTGAGATTGCAAGTCACTCGATGATGTAAGCTGTGTGGGAGCTGGAGCAATGACACACGAAGTACTACACCATAGACTGCGTGCGAGATCAATGGAGAAGATTCTAGATTGCGGACATCAAGGGTGATGTAATCTGAAGATTCTCGAGATCAGAGATTGACAGCAATCAAGGATTTGGAGCAGAATCAAGAATCCTTAATTTAAGGAATCAAGACAATCAATGATTAAGAGGAGGTTAAGGGATTTCCGATTTTTGCAAGAAAAGGAAACATAGGAAATTACTCTACCTATATAAAGAGTCGAAGACCTGTGTATGAGGGTCATCACTTCACAAGTTGTAATAGCGAGGGAAAGATCTAAAGCTAAGGGCTTAAAACACAACATAGGGCTTAGATCATTTGAGAAAGATCTATAGCCAAGGGTTTGTAATAGAACATAGGGCTTTGATCATCTGGGAGATTAGGGAGTGCGTTCTTTTGTAAGAAGAGCGAATTGATATTACTTGTAAGTGTATCATAAGAGTTTCTAATCAAAGTATATTCTTTGTAGAGAAACTACTCTGTGCCATCTCGTGTCCTACTGTGTGATTACAGTGTTGGGAATGTCCTGCAATCATTTGTACTTACTCTAATATAGTTGTAGTGTCGAGATTAGACAGTCATATGATACTGAGTGATTATAACGTTTTGCTAGAAGCCACTTATAATCTATGGGTTATGAACTCATTGCGAGTAACATATGATCCTACAGGGTCACACATCTAAACAAATTGGATGTATTATATTGGGATTAATCATTAGTGCAATGATCAAGTTGATGCATATTTGATATGCATAAATTATATGTTTCTGCGGAGTGTTTCGATCGACACAATGGTTGACTTAATTAATTGTCGGTTTAACCCGATAAGTTAATTAGGTTTTCCTGTCCCATATATATGTTAGAGAGGCACGACTTTTCCTTCTAACCTAAGTTGTAGTCGCCTTAAGAAACATAGAAATCCCGAGAGCTTCCAAGAGAGATTTGATCTTTCTCTGGCACTAGCATCCCGACTTTCCAGTTTGTGTGCGTGTGGATACCAGTAGAGGCGCAACACTTGAGGCGCAACACTTGAGGCGCTCCTTGATCTCGATATCCTGATTCATTCCGCTGCTCGAAACTCCAGGTATACTCGAGATCCGATCTAATGATTCAATTGACACATGATCCGGGCTATAATATTTGTTCTAGAGATTATTAATATGATTAAAATCCTGATCAATATCCAACAGTGGTATCAGAGCCTAGTGTTTCTATTGAATCTGACTGCGTGCTTAATGAATTATGTGAATTCAAGTTGATATATAAAAGTTGTTTATAGGAAAGCATGCTAGAATTTGATGACAATTCGTGTTTTTAGGGTTTCTGGGTTGTCGGTGTCGACCGACACAGATCTTGTGTCGATCGACACACTCCCAGAACCGCTTAAAAACTTAAGGTTTCGATCCAATGATCGAACTTCCCTGAACAACTTGTGTCGATCGAGACAAAGGTTGGATCGACCGACACAAAGGTTTTGTCGATCGACACAAGCCTTTTATCGCGATTGGTTCAATTTGATTGGATTGGTTTTTTACGATTGGCTCTGTTCAGGTTGTTCAGGTTGTAGTGTCGAGCGACACAGGCTTTGTTCAGACAATCTCGAAACCTAAACCCATTTTCTAGAATAATTAAAACTTAATTGAATTGATTGTTTTAATTAAAACCTTTTAGAATACATATTTGATATGTATTAGTTCTGTTTCCCAAACTAATATCAAGTATTCTTGATGTCTTTCCAATCTTGTCAAACTGTCAAGACTCATTTCATTGAGCGATGGGCTTGCCAAAGCAAGGTGTCCACAATTACATGAGTAAGGCAGATGGTAATCGTTGCCGTGTGACTTAAGAGATTGGTTTACTTGACTAAGCCATCAAAACGGTTTTGGGCTTAGAGACATAGGAGTGAATTAGACATGAAATGTATAATCCACGACCAAGAGTTACATTGGATGTAATTAGCAAAAGTTGTTGCTTACCTAGATAGCTAAGATTTGGGCGATGAGCCAAAGCTCATTCAAGTTTTAGTGAAGTATAGATCTTGGATTGTTATATTCAAATTGAGGAAACATTGTTTTGAATATAATGTGAGTTTTCTTAATGGTTAAGATTTCTCATTTCTTGAACATCATTTTCCTTTCTTTTGATTCAGCTATGACCACTCCTTCTCACAATACTTTCTCCCTCCGATCCGTCCTTGAGAAGGACAAGTTAAAGGGATCCAATTTTCTCGATTGGTATCGGAACTTGAGAATTGTTCTCAAGCAGGAGAAAAAAGACTATGTCCTTGTAAAGATTCTTCCTGATAAACTGAGACGCAATGCCACACATGCAGAGAGGGATGCTTGGAATAAGCACTATGATGATGTGTTCGATGTGAATTGTCTCATGCTGGCTACAATGAACTCGGACTTGCAGAAGCAATATGAGAACGTGGAGTCGCCAATTGAGATAATCACTAGCCTGAAAGCGATGTTCCAGGAGCAGGCACGAACTGAGAGATACCAAACGGTTAAGTCTCTCATTAAGTGCAAGCTACCAAAGGATGGTCCAGTTAGTGCACATGTCACTAAGATGATGGGTTATATTAATAACCTAGCGAAACTGGACAGTCCCATCAGCCAAGAGTTGGCTACTGACATCATTATGCAAGCACTGTCGTCGAGTTTTGATCAGTTTGTTATGAACTATAACATGAACAACTCGACGAAGACATTGATTGAGCTGCATGGTATGCTCAAGACAGCTGAGCATAACATCAAGAAGGGTAAGAGGTTTGAGAAACCAAATAAGGACAAGGAAAAGGCAAGGCGGTCCAGATTGTGAATCAGAACAAGCTTGAGCCCAAACCCAAGTCTAGCCCTTCTGATGCTTATAAGTGCCATTACTGTAACGAGACTAGGCATTGGAAGAGAAATTGCATGAAATACCTGGAAGATTCTGAAGAGATAAAGAAGATGTACGAGACTTCTTCTTCAGGTATTTATGTTATAGAAGTAAATGTTACTACTCCAAGTTCTACCTCATGTGTATTGGATAGTGGTTGTGGTGCTCATATTTGTATGAATATGCAGGACGTAAGCAACAGTAGAACTCTGGAGAAGGAGGCAAGTGGACCTGCACGTTGTGAATGGAGCAAGAGTTGTTGCATTAGCCGTAGGAACATTTCATTTGTCTACGAAGCCTCTCAGCCTGTTCAGGAAGAGGAGCGGTTGGATCTACGAAGAGTCGTAGTATCTACACCTGTGATGCCTGAAGTTCGCAGATCTGAAAGGATTCATCATGAGTCCGAGAGATATGGATTTCTCGTGACTAATTGTCATGATCTATTGATCGTTGACAATGACAAGTCTGCGAATTTTGAAGAAGCAATGATGGACCCTAACCCGAAAAGGCCGTTAGATCCGAAATGGAATCCATGTCAGAAAACAAAGTATGGACATTGGTGAATTTACTAGATGGTGTTAAAACCATTAAGTGTAAATGGGCTTTCAAAAGGATAATAGACATGGATGGTTATATACTGATATACAAAGCTAGATTGGTGGCTAAAGGTTTCAAGCTAATTCATTGTATGACTATGAAGAAACATATTCCCCAGTTGCTATGCTTAAGTCCATTCGGATTCTCCTAGCAACTTCCGCTCATTATGATTATGAGATTTGGCAAATGGATGTAAAAACAGCTTTCCTTAATGGAATTCTGGAAGAGGATGTGTACATGACACAACCTGAAGTTTTCATAGGTCCTAAAGATGCTAGGAAAGTATGTAAGCTTCATCGATCCATTTATGGATTGAAGCAAGCATCTCGGAGTTGGAATCTTCGTTTTGATGAAGTGATCAAAAGGTTTGATTTTGTCAGAAACGAAGAGGAACTGTGCGTTTACAAGAAGACTAGGTGGGAGCACAATTGCATTTCTCATACTGTATATAGACGATATACTTGAGAATCTATAGAGAAAGATTAAATAAGGTAATTGGACTGTGTCAAGATATCTTATATTGATAAAGTCTTACACATGTTCGAAAAGCTATGTCGATCGACACAAAGGGTTATGTCGGTCGACACACGAGTCGATACCAATCTGATCCCGGTGAAAGTCACTGGACAGTTGTCAAGAACACCTCCAAGTATTTGAGAAATACTAAGGAGAAATTCTTGGTGTACGGAGGAAGTGATGAGCTTGTGATGAGTGGCTACACGGACAAAGATGATTTTCAGTTATAATCTGGATACGTTTTGTCTAATCAACGGTGCAGTTAGTTGGAAGAGTTCCAAGTAGGGCACCATAGCAGATTCCACTACCTAAGAAGAAGAGTCTTGGTGCTGTTATAGGCATTAGAATTCTTAAGATGTGATTTTAATGTTAGTGGGAGCTGTCTATGTTGTGATGTTCATCTAAACATACATTTGGTTATGTTTTGGAATGAAATTTGTTTCATATATTATTTGATTATTGGATAATTAAATAATAGTCCCAAAGTAATTTATGGCATTCTTATAAGTCATCAAGTACGTGACTTGATCATGAAACCTTATAAGCGATAGATGACATAAATTATCTGAGTCCCTTGTCAAGGTTATTGAAGTGGACATTAATAACCGCGAGAGACTAGTATGTGAGGTGACTGATGACTAAGTTTTATGGATTCATTAATAGGAGTATTAAAGTCAATCACATGGATATGTGTTAGAGAA
Source organism: Euclidium syriacum (assembly GCA_900116095.1). NCBI lineage: Eukaryota > Viridiplantae > Streptophyta > Magnoliopsida > Brassicales > Brassicaceae > Euclidium > Euclidium syriacum. Next base: position 1,288,694 of record FPAK01000013.1, read on the forward strand.
CACAGTATCGGACATGACCCGCTATGAGAACTTCTCATTGCGACTATAGAGTATAGTCCTTAGACCTGAGTTCATCATGCTTTCTTGCATATGAATTGGTCCGCTTTGACTTTGTCAAATGTCAGCCGTAACAGGTGACTATAAAGGCATTGATTGGGCGTATCATGAAGTGTGTAAGGAACAGGGATGGAACAAGATGAAATTTGTCCCTCTCATATAACGGGAGATAAATATCTCTGGGCCTATCGAAGATTTGATACTGAGAAATGTGTGGCCGCACTCAAACGAGGTGATTGTCAGTCGTTTGTCTTATCAGTACAAATCAGAGTTTAATAAATAAGATCTAGCTTGATAAGGGTGACACGAGTTCTTGCCTTATGCTAGATCGAGATATAGCGACAAAGGGATTATAGGAATAGATGATTCCAGTACAAGTGGGAGATTGTTGGGAATGTCCTGCAATCATTTGTACTTACTCTAATATAGTTGTAGTGTCGAGATTAGACAGTCATATGATACTGATTGATTATAACGTTTTGCTAGAAGCCACTTATAATCTATGAGTTATGAACTCATTGCTAGTATCATATGATCCTACATGGTCACACACCTAACCAAAGTGGATTTATTATATTGGGATTAATCATTAGTGTAATGATCAAGTTGATGCATATTATATATGCATAAATTATATGTTTCTGCGGAGTGTGTCGATCGACACAATGTCTGGCCAGACCAATGCTTTTCGGTTTATGACTTAATTAATTCTCGGTTTAACCCGAAGCGGGGGTATCAACAACATCGTCCTAGGCCGAAGTCTAAAACTCGGACATTATAAGATAAAAATCTTATCACAGATTCCTTCGTGTTGGAAAATTGGAAATATTCCATTTTTCCGAGGTTAGCCCATGGGCTTACAAGACCGACTATTAAGGATATATAAATACATACCCCCTCACTAATAATATTCATTCAGAATCGGGGAGAAGAATTACTAAATCGCCTAGGTTTAATACTTGTCTTTGATAAAGTTAATTCGGCATCCCGAGTTAACACCCTTGTAATACAAATCATTAATAAAAGTCTTTCTCCGAGGTTTCTCTTTGTTTTCTTACTTTATATTTTTTCCAAAAACGAACCCCTCTAATTATAAAAAATTAGAAATTGAACCTAGTATCAACATTTGGCGCGCCAGGTAGGGGGTGACTTCTATTTAGTAAAACAAAGAGACCTCAAGAATGGAAAAAAGATATCGGTGTGATTCTCGATAGTTCGAGTTCCAAAGGAACTATAAAGAAGCGTATCCGAGAAATACCGAAGACTCGATCTATAAGCCCAGCCCCAACATATAATTCCTCAGCAGCCTTCAGAGACGCAGATCTCGAGCGAATTATAATTCCCCACAACGACCCATTAGTCATCCGTGTCTTCTTGGCTGGAAATCTCATGGAAAAGGTGCTCATAGATACTGGGAGTACGGTGAACTTATTAAGTTTAGAAACTATGAATCAGATAAACGTAGTATCTAAAGACATGGAGGTAAGAATAGAACCCATAACTTCCCTCCCGGGGAAAAGAGAAGTAGCGGTAGGAACCGCGGTTTATCCAGTATCAGTCGGAGTAGTCACTATGGACACTATCTTTCATGTGGTATCATGACCCCTCATATTCGACGCAATTATGGAGGTACCTTGGCTAACAATGATGGAGGCAATCCCTTCAACCTACCATAAGTGCCTCAAGTTTCCAACCCCACACGGTGTTTGTTCAGTCAAAGGAGACCAACGAATAGCCATAATTTGTTCCATGCCCCTGAAGAAGCAGTCACGGACAATCTCGCTAATCTTGGAACCAGAGAACCCCCACAACGAAAATCCAAGCTTATCAGTAGTTGGAGAATTAGATCCAAACATTTTCGAAAAAGATTCATACGAAAAAATATACGTCGACAAGGAAAATCCAGAACGATGTTTGACGATCGGAGGAAATTTGGAAAAAGAAACAAGAATGAAGTTAATCGACCTACTGAAGAAAAACAAAGGAAAATTCGCCTGGTCATCCGAGGACATGGTGGGGATCGATCCAAATGTAATATCACATCGGGTAAACGTGGATCCTATCCATAAACCGGTCAAACAAAAGAAGAGGAAGTTAGGACCGGAAAGAGCAGCAGCTGTCAACGAAGAAATAGATCGGTTTCTAGCGAAAGGCTCAATAACGGGAAATGGAGAATCTGGGTGGATTTCACGGACCTAAACAAAGCATGCCCAAATGATTGTTTCCCCCTCCCAAGCATAGAAAGACTGGTGGAAGCTACAACAGGAAACAAACTTCTCTCCTTTATGGACGCATTCTCGGGATACAACCAGATTTTATGATGCATCCGGACGGCAGAGAAAAAACCGCCTTTATCACAGACAGATAAACCTACTGTTACCGCGTAATGCCCTTCGGCCTGAAAAATGCAGGAGCAACGTATCAGAGGTTGGTCAATCGGATGTTTGCAGAAAAGCTCAAAAATACGATGGAGGTTTATATTGATGATATGTTGGTAAAATATCATGCGGCGTCCAAGCATTTCACTCATCTACAAGATTGTTTCGATATCCTGAATCGCTTTGGTATGAATTTAAATCCGGATAAGTGCACGTTTGCGGTTACTTCGGGGGAATTCCTCGGATATTTGGTAACAGAGCGAGGAATAGAAGCTAACCCAAGACAAATCAGTGCAATAAAAAATCTCCTGTCCCCGAAGAATTCAAAGGAAGTGCAGAGGCTCACGGGACGAATTGCAGCTCTGAATCGATTTGTCTCACGGTCAACTGATAAGTCTTTGCTCTTTTACAATCTCTTGAAAGGGAATAAACAATTCGAATGGAATAGCGAATGCGAAGAAGCCTTTCAAGATCTAAAAAGATACCTGTCGACCCCTCCGATTTTGAACAAACCCGAAGATGGATAACCCCTTTTTCTTTATGTTTCGGTATCAGAATCGGCTGTAAGCGGCGTGCTGGTCCGAGAAGATAGAGGAGAGCAAAAACCGGTCTTCTACGTAAGCAAGTCGTTGCTCGATGCGGAGACAAGATACCCAGCTCTAGAGAAGTTAGCATTTGCCGTAGTGATAGCAGCTCGGAAACTCCGACCTTATTTTCAGTCACATCCAATCGGCGTGATGACAAGCCACCCTCTCTGAACAATACTACACAGTCCCGGACAGTCGGGACGACTGGCAAAATGGGCTGTCAAACTTAGTGAATACGACATTGAGTATCGAACTAAAGCGACAATTAAATCCCAAGTTCTAGCTGATTTCTTGTCCGAACTACCTCCAGAAGTAATGACAATAACCCCCCAGAACGAGGGGTGGACCCTCTTCGTTGATGGATCTTCATCCAAATTCGGATCCGGGATCGGGATCTGGCTGAAGTCTCCAACCGGAGAGGTTTTAGAGCAGAGTTTCCGTCTAGCTTTTGAAGCATCGAACAATGAGGCAGAGTACGAAGCCTTGATCGCAAGACTTCGTCTTGCAAAACAATTAGGCGCTCAATATCTCTGAGGTTGCTGCGATTCTCAACTAGTAATTAACCAGTTAAGTGGTGAGTTTGAAGCAAAGAACGATCGAATGGAGGCATACATAAAGTTGGTGAAGCATTTGACCGAACATTTTGAAGAATTCGATTTAACACGGGTTCCACGGAGGGAGAACACAATGACAGACTCTTTGGCCGCTCTTGCAACAGCGTCGGATCCCCATTTAAAAAGAACAATTCCAGTCGAAACGATCGACCATCCAAGTATCAGCAATGACAAACAGCATACTTTGGCAATCGAAGACGCATAAGAAGAAGAGGTTCAACCAAAAATCCTTGGAGAAGATAAAGAAGACTGGAGAACACCAATTGTTCGTTATATTAATAACGGCGAGGTCCCATCGGAAAAATGGGCAGCACGCCGGCTTAAAGCTATGGCTGCCCAATATTTAATAATGGACGATGTTCTTTTTAAAATATCCGCCGGAGGATTGATGCTCCATTGCATTGGTAAAGAGGAAGCAAACGAAGTAATGACCTCCACTCATTCTGGTGAAGGAGGAAATCACTCGGGAGGAGGACTTGTAGCTGTTAAACTTCGGAGACTGGGGGTATTATTGGTCAACCATCATGGCAGATTGCGACAAATTTACAGCACGTTGAGAAAATGTCAAAGACATGCTCCCGAAATTCATGCACCAACAGAGTTGCTCATGGCCGCAGTACCTCCTTATCTGTTTATGCGATGGGTTATGGACATTGTAGGACCTTTTTCGAAGTTGACTAGCGGGAAACGTTTTCTCCTAGTCTTGACTGATTATTTCACAAAATGGGTCGAAGCAGCAGCTTATCCGAAGATTCAAAGCCGAGAGGTTGAAAGTTTTGTCTGGAAAAATAGTATGCCGCCATGGGATTCCTTACGAGATAGTGACGGATAATGTTTCACAGTTCATCTCAAATAATTTTGAAGCTTTCTGCGAAAAGTGGAAAATCCGCTTAAACAAGTCAAGTCCGAGGTACCCAGAAGGAAATGGACAAGCTGAAGCTACGAACAAAACGATCGTTGCCGGGACAAAGAAAAGACTTCTCGGGAAAAAAAGAAGATGGTCGGAAGAATTGGAAGGAGTATTATGGTCACACAGAACTACTCCTAGAAGTGCATCCGGACAGACCCCCTTTTCGCTTTCTCATGGGATGGAAGCAATGTCTCCTGCCGAAGTTTGGGTTCCGAGCCTGCCAAGAACCCTGACGATACATGAAACCGAGATCAACAATGCAAAGTAAAAAGAACGGAATGATGAAATACAGGAACTTCGGGACCACGCTGTACTTCGCATTCAAAACTACCAACAAATCGCTTCTCGATCTTATAAGAAGAAAGTCCGAGATCTCCCTCTCGATGAGGGAGACTTAGTTTTACGAATGGTACTGTTTGAAAACAGGAAAAAACATGGAGTTCGAAAGCTCGGAGCCAAATGGGAGGGTCCTTACTTAATAGAAACAAAAGTAAGACCTGGTGTTTATCGTTTGAAGACTATGGAAAGCGAAGATATTCCTCGGGCTTGGAATTCATTCCACCTGAAGAGGTACCATTGTACCGACGAGCCATAGAATCTTTGACAAAAAAAAAAAAAAAAAAAAAAACCTAGTGGGTTCGAACTACGGTTGGCTTGATCCCTCTTGGGTACGTAGGCAACTCTTCGGAGTACAGCTATAACAATAACAAAAAAAATCGGCGCCTTGATCACGTACTCGATAAAAGCGGTTATCCCTCAGCTGAAGATTTCTGAGCCTGATAAAGTAGGGCCGAGAGATTCTTAGGCAAAGTCGGGTCATTCCCGCATATTTAAAACCACTTCAAGTACTGAATTTGATAAAGTAGAATTCGGTATGACAGATAATGGTCGAGTATTTCTCGTTAAATCAATTTCTAAAAAAAAAGGAGAGAATGAAATGGTGAAAACTAAAATGTGACAAAGTAGTATTTAAGTTGAAATCATTAAATTCTTATAAATTCATACAAAGACAGAAACAACAAAATTTTTTTTATTACAAAGAAAGAAAAGTCCCATAAGGATTATGAACTCCCGGAGGTAACTTCATCTTAGCATCATTCGACCTTTGATGACGTCCGAAGTCTTGATGAAACAGAGGCGGAGCTTCTAGATCTGAGGGACTAAGATGGAAAGTGGAGAATTTATTCAACCGGTGATCGAGGTTGTGCAATTGAGAAAGCAATTCTTCTTTCACTATGGAAGGGATCGAGATCTTCTCCTTCTCGAACACCTTAATCAGATCGCATTTCCCCTTCACCTGATGAAATAAGTCAGTCAGAGAGTTACGAAGCCGGCTTGGGTCGACATATTTTCGAATATTTTCAAATTTACCCCTACATTCTCCGAGAGCATTTAGATGACCGAGTGTATGTTGAACAACGACATTACCTTATTTCCGGTTGGTCTGGAAGTCGATGGTTTAAGCTGACGAGCTTCTTCTAGTTCACGCTTCAAACGCCAAACTTCATTAACGAGCTTAGCGGATTTTTGTGCTTCTTCCGAAGCCATCCTACAAACAGCTGTGGAATCAAGAGAAGACTTCTCCACCATAAGTCTTAAACTCCTATTTTCTCTCCTCATCGCCGATTGTCTTAGCTCGGAATCCGACAGAAGACGGTTGAAATAAGCTGCCGTCTGTAAATAAGAAACAAGGGTCAGATAAAATTCGATAAAGAAGGAGGTATAAATAGTTATCAGACCTTAAAGAACAAAAAAGCCGCAGTTTGGATTAATGAATCCTTTTCATCTTCGGAAAGAAGAGGAAGAGGGCCGGATCGACCTCCAAGTCTGCTAAAGAGCTTCGCGCATTCCCTCTGGTCGAATTAAGGGACATTCTTTCCATAGGAGTATCAGAAGGAATGATGCGAGGATTAAGCTGAGGAACCATGTTGCGCCGGTTTCTTGTTGGTGGTCTCGGAAAGTGGCTTTGAGAGACTTGTTGGAGTAGAACTCGGAGCGAAAGAGCTTGGAGTTTTAGTTTTTGGCGGAGGCATGGCTTCGCGGATTTTATTTTTGTCCTAGGTTGGAACAGGAGGAATGCTGGCATCTCTTGTCGGAATGGCAGCATCCGAGGTTGTTGTTATTGGACTCTTCTCCAAACATGTTGGGTTCGGGTTCGTCTCAATGGCTGTTGGAATAGTCGGGAGAACTACGGGATTGCTTGCCGAGGTATCCAACGGAATGAGGGACTTCTCGGGGGAAGATTCGGTCTTCCTCTTCTTCGATTTTGACTTTTTTTCGGGAGATCCCGAAGATGATCGTTTATTAGTCGTTACCTTTGAAGTGTTCATTTCGGAGGGGACCGGTGTTTTGTTCGGTGTCTTCTCCTCCTCAATTTTCAGTACCGTGGGTTGTGGTACGAATACCCGAGGTTTGTAAATCTTAAGGATTTTCATGAAAGGGTTCGACATTTTTAAAGAGAGAAAGAGCAATTTAAGGTTTCTTAGAGAAAGTATGAGGAAATAATTAGGTTTTGAGGAAGGGTTATTTATAAGGCTTAGCCTGTTCGTTCCGCTTCCACATTCAATAATGCTCGCTTTCGAGATGACACGTCACATAGGAGTTGAAGGGTCCTGTAATACCCAAGGATTTCGTGCCAGAAGAGAATAGGACCTTTCGTTGTCTAGTGTTTTCCCGACAAAGTGAAGAGTGAAGAATAGTGCAGAATTAAAACTAAGATTATTAAAGGCGAAGATCGATTGATACCGAACTTAATTTATTGACAAGCTATTTAGAATGGAAATTCGCCAACGCTGCCCGAAGACATCTTCGGACGAGCTGGGGGGGACTTACTGTTGATGGTGGGGTTCTACCCCTTATCAATAGTTTGAAAATAATTGGAGTTCGGTCCCTGCCGAGCTCTTCTCTGATAACTTATTAGGTTATAAGTCCCGACAACAGGAATATTAACCTTCGGCCCAGATGACCGAGGGATACCTCGGTAAAGAATGATCGAATTTAGTGTCCGGAGCGGGGGTATAAACAACATCGTCCTAGGCCAAAGTCTAAAGCTCGGACAGTATAAGATCAAATCATATCACAGATTCCCTAGTTTTGGAAAAATGGAAATATTCCATTTTTCCGAGGTTAGCCCTTGGGCTTAACAAGAACGACTATTAAGGATATATAAATACCCCCCCCTCACTAATAATATTCATTCAGAATCGGGAAGAATAATTACTAGATCGCCTAGGTTTAATACTTCTCTTTGATAAAGTTAACTCGGCATCCCGAGTTAACACCCTTGTAACACAAATCATTAATAAAAGTCTTTCTTTCCGAGGTTTCTCTTTGTTTTCTTACTTTATACTTTTCCAAAAATGAACCCCTCTAATTATAAATAATTAGAAGTTGAACCTAGTATCAACAGAAGCAGGTGAAGATCCTCGAGGAAGAATGTGGAAGGGTAAAGAGTTTTGGACTAAGGAGATTGTTCTAGAAGGGAACAACTATGGACATTGGAAGCAGCGTATGAAGGCGAACATCAGAAGCGTAGATGAAGATGCTTGGACCGCGGTAGAAACCGGGTGGGCACTTCCAACCATGGTGGTAGAAGAAAAAACGGTGCCTAAGCTCAAATCTGAGTGGACAGACGAAGAGAAACGGATGTCCAAGTTCAATGCCCGTGCCTTGTCTGCCATTTTTGGAGCGGTGGACTTGGAACAATTCCAAACCATCCAAAACTATGAGACAGCCAAAGAAGCATGGGACATCCTTCAACGCGAATATGAAGGAACTGATGATGTAAAGAGGACTAGAATCGACTATCTAGCCTCTAAGTTCGGACTGATGAAGATGGAGGAGAGCAAGTCAGTTGGTGAATTCAGTGCACGCATCAGTAACGTTGAAAATGAAACCAAACTTCTTGGGAAGAAGTACAAAGAGAAGAAACTGGTGAAGAAACTTCTGCGGAGCCTAACAGAGAAGTACATGGCCTACAAGACAGCTCTCTCTGTTTCATCCAACACAGATGAAACCAAGTTTAGTGAGGTAGTCGGGATGCTAAAAACATACGAAATGGAGACAACATGTGAAGTCAAAAAGAATGATATAGCTCTTGTGGAAGAAGGTGAGTCACACAAGATAGAGGAGCTGCAAAATTCACTAGCAATCTTGGCAAAGCGATTCAACCGAGCATTCAAGAGAAATGATTCAGGATTCAAGAAAAATGAATCAACTAGAAGGTCTGGTGATGCAGTCAAAACTACCTCACGCTCTGCCACATAATGTCATGAGTGTAAAGGCTACAGTCACTAAAAAAGTGAATGCCCAACTCTCAAGAGAAAAGCAATCAAGTGCTTTGGGTGTAAAGGGTTTGGACACACTCAACAAGAGTGTCTAAGTGTCCAAAAGAAGGGGCAAGAAAAATTCATGTTTGGTGTTGAAGAGAGTGATGAGTCAGATGAGACTGATGAAGAAGAGTGTAACAATTTTGTTGCATTTGAGGGTGTCGATCCAAGGCATGAGGTAACAATTGAAAGTGACAGCGACTCTAACATTGATGTTGAAGAGGAGTATCAGAAGATGTGCAAGCAAGTGTTGGATGTCAGTCGAATCAATTCCCAACAATCCTGCAAAATCAAGCTACTTGAGGCAGAGCTTGAGGCAGGACGAGCAAAGAGCTTAAAACTTCATGCAGATCTCACGGAGCAGCACAAGAAGATAAAGATGCTGACAGGAACCAAGGGACTTGATCATATACTAAATCAACAGAGGTATGAGAAAACCAACTTTGGTATAAGATACACTGGAGCAACAAGCTCATCCAAGATTAAGTTCGTCAAGGGGGGAATGCATGACGCTGAGGCTAACCGATTGGCTGCCACACAACATACCTCACCGCATACCTTACCAGAAGGAGAGATCTCAGATGATGAAGAACTTAATCTAGGATCATGCTTTGTGTGTGGAAGCTTCGAGCACTTTCAGGCATTATGTCCAAAGTATCAACCTGTGACGAAGAAGACCACACATCAAAACACGCGTGGGAGTTGTTTTGTGTGTGGAAGCTTGGATCACTTCAAAGCCAAGTGCCCAAAATTCAAGGCTAGGGTTGCTAAACTAGCTAGGCATAACAAGGTTCACTATGATGAAGTCAGGAGGAACAGAAGATGCGTCAGGAAGACACACTTGAATGAGGTACAAGGTCAGAGACAGAGAAGATCAAAATCTGCCTCACAACGAACCTTACGCCGAACGTTTGAACAAGCAGATGCACGACATAAGAGGTCAGGAAGACAAGAGAATAGAAGAGCTCATGAAACAAATCGTGGCAGGTTTTACCCAATCCGTAGGTATGACTCAAGGTATGATAATGGCTATGGGTATCCTCAGCAAAGATTTTGGGAAGAGGAATATAGGGCAGAACCAAGGAGAGACTACCACCATAGAAGCTGCAACATTAACTATAACATGCGGTGTCATATGGCTTACAAAGATGACTCAAGAGAAGAAGAGGAGGAGGCCTGGTATTTTGATAGTGGATGCTCCAGGCACATGACCGGGAAACTTGAGCATCTTCAGGAAGTCAAAGGGGTCAGAGGAGGAAAAGTTACCTTTGGTGGTGGACCACTAGCCAGATTCGAGGCAAAGGAAAAACCTCTAAAGACCAACAGCCCCAGTTGATGAATGTGTATTTCGTTGATGGCTTGAAGGCTAACCTAATCAGTGTGAGACATTTGTGTGATGAGGGATTGAAAGGAGTCTTTACAAGTATAGACTGTGAGGCAATTGAAAAAGATGAGAATGTTAAGATGAGAGGAATCCGATCAGGAAACAATTGCTACATGTGGAAGAATCCTATTAAGAGCCACACAACATGCCTCAGCGCTACAACTACGCTGGATCTATGGCATCAGAAACTTGGGCACATGAACACCATGACACTCACCACTCTGGTGAAGCAAGTAAGTGTACGAGGAGTACTAGTGCTGAAACATCAGGACGTGGAGTGTGGACCGTGCAAGAAAGGTAAACAAATCAAGATTCAGCACAAGGTGCAAGATGTGCAAACGTCCAATCCATTGGAAGTGGTTCATATGGACTTGATGGGCCCCATGCAAGTGGAGAGCCTAGAAGGGAAGAAGTATGTCTTTGTGCTAGTTGATGATTTCTCGCGCCTCACTTGGGTGAGGTTTATCCGAGAAAAATCAGAAACTGTCAATAATTTCAAGATTTGGGCCTTGCAACTCATGAACCAGAAGGGAGATATCAAGTTCATTAGCAGTGACCATGGTGGAGAATTTCAAAACAAGATGATGGATGACTTCTGTGACAGTCAAGGGATATTACATCTGTACTCAGCTTCGTATACACCTCAGCAAAATGGATTGGTGGAGAGAAAGAATAGAACACTTCAGGAGATGGCTCGCACAATGATACATGGAAACAAAGTTTTCCAGAGGTTTTGGGCTGAGGCAATAAGTACTGCATGTTACATCATCAACAAGGTATACATCGGAAAATGGACCACTAAAACACCATATGAGTTATGGAAAGGAAGATACCTAACCTGAGCTACTTTCATGTGTTTTGTTGAAGGGATCATCTTGGCAAGTTCGACTCACGAAGTGACGAGGGGTTTTTCCTGGGTTACTCAGGAACTAGCTCAGCCTTCAGAGTTTACAACAACAGGACTAGAGCGATTGAGGAATAAGTCAATGTTGTTTTCGATGATACATCTTATCGGTATATAGATGTGGAGGACTTAGAGAGTGACTCTGAAGAAGAACAACCAGGAGCTGAGAACAACAAGCAATTGGTTGGGCCAGATGAAGAACCAGAGGATCAATCTGAAGACGATACCACAGGGAATACCACAACAGATAGGTCACCGACTCAAGTTCATCGACATCACTCACCCGATGATGTAATTGGTGATATAAATGGTGAGAGAAGAACTAGAGGGGTGGTACGTGACTACAGGAAGATGGTGAAATATGCATATACTGGGTTTTAAGAGATGGTCATGTTTGGTTGCTTCGTATCAAAGCTAGAGCCTACCAATCATGTTGCTGCACTTGAAGATGACTACTGGATAGTAGCTATGGAGGAAGAACTGGAACAATTTTCAGAAATGAAGTCTAGGTACTGGTTCCACGACCTACAGAAGGAAATGTGGTCGGCAGCAAGTGGATCTTCAAGAACAAGTGTGATGCAGATGGTGTGGTAGTGCGGAACAAGGCTCGCTTGGTGGCACAAGGATACTCTCAAGTAGAAGGTATTGATTTTGATGAAACCTTTGCACCAGTGGCAAGACTCGAGTCTATCAGATTCTTTATGGGAATGACATGTATACTAAACTTCAAAGTATACCAAATGGATGTCAAAAGCGCTTTCTTGAATGGTTATCTTCAAGAAGAGGTCTATGTTGAGCAACCCAAGGGTTTTGAAGATGCTCATCATCCTGACTATGTGTATAAGTTGAACAAAGCACTATATGGGTTGAAGCAGGCACCCCGAGCTTGGTATGAGAGACTCACGAGTTTCTTGATCTCGTGTGGTTACACGCGAGGTAGTGTAGACAAGACCCTCTTCATACTATCTCATGAATCTGAGTTGATTATTGTTGAGATCTTGTGGATGATATTATCTTTGGTGGGAGTTCAAAGAAGTTGGTTGATGTGTTTGTTGACAAGATGACCAAGGAGTTTGAGATGAGTATGTGTGGGGAGCTGAAGTACTTCTTAGGGCTACAAATAGCTCAAGATGATGAATGAATCTTTATAAGTCAAAGCACGTATACTAGGAACTTGGTAAAGAGATTTGGCCTAGACAGCATCAAGACTTTGAGCACACCTATGAGCACCACCACCAAATTATCGAAGGATGAAAAAGGGGTGAGAGTTGATTCTAAGCTCTATCGAGGAATGATAGGAAGTCTCTTATACCTCACAGTAAGCAGACCAGATCTGAGTGTCAGTGTTGGTGTATGTGCAAGATTTCAAGCTGATCCAAGGAATTCACATCTTCAAGCAGTCAAAAGGATCATCAAATACGTTAAAGGAATAGCTGATCTTGGAGTGTACTACTCAAAGGCATCAAACAACAACCTTGCTGGATATTGTGATGCAGATTCGGCTGAAATCTATTGGATAGAAGAAGCACAAGTGGTGGTTGTTTCTTTCAGGGAAATGACCTGGTGTCGTGGCACAGCAAGAAGCATAGCTCTACCTCATTGTCTACCATAGAAGCTGAATATACCGCTATGGGGAGGTGCTGCATTCAGTTGCTATGGATGAAGCAGATGGCTTCTGACTATGGGATGGACTCTGGACCTCTACTGGTGTATTGTGATAGCAAAAGTGCCATTGACATTTTCAAAAAACCCAGTTCAACACTCCAGAACCAAGCATATCGACATAAGACACCATTTCATAAGACAAAAAGGTAATCATTGATCATGTGGTTACCAAGTTGCAATTAGCTGGTCTGTTTACTAAACCACTGGATCTCAATCGCTTGGTAAGTTTGCGCAAATCAATTGGGGTGTGTGAACACTAACTCTCTTATTGAGCATGCTGAGCTGACACAAGAACTAGCACACCAGGTATATCAGACTCAGACTCAGCATGGAGCTTCGATACTCACAAATGGAAAAGAGCTACCTCTCATGTCGTCTCACAGGCAGTACAGGTTTCACACTGAGAGTGGAGTACAAGGAGCTGAAGGGCTAAATGCTAGAAACAAGAAATCATGACAAGTTTGTGAGATAGCACAAGAAAAAAAAAAAGGGGAAAAAGAAAAAGAAAAAAAAAGAAAAAAAAAGGGAGAATGCAAATCCAGCCGCCCTCTAGTGTTGGATAAAGGTTGAAAACTTATGTGGGATGAAGACATGAGAGTGTGAAAGCTAGCCTGGAGTGAGGAAGCAGCCATGCCCTAAGAATCATGTCATAGCACGATATGCCTTGGTGTGTCAGTTCTTGAGCTAGTGCATGTGGTAGAGGGTGTGTGGTCTTAACACATCTCAGGGGCTAAGGATCCAAGAAAAAAAATCATATCAGATCAAAAGAACAGCTAAACTCGTTGGGTAACTATTGATTGATCATTATGCTTTGAGTTTTAACTTGATGAATATGTGGATGTTAAAGTTGTATGTAGGTCAAAAGAGTTGTGTGAGCGCTATCATGGCATTTTAGGCAAAAAGATCTCAAGTCTTTCCTAAAATTGGCTAAGGAAATAAGATTGATTTACATACCATTTTTGGATATTTTCAAATATTCAAAAATACATGATTAGTGGGAAAGTGGGGCCGATTTCCATGGAGGACAGGATAGAGAAGTTAAAAAAGGAAGTTGTAGAGTCTTCACTCATCATCTCCTCCAAATTCGACAGAAAATCTGTGATCCTTCTCTCAACTGAACAATGGTGAATCACAGAAAAGGAAGTCATGGTCCAATGTACGCCATTGAATCAACTTCATCATCCTCAAGATCATCAGCATCTAACCCAAAAAACTGGAGAGTCAATCCGTGATGCATCAGAAGAAGCAACGACCAACACATGCACGACAATGGTGCTTCACTCATTGTTCTTCCAAGTGGTGCCACGACGAAACCCACATAGAGTCATCAGAGGTAGCTGAAGACTCAAGAACTCCATCAGCCGGAAGTCGTCGTCCTGTCTCCCCAAAAACCCTAGATCGGAATTCGGAGGTTTCTTCTGGAAAAAAGGCAAGATCTTCAAAATCAACTCCAGAGGTTCGTCGTGTGCCAGCTTGGTAGAATAAGATTCTGATGACAACATTCCGCTGCAGTCGGTTGCACGAAGACTGAAGAAGCGCAAGATGCAGAGTTCTGTTCCGGTGGAAAGGAAGAAGGTTTCAACAAAGCAGAAGAAGGCTCAGGAGGTGGTGGAACTGAGTACAGAGGACGAGGAACCTCTCAGCAAAAAGACAAAGCATGCACCAAAGAAGGAGGCCTCACACAGAGTCTCATCGCAACAAAAAGGAAAGGGCAAAAATGTTGAAAGTCCAATCTCCTCCGGTGAAGCAGTAGCTAAGGTCAAGTCTAAGCGTTTCAAGAATGATGAGGCACACAAAGTGTGTCAACACTACTTGACTCGGGAAATCGTGAGTCAAAGGAATGTTGATTTCGCTCTGAGGCTTCTGCTGAGATAGTTGCGATGATACGAAGCAGAAAGATGGAGTCAACTGTCGATCGAGAACTCATGCCACCATACATTCCAGAGGTTGTCTGTGAGTTCTATGCTCACCTGCCACATGAGAAGAACAGGCAAAAGGTGGTTAAAGTCTGGGTCAGGGGGTATGAATACAAGTTCTCAACTGATCTCACCAAAAAGGCCTTGGAGTTTCCTGTACCCACATCTGAGGAAGCCATCTCTGCAACCAAGTGTGACAATGCGGTTGCTCGATTCTTGTGTCAAGAGAAAGTGACTTGGAAATCAGTCTCTACCACAAGGTGTACCCCACGGTTTGCATCTCTGTGGATGTTATCGGGATACAATTGGCTGCCAACTAAGAACCGCACCGCCACTCCAATCGAGAAGGGTAGATTTCTCTATCAAATGGCTCATGGGCACAGAGTGAACTTTGGTGAGTTTGTGTTCCAGAAGGTTCTCGCAAGAGCTCGGATCACTTACAACAAGGCAGGCTTGTACTTTCCGTCCTTGATCTTTGATGTACTGATGAATCAGAGGGCGCCTCCATCCTTTGCTGGTGAGAATTCTATGTTTCCTCTTAAGTTCGTTCCTGATAAGAGGTCTGGGAGAGCATACTCTCAAATTCATTCCAAGAAGGGTAAAGGTGTGGATGTGTCCAGCGAAAAGGAGTCTGACTCAGAGACTGCCTCAGCACAAAAATACGAGACGATCAAGGTGAAAATTCCCACTGGACAAGTTCACACTGTGACAGCTATTGAGGCACTCCATGACACAATCACCAAGCTGCAAGACACCCTTGCCACACTTGAAGAAGGTAAGTAATCTTGTCCTTTCTAAGAGTGTTGTTTGACTTGTTGTTTTTAACTGAATATGCACTCAAGCAAGGGGAGAAGAAAGTTCTAGTGGCTCTAAGGAGTTCTAAGGTTTCAGGTGGAGCTGATTTTACAGCTGAAGGCTGTTTTGTTTTTATTTGCTTTTTTGTTTTTCTTTTCCTCTAGAGAGACAAAAATCTTTAAGGTTTAAAGCTTGTGTGTTTGTCTGTTCTTGTTTTATGTTCAAACATTGCCATTCAGGGCTTTTAATGCATTAGTATTTTTATAATGGCTATGTATCTATTGCTGCTTGGTATGTGTACTTGAGTTGATATCTTGTAGATGCTTGAGGTGTCAAATTCAGCTAAAAAGGGGAAGATTGAGATTGCAAGTTAGCCAGTGATGTAATCTGTGTGGTAGCTGGAGCGATGACACACAAAGTACTACACCGGAGACTGCGTGCGAGATCAATGGAGAAGATTCTGGACTGCGGACATCAAGAGTGATGTAATATGAAGATTCTGGAGATCAGAGATTGACAGCAATCAAGGATTTGGAGCAGAATCAAGAATCCTTAATTTAAGGAATCAAGGCAATCAATGATTGAAAGGAAGTTAAGAGATTTCCAAATGTTGCAAATAAGGAAGCTTTGGAAATCAATCAGAGAGAAAGTTAAGGGATTTCCGATTGTTGCAAGAAAATGAAACATAAGAAATCACTCTAACTATATAAAGAGTCGAAGACCTGTGTATGAGGGTCATCACTTCACAAGTTGTAATAGAGAGGGAAAGATCTAAAGCTAAGGGTTTAAAACACAACATATGGCTTAGATCATTTGGGAAAGATCTATAGCCAAGGGTTTGTAATATAACATAGGGCTTTGATCATCTGGGGGATTAGGGAGCGAGTTCTTTTGTAAGAAGAGCGATTTGCTATTACTTGTAAGTGTATCATAAGAATTTCTAATCAAAGTATATTGTTTGTAGAGAAACTACTGTGTGCCATCTCGTGTCCTACTGTGTGATTACATTACACTCTTTATCATTCCACATTTTCACTTATGACCTAATTCGTAATTAGGGAAAGATCGGTAGGGCCCGAACCTTAAGTATTTTCAAGTTATTGATTAGGGGTGCTAATCCCACCATTAACAGTAAGTCCCCCCCCCCCCCCCCCAGTTCGTCTGAGGATAAACTTAGGGAGAATTTTGAAGTAATGCAACTTGTTGATAAGTGAAGTTCGGTTGTTGACGATCTTGATCTTTGAAAATCTTAAAAATTTCTTCTTTCTTTGTTATGTCAATTCATTTTGGCGGAAATAATGTGGAAAACGAAAGATCCCTTTTGACGTGTGTGCTCAAATCTCGGATTCTTCAAAAACCTTTCATCTTTCTCATGACATGTCACTCTACAAATCCTTACGGTTGGTTAAAAAGCTCTTGATGTGTTTTTGGCGGAAAGAGAAAGGAAACTGACTATTTATTAAATCTCGGTTCCCCCAAATTTTATTTGACTATGATGATGTGTCTTGCTTTAAGAGGACGTCAGTTGAGTTTTCACGACCTCGTAAGAGTCGGAAATCTCTTTAAATAGTTGCTGAACCAGAATGATTTTTCTCTCGGTCTTAATTACTCTATTCCCTTCAATGAAAAATTCTCTCAAAATTTCAAATCCTCTTTCTACAATTCTTTCTTAATTTCTTCGAGATGTCGACTGGTAGGCAAAACTCTCTTGGTCCCGGCTCCGGAGAATACGAAACCGACAACATAATCCCAAAAGAAAATCTCTGAAGACCGCCAATCCAATAACTCTCCGGTTAATATTGAGGACATTTCTTCTGCAGAAAAGAAGAAAAGTCCAATTCCAAACTTGTTGATCCCGGCCAATTCCCCAGCCAGGGATGATAGCTCGGAAATCGTCTCTGATCCAGCGGCGGGGGGCGGGGAGGAGTCGTCAAAAGATTTTGGCGATTCTTCTTTTAAAGAAAGTGACATTGAGATTCTTCGATCTTCTGCTTCAGACCCAGGGGATCTTGATATTCTGATTCCGAAGAATGGTGACAGACCATCAGAGGGGTTCATATGTTTATACCTTCACTTCTACACCGAATCTTGTCTTTGGTTTCCGATTCCCTTCCTGATGGTTGAGTTCTGTAGGCGCCTGAGAATCTCTTTTACTCAATTGGGCTCTGGTGCCATAAGACACATGGTTGCTTTTCTGATCAGGAAGAGCTTCAGTGCATCAATGCCATAAGACACATGATTGCCTTTCTGATCAGGCTGGAAGAGCTTCAGTGCATCAATTGGGTCCCTCCAATCGGGTTTTTCAAGGATAACTTTTCAAAAGCTGTCCAAGTTTCGTCTTTCTGTAGGTCCTCATATGGTTCCTCATATTCAGGTACCGAGATTTTAGATTCGTGTTCTTGATCTTGTGGTCCCTCGCTCTCTCCCCCATTCTCGGTGCTTGATTCTGAGGGAAACGCTATATCATATATCACCGGTTCGAGGGTGTCGAGCGCAGTATTATGAAGTTCTTAATCCTCAACAAGATCAGGTCCGTGACCCTCGACGTAGTCAATTCCCAAAATCTTACACTGGATTTTATTTTTTTGGGAACCACTACGTCATGTGTATTATAGTAGTACCTTCGATCTCTGGTGCAGAAACCGTTGTTTTTTAGATGAGTGATCCTCAATACTATTAGAGGATGATTTTATCGCGATATCAATATTAGGCTTTGCAATTCTTTTTACTGGAATTATTCGTTTGACCAACGGGTCTGAGGTGGAGGCCAAAGCTGCTAAGGCGTCCGCATAAGTATTTTATCCTCTAGGGATCCTTGTTAGCTCAAATTTACCAAATTGCTTAACGAGGTCCTGTACCACCGTCAAATATGCTTCCATTCGTTCATCTTTTGCATCATATTCTCCATGGAATTGACTAGCAATTAGTTGGGAATCACTAAAGACACTAAGCTCCCAAATCCCCAAGCTAAGTGCAAGCCTAATCCCTGCTATTAATGCCTCGTATTCAGCCTCATTGTTTGAAGCGCTGAATCAAAGCCTATAGGATTTTTTGATTGTCGGCAGAGGATAAAGTCGGATCCTTATTCCAGCTCCTTGTTTGGAAGAGGATCCGTCAACGTGCATCGTCCACTTTGGCGTAATCGATTCATATTTTTCATGACTCAGAACCATTTCAACAATGAAGTCAGCCAGTACCTGTGCTTTTAGTCAGGTCCTCGGCTTATATTCGATGTCATGCTCACTAAGCTCTATAGACCACTTCGTGAGTCGACGTACTGACTCGGGCTATGCAAAATGGTCCGTAGAGGCTGAGATGTCATAACGATAATGGAATTAGATTGAAAATGGTCCGTAGTAGCTGAGTACCGGGTTTATGCGCCAACTAACGATTTACTTGTGTAGTAAATAGGCTTTTGCTCTTCTTTTTCTCCTATAATTAGAACAGTGCTAACTGCCACCGTAGAGACTGCTACATAGAGATACAAAGGTTCACCCTCCACTAGTTTTGTCAAGATTGGAGGTTTTGAAAGGTAAATTTTAAGCTGCTGAAATGCATGCTCACATTTCTCATCCCATACGAATTTTTTATTTCCTTTAAGAAGCTCATAAAAGGGTAGGCATTTATTTGTGGATCGTGAAATAAAACGATTTAATGCGGCCACACGGCCTGTTAATTGCTGGACTTCACGCTTTGTCTTAGGAGATGGCATTTCCGTAAATGTTCGAATCTGTTTTGGGTTAGCTTCAATACCTCTTTGAGTTATAAGGAAACCTAAGAACTCTCGAGATTCCACTTCGAATTTACATTTCAAAGAGTACAGCTTCATCCCATACTCGTTAAGGATATCAAAACACTCTTTTAGGTCAGAAACATGCTTATCTGCCTTTGAGGAGCTGACTAGCATATCATCGATGTATACTTTCATCGTTTTCCCTAGTAATTTAGCAAAAATTTTGTCCACCAAACGTTGGTACGTTGTACCTGTATTTTTCAAGCCAAAAGGCATGACTTTGTAGCAGTAGGTCCCGCCCCCCAGTTATGAATGTGGTTTTTTCTTTATCTTCTGGATGCATCTGGATTTAGTTGTACCCGGAAAATGCATCAATGAAGGTCATTATTTCATTGCCGGCAGTCTGATCCACCAGCCGATCAATATTAGGCATCGGGTAACTATCCTTTGGGGAGGCCTTATTCAGGTCCGTGAAATCCACACACATTCTCCACTTGCCATTTTTCTTTGGCACACATACGGGATTTGCTAACCAGTCTGGGTATTGCACCTCCCTGATTGAGCCTATTCCAAGAAGTCTATCCACCTCTTCTACTATTTCCTTAGCTTTTTCACCTACATATTTTCTTAGATTTTGCTTGACGGGTCGATGCGTGGGGTCCACACTAAGCTCGTGGGTGACCAGGTCTGACTTAATTCTGTGCATATCCTTGGGGGACCACGCAAAACTGCCAACATTTTCTTTAAGGAGTAGGATTAGAGCCGCTTTAAGGTCCTGAGTGATTCCAACTCCAATTTCTACGCATTTTTCTAGATTTGATTCGTCTATGCAAACCAGATCCGTGTCGGCTTTTTCTTTATCTAGGTGAGAACTACGGGCCTTTTCGGCTTTCTTGATTTAGGTTTTCCCCTTATCCGTAATTACTATTTTCCAGATTCTTTAATCACATGGAATCCTCCCATATAACAAATTATGGAGACATTTTGGCTCCCACGAATCGAGGCTACCCCATCTGGTGTGGGAAATTTGACACATTGATGATACATGGATGAGACTGCTTTCATTGCATGGAGCCATGGTCGGCCCAGGATCGCGAGGAAAGGGGCCTTTTTGTCCACAACCATGAATTTGATCATTTTCTTCACACCTTTTGCAATGACTGGGAGCTCGATAGTTCCCATTGATAGGACCGTTTCTCCAGAGAATCCATAGAGAACTACCCTCTCCCCCCTTGATTTCCTTTAAATCGACCCTCATAGCTCTTAGAGCAGTAAAGAAAATCAAATCAACAGATCTACTAGTGTCAACCAACATTTTAGTTAGGTCACAACCAGCCACCTCTAACTCAATTACGAGTGCGTCGTCATGAGGGTGATTGAGATCGAGGGTCTCGCTCTCCCAAAATGATATTTTCATGTCAGGACCTTCCAAAGGGGGTTTAGCCCTAAGGTCAGACTTAACTCTTCTTACGCTAGCCTTGACTGAATTTACCGAGGTTCCACATAACTCTGAACCCCCAAAAATATAATTAATACTAGGGAGTACATTGTCAGAGTCACACCTGCAAATTCGGGGAGAACCGGATATACGAATGAGATTTTTTCTTTGGAGCTGGAGGCGGGGTAGAAGCTACTACATCCATGTCATCAGAAATTTCCAAATCCCTGAAGATGGCTTTTATCCTTCTTTTAGGTTTGTCATTCCTTTGTGGGGGAGGTGAATCCGTATCTTTTGGAGGGGACCTATCCCATTTTTGACGCGAAGGACCTTCCCCTGCTTCTCTCTTTTCAGGTGGAGGCCTTTTATTCAGCTCCTCACTTTTCAACTCTCCAGCGGCGAATTTTGATGCCAACTGTTTTTTGACTTCGGCGCACTCCTCAGTGGAATGTCCCGGTCTCTCATGATGAGTGTAATCCTTATTAGGTTCATACGGCCTGAATTTTGAGATCCGAAAACTTGAGCGGGTCCCAGGTGCGGACGAATCCTGTTTTGGATAGTTATTAGCTGGGTGATCCTGCCTCTCGCGAGTATCATTAACCGCACATGCATGTTCTCCAGTGGTTTTATCTTTTTGGGATGTTTTTTCCCTTAAGTTTTAGGACCTTGAGACTCTGGTTGCTGGAAACAGGGGAAAGCTTCCTTGGTCAGTTCCTCTTCTTCATGGATTGCGAGTTTTGTGGCTCTATAGAGCGCATCATCGATTGAATAAACATGATGAAATGATATATCTCGACCAAAATGCGAATGAGGAACTAGCCCAAATTTAAGTGTATCTATTGCTATTTTATGATTGATGCCGGGGATCTTGGTCCTTATCGCTTTGAATCTTTCTATGTAAGATTTTAATGGCTCATCTACCGTTTGTTTTAATTTCTAAAGATCTGCCTCAGTGGCAAGGACCTTCCCCAAGGTAGAGAACTGCCCGATAAATGATTTAACGAGCTGTTCAAATGTGTCTATCGAATTTCCATCTAGGTCCATGAACCATTCCAAGGCTTTACATGTCAGGTTTCCCCGAAGAAACGAAAATATGTCGGATCTTCTTCCTCCTTAGTTAGTGTCATCTGCGTTTGCATAGCTAAATGGAAGGATTTAATGAAATCCTCGGATTGGATTTTCCATTATACTAAGGGAAGTGATACTTCCTTGAATTCCTTATGCGAGCATAAGCAATCCTATTTGTAAAAGGAGTCTGACGAGTCTCATCAGTTAGACGATCAATTTCAGGTGGTGCACTCGTCGCTTTATGGATTCGAGTGTTCATCCTCTGAATTTCTGCACTTTGGTTCTCAAGGTACCTTGTCAGATACTCTTTCCCTTTGATTTCAATTTGACTCGGATCGAAGGGAGGATGTTGGAAAACCGTTTCACTCTCTTCACGACGAAGCTGATGTCCTCTAAATAGCTGATGAGCTCCTCACGTGACATTTTCATGTTCCTCCCCTAAAGGCTTGGCATCACATGTCGAATTTTCAGCCCCAGCGGCATTTGAGCCATTGCAGTTGCACTTGCATTTAGAGCAGACGCATGAGTTTGATTATTCATGAAAGTCTGACGTCGGATCTGACTTTCAGGGGTAAAGTGAAGGTGCATGCCTCCAATCGACGCGGCAGGCCGCCTTAAGGACCTTGATCATGGATTAGACCCGCCCAGTCACTGATCATACAGTTCCTGCCGAGCGATGATATTTCAGATCATCGGATCATGAGCATCTGATCGTTTTAGGATCTCTGCCAGCGTTCCCTGTATGTCATTTAGTTCCCTGTGTTTTTCTAATATTCGCGAGAGGATCTGCTTGGTCCTGCGAGACGTTTTCTCCTGCAGCTACCGAGTTTCCCTGATTTTTAGCTCCACCGGCTTGTGGTGCTCCGGTTTCAGTTGGATTCGTCGAAACAAGAACATTCGCCTGATCGCGCGGCGACTCGTCACCTGAGGAGTTGGTATCGGTTGAAGTAATCCGCTGATCTGGGTTGTTGGGATCCATCTTCGGTCTCTTGGATACAGGAATTCAATTAATCTCACTATAGTCGGCGCTAAAATGTGGGACCTAGATCTCACACTTGATTTTGTATTAGGGCAGGAAGATGTGGTTGAATTCCACAAAGAACAAAGACGATAAACAATAAGAATACTCTAAGAATTTAATGCAATTGCTTTCTTATTATCAACTCTGAATACAAAATGAACATCCAAGATCTTATCTCCTTTACTCGTACATCTATATGACTCAGATTCTCCCTCAATTAAGTCCTACAAAATCGGTCTAATCTCTATCCCTCCTCAACTAATTTCTTCCGCATATTTCTCCATATCTCGCCAGCTAAGCAAACCTGAACTCTTGGGCCGGACCTGGGCCTTGCAGAAGTCCACTTCCAACATGCGTATTGCGGTTTATCATATTCAATTTCGTATAATTTCTCACTTCTTTTGTACTCAATTTGATAGTTCTTTCTCTATTTCTTCCAGGTTACGCTGCAAATAGTTGAGAATTGGACCGGAAAATATCACTAATGCAGAAGCATTTAACAAATTCGGAGATGGAAAATTATCCTCATCATGATGCTTTACTAAACTTCGGGAAGAGATGAAGAAGGCAGTGTTTGGAGCGAGTGAAAAAAAAATCGAGCTTCTTTAGTGGGTTTGATGTGGAGAAGAAGAATTTGAATCAAGATGAACAAACTCAAGCCCTAGAGTCTATTAACGATACAAAGGTCTGTATTTTCTTTGAAATTTGGTGATGCTCGATTCTTATGCCCTTTGATTTTGAAGTTGTTTTGCAGAGACACATCATGATCACGAAATTTGATGATTTTTAATATTTATTGAATTGAATCTAATTTTTTTTTTTCATTTCGATTCGAAATTTTAGAATTAATTTGAGGTAGTTGTTTTCTGAATTCATTCTTCGATTCGGAAGAAAAATTAGATTTCTTATTTTTTTCAGATTTGATTCTAGAACTGTTTAGTGTAATTACTTATAAGAAGTGATCAAAATAAGAACTCAATTTCGCTGTGTGACGATAAGTACATATTCTCGAAAAAAATCAATTTTGTTAAATGCATTTTGCCTTGATTATTTCAAGAGAAAGACTACTAGGAACTGTTTAGTGTAGTTACAATGATCAAATTAAGAACTCCGTTTGTTGCATGTTGATATATTTTACATATTCTCAAAAAAATCGGTTCTGGATACTGTTTTTCTCCCTTGATACTATGTTGAACTGTTTTTTTTTGTAGTTATTGAGATTACATTAAGAACTCAACTTCGCTGCAGTCATTTTGTTTCACAAAAGTCTTAATAGTCTCGAATTTAATCGAGGAGTTTCCTCAAACTTGTGTATGTTTACTTTGAGAAACTTTGATGATTATTAGGCTTTACTTAAGATCCATTTGTCTTTGCTTTGTAACTCCACTAAAATCTATATGTATCAGTTGAAATCTTTGGAGACTACTTGCTGCCTCATTGAGAAGAGAACATGTGGTTTCAGTAAGAAGCTTGAATATGAGATTAAAGATCTAAAATGGTTGGTAACTCTTTTTTTCCTACATTGCTCCAATTCCTCTTATGTCTAAAACATGTTTGAATTGATTCGTTCCAATTTATTTTTAGGTTATACAAAAAGAGGAAGATACTAGGAGAAAGAAAAAAAAAATGCTCACGTTGGTAAGGTACTTGGTCATTGCCCTAGTAGAACCATAAGGTTGTAGAACCGCAAAAATTCGGATCGAAATCACAACAAAATATAAACGATAATCTTAAGGAAAGACGATTAAAACATGCGACGAAAATTGATGCGTGAAGTTATTCACCCAAAATTAACTGCAAGTGCACATTGTACAGTTGTAGTATTTAGGTTATCGATCCCACAAAGAGCTATGGCTAGTTTGGATTCATATGTAAATGTAAACGAACTATGACAATTCTAATATGCTAATGACTTGTGATGTGTTGAAAACTTTAAAAGGAACATTAGATCTAAGGGAAATCAGTTGGGAAAACTCAGGATCACGGTTTATTGGTGACTTCTTGAACTCTAAACACTTTAAAATACTAGATCCTATTGGTGTACTAGAAAATAGCCTTTATTTAAATCTCTAAATCTCAAATCTCTTTGGATTTTCGCTGGAAGTAAATAAGCTTTAATGTGAACAAGTTAGATCTGTTCACAAGGTGTCTAAACAAACTCTCGTTTGATTTAGAACGCACCTTGCTCACTACAGACTCTTCCGGCGTCTCTATCTCCGTCTCCGGTAGAAAGATTGACGTTGATGATCTAAAAGTGGTTAATTGCATCACCTCTAAATATGAAATACTGTTTGTAGTGAAGAATCACGTGGCTTATTCCACAAATCAAAACCGTTTAGAATGATCCTTTGTAAACCCCTTGAAAACCCTAGATCTAATTAATAAACTACTCAGACATGGTTTTATTAAAACAAATCATCTTTTTATGAATGAAGTGCATATGAAACGAATTAGACAATAGAAGATCAGAGGTTCACAAAACTCAAATGAGAAAGAACACTTCTCTAACCTTCTTCAGAGTCTAGAACAATGATAAGAACAATATCTAAAAGCTAAAACAATGGAAACAAAAAGCAAAGAGATACTTGTATTGCTCTGAGTTCTTTTGGGTTGCGTGCCTCTTCAAGTGCTTAAGAGGTGCTTATATAGGTCGTGAATGAGTCTTAGGGTCTAGGGTTCCGCGAAAGGCCCGATAAGAAAAATCTTCTAAATTAGGTCGGCGTCACAGTCGGTCGACTGTAGCTCTTCCAGTCGGTCGACTGTAGCTCTTCCAGTCGGTCGACTCCGGGCTCGCAGTAACATTTCTTCATTTTGGCTCCAAATCTTCTAAGTCTTCTCAATTCACGTGGAAACTTCCATAAAACCTTCTTTTTAGCTCTTTTTGCTCCAAAGTGTCTTTTGCTAGTAGATCCTGCATAAATACTCAAAACATGCTACAAAGACTCCATAAAACCTACTATATCATGGTAGAAAACCGGTAAAATCCATGATACATCAAAAATTGATTGACAATAAAGACGAACACGGAGTTGAGATTTTATCTCTTTCCTTAACTCAATAAATTTCCCGTAATGTGTAGCGGTTTCGATGCGATTTTTGAATCTCAGGATAAAACCGTGATAGACTGTTTTGCCACACCCAAAACAGAATCTGCGAACTGAACTTAGACGGTATAGCTCTTGAGAGACCTACTTAGATGAAGGACGAGAGGGATCTTCTGAAGGAACTCTATAGCTTTTTTTGTTTGTGTTTTCTGATGATTTTCGGATGATGAATGAGAGAAGAGGAGGCGTCTATTCATATGGGAAGACCAGCTTGATCTCCAAGGGATATGCAATGAGCATTGAGCAATGAGCATTGAGCACTGAGCACGAGCAAGAGCCCGACCCCGGCGTCGGTGGCGGCAGTGCGCGCGTATATGATTTTGCATAATGCCTTTATACTCTCACAAGGCTTTTGAACCTTGTTGTAGGGACACCCATATATAAACAAGAGCTTTTCTCTTGTGTTAACCAATGTGGGATTGTTAAACTTCCACACAAAGGAATTATAGCCAACGAGAACATTTCATTTCAAAGGCTAAGACCCAAAACTCAAATGAGTTTATAAGTCTCAACTCAATATTAACAAACCAAATGCTCATTAATAATTGAGTAAAATTTGAGTTCCAAACAAAGATATTTAATTAGCTAATCTTAAAGACATTAAAAAATGGAGAATTTATCAACTTCAACATAGTTTTTTTTTATCATCATCTTGAAAGGTTTGGTTAATAAAAACTCCATCTTATGTATTTCTTACAGTTAAAATTGGTAGACCAAGGCACCGGGTTACAAAGGAGTACGACTTTGTGGTAAAGCATGATCAATTTACTTTGTTTGGTTTTTATAAGATTTACTTTGTCTACAACTATATATCATGATCAATTTAGTTCATTCGTTCACTTTCATCGCATTATACAACTACTCAAACTATTACAAAGTCACCGATTTCATAATATGTTTAATCTCAAATATTTCACAATATAATTTACACACAAACCTTAATATTCGATAGAAAAATATTAAATTTAAGAAGATAAATCAACCCGCACATCACCACACGGGTCCAGACCTAGTAACCTTTTAATAGTTAAAACAACTAAATAATTTCACAAGAAAAAAGATTATATGAGATTAGCATAATATAGCACTAATCTTAATGAAAATAACTAGATTAGTATTCATCTTCTATATTTACTAGACTAGCACTAATATGACATATTTGTCCTTATGACTAACTAAATTAAATTATAAATCAAATATTTAAAATTAAAAAAAAAATCATCCTTACTTAATTTTAATTTAAATAAAACATTTTAATTTTTTTTTTTCAATCAAAATTTTTGATAAAAAAAAATTGGTCAAAAAAATTTCGTAAAAATTTTTGGAAAATACTTTAAAATGAAAACAAAATCTAAAAAATTGAAAACAAATCTCAAAAATATAAGAAAGTTTTTAAAAAAATATTAGATTCTATTTTTAAAGAGAAATCATTTTTGATTTTTTAATTTTTAAAAAGTTACAAAAATCTCAAAAAAAAAAAAATTAAGGATAATTTTTTTAACAAACTTTAACATTTTTTGGAAATGTTTTCGAATTTGAAGTAACTCTAAAATATTTGAAGATATTTTTTCAAAATTGAGATTTATTTTTTGAGGGATACATATTTGAATTTTTTATGATCTTGTTTTTTTTAATAATCTTAATCCATATAATTCACATTTTTTCTTAATAATTTCGTTTTCAAAAATATTAAATTACTGTGGTACTGATTTTGTTATTTTTGTTATTATTTTTGTTTTAAATTTTGAATTTAATACAAAAATAATTTTGTTTCCAAAGTCAACTCCTACAACCATGTTTCCATAAATATTCTAATTCAAAATAGATATTTTTCAATTTTTTACAAATTATCCAATTGAAAATTATAAAATAAATCCGCAACATTAACAATAAGTATATAAATCTTAAACAAATAAAAATTTTGATTTAAATCTATAACATTACGTGAAATATCTGCAACAATATCGGAAAATCCGTAACAGTATAGTGCTATTTTATTAAGATCGAAAAATCATTTTGATGTGTTGCAGATTTTCAAAGAACAGCAACATGTCTAATAAATCTAAAACACTTGACAAAAAAAATCTGCAGATTTTTTCAAAAACTTGGAAAAGAATCCGCAAAAAATGAAAAATCTGCAACACATGGAAATAAAATCTGCAACTCCGCAAGCCATGTCATCAAAAAATAATTAAATCTTAAACATTATAGGAAAAATCTGCAACAAAGAAATAAATCTATAACACTACAGTGCTATTTTAGTAAGCTCGAAAGTATAATTTTACTTGTTGCGGATTTAAAACAATCTGCAATACATGAAATAAATCTACAACACATGAAAATAAATCGAAAAAAATAAATCTGCAAATTAGAAAACAATATGCAAAACAAATAAATCTGCAACAAAGAAATCCAGATTTATTTGAAAAACTTGCGGATTTATTTTGGATTTTTTCGTAAATAAGTCAAAAATTTGCTAATGTGGAAAAAAAATTAATGACATTTATGTAATATATTTTTTTCTATCAAAGACAAGTAGGGGTATTTTAGACTCAAATTTTCAGTTTCTAATCACCCTCTACATAAGTGTTACTCTAGTAATTTCTTCATTTATTAGTACTAAATTAACTCATTTGAAGATTAACGAAAAAAAAATGTATACGGGAGAAGAAAGATAAAATGTATGTACGGTGAAAAGAGCTAAAATATATTTTTTTCTTCGATAACATCATATAATTGATATACAATAGTTAGTGTGAATCTCCGAATTTTTCATGGTTAAAAGACAACCATATAAAACTTTTCAATTTCATTCACCCCCTGAAACTTAATCAATTATCTTAGTCAAACTTTGTTTCACTTACCTTCTACATATAAAACTTTTCATGCATTGGTCAAAGCGGACCCATATATAATTTTAACCAGGGTCAAAAATATAAAACTTTCCCATTTCTTTCATCCCCTCAAACTTTCCCAATTATCTCAGTCAAACTTTCTTTCACTTAACTTCTATATATAAAACTTTTCATGTATGGGTCAAAGACAACCATATAAAACTTTCTCATTTCTTTCATCCCCTAAAACTTTCGAAAGTATCTCTCACACTTTCTTTCACTTATTTCAGTCAAACTTTCTTTCACTTACTTTCTATATATAAAAATTTTTCCCTATAGATAACAAGAACATATGAATAAGAAAATCAAAATGGTTCAACCAAAAGAAAACTAAACCAAAATACCAAAATAGTTGGACAGAAACTAAAATAAAATTTATTAATCAAACCATTTGGTATAATTATTTTAAAATTTGACAAACCAAAAATGTTTTTTTGGACAAATTACCTGAATCAAATAAACAATAATTCATTAAATTATCAAGTTTATATATATAGATAAATGTATATATATATAGGCTAATACATTGATAAATAATCTTATTGAATACTTACAATGCTATATATTATCATTTTTTTTCATTTCATTAATTTATATTTTTAATAAAAACCAAGATGAAACGAAAATAAAAAGCTAAACCGAATTATAAAATTATTTATTTTTATTTAATCAGAAAACCAGAGAAAAACACAAATCAAAACCAAAACATAAACTAATTTTGCTATTCCCAACTCTTTTCTATATATTTACGAAACAAGATCTCATTAGCTCCCCACAAAATTTGATATTCCAAATCAACAAAACCACTATCTTCCTGTTTTCTTTCTCAATCTTCTTCTTCATAAAAAAATGAAAACCAAAGTGATCATCATGTTTTACTTCTTAGTCCTAATCTCTTACCAACCATCTGAAGCTCAGCCAGAATGTGATAGAAAGACGTTAGTTGCC
This sequence comes from Euclidium syriacum, assembly GCA_900116095.1. NCBI lineage: Eukaryota > Viridiplantae > Streptophyta > Magnoliopsida > Brassicales > Brassicaceae > Euclidium > Euclidium syriacum. The sequence goes on from FPAK01000013.1 coordinate 1,318,438, forward strand.
ATACCAGGATGTTACGATTCGGCCACAATAGCAGCGGGTGGAGACTACAGACCGATATCAAAAGAATGTTGCAATGCTGTGAGATCATATCATGTGATTTGCTTATTGTGGGTTTATGGTGAAACATATTACAATATTCTTCTTTTACAAAAGGGTTGTAGAAATAAATTTCCTTCGACATTTTTGTAATTGTTTTTTTTTATGTATCACAGTTTTAATGATATAATAATAAAATGAATCAAATCTACTTTTTTTCCTTCCAAAATTATTACACCACTAGTATTAAGGTGCATTCCAATCATGGGCTTAAGCCATTTGTATGGTTCTTATAAAAAATTAGGTTTTGACTCGTGGGATTGTTTTTTCATTTTAAATTCTTATTTTCAAATGGATACAACATATTTTTATATATTTTATGGTATATGTATAGATCATAATGGACAATGTTTAGGATTAAACATGTTATGAAATCAGTGACTTTTGTAGATCATTTGAATAGTTGTATAATTTGATGGTTGTGAGCGATGAACTTAAACTATCGTGATATACATAGATAGTTCTAACTAAATCTTAGAAAAGCCATACCAATTTGAAAAATAATATCCTCAACCAATAAAGTAAAAATAAACGAAATCAAAATAATTCAATAAAACTAATAGAGATTTTACTAATAAAGTTTAGGTAATAGAAAAAGAATATGTAACATTCCAGTGTGATAAAATGATGCTTTTTTTTTGGGCTCCAAAAGTGTTGATTTTCATTCATCGGCAGCAAGATCTTTTGGATTAAAAAATATTTTTGCACATACATCTTGTTGACATGATCATGTATTAGTCTCTGCATCATTTGAAATAAACATATCAATACGTAAATTGGTTTTTTTTTTTTTTTTTTTTTGTAAAAGCGAAAGTATTTAAAATTTTATTAAAATATAATGTAAGATTTACCTTCGTTTTCTTAGTAATTTAAAAAAATTTAATCCTTTTTTGATAACGGGATATGTCAAGCCGGAATTTAATTTTTTGACTCACACTTGCCATGCGGATGACTTTGTTTTCTGATTTTTGTTCCGACGAAAAAATAATTTAGATGTAATTTTTTTTCTATAGTAAGGTATGTGTGTAGAGGATGATGAGAAAATCAATATATAAATTCAATTTGAAATCGGTGCATTTGTAGTGAATTTTGTTTGATTCGTTGTACAATGCGATAGCATATAATTATGTAGTGTTAAATATAAAAAACTGAAAACTTCATATCCAATAAAGTTTTTGAACTTGAAAGGTTAAATAAAAATAATGAAAATAACAGAGATTTGTTTGTAAAACTAACGTAATGGAAAAGAATATTAGACATTTTAGTGAAGTAAAACGTTGGTTCTTTTTCATCGGTTTGAGAAGTGATGATTTAAATTCTTCGACAACAAAATCTTATGAATTGAAAAATATATCTGAGCTGCTAACTTTTTGACATGACCATTTACAAAAATTTAAAATAACAAATTAATTAAGTAATATAAAGAATGTAGATATGAAAAACAAAAAAAATGAATTAATATATAAAATAAGATATACCTTCGTTCTTCTCAATAAAAGCAAATTATATAACATAAATTATTGGTTTAACCTCAGTTATTTGTCACATGTTTGAAAAATATATGATAAAATTAAAAGAATACATGTACGTGAATTTACATGGTAAAATTTGGCATCTACAAAAAATAAATAATAATGACTATATTTATTAAATTTATTGAAATGATATATTAAAAAAGGGTTAAAATATGAAAAATCTTACTTCTTATTTCAATTGGATTTGTTATCTAATAAAAAATTCTTTGTTTTACTTTAGATAACTTGATATCAATAAAATTTGTAATTAAGAACTTGTTTTATTCATCCAAAAGGAATGTTGAACTGAATCCAACGTTTGTAAGATTTCACTTTTTTTTTTTTTGGCAATCTTTTTCTTTGATACTATTCTTATTCTATTTTAGTTAGGATTTGCGAGAGTAATTTGATTTGAACAATTTAATTTAAATTTCAAATTGTTTTATGTTAAAAGATATAATCACCAAATGTTATTGGGTAATCAACTTTTTTTTGAAGTGTGTGTCTAAATTTTTCTTTTAAAAACTTAAAACCAAAATAATAATGAGAAAATTGTTTAAAATACACCACATGTTGATTTTCAATACAAAAATACAAATGCAGGAGTACCCTTATCGGATTGACTATTATAGTTACCCCTAACGATCAAACAAAAAATAGAACCCGCTTTTATGAAAATAACCTTAGGTTTTGTTAGACTGCTAAAAATGTCTGATAGTGTAATCATACTTCACAAATTAGTCGAAGAAAGAATTAATTAGTAAATTTAAATTTTTAAAAAGGGAAAAAATATTTTATAACATATTTTAAATACATAAATTAAATATTGAAAATATGCGTTCTATATAAAAGTTCCATAAAATTCAATCAAATTAAACGATGTGAGTTAAAATATCTTTATACCCCAAATAAACATCAGACTTCCTAAAGAAGTTTCAGGAAGTCTGAAACAGATGAAATTAATAAATTTAAATTTAAAAATTCTAAAAAATTATTTTCCACAAATTGTGATATATAGAAATTAAATATAGACGAGTGTGAAGTTGAGAAATTAAATTTTGTAAAATTGAATGAAATTAAAAAAACATGTTAGGTAGATTAGCTTCTAAACCCCAAAACATGCTTTCTTTTGGAAAATTTATATATAGTTAGGATTAGATTGAAGGTTAACCAAATTTAAATTTTAAATTTGCACATATGTGTATATATTTAACGAATTTGATGTTTCCTTGGTCTATTGTTCAAATATTTTCACTACTAAGTGATAAAAGACTACATTTAGGGTTTGCAGATTTTTCAGTGAAGTCTGAATTTTGGGGTATGTTTGGGGTTTGTTAGATTTCTCTGAAAAGTCTGAGCATGATTAAATATAAAATTTAATTTTTAATTTTTCCGAACAAGAATTTAGTAAAAAATAATGAAATTACCCCCATATATAAGGAAATTTACCAACCTAATTTCCAGAAGTTATTATCAACTCTCTCTAAAACTAAAGCATTTTGTCTCTCTCTAAACACTCTATAAACTCAAGTCGGTGGAAAACTCCTTGCCGCACCATCTTCTTTCTGGTTTAACTTTTCCTTCTTCGTGTCTCCTTACCTCTGTATCTATCTCTCTTCATCTTTTACTCACAACTCAATTATTCTATAGGTTGAAACGCCATATAATGAAGTGGTGGGATGAGACTATGATTGAAGAGGCTGAGGAGTTGAAGCGGTCTGTGAACCAGATGGACGAACAAATTGAGCACATCTTCCTTTATTATGCTAAAACCAATTTTGTTAGCAAGTTGCAGAATGACGTTCTGAATACGCATGCAGCGGTAGCTGGAATAAAGGAACTATTGGCTGAGAAGCCATTTTCCGAGGTTAAGCGTGGCATAGAGTTGAAGAATGTGATATTGTGTTCTTCTTATCGTCCTGATCATCTTCATTTCTGTTGGTTTCAGTCGATGTTAGTTTAGGTAAAATGTTAGGGATGCAAAGACTTGTGATCGGATCACTTATATTTTGTATATGAAGGGTCTATATATATATCGACTTTGTAATTGGTTTTCATTTCATAAGGTTAAGAAATCTAATTAGCACAATAGACCAATTTTCAAGTTATTGTCAGATTACATATGTAATCTGTGCAATATGACAAATCGATAAAATATTACGTAATCAGACTTATGAATAACACTTGTCAGACTTGTTAGACTAATTCATCAGACTTCTCGTAAACATACTTTAGACTTCCAATTCAAAAAAAATCAACCTTTTTTGGAAAAATCAGGAGGTTTTCCGCCTGAAATTCCAATAATTTTAGAAATTCCTACTGTCTCGATAAATACCACCTCAGACTACAAAATCAGTCTTATTTTAGACTTCTTCAAAAAGTCTGATGGCAGGCTGCGTATTAAGTGGTTAATTAGATTTTATCTGTGGTAATAGTATGATTATTTTTTAAAGGACATATAAAAAGGTTTTTTATATCCATTATCTTACTTTTTTTTTACAGTTTCCTGAAACCCGAAAAAAACATTCTCTCTATCTCGAAGTATCGGGAACGCCGTCTTGAACTTGTTCGTCGTCGCCGGATTTCAACTTGTTCGTTGTCCTGTATTCTCCGCCGGTAAGATTCATTGACGCCTCTCTTCCCCTTTAACCGTAAACCTGCTGATGATTTTCCTGTTCGATGAGATTTTGTGCTTTAAATTTTGCAGATCTAGGGTTTCTACCTCCGTTGTTACCGGCAATTGTCGTTACTTCTACATAGTAAGTACTTACCGTCTCTATACTTCTAGATTTAGTGCTTCTAGATTTTGCAGATCTAGGGTTTTGGGATTGGGTTGATTTGTGTGTCTAAAGGGTTTATTTTTGTGCCTAATGGGTTGATTTTTGTGTGTAATTGGTTGATTTTTGGGTCTACAGGCTTGATGATTTTTTTGAACAACTTTTTCAAATCCGTTTAGTGGCCCCTTCTCATTTTTATCCTCAACTTTTGGATTTTCGTTTTTCAGAAACGGTTTCGGATTTTCTGTTTTCATAAACGGTTTCTTCCCGCTTTCACTCTTACGGTGTCGCTTTCATCATGTTGTTTTTCTGAAATATAGGGACTGGTTCAGACTTCGTTGGTCGACTTTAGACTCGAACTGCCGTCTGATAATGAAGTCTAACACTTAGATTTATGTTTGCTTGGTGTTTTTGTTGATGCAGGTTTGGAGAATGGCATAGTATGAGTTCCCATAACAGATGTTTACACCTGGTAACGAGCCGAAACCAGATAAGAGCATACATTACTTTATGGTAAGAGATATTTGATTAATCCGCTCAACCACGCGCTGGCTGAGGATGAATGGGCAGAGCTGTTAAACCCATAGTTTGGTGTTTTTTTAAGATACCATGACTTGCATTTTAAATGGTGCTTGATAATGATGCACTACATGCTCACAGCTAAACTAGTTTGCAAGAATAAGTATGAGATTTGGTATATAGTTGGGGTTCAACCAGTGAGGTTTTCCTTGAACGAGTTTGAACACATCACCGGACTAAAATGTGACCTTGTTAAAAATCTGAAGTATTCGAAAGTTGAGGTCACACAAGAGATGCGTACTTTTTGGGACCTCCTTGGGGTGGATATCGATGTTGCTCCTAGTTATCACCAGTTACTACGAGCTTGTAAAAACTGTAGTGGTTGGTGTTGATACTGGGTTCAGCTTCTAATTATTTATAATTAGAGGGGTTCGTTTTTTGGAAAAGTGTAAGTAAGAAAACAAGAGGAAACCTCGGAAAAAAGGATGTATTATTAATAATCTGAGTTACAAAGATGTCAACTCGGGATGCCGAGCTGATTTTATCAAAGAGAAGTAAAACCTAGGCGATCTAGTTCGTCTTCTCCCCGATTGTGAATGAATATTATTAGTGAGGGGGGGTATGTATTTATATATCCTTAATAGTCGGTCTAGTAAGCCCATGGGCTAACCTCGGAAAAATGGAATATTTCCATTTTTCCAAGACTAGGGAATCTGTGATAAAATTTAATCTTATACTGTCCGAATTTTAGACTTCCGCCTAGGACGATATTGTTTATACCCCGCTTCGGACACTAAATTCGATCATTCTTCACCGAGGTATCCCTCGGTCATCTAGGCCGAGGGTTAACATTCCTGTTGTCGGGACTTATAACCTAATAAGTTATCAGGGAAGAGCTTGGCAGGGACCGAACTCCAATTATTGCCAAACTATCGATAAAGGGGTAGAACCCCACCATCAACAGTTGGGAACGGCAACAACGGATTTGGTTGGGCTATCTAGCCTTCTATTCATCTTTCATTGAGTCTCATCACTGGAAAACTGCCACACGGGCTTCTCATACTACGAAACTGCTGGAACCAGGGGCTTTGCAAACATATTAATGGGAAGACGGGCCTTTAAGCTGCTAATAGATTCATTGAAGATTTCAAATCTCAAACTCATTCAGAACAAAAACTATCAAATTGAAGGATTCATTGAAGTGTTGAACATTTGGATCTACTGGGCTAATCCAGGGATGTCGACAGTCTACGGAGAGCCCTTACCTAATGCCCCAATTCTACATGTACTGGCGTACATAGGATCAAGGAATCGAAAGGCTGACAAATCTAATCTACATAACTAGGTATGTTGTATGAGCCCTTTTTTATACTATAAAGTGTATATTGTATATGTAGTCTGATCTATTTTCCCCGAATGCGACGGATGTCTGACAGTGTCAAACAGACTGCATTTGAAATTTGATATTATAACCGAACTACATATGCAGTATGATACTTTTAAACTAGATTACATTTAAAGTCCAATACTTCAAATTCCTTACTTGTGTGATGTCTAACTTGTACTTGTAGAACAACACCAACAACTTTGTTCAGAGGCAGTTTGAGGACATGTTCCCAGCGTAGGAGAGTGATGATGAATATGACCCAAGAGTTGTGGACATTGTGAGAGCAATGTTTGGTCAATTTGAGGGGGGAGTTTGGAAGTGGGGTAATAAACACTGGAACCGTAAAGGTGTCTTTCAGATAGTGAAGGTTGAGGGGCCTCCTATGAAGTCTGAACAGGATCTTGTGGGTCTAAGAAAAGCAAAGGGAATGGGTAAGGGAAAGAGGGGGGGGGGGCTAAGAAGTAGTTACGGGATTTTCTGGATGAGGCTGAGGCTGAGTCTGCTGCTGATTCTGTTGACAAGGCTGAGTCTGATGCTGAGGGCGAGGAAGGAGAAGTTGCACGCACTAAGAAGATGGCTAGATCACAAGGGGATTGTACATCCCCTGATATAGTGGTCCAAATGGTTCAAAATCTGAAAGACAAGTGTGAGAAAGGATTAACTGAGATGGTTACTTTTGTAAACACAGGTTTTACAGAGTTGTCCATTAAAATTATGGATCTTGGCAAAGAGGTGCAGGGATTGAGGAAGGAGCAAGGCAAGGAAAGTGAAATTAATAAGGTTTATTAGACAAATACTGAAGGAAAAAAGAATGTTGGAGGTGATGGTAATGGTGGTGATCAGAAGGTTGATGAACCTGCAGTGAATGAGAAAGCTGGGGAGGATGGATTAGATGGTGGAAAGGATGGGAATAAGAAGGACTATAATGATGATGATGATGATGCCGGAAAGGGTGCGAAGGATAATGAGGTTGGAAATGATCAAAAGCATGGTGAGGCTAGAAAGGATGAGAAGGATAATGCAGCAGGGGAGAAGGATGAGGGAAAGAATAAGAAGAAGAAGGGGAGACCGCATAAGAAGAGAGCTGCTGCAACAAAGAAGGCTTCCGAGAAGAATGAGGTTGTTGGAGAAGTAGGGAAGGAGGTAGATGATACGACCTCCATTCAGACAAAAGGGGTTAGTCTCACAAACCCTATCGATATGAATGCACATATAGACGAGAAAGATAACTTAGTTCATGAACTCAAGAGAAGTACAAGACTTGCATGTAAAGAAATTAGGAAGTATAAATTTTGAATGGCTATGAACGAGACGGTGCTTGTAACAAAATGATATGTATTTGGTACTGTTGTTGTTGTGGTTGTTGAGAACCTGGTGTGATATGAATAATGTGTTTGTTTGCAGCTTAATCTAAAGATAACAATATATGTTAAATTCGATATAACAATATATGTTAAATTCGATATGCATAGTCTAAAGATAATTGAGCAATCTGATGCGGAGGTGGACTTTGACAAGGCAAGGATAACAAAACAACAAACGCAGCAGGCTGCAGCAGAGGCGTATATGCGTGCAAAGGAGAAACAACTTTCACAGGCGGACAAAGCGCTGATTTGCTTGTTGCAGCAAATTGATGCTGGGCTTGACATTATGAGGCTTTGACAGATGAAACACCCGGATTGGTTTAGGCATGACAGACTTTGCTTCATTGACACACTCCTCGGTCGATTATGGGTCAAAGACTATCCGGATTTTGTTGCAAGCGGTAAAGGGGGAGATGTTCCACCAAAGACTAGAAGATTGCTTGCTATAGTTTCGGATTACCATACTGGTAAGCTACCCTTATTTTTGATGTCGAGGAAAGCCTGGGGGCTGGAAATTGGTGAAATCTACACAGCGTTGCACATTGGAAGAAACCATTGGATAGTGTGCAAACCGGGTCGCACACGAGGTCGCTGGGATAAGATTTGGTTAGATACGAGATAGTAGGTTAAATTTCGAGGTGATGTGACGTGAATTTTAATATGTGGACTTTACGGGTCGGAATTCTCGTAGATGAACTAGGTCGGAGATTGAGTTAGCGAGGTGAACTGTTGTTTTATTGATAATCAAGCGAGGTCGCTGTTACAAGATATTTAGAAGTCGGTTACAAGAAAAGTGGTAAAGCGAAGAGCGAATTCTAACACCTATCGACGAGGTCGCCAATGATGTTAAGCTCGATCTAAGTTACCGGACTATTCTTCCTATATCCTCTCTTGAATTTAATGTCTTCTTACTTATGAAGTGAGGAAGTATTTATAGCAATCTGGATGGATGCTGGAAGTTGACTTGTAGCTAGGTCTAGTCCGAGGATAGGCTGCGACCTAATCAGAGCATGCGTCGGGCGCTATCTCTGAAGGCTGCTTTTGGCCTGTTCTGACACCAAAAAGGTGCGACGTGACCGGGTTGTCACATCGTGTTTTTTCTCCAAAGGCAACTCTCTTAGTCTGCAGAGCTCGCATAGAGAGATCACTAATCAGGATCGGGATCCGATTGCGGGCACTAAGAAGATGGGTTTTTGGGCCTTGTATCGTTGTTGGGCTTTTCCATGATTCGGGCCAGTGGTGCTAAACCCATCAGACTTCACAAATAAATCCATCAGACTAATAAATTTTAGAATCAAACTTCTAATAATAACCCGTCAGACTTCCAATTAGTCCATTAGACTTCTTCTTCAAACTTCTTCTCAATAGCGACTGTGACTATACGAGTACTAGGCCTCAGTTTTGGTCTTCTACACACAAATAAAGAAATAACGGGTCATATACAATACATAGCGTAAAATAACTACTACCAAATGATTTTATGGTAATATAGCTTACACATTTAGGTAGCTTGTGGCCGGGTTGTTTGCAATTTGAACAACTATATTGCTTGTGCAGCTTCCACGATTTGTTGCCATTTGTCTTCGCAATTTCTAGCCAACTTTGCCACAACGACTTCTTTTGTCTTTTCCAGGTTTACGCTTTACTTCAGGAGGAAGGACACCTACGGTGTCAGCACCTATGAAAGAAGAACTCTTTAGGTAGATGCTTTGCGAGTATGTAGTGAACAAATAATCTCTTCCGTAAGATGGGCACCCAAGCGTAGAAAAATGTAACTAAGTTACGGTGCAGCGCTAAGGGCATGAGAGCAAGGTATCTTTTCGTAATCCACACTCCACATTGGCACGTACGATTATCTAAGTCGACAATACAATCCATATGTCCCCTCCTAACGAAGAATTTATAACTGTCTATACGTTCCGCCGTCATGAAGTCTGCATAGTATTCACGTATTATCATCAAATATTCAACTCCTCGACTAAATTTTGTTTTCAGACTCATTGCATCTAGCCACCTTACACTAAAACCACCTTCTAAACTTCTCTTATATGAACTTCAATATGAATGATATCGGATATCCTCGTGCTGTCTTAAGGGCAGAGTTTATAGATTCAGCAATGTTGTTCAACTTTATGTTGTACCTATCACCACATAATCGAACGAGGTTAAAGAAGAAGGGTATAAGCCTGATGGATAATTCAGACTTCTAAACAAGTTTGAAAAATAAGTCAAACTACATTAAAAGTCTGATAGATAAGTCGGGCTGCAATCAAAGTCTGACAGATAAACCAGACTGCAAAATATCGCCAACTTCATAAATCAGACTGCAATAAAAGTATGATAGTTAAGTCATACTGCAATAAAAGTCTAATAGTTAAATCAGACTGCAAAAACCGTTAAGTATGAATAGGATTATATCTTTTGCTGCGGAAGTGAACACGTGACCATAGATTAGGATCCGCTTCCTCCAAGTAATTAGCAAGGTCAGGTTTTATCTTTCGTAAAGAAGGCATGTATCGGTCATAATCGTATATCGTATACACGTAAGCCATGTTTTTCACCAAGTAAAGCAGACGTTTTCCCTTGTTATGGGTGACTATGTTATTTTGCAGATGGTAATAACATATCTTTGGTTGTGCGCAAGGAAAGACCGTCTCACATACATTCTTTATGGAGGCGCGCTTATGGGAAACTATTACCAAATGATGGTTTTCTGATATGCAATCTTTGAGTTTTGTAAAAAACCACTCCCACGAAGCATCATTCTCGGAGTCCACAATTCCAAATGCCAATGGAAAAATATGAAAATTTTCGTCTTTTGCTGCCGCCACTAACTAAACACCACCAGACTTTCTGGTAAGATGAGTACCATCCACAACAATGACTCTTCTTAGAATCTAAACCCATATATGGAAGCTCAAAATGAGATAAATAGATATTTCATCCTATTCTTCTCATCAAGTTAAAGAGCAATGATCGTTCCCGGGTTGTTTTGTTCAAATCCACGCAACAAAGAGTGTAGTCTCTCATATTCATCTTCCGCCGATCCCCTTTTTAACTTTTGGGTATGTAATAATGCTTTGTATGAAATTTTCTGGTTCATCTTAATCTCGTATTGCTTCTTCATTGATGCTTGGATGTTCTTTGGTGTAACCCCATCAATTATATCAAAGCTCTCTATAAATCACCAACCAATATAGTTTTGGGGTATGACGTTTACGCACAGAACACCGGCATCCAAGTGACCATGTATGGGATTTGTTATAGATCACAACCCAATAATTTCCTGGTTCGTTCTTAACAGCCGTTCGAAGCTTCCAATTGCATCCTTGGACACAACACATGGCCACAAAAAGTTTCCTCTCGGACTTCACTACTTTCCATGCAAATTTTTTTCATTATAGTTGTAAGTCGCAGCTCTGATTGTATATCGCCCTTGCTATCAAAAACTTTTTAAGAAATATGCCATTGGACCACGCCTTTCCTCCTCGTCCCACAAATCGATTTGTAAGACCATCCTGTTGGGAATGTCCTGAAATCACACTTGTATTTACTCTTCCATATAGTTGTCGAGGTAAGACAATCATATGATAATAGGTGATTATAATGCTTTGTTAGAAGCCTCTTGTAATCTATGAGTTTGAAACTCATTACTAGTATTATATGATCCTACAGGGTCACACACCTAAGCAAACAGGATGTATTACATTGGGATTGATCATTAGTGTAATGATCAAACAAGTGTGTATTTGATACACATGATTTATGCGTTTATGAGAGGTGTGTCGATCGACACAAAGAGGTTGTGTCGGTCGACGCAGTGTCGGACCAAAATGACATGTTTTGGTTTATGACATAATTAAACGTGGGCTTGGCCCGATATTTAATTAGGTTTTTGCTAGTCTCTATATATATAGAGACTAGACATGACTTTCACTTTAATCTAATTGGTAGCCGCCTCCAGAAACACAGAAAGAAATCCCGAGAGCATTCTAGAGAGATTTGATCTCTCTTCGGCACTAGCATCCCGGCTTTCCAGTTTGTGTGCGTGTGGATACCAGGCGCAGCACTTGAGGCGCTCCATAATCTTGGTAACCAGATTCATTCCGCTGCTCTAATCATCCAGGTATACTCGAGATCCAACTTATAGATTCAATTGACACATGATCCCTGGCTATAGAATTTGTTCTAGGGTTTATTAATATGATTAAAATCCTGATCAAATTCCTTCAGTGGTATCAGAGCCAGGTTTTTATTGAATCTGATGCATGCTTAATGAATTATGTGAATTCAAGTTGATATATAAAAGTTGTATATAAGAAAACATGCTAGAATTTGGTTGAAATTCATGTTTTAGGGTTTCTGGGTTGTCGGTGTCGACCGACACAGATCTTGTGTCGATCGACACACTCCCATAACCGCTCGAAAATTTAGGCTTCGATCCAATGATCGAACTTCCCTGAACAGCTTCTGTCGACTGACACAAAGGTTGTGTCGACCGACACTGGCTGATTCTGTCGACCGACACAAAGGTTGTGTCGATCGACACAGGCTGTTTTATCGCGATTGGTTCAATTCGATTGGATCAGTTTTCACGATTGGCTTTGTTCGGGTTGAGTGTGTCGACCAACACTAAAATAGTGTCGATCGACACACATGAGATGTATCGATCGACACAAACAAGTTGTGTCAATCGATAAGGCATTCACAGATTATTTAGAGTTGTGTCGACCGACACTAATGTAATGTCGAACGACACATGCTCTCTGTGCGCAATCTCGATTTCAAAACCCGCACTCTAGAATAATTAAAACTCTATTTAAGTCTAGTCGTTTTAATTTGTTTCTAAAACTTCAGGATACATATTTGATATGTATTAGTTCTAGAAAGTTCTGTTCCTCAAACTAAATATCAAGTAATTTTGATGTCTTCCCATTCCTCGTCAACTGTCAAGGCTCATTTCATTGTGTGATGGGCTTTCCAAAGCAAGGTGCCCACAATTACATGAGTGAGGCATGAGGTAATCGTTACCACATGACTTAAAGGATTAGTTTACTTGACTGGGCCATCAAAATCGTTTTGGGCTTAGAGACATACAAGTGGGTAAGACATAAGATGTCATCCACGACCAAGAGTTATATTGGATATAATTAGCAAAAGAGTTGCTTACCTAGATAGCTAGAATTTGGGCGATGAGCCAAAGCTCACTCAAGTTTTAGTGAAGTATGGATCTTGGATCATTATATTCAATTGAGGAAACATTGTTTTGAATATAATGTGATTTTTCTTAAGGGTTAAGATTTCTCATTTCTTAAACATCATAACAACCCATTTTCCTTTCTTTTGATTCAGCTATGACCACTCATTCTCACAATACTTTCTCCTTGCGATCCGTCCTTAAGAAGGACAAGTTAAATGGATCCAATTTTCTCGATTGGTATCGGAACTTGAGAATTGTTCTCAAGCAGGAGAAAAAGGATTATGTCCTTGTAAAAATTCTCCCTGATAAACTGAGATCCAATGCCTCACATGCAGTGAGAAATGCTTGGCATAAGCATTATGATGATGTGGTCGATGTGAATTGTCTCATGTTGGCTACCATGAACTCGGACTTGCAGAAGCAATATGAGAACGTGGAGTCGCTGATTGAGATGATCACTAGCCTGAAAGCGATGTTTCAGGAGCAGGCACGAACCTAAAGATACTAGACGATTAAGTCTCTCTTTGAGTGCAAGCTACCAATGAATGGTTCAGTTAGCGCACATGTCATTAAGATGATGTGTTATATTGATAACCTAGCGAAACTGGACAGTCCCATTAGGCAAGAGTTGGCTACTAACATCATTCTGCAGTCACTGCCGTCGAGTATTGATCAGTTTGTTATGAACTATAACATGAACAACTCGACGAAGACGTTGACTGAGCTGCATAGTATGCTCAAGGCAGCTGAGCATAACATCAAGAAGGGCACCCCAAACGTACTTCTGGTTCAAAGGGGTAAGAGGTTTGAGAAACAAAATAAGGACAAGGCGAAAGGCAAGGCGGTCCAGATTGTGAATCAGGACAGGCCTGAGCCCAGGCACAAGTCTGGCCTTTCTGATGTTTATAAGTGCCATCACTGTAAGGAGACTAGGCATTGGAAGAGAAATTGCATGAAATACCTGGAAGATTCTGAAGAGATAAAGAAGATGTACGAGACTTCTTCTTCAAGTATTTATGTTATAGAAGTAAATGTTACTACTCCAAGTTCTACCTCATGGGTATTGGATACTGGTTGTGGTGCTCATATTTGTATGAATATGCAGGACATAAGCAACAGTAGAACTCTGGAGAAGGGGCAAGTGGACCTGCGCGTTATGAATGGAGCAAGAGTTGCTGCATTAGCCGTAGGAACATTTCATTTGTTTTGGCCTTCAGGCATGGTTTTAAAACTTAAGAACTGCTACTATGTACCTTCTGTGAGCAGAAACATCATTTCTATTTCCTGTTTGGATTTGGATGTTTTTCATTCTTCGATTAAAGACAAATGTTGCTCTTTTGATCATAATGATGTTTTCTATGGTAGTGCCCCATTAAAAAATGGGCTTTATGTTTTAAACAAATCTTTGCCTGTCTATAACATAAACACTAAATGGTTCAATTCCAATGATTCGAACCCTACCTTTTTCTGGCATTGTCGTTTGGGCCACATAAATGAGCGACGGATTCTAAAGCTCCATCGTGATGGGTTTTTTGGGCTCATTTGATTATGAATCATGTGAGAAGTGCGAATCCTGCTTGTTGGAAAAAATGACTAAGGCTCCTTTCAACAAAACTAATAAAAGGGTTAGTGATTTGTTGGGTCTAATACATACTGATGTGTGTGGCCCAATGAACATTAGTGCTAGAGGAAGCTTTCAGTACTTCATTACATTTACTGATGACTTGAGTAGATATGGCTACGTCTATCTAAAGAGACACAAGTCGGAATCTTTTGAAAAGTTCAAGGAATTCCATAATGAAGTACATAATCAGTTTGGCAAGAGTATTGAAACTCTTCGATCAGATCGTGGAGGTGAATACTTTAAGCCAAGAATTCAGTGATCATCTGAGAGACTGTGGAATTGTTTCACAACTCACTCCTCCTGAAACACGTCATTGCAATGATGTGTCTGAGAGGAGGAATCGGACCTTATTGGATATGGTTCGATCAATGATGAGTCACACAGATCTTCCATTATCTTTCTGGGGATACGCTCTAGAAACGTATGCGTTTACGCTAAATATGGTTCCATCAAAATCAGTTGCAAAAATATCACATGAGATGTGGATTGGAAATGTTCCAACTTTGTCTTTCCTGAAGATTTGAAGTTGTGAAGCTTGTATCAAGCGTCTGACGCCTGACAAGCTTGGCCCAAAATCTGATAAGTGCTACTTCGTCGGTTATCCTAAGGAAACCAAGGCTTACTACTTTTACAACTAAACCGAGAACAAAGTGTTTGTTGCTCGGAAATGTGTCTTTCTTGAGAGAGAGTTTATTTCTAAGAAGAACAGTGGGAGTAAAGTACAGCTCAAAGAGGTTCAAGTATCACAGGAAGCTGCTCAGCTTGTTCAGGAAGAGCAGCCATTGGATCTACAAAGAGTTGTAGAACCTATACATGTGGTGCTTGAAATTCGCAGATCCGAAAGGATTCGTCACGAGCCTGAGAAATATGGATTTCTCGTGATTAACTATCATGATCTGTTGATCGTTGATAGTGACGAGCCTGCGAATTTCGAAGAAGCAATGATGAGCCCTGACTCCGAAAATGGCTTAAGGCCACTGAATCCGAAATGGGATCCATGTCACAGAACAAAGTATGGACTTTGGTGGATTTACCCGATGGTGTGAAAGCCATTGTGTGTAAATGGGTTTAGAACCTACAAAGATGAAAATCGATGTGGATGGTAACATACAGATTTACAAAGCTGGATTGGTGGCTAAAGGTGGTTTCAAGTAAATTCATGGTGTTGACTATGATGAAACCTATCCCCAGTTCCTATGCTTAAATCTATTCGGATTCTCCTAGCAACTGCAGCTCATTATGACTATGAGATCTGGCAAATGGATGTGAAAAACCGCCTTCCTGAATGGAATTCTGGAAGAGGATGTGTACATGACACAACCTGAGGGTTTCATTGATCCTAAGTATGCTAGGAAAGTATGCTAGCTTCATCGATCCATTTATGGATGGAAGCAAGCATCTCGGAGTTTGAATCTTCGTTTTGATGAAGCGATCAAAGAGTTTGATTTCGTGAGAAACGAAGAGAAACCATGCGTTTACAAGAAGACTAGTGGGAGAGCAGTTGCATTTCTCATACTATATATAGACGATATACTTGAGAATCTATAGAGATAGATTAACAAAAAAAATAATTGGACTGTGTCAAGATACCTTATATTGATAAGGTCTTACACAGGTTTGAAAAGCTATGTCGATCGACACAAAGGGTTGTGTCGGTCGACACACGAGTCGATACCAATCTGATCCCGGTGAAAGTCACTGGACAGCTATCAAGAACACCTCCGAGTATTTGAGAAATACTAAGGTTAAGTTCTTGATGTGCGGAGGAAGTGATGAGCTTGTGGTGAGTGGTTACACGGACAAAGACGATTTCTGGTTACGTCTTTTGTCTAACCCACGGTGCAGTTAGTTGGAAGAGTTCCAAGCAAGGCACTGTAGCAGATCCCACGCCCTAAGCATAAGAGTTATGTTGCTGCTTTAGGCATTAGTTTTCTTAAGATTTGATCTTAATTCTAGTGGGAGCTGTCTATGTTATGATGTTCATCTAAACATATATTTGGTTATGTTTTAATGAAATTTGTTTCATGTCTTATTTGATTATTGGATAATTAAATAATAGTCCCAAAGCAATTTATGGCATTCTTATAAGTCATCAAGTACGTGACTTAATCATGAAATCTTATAAGCGATAGATGACATAAATTATTTGAGTCCCTAGTCAAGTTTATTAAAGTGGGACATTAATAACCACGAGAGACTAGTATGTGAGGTGACTGATGACTAAGTTTCATGGAGTCATTAATAAGGGTATTAAAGTCAATCACATAGATATGTGTTAGAGAACACAGTATCGGATATGACCCGCTAATGAAAACTCTACAAGAATGTTATATGAGTGTCATAAGAGTTTCTAATTATGACTATAGAGTGTAGTCATAGACATGAGTTCATCATGTTTCTCTTACACATGAATTGGCATGTTTTGGTTTCGTCAAACGTCAGCCGTAATAGTGATTATAAAGGCATTACTGGGCATGTCATGAAGTGTGTAAGGAACAGGGATGGAACAAGATGAAATTTTTCCCTCCTATATAACAGGAGATACATATCTCTGGGCCTATCGAAGATTTGATATTGAGAAATGCGTGGCCAAGCTCAAACGAGGTGATTGTCAGTCGTTTGTTTTATCAGTATAAATCAGAGTTCGATAAACATGGTCTAGCTCAATAAGGATGACACGAGCTCTTGCCTTATGCTAGATCGAGATATAGTGACAAAGGATTATAGGAATAGTTGATTCCAGTACAAATAAGAGATTGTTGGGAATGTCCTGAAATCACACTTGTATTTACTCTTGCATATAGTTGTCGAGGTAAGACAATCATATGATACTAGGTGATTATAATGCTTTGCTAGAAGTCTCTTGTAATCTATAAGTTTGGAACTCATTACTAGTATTATATGATCCTCCAGTATCACACACCTAAGCAAACTGGATGTACTACATTGGGATTGATCATTAGTGTAATGATAAAAAAAGTGTGTATTTGATACACATGATTTATGCGTTTATGAGAGGTGTGTCGATCGACACAAAGAGGTTGTGTCGGTCGACACAGTGTCGCGCCAAAACGACATGTTTTGGTTTATAACTTAATTAAACGCGGGTTTGGCCCGATTGTTACTTAGGTTTTTGCTAGGCTCTATATATAGAGAGACTAGGCACGAATTTTCACTTTAATCTAATTGGTAGCCGCCTCCAAAAACACAAAAAGAAATCCCGAGAGCATTCTAGAGAGATTTGATATCTCTTCGGCACTAGCGTCCTAGCTTTCCAGTTTGTGTGCGTGTGGATACCAGTAGAGGCGTAGTACTTGAGGCGCTCCATAATCTCGGTAACCTGATTCATTCCGCTGCTCTAATCATCCAGGTATACTCGAGATAAACTTATAGATTCAATTGACACATGATCCTTGGCTATAGAATTTGTTATAGGGTTTATTAATATGATTAAAATCCTGATCAAATTCCTTCAATTTGTTATAGATCACAACCCAATAATTTCTTGGTTCGTTCTTAACAGCCGCTCGAAGCTTCCAATTGCATCCTTGGACACAACACATGGCCACAAAAAGTTTCCTGTCAGACTTCACTACTTTCCATGCAATTTTTTTTTTCATTATAGCTGTAAGTCGCAGCTTTGATTGTATATCGCCCTTGCTATCAAAAACATGGTAAGAAATATACCATTGGACCACGCCTTTCCTGCTCATCCCACAAATCGATTTGTAAGACCATCCAACTCATAGTTCTTATAATCCTCATCGTATTCGACATCTTCATTTTTCACTTTCCCATAGACAGTGTAATCAACATCGTCACAGTAAACCTCAGCGTGTTTCATGAAAACCTTCTCATCTATGTCCAAGTTACCAAATCCATTATTATCACCACCACAAACAGACCCATCCAATGACGAGTCCACCTCGTCCTCTATCCATTCTTCGTCTTCGTCTCCTTCGTCGCCAGCGTTATCAGTATTCACAACCGAATCTATATACACGTCTTCTTTACTCCCAATATCCATACCGGACCGGCTGGAGACACAGAGACAGAATAAATGCATTTTAGCTAACTCAATCATGCTTTGTACTTGTCTAAATTGGAGGTGATGCGACGTGACTTTTAATATGCGGGCTTTGCGGGTCGGAATTCTCGTAGATGAAATAGGTCGGAGACTGAGTTAGCGAGGTGAAACTGATAACGAACTGATCGTTGTTTTATTGATATTCAAGCGAGGTCGCTGTTACAAGAGATCGAGAAGTCGGTTACAAGAAAAGTGGTAAAACAAAGAGCAAAGTCTAACACCTTTCGACGAGGTCACTAAAGATGTTAAGCTCGATCTAAGTTACCGGACTATTCTTCCTACTCTCTCTCTGGAATTCAATGTCTTCTTACATATGAAATGAGGGAGTATTTATAGCAGTATGGACGGATGCTGGAAGTTTACTTATAGCCGGGTCGAGTCCGAGGATAAGCTGCAACCTAATCAGAGCATGCGTCGGGCGCTGTCTCTGAAGGTTGCTTTTGGCCTAGTCTGATGCCAAAAAGGTACGACGTGTTCGGGTTGTCATATCGTGTTTTGTCTCCAAATTCAACTCTCTTCGTCTGCAGAGGTCGCAGAGCGAGGTTGATGGTGGGATTAATACCCCTTATCAATAGCTTGGCAATAATTGAGATTCAGTCCCTATTGATCTTTCCCTAATTACATATTAGGTCATAAGTCCCTTCAATAGGATTAGAACCCTCGGCCTCGATGACCGAGGGATACCTTGATAAAGAATGGTCGGATTTTAGTGTCGGAAGCAGGGGTATAAACAACATCGTCCAAAGCCAAAGTCGAAACTCGGACACAATAAGATAAAATATTATCACAGATTCCCTGATTTTGGAAAAATGGAATAAGTACATACCCCCTTCACTAAACTCGGAATTCAGAATTGGAGAGAAGAACTACTTGCAAACTTAGGCTTAATACTTCTCTTTGATAAAGTTAACTCGACATTCCGAGTTAACACCTTTGTAATCGATATCATTAATAAAACTTCTTTTTCCGAGGAATCTGTTGTATTTACGCCCAAAAAATGAACCCCTCTAATTACAAATAATTAGAAGTTTAACCCAATATCAACATTTGGCGCGTCAGGTAGGGGGGCTCTCGGTTTTAAGTAAAAATTAAAGAAAACCTCGGAAATATCAATCAGGTGAGCAACCCCCAATAACGCCATCTTCAAATAACAGGCAGGAATAGTCGGCAGCAAATCAAACTCCCAACAAGGTGTGAATAGCGACCCCCGAAACGGGAAACGAGAGAGCATTAGTACGAATACATCAACAATGCGAAGATTGGTTGACAGAGCAATTTAGTCACCAACAACAAGTCAATTGAAGCTTAATTGATCAAATCGCTAGTTTGTAAGAAGAACTTCAAACCTCAAGAGATCAAAATTATAATGAATCTCCTGGAGCAATCCAAGTCCGACCTTTGCGAACCACTTCCCAACGGGTATCATTTGAAGATGATCGAAGTGGAACTAGAGAACTTAGGACACCAACTTCGGCTGTACACTGGGGTTTAAGTTCTGGAGATAATGAAGTGTGGGCTTTAAGTACTGACCAATCAATTGTGATCTTAAAAAGAGAATTAGAAGATATGCGTACGTTGGTTCATAAAGCAACAAGTATAGCTCCGGAAGTCGATCAGTTGTTGGTAGAAACAGAAAGATGTCCATTCGCACATAACATCACGCGTGCACGGGTACCGCTCAATGACAAATTAAGACTCCCAACTTATGATGGAACCTGAGATCCAGTTGTTTACATGAGGGCCTTTTTCGTAAAAGTCGGAAGGGCCGAGTTCCAAAGTGGAGAGGAGTACGAGGGGAGATGCTAGCTTTTCCTCGAGAGTTTAAGGGGGGGATGCCCAGGCATGGTTTACTAGTTTACCTCCTTATTCAATCAGTTGTTTTGCCGAACTCCGAGAAGCTTTCTTTAAACAATATATGTTGCACTTAGAACAACAAGCCACCACCTCGGATCTTTACGCAGTAAAACAAGGACCGAGGGAACCACTTCGAGATTTTATTAAAACATTCAAGGCGATTTTCTCATGATTAAGGATAGACGATAATCTGGCAATTAGAGCACTTAGTGCAACAACTTGGTATCAGTTGAGGTTTTGGGATGAGTTCTCGGCCCATCATCCTCAGTCCATGAAGAATGCGTTTCACCGGGCAAACACACATATAAGGATCGAAAAAAATCGTGCCGAGCTTGCTAAAGCACATGGATTTGAAAAGGTGAATAAAGAGATAATACTAGAGGAGAAAGGAGAAGGACGACGAATTGAGCGAGACCAATCTAGGAAGGACAAGCCAAAGTTGGAAATATCTTTTTTTGTGACTGATCCACAAAAAAAGAAGTACACATCTACTCGAGAACTTGAAACTCCAGCTCTTCCATGGTGTGAATATCATTAAAAGACCGGGCCATAAAACTGAGGACTGCCAAAACCTGAAAATCATTTATTGGCTATCCGATTTGAGAAAGACCGAGAAGAAGAGAAGCGTAAAACAAGGGAGGCAGAGGAAAAGCAGCTTCCACTATAAAATAATGGAGATACGGATCTTGCCCCCACCTCCCCCGGCTCAGAATAGAAGGATCAATTTGATAATGGATGGACTCGCGAATTGTGAAGATTTTGTTCGATCGATTCAATGGAGTATCTTTAGGTTATCGGCAGACCAGATTTCACGAAGCACTACTCTACAAAAGGATTTGATGTTCACTACCGATGATCTGAAGGGAATCGATACTCCTCATAACGATCCACTTGTAATTGAACTTCAGATTGACGACTACGACATCCAAAGAATTTTGGTTGACATAGGAAGCTCGATAGATGTAATATCTTTAATTACACTTCAGAAGATGGAAATCAAGGGCCAAAAGATAAAAGCTCGGGTAAAGCATTTAACTGCTTTTGGAGGAGATACAATTTAAACTGTTGGTACCATCAAACTTCCAGTGTCAACTGGAGGAGTGAAAAAAATCGTGAAGTTCGACGTAGTAGAGAAAGCCACCATTTACAATGCAATCGTCGGGACTCCGTGGTTATATTATATGGAAGCTGTTCCATCTACTTATCACCAATGTTTAAAATTTCTAACTCCAAAGGGATACTTCACGATTCGAGGTGATTAGAAGATGGCTCGTAGATGCTTCACAACAGAGAATAAACTTCGTCGAGGAACCCAGAATCAAGCGAAAACTTCGGATCAATCTCTCATAGTAGTTTCTGCTAACAAGAATAAACCAACATCCGCCGAAATCTTGGAAGAACTTTTCAAAAGAGAAGAATACTTAGGAAGGATAATGAAGAAATGTCGAAAGGGAAGAACTTAGTTTCTTCTCTTGGGCAAAAAAAATAAATAAATAAAAATTGATATCTCGAATTTCCGAGATAGTCAACAAATATTCAAACGTCGGGACTACGCGTGACTTGATCCCTTCCGAGGGTACGTAGGCAGCCTGTCATGAGGTTCAGCTACAATATCATAATAAATTTCGGTTCTATGGTCAAGAAGTTCGTACAACTCAACTATATTTAACCGAAATTCACAGAAATCCATATGTCAGAGCCTTGATCATGTTCTCCACATAAAATTAGGACAGTTTGTCCTAATAAAAAATAAAATTGCCTAAAAGAATCTCGAAACCCGATAAAGTAAGGCCGAGAGATTAAAAGGTACGAAATTACGAAAATTTACTTCACATTCTTTACCGAATGCAAAGGTTTGACAATTAGTCTGATAAAGTAGGTTTTGAGCAATAGCAGCACCTTGTCGAAAGTCTCAGAATACTTATCAAGGGACTCGCGGACTTTGTCCAACTTCCTTTGGCAAGTGTCGAAAATATCACATCGCTCGTCCAACTGTCTTTTTTGGAAATATTCGATACATTTGGAGTCCAGAATAGCCCGACCGATGTCCCTCTCCTCCGAAATAGTAAGGATTTGATGTTTACCTTCAGCCAGTTCAGTGGTTATCCGAGAATTTTCTTCAAAAAACCCGGAAGTTCTCAACTCTTCTTCCGCAAAGTTCGTTTTCAGATTACTCAAGCTCTTGTGTTGGCTTTCAATTTTGCCTCGCGCTTCAGCTAGAGCTTTTTTCGCATAAGTTCGGTGCATTTTTCCTTGTTCTTGCAAATAATATCTGCACCATCAAATTCAAATCAGAATGTATGTTGTTCCTTCTCGGCCTTTGTATAGTCTGCAGGTTCGGCGTTCATTTTTCCTTGTTCTTGCAAATAATATCTTCTTTGCGGCTGCAGCATTCTGCTTCTTCCTCGGAAGGAAGTTTTGGCCGCTACCAGAAGCTTCTTCGGGTTTGGATCTCTTCATTGTAGGAGAGGGATCGTTTTCTTCCCAGTCTTCCCTTTCTAGAAAATTGTTTACAAAAGTTAGGATTAGTTTGGAACGTGGTTTAAGAAGTCGGAGAAAAAAAACCTGTCCAGGTAATGGCTCTACGGATATGGATAGGATGAATGTTACCCACCGAATTTCCCCCTAGCTCGGTGGAATAGCTCAGAAGCGGCCTAGTTTTCTACCAATTACGTGGTTTAACTGAAAAACATTAACAAAATACGTGGTTAAAATTCAGATGGAGAAAGAAAGAAGATACCTAGTTTTCTACCAATTACGTTCTTTCAGTTTCGGTAAATTGGAGTAGAAGGATTATAAATCGAAGCTTGGTTGACCCGATCATAAAAATAATTTTGGAACCACAATTTGGTGGCCAGACGAAGTCTAGTGATTATCTTTTTTTGGGGCTTGATATCGATCTTGAAGCTTCGCTTCGGGTTTTCAGCAGCTGTAAAATTCGTTAGTTCCCTCCAACTTCTAGGAATTCATACAAACACCGCATCTTGCAACAAGAATTAGAAGTCTGGTAATGATTTTGACTAAGTTCGGCGTCAATTGAAACATAGCCATTCATCGACGAGTACAGTAACTAACCATTAACTGCGGAATTGGGAACCAAAGATGAGTTTTGGTAGAAACAATTCTTGTAGAGACATATGTAACCCTGTGGTGGGGTCCAGGGTCTCTGGTCAGGTCTCAGAATTATGATTCCGATCTCGTTGGGTTGTTGAGCGCTTTCTTTGATCTTTCCAATTCTAGATTTAGAGAAAAGGGAGTGTCCAACATCTGGTATATTCGGCCACATGATTTCATTCCCGGAAATCGAAGTCTCGGGATCGTTTCTTTCAGCCATTACTAGAAAAAGAGATAATAACTGTGCAAAATAAAGCAGAGAGATTGAAGATTACCTCGGAGAGCGAAGAAATAATTATGAGAAGAATCAATTGTAATTTGAAGATTATATAAGAATCATGGACGCTTTGTTTTCTGCGTCAGGAGGGTTTGATTAGCCATCATATCAACCGAATGGAGGCGTCGTTTTTTTTATTTGTTGCGCTCCTTTTCGATATGACACGTCATGAGTAAGGTGAAAGGGTTTGAGAGTACCGAGAATTCAGCACGCGTAACAGAAGAGACGTTTCGTTTTCTATATTTTTCCCGCCAATATTAATTGACGAAATAAAGGAGGGAAGGAACGTTCAAGATTTCCGAAGAAAAAAATTGTTTGTAACCGAGTTCTATTTATCAACAAGCTACATAACTTCAAAATTCGCTGACTCTTCCCTAAGTTTATCCTCGGAGGAACTGGGGGGGACTTACTGTTGATGGTGGGAGTAGTACCCCTTATCAATAGCTTGGCAATAATTGAGATTCGATCCCTACCGTTCTTTCCCTAATTACATATTAGGTCATAAGTCCCTTCAATAGGATTAGAATCCTCGGCTCCGATGACCGAGGGATACCTCGATAAAGAATGGTCGGATATTAGTGTCCGAAGCGGGGGTATAAACAACGTCGTCCAAAGCCGAAGTCTAAACTCGGATAGAATAAGATCAAATCTTATCACATATTCCCTGATTCCCATTTTTCCGAGATTAGCCCATGGGCTTAGATAACCGACTACTGAGATATATAAATACATACCCCCTTCACTAAAATCGGTGTTCAGAATTGGAGAGAAGAATTACTAGCAAACTTAGGTTTAATACTTCTCTTTGATAAAGTTAACTCGTCATTCCGAGTTAACACCCTTTAATCGATATCATTAGTAAAACTTCTTTTTCTGAGGAATCTGTTGTCTTTTTACTTATTTAATTTACGCCCAAAAAACGAACCCCTCTAACTACAAATAACTAGAAGTTGAACCCAGTATCAACAAGCGAGATCGCTAATCGGGGTCGGGATCCGATTGTGGGCACTAAGAAGATGGGTTTTTGGGCCTTGTATCATTGCTGGGTTTTTCCATGGTTCGGGTCGGGGGTGCTAAGCCACCCCCGATAGATAGCTATTTTGATTTCTCTAAGAAAAGGCACATAAAAGTCTGGAACAACATCCTTCGCCCGCGAACTAACTCGGTGGTGGCAGCGGTGATAAAGCCTATATGTGAAATGCTTCCTTATGTGGTTCATCTAATGGCTGATGCAGATGATATATGGAAATATTCATTATATCCATACACCTTTACGATCGTTAGAACAAAGTGTCTTCCCATAACAATTAAATAAGTGATTTTGGTGTGTACTGTTTGAAGTTTATTGAGTTCCATTCATTTGGAATGGAGTTTCCACCGAATCTGTGTGATGATAACATCAAGAAAATCAGGGACAGACTTTCTGATGATATATTGCATGAGCTTTGACGGACAGGTGAGGAGAAACGCACTGGCACCTAGTATGAGTTGCTAGACATGTACGATGGGAGTACGGTTGGGAGATAGATGTCCCTTATATTGGTTTCCCGAAACAATGGATTCTTGCATATATTTTGTGGTATTTTGTTGATGTAGGATATACTCATCCACCTTTTGTATGTGCGGCACATAGTTTGTGGAATTTTGTGGATGTAAGAACTAAAGTTCAATTGTCGCAATCGAGAAAAGCACTACGTTAAATCCATTAGACTTCACAAATAAATCCATCAGACTACTAAATTTTAGAATCAGAATAACCCGTTAGACTTCCAATTACTCAATTAATCTTCTTCTCAATAGCGACTATGACTATACCAGTACTAAGCCTCAGTTTAGTCTTCTACACACAAATAAAGAAATAACGGGCCATATACAATACATAGCGTAAAATAACTGATACTAAGTGATTTTATGGTAATCTAGCTTACACATTTAGGTAGCTAGTGGCCGCGTTGTTTGCAATTTGAACAACTATATTGCTTGTGCGGTTTTCGCGGTTTGTTGCCCTTCGTCTTCGCAATTTCTAGCCAACTTTGCCACCTCAACTTCTTTTGTCTTCCATGTTTACGCTTACTTCAGGAGGAAGGACACCTACGGTGTCAGGACCTATGAAAGAAGTACTCTTTAGGTAGATACTTCTCGAGCATGCAATGACATGGATAGGTGGGGTGAGACAACCTTTATTCAAAACCTGCACCATTGCTTCTTGTACCATATAGGTTAACTCAATCAAATCAGTATTCTCAATCAGCTTATAGTCATCTCGTGTTATCTCGATTAGTTCACGGTGTGTACAAGCGTCATTTAGATAGAACATTCTTCCTCCTTTCGGATAGTTCACCTCAAAGTTCCACTTTCAGTATCTCAACACCCATTCTTTACCTGAGCCATTTTCTGCAAAAAGTAACACGTATAAGCATTAAATTAGAATTTTAGTTTACTACTGAAACTTCATTGTGAAGTCTGAGGACATATGCGCTAACTACATAAAAATTTAAGAACAGTGATTGTTAAATAATTACAAATTTATAAACGTCACAGTAATTTCTTTTTTTTCAGCAAATGATAATTTTATTAATTTAAATTTTTTTTTACAATATCGTTTCTTAACAAATAATAAAGCCATAAAGGCTGATTAAAAACATTAGTAGTAAATACATGTTGATGAAAATCTATTTTACACAGCTCATGAGTTGGGACATTATATTCATGATAAACATGATCAAAAATACAATGAATATATCTATAACTCCAAAGTTCAATTTCGGAACAAAGATTAGAAATAGAGATATCATAAATCTTAATATTTAACCTATTAATTAAATTGATACAATCTCCTTCAAAGATGACATACCAGAATCCATTAAAGAATACATTTTTCATTGCAACCAACAAGGCTTTCGTTTCTGCTTCTAAAGGTGATAAAGCAACTCCTTATTTAGCTGAACCCCAATATCTTGGAAAACCCCGAACATCACGAACTATCCATCCCGCTGTAGTTTC
Source organism: Euclidium syriacum (assembly GCA_900116095.1). Classification (NCBI taxonomy): domain Eukaryota; kingdom Viridiplantae; phylum Streptophyta; class Magnoliopsida; order Brassicales; family Brassicaceae; genus Euclidium; species Euclidium syriacum. The sequence goes on from FPAK01000013.1 coordinate 1,345,254, forward strand.
GCCATTTTTGTGATTGTAGGATGCATCAAAATTGCACTAAACTCTATCTTTGGGAGGACACTTCCACGATCTTCTTTGTTGATGTCTAACCAAAAAATCGCCAAATACTCGAGGAGCCGGACCCTCAGAGGAAATAGTAGACCACTCATTTGTTTCTGATATAGCATGATCAAGGACTACTTGTTGACTTACTTGGATTTTATTAAAGATGAGGTTATTCCTAGCTTTCCAAATACGCCATAATATGAAGAAGGGTAGCAATCGAAGTCGAGAGGGAACATTGTTATTTTTTTGTAAATCCATAAGATTTTGGAAATTAGATTGTAAAAATTTTGTGGGAAATCTGATAAAGATATTGGGAGATTAGAAACATAATTAAGCAGAAAATTACTTTATAATTAGGCTTAAAATCCTGTTATAACGTATTTAGGAAGGAGACTTCAGCGTTAAATCTCAAGCGTAGACTTCACCGTGAAGTCTATTACGCTAATTATAAACTAACAAAATTCTTCAAATTGATTAAAGCTATAATACAAAAAACTGAGTTGTGAAACTCATACATATTCAACATAAGTAAGTAATACACATAAGGAAAATATTAAATCCAGCAAAAACAAAATAAATGACTAATAAAAACATTTTAAAAAAAATTAGTCATGGAAACTTCAAAACGAAGTCTATCGGCGAGACTTCACCATGATGTCTTAGTAATTTGAATTAATTACCTATTATTTTAGAAATAAATGATTATTCGACAAAAACAGTTAAAATTCGTACAAAATCAAAAAGAAAATAGTAACACATATGTTAGACCAAGAACAAAAAAAATACTAATTATAAATGTGGTTATATTTGATTTTTCTATAATTAGAAAATGAGACTTTAAACTGACGTCTCAGGGATAGACTTCGTAATGAAGTCTCATGAGCTTTCAAACGGAGGCTTCATAGTAAAGTCTCAAATAGGCGTCTACATGAGCAATTGATCAGAGTTTGACTTTTCGAAGAGACTTGAGCTGTGAAGTCTCATACACTTTTGAGACTTCATCGTGAAGTCTCACGGAAAGTGGGGTCTAGTTTTGTAATTGACCATAAGTTTGAATTTTCCATGAGACTTCACCTCATACAAAAGAGACTTCACCACTGAAATCTCGTCTTGTATGAGACTTCATAGGTGAAGTCTCTCTAACTTTTGAGACTTGAAGGATGAAGTCTCTGAAAAAGTAGGGTCTTGTTTTGCAATTGACCGGCATTTACTTTTTTATGAGACTTCATCTTCATCTAGAAGTCTCACTGAAAAAGAGGTCTAGTTTACCAATTTACCAAAAGAATTTTTTTATTCATTCGAGACTTCATTGTGAAGTCTCCAAACTTTATGATGATATAAGACTTCACCATGAAGTCTCAAAAGTTGCGATATAAGACTTCACCATGAAGACTGCAGCGGTCGATGTGAGACTTCAAGGTGAAATCTCATAAAGCGGGAACTTTTAACCTAATCTGAAATTAAAGACGCCAAAAAATACCTAAATATTAATATTTTTTTTAATAGGGGTATATAACAAATTTACAGTGATGTAACCCTAAAATTCTGTAACCTAGCCAACACAATTTTCTTTTTTTTTTTTCTCTCAGAGAAAACCATAAAAAAAAAGTTCCTCTCCTCAAAACTCTCTCGCTTCTTCTTTGCTGCCGACCAGATCTGCTACTGTCGTCGCCTTCAATCTCACTTCCTCCTTCTCCTCCTCCTCCACAGCTTTCGACACTGAAAAACATGGCCAAAACCCTAGACAGCCACCATCTCCTCGTCACCTCCGTCGCCTGAGATTCAGAGGGTGTCTGTCCGTCACCAGCCTCGCCATCTCTGACCTCACGTCGACGTCAACAGAGCACCATGATGATCAATTTTTAGGGTCATCAGATCCCCTAATCATTGTGATATTTAGAGGTATCAATCCTAACTCATTGTAAATTGCCACCTAGAGTACAAAGATTCTCTTAATCTAAGCTAATGCGGTTTGTTGTTTAATTCAAATTGACTAATTGAACTAAATGCAAGTAATTAGATGACTAAGTTTATGCAATGATAAAAACAAGGGTCCTTAGATGGGTTATTTATGATTTGGGATCACTAAGCATGGTTTAGAGTATCTAGCTTACACTAATTAGCTATTCCCTAGGTTAATGATCCATTTAATTGACTAATTCATTTCCATGCAATTAATCATGTCACTAATTATAGCATCATTAGCAAATTCCCATTTGAGTGATGATAATTAATGAATTCATTTCCAAATTACTAGATCAACCTAATTAAAACATTTAGCACCAATCCCTTGGGCATAAAAATCATAATTCCATCTCTAAGCTCTCTTGGGCATTTCATCAAATACTTGGTGTTCTTGAAATGTCTCATACCATCTTCCTCATTCTCATGCAAGAAGAAGCTTTAAGAACTCTTAGAGATGGATGAAATGTTTGATTTAAACCCTAAACTACCCTAATCCATGCTTAGATCACCCTCATCTAACCCATCCTGAAACCCTAATGGAACTACTCAAGACCCATGATGATTCTCCCAAAAACAAGCTTGATTAGAGAAGAAATCATGATGGATGATAAGATAGATTGGTGATGAAATGTAAAAAGCAAGATTTCTTAAAGGAAATGAAAATTGTATTAAGATTCAAACTAGAGAATCAAGAACAAAAGAGAGCTTGAGTCTAAAAACTCTTAGGAAAAACTAAGCATAAAAATGTAAGTGAGAAAGAAGGAGTTTTTATGAAATTGGGTCAAACCGGGACGACCCGGGACAAACCGGGTTTCGACCCGATTATTTTTGTCCGAACTAGACCGCAGCGGTCCTGCACCGCAGTGGTCTGCGTTTGACCGCTGCAGGACCGCTGCGATCTGGTTTTGTCTTCAGAAGATTGCAGTGGTCACTCCTTGACCGCTGCGCTTGGTGATCGTTGCGAGTGAGTTTGCAGCATTCACTCCTTGACCGCTGCAGGACCGCTGCGGCTTGGGGAATTGTCCGGAGGATTTGGCAGCGGTCACTCCTTGACTGCTGTGCCTTCAGTCCGCTGTAGTTGGCTGCAGCGGTCACTCCTTGACCGCTGCACCTGGACCGCTGCACTTCTCTTTGCTCCTCTCTTGTCCATCCAATGGCTTCTTCTCCTCCAAATGATCCTCTTAGCTCCCAGCTTCCTTGTATCCCTGTTTTGTACCTAAAAGACAACCAAAAATGCACCAAAGACTCTACTAGATCCTAATGCAACACTTAGACTCTAAATGCAATGAAATATATGATAATAGTAGCAAAACATGTCAAATATGAAATAAAATCCTACTCTAATGTAAGCCTAAATGATGTATGATATGATAATATCAACTCCCCCAAACTTACTCATTTACTTGTCCTCAAGCAAACAAGCAAGCCCAAGAGAGAGATAATGAAGTAGGAGTAGTTCAATCAACAAGGCATCACAAAAAGAAATCAACTCAACGTCCAAGTTACTAAGCCTAAAATGCATCAAAGTTTTTCTACTCAAAAGAAGTTAGCCATGCACATCCCAATACATAATCAAACCAAACCTTGGTCTAGACAATCCATCCTATCCACTAGCCTCTTAACATTCATTAGCTCATGAAATTTTGTGAATTGTGCTTACACCAATTTAAATCAAACCATTTGGCTAAGGGTTAAGGTTATGAGATGAAGATGATCTCATCAATGTATTGGTTTGTTAGCTTAGGGATCTCTCAAAGAATGAGCCAAACTTTAACAAAATGCTAAAGGTAAAGAGCAACCTATGCATACAAGAGAAAACTTTTGTCTACCCCAAATGCCTAGAGTTTCTCTAACCTAAGCCATCTTCTAGCCCATTTCCCATCAAAAATCCTATCTACCCTTTTATTCACCTAAGGCATTTTGCCATTCTACCCAAGGGTCTTTACCCATTCCATTCATCTTCTCTTCAATGGGGATTCTTCTTACTTCTTTTGGCTCCTTTTCTTTTGCTTTGACTTCCTCTTTCTTTGCTCCTTTCACCATTTGGCTTCTTTCCTTTTTCTTGTTTTGGAGCTCTTCTTTTCTTGTTTGAGGCTTCTTTTTCTTTGTATTCCTTGGAGCTTTACTTTGAAGCTTTTCTTCTCATTTTTGTTTCCCTTTCATTACCTTTACCTTTCTTCATTCTTCCCAATTCAATCAAACTTTTCCTTGTAATTTTCATTTTCCCCCAAACTTGAATTTAAACCACATTCCCACCTAATCTAGCCTAGTCCCTATTAGCTCTTTGATGATAGAGCTAAATCTACACAAAAGTGTTCCCTTGTCGCTCTAAACCTAACACGTTTTGTCAAGTTAGCTCGGAAGAGGCCTCACAAAGTCACACACAATTGATGCATTGGCTAGAAAAAAGGTTTATGACGAAACTTGGTGGGAGAACCATAAATGGCTACTTAGGCACACAAGAGTGGTAAAAAGGGATAAGAATGCCTAAGTATGTGTAAGTGATCCATGGTTTTTATTTTATTAGCATAAGCACAATAATTATTTGATCAAATTATGGTTTCACTTAGGTGAGACTAGCTTCAATTAGAGAGAGTTTGAACCAAAGCAAGGTTATCATAAGCATGATCCATGAATGGTTCTTTCTTGATTTCAAACAAACATGTGAAGCATTAGAGGATTAATAACTAGGGTGTTGAGTTAATGTCAAATTGTGATACCTTGGTTAAACTAATTCTCCTAATGCAAGTGATTCTAGACTCAATCCTATATGAAAATTGCAAAAATTTCAAAAATTGAACTAAAAATGCATGAAAGTCTAACAATGCATGAGACTCAAGTTTGAAATGTAAAATAAGAGCACAAAAAACCACATCAAATGCAAGGCTCTCCCCAAACTTAAATCACACCGACTCGGTGTGAAAGAAATTCGAGGAAGAGTCTTAAAGACAAATAAAACATGCAATGAAACAAGAAAATCAAAATATATTTACAAGGGTGCAATTGGGTACCTAGTAAGAAAGAGAAGGGGAGGAGTCCATGGAGTAGGAGCGGTTTCCCGAGCCTCTACTAGAAGGCGAGAGTGGTGCCTTCCCTTTGTTTTGTCTTGGCTGTCCTCTGTGAGACGATGTCGCGGCTTCGTCGGTTTGTGGCGCGGCTATGATCATCGCCATGCTTGAGCCACCCTCCTCGGTTCTCCTTGGTGAAGAGCTAGAGTCCTTGATGATCTTCTTGATTAGCTTCCCTTGCTTCTTCACCGTCTTTACAAACTTTTTGATTTGCTTGCCTTGCCATCTAGTTAGCCTTTTGAGGAGGCCAATATGCTCATGTGCCACCCTTAGAGCATCTCCCGTGATTGGGTCGGCGAAAGGTTCGAAACTATTTCGCTTGCTGCCATAAATCTCTCCGGGAAGCTCTTCCTCGTTGTCCTCGCGCGGTGGTTCGGTTCATGTCCTGTGAATCGAAGAGAGAAGTCCGTCTTTAGCTGGATCATGGACGAGATATGGTCGCGGGTTGAACAAGAGATTGTCGCGTTTGATGAAGGAGGTGACACCCGTGTTGGGGAGGAGAATGGTCTTCTTCTCGTTCCCGGTGACATAGAAACGGTATCTAAAGCTCTTCCATTTGCGCCCTACAAGGAAGTGTGAAGAGGCGAGATAAGACATATCAATCCGCATAATTGGTAGTGTCGCCTCGGGTGCACGAATCTCAACTCCGCAAGCCATCAAGATTGGTGTAATAAGTCCTCCAATGCAAGAAAGATTTCACTCCCTCGGTCAAGAGAGCAAGTTCTTCTTCCTTAACATTTCCTGTCTCTCGTCTTGCGAATAAGGTGTGAGCGTGGAATTTGTGGGCATAGCGGATTGCCGGATGTCGGAGAGCCGTCGCCTTGCTAACTCCTTTCTTGTACTCACCCCGAGCTATCAATCTCCACACTCCTTGTGCTTCGTTCTTGTCGAGTTGCAACGAATAGACTTCACTTCCGGTTGGGAAGTTAAAGATCATACCCAACTGTGCCATTGTAAGCTCATACGTCCTTCCGCGAATCTTAAAGCTTACTCGACCCCGGTTCTCGTCGTTATATCCAAGGCGGTGTCATCAAAGACGCTCAAGGTGGCAAGGAACTCCTTGGTCTCCGTTTTGTGTGAGATATGGGCCATGTCGAAGAGCCCCGTTAATCCCATGTTAAAGAACAAGCTCCTAACTTCATCCAAGATACCGAGGTCCGCTAAGAGTTGATGATCCGCCCACCTTGTTGGAACAAACTCCATATCCTTCATAGCTCTCAATCTTTGGTTTGGAGTTGGTTTGCTCTTTGGTGGCTCTTCAACCTTCTTTTGCTTCCTTGCCCTCTTGGGTTGTGGCCTTGGGACGTCCAACTCACTTCCGCTTGATTCATTCTCAGCATTAGAAGCTCCCGCGGTCTCCTTCTTTTTCTTCACTCTCATTTTTATCCTTCAAAACAATGGAAAAATAGCAAATAATGAGCTCAAAGAAGCAATTTCATCATAATTTCTTAATGGAAATCAATGCTCATGTATCTAAACAAGGTTTCCTAACTTAATTGCACAATTGAAACCATCAAAACCAAAAACCCCCAAAATTTCGTTTTTTTTTCAACCTCAAGAACCCTAATTTTCAAAAATTCAAAATTTCAACATGAATCCTCAAAATTCAACCATGTAATCAACCTATCTAGCTTATACTAGCATTACCCAAGCAAAATCTAACCAATTCCATCAATATTCAGCACAAGTTCATGAGTTTCTATAAAATTCACAAAATATGGATGAAATTTTGATTTTACCTTAGTTTTGATGATGAATTGTGTTGAAAACAAGTGAAGAATGCAAGGTTATGCAAGAAAATTGGTTTGAGAGTGAAAGAACAAAGGTTTCTAATGATCTAGAATGAGAGAATTTAAGTTTTAGGGTGAAGAAGTCGTGAAGAATGAGGAGGAAGGAGAGGGGATCGGGTTTAAATCGACCAAACCGGTCGGTTTGGTTTGATTTTTTTCCGATTTTACCTGTCTGCAGCGGTCTGAGTGTGACCACTGCAGATTTTTTTCGTCTTCAGAAGATCACAGCGGTCACTCCTTGACCGCTGCAGGTGACCGCTGCAGGTTCTCCCGGTTTTAAACAAAATAAGCCACAACGGTCAGGCATTGACCGCTGCGACCAAAATAATTTTTTGCCTCAGAAGATCACAGCGGTCGACACTTGACCGCTGCAAGGGACCGCTGTAGGTTTTCCGGACCTCAAATAAAATGAGCCACAGCGGTCTGGCATTGACCGCTACATCCAGACCGCTGCAACCATTAAACTTCCAAAATTTCTTAAATCCCCTGAAAACACTTAGCAAAAACATCAAAATGCACTAACAAAGAAATAAAAACATGAAATTAAACTATTTACAAGGATAAGCAAGGGGTGTCTCCCAAAAGCACTTTGTTTTAAGTCTCTAAGTTTGACTTTGTTACCATTTTGTGCTAAGTGGTGGTTGGAGCATCCTCAAGAGGAGTTGAGATTGCCTCTTGAGTGACTTCCCTAGCATGATACTTCTTCAACCTTTGACCATTGGTGATAAATTCCCTTCCATCCTTTGTTTCAAGCACAACCACTCCATAACTTCTCACCTCCTTAACCACAAATAGTCCGGACCACCTCGACTTGAGTTTTCCGAGAAAGAGTTTCAACCTCGAGTTAAATAGCAGCACTTGATCACCGGGATTGAAGTCCTTAGAGAGAATCTTCTTGTCATGAAATGCCTTGGTTCTCTCTTTGTAGATTGAAGAGTTTTCATAAGCCTTAAGTCTAGTCTCTTCAAGCTCTTCAAGGTCCACCAATCTCCTTTCTTGAGCATTCTTTATGTCAAAGTTGAGAAGCTTGACAGCCCACTTTGCCTTGAATTCGAGCTCTACCGGCAAGTGACAAGCTTTCCCATACAACAAGTTGAAAGGAGTAGTACCAATGGGAGTCTTGAAGGCGGTTCTATAAGCCCAAAGAGCATCATCGAGTTTGCTCGCCCAATCCTTCCTTGAAGTACCAACTGTTTTCTCAAGAATTGCTTTGATTTGGCGGTTAGAGACCTCTACTTGACCATTGGTTTGGGGATGGTATGGGGTTGCTACCTTATGCTTCACTCCATTCTTCTTGAGTAGACTCTCAAACACCTTGTTAATGAAATGGCTTCCTCCATCACTAATTACCAGTCTTGGAACTCCAAACCTTGGGAAGATGATTGTCTTGAATAACTTAACCACAATCTTTGCATCATTTGTAGGGGAAGCTATTGCTTCCACCCACTTGGATACATAGTCCACAGCCACCAAAATGTATTGGTTCCCAAAGGAAGGTGGGAAAGGACCCATGAAGTCAATAACCCAAACATCAAAGACTTCTACAACAAAGATTGGGTTTTGAGGCATCTCATCTCTCTTGCTTATATTTCCCTTCCTTTGGCATTGGTCACAACTCTTCACAAACTCATAAGCATCATTGAACAAGGTTGGCCACCAAAACCCACTTTGTAGAACTTTTGTGGCTGTTTTGAAGCAAGCAAAGTGTCCTCCACTTGGTGAACTATGGCAAGCCATCAAGATTCCCTCAAAATCTTCCTCAGCTACACATCTCCTATAGAGACCATCCTTGCATAGAGTGTATAAGAAAGGCTCATCCCAATAGAATCTTTTCACAACCTTGAAAAACCTCTTCTTCTTATGACCTTCAAGTGGTGGTTCCTTTCCACAAACCAAGTAATTCACATAGTCAGCAAACCATGGTCGATTATCCTCTTGTGAGATACATAAATCACCCAAAATGACTTCATTTTCTTTCCTTAAAGATCTCACACTCATCAAGCTCTCTTGCATTAGCTTGTCATCAATAGGAACCAAGTCTTCTACCCTAATCCGAGAGAGATGATCAGCTACTCCATTCTCAATACCTTTCTTGTCCACAATCTCCATGTCAAACTCTTGAAGAAGAAGTATCCAACGAAGCAATCTCGGTTTAGTGTCCTTCTTCGAATGTATGTATCTCAATGCCGCATGATCGGTGTAGACAATCACTTTAGAATCGACAATGTAAGACCTAAACTTCTCCATGGCAAACACAACTGCCAATAGCTCCTTCTTGGTTGTTGCATACCGGGTTTGAGCTTCATCGAGAGTCCTACTAGCATAGTAGATGACATGAGTCTTCTTATCCTTCCTTTGATCCAAAACCGCGCCAACCGCATAGTCACTAGCATCACACATAATCTCGAAAGGAAGATCCCAATCCGGAGCTTGAACTATTGGTGCACTAACCAAAGCTCTCTTGATCTCAAAGAAGGCTCTCATGCACTCTTCATCAAACACAAACTCCACTTCCTTGCAAAGGAGTCTTGTTAATGGTCTAGCAATCTTGGAGAAATCCTTGATAAACCGCCGGTAGAAACCCGCATGGCCTAGAAAAGCCCGGATATCTTTTACCGTCTTTGGTGGCTCTAAGTTGACCATAACCGAGATCTTCGCCTTATCAACCTCAATTCCTCTTTCCGAGACCTTGTGACCCAAAAAAATTCCTTCTTGCACCATGAAGTGACACTTCTCCCAATTCAACACTAGATTTGCTTCTTCACATCTCTTTAGAACCCTACAAAGATTAGACAAACAAACACCAAAGGAAGAACCATATACTGAAAAGTCATCCATGAACACCTCAACCATTTCTTCAATCAAATCCGAGAATATAGATATCATGCATCTTTGAAAAGTTGCTGGTGCATTACATAATCAAAATGGCATTCTTCGATAAGCAAAGGCCATAAGGACATGTGAATGTCGTTTTCTCTTGATCTTTTCTAGTTGATGAGTTCAATTTCCGGTAATCAATACACATCCTATGCCCGGTAATGGTTCTAATTGATATTAACTCATCATTTTTCGTTTTTTATAACAGTGATTCCCCATTTCTTAGGCACAACATGAATTGGTGAAACCCACGAGCTATCCGAGATCGGAAAGATTATTCCCACACCAAGAAGTTTTAGAATCTCTTTCTTTACAACATCCTTCAAGTTGGGATTCAACCTTCTTTGATGTTCAATAGAAGTCCTTGATTCATCCTCAAGGTGAATTCTATGTGTGCATAAGTTGGGAGAAATACCCTTAATGTCATCTAAAGAGTAGTCAATAGCTTTTCTATACTTTTTAAGTTCATTGATAAGCAAAGCTAATTCATCACTCTTTATATTTTCATTTACTATCACCGGGTAAGACTCTTTGGGACCTAAGAACGCATACCTTAGTCCCGAGGGAAGCTCCTTTAGGTCCATCTTTGGGGCCTTTAGCTCACTCCAATCTCCATCATCCAAGGTTGTGTCTTCACTACTAACCTGTTCAATGCCCTTAGCTTCCATTTTCCTTGCTAGATCCACAAATCCAGCTTCTATTTCCAATGGCTCTTTAGTGTCAAGTGTGAGCTCATAAGCTTGGCTTTCCTTGGTTAAGAAACCATTTCCTTTGTGATCCAAGGTTAAGGCTACTTCCAATCCATCTTCCATTCTTAGCTCTTCAAGTAACTCATCCGCCAAGCTATCCATTTCTTCTATGTAAAAGCATTGGCCATCAATGGTTGGGTTCTTCATTGTCTTGTTGATGTCAAACTCAAGAATCTCATCCATACCCAAGTGAAGATCTATCTTTCCTCTCTTGACATCAATTATAGCTCCAGCAGTTGCTAAGAATGGCCTACCAAAGATGATAGGGTCGGATGGCTCTTCATCCATCTCAAGAACAATGAAATCCGTCGGAACCGTGTAGCCTTGAACCGAAACCGGGAGATCTTCTATTACACCAATTGGAGTCCGCACACTTCTATCCACTAAGATCAGCCTCATGTTGGTCTCCTTATATCTCTTAATACCCAAGGCCTTAGCTACCGAGAAAGGCATTAGGCTACCACTTGCACCAAGATCACACAAGCAACTTTGAAAGGCTAGTGGTCCAATTGCACAAGGTATAGTGAATGAACCAGGATCCTTGAAGTTCTTGGGTATCACTTGCTTTTGGATGATGGCGCTCACTTCATGAGTCAAGACCATCATTGACTCCACTTCCTTGGATCTCTCCATTACCATTTCCTTGATGAACTTGGCATGTTGAGGCACAAGGACTAGAGCATCCACTAGAGGCATTGTAAGCTCAACATTCTTGAGAGACTTATCAAATATGGCCTTGTACTTCTCAGCGAGTTGCTTTTTAAATCTTCCCGGATAAAGAAGTTTAGGCACATATGGTGGAGGGATGAACTTTTGCTTCTTAGTGGTCTCTTCATCAACAACCTTGGCTTTGTCCTTCTTAGCTTTAGCTAAGGACGTGGCCCTCTCCATGGATTCCTCAAGCTCTTTCTCTTTGCGCAATGCATCCTCCTTGGCATATTCCCTTGCCAATGAGCTTGAGTAAGGGTCTTCTTCAAATTCACCTTCATCAACAATGTCTACCCCCCCCCTTCTTGTTTCTCAATGTCCTCATTGATGTAAGGGTTCTCTCTTGTAGGCAAGGTAGTCTCACTCCTTAGCTCAATAGCATTGATGTATTCCTTCGGATTTGCCTCAGATTTTCCCGGAAGTTGGCCTTGACGAGAAGTTGAAGCTCCTTGACTCTTGAGGTGTTTAATCTCATCCTCCATGTTCATAATCCTATTGGTTAATGTTGATTGTCCACTAAGCATTTGCTGCATCATAGTGATCAAATCCACTTGTGGAGGTGCTTGGTTTGGAGGTTGGGTTTGTTGTCCTTGAGGAAATCCTTGTTGTCCTTGAGTAGAGTAACCTTGTTGAGGTAGATAACCATAGCTTTATTGTTGTTGCTGTCCATAGCCTTGTTGTTGTTGCTGTCCATAGCTTTGTTGGTTTGGGTTTGTCCTTTGTTGTCCTTGATTGTACCCTTGTTGGTTTTGATTGAACCGTGGTTGTTGAGGCCTTTGGAAACCCGGTGGTTGTTGATTTGACCGCGGTTGAACAGCGCCTTGTTGGCCTTGGTAGTTTCCTTGAGGGCTGGCTTGTTGAGCTTGATTAGTTGAGATAAATTGGTTTCCTTGAGTGCCCCTTGGAGGATAGTTTTGATCTTGAGGATTTGCTACATTGTTGCTTCTATAAGAGAGATTGGGGTGGGTTTGTTGAAAAGTTGTAGTTTTGATTACCCACATAGTTGATCTCTTCTTCGTTAACAATTTCCGGTGTATATTTGACTTCTTCTTCATAAGTAGCTTCATCGATATAGTTGACCACGTGGTGTGTATCCTTCTTTGTTGAAGATAGAAGTTTATCGAATAGTGTAGCTTGTTTATCCATCATGGCTGCTTGTTTATCCAACTTGTCATTCAAAGCCTTCATCTCTTTATCACGCTTTGTTTCATCTTGATCCGGTGTAGCTCTTGTAGTCCGATCATAATCTTCAGCATAGGTACCATCACTAGTAGCCAAGTTCTCTACTAGTTGCATAGCTTCATCCACATTTTTAGCTAACAAACTCCCATTTGAAGCGGTATCCAAGAGTTGGCGGAATTTGGGAAGAACTCCTCGATAGATGGTACTCAAGAGAGTGGCATTGGTGAAGCCACGATGTGGGCATTGGTGAGTTAATCCGCGAAAACGCTCCCAAGCATCATAAAAGGACTCATTGGAGAATTGCTTGAATCTTGATATGTCATTCCGTTTTCGCGGTTCGAACCGGGGAGAATAACTTGTTGAGGAATTCTCTCTTGCAATCCGTCCAAGTAGTGATTGACCCTTGAGGGAGATTTGTTTCCTAAATGTGAGCTTTGTCATCAAGAGAGAAGGGGAACAACCTAAGCTTAAGAGCAGCTTCCGAGACTCCATTGATCTTGAGGAGATCGAGAAGCTTGTTGAAACGATCAATGTGATCAAGAGGGTCTTCACTAGGTAATCCATAGAACCTGTTGGCTTGAACCATGTTGATGAGGCCGGTTTTGATTTCGAAGTTGTTGTTCTCGATTCTCGGTGGTTGGATTCCGTGGCGGTCATCGTGAACATTAGCGGTATCACCAATTCCGACAGTAGTGGGATTGTGAGGAAGGTGTTGTTCAGCCATAGGTTCGGTATTACTCTCTAGTTGCTCTATCAATTGTCTAACTCGAGTGCTTGGTCGACGGTGAGTTGCGAGTTGAAGTAGATCTTGATTGTCTTTGGATCTTGTGTGCATGTACCTACAATACAGCCCAAAAACCCAAGGAACAATCCAATTCCAATACTCACAATTGAGCTCACAATCCCAAACACAAGTTTTCAAAAGTAAATGCAAAAAGTAAAATGCTTAGTCTCAAGTGAATCTTAAAACTAGATGCAGAAACGAGTTCGGCAACGGCGCCAAATTGATGATCAATTTTTAGGGTCATCAATTCCCCTAATCATTGTGGTATTTAGAGGTATCAATCCTAACTCATTGTAAATTACCACCTAGAGTACAAAGATTCTCTTAATCTAAGCTAATGAGGTTTGTTGTTTAATTCAAATTGACTAATTGAACTAAATGAAAGTAATTAGATGACTAAGTTTATGCAGTGATTAAAAAAAGGGTCCTTAGATGGGTTATTTATGATTTGGGATCACTAAGCATGGTTTAGAGTATCTATCTTACACTAATTAGCTATTCCCTAGGTTAATGATCCATTTAATTGACTAATTCATTTCCATGCAATTAATCATGTCACTAATTATAGCATCATTAGCAAATTCTCATTTGAGTGATGATAATTAATGAATTCATTTCCAAATTACTAGATAAACCTAATTAAAACTTTTAGCACCAATCCCTTGGGCATAAAAATCATAATTCCATCTCTAAGTTCTCTTGGGTATTTCATCAAACAATTGGTGTTCTTGAAATGTCTCATATCTTCTTCCTCATTCCCATGCAAGAAGAAGCTTTAAGAACTCTTAGAGATGGATGGAATGTTTGATTTAAACCCTAAACTACCCTAATCCATGCTTAGATCACCCTCATCTAACCCAACCTTAAACCCTAATGGAACTACTCAAGACCCATGATGATTCTCCCAAAACCAAACTTGATTAGAGAAGAAATCATGATGGATGATAAGATAGATTGGTGATGAAATGTAAAAAGCAAGATTTCTTAAAGGAAATGCAAATTGTATTAAGATTCAAACTAGATATTCAAGAACAAAAGAGAGAATGAGTCTAAAAACTCTTAGGAAAAACTAAGCATATAAATGTAAGTGAGAAAGAAGGGGTTTTTACGAAATTGGGTCAAACCGGGTCGACCCGGGACAAACCGGGTTTCGACCCGATTATTTTTGTCCGAACTAGACTGCAGCGGTCTGCGTTTGACCGCTGCAGGACCGCTGCGATCTGGTTTTGTCTTCAGAAGATTGCAGCGGTCACTCCTTGACTGCTGCGCTTGGTGATCGTTGCGAGTGAGTTTGCAGCGGTCACTCCTTGACCGCTGCAGGACCGCTGCAGCTTGGGGAATTGTCCGGAGGATTTGGCAGCGGTCACTCCTTGACTGCTGTGCCTTCAGTCCGCTGTAGTTGGCTGCAGCGGTCACTCCTTGACCGCTGCACCTGGACCGCTGCACTTCTCTTTGCTCCTCTCTTGTTCATCCAATGACTTCTTCTCCTCCAAATGATCCTCTTAGCTCCCAGCTTCCTTCTATCCCTGTTTTGTACCTAAAAGACAACAAAAAATGCACCAAAGACTCTACTAGATCCTAATGCAACACCTAGACTCTAAATACAATGAAATATATGATCAAAGTAGCAAAACATGTCAAATATGAAATAAAATCCTACTCTAATGTAAGCCTAAATGATGTATGATATGATAATATCAACTCCCCCAAACTTACTCATTTGCTTGTCCTCAAGCAAACAAGCAAGCTCAAGAGAGAGATAATGAAGTAGGAGTAGTTCAATCAACAAGGCATCACAAAAGAAATCAACTCAACATCCAAGTTACTAAGCCTAAAATGCATCAAAGTTTGTCTACTCAAAAGAAGTTAGCCATGCACATCCCAATACATAATCAAACCAAACCTTGGTCTAGACAATCCATCCTATCCACTAGCCTCTTAACATTCATTAGCTCATGAAATTTTGTGAATTGTGCTTACACCAATTTAGATCAAACCATTTGGCTAAGGGTTAAGATTATGAGATGAAGATGATCTCATCAATGTATTGGTTTGTTAGCTTAGTGATCTCTCAAAGAATGAAATCGATATTGGTTCTATCCTACGACTTAGAATTGCGAGAACCGTCACACTACGGGCAATTTCTTAGTTAAGGACAGAGTGAATAACTCACCTCCAATTGCGTTTGTAAGTTTCTATACCGTAAATCCAATTCGGAAAATCGGATCTCTACAATCTTAACTTAAGAAATTCCGTTTCTTGCTCTGCTCGAATCGGAATTGTTTTTGCGGTTTTATAAACGCTTCTTTGTTTTGGTTTATCGCGTGAATCGTCCCATTTTTGTGGTTTTCAATCTCTTAAAAGCTTCGATTTAAATGATTGTTGAATCTGCGGATCGCTCTTCAGCGCTTACACGGATTAATACAAAGCGATTTGAGATTTTATGTTCGCGATTTGCTTCATTGCTCTTCCGCGATTGTACATCTTCTCTGCCTTAAACGTTTTCGTTCCAAGATTAGTGTTTCCGCTTCACAGTGTTGTCAACCGCTAATCGTTTCTGGTTCTAAACGTTTCTGGGATTTGTGAATTGCTTTCTGCTCTTACACGAATCAAAACGTCTGTGGATTTGGGAATCGCTTGCTAAGCGTTTACGTGAATCAATTTTTGACGGTTTCCAGATTTTAGTTCGCAAATCGTTTCCTCCGAGTTACGTTTCTGCGATTGTCAATCGTTTTTTGGATAAAAAGTTTAAGTGAAAGATTAGTGTTTCCGCTTCACCGCGTTTAAACTCTAATCGTTTCTGGGTTTAAACAATTTTATCTGGATTCGTGAAACGTTTCTCTGCGTCTACACGAATTGTATAAGAAACGATTGATTGCAATTCTGGTTTTGTCACGAGCTTGTTGTTTCGACAAAACCAGTGTTTTCGTCTTGCAAAAATCTGGGTTTGTGATTAGCTCTAGTGCTTCTACACGAACTGGTTCTGGTTTCGCGAACCGCTTCTATTGCGTTTCAGTCGAAAATTTTGCAAATCGCTTTGTTAGCGACTGGACAATTGTTAAAAACGTGAGTACTGTTCATCGTCTTCTTCGTTGAAATCTGGGTTTTTAGCTTCCGCTTTACAGCGTTCTCATTTAGCTAAAAGCTTAGGTTTAACGTTTTGATTTGCGTTTCCGTTTTGCTCATCACAATTTTGTGAATCGATTTCTGATACATAAAAATAGTGTTACAGTATTAGGCCATGTGTAGGGCCGAGATTCTTTCATTTGAATTCTGGAAATACTTGTTAAAACAGAAAACAATAATCAATTTGTAATTCATTCGGAAAATTAATGAGAAATATCTCAGTTTCTTTCTTCTCTTTGTGCCTGTGATTGCGATTCATCGATATTGAGCTCCGTCGTCGGGATCGGAAGTTCTATCGGTAAGAGTGGCTGCCGTTTATCGTGAACGCTTAGCCTCTGTTATATCTTGTTCTGGATACTGACTTTATTCGTATCAAAGGTATCAGAAGTACATCGATTCTCGGGTGACACTTCCGGTGGCGGTGCAAATAATCGTACCGGTTTCCACCAGAATCACGCCGGTCTAACGCGTTTAGCTAAGCTGGAATTTCCGCGATTTAATGGTGATTGTATTAAAGTATTGGCTGTTCAAGGTAGAGAAGTCTACGATCTGGATCATACCGCGCCGGAAAAAAAGGTAGATCTCGCGGCTATGCATCTTGAAGGTGATGCTGCTACTTGGCATCAGTCGTTGCTTCAATCTGAAGTGGATAATCTGGATATTACCGATTGGGACGTTTATCGAATCTTGATTAAAGAAAGATTTGAGGAAGTGTTTGATGATCCACACACTGAATTGAAGAATTTAGTTGAAACTAATGGTATAGTGGATTATCATAAGAAGTTTGAGAAAATCAGGATGCGTCTTTTTTTTACTGAGGATGTTTTGGTGGGGAATTATTTGGCTGGGCTTAGGTTGGATACGCAAATGTCTATTCGCATGTTTCAACCTCAAACTGTTAGACAATGCTTTATGCTGGGTAAGTTTTATGAGACGGCTCATCCCAAACCACCTCCTACTGCTGATGGGGTTGCTAAGCCTTCATATCAAGCCAAAGGAATTCTTTCTAGCTATAAGAAAGAACCTGTGAAACCAGTAGAACGAAGTAGCACCGTTGCTGTTTCCAAGGATACAACGGTTCAACCAAGGAAGTTTCTATCACAAGAGGAGATGAGTGATAGACGGGCCAAAGGGTTATGTTACTTTTGTCCTGAGAAATTTACTCCTGAGCATTACAAAGTCCATAAGAAGGCACAACTTTTTCTTATTGAAGCTGATGACAATGTTAGGGAAGAGGAGGTCATCCAAGATCTTCAGCCTGAAAATTTGACAATTGCTACAATATCTTTAAATACAGTAGCTGGTGATGCAGCTTATTCCACTTTGCGTGTTAAAGGAGTGCATAACAAACACTCTCTTTATCTTATTGGATACAGGGTCTACGCATAATTTCATGGATCCTTTGCTGTCGAAAAGCTAGGTTGTCGTATGGAATCGATGGGAAACGCTAAAGTTAAAGTGGCTGATGGTACTAAGTTGGGAGTGAAGGGTCGTGTGAAGAACCTGCAATGGACTTTTCAGGATATCACTTTCTTGATGACTTTTTGGTTATTCCTCTGAGTTGGTGTGATATGGTGCTCGGTGTGCAGTGGTTAAAGGATTTCGGGGAAACCACATGGGATTTCCAAAAGTTGTTAATGTCTTTCAAATGGAATAACAGGAAAGTAGTTTTACAGGGTATTAAGAAGGACTCTGTTAAGACTATTAAAGCTTCAAAGTTGAATAAGATTCCGGAGGAAGAGCTTCAAATTTCTATGATTTGTGCATCTTTTGAAGATGAACTGGATGATGCAGTAGAGTTAGCAGCATTGGAAGCTAGCGGTTCTAATGAATCTTTGAAGGAAGTGGAATCGTTGATTGAAGAATTTCCTGATATCTTTGAAGAACCACGTTCTTTACCACCTTTTCGTCATCAACATGATCATCGAATTCCACTGTTGGAAGGGTCTAATCCTGTGAATCAACGACCATATCCGTATGCTCTTTATCAGAAGAATGAAATTGATAAAATAGTACAGGAAATGTTGACAATGGGTACGATTCAGCCGAGTTCGAGTTCTTTTGCTTCTCCTGTGGTTTTGGTTAAAAAGAAGGATGGAACTTGGCGACTTTGTGTGGATTATAGGGGTCTTAATGCTTTAACAGTAAAAGATCGGTTTCCTATTCCTTTATTTGAAGACCTCATGGATGAGCTTGGTGGTTCTACCATTTATTCGAAGATTGATTTGAGAGCAGGGTATCACCAAGTCCGAATGTCACCATCAGATATTCATAAAACAGCTTTTAAAACTCATAGTGGGCACTATGAGTATCTGGTCATGCCGTTTGGTTTAACAAATGCTCCAGCTACATTTCAGGGTTTGATGAATTCAGTTTTTCGTGAATTTCTCAGGAAGTTTGTGCTGATATTCTTTGATGACATCCTTATATATAGCACAACCTTACCTTCTCATTTGGAGCATTTGCGGAGTGTCTTTGAAGTGATGAGAGCAAATCAGTTGTTTGCTAAACGAAGTAAATGCGCGTTTGCTACAGACAGGGTGGAATATTTGGGTCATTATATTCAAGCAGATGGTATTTCTACTGATCCAAATAAAATAAAAGCTGTTAAAGAATGGCCTGTTCCGCAAAATTTGAAGCAGTTGCGAGGGTTTTTGGGTTTAGCTGGCTATTATCGTCGGTTTGTCAAGAATTTTGGCACCATAGCTCGGCCACTAAACGCTTTAACGAAGAAGGATAATTTTGGCTGGAATGACGAAGCACAGCAGGCGTTTGAGAAGTTGAAGCATGCTTTATGTTCCACACCTGTCTTAGCTTTACCATTGTTTGATCAGCAGTTTGTGGTGGAAACTGATGCTTGCAGTAATGGTATTGGGGCAGTGTTAATGCAGAATGGTCATCCTTTAGCTTACATTAGCCGCCATTTGAAGGGTAAACAGTTGAATCTTTCCATTTATGAAAAGGAACTCCTTGCCGTGGTGTTTGCAGTTCAAAAGTGGAGACATTATCTTCTTACTGGACATTTTATCATCAAAACCGATCAACGAAGCCTCAAGTATCTGTTGGAACAAAGGTTGAACACACCTATCCAGCAACAATGGCTTCCCAAGTTGCTTGAATTCAGTTATGAAATTCAATATAAGGAGGGCAAAGAGAATTTGGTAGCTGATGCTTTATCACGTGTGGAAGGTTTTGAGATTTTACATATGGCTCTCACTTTTGTGGAATGTGATTTGCTGCAGAAAATTAAATCATCATATGCTGCTGATACTGTTTTACAAAAGCTGATTTTGGAGTTGGAACAGAATGAAAAATCACATCCTTTATTTTCTTGGATGGATGGTGTTCTCAGGCGTCGAAGTAAAATTGTTGTTCCTAATGTCAGTGACCTTAAGCTTATGATACTTGAGTGGTTGCATGGTTCTGCGGTGGGTGGACATTCTCGTGTGGTTGTAACACATCAACGTATTAAGGGGATTTTTTACTGGAAGGGTATGAGCAAGGAAATTCAGTCATATATAAAGAGTTGTGAAGTTTGTCAGCGATGCAAAACAGATAATGCTGCTTATCCAGGATTGCTCCAACCATTGCCTATTCCCAATGATCTTTGGACGGACATATCTATGGATTTCATTGACGGTTTACCACTTTCTCATGGTAAATCTGTGATCCTTGTAGTGGTTGACAGGTTGAGTAAAGCAGCGCATTTCATTGCTTTATCACATCCTTATACGGCTGCTTCGGTGGCTCAAGCTTTCTTGGATAATATTCGCCTCTCTTTAGGCATCATGCCAATGTTTGTTGCCGGACAAGTTCAACGGCAAAAGCTGGAAGATGTGGTCGAACCAAATGAAGTTCTACCTTCACGCCATGCACCTGTCTAGGTATCTCGAGGAGGAACAATCCGTGATTGGAAAAGGACCCGGTGATGTCTACACCATTGGCACCATTGATGCATGGAACCAAGGAGACTACATGACCAAAGGATGGATCCTCGGTCGTCTTGTGGCGCCGCTCTACGCGATCTACTGTGAGACCGCTAAAGCCTTGTGGGACGCCTTGGTGAAAATGTACAAGGTAGAAGATGCTGGATGTCAGAAGCATGCAACGGCAAAGTTCCTGGAGTTTCATATGGTGGATGAAAAACCAATGATGGAACAAGTTGAAGCTTTCCAGCGCATTTGTCAAGAAGTAGCCACAGAGGGAATGTTGATTTGTGAGATTTTCACGGTCAACAGCTTCATCGAGAAGATTCCTCCAAACTGGCTGACCTTCAAGAACTACCTCAAGCATAAGAGGAAGGCTATCTCACTGGAGGACTTGATCCAGAGGCTGAATACTAAGGATCGTAACCGTACTGCTAACGGAGTTCAAGTCAAAGAGCACAGTGTCAATGTGGCTGTTCATAACAAAAATGTGGACAAGGGGAAAGGCAAGACAATTGCTAATTCGCCTTTGAAGCCCAATGGGAAAAACTTCAAGAAGCATGCTGCTGCCTCTGCCTCTGCTGCTGAGAAGAAGAAGTTCTTCAAGGGAAAGTGCCACACATGTGGTAAGAACAGTCAAGAGGCCAAGAAGTGTCGCAACAAGGAGAAAGCGGCAAAGTATCAGGCTCATCTGACTGAGGAGGATCTTTGTGCTGTGGTAACGGAGGTAAACCTTGTGGATGAGAAGACCAATGAGTGGTGGTACGACACTAGTGCTACAACCCACATCTGCAATGATAGGGCAATGTTCAGCACCTATCAGAAGAACAAGGCTGAGAAGACACTCTTCCTGGGTAATGAGGCTGTCTCCAAAATCGAAGGTAAGGGTTCGGTGGTGCTTAGGATGACCTCGGGTCAAGAGATCACGCTGAAGAACGTGAAACACGTCCCTGACATGAGGAAGAACATGGTTTCCGGCACGCTGCTGAGCAATGCTGGTTTCTCGGTGATCTTTGAGGCTGAAAACCTCACCCTCAAGAAGTGGGTGATATTATCATAACATGCATCATTTATGCTTACATTAGAGTAGGATTTATTTGCATATTAGACTAGTTTTGTTACATTTGTCATGAGTTTCATTGTATATATGTTCTAGGTGTTGCATTAGGTCCTAGTAGAGACTTTGGTGCATTTTGGATATCTTTTAGGTGCTAAACAGGAATGGAGTGGAGCTAGGAGCTAAGATAATCAATTGGAATAAGAGAAGCCATTGGATGAACAAGAGAGAAACAAGAAGAGGTGCAGCGGTCCAAGTGCAGCGGTCAAGGAGTGGCCGCTCCAGAAGATCAGAACGGGGTGGAGCTGCAGCGGTCGAGGAGTGACCGCTGCAATTTTCTGGAACCAAAGGTCAGTTAAGCTGCAACGGTCCTGCAGCGGTCAAGGAGTGACCGCTGCAATTTCCTGGAAGCAAAGATTCATCAAAGTGCAGCGGTCCTGCAGCGGTCACCCACAGACCGCTGCCAAATCTGACGGACAAAATTAAATCGGGTCAAAACCCGGTTTGTCCCGGGTCAACCCGATTTGACCCAAATTCAATTAAAAACCCCTCTTTTGACATTTACATTTTTATGCTTAAATTTTCTATGAGTTTTAGACTTTTTTTTCTTTTTTCTTGAACCTCTAGTTTAAATTTTAATACAATTTGCATTTCCTTTAAGAAATATTTGCTTTTTACATTTTCCCATCATTCTATCTTATTATCCATCGTGATTTCTTCTCTAATCAAGCTTGATTTTGGGAGAATCACTATGGGTCTTCAATAGTCTCATTAGGGTTTAAGGATGAGTTAGATGATGGGGATCTAAGCATGGATTAGGTTAGTTTAGGTCTTAAATCAAACATTTCATCATTCTCTAAGAGATCATAATGTTTCTTCTTGCATGGAAATGAGGAAGATGATATGGACCCTTTCATGGAAACCAAGTGTTTGATAAAATGTCCAAGAGAGATTAGAGTTGGGATTATGATTCTTAGTCCAAGGGATTGGTGCTTAAGACTTAATTAGGTTGATCTAGTAATTTGGTTTTAATTCATTAGTTATCATCATTTCAAATGAGAATTTGATAATGATGTCATAATTAATGAAATGATTAGTTGCATGGAGATGAATTAATCAATTAAATGGATCATTAACCTATGGAATAACTAATTAGTGCAATTAAACATCCTAAACCATGCTTAGTGAATCCAAGTCACCAATAACTCATCTTAAGACTCTTCTTTAATCATTGCATAAACTTAATCACTTAAATTACTTGCATTTAGTTCGCTTAGTTAATTTGAATTAAACAACATACCTCATTCGCTTAGATTAAGAAAGTCCTTGCATTTTAGATGTCAATTATAGCGAGTTTGGATTCGATTCTTCTTATACTACATTGAATAAGAGGTAAGATACCCTCAAAAGATGGTAAAAACAGGGGGGATTTCTAGATTGAATGTTACCCTAAACATAGACTAGGAAAGGGCTTGTAAAGTATCTGATTCGTAGCAAGTCTCGGGGAGACAAATATCATAACCGCTCGCCTTTCGCATAAGCTTGGCGCATTTTTCCTTGTTTTTACAAAGAAAGTCCGAACCATCAAATTCGAATTGGAATGCATGTTGTTCCCTCACGGGCATTTCAAGCTTCATGTTCTCAGCGTTCTTCTTCTTTGCAATTTCAGCATTGTGTTTTTTTGCTGCCTCCGTATTATGCTTCTTTCTCAGAAGAAAACCTCGATTACTGCAAGAAGCTCCTTCGGGGTTAGATCTCTTCATTTTAGGAACGAGATCGATTTTTTCCCAGTCTTCTCTTCCTAGAAGATTGTTTGCAAAATTAGTAGTAGTTAGGTATGCGATTTGAGAAGTTCGGAGAAAACATACCTGTCCAAGAAATGGATCTGCGGATATGGTTAGGGAGAATGTCACCCCACCGAAGTTCTCCTTCTTTCTTGAGTTTTTCAAATTCTTTGGAGAAGTTTAATGGGAGAGCTCGGAAGCAGTTTGGTTTAACTGAAAAAATATGTGGTTACAATTCAAATAAGGAGAGGAAGAGAAGACCTAGTTTCTACCAATTGTGGTATTCCAATTTCGTAAAATTATGACATCGGGTTGTAAACCGAAGCTTGATTGATTCGAACGTAAAAATAGCTTCGGAACCACGATTTCGTGTTTGAGCGAAGTCTGATAAGTATCTTCCTTTTAGGTTTGATTTTGAAGGCTCCTCTGGGTTTTAAGAGACTGTGAAGTTCGCCAATTCCTCCAGTTTCCAAGAATTTAGTTGAATGCCACACCGAGAAGCAAGCACTAGAAGTCCAGTAATAATTTTGACTGAGTTGGGTGTTAGTTCGGACATTGCCATTCCCCGACGAGCGCAATAACTCACCATTAGTTGCGGGATTGGAAACCAGAGATGAGGTTCGGAGAAAAAACTCTCATAGAGACAGACGTAACCCGGTGGCGAAGTTCAAGGTCTCTGGTCGGATCTCATAACTAAGATCTCAATCTCATCAGGATTCTGAGCACTCCTTTTGATTTTTCCAATCTCGGATTTAGAAAAAAAGAGTATCCGACATTTGGGATATTTGGCCACGGGATTGTGTTTCCGAAAACTGAAACCTCGGGATTATTTCTTTCAGTCATTACTAAAGGAAAAGTGTTAGCGGTTCAAAGAAGGAGATCAGAGATTACACGGAGCGTGAAGAAGTGATTGTGAGAAAAATTAACTGTGACTTGGGGATTATATAGGAAGTATAAATGATGATTGACGCTTAATTTTTTGCGTCGGAAGGATTTGATTAGCTACTGTTTTAGGCAAAAGGAGGCGTCGTTCCTTTTAATTTATTTTCACCTCTTTTTGAAATGACACGTCACAGGGGAGTTGAAAGGTTTTGAGGATATCGAAAAAATTTGCGCGTAGGACGAGATCGAAGGAAAGGAAGAAGATTCAAGACTATTGAAGACGAAGATCGACCGTAACCAAGCTTCATTTATCGACAAACTATTAAAATTATTAAAATTCTCCAACTCTTCCCGAAGACATCCTCGAACGAGCTGGGGGGGGGGGACTTACTGTTGATGGTGGGGTTACCACCCCTTATCAATAGTTTGGCGATAATTGAGGTTCAGGTCATGCCAACCTTTCCCTGATACTTTATCAGGTCATAAGTCCCTTTGACAGGATTAGAACCCTCGGCCCAGATGACCGAGGGATACCTTGAGAGACTTCATCATGAAGTATCAGAAGAAAAAAGTCAATTGCAAAACTAGACCCCTTTGACCATTGAGACTTCATGGTGAAGTCTCCGCCAAATTAAGACTTCATAATGAAGTCTCTTCTCGCGATCCTGATCAAAAAAATTAGAAAAAAAAAACTAGAAGAAGTTACTAAGATCTGTTTTTAGCTCATTTTGAGTTCCATCGACGGTCCAGAATGTTGTAAGCCACCAATACCCAAGAAACCCAGTTGTATGAAAACAAAAATCATTGTAAATCGCAAGATCTAAGAATGGAGATTTTTGAAAACAAGAGTTTTAGAGTTTAATGGATGAAATTGAAGAGGAGATCGAAGAAAATGAAGCTTTTAACTCAAATATGATGCATTAACATCTCTAAGTTCGGTTGTTTGAAGCATTTATAGCTCAATTTTGGTTGATAATGGTGGTTGAGAAATGTTGAAGAAGATGGCATTTTCGTAATTATGTGATAACTGAGAGAGTAATTGTTTTTCTAAACGAATCTTGAGACTGCATTTGGAAATATCAAAACGGTCTTTTCGTAAATAAATCAAGCTGGGAAGGACAATTTACGTCATTTTAAAAGTTCAGCAGCAAGGGGTCCCTCTCAGCATTTGACCTCAATTTGGATTCCATTTCTGAAAGAACCCCTAAAGTTTTCAATGTAACGGTTTTTACATTTTTCTTTTCTTAAAAAAAATATGTGGAATCTATATTTTCTTTTCAACTTTTTTTTTCATTTCTATTGTCAAAACATTAAATAAGAAAGTACAGTAGGTAAGATAAAGTTTACTAATTTTTTATATTTCATCTAGAAAAATTGTTATTTACCATCTTGTCCAAATTTTTGTAGGTGCAAAAATAATCACCAATATTATCATGCTTTGTCTTTTAAAAATACAAAAAAATATTACAAATTTTAACCATTTACGTATTGACATAAAACACTACTAATTCAATAAATCTTAACTATTTTAAAATTTATATCTAAAACAATATACATGATATTCTTTGTTTTATTTTTTCTTTTGATAACTATGCAAAGATACTCAAGAAACAATTATCATTTGAGTGAATTAACTATTAAATTTTAATCAAATTTTGATGTCTATAATTTATTGTTTAATTTAGGTTCGTTATTTTTTTCACCTTCCATCCATTTTCTATAAAGAAAAAAATCGTTAGAAAAAAGAATAGTATCTATAAATTTTGGAAGTATTGAATTAATAATTGATTCATATTCTTAAATACTGTAAAAAAAAATGTTGATTTCTTTTTGTATATACCCAAAAATGTTAAAAAATCATTATAAAAAGTAATATTATCTATAAATTTTGGAAGTATTGACTTAACATTTTTTTTTCTTCTTAAATACCCAAAAATTTTGATGTTTATTTTAGTCTCTTTATATATATATGTAAGAATACATAGACATCAATATATTATCTCTTTATCACTTTTCAGAAAACTTTTACCTAAGTTTAGTTTCTCAAACTACATCAACGAAAGAAAAAGAAAAAACTTTTAAGTTTCCGGCATGTCTAACTCCTCAAATCCTTTCTCTAACTTGGATCCACAATAGATTGTGGTATGTCTCAATTCTCGTTATAAAATGAAAATAAATTAAATCTTACATTTTATCCTTCCATTTTTTTAATATTTGGTTTTGTTTCAATGAGATAATCAAATCAATTAATCTTAGTTTTGTTATTGAATTTATTTTTTCCTTAAGAACGTGATTAAACGAGATTTAATTGATTAAATGGATTTAATACATTGATTTTGTTTTAAATATTGCGCACAAAATTGAAAACATAGATTGAATGAATATGTCATATTTGTTTACGCATGAAAGAAACAAAATCTACCATTTGATTTTACAAAGTGTAGATGGTATGTTTACATATCATAATTGAGTTTATTGTTTAATTTCTCATCGTATGTTACTCGATTTTAATTTTGATTTAGTTATAATATTTTGGTCGATAGATGGAAGTTTTAAATGTTTGAAAGAACGATATGTGTAGATTATATTTTAAATTTTCGCGCAAATTGTAATAAAATTTTTTACTTGTTTGCGTACGAAATAAAAATAATGAGTAAAAAACAATTTAATAATAATTATCTTTTTATGTAAACATTTCATGTCACATTAGATCTAATTTTGTATGAAATTGACAATATTATGGATTATAATTATAAGATGAAGTTCCACAGGCCATGAAAACACACTTGACACTATTTTGACTTTCTTTTTTCCTTGTTTTTTTTAGAACTAGACTTGAAATTCAAAATTACTTTTTCAAACAAAAATAATAAAATGGAAAGATTAAATTTGGCTTTTTAACTCTGTTGATTGGTCTTAGATATTTTTTAAAAAATACTTAAAATTTTGTAATGACAAGAATTTTAACTTTAACATACTATACTATATATGTCCATATATAATTCCAAATTGGGGTATTTTTGTAAATAATTTTAATTTTGAAGATTTTTTATTGTATTACTTGTCTTCCTTTTTTATTTTAATTCTTATTAGATTATTTATTTTAAGTAATTAATGGAAAAAAAATCTGTATTTCACATGATTGCACCATGTTTTAAGCATAACTTTAATATTTTGTACGAAACATTAATAAAAACTTAAAGATACATGAAATTAGGTAAGAAATTAAATTCAAAAGATGATTGAAATACTAAATCATCTTTACACCATTAGTAAGCTATAATGCATGAAAACGAGTAATTAAATGATGTTTTTATTCTGGAAATATGCAAAATGTATAGTATAAAATAGGTAAATTCACTCTCATCAAACGACCATTTTCAAATAGCTGCATATCAGTCGTTATTTAGTGACCAAAATAATCAGTCGGTAATTAGTAGATGTTTTACAACTGAATATTTACTTAATTGCCGTCGGAAACTTGCAGTCGTTAATCAGTAGAAAATTTTGTGACTGATTTGCTACTGATTTGGTCTACTTAGCCCTGCAAACTGAAAAGCAAAGTTTAGCTAAATATCCCGTCAAACCAAAATTTCATTCCCCCCTTTTCAATTTCTCTAAATCGTGTAAGTTTGGAGAAACCCTTTTCTCCCTTTATCTTTTTAGCATAATGACTTCCCTATTGTTGGGAGCCTTTTGTCCTTAAGCCCTTCTTTTTGAGCTTGTTTGTTACTTGACATGAAACTTTTCTTTTTACTTCATTTCACTTGCTTTCCTTGCCTTTTTGTTCATTCTTTCATAGCCCTTAATCCTTTCTTGGCTTTTGTAACTCAAAAGAATTTCCAAGCTCTTTTTGTTCCTTGTTGAGCTTATATATATATATTTTTTTTCCGATCAACTCATTTTCCCAAACCTATACTAAATTTAGGATCATATGCCAAACTCGTGAAGGTGAGTGGCATCTACAAAAAATTGTTTTCCTTTTCGAATCCAACCTAACACCATTTTCCATGATTTTTCCCGAAAAAGGTCTTTCCAAATACACACAAAAGAGTTAAGGTGGCTTCAAAGCAAAGTAAAGGTTAGGGTTTGTAACCACCTTCAATCATTAGAGGTTGGTAAAGAGAATAAGATGACTCAAGATGTTTTTACAAGTGTACACAAAGGCTTAAGAACAAAATCATCAAGAACCGATTATCTCATGCATAGATTCAGCGAAAGATCTACTAAGAGGCAATTTTATTAAATTTCCATGTCTTTCAAGGTTAAATTACTTATGTTAGACATTTTTTCATGCACCAAGCTATAAGCGGGAGATTCTAAGAATAGATCTTAAGCCTCTCCTAATACTTTTAGATCTTTAAAGGGTGACTGCTTCCTGAAGGCTTGACCTAATCTCTAAGTTTTGGAGGGTATTTATAGCTCAATAGTCATGCATGGGGTCGACAATGAATCCTTGAAACATTAAGGTTCGGAAAATGCCCATAAAACAATTTCTTTTCTTCTGACTGACCTCTACGAGTCGGTCGGCTGAAACTCGAGTCGGTCGACTTCAGTGCTTCTCGATAATTCCTCCATTTTTGCTCCAAATCATTTAAGTCTTCCCAAAATACTTTATCTCATGAATTTTTCTGTTTACCCTAGTTAAAACATAGAAAAATCTCCAAAATCATATATAATATGCATGTGAAAAGCGGTAAAAATATAGATACGTTAGGTGTCCAGCAGCTGATACAAATTTTCATTTCTCTTTTATTCTTTGTTAGGTATAGAGGTTTTTATCTAAGCTTAATTTGACACTAAAATTTTCTTATCATGTTAGGTAAACTCATGAAATAACTTTTTTAGAATGGAAATTGGACCAACCTTGATACATTACTACATATAGCGTGAGATGCTGATCTAATAATGTTAGGTATTCCACTTACCTCAGGTGTTGTTGTTGTTTGCTTAAATGGATATTGAAATCAGCCTATAGGAAGCAATCTTAAAGTTCTTTTTTATCCATATTTGTATTTTCTGGAAAAAATTCGATCATAACTTGGAGGAGGAAGACACTTACTAGGAAAAAACTTCAACAAGTATTCATTCAATGACATTTTCATCTCATCCCACTTGAAAACAACTCCAGCTGCATTACAAATAAGTTTTTTGGCACTTAGATTGTGGCGTTGAACCAACTTCTCATGCTGTTTTCTTAGAGGTATAAACATTCTATCATGGTGTTCCTTTACTTTTCATTGTCACAATCAATGCAACTTCTCCAATAATGTACAAACATCATTTATTGGTTCAACAAGCTTATCCACACCATCACATAGGATAATTATTCTTTTGGGTTAAAGCTCCTTTATCAAAAGGCAATATCTTATTGATTTCAATGCTTCGACTCCGCTCCAATATGTATGAGATATTTGGAAAGAATGGAATGCGGTTTCTCCGCATTTAGAATCAATGCCCAAGAAATTACCATTCTAAATGTGTAGTTAGTCTTTTAACGTAAGTTGTTTGTCATGTATTACTCGAGCCATGTTTCAACTCTTCCCTTTCAACATGGTTTAAAATCTTTTAACCTATAAAATTGAACAAGTGAATAAAATCTTTCTAAGTTCACCTTTAACCAGTTATTTTAATTAAAATCACAGTCTATTTAAAACGAACACAAACTTATTTTATATGACTAAGTTTTAACCAATAAATTCTTTTTAATGTTTACACTTTTAGAAAAGTAACTTTAAATCTTTCTAAAAGTAGTTTTCAATAACAAGCATATGATAGAATGTTATACAAAAATAAATTATTCAATTGGGGTTTATGATTTTCACACAAAGTTTAAAAGGTCTCATACTCTAGTAACTCATTCAATTTTTTTACCATCCATTGTGTTTATTTGATTCAGATAACTATTAAGATCACTCGTGATATTCATATCTGTATCAACAAAGATAATACATAGTAGCTTACTTGATGTATTATCTTTGTTGATACAGATATGAATACCACAAATGATCTTAATGGTGATCCGAATCAAATCGACGCAATGGATGGTGAAAACATATAATGAGTTACTAAAGTATGCGACTTTTAAAATTATGTATGAAAACCATAAACCCAATTGAAATATTGATTTTTGTATAATACTCTATCATATGCTTCTTATTGAAAACTACTTTCAAAAAGTTTTTAAAGTTACTTTTTTAAAAATGTAAACATTAAAAATTTGTATTGGTTAAAACTTAGTAATATAATATGGGTTTGTGTTCGTTTTAAATAGACTGTGATTTTAATTAAGACAACTGGTTACATGTGAACTTAAAAAGATTTTATTCACTTGTTCCGTTTTATAGGCTAAAAGATTTTACACCATGTTGAAAGGGAAGAGTTGAAACATAGCTCGAGTAATACTTGACAAAAAAACATACGTTAAAGGAGTAATTGCACATTTAGAATGGTAATTTTCGGAGCATTGATTCTAAATAAGGAGACTCCGCGTTCCATTCTTGCCAAATCTCATACATATTGGAGCGGAGTCGAAGCAATGAAATCAATGAGATATTGCCATTTGATAAAGGAGCTTTAATCCAAAAGAGTAATTTTCCTATGTAATGGTGTGGATAAGCTTGTTGAACCAATAAATGACGTTTTTACAGTATAGGAGAAGTTGCATTCATCGTGACAATGAAAAATAAAGGAACGCCATGGTAGAATGTTTATACCTCCATGAAAACAAATAATCTTGCATGAGAGGTTGGTTCAACGCCACAGCCTAAGTGCCAAAAAACTGATTTGTTATGCAGCTGGAGTTGTTGTCAAGTGCACGATAGTTAGGCTTGACCTAATCTCTAAGTTAAAAGAGTTTATACATACGCTTGGATCAATACTTGTGATAGAGGTTAGCTTATAACCGGATGGACACTTAGAAGACTGGTTACACTCCAGACTGCCATGTCGCTAGTTCTAGGCTCGACCTAATCTATTCCATCATGAGGTTAATAACAAATGTGATAGAACCAGTGAACCCATACGATATTTATATCTCTTCTATATATATATATATATTTATAACGTTTGACTGTTAGAATAAATACCTAACAATCTAAGTTGATCAATACTTTTGAGCTCTAAATAAGCAGGATCCAATTCATAGATATTAGTTTTTGTAATGATTTTTTAACATTTTTGGATATATACAAGAAAATCAATTTTTTTAACAGCATTTAAAAATATAATTTAATTAAATTGTGAAGCCAATACTTTCAAAATTTATAGATACTATTCTTTTTTTAACGATTTTTTCTTTATAGAAATGGGACATTTTATATTTTCAGTTCAACCTTTTTTTCATTTGTATTATCAAAACATTAAATAAAAAAGTACAGTAGTAGGTGAGATAAAGTTTACTAATTTTTTATTTCTCATCTAGAAAAAATTGTCACTTACCATCTTATCTAAATTCTTGTAGATAAAAAAAAAATCACCCATGTTATCATGCTTTTTCTTTTGAAAATACAAACAAGTATTATAGCTTTTAACCATAAACGTATTGATATAAAACACTACTAATTTAATAAAAATTAATTATTTTAAATTAGATCTAAAATAATATACATGATATTCTTTGTTTTACTTTTCTTTTGATAATTATGTAAAGATGCTCAAAAAACAATTACCATTTGAGTGGATTAACTATTAAATTTTAATAAAATTTTTATGTCTGTAATTTATTGTTTAACTTAGGTTTGTTATTTTTTTCGCCTTCCATCCATTTTATATAAAGAAAAAAATCGTTACAACTAGAAATAATATCTATATAAATTTTGGAAGTATTGACTTAACAATTTAATTGATTCATATTTTAAAATGCTGTAAAAAAAGTTGATTTTTTTTATATACCCAAAAATGTTATAAAATCATTACAAAAGCTATTATCCAGAAACCGGGTCCTACTTATTTAGAGCTAAGAAGTATTGATCAACTTAGAATGTTAGGTATTGATTCTAAAAGTCAAACGTTTTATATATATATATATAACCTCATGATGGAAATGATTAGGTCGAGCCTAGAAAAGGTGACATGGCATTCTAGAGTGTAACCAATCTCCCAAGTGTCCCCCGGTTATAAGCTAACCTCTACCACAAGTATTGATCAAAGCCTATGTATAACCTCTTTTACCTTAGAGATTATGTCAAGCTAACTATCGTGAACTTTGTTGATACTGGATTCAACTTCTAATTATTTGAAATTAGAGGGGTTCGTTTTTGGGAATGAATTAGATAGAAGACAAAAATTGAAACCTCGGAAAAGAGAACTTTATTGATTATATTGGTTACAAAGGTGTTAACTCGGAATGTCGAGTTAACTTTATCAAAGAGAAGTATTAAACCTAGGTTATCTAGTAATTCGTCTGAATGAATTAAATTAGTAAAGGGGGGGTGTGTATTTATATATCCTTAGTAGACGGTCATTTAAACTCATGGGTTAACCTCGGAAAAATGAAATATTTCCTTTTTTCCCAGATCAGGGAATCTGTGATAAGATTGTATCTTATTCTATCCGAGCTTTAGACTTCGGCTAGGGACGAAGTTATTTACACCCCCGCATCGAACACTAAAATCCGATCATTCTTTACCGAGGTATCCCTCGGTCATCTGGGCCGAGGATTCTAATCTTGTTGAAGGGACTTATGACCTGATAAATTATCAAGGAAATGTCGGCAGGGATTGAACCTCAACTATCGCCAAACTATTGATAAGGGGCGGTAAACCCACCATAAACAATAACTCCCCCCCCCCCATTTCATCCGAGGATGTCTTCAGGCAGAGTTGGCGAATTTTAAAATGAAATAGCTTGTCGATTAATGAAACTCGGTATTGGTCGGTCTTTATCTTCAAAAGTCTTGAATCTTTAGCTTCTTGATCTCGATCCAAGAACAGCTATCTCGATCCTATCAAAAACCCTTTATTTCCTCGTGACGTGTCACTCTCTGACCAGGCACATTGAATGTCGAAGTGGAATAGACATGCTACGCCTTATAAATATTTCCTTCCTCAACCAAAATTCAATCATCATTCCTCATTCTCTCTCTAAAAAGAATTGTAGATTCCCCTTTATCTCTCTAGAAAAATGTTGAACCCTTTCTTGAAGAATCTTAAAGTCTACAAACCTCGGTGTTCGTATCAAAACCCGAGGAATCTAAAGTCAAAGAGGAAAATGCGCTTTCCAAACCAACGGTTTCCCCGGAAGTAAATACCCGAAAGGTAGCAACTAACAAACGAGCTCTTCCGGGAACTCCCGAGGAAGCAAAGAAGCTGAAGAAAAGGAAAACTAAGACTTCCTTGGAGAAGTCTCTCCTTCAG
Organism: Euclidium syriacum; assembly: GCA_900116095.1. Lineage (NCBI taxonomy): Eukaryota > Viridiplantae > Streptophyta > Magnoliopsida > Brassicales > Brassicaceae > Euclidium > Euclidium syriacum. The sequence continues at coordinate 1,378,553 of FPAK01000013.1, forward strand.
TTGGACGCCCCGACGATCAATCCTGCAATTCTTCCATCTTTTCGCCACCCACCGAGAAAAAATCGAATCCAACACCTTCGGAGAAAAATCCAATAATTCTGATTCCAGACTCCACCGATCCAGTAGGAAATACCAGTATTCCTCTTGTTCAAACTCAGAGCAAAATTTCCGAAATTATGCCTCCTCCGAAAACCAAAATTGCGAGCTCTGCCGCCCCTAGTCCTACTCTAACAGGTCTCCTGAAGCTTTTACCCGAGACCGATAAAAAGGGGGAAGCTAAAGTCTCTCAACAAGGTCCCGTTGCTCCACCTTCACGTTATTACTTCCGATACTCCTTCGGAAAGAATATTCCTTTATTTGAAGACCAGAGAGAATGTGTGAAACTCTTTAGCAGACTAGGAGGTCGATCCGAATCTCTTCCTCTCCTTTTCGAGGCCGAAAATGACTCATTAATCCAAAGCGCGGCTTCATCCTTCTTCAAGGTCTCATACCTATTTGTGTCTCTTTTTTTATTAAATTTTATCTGACCCTCGTCTCTATTTGTAGACGATAGGTACTTTCAACCAGCTTCTATCGGATGCCGAGTGAAAGCAATCAACGACGAGGAAGGAAATCAAGAGTTTGAGACTCATGATGGAAAAGTCTTCTCTTGATTCTGCAGCTGTTTGCAAGATGGCCGGGGAGGAAGCTAAAAAGTCTGCCGAGCTTGTTGATGAAGTTAAGCGCCTGAAACGTGAACTAGAAGAGGCTCGTCGGCCTAAGTCGTCCACTTCCGGACCAACCGGGAATAAAGGTAATAACATTGACAAAAATATGCTTGGTCGACTAGATGCTCTCGGAGAATGTATGGACAAATTTGAAAAGATTCGAAAATACATTGACGCAGGCCAGCTTCGTAACTCTCTGACTAACTTATTTCATCAGGCGAAAGGGAAATGCGATCTGATTAAAGTACTCGAGAAGGAGAAGATTTTGATTCCTCCTATAATGAAAGAGGAACTTTCTTCTCAGCTGAACAACCTCGAGCATCGGTTAAAAGAATTTCTTGCTTTTCCCCTTAGTCCCTCAAACTTAGTGGTCCCACCTTTAGTTCGACAAGACCTCGGACGTTATCATCGGTCAGATGATGTGAAGATGAAGTTGCCTCTAGGAGTACATAATCCATATGGATCTTTTCTTATTTTGTAACTTTTGTTATTTGTTTTTCGTGTTTGCCTTGTATGAACTCATTTTAAAGTTTTTAATTTAATGACTTTTGGCTCAAATGCTACTTTATCACATTAAAGCTTTTGTCATTTTCGTAAAAGTTGATTTAACGAGAAATGCTCGACCATTATCTGTTATAGTGGATTCTACTTTATCGAAATTCAGTACTTGAAGTGGTTTTAAATATGCGGAATGACCCGAATTTGATCTTCGATATCTCCAGCTGCATTCGGTAAAGAATGTGTAAAGGGATAAACTATGTTATCGAGTACGTGATCAAGACACTGATTTTGTTTTTTTTTTTTTTTTTTCATAGCTTGACTCCGAAGAGTTGCCTACGTACCCAATAGGGATCAAGCCATCCGTAGTTCGAACCTTACTAGGTTTTTTTTTTTTTCTAAGAAAAAAAAAATTATATGGCTCTTCCGTGCAATGATAACTTTTTAGATGGAATGAATTCCAAGCCCGAGGTATATCTTCACCTTCCATAGTCTTCAAACGAGAGACTCCATGTTTAACTTTCTTTTCTATTACATAGGGACCTTCCCACTTATCCCCGAGCTTTCGAGCTCCGGTTTCTTTCGTGTTTTCGAACACCATTCGTAAAACTAAGTCTCCTTCATCTAGAGGACGATCTCGAACCTTTTTGTTGTAATATCGAGAAGCAATTTCCTGATAGTTCTGAATACGAAGTAAAGCATGGTCCCGAAGTTCCTGAATTTTATCATTACGTTCCTTTAACTTCACATCATTAATCTCGGTATCATGTATCATTAAGGTTCTCCGTAAACTCGGAACTAATAGAAACCGTTTCCAACTAGTTGGCTTCGGAAAGGGTCATACAACGTCCATCGCCCAACGCATGAATGGGTAAGGAGGTAACGCAGCCATGAGTAATTCTGTTTGTGCATGAATCTCCGGAGCGTGTCTTTTGCATTTCTCACAACGTGCCGTGAACTTATTACAATCTGCCATCATAGTAGACCAATAATAAGCAGTCTCCGAAGTTTTACAGCTACCATTCTTCCTCCCGAATGATTTCCTCCTTTTTCAGAGTGGGTAGAAGTCATTACTTCATTTGCTTCTTCTTTATTGATGCAATGAAGCATTTCCTCATTCTTTTTTTTTCTTTTAATTTATTTATGTAAAACTTTTTATGATTAATTAAAGTTAATTAAGGAGATTAATTAATAGAGAAAGGGTAATTATGGGTCTCCTAATTAGGGTTGATTAGTTGGTTCTTAGGAAACCAATTAGGCTTAGATCTTCTAATCATGGGTCCTTAGGGGAAAAGAGGAGATGGAGATTGGTGACACCTCCTATCACTCTTTTTAACCTCTACTCTCTCTAATCCTAGTGGTTAGTAGATGAGTCTAAATGATTAGTGGAGAGGCTTTCTCTAACCCTAATAGATCTATGGAATAGTATTTAGGGTTTGAATTGTGGAATCCTTTGCACACTTATAGCCTAGATTCACGGTTGTATCCTTTCAATTGGCTTAACATGTTAGGAGAGTGATCTAGAGAATTAGTTGAATTCCTAAGAAATTGTTGGATCAATTAATGAGATTAGAATCAAACTTCCACATTAGGAAATACAAAGGCACTTGTAGTATTTAAGGCCACTAGATATTTATCTTGATTCAATGGGCCCGTTGATAGAGTAAATGCTTAGTGGCACGGTTATCTTTGATCGGATGATCGGGTAGCTAGTAAAACCGCAGTAACAAGTCTCTAACCCGAATTAACAACCTTGATTAGTCAGCTCCCTAAAACCCCAATCAACCTTAATTAATCCTTCCTAGTAGTTTAGATTCCTATCTTAGTTAGTTTGAGACTCAAACCAACATCTAGAAAACCCCATTTTTACATTTAGGCATTCAACTTGGTTTGAAATACAACTTGATAACTTCTGCGCTCCTTTGGGTTTGATCCCTCAATTCCTACAAAGAGTATAGCTTATACTTGGGCTAAGATTGAGGTGTTTATAAATTTTAAAACTTGCAAACACCAACACATCAAGTTTTTGGCGCTGTTGCCGGGGAGCAATTGGCAAGATTTATCGAGAAGTATCTAAACCGCTTAGTTAGCCAAACCCTATCATAAAAAAATAAAAATAAAATTTTTTTGTGTCCGACCGCCAATATCGACCCCCTATCAGTGGATACAACCAATGTATTGATGTGGTATCGGTCGATATCACATCACTATCTGGGTAATCCGACTTGTGTCGACCTTGTATCAATCGACACAAGAATGTATCGATCCTATATCGGTCGATACTAGCTATATTGTAAAATATTATCGTTTATCTGATTTACATGTATCGATCCTATATCGGTCGATACTAGCTATATTGTAAAATATTATCGTTTATCTGATTTACATGTATCGATCCTATATCGGTCGATAATAGTAGTATATCAATCCTATATCGGTCGATGCTGTATAATATCGTTTACCTATTTAAGTATATCGTTCATATATCGATCGATACTAGTTCTGTATCAATCCTATATCGGTCGATACGAAACATTATGTAAGATTTTCCAAATAATTTTTATTTTCTTCGAAAGATGCTAACAAGTGTTCCAACTCTATTCTCTTGTGTTTTCAGGTTGAATGCAAAGAAGCAACATCGAAGGGAACCTCATTCCACCCATGGACATTTCCAAACTTGAGCGCACTATAAGGAAATCAAAGAAGAACCGTAAAAAGGCCACTCAGTCTTCAAGAATGGGAGACCGAATCGAAGGTGCTAACGAAGAAGGAGGTCAAGAACCGGGACAACTAATCGGGAGGTACGATGAGCCAACCCTAATGCCATCCCAAACTGGAATCGAAATCCTGGATGGAGAGGATTACCAATTTGATATCAAAGGGATAGTGCTCAACATGGTACTTCAACAATGAGAATCCGCTGGATCATCTAGAAAAGTTCGAAAGTGGATATGCTAAACCGTCCGAACCAATGGAGCTAACACCGATGCCTACAAGCCGACTCTAATTCCGTTCTTTTTAGCGAATAAGGCGAGCCATTGGGAGAAGAATGTACCAAGTGCCACAATAAAAACTTGGGAGGATTGTAAAAAGGCGTTTCTAAACAAATTCTTCAACCGACAGTGGACAATCAAGTTCCGAAATGATATATCAAGCTTCCACCAAGGTGCTAGTCAAGATTTGCTTGAAGCATGGGAAAGATTCAAGGGATACACCAATGACTGCCCACACCATGGTTTCAAGAAAGAGCAACTTCTCAACACATTCCACCAAGGATGCCAACCCCAATGGAGATTAGCTATAACCACAGCAAGCCAAGGAAGTTTCACGGATCTCACTATCAGCCAAGGAGAGAAGATCATAGAAAATCTAGTTCAATCGGAGCATGGCTTGACTAATCCGCAATTCAAAGAAACCGATACTTTGGAGCTAAAAGAGCTTAAAGAGAAAATTGAGAAGATGGCCAAGAAAATGGAAAAATCCTTGCTAATGGCTCAACAAGTTCAAAACCATAAGAGGAGGGCCAACATGGTACAAGAAGAAGAAGTCTACCAAATGGAAGACATGAACTTTGTTGCCAATAATGGTCAATACAGTCAAGGGTACAACAACCAAGGAATTTTTGGTAGACCCAATCAAGCTTATGGTAACCAAGGTTATAGGAGAAATAAAGGGTACAACGGTTATGGTAATCAAGGTGGGAACTATCAGGCCCAACCCTCCAACACAACCTCTCAAGATGAAGGAACCAATTCAATCTTGAAGCAAGTATTAGAGAGTCAAGGGAAGCATTCAATTGAGATATCCACCAAGATGAATGAAGTAACCACCAAGGTAGAAACAAGTCTCGGAGTTATGAGCAAGAAAGTTGATGGATGTTATGCTGATTTGAACAGCAAGATGGAAAAGCTCTCTAATAATATGAGACTTCTCGAGAGAAGGACGGCCGACCTAGGCCAAGCCTCTCAAGTCACCGCTTCAACTTTGCCCGGTAAACCCGAGCAAAACCCCAAAGATTTTTGTGGAGCGATCAATGGAAGACTATGAGGAGATCCAAGGCATGTTGAGCGACCCCGAGAACTTCGAGGAGGATAATGAGTTCATTCCTTGAAACATGGCTAGAAGATGATGAGGATTCCGACTTCGAGTATCAAAGGCATGAAGAGGAGGACTATGAGATGTTCACGATGGATGAAGAAGAAGGGATGAATGCTGGGAGGATTTACAGAAGTCAAGATTAACCGATGAGAACCGGTGAAGAGGGAATATCGATCGATAGCCTGGTCATATCGACCTATGCATCGATCGATACCAACTACCCTGAAGGAAATAATAGAGTATCGACAGCTCTATCGATCGATACTGATGTGTCCACAATCGACAAGATGATGGGAAAACTTCACATAACCGACCAAAGAAGGGATAATCCGAGTTCATTTATACAATCTAGGAGGGTACCATTGTAACACCCCCGAACCGTCCTTCCGCTGACTCCTCAACACATTCAATAGTTATCTACATGCAATGCATCTTTACTCCTAATCCAGTTATTAAGAGTTTCACTAGGCATGCAAATAATTATACGCATCGGCCCGTACCGAGTACGTATTCTAGATTCATGGGTACATTCTACAAATATCCTAAGGGTTACTCGAGATCTACATGCATTCTACCTAATGCATCAATCAATCAAACATGCACCCACTCACCTGGCTATATGCTGCGGCTGATGTGACTGAGTGATGACGATGAAACCCTTCCTGAACCCACTACTTGACTCCACAAATATCCAGAGGACTGACTTGAGTCCCAAGCTTCTCAAGAAATCGATAACTTGCTCCTCAAGTTATCATTTCTCTGATTCTTCTCCTTTCTTCCTTCTCTTCACTTTCTTCTTTTTTCTTCTTTACCAAGCAATCTCTGAATCTCTTTGAACCAACTCTGGATTGGGTCTGGACCAACCCAATTTTCTTCCTTAAACCTCCAATTTGGCCTAACGAAAGATAACCGGTTAAACCAGCTGATTTAACTAAACCAATTAATCCAAGATTAACCAATCAGTTTAGTTAAACCGGACCAAACCAAGGTAAACCAACTAAACCGGTTCAATTGAATTAAACCGGGTTAGACCAGTGAACCAAACCAACCAAATCAATTATGATATAATAAATCAAATGTTGGTTTACTAAACCAAACCGATCGATTAGCGACGGTGGTGGCTCACGGTAGTTAACGGCGGCGACGGCGGCGGCTACGACGGCAGACCGGAAAACGCAACTTGGGTATCAACGGAGAGGTGACGGTTGCGGCAACACATGCACGGAGATAACGGCGGCGACGGTGGTTGTCAAAATTTGATTTTTTGACAAAACCGCGACTTGATAGCGGTTTAGAGGAAACGGACCGTCGGAAGCAATGTAGAAAAGGAAGGAGATGGATCGCCGGTGGAAAGGGACGCCGGAAAACTCGCCGGAAAACGGCACTGGCGGCGGTCAACGCCGGTCAACGGCTGGTCAGCGCCAGCGGTGGACCGTTGACCGGTGACTGTCGACGTTAAGTGTTGGTGGCGGTGGTGGTCGGTGGTGAGAGGACGGTGGCCGGCGGTGGTTACCTCCCTTGAGTGTTCTTCGTTCTTCGTTCTTCGTTCTTCGTTTGAGTGTTCTTCGTTCTTCGCTTGAATGTTCTTCGCGTTCTTGAGTTTCCCTTGAGTTTGATCTTCAATCCTCCAGAGAAAACTTTGAGTTTCTGTTTTTGCAGAACAGTGAAAAATGAATAGTAAATCCGTTTCTCGTTTAAATAGTCTCTTTTCCCGAGACTTTCCTCCCTCGTCTCCTGGGCTTGTACCACTTGAATTGCCTCGGGTTTCGCCATAAGAACTCCGTTTCTTCTAAAATTTTTCCCAAAAGTCCGTCTTGAACTTACAAAATTAATCCCGTTCGCGACAAGCGAAATTAACGTAAAAATTTATTTTAAAAATTCCAAAACTGAAAATAATCCCGAAAATCCTTTTTAATTCCTTTCGGGTTATTTCAATGTGGAAAATCTTCTGTCTTCACTCCGTCTTCATCTAGAATTTCCTCTGAACATTCTTGAGCCTTCGAATCACTTCTTCGATACACTTAACGCCTTCTTAACCACCTTCTTGGGAATTTTATTTTGGTCAAAAATTCCCGTCTTCGTTTGACTTTGAATTTGACTTGCTCGGTCAGCTCCTTGATTATACGGGTTGTTACAACCATTCACCGAAGCAAGGTTTACTAAAGCAAAGTAGAAGATTATGAAATGTTCAAGAAAGCCGTGGAACAAGAGTCTAGAACTTCCGGTCACTTTGAGCATTGGGAACATGAACAAGATGAGAACCCTTGTGAAATGAATCACAAACGATAAGGGGAAGAGTACTGAAGCAGCAAGAGTATTCGAAAGGGAAGAACAAGAGAGCAAAACATGGGCAAGAAGTGTCAAGAAGATGAGTGATCCGGGACCGTTCTCAATTCCTTGTCACTTAGGGAGTATGAGGATCAAGGAAGCTTTGGAGGACATGAGAGCAAACATTAATGTGATTTCCCAAACCCTTCTAGCCAAGCTAGGCATCACTGAGCTTGAGCCGCACTCCAAGAAGATAGCCCTAGCCGATGCCACAACAAGAACTCCAAGAAGAATAGTGAGAAATGTTCCAATTGGAATGAAAGGATGGATTGTGCCCACCGACTTCGTAGTAGTAGAAGCAATGAAGAATGAGCCGGTACCTCTAGTGTTTGGCCGCCCATTCCTAGCTACTGTGGGAGCACAAATTGACTTTGAAAACATGAAAATCACATTCACAAGACTCGGTGATCAATTCTACAGCCGAGCCTCAACTTCTTTGGACCATTGTGGGGCTATCTATGATGACTATGAGCAAGAATCTGTGGGAGAAAATGATGTTGAGGTAAAATTGAATGAACTTGATAGTAGGCAGGTGGTTGCAATGAACATATACCATGTCGTCATGACTAGTGACGAAGAAGAGACAAACCAAGAAGACATGGTGATCAAGTACCACGTTTTCACGGAGATGTTGGAAGAAAACCTCACCAATAACCCGGAACAAATGGAGATGTTCTACCTACTTCGCAAGGCACTCCACAAGGTGTTACCAAGACTCCCAAAAATTCAACAAATAAGGAAGGTTTCACCATTGAAGGTCTTTCTTTACAAGTTCTTCACCGATCTTTACGATTCAAAGAGAGTGTGCGAAGTAGGAACAAGCGCCCAACAAACCACAAACCGAAGAATCCATGTCTTACCACATCAAAGGATGCCCGATACTTAAGCTCTAGACGGGACAAGCCTCGATGATCTATTCATTGCCTTGGGAAGAGGAGAAACTATACTATATCAATTCCCCGACTTGAATGAGATCCCGAGCCACCAAGCTCTTCCCTTCCGACCTTTCTTGGTAGTTCTTCCTAAGTGTTGCTCCCTTTCGAAAAGTTCTGCCAAGATTTCAGCAGATGTTGGTTTCTTCTTATTGACCGTGGTTAATGTGAGAGATTGATTCGAGAGTTCCTCTTGACTTCGTCGGAATTTGTTTTCTATTACGAAGCATCTCCGAGCCATCTTTTGGTCACCTCGGACCGTGAAATATCCTTTTGGAGTTGGAAATTTCAGACATTAATGATAAGTAGATGGAACAGCTTCCATAGAGTATAACAACGGGGTTCCGACGATCACGTTATAAATGGTGGCTCTTTCTACTACTTTGAACTTCACGATTTTTGTTACCCCTCCGGCTGATACCGGAAGTTTGATGGTTCCCACAGTTGAGATTGTATCTCCTCCGAAAGCGGTTAGGTGTTTAACCCGGGATTTAATCTTTTGATCCTTAACCTCCATCTTTTGCAAAGTATCTAAAGATATGACATCCACAGAGTTTCCGGTGTCGACGAGTATCCTTTTAACATCGCAGTCGCCTATCTGGAGTTCGATTACGAGTGTATCATTATGGGGAGTGTCGATTCCTTTCAGGTCTTCGGTGGTAAATGTCAGGTCTTTTTGCAAAGTGGAGCTTCGTGGAACCTGATCCGCGGATAATCTAAAGATGCTTCGCTGAATTGATCAAACAAAATCTTCACAGTTTGCGAGTCCTCCCATTATCATGTTAATCCTTTTTCTCTGGTTTGGGGGCGGTGAAGGCAGAACTTCTCCTTCTTCCGTATCTTCGCGGGAAGGCGGGTTTTCTTCATCTTCGCGTATTTTACGCTTCTCCTTTTCTCGGTCTTGCTCAAATCGGATGGTCATTAGATGATTCTTTAAGTTTCGGCAATCTTCGGTTTTGTGTCCCGGTCTTTTATGATATTCGCACCAGGGGGTAGTCGGGTCGTCAGGATCTCGGATGTATGTATACTTCGACTTATCCTTCCGAGATATATCCTTGGGAGAGTTTGTCACTGAAAAGGTCATTTCCGGCTTTGATTTGTCCTTCCGGGGTTGGTGCCTTTCTACTCGTCGCCCTTCTGCTTTCTCCTCTGGTTTAGTCTCTTTGTTTATCTTTGTGGATCCGTGTACTTTGGCTAGTTCGGCACGATTATCTTCGATCCTTATGTGAGTATTTGCTCGATGAAAAGCATCGTTCATAGATTGGGGCCAATGAGCAGAGAGTTCGTCCCAAAACCTCGATTGGTACCAAGTCGCAACACTAAGTGCTCCAATCGCTAAGTCATCGTCAATCCTCAGCTGTGAGTAAATTGCTTTAAACCTTTTAATGAAGTCTCGGAGTGGCTCTTTTGGTCCTTGTTTTACTGCGTAGAGGTCCGACGCCGTAACCTGTTGTTCGAGATGAAGCATGTACTGCTTGAAGAAAGCTTCACGGTGTTCTGCAAAACAACCAATTGAATCGGGGGGCAAACTAGTAAACCAGGCTTGGGCATCTCCTCTCAAGCTTTCTAAAAAGAGCTGACATCTTCCCTCGTCCTCTTCACCTCTTTGGAACTCGGCACGGTTGAATTTGACTAAAAAGGCTCTCCTGTAGACTGCGGGGTCTCTGGTCCCGTGGTAGGTTGGGAGTCTTAGCTTGTCGTTGAGTGGGACTCGCACTCGTGTGATGTTATGAGTGAACGGAATTCTCTCCGTTTCTGCCAGTAATTGATCAACTTCTGGGATGATGCTGGTCGCTTTGTGGACTAGCGATCGCATCTCCTCTAGTTCTCTTTTCAAGATTGCGATTGATTGGTCGGTGCTCAGAATCTGAGTTACATCATCCCCACTTCTCAGACTTCGGCGCGTAGTGAACGTCTTGGGTTCTCTTGGGCCGTTCTGGTCGTCCTCGAATGTTACCCGTTGAGAAGTGGTTCGTGAAGGTCTAACCGAAGTCGTTCTAAGAGTTTGGTTATGGCTCTGGGCTCTCAACGTTTGGAGTTTGTCTGATATGGTCGCGAGTTGGTCGATTAGGCTTCGGTTAACCCGTGACTGATGGTTAATTTACTCTGCCAGCCAACTCTGACGCTGCTGCTGTGTTCCTATCATTGCTCTTTCGGGGGTCGTCACCTCTTCTACATTGAAAACTCGATTTGTTATCTGCCGTTCTTCTCCGTTATTTGATGATTGTATTGGCGCGGGTTGCTCGCTTGTCCGAGGATCAGGACGAGGGGTTGTTAACGTGATTGGTAACTCTTGCGAGTTCCTGATCTCGGCTGTTAAAGCTCCGACTATGGGATTGGTAGGAGTTATGAATCCCTGCTCGCCGAGGTTACTGGGCGTAGCCTAAGGGTAACTTAGTTCACAGAATATGGGATTGCGACTCTCAAATAGGGTCCTGACAGATTCCCTAGCTGGATGACTAGTATCTTGGACCGTAACTTCTTCAACGCTTACTTCGGTGACTTCGCCGTCTCGACGTTCGTCTGTAGATGGCGTTTCTGTGTTCATCCTCTTGTTTTCCAAGGTTTCTGTTTTTCTTCCCAAAAGTCTGCACTCCCCTACCTGGCGCGCCAAATGTTGATACTGGGTTCAACTTCTAATTATTTATAATTAGAGGGGTTCTTTTTTGGAAAAGTGTAAGTAAGGAAACAAAGAGAAACCTCAAAAAGAAAGACTTTTATTAATGATTTGTGTTACAAGGGTGTTAACTCGGGGTGCCGAGTTAACTTTATCAAAGAGAAGTATTAAACCTAGGCGATCTAGTAATTCTTCTCCCCGATTCTGAATGAATATTATTAGTGAGGGGGGTATGGATTTAAATATCCTTAATAGTCGGTCTTGTAAGCCCATGGGCTAACCTCGGAAAAATGGAATATTTCCATTTTTCCAAGACTAGGGAATATGTGATAAGATTTGATCTTATACTGTCCGAGCTTTAGACTTCGGCATAGGACGATGTTGTTTATACCCCGCTTCGGACAGTAAATTCGACCATTCTTCACCGAGGTATCCCTCGGTCATCTGAGCCGAGGGTTAACATTCCTGTTGTCGGGACTTATAACCTAATAAGTTATCAGGGAAGAGCTCGGCAGGAACCGAACTCCAATTATTGCCAAACTATCGATAAGGGGCTAGAACCCCACCATCAAAAATTATCATTATGAGGTTAATAGATGACGAGCCGACTTCTATAACAAGTGATGACGAGCCAATATTTTGCGGAAAGTTTACGAGGAAACTCCCAAACTTGGATAACCAACTTACCTCCTAATTCAATAAGAAGTTTCAATGAACTGCCGCAGAAATTTCTAAAGAAATATATCTTTAACCTCGAACGACCCGCAACGATCTCCGACCTTTACTCCATAGAAAAAATATCGACCGAATCAGTCCAGAGTTTCATGAAGAGATTCAAGACAATGTACTTCCAGTTAAATATCTCGGACAAACTAGCCATCGATGCTCTAATTAATGGAACGTGGTATCAGACTAGATTTTGGGAAGAACTTTCGGCTTACCGGCCTCACTCCATAAAAGATGTGTTTTACAGAGCAAGCGTATACATTAGGGTGGACGAAAGTAGAGCCCAGTTATCCGAGAACGATCAGATTACTTCGGTAAACGAAGAAATAAGAAAAAGGTTTAAAGAACCTCGCCGACCCTACAATAAAACGTTCGAGCAGAAAGAAAGAGCCAGAGCAAAAATTGCATTCCTAACTGTCGAACTTCCAGATCAGTATTTAGAACAGAGGAAAAAAGCTAGGACTAAAAGAGATAGAATCTCCCCAGCGTGGTGTTGTTACCATACCGCCTATGGACATAGCACAGAAGAATGCCGTAATCTACCAGAGTATCTTTTGAAAAAATACTTGGAACGGGTTCCCGAGCACCCAAGCTTAAGAGAAACCCTCACCAAAAAATACCAATCGAAGTTAAAGGAGCGACTCTTGAAGAAGAATCATCAAAGAAGAAAAGAATCTTCCCAAGTAGGATCCTCATACTGTTGCAGAAGGATAAACGTTATTTCCGAACTTCCGAGGGAAACACAAGAGCAAATCAAGCAGCAAACAAAGCCGAAGTTATTCTACAAAAAGAGCTTGTCTTTACTCACGAAGATTTAGAAGGAGTCGAAGTCCCGCATAACGACGCTTAGGTGATAAAATTACAAGTTGGATATTACGAAGTTCCTCGAATATTAGTAGATACCAGAAGCGCGGCAAATGTCATAAGTATCGATGTTTTCCAAGAGCTATGGTGAAAGGAGACAAAGATCAAACCAGGGCTTAAGTCAACAGCCTTCAGTGGTGAAAGTGTTCCGACTCTCGGAAAAGTGCAACTCCCAGTAACGGTTGGAGGGACAATCAGGATTGTTAACTTCGACAGAAAAAAAAAGCCAATTCTCTACAACATAACTCTCGGAACCCTCTGGCTATTTCTAATGAAAGGAGTGGTTTCAATCTATCACCAATGCCTTAAATTCCCAACTCCACTCGGAATTTTTTCGGTAAGGGGAAGTCAAGCCGAAGCAAGACGTTGCCTCCGAGAAGGCCTAAAGGAGAAAAAAGCCAAACTTCCCTTTGGAAAGGAAATTCTAAATTTCAAAAGGCTCCGAATATAGAGCAAAAAAAAAAAAAATTCGTTGATATCTCGGATTCTCTGAAATGATTAACAAAACCTCGAATTCACCTGTGACTTGATCCCATCCAAGGGTACGTAGGCAGCCTTCCACAAGGTTCAGCTACAAACATTTAATCTTGATTTTAGAGTAATGAAGTCTTAACGACTCGACTATATTTAACCACGGTTCAATAAAAACAATAAAACATACGAAATCGATGCCTTGATCACGTATTCGATAACAAGATGTATCCCTCTTAACACATTCTATACCGAATGCAGTTGAAGATTTTGAAGCCTGATAAAGTAGGGCCGAGGGATTCTAAGGCAAAGTCGGGACATTCCCGCTTATGTTGGAAAACATAAAAAAAACTCATACCCAATGAATCTAAGGAACTGATAAAGTAGGATCTAAGGATTAGCGGTCAAACCAGTCGAGGTTTAACTCACTGAACATTTTTGGCTCTGCCCATGAACATCCGGTATTCTGTTGAAGGAATTCTTGAAAAAGACCAACATACAGATTGCTCGAAGAATCTTTTCTTAAAAATTTAAGAAAAGATAGATAATTTTGATGCGAAAGTTTGATTTCGGAAACTACCATTTAAAGGTTCTTGAAACAAAGAGAAAATAGAAACAACACTACACACCGAAGCTAAAGGCATTATGCTCAAATACAGGGAAATTATAATCCTTTGCTTCTTGTTCAGCTACTTTGGCATCCTCTTCCACTTGCTTCAAAAGATCAGCGGGGACATTTACACCTTGAGAAGATAGAGCATTAAGTACTCCGAAGACTGCCTGGGCCTGACCGAGATTTATAGTCTTTTCAAATCCATCCTCCCGAGCTTGGACGATTTTCTCGATAGAATCCAGCCTGTACTGGATCTTCTCAGCCATCGCCCTCTTGGTGGATTGTACCTTATGAGTTAAAGAAGTAGCAGCAGCACGAGCTTCCTTCTTCATAGCCTCGAATTGGTGAATAAGAGAAGTCCGATCAACCTCCAAAGCCTCATTCTTCTTTTCAAAACTGTCGATGTAATCATTTTTCTCCCTCAACAAGCTTTCGTACTCACCCACGATGAGACAAGTGTTCCAAGCTTCCTGAGTAATAAAAGTTGTTAAGACCTCGGGATATTTTGAAAGATAACCAAAGATAGACAAATCATCAAACCCAAATAGAATTTCTTGCAAGAACGGATACGTGCTCTTTCACGAGGAAATCACCTTCCGACCTTAAAGAGTTACAACCTGCCATCTTCCAGAAAAGTTCGACTTTCTTCTTTTCATCGTTTGAAAGAAGCTGTGGCGAATTGAATTCAAACTTAAAGGGAGCATCCTCGGCTTCAAATTGAGATTTATGTTTTTTGGTTAAAGAAGTCTCGATAACCGAAGGAGCAGGCCTTTTCTTTGAAAAATTAGTTTTCGGAGAAGTGGTGGTTGCTTTTCCGCGTTTCTTCTCCGAGGAAGTTGAAGCTCTGTTAATAGAGGAGTTGATTTCGCCTTTCTGAGACTTCTGAAACCTCGGCCTTTTTTGGGGAGCTCGAATAAGCACTTTATTGGCGTAATCCGAGGGCGATCTTTCCAATGGACAGTCGGTTTCAAAAACTACATAGCCTATAAGAAAAATCAAACAATGAGAAGGAGCAATCCAAAACTTTGAAGGAGGAGGGAATTCGATGTACCTGAACGCAAGCGAGGAATATTGATAAAATCCGTGAGAATCTTCGGAAATACCAGCCGAGGAAGATTATAAATCCGATCCATCTCTTCTTTAAAGATCGGAGGGAATTCTTTAAAGAGGTCGGTTTTATGATTGTCGAGGTATCAACTGACCACGTCCTAATTACCTCGGCATTAGGATCAAAGATGTAAGCCTTATTGATCCGAACATAGAAGAAATTAGTATGCCAGTTTTTGGCGTTAGAAGTGAATCCTATTCCTAGTTTACCCGCGTTTTGAATCATACTATACCTGGTTCTGCCGTCTCGATTATCAATGAGTTTGGCAAGTTCGGAGAATTTCCAGCACGGAACGAAAATCTCGGCCATGCTGGCTTGGATCAGGAAAGCTGCCTTATGTCTGATAGCGCCGGGTCCTAGTTGAGTAAAAGCAATATTCAATTGTTTTCAGAAATTCAACCAGAAGGAAAGGAATTGGGAACCAAAGTCGAGCTTCGGTAAAGAAATGAAAGTAGAGACACATGAATCCCTCAGGAGGAGTCCAAGGTCTTTCTCCAGACTTCAGAACCAGAATATCGAGATCTTCTAGCTTAGAGGCGAATAAATGAAGAGTTTCGATGTCACTCTCTCTGAAGATAGAATCTCCGAAGTCTTCAAAAAGTTCCTCTCCTGCAATAGCTTGGTCGGAGATGGTCTCAGAGCTGTTGCTTTTAGATGGGGAGTTTGCCGGGATAGATGAAGCAGGATTTTCAGTTTCCTTCTCGGCGGAAGAAACACCTTCGATATCAATCAGGGAGTCAATTGATTGATTTCCGGGGTTTTTCTGCTGAGATTCACTGGATCCGAGAGAAGAGGAAGTCGAGGTGGAATCAGTCTCGGAACTGGAGCTAAGAGAATTTTGTTTAGTGAGCGACATTTTGGGATAATTTCGGAGAAGAAGAAGATTTAGAAGGATTGCGTGAATGATATGATATAAAAGATAGGGATTTAGTCTCTTTAAATAGTGGGTTAGAGAAAGGCGGTTTGACATTCGCGGAAGTTCAACCGACGTCTTCAAGAAGTGTGTAAATTGTATTGGGGGAAATAAGAGCATCCCCATTAGGAGATTTTAGTACAGTCTCTTAAAAAAAAAATAATAATAATAGTGAACCCCACCTTAAAATTAAGAACCGTATCTACAAAATTCTTATTTAAGAGACTATATCTACACTGTAGTGCATAAGTGGCGCGATCTGGTTGGTTCTTTTTTTTTATTTTCCCAGCTGTAAAGAAAAAAAGAAAAACATTAAAAAATTAGTTAAGCACCCCCAAGGGGGTTCTCTAATGCACATGCTCTAAGGGTTCAATGAATGAAGCACGATATCCTTTTTTCCCGCCAAAAGTCGCTTCGGATGATTCAATAGTGTACGATCGACACGTCATCGGGAAATGGAAAGGTCATGTAATACCCGAGAATTTCGCGCCAGAAAGAATAAGACCTTACATTGTTCGATCTTTTCCCGCTCAATTGAAGAACAAATAATATTGGAGGATTAAAACTAAGACTATTGAAGACGAAGATCAACTGATACCGAACTTCATTTATTGACAAGCTATTTAGAATGGAAATTCGCCAACGCTGCACGAAGACATCCTCGGACGAACTAGGGGGGACTTACTGTTGATGGTGGGGTTCTACCCCTTATCGATAGTTTGGCAATAATTTGAGTTTGGTCCCTACCGAGCTCTTCCCTGATAACTTATTAGGTTATAAGTCCCGACAACAGGAATATTAACCCTCGGCTCAGATGACCGAGGGATACCTCGGAGAAGAATGATCAAATTTAGTGTCCGAAGCAGGGGTATAAACAACATCGTCCTAGGCCGAAGTCTAAAGCTCTGACAGTATAAGATCAAATCTTATCACAGATTCCCTAGTCTTGGAAAAATGGAAATATTCTATTTTTCCGAGGTTAGCCCATGGGCTTACAAGACCGACTATTACGGATATATAAATACATACCCCCCCCCTCACTAATAATATTCATTAAGATAATTTTTTATGGTGGGGTTCTAGCCCCTTATCGATAGTTTGGCAATAATTGGAGTTCGGTTCCTGCCGAGCTCTTCCCTGATAACTTATTAGGTTATAAGTCCCGACAACAGGAATGTTAACCCTCGGCTCAGATGACCGAGGAATACCTCGGTGAAGGATGGTCGAATTTACTGTCCGAAGCGGGGTATTAACAACATCGTCCTATGCCGAAGTCTAAAACTCGGACAGTATAAGATCAAATCTTATCACATATTCCCTAGTCTTGGAAAAATGGAAATATTCCATTTTTCCGAGGTTAGCCCATGGGCTTACAAGACCGACTATTTAGGATATTTAAATCCATACCCCCCTCACTAATAATATTCATTCAGAATCGGGGAGAAGAATTACTAGATCGCCTAGGTTTAATACTTCTCTTTGATAAAGTTAACTCGGCACTCCGAGTTAACACCCTTGTAACACAAATCATTAATAAAAGTCTTTATTTCCGAGGTTTCTCTTTGTTTCCTTACTTTATACTTTTCCAAAAACAAGTCCCTCTAATTATAAATAATTAGAAGTTGAACCTAGTATCAACATCACCTGTATCGAAGACATATCAATCGATATGGGATGAAAAATATCGAGACCCATATCGATCGATAGCCAGAAGCCAAAAGCAAAAAAAAAAAAACCAAAATGCCCCTAGTCTACCAAGTTGATGTATCATGGATTTTACCGGTTTTCTACCATGATATAGTAGGTTTTATGGAGTCTTTGTAGCATTTTTTGAGCATTTATGCAGGATTTACTAGCAAAAGACACTTTGGAAAAAAATGAACTAAAAAGAAGGTTTTATGGAAGTTTCCACGTGATTTCAGAAGACTTAGAAGATTTGGAGCCAAAAATGAAGAAATGTTGCTGCGAGCCCCGAGTCGACCGACTGGAGTAGATGGAGTCGACCGACTGTGATGCCGACTTAATTTAGAAGATTTTCTTAGCAGGCCTTTCGCGGAACCCTAAACCCTAAGACTCATTCACGACCTATATAAGCACCTCTTAAGCACTAGAAGAGGCAAGCACTGCACAAGAAGATTGTTTTTAGCTTTCTAGAGGTTGTTCTTATCATTGTTACACACTCTGAAGGAGATTAGAGAGTGTTCTTCCTCAATAGAGCTTGTGAGCCTCTGATTTTCTATTTTCTAATTCGTTTGTATTCATTTCATTAACAAAAAGATGATTTGTTTTACAAAACCCATGTCTGAGTAGTTACTTTATTAGATCTAGGGTTTTCTTACGGTTTTCTATGAATTAATAAAATAGTTTTAAACAATCTTTTCAATCACGAAATTCTTTGCTACATTTGCTCTTCACTGAGTAGACGGACTCGCGAACCGTTTTATTCAATCATAAATCGAGATCCGGTAGTCGAGAGACACCGAGGATTGGTAGACAGTTCTGTAGTGAGTAATGTGCATTCTAAGTCAAATGAATGTTTGTTTAGACACCTTGTGAACAGATTTAGCTTGTACTCACATGCTTGTTTATCTTCAGCGACAATCCAAAGAGATTTGAGATTTAGGGATTTAAACAAAGGCGTTGTTTTAACACATCATTAGAACATCTTAGCTATTATTGTGTCTAGAGTTCTAGAGTTTAGAGATTCGAAATTGATTGTGTTCTTAATTCATAAATTCATAGTTTCCAACTAGAATTCCCTAAGATCTAATATTTCCCCGAATTTGAAGTCGCCAACCATTTTCAAGGTTTTCTCGGTTTACAAAAAGATTTACTGAAGATATCTCACTCACAAATCAACCATAGCTCTCTATGGGATCGATAAACTAAATACTACAACTGTACACTATGCACTTGCAGTTAAGTTTGGGTGAATAACTTCGCACCATCAAGTTTTTCTGGCGCCATTGCCGGGGAGCTTCGGTGTTGATTTAGAGTTTTAGAAATAAAAATTTTAGGTAAGATAGTAGATTCAGTGTTGGTTGAATTTTTTATTTCTAGTGTATGCAGAGGATAACAACAAGAAGCAAGGCTAGAATAAAGAAGAGGGAAGAAGCAACAACCGCACACGACGCACGAGTCGTCTAATCGCCTTCAGAAGACGATCGACTCGGGCCACAAGTCGACCGGCTCTCAACCAGAGCACATACAACCAAGCAAGTCCGCGAGGAAAAAGGCTAATCGAAGAAGAATGATGGTCGACATCAAGTGGATTGAGAAGGGAGCGAAAACCCAATGGCGCTCTAAAACTCTAAATCAACACCGAAGCTTCCCGGCAATGGCGCCAGAAAAACTTGATGGTGCGAAGTTATTCACCCAAAATTAACTACAAGTGCACGGTGTACAGTTGTAGTATTTAGGTTATCGATCCCACAGAGAGCTTATGGTTGATTTGTGAGTGAGATATCTTAAGTAAATCTTTTTGTAAAGCGAAAAAACTTTTAAAACGTTTGGTGACTTCAAATTCGGGGAAATATTAGATCTTAGGGAATTCCAGTTGGAAACTATGAATTTATGAATTAAGAACACAATCAATTTCAAATCTCAAAACTCTAGAACTCTAGACACAATAATAGCTACGATGTTCTAATGATGTGTTAGAACAACGCCTTTGTTTAAATCCCTAAATCTCAAATCTCTTTGGATTGTCGCTGGAAATAAACAAGCATGTGAGTGCAAGCTAAATCAGTTCACAAGGTGTCTAAACAAACATTCATTTGAATTAGAACTCACCTTGCTCACTACATAACTGTCTACCGATCCTCAGTGTCTCTCGACAACCGGATCTCGATTGATGATTGAATAAAACGGTTCGCGAGTCCGTCTACTTAGTGAAGAGCAACTGTAGCAAAGAATTTCGTGATTGAAAGATTGTTTAAAACTATTTTAGCAATTCATAGCAAACCGTAAGGAAACCTTAGATCTAATAAAGTAACTACTCAGACATAAGTTTGGTAAAACAAGTCATCTTTTTATTAATGAAATGAATACAAACGAAATAGACAGTAGAAGATCAGAGGCTCACAAGCTCAAATGAGGAAGAACACTCTCTAAATCTCCTTCAGAGTCTGTAACAATGATAAGAACAATCTCTAGAAAGCTAAAAACAATGAAAAAAAAAAGCAAAGATAAACTTGTATTGCTCTGAGTTCTTGTGGGGGTGCGTGCCTATTCTAGTGCTTAAGAGGTGTTTATATAGGTCGTGAATGAGTCTTAGGGTTTAGGGTTCCGCGAAAGGCCCGATAAGAAAATCTTCTAAATTAAGTCGGCGTCACAGTCGGTCGACTGCATCTTTTCCAGTCGGTCGACTCCGGGCTCGCAGTAACATTTCTTCATTTTGGCTCCAAATCTTCTAAGTCTTCTCAATTCACGTGGAAACTTCCATAAAACCTTCTTTCTTGCTCTTTTTGCTCCAAAGTGTCTTTTGCTAGTAAATCCTGCATAAATGCTCAAAACATGCTACAAAGACTTCATAAAACCTACTATATCATGGTAGAAAACCGGTAAAATCCATGATACATCAAACTCCCCCAGACTTAAACCTTTGCTTGTCCTCAAGCAAATAATCAAGGCTGCTAGGTAAAGTTATAACGACTTTGGGAACTCATTGGGAAATCACATGTACATTCCAGAACCAATCAAGTCAAGACCAACATGTACATTCCCTATCAACTCAACAATCTTTCATGCATCCCCCACGATTTACAAGTCAATCAATCCAAAGCATCATAGCTATTCTAGAACCATAGAAGTACTGCCCAAGGAACAAGTTCCTTCCCTTTTCAATATCATAATAAGAAGTCATAAAAGTTACTTCACTCTCCCCAGAACTTATTCATTTCTTTATCTTTTGAAACTCTCAAGGTTTAAGCGAATAGTGGTATTATAGCAAATTTTCCTAACCCCGCTGTCAACCAAGTTCTCAAAGGTTCTAATGCATAGTGGTATCGCAGGAAATTTTTCTAACCGCATAGATCCCGAGCTTCTAGTGATGAATAATTGGCGTCCTAAGGAATTTCCCTCTACCTCAACACTAGGTTTTAGTTAAAAACGGATTCTTTTTCATTTAAATAAGGGAGAGTGGAATGCTATAGATATCCAGACATTCTCATTATGACATTGAACGAGGACTGACCCATATAGTTATGAAAGTGCAATAGCTCAGACTTACATGGATTTCATGACTCAAGGATATGGGTATTTTCTGGTTGATTGAATGGTGTCAAGGTTTTCCAATAGTCATAGACTCTAACTGTGTTCCTGCATCAATGTTCTCAAGTGTGAAACAGAATGTGATTAGTGTCCCAGGTGAATCATTGTTCCCTCAACGGTTTGACTTGATAAAAACAACTAAAAACAAGGCGAAAAACCATGAGATAAACAACAAGAACATCATTAGCGTGGATAAACTCCCCCAGAATGAAATTACACCGTCTCGGTGTAACAAAAGTGAGAAGAAATGCGAATGATATCCAGAATGAAATTTAAAGGGATCGAACGGTACCACGGAATTGAAGTCGGCCAACCCTAATGAGAGGTCAGTCGACTCGGGTAGCATATAGTCTAGTTTTGCTGAATCTCCTTGCCTGAAATCAAATCAAAAACACCTAAAAATGAAAATAAAACGTACCTAGTGGGTTGCCTCCCACTCAGCGCTTGTTTATAGCTAATAGCTTGACTGTTGTGCCCGGTTATGGTTGTGGAAGTGGTGCTTCTTGAAGGTGCATGATGGGTTCATTCATTGATTTGCCACCTTCATAGTAGAGCTTTACCTGCTGTCCATTCACAGTGAAACTTTCACCATCCTTTCCATGTAAAACAATAGCTCCATAGGGCTTCACTTCCTTGACTACAAAAGGTCCGGACCAACGAGATCTCAGCTTTGCCGGGAAAAGACGAAGTCGAGAGTTGAATAAAAGGACTTTGTCATTAATTCGAATGTCACGTGGAATGATATTCTTGTCATGCTGGATCTTTGTTCTTTCCTTGTAGAGCTTTGCGCTTTCATAAGCATTGGTCTAATCTCATCAAGCTCGTTTAGTTGAATGAGCCGTTTCTCACTAGCACTCTTGATGTCGAAATTCATCGTCCTGACGGCCCAAAATGCTTTGTACTCAATCTCAACCGGGAGATGACACGCTTTGCCATACAATAGTTGAAATGGTGTTGTCCCTAGTGGTGTCTTAAAAGCTGTGCGATAGGCCCAAAGTGCATCATCAAGCTTTAGTGACCAATCTTTTCTCGTACGTCCCACCGTTTTTTCCAGTATGCTCTTAATCTCACAGTTGGAAACTTCGACTTGGCCACTGGTTTGCGGATGATAGGGTGTTGCCACCTTGTGTCTTACACCATTCTTCTTTAATAGCTTTGCAAATATCCGATTGATAAAATGTGTTCCGCCATCACTAATAACGATCCGGGGTACTCCAAAACGTGGGAAAATTATGTGCTTGAAAAACCGAATCACCACTCTTGCGTCATTGGTAGGGCCTGCCACTGCTTCAACCCACTTGGATACATAATCTACAGCAACCAGTATGTATTGGTTTCCATGTGAGTTCGGGAACGGTCCCGTGAAATCGATGCCCCAACAATCGAAAATTTCCACTTCCATGATGAAATTCATTGCCATTTCATTCCTTTTACTGATGTTTCCCTTTCTTTGGCAGGCATCACAGGTTGAAACAAAGTGATGTGCATCGCGGAACAAAGTTGGCCACCAAAATCCAGCTTGGAGAACTTTTGAAACTGTTTTGAAACTTGCAAAATGGCCAGCATAATCAGAACCATGACAGTGGTAAAGCACTTGGGGTACCTCGTGTTCAGGTATACAGCGTCGAATGATCCCGTCAGCACAATTCTTGTAGAGGTAAGGCTTCTCCCAGAAATATTTCATCACTTCTCGCAAGAACTTCCTCTTCTTATATCCGGTAAACTCCTCAGGTTTGACATCTGCTGCTAGGAAATTTGCAAGTTCACTAAACCATGATGGTGTGAGTGGTCTGGACGTCTTCTTGGCTTCTCCTTGTATGACTTGTATCATTTTCTGCAATGGTTTCTTCAAGATAGTGTGGTCAGGATGGTTCGGTCGGCCGTCCTTAGCATGTGATCGGTCGTCCTTATCGGAGTCGGTCGTCTCTGGATGACGGTCGATCGACTCGAGTCACGCAAAGACTAGTCTCTGACTTCTTTCTCCTTGTTCAGTGGTTATCGTCACTCCAATCGCATAGATATGCTCTTCAGGGAGGTGATCTTTGATAGGGACGTATCTTCTATTCTTATCCTGGGCAAATGGTCAGCTACTCCATTCTCTATTCCTTTTTTGTCGCGTACCGATATATCGAATTCTTGTAAGAGTAGAATCCATCTCAAAAGTCGTGGCTTGGCGTCCTTCTTCTGCATGAGGTACTTCAGTGCAGCGTGATCAGTATGCACTATCACCTTTGATCCAACTAGGTATGAACGAAATTTCTCAAATGCAAACACAACGGCGAGTAATTCCTTTTTCGTTGTTGCGTAATTTCGTTGTGCTTCATCAAGAGTCCTGCTCGCATAGTAAATTAAATGCAATTTCTTGTCCTTCCTCTGGCCCAAAACTGCTCCTACTGCAAAATCACTTGCACCACACATTTCTTCAAAGGGTAGTTCCCAGTCAGGTGGTTGTACAATGGGCACGGAAATTAGTGCTTCTTTAAGCATCTTGAATGCGTTCATGCAGTCTTGAGTGAACTTGAACTTTGTTTCCTTGCATAAAAGTGCTGTGAGAGGTCATGCTATCTTGGACAAATCCTTGATGAAACGTCTATAGAAGCCTGCATGACCTAAGAAGCTGCGGATTCTGCGTACATCGGTGGGTGGTTGCAAACTTGTCATCACTTCTATTTTTGCTCTATCTACCTCGATTCCTGCTTCCGAGATGCGATGTCCAAGGACAATCCCATCTTGTACCATGAAATGACACTTCTTCCAATTCAACACCAAATGCTTTTCTTCACACCTTGCTAGAACTTTGCAAAGGTTGTCCACACAATCATGGAAGGATGAGCCATAGGCATTCTTCTGTAGGCATATGTTCCGTATGGGCATGTGAAAATTGTCTTCTCTTTGTCATCGGGATGGATCGGGATTTGGAAGAAACCCGAATATCCATCTAGAAAACAGTAAAACTTGTGATTCGCCAATCTCTCCAACATTTGATCAATGAACGGCAATGGAAAATGGTCCTTCCTTGTGGCTGCATTTAACTTCCGATAATCAATGCACATTCGGTGTCCGGTAATAGTCCTCTTGGCTATCAGTTCCTCTGCGTCTGTCTTGACTACCGTGACTCCTCCTTTCTTGGGCACCACGTGAACAGGGCTGATCAAAGTGCTATCCGAAATGGCGAAAATGACACCCGCATCAAGCAGCTTCAAAATCTCCTTTTTCACCACATCCTTCAGATTGGGATTAAGTCTCCTTTGGGTTTCGATTGATGCTTTTGCTCCTTCTTCCAAATGAATCCTATGCATGCAAAGGTATGGAGAAATACCTACAATATCATCCAAAGAATATCCAAGAGCTTTGCGATACTTACGTAGCTTGCTCAGTAGAACTGTTACTTCAGCATTATTCAAAATTGCATTGATAATAACAGGGTAAGTGGAATTAGGACCAATAAAAGCATACCTTAACCCTTTTGGTAATGGTTTGAGCTCGAGCTTTGGAGCATTTTCTTCACTCCAATCGGCCATCTTGGGTTTCTTGGCTGTCTCTATTGGTAACTCCAAGTTTTTCACCAATTGCTTCATCTGCTCACTTGAATCCAACATTTTGCTGAACCCATTTGCTAGGTCATCCATGTATCCCTCCTTATCAACTGCTACTGTTAAAGCTTTTTCCAATGGATCAGCGATGCTTAACTCATCAAAGACTTCTTGTGTGACTTCTGAGATGACATCTACAGTAAACATTTGTTCCTTCATAGGTGGTCGGCTCATACCTTTCTCCATTTGGAAATTCAGCTGTAATTCTCCAAGTTGTAAGAATATTATTCCCTTATTCACATCAATTATGGCACCTGCAGTAGCTAGGAAAGAGCGTCCCAATATGATAGGGTCAAAAGGCTCATTATCGAACTTGAAAACTACAAAATCAGCCGGTATGAAACATCCTTCTCCAAGCACCAGGATGTCGAGTAAAAATTGATGTATCATGGATTTTACCGGTTTTCTACCATGATATAATAGGTTTTATGAAATCTTTGTAGCATGTTTTGAGCATTTATGCAGGATTTACTAGCAAAAGACACTTTGGAGCAAAAAGAGCAAGAAAGAAGGTTTTATGGAAGTTTCCACGTGAATTGAGAAGACTTAGAAGATTTGGAGCCAAAATGAAGAAATGTTACTGCAAGCCCCGAGTCGACCGACTAGAAGAGATGCAGTCGACCGACTGTAACGCCGACTTAATTTAGAAGATTTTTTATCGGGCCTTTAGCAGTTCTGGGCCAGAGGAAGGACAAGAAATTGCATGTAATTTACTATGCAAGCAGGACTCTTGATGAAACACAACGAAACTACGCAACAACGGAAAAGGAATTACTCGCCGTTGTGTTTGCAATTGAGAAATTTCGTTCATACCTAGTTGGATAGAAGGTGATAGTGCATACTGATCACGCTTCACTGAAGTACCTCATGCAGAAGAAGGATGCCAAGCCACGACTATTGAGATGGATTCTACTCTTACAAGAATTCGATATATCGGTACGCCACAAAAAAGGAATAGAGAATGGAGTAGCTGACCATTTTTCAAGGATAAGAATAGAAGATGACGTCCCTATCAAAGATCACCTCCCTGAAGAGCATATCTATGCGTTTGGAGTGACGATAACAACTGAGCAAGGAGAAAGAAGCCAAAGATTAGTCTCTGCGAGGCTCGAGTCGATCAACCGTCATCCACAGACGACCGTCTCCGATGAAGACGACCGACCGCATGCTAAGAACGACCGACCAAACGATCTTGACAATACTATCTTAAAGAAACCACTGAAGAAAATGATACAAGTCATACAAGGAGAAGCCAAGAAGACGTCCAGACCACTCACATCACCATGGTTTAGTGAAATTGCAAATTTCATACAGCAGATGTCAAACCTGAGGAGTTCACCGCATATAAGAAGAAGAAGTTCTTGCGAGAAGTGCGGAAATACTTTTGGGAGAAGCCTTACCTCTACAAGAACTGCGCTGACGAAATCATTCGACGCTGCATACCGGAGCACGAGGTACCCCAAGTGCTTTACCACTGTCATGGTTCTGATTATGCTGGCCATTTTACAAGTTTCAAAACAGTTTCAAAAGTTCTCCAAGCTGGATTTTGGTGGCCAACTTTGTTCCGTGATGCACATCACTTTGTTTCAATCTGTGATGCCTGCCAAAGAAAGGGAAACATCAGAAAAAGTAATGAAATGCCAATGAATTTCATTATGGAAGTGGAAATTTTCGATTGCTGGGGCATCGATTTCATGGGACCATTCCCGAACTCACATGGGAACCAATACATACTGGTTGTTGTAGATTATGTATCCAAATGGGTTGAAGCAGTGACAAGCCCTACCAATGACGCAAGAGTGGTGATTCGACTTTTCAAGCACATAATTTTCCCGCGTTTTGGAGTACCCCGGATTGTGATTAGTGATGGCGGAACGCATTTCATCAACCGGATATTTTCAAAGCTAATAAAGAAAAATGGTGTAAGACACAAGGTGGCAACACCCTATCATCCGCAAACCAACGGCCAAGTCGAAGTTTCCAACCGAGAGATGTTGATGGTGGGATTAGCACCCCTTATAAACAGCTCAGAATTAATTAGGATATAGTCCTTCTAGTTTAGCTATGATCCGATCTCGGGAAATAAACCCGAGATAGGGGTATTCCTCTTTTACCTTAGCTCGGCAAGACGAGCTAAAAGGGATAAAATTAAATCTTATCTATATCCTTTAGTCCTTGGAAATAAGGAAATATTCCATATCTCTCGGAAATAAGGAAATATTCCTTATCTTTGGGGGAATACGGAAATATTCTTTATTATTAGGTTATTGGGCCTAAATAGACTGTCTATCTATCCTTATAAAAGGAGGACCCCCTCCTCCTAAAAGGGGGATCCCAGAAAAATATATTATACTCTCTTAGAGAGAATTAAACATAAAAAATTAGGTTTTAGAGAGAGAAAGTTTAGAGATCCCGGAGAGAACTAGAAAATAGGTTTCAGGCTCCGAGATATCCCGAAAATAGAAAGAATCATCAGCAACTTACAACTTGGCCTTAAAGCCCGAGATAAAGACAATTTGGCCTTAGATCAAAAGTTAACAACAACTCGGCCTAAGAGCCCGAATTAACATCTCGGCCCAAGAGCCCGAGTTAATCACAAGATTCCTGAGCCTAAGCTCGGATTATAATCCGAAGACGGAACTACGTGTGGTTTAATCCCTTCCGAGGGTACGTAGGCAGCCTCTCACGGGGTTCAGCTACAACATGAAGACCCCTTCGGGGTACTTTTCAGAGCCGACCTTTACCGTTATTACCGAGCGGTTGCACATCAAGACGAACCTAACTATTTAATCCCCCGATAAGATGTATTTGCAAAGAAGTCCTTTTGATTATGAATAATCAAAAGCCGAACCCCTGCATCAACATTTGGCGCGCCAGTTAGGGGGGTTACTTCGAGATTCGTCGATCTTGAAAGCGCGCTCAGCAACGACGAGAAAAATTTAGGTTTTTATAAAACCTAGGGTTCTTTTATCGTCTCATTCATAGGATCTTCTCCATGGACCCTCCGAATTCACGAGAAGAATCAACGCATCAAAAGAGCCATCTTCTGCTTGGAAATAAAGAAACAGTGAGGAAGAAGAAGGCCTAGGGTTCGTAACTTGCAATTATGAAACAATCGCCCATAATTCGAGATCCGAAGCTGAAGAAACAAGAAAGAGGAAAGTAACGGAGCTTGGGATGAATGATCCTTCCACGTTGATGTCGTCCTCTGATTTGCAAAGCTAGACTAAACACCTGCTTGGGAGAGAAAAAAAAAAGAAGAGCATGGATATGAATTGTCTCTACGGAAGCCGTTCTCCAGCCTTTGTGCTATCTTTGGCTTCTTCAGTGCCACGCTCCGGTTGTGCTCAACTATGTTTCCAGCAATCGAAACAGAAAAATTAATAGAGAGGAGCACCAAGAGAAAAAAGAACGGATAAACATAGACATGAGATGTCTCTCCCGAACCTATTCCCGAGTCATATTTATGCATCGTCCTCCGACCTTTGCATAGTTTGGTATCCAAAACAGCGCCCTCTGGTCTCCGAGCAGGTACTCTTTGGACGTAATTCGCTTTATTTTCTGCCATCAAAACAGAAAAATTAAAGCCAAAGACTAGTGGAATGATGCGACGAAAAAGAAAAACGGGATTTAGACAAACTCCATGCTCCTGAAAATACAAGAGCTCAGCGTCCATGGAACTACAACAGGTCATGTGCTCCAGCAGAATCGACCAGCTAAAAAGATGAAGAAGAGGGACATGCTACTCAGAGAACAAACATGAACATTCACACATCTGCCTCTATATAGGATCAAGTTCAAAAAGCAAACTAAGTTCGGGTGCCAATTCTCACTCTCAGAGATTGATTGAAGAGTTTCATAAAGAAAAACAAGCGAGAAAATTAAAGAAGAGAGGAATAAGATCGAGAATCCGAACTGGTCTTGACCTTTCTCATCTCGAAAGCGAGATTGGAATCAGCAGCCGAGATCGGAAATCAATTTGTCATCACCTCTCCGAAGCTTTCTCCTTTAATCTTGGCAAAAAAAAAAAAAAAAAGTAATGAGAAGAAGAAGAGGTCGAAGGAGGAAAAGGAGAAGAGATAGAGAGAAGCTTCGGAACACAAAAAATTGAGGCACAAGTAAAACCCAGAAACTAGAGTTCGTCTCGATTTTCTTCGAGAGATCTTCTCTTCCGACACACCATCATCTTGAAAAGCTCAAGGACGAGTCCAGAGGGCTTCATTTCGAAGAATCAGCATCACGATCTCGGCAATCCGGAAAGCGGCGTCGGAATTCCAATAGAAATTCTACAAAGACAAAAATACAATCACAATACCTTCGGATATAGACTTAATTAAGAATCATTTTTCTATTTGAGTGAGATATCTGTTGGCGATAACAGAAGCCGAGGTCGGATTGTTTGGATCAAACACGATATCAACATCGACCATGGTCTGTCCGAAGAAAAAGAAAAAAGGAAGAAGCAGAGGAGAGAGATCGGAGGTTAACTTGAGGCTGGAAGTCTTAGCTTATACTTGGGCTAAGATTGAGGTGTTTATAAATTTTAAAACTTGAAAACACCAACACATCACTCTTCCAGCCTGAATTAGGAAGGCAACCATGTGTTTGATGGCATCAGGCCCCAGTTGAGTAAAAGCAATTCTCATTCGTTTGCAAAACTCCACCATCAAAAAGGGAATCAGAAACCAAAGATAAGCTTCGGTAAAGAAGTGAAGGTATAAACACATGAATCCCTCTGGCGGATTCCATGGTCTATCTCTGATCTTCGGAACCAGAACATCGAGATCCTCTGGATTTGAAGCAAAAGATCGAAGAGTTCCAATGTCACTTTCTTTAAAGGAGGAATCTCCAAAGTCTTCTGACAATTCATCTCCACCTGTCACTACTTGGTCGGAGATGGTTTATGAAGTACCACTCCTAGTTGGGGAATTGGCCGGAATTGACAAGTTTGGAATCGGATTTTTCTTTTCCGCGGAAGAAACTTCTTCAATATTAATCAGATAATTCTTGGAGTGATGGTCCTTGAAAGTTTTCTGTTGAGATTCGCTGGATCCAGACAAAGATGAATCAGTTACGGAGTCCGAGCCAAGAGAGTTTTGTTTATAAGACAATATTCTAGGAGAGTTACGAAATCTGGGAGGAGGATTTAGGATTTTTAGGGGAATATCGCTGAAGAAGTAGAGAGATTGAAGGCTTGGGGATATAATTTTCTAGGTATAATGGCTATTTAAAAGGATTTGCGACTTTTAGGGTCATGGAAACTCAACCGACGTCATTGTGAGACACGTCATTATTGTCAAATCAAAATTGGGGGAATCTAGGTTCAATTAATGATTAGTTCTTTTCGCCTCTGGCAAAAAATGCGTCTGGGGCTTTGAGAGCATATGAGCGACACGTCATGTGGAAGGTGAAAGGGTTTGAGATTACTGAGAAATTAGCACGTGCAACAGAAGAGACCCTTCATTTTCCGTATCTTTTCCGGCCAAAATTTACCGGTGAAATCAATAGAAGGAAGAAGATTCAAGATTTTAGAAGACAAAGACCGACAGCAACCGAGTTTCATTTATCGACAAGCTACATTATTTCGAAATTCACCAACTCTGCCCTAGGTTATCCTCAGACGGACTGGGGGGGACTTACTGTTGATGGTGGGGTTAGCACCCCTTATCAATAGCTTGACAATAATAGAGATTCGGTTCCTACCGATTTTTCCATAATTACAGATTAGGTTATAAGTCACTTCAATAGGATTGGAACCCTCGACAAGAATGGTTGGATTTTAGTGTTTGAAGTGTGGGTATAAATTACCTCATCTAAAGCCAAAGTCTAAGCTCGCACAAAATAAGATTAAATCTTATCACAAATTCCCTGATTTCGGAAGAATGAAATATTTCCATTTTTCTGAGATTAGCCCATGGGTTTAGATATCCGACTACTAAGATATATAAATACATACCCCCCCCCTTCACTAAATTGATTGATTCAAAATCGGGGAGAAGAATTACTAGCAAACTTAAGCTTAATACTTCTCTTTGATAAAAGTTAACTCGACATTCCAAGCTAACATCCTTGTAATCAATACTATCAATAAAACTTATTTTTCCGAGGAATCCTTTTTGTCTTTTTACTTAACTTACTCCAAAAACGAACCCCTCTAATTATAAATAATTAGAAGTTGAACCCAGTCTCAACATCTATCATCATCGATAGATACACTAACTTCTTTACTTGCCACCAATCCATATCTATCACTCTCGATGGATTAACATAATACTATCACTTTCGATAAATACAAGTTCAGAACATTTTGCTTCCTTTTAACTAAATAAGACATACCGAAATGCGACTCGACTTTAAAAACCATTTAATGGCTATCCGATTTGAGCAAGACCGAGAAAGGGAGAAGCGTAAAGCAATGGAAATTGAGGAAAAACAACTTCCTCTAGAAGATACGGAAGAGGGAGAAATCATGCCCCCACCATCACAAACTCAGAGAAAAAAGATCAACATGATAATGGGTGAACTCGCGAATTGTAAAGATTCTGTTCGATCGATTCAACGGAGTATTTTTAAATTATCCGCAAATCAGATTCCAGGAAGCACTACTCTACGAAAGGGTTTGATGTTTACTACCAAGGATTTGAAGGAATCGATACTCCTCATAAGGATCCACTTGTAATTGAACTTCAGATTGGCGACTGTGGCATCCAAAGAATTTTGGTTGACGCAGGGAGCTCCTTCGATGTAATACCTTTGGACACACTTCAAAAAATGGAGATCAAAGATCAAAAAATAAAAGCTCGGGTAAAGCATTTAACTGCTTTTGGAGGATATACAGTTTCAACGGTCGGTACTATCAAACTTCCAGTATCAGCCGGAGGAGTGACAAAAATCGTAAAGTTGGATGTAGTAGAAAGGGCCACCATTTACAACGCAATCATCGGAACTCCGTGGTTATATTCTATGGAAGCTGTTCCATCTACTTATCATCAATGTCTGTAATTCTCGACTCTGAAAGGATACTTTACGGTTCGAGGTGATCAGAAAATGGCTCGGAGATGCTTCGTAACAGAAAATAAACTTCGTCGAGAAACCCATAATCAAGTGAAAACTTCGGATCAATCTCTCATGGTAGTTTCTGCTAACAAGAATAAGTCGACCTCTGCCGAAATCTTGGCTGAACTTTTCCAAAGGGAAGAGTACTTAGGAAGCTCAATGAAGAAATGTCAAAAGGGAAGAACTTAATTTCTCCTCTTTGGCCAAAAAAAAAAAAAAAAAAAAAAAAAAAAACAAACAAACGTTGATATCTCGGATTTCCGAGATAGTCAACAAATATAAAAACTTTGGAACTACGTGTGGCTTGATCCCTTCCGAGGGTACGTAGGCAGCTTTTCACGAGGTTCAGCTACAATATCATAATAAATCTCGGTTTTTAGTCAAGAAATTCATACAACTCAACTATATTTAACCGAGATTCACATAAATCAATATGTCAGAGCCTTGATCACGTTCTCGACTGTTGAGACTGGGTTCAACTTCTAATTATTTGTAATTAGAGGGGTTCGTTTTTGGAGAAAGTTTAAGTAAAAGAAAAAAAGGATTCCTCGGAAAAATAAGCTTTTATTGGTAATTGCGGTTTACAAGATTGTTAACGCGAAATGCCTAGTTAACTTTATCAAAGAGAAGTATTAAACCTAGGTTATCTAGTAATTCTTTTCCTCGATTCAGAATGATCTTATTTAGTGAAGGGGGGTATGTATTTATATACCCTAGTAGTCGGTTATCTAATTCCATGGGCTAACCTCGGAAAAATGGAAAAATTCCATTTTTCCAAGATCAGGGAATCTGAGATAAGATTCGATCTTATTATGTCCGAGCTTAGACTTCGGCTTGGGACGAAGTAGTTTATACCCCCGCTTCGGACACTAAAATCCGATCATTCTTTACCGAGGTATCCCTCAGTCATCTGGGCTGAGGATTCTAATTCTATTGAAGGGACTTATAACTCGATGAATCATCAGGAAAAGGTCGGTAGGGACCGAACCTCAATTATCGCCATCCTATCGATAAGGGGTGGTAACCCCACCATCAACAGTAAATCCCCCCCCCAGTTCGTCCTAGGATGTCTTACGGCACATGTTGAGACTGGGTTCAACTTCTAATTATTTATAATTAGAGGGGTTCGTTTTTGAAGTAAATTAAGTAAAAGACAAAAAGAGAAACCTCGGAAAAGAGAACTTTTTTTTTATAATATCGGTTAAAAAGGTGTTAACTCGGAATGTCGAGTTAACTTTATCAAAGAGAAGTACTAAACCTAGGTTATCTAGTAATCCTTCTCCCCGATTCTGAATGAATAAAATTAGTGAAGGGGGGTGTGTATTTATATATCTTTGTAGTTGGTTATCTAAGCCCATGGGCTAACCTCGGAAGAATGGAAATATTCCATTTTTCCAAGATCAGGGAATCTGTAATAAGATTTGATCTTATTCTGTCCGAACTTAGACCTCGGCAAGGGACGAAGTTGTTTACACCACCGCTTCGGACACTAAAATCCGATCATTCTTCACCGAGGTATCCCTCGGTCATCTGGACCGAGGGTTCCAATCCTATTGAAGAGATTTATAACCTAATTAATCATCAGGGAAAGGTCGGTAGGGACCGAAACTCAATTATCGCCAAACTATTAATAAGGGGTGGTAACCCCACCATCAACAGTAAATCCCCCCAGTTCGTCCAAGAATGTCTTCGGGTAGAGTTGGCGAATTTCCATAAAATTAATAGCTTGTCGATAAATGAAGCTCGGTTGCGGTCGATCTTCTTCTTCAATAGTCTTGAATCTTCTTCCTTTTCTTCGATCTTGTCCTTCAATATGGCGGGAAAGAGCGCAGAAAATGAAAAGTCTCCTACGCGCAAGTTTCTCGACATCCTCAAAACCTTTCAACTCCCCTCTGATCTGTCATTTCGAAAAGAGGTGAAAATGAATGAAAAGGAACGGTAGCTAATCAAATCCTTCCCACGTAGAAAACGAAGCGTCAACCATCATTCATACTTCCTATATAATCCCCAAGTTACGGTTAATTTTTCTCACAATCACTTCTCCACTCTCCGAGGTAATTTTCGATCTCCTTCTTTGAACCGCTAATATTATTCTTTTAGTAATGATTGTAATAAATAATCCCGAGGTTTCAGTTTCCGGAAACACAATCTCGTGGCTGAATATCCCAGATGTCGGATACTCTCTTTTTTCTAAATCTAAGATTGGAAAATTCAAAAGGAGTGGTCAGAATCTCGATTAGATCGAGATCTTAGTTCCGAGATCCGACCAGAGACCTTGGACCTCACCATCGGGTTACGTCTGTTTCTATGAGAGTTTCTTCTCCGAAGCTCATCTCTGGTTTCCAATCCCACAACTAATGGTGAGTTATTGCGCTCGTCGGGGAATGGCAATGTCCCAACTAACACCCAACTCAGTCAAAATTATTACCGGACTTCTAGTGTTTGCTGCTCGGTGTGGCGTTCGACTAAATACTTGGAAACTCGAGGAATTAACAAACTTCACAGCCTCTGAAAACCCAGAGGGAGTCTTCAAAATTGATATCAAACCTAAAAGAAAGATACTTACCGGACTTCGCTCAAACACGAAGTCGTGGTTCCGAAGCTATTTTTATGTTCAAATCAATCAAGCTTCGATTTACAACGCTGATGTCATAATTTTCCGAAACTGGAAGACCACAATTGGTAGAAAACTAGGGCTCTTCTTCCTCTCCTTATTTGAATTCTAACCACATATTTTGTTATTTTTCAGTTAAACCAAGCTGTTTCCGAGCTCTCCCGTTAAACTTCTCTGAAGAAGTTGAAAAATCAAGAAAGAAGGAGAACTTCGGTGGGGTGACATTCTCCCTATCCATATCCGCAGAGCCATTTCTTGGACAGATACGTTTTCTCCGGACTGCTCAAATCGCATTCCGAACTACTACTAATTTTGCAAACAATCTTCTATGGAGAGAAGACTGGGAAAAAATCGATCCCGTTCCTAAAATGAAGAGATCTAACCCGAGAAAGAGACAGAAAACCGAGGCAGCCAAAAAGCAGAATGCTGAAGCTGCTAAGAAGAAGAACGCCAAGAACATGAAGCTTGAAATGCCTGTGAGGGAACAACATGCGTTCCAATTCGCATTTGATGGTTCGGACTTTCTTTGTAAAAACAAGAAAAAATGCGCCGAGCTTATGCGAAAGGCGGGTGGTTATGATAGTCGTCTCCCCGAGACTTGCTGCTAATAAGATACTTTAGAAGCCATTTCCTGTTCTATGTTCAGGGTAACACTCAACCCGGAAATCCCCCCGTTTTTACAATTTTTTTCTGATACCGATCTTTCTATTCCTACTATGTTTCAGTCTGTGAGTTTTATCGGTCAAACGTTCCTTTCGTATGAAAAGAGACTCGCCGATTCTAATTTGAAAATTGGTACTCTGTTGTCCGAGAATGAAGACTTTGAGAGAAGATCTCTTGATGCCTAGAAAGCTCTAGCTGAAGTGCGAAGCAAAATTGAAAACCAAAACAAAACCTTCAGCAACCTGAAGATAAATTTCGCGGAGGAAGAAACAAAAAATTCTGATCTTTTCGAGGAAAATTCTCGGCTAATCATCAAACTGGCCGATACTAAACTCTAAATGTGCCAAGAACTTCGAAAAAGGACATTTGGATGGGCGAGGATCAATCTTCAACGCCTGCCAAAAGAACTTGGAAAAAATCCGCGGATCTCTTGACAAATATTCTGAAGCTCTTGACAAAGCTAGCGAGGATGGGCAAGCTGCGGCTGTGGCTCAGAACCTTCGGTCTCTTCATGAAAAAGAATTTTCTATCCCGGAGGAGGACATTGCTGAAGCCGAGAAAGAACGTGATCGACTGTCCGACCTTGCGAATGCTATTTTGATTCCGGAGTTTCAAGACGAAGATTTTAATATTTAGATTAGCAATCTTGTAATAAGACCTCCGAATTGATCTCGGTTTTTATAGTAATTGTATTGTAATAACTTTTTTTGAATGTTAATAAAAATTTTATTTCTCGTATATCTGGATTGTTTACTCGAAGCTCCAAAACCCAATGTTTTGAAATCCAAAAATAGAAAAACAAAATAAGGTGTGCTTTCCTTATTCGTTTGCTTAAAGTTTTACAATAAATCCTACTTTATCAGACTACTTTTCGAATTTTTGCATTCGGTATAGAATGTGTAAAATATTTGTAATTTCGTACCTTCTAATCTCTCGGCATTATTTTATTGGGCTCCGATATTCTTTCAGGCAATCTTCTTTTCGATTAAGACAAACTGTCCTAATTTTGGTCGAGAACCTAATCAAGGTTCCGACGTTTGATTTGTGAGAATCTGGGTTAAATATAGTTGAGTTGTATAAACTTCTTGACTAAAAAACCGAGATTTATTATGATGTTGTAGTTGAACCTCGTGAAAGGCTGCCTACGTACACTCAGAGAGGATCAAGCCACACGTAGTTCCAATGTTTGATTATTTGTTGACTATCTCGGATAATCCGAGATATCAACGTTTTTTTTTTTTTTGCCTACGAGGAAAAACCAAGTTCTTCCCTTTCAACCCTTCTTGGTTGATCTTCCTAAGTATTATTCCCTTTCGAAAAGTTCTGCCAAAATTTCGGCCGGTGTCAGCTTTTTCATGTTAGTGGAGACTACTATAAGAGATTGATCCAAAGCTTTTCCTAGATTCCGAGTTTCTCGTCGATGTTTATTTTCTGTAACGAAGAACCTCTGAGCCATCTTTTGATCACCTCGGACCGTAAAGTATCCTTTCGGAGTTGGGAATTTCAAACATTGGTGATAAGTAGATGGAACAGCTTCCATAGAGTACAACCACGGAGTACCGACAATCGTGTTGTAAATGGTGGCTCTCTCTACTACATCGAACATTACAATTTTTGTTATTCCTCCGGCTGATACTGGGAGTTTTATCGTTCTAACAGATGAAACTGTAGTGCTTCGTGGAATCTGATCCGCGGATAACCTGAAGATGCTTCGTTGAATTGACCGAACAGAATCTTCGCAGTTTGCAAGTCCTCCCATTATCATGTTAATCCTTTTCCTCTGAGTTGGAGGTGGTGAAGGCAGGATTTCTCCGGCTTCCGTTTCTTCCCTAGAAAGTTGATTTTCCTCATTTTCCTGTGTTTTACGCTTCTCCTCTTCTCGGTCTTGCTCAAATCGGATAGCCATTAAATGATTCTTCATATTTTGGTAGTCCTTACTTTTATGGCCTTGTCTTTTATGATATTCACACCACGGGAGGTTCGGATCGTCAGGTTCTCGGGTATACGTATATTTCGATTTATCTTTCCGAGGCGTGTCCTTTTGGGGATCAGTCACAGAAAAGGATGCTTCTGATTTTGACTTATCCTTCTGAGGTTGGTCTCTTTCTACTCGTCGTCCTTCTCCCTTCTCCTCTGGTTTCGTATCTTTGTTCACTTTTGAAGATCAATGTACTTTTGCAAGCTCGGCACGATTCTCTTCAATCCTTATATAGGTATTTTCCCAGTGAAACGCTTCATTCATGGACTGAGGACGATGAGCAGATAGCTCGTTATAAAACCTCGAATGATACCATGTTTCCGCACTGAGTGGTCCGATTGCCAAGTCGTCGTCTATCCTTAAGCGTGAATAAATTGCCTTGAATCTTTTAATGAAATCTTGAAGCGGTTCTCTCGGTCCTTGTTTTATTGCGTAGAGGTTTGATGCGGTAGCTTGTTGTTCTAAGTGCAACATGTATTGTTTAAAGAAAACTTCTCGAAGTTCGGCGAATCAACTAATCGAATCAGGAGGTAGACTAGTAAACCAAACTTGGGCATCTCCTCTTAAGCTCTCCAGAAAGAGCTGGCATCTTCCTTCATTCTCCTCTCCTCTTTGGAACTCGGCTCTTCCGACCTTAACTAAAAACGCTCTCATGTAAACCACTGGATCTTCGGTTTCATTATAGGTCGGGAGTCTTAATTTATCATTGAGCGATACCCGTGCTCGCATGATGTTGTAGGTGAATGGACTCCTTTCCGTTTCTGCTAATAGCTGATCGACCTCCGGAGCGATGCTCGTTGCCTTATGAACTAATGAACGCATTTCTTCTAACTCTCTTTTTGGAATCGCAATTGATTGATCGTTACTTAGGGTCCGTATTTCGTTATCTCCAATTCTCGAACCTCGGTGTAGGTCGAGGTTGGTGTTCTTGGTTCTCTTGCTCCACTCCGGTCATCTTCGAATGTTACCCGTTGAGAAGCGGTTCGTGAGGGCCTGACCGGGATCGTTCTGGGAGATTGGTTATGATTTTGAGCTCTCGAAGCTTGGAGTTCCTCTGATAGAATTACGATTTGATCGATTAAGCTCCGGTCCCGTTGTTGATTGCCAAATTGTTTTGCCAGCCAATCCTCGCGTTTTTTTTTGTGTTCTCACTAATGCTCTTTCGTTTTTTGTTTCGGGGGTTGCTACTTCTACTGCACTGGGAGTTCGATTTTCTGCTGATTTTCTGCATGTTGCTCGAGGACGGAGGATGAGGTTGTTCATCCGGTCGAAGGGTGGGTTGAGGTGTTGTTGACATCCTTGGCCGTTCTTGAGATTTCTCAGTTTCTAGTGTTTGCTCCTCGACTGTTTGATTGTCCGAGGTCACCAATCCTTGGTCGCCGAGTTGGCTAGGCGTATTTTTTGGATAGTCTAACTCCCGGATTATGGGATTGTGATTCCCGAACAAAGTTCTTGATGATTCTCTAGTCCTTCGAAGGTTTTCCTTAACTCATGTATCTTCTTCCCCATCGCTTGCTTCGGTGACCACTCCATCTCTTCGTTCCTCTGTAGGTGGTTGTTGGGTATCCACCTTCTTGGTTTTCCGAGATTTCTTTCTTCTTTTTCCTAAAAGAGACCCCCTTCCTGGCGCGCCAAATGTTGAGACTGGGCTCAACTTCTAATTATTTATAATTAGAGGGGTTCTTTTTTGGAGTAAATTACGTAAAAGAAAAAAAGAGAAACCTTGGAAAAAAAGAACTTTTTATTGATAATATCGGTTACAAAGGTGTTCACTCGGAACGCCGAGTTAACTTTATCAAAGAGAAGTATTAAACCTAGGTTATCTAGTAATTTTTCTCTTCGATTCAGAATAAATAAAACTAGTGAAGGGGGGTGTGTATTTATATATCTTAGTAGTCAGTTTTCTAAGCCCATGGGCTAACCTCGGAAAAATGAAAATATTCAATTTTTCCAAACTCAGGGAATCTCTGATAAGATTTGATCTTATTCTGTCTGAGCTTAGACCTCAGCTTGGGACGAAGTTGTTTACACCCCCACTTCGGACACTAAAATCCGATCATTCTTAACTGAAGTATCCCTTGATCATCTGAGCCGAGGGTTCCAATCCTATTGAAGGGACTTATAACCTACTAAATCATCAAGAAAAGGTCGGTAGGGAACGAACCTCAATTATCGCCAAACTATTGATAAGCGGTGGTAACCCCACCATCAACAACATAGTTGGAAGATTTCCAAAATTAATTAGCTTATCGATCAATGAAGCTCGGTTGCTGTCGATTTTTGTCTCTGAAAATCATGATTCTTCTCTTTCCTCTTGATCTCGTCCATCAATATGGGTGGGAAGAACAGTGAAAACGAAGGGTTTCCTCTGTTACAGGCGCTGAATCCTTGGTATTCTCGAACCCTTTCGCCTTCCTTATGACGTGTCATTACGTGAAGGGGCACAATAAATGAAGAGAAACGACGCCTCCTATAATAGATACGTCGGCTAATCAATTCCTCCTAACGCAGAAAACGAAGCGTCTGTCACTGATCATAAACCTTATATAACCTTCAGTCTTTGGATGATTCTTCTAATAATTATTTCTTCGTTCTCCGAGGTAATCTTCAATCTCTCTATTTA
Source organism: Euclidium syriacum (assembly GCA_900116095.1). Classification (NCBI taxonomy): domain Eukaryota; kingdom Viridiplantae; phylum Streptophyta; class Magnoliopsida; order Brassicales; family Brassicaceae; genus Euclidium; species Euclidium syriacum. The sequence continues at coordinate 1,418,226 of FPAK01000013.1, forward strand.
AAACAAGTATTATCTCTTTTTTTAGTAATGGCTGATAGAAACGATTCCAAGGCTTCAGTCTCCGACTCTTGGCCGAATATTCTGGATGTCGGACACTCTATCTTTTCTAAATCTAGGATGGGAAAGATCAAAGAAAGCGCTCAACAACCTGAAGAGATTGAAACTATAGTTCTGAAGCCTGACCAGAGACCTTGGACTTCACCACCGGGTTACGTCTATCTTTACGAGAATTTTTTTACCGAAGCTTACCTTTGGTTCCCAGTTCTGTGGTTAATGGTTAGTTACTGTGCTCGCCGAGGAATGGCTATGTCTCAACTAACCCTTAACTCGGTTAAAATCATTACCGGACTTCTAGTCCTTGCTGCAAGGTGTGGTGTTCGTCTGAATTCCTGGAAACTGGAGGAATTAACGAACTTCACGGCCTCCGAAAACCCAAAGGGAGCCTTCAAGTTTGATATCAAACCTAAAAGGAAGATACTTACCGGACTTCGCTCAAACACAAAATCGTGGCTTCGAAGCTATTTTTACGTTCGAGTCAACCAGGCTTCGGTTTATAACCCCGATGCCACAATTTTCCGAAACTGGAAGACCACAATTGATCTCGTTCCTAAAATGAAGGGATACCAAAGCAGCTAAAAAGCATAATGCTGAAGCTGCAAAGAAGAAGAACACCGAGAACAGGAAGCTTGCAGTGCCCGTGAAGGAACAACACGCGTTTCAATTTGAATTTGATGGTGCAAACATTCTTTGCAAAGATAAGAAAAAATGCACCGAACTTCTGCGGAAGACGAGTGGTTACGACAACTGTCTCCCCGAGATCTGCTTCGAACCTGATACTCTAGAAGCTCTTTCTTGTTCAATTTTTAGGGTAAACCACCTACCTAGGTATCCATTTTTTAAAAAAAATCATCATTTATGCTGAATTTCCTTATTTTCCCATGTTTCAATTTATGGGTTTCATCGGTCAATTATTCCTTCAGTACTAGAAGAGACTTGCTGATTCTCATTTGAGGATCGGCTCTCTTCTATCTGAGAATGGAGATATGGAGCAAAGATCTCTTGATGCCGAGAAAGCTCTAGCTGGAGCGCGAGGCGAAGTTGAAAACCAAAACAAAAGCTTGAGTAATCTGAAGGCAAACTTCGCGGAAGAAGAGTCGAGAACTTCCAATCTTTTCGAACAAAACTCTCGGTTAATCACCAAACTAGCGGAGGCGAAACGTCAACCAAGCTATTTTGGACTCCAAATGTACCGAGTACTTTCAGAAAGGACAATTGGTTGGGCAACGAGCAATCTTCAATGCCTGCCAAAAGAAATTGGACAAAGTCCGAGGATCCCTGGGCAAATATTCCGACGCTTTTGACAAAGCTAAAGAATATGGGCAAGCTGTGGCCGTTGCTCAGAACCTTCGTTCTCTTCTTGAAAAGGGATTTGCTATTCTGGAGGAGGACACTGCTGAAGCCAAGAGAGAATGTTATCGACTGTTCGATCTTGCAGAAGCTATTTCAGTTCCGGAGTTTCAAGACGACGATTTTAATATTTAGATTAGTAATATTGTATTAAGACCTCTGAATTGATACTAGTCTTTTCTGTAATCTTTTGTTAATAAAATTTTGTTCTCTACAATCTTTACTCGAAACTTCAAAACTTAAAATTTTGAAATCCGGAAATAGCAAAATAAATAAGGTGCGCTTTCCTATTTATTTGCTTAAAGTTTTACAGCAAGTCCTACTTTATCAGACTAATAGTCGAACCTTTGCATTCGGAAAAGAATGTGTAAATTTTTTTATAATTTCGTACCTTTTAATCTCTCGGCCTTGAACCGTGAAAGGCTGCCTACGTACCCTCGGTGGGGATCAAGCCACACGTAGTTCCGACGCTTTAATTTTTGTTGACTATCTCAGAAAATCCGAGACATCAACGTTTTTTTTCCCTATGAGGAAAAACTAAGTTCTTCCCTTTCGACCCTTCTTGGTTGATCTTCCTAAGTACTCTTCTCTTTCGAAAAGTTCTGCCAAGATTTCGGCGGATGTCGGCTTTTTCTTGTTAGTAGAGACTACTATAAGAGATTGATCCGAATCTTTTTCTTGATTTTGGATTTCTCGTCGAAGTTTATTTTCTGTTAAAAAGCACCTCCGAGCCATCTTCTGATCACCTCGGACTGTAAAGTATCCTTTCGGAGTTGGGAATTTTAGGCATTGGTGATAATTAGATGGAACAGTTTCCATAGAGTATTACCACGGAGTACCGACAGTCACGTTGTAAATGGTGGCTCTCTCTACTACGTCGAACTTCACGATTTTTGTTATTCCTCCAGCCGAAACTGGGATTTTGATTGTTCAGACAGTTGAAACTGTATCTCCTCCAAAAGAAGTTAAATGTTTTACCCGAGCTTTAATCTTCTGATCCATGATCTCCATTTTTTGAAGTGTGTCGAGAGATATGACGTCTACCGAGCTTCTTGTGTCAACTCAGATCCTTTGGACGTCACAGTCACCAATATGAAGTTCAATTACAAGTGGATCGTTATGAGGGGAATCGATCCCTTTAAAATCTTCGGTAGTAAATGTCAACTCCTTTTGTAGATTAGCGTTTCGTGGAATCTGATCCGCGGATAGCCTAAAGATGCTTCGTTGAATCGACCGAACAAAATCTTCACAATTCGCGAGTCCTCCCATTATCATTTTAGTCCTTTTCCTCTGAGTTGACGGTGGTGAGTGCAAGATCTCTCCTTCTTCCGTGTCTTCTCGAGGAAGTTGATTTTCCTCGATTTCCCGTGTTTTAAGCTTCTCCTTTTCTCGGACTTGCTCAAATAAGATAGCCATTAAATGGTTATTCAGGTTTCGGCATTCCTTGGTTTTATGACCCGGTCTTTTATGATATTCGCACCACGGGAGGGCCGGAGCGTCGGGTTCTCGAGTATAAGTGTACTTCGACTTATCCTTCCGAGGCGTGTCTTTTTTTGGGTCAGTCAAAGGAAATGATATTTTCGATTTTGACTTGTCTTTCTGAGGTTGATATCTTTTGTTCGTCGTCCTTCTCCTTTCTCCTCAGGTTTCATTTATTTATTCATCTTTGCAGACCTATGTGCCTTTGCAAGCTCGGCACGATTTTCTTCAATCCTTATACGTATATTTTATGGGTGAAACGCGTCATTCATGGATTGAGGACGATGGGCTGATAACTCATCCCAAAACCTTGACTGATACCAGGTTGTCGCACTAAGTGCTCTGATTGCTAAATCATCGTCTATCCTTAATCGTGAATAGATCGCCTTGAATCTTTTGATAAAGTCTAGAAGCGGTTCCCTCGGTCCTTGTTTTACCGCATAAAGGTCTGACGCGGTGGCTTGTTGCTCTAAGTGTAGCATGTATTTCTTAAAGAAAGCTCCTCAGAGTTCAACAAAACAACTAATTGAGTTAGGAGGTAAACTGGTGAATCATGCTTGTGTATCCCCCCTTAAGCTCTCGAGCAAAAGTTGGCATCTTCCTTCGTCTTCCTCTCCTCTCTAGAACTCGGCCCTTCCTCTCCTCTCTGGAACTCGGCTCTTGTTAACGCGCAATGTGATATTTCGGATTAATCTCATTGCTATGCAGAGGGTTTCGTCCTCTGACCTTAGCATTAAATCACATTCTTCAGTTTCTCCCCAAGTTGTTGCAAGGGTGGTAGATACCACATTGACTTCGTTTCCATGTATAACAGCTGAGTTGGGGTATTTCTTGTTGTTTATTGTGCAGTTCATCCTGAAAACATCGTCTCCATTACCTTCAAAGTTCATTTTCTTGGCTTCTACTGCATCCTGTGTTTGACATAGCTTGTTGACTCGTTGCGATTTGAGTTCCTTCTCCAGAGAGTGATAGTCGGCCAACTGGGGGTATAGTCAGTCGACTCGTGTGTCCGTTTGATTTTCGCCAACGAAAATCTGATGTTTTGTTGCCTTAGTAGTGACCAGTGACTGGGCGGTGTTCATCTTGACGAGATCATTTGCGTTTTGGCACGCAAGACTGCTCACTCTACCAACAAGGCTTACTAGTCTCATCATCTGACTCTGCGTAGATGTCACAAGCTCCTCCACAAATCTCTCTAGTGTCTTGAATCTTTCTTCCTTCACGAATTGGAAGTAATGTGGTGGTAATGGAATCTGATTGAGTGGTGGTGGCCGGTTGTAATTGTATGATGTAGAGGTGTCATGAGTGGTTGATTTCGGATGATGGTTAGTGATTCTCCCCTCCGGCTCTGTTCTGAATACGTGATTGGCTGTTGCGGCACTTGCTTCGTTTTGAAATTGTGCTGAGGCACTCGGAATAGCTGCTTGGAGTGGTCATATCTCCTTGAATTGGATTGAATTGCTCGCGGTGAACTGATTTTTCCCTTTTTGGATGAGCCCTTTGGATTCGTCAACAACTTTCTTGGCTTTTTTGATCTTATTCACGTACTGCGGGTTGTTTTCCAGTGACTTCACGTCCTGCATCTTGGGGTTGGTGTTGCTCATACCTGGGGGTTCCTTTGCTTTTCCCTTTTGCTCGATTATACAAATTGTCATTCTCTTAAGTGCTCCCTTCTTGTCAAGTAATGGTCTCCCCTTGAGCGGCTCCTCAATCTTCAATAGTTTTGGATTGAATGCTCTTCCTTGTGGTTGGATTCTGATGTTGAAATGGAAGATTGGTGTGAAACAACTTCGAAAGAGGTTAAATGCTCATTTGCCCGAGATGTCGAGTCGATCGTCTCTCAATGTGAGACGGTCGTCTCCAAGGTGGTCGGTAGACTTCATGACCAGGTCGGTCGACTGCAATGCTTCTGTTTGTTCCTTCGTCTTGATTCCTTGACTGTAAGTTCTCCTTGGCGGTCTGATTACTCGAAGCATTTTTAGTTCTCCCTTGGATCTTGATCCAGCTCCTCTTTCGATATCTATTTTCAAATGAGGATGACTTCGCGGCTTCCCATATTGATTGCCTCCTTCAAGATTTTCGTCCACCATTCTTCTTTTTCTTTCTTCAGCGATCTCTTGTTGATTGTTCATAGCCATCCATCTGTAATACCTATCTTGTTGTACTTTCCTGAGTGGTTTCATCGCGTTGCTTGACATGGATCCTCGGGTTGACTGCTCCTGAGCCTTCCTTTTGTCTTGGTAATGGGCATCTTCTTCTCTCCTATGATTTGAAAGTTCAATCATTTGTAACCTCCTCTTGATCTCTTGGATCTCCCTGTCGTGCCTTAGTGCTTTGATTTGACTGGTACCCTTGTTATTCGCGCTTTCACTCCTTACATAGTCTTGTATTATCTAGGTTCCCTTCTTGGAATTTAGAGCATCGAAATTTCCATTGCTCATTGTGTCTAGGATAACTTGATTCTCCCATAGCAAACCTTTATAGAAGATTGAAACTACCTCCTTTGGGTTGAAACCATGATTTGGGCAGTTGCGCAGGTGGTCCTCCTGTCTTCTCCATGCTTCATTGAAAGTCTCGTCTTCGGATTGCGTAAATGATGCAATGTTCATTCGTGGTTCAACCAAGAACTTGTCAATAAACATTTCCCTCAGATTTTCCCACGTCTTGATATTCTTGGATTCAAGTCTTTCATACCAAAGTAGAGCTCCTCCACACAAAGAGTATTTGAAAAGGTGTAGGCATAGCTTGTTATTGATACCTTCATCCTTGGCAGCTCGTATCAGTGTGTCTTCTACTTCCTTCAAGTGTCTCAGTGGGCTGCTTCTTTCGTTCTCATAAGGCTCGATCTCCAATAGACTTTGTATCACCTTGGTATTGATGTTGAGCTCATCTTCTTTTAGTGCGGCCTTGATGTGGTTTAGATTATACCCTCGTCCATGGTAGAAATTTTGTTCAGAACTTCCATCATTGGTGGTAAGATAGACATCATCTTCTAGTCCAGGCATCTCCTGTTGATCTTCTCTTCCCATCTTGAAGATAATCGAATTAGGCTTCTGCTTCCAGGTCGGTCGTCTTCGTGGAAGTCGGTGGACTCGGGTCTGGTCAACTGGGCTTATGCGGATGGAACGAACTGTTTCTCCGGAATTTGAGTTGATCATGCGCCCTTCAGTGCTTTTTGAGTCGAGGGTTTGTCTAGATTCGGTTGTTGTTTCTTCTTTCCTCTTCTCTTCTCATGAAGAATCGTTCATCGAGTTGTTCGATGTTGACATGCTCATTACTCCTTGTGCTACCTTGGATTTGTCCTCCATTGTCTTGTTTTCAGAACTTTCAGCAATGTTGGTACTGCTTCCATTTGCTATCTCAGTGGCTTCCTTCTCCTCTTTCTCCTTCTGCTTTCCTTTCTCCTCCTCTTGACGTGGATGACGAGTCGGTCGACTGATAGATACAGTCGGTCGACTCGGGTGTTCGTCCTCTTCAATTGATCGGCTTTGCGTGTCTCCGTCTTGATTCATCATGAGTTGTTACCTGTATCAAATCAGAACAAGGGTTTCCAGACGTCTCAATCGAAAAATATCTTGATGCAATAATGTTATGCAAAATCTTAATGCAAATTTCCTAATGAAAACCAAACTAACACCGAAGCTCCCCGGCAACGGCGCCAGAAAAACTTGATGGTGCAAAGTTATTCACCCAAAATTAACTGCAAGTGCACAGTGTACAGTTGTAGTATTTAGGTTATCAATCCCACAGAAAGCTATGGCTAGTTTGGGTTCAGATACAAAAGCAACCGAACTACAATAATTCTAATATGCTAATGACTTGTGATGTGTTACAAATTTTAAAAGGAACATTAGATCTAAGGGAAATCAGTTGGGAAAACTTGGGATCACGGTTATTGGTGACTTCTAAAACTCTAAACACTTTGAACTACTAGATCCTATTGGTGTACTAGAATATAGCCTTTATTTAAATCCCTAAATCTCAAATCTCTTTGGATTGTCGCTGAAAATAAATAAGCTTTAGTGCGAACGAGTTAGATCTGTTCACAAGGTGTCTAATCAAACTTTCATTTGACTTAGAACGCACCTTGCTCACTATAGACTCTTCCGGCGTCTTTATCTCCGTCTCCGGTAGAAAGATCGACCTTGATAATCACGTGGTTAATTACATCACCTCTAAATGTAAAACACTGTTTGTACTGAAGAATCACGTGGCTTATTCCACAAATCAAAACCGTTTAGAATTATCCCTTGTAAACCCTTTGAAAACCCTAGATCTAATGAATAAACTACTCAGACATGGTTTTAGTAAAACAAATCATCTTTTTATAAATGAAGTGCATGCAAAACGAATTAGACAATAGAAGATCAGAGGTTCACAAAACTTAATTGAGAAAGAACACTCTCTAATCTCCTTCAGAGTCTATAACAATGCTAAGAACGATATCTAAAAGCTAAAAACAATGGAAACAAAAAGCAAAGAGAAACTTGAATTGCTCTGAGTTCTTGTGCAGGGTTGCTGTGTCTTGTTTTCTTCTCTTAAGAGGTGCTTATATAGGTCGTGAATGAGTCTTAGGGTTTAGGGTTCCGCGAAAGGCCCGATAAGAAAATCTTCTAAATTAAGTCGGCAAAACAGTCGGTCGAGTCCATCTTCTCCAGTCGGTCGACTCGGGGCTCGCAACAACATTTCTTCATTTTGGCTCCAAATCTTCTAAGTCTTCTCAAATCACGTGGAAAATTCCATAAAACCTTCTTTTTAGCTCTTTTTGCTCCAAAATGTCTTTTGCTAGTAAATCCTGCATAAATGCTCAAAACATGCTACAAAGACTCCATAAAACTTACTATATCATGGTAGAAAACCGGTAAAATCCATGATACATCATGCATGCGTAATATTATGCGTGAATGGACTTCTTTCCATTGTTGCCAATAATTGTTCGACTTCCGAAGCTATACTTGTTGCTTAATAAACCAGTGATCGCATCTCTTCTAATTCTCTTTTAAAAATCACAACTGAATGGTCAATACTTAGAGCCCGCACTTCATTATCTCCAGTCCTTGAACCTCGGCGCACAGCCGAAGTTGGTGTTCTAATTTCTCTAGTTCCGCTTCGATCATCTTCGAACGTTACTCGTTGGGAAGTGGTTCGTAAAGGTCGCACTTGGATTGCTTCATGAGATCGATTATAGTTTTGAGCTCTTGAGGCCTGAAGTTCCTCCGATAAACTAGTGATATGATCGATTAAGCTTCGATTGACTTGTTGTTGGTGATTAAATTGCTCTGTCAGCCAATCCTCGCGTTGCTGATGTGTTCGAACTAACGCTCTCTCATTTCCCGTTTCGGGAGTTGCTGTCCCCACCCTACTAGGAGTTTGATTGGCTGCCGACTGTTCCTGCCTGTTGTTCGAGGATGACGTTATTGGACATTTTTCATCGATCGAGGGGTGGGTTGAAGTGTTGTCGATATCCTTAGTCGTTTCTGAGAATTCTGAGTTTCTGGTACTTCCACCTCAATTGTTTGATTGATTGGGGTCACGAATTCCTGCACGCCGAGTTGGCTAGACGTTGTTTGTGGGTAGTCCAACTCACGGATTATAAGATTATGATTTTCAAACAAAGCTCTTGCTGACTCTTTGGTCTTACGAAAATTATTCTGAACTCATGTGTCCTCTTCTCCATCGCTTACTTCAGCGAACTCTCCATCTCTTCGTTCCTCCGAAATTGGTTCATGGGTGTCCACCATTTGGTTTCCCGAGGTTCCTTTCTACCTTTACTTCAAAACGGTGCCTCCCCTACATGGCGCGCCAAATGTTGACACTGGGTTCAACTTCTAATTATTTATAATTGGAGGGGTTCGTTTTTGGAGTAAGTTAAGTAAAAAGACAAAAGGGAAACCTCGGAAAATAAGCTTTTATTGATATTATTGATTACAAGAATGATAACTCGGAATGCCGAGTTAACTTTTATCAAAGAGAAGTATTAAGCCTAAGCTTGCTAGTAATTCTTCTCCCCGATTATGAATGAATGAATTAAGAGAAGGGGGGTATGTATTTATATATCTTAGTAGTCGGGTTATCTAGGCCCATGGGCTAATCCGGAAAAATGGAAATATTTCATTTTTCCGGAATCAGGGAATCTGTGATAAGATTTGATCATATTCTTTCTGAACTTAGACTTCGGCCTTAGACAATGTAGTTTATACCCCCGCTTCGGACACTAAAATCCGACCATTCATTGCCGAGGTATCCCTCCGTCATCGGGGCCGAGGGTTCTAATCATATTGAACGGACTTATAACCTAATCTGAAATTAGGGAAAGATTGGCAGGGGTGCAACCACCAAGCTATTGATAAGGGGTGCTAATCCCACCATCAACAATAATCACTAGACTTCGTCCAACCACCAAATCGTAGTTCCGAAGCTATTTTTACGTTCGAATCAACGAAGCTTCGATTTATAACCCCTCTGCTCCAATTTACCGAAACTAGAAGACCATAATTGTTAGAAAACTATGTCTTTTCTTTCTTTCTCTATCTGAATTGTAACCACATATTTTGTTATTTTTCAGTTAAACCAAGCTGCTTCCGAGCTCTTCCACAAAACTTTTTCGAAGAATTCGAAAAACTCAAAAAAGAAGGGGAACTTCGGTGGGGTGACATTCATCATATCCTTCTCTGTAAAGCCATTACTTGGGCAGGTTTGTTTTTCCCGAATTTCTTAAACCACATTCCGAACCAATATTAACTTTGTAAATAATTTTCTAGGAAGAGAAGACTAAGAAAAATCGGTCCCTCTCCTACAAAGAAGAGATCCAACCCCGAAGAAGCCTCTGGTAGCGGCCGAAATTTCCTTCCGAGGAAGAAGCAGAATACCGAAGCCGCCAAGAAGCAGAATGCTGCAGCCGCAAAGAAGAAGACGCCCAGAATGCGGACTATACAAAGCCCGTGAAGGAACAACATGCGTTTCGATTTGAATTTGATGGTGCAGACATTCTTTGCAAAAACAAGGAAAAATGCACCGAACTTATACGAAAGGCGAGTGGTTATGATAGCCGCCTTCCCGAGACTTGCTATGAAACGGATACTCTAGAAGTCATCTCCTGCTCTATGTTTAGGGTAAACAGCCGATCTAAAAATCCTCTTTTCTTTCCTTTTGTACCATCTTCTTTTATATTGAACTTCTTTATTTTATCGTGTTTGAGTCTGTGAGCTTCATCGGTCAAACATTCATTCGGTACGAGAAGAGGCTAGCCGATTCTGATATGAGGATTGGTACTCTTTCATCTGAGAATGAAGATTTGGAGCGAAGATCTCTTGATGCCGAGAGAGCTCTAGCTGAAACGCGAAGCGACGTTGAAAACCAAAACAAGAGCATGAGTATTTTGAAGACAAACTTTGTGGAAGAAGAATCGAGAACTTCCGATCTTTTTGCAGAAAATTCTCGGCTAATCACTGAACTGGCTAAAGCAAAACGTCAAATCCTTGCTATTTCGGAGGAGAGGGACGTCGGTCGGGCTATTCTAGACTCCAAATGTACCGATTATTTTCAGAAAGGGCAGTTGGACGGGCGATGCGCAATTTTTGACGCTTGCCAAAAGAAGTTCGACAAAATCCGCGGGTCCCTTGACAAGTATTTTAAGGCTTTCGACAAGGCTAACGAATATGGACAAGCTGCTGCTGTTGCTCAAAACCTTCGTTCTATTCTTGAAAAGGGGTTTTCTATCTCGGAAGCGGACATTGCTGAAGCCGAAAGAAAACGTGATCAACTGTTCGCCCTTGCAAGTGCTGTTTCTATTCCGGAGTTTCAAGATGAAGACTTTAGTATTTAAATTAGTAGTCTTGTATTAAAACGTCCGAATTGATCCCAGTCTTTTTTGTAATAATATATTGCCTTGTAATGACTTCTTCGACTCTTTGTTAATAAAATTTTGTTTTCATATGCTCGGAATGTTTACTCGAAACTTCAAAATTTAAAACTTTGAAATCCGGAAATAGCAAAACAAATAAGTCGCGCTTTTCCTATTTGTTTGTTTAAAGTCTAACAACGAGTTCTACTTTATCAGACTCATTGTCAAACCTTTGCATTCGGTAAAGAATGTGTAAGTAAAATTTCGTAATTTCGTACCTTTTAATCCCTCGGCCTTACTTTATCGGGCTCCGAGATTCTTTTAAGAAATTTTATTTTTTATTAGGACAAATTGTCCTACTTTTTTGTCGAGAACGTGATCAAGGCTCTGACATATTGATTTGTGTGAATCTCGGTTAAATACAGTTGAGTTGTATGAACTTCTTGACTATAGAACCGAGATTTATTATGATGTTGTAGGTGAACCTCGTGAAAGCCTGCCTACGTACCCTCGAAAGGGATCAAGCCACACGTAGTTCCGACGTTTGAATGTTTGTTGAGTATCTCGGAAACCCGAGATATCAATTTTTTTTTTTGTCTACGAGGAGAAACTAAGTTCTTCCCTTTCGACCTTTCTTCATTGACCTTCCTAAGTATTCTTCCTTTTCAAAAATTTCTGCCAAGATTTCGGCAGATGTCGGCTTATTCTTGTTAGCCCAAACTACTATGAGAGATTGATCCGAAGTTTTCACTTGATTTGGGTTTCTCGACGAAGTTTATTTTCTGTTACGAAGCATCTCCGGGCCATCTTCTAATCACCTCGAACCATAAAGTATCCTTTCGGAGTTGGGAAATTCAGACATCGATGATAAGTAGACGGAACAGCTTCCATAGAATATAACCACGGAGTTCCGACGATTTCATTGTAAATGGTGGCCCTTCTTACTACGTTGGGAAGCAGTTTGTAAAGGTCGAACTTGGATTGCTCCAGGAAATTGATTATAATTTTGAGCTCTTGAGGCTTGAAGTTCTTCCGACAAACTAGCGATTTAATCAATTAAGCTTCGATTGACTCGTTGTTGGTGATTAAATTGCTCTGTCAACTAATCCTCACGTTGTTGATGCGTTTGTACTAATGCTCTCTCGTTTCCCGTTTCGGGGGTTGCTATCCATACCTCGTTGGGAGTTTGATTGGCTGCCAACTGTTCCTGCCTGTTGTTCGAGGATGGCGTTATTGGAGGTTGTTCATCTGATCAAAAGATGGGTCGAGGTGTTGTCGATATACTCAGTCGTTTCTGAGAATTCTAAATTTATGGTACTGAAGACTCGGTTGTTTGATTAATCGGGGTTATGAATCCTTGCCCGCCGAGTTGGGTAGACGTTGTTTGTGGGTAATTCAACTCGCGGATTATGGGATCATGATTTTCGAACAAAGCTCTTGGTGGTTCTCTGGTCTTACGATTCCTGTATCCTCTTCTTCATCACTTACCTCAGCGATTTCTCCATCTCTACGTTCTTACGAAGGTGGCTGTTGTATGTCTGACATCTTGATATTTTCGAGGTTTCCTTTAATTTTACTTAAAAGCGAGCCCACCCCCTACCTGGCGTGTCAAATGTTGAGACTGGGTTCAACTTCTAATTATTTATAATTAGAGGGGTTCTTTGTTGGAGTAAGTTAAGTAAAAAGACAAAAAGAATCCTCGGAAAAATAAGTTTTTATTGATAATATTGATTACAAGAATGCTAACTCGGAATGCCGAATTAGCTTTTATCAAAGAGAATTTTAAGCCTAAGTTTGCTAGTAATTCTTCTCCCCGATTCTGAATACCTATTTTAGTTAAGGAGGGTATGTATTTATATATCTTAGTAGTCGGTTATCTAAACCCATGGTCTAATCTCGAAAAAATAGAAATATTCCATTTTTTCGGAATGAGGGAATCTGTGATAAGATTTGATCTTATTATGTCCGAGTTTAGACTTCGGCTTTGGACGAAGTAGTTTATACCCCCGATTCAAACACTAAAATTCGACTATTCTTTATCGAGGTATCCCTCGGTCATCGAGGCCGAGGGTTCTAATCCTATTGAAGGGACTTATGACCTAACATGTAATTAAGGAAAGACCGGTATGGACTGAATCTCCATTATTGCCAAGCTACTGATAAGTGGTGCTAATCCCACCATCAACAACTAGCTTACCTCCTGATTCAATCAGCTGTTTTGCCAAACTCCGAGAACCTTTCAGTATATGTTGCACTTGGAGCAACAAGCCACCGCCTCAGATTTTTACGTAGTAAAACAATGACCGAGAGAACCGCTCCGAGATTTCATAAAAATAATCAAAGCAATGTACTCACGCTTAATAATAGACGATGACTTGGCAATTGGAGCACTTAGCGCATCAACTTGGTACCAGTCTAGGTTTTGGGATGAGTTATCGGCCCATCGTCCTCAGTCAATGAATAATGCGGTTGATCGAGAAAATATCCATATTAGGATTGAAGAAAACCGTGTCGAGCTCGCAAAAGCACATGGATCTACAGAAGTGACTAAGGAGGCTAAACCTAAGGAAAAGGACGAAGGACGACAGAACGAAAGTGATCAACCTCGGAAAGATAAGCAAAAGTTAGAGATATCTTTTTCCGTGATTGATCCGCAGAAAAAGAAGTACACATATACTCGAGAACCTGATACTCCAGCTCTTACGTGATGCGAATATCATAAAAGACCGGGTTATAAAATCGAGGACTCCAGAAATTTGAAGAATCACTTGATGGCTATCCGATTTGAGCAAGATCGAGAAGAAGAAAAGTGTAAAGCAAAGGAAACAGAGGAAAAGCAGCTTCCTCTTGGAAGTAATGAGGATACAGAAGAAGGAGAGAACTTGTCTCCACCTCCACCAACTCAGAGAAGAAGGATCAATATGATAATGGGCGGACTTGTGAATTGTGAGGATTATGTTCAACCGATTCAACGGAGTATCTTTAAGTTGTCCGCATATCAAATTCCATGAAGCACTACTCTGCAAAAGGATTTGATGTTCACCACCGAGGATCTGAAAGGAATCGATACTCCTTATAACGATCCACTTGTGATTGAACTTTAGATTGGCGACTGTGATGTCCAAAGGATTCTGGTTGACACAGGGAGCTCGATAGACGTAATATATTTAGACACACTTCAGAAGATGGAAATCAGGGACCAAAAGATAAAAGCTCGGGTAAAGCATTTAACTACTTTTGGAGGAGATACAGTTTCAACCGTTGGTACCATCAAGCTTCCAGTGTCGGTCGGAGGAGTGACAAGAATCATAAAGTGAGAAAACTTCAGTGAAAATCGAGGTGAGAAAAGTAGTTCGAAGATCGTGTATGAGTTCTTACGATGAGATAAGCTTTTAAGTTTTTAAATACTGAATAATTCGTTTGATTTTATATTGCCTCGAAGAGCAGGCTTCGGATTACAAGATTAAATATCGACTAAGATCAAGACCTAACACTTAACGACGAAGGTCGAGGAAAATGTTAGATACGATCTAAGATGTATCACTTCTCTAGTTTCGAGGCTGTGGTCCGATTCTAGTGTGTCCTCTTCATTAATTATCTCCCCCTATTTATAGGAATGGATTGGTGAGTGTGCGCTTCAAGGGTCATCATTTCCTCTTCTGTTTACCGAACTTGGTAAGTTGATTAGTGGTTTAGTAGGTCATTATAGTGTTTGCGGTTGAACTGTTCATGTCATAGAAATTAATATCCTTGACATGGTCAACTACTTCATGACGTGTCGAGCATCGATCCTGGCCGTTTCGAGATGACCGTACTATGTCGTAGGTCCACGTGTTGCAATCAGGCCGGCTCGTTGTAGGTTGATGACGTGGTATTCTTGGGCGTCGAACTCAAGCCGACTCTACACTTCTCTTCTTTCTCTTGGGCTTGGGCTTTTTAGTCTAGAAAAGGCATTTGAGCCGGGTCCGTTGAAGGAGATGCAAAATCCACCTCCAACACAAAGTATTAACATTTCTTTTTGAGAAAGGAATATTTTGCGAGTATTCGCAAACCCCTGATTCATCATATTTCGACCCATAACTCGCCCCCAAAACTTGAAAAACAAAACGGATATAGGGGGCGGGACTCGAGAGGTAATGAACCAAATTTACAGAACTAAAATCACGAGTCCGAGCCAGCTTAAAGAACAATTATACATAAATAGAGGGGTTTATGTGCAATAACAATTCGATGAGTAAATCGCCAATCTATTCTTCTCACCCAAAAGGGCCTGGTTTTTTCGAGTGCAAATGGCGTCGTACACGCTCTCCTTAATCCCTTTGACAATCTCTCGTCCTCGGATCTTTGATTCGGGACAGTATGGATCTCCTTCTCCTGCCCCTCGGATTCCTCCTACTTCTCTGTTAGGTAAGAAGCTTCTGGTCACACAACCTTCGCGCCGCTGCTTCGTCCCCAAGCATCGGTGCTCGACGTCGGCCAGCACGGTCTTTAGCGTCCCAACTGCGTGAGTTTATCTGATTTCATCTTTTACATTTCTCGGTAATTTTGGTTTAATGGTGGAAATTGAAAGCTTAGGGTTTTTTTATGTTGGATTTTGTCAGGCAACCGGAAAATGGTTCTTCGGATAACCTCCCAAAGTGAGTCTTGTAACCATGGAATTGAATTGTTGAGGTTTCGTATTGTTTAAGAGCTTTATCCTTTTGATTTAGATGGTCAGCGAGAGCGATCAAATCACTTGCAATGGGGGAATTGGAGGCTAGGAAACTCAAGTATCCAAGCACCGGGACCGAAGCTATTCTCATGGGTATTTTAGTCGAAGGTTTGTGATTCTTCTTTAAGATTTGCTTCAGCTTTTTTCTTTTACTTCAGATTTCTCTTACTCAACTCAATCCAAGCATATATGTCCATTGTTGGTTTCTTGTGTTAGATGACGTTTTTGTTTATCCATATAAGGTACTAGCACAGTTGCTAAGTTCCTGAGGGGAAATGGAGTCACGCTATTTAAGGTACGAGATGAGACGTTAAAGCTGCTGGGGAAATCAGACATGTACTTCTTCAGCCCAGAGCATCCTCCTCTTACTGAGCCGGCTCGAAAGGTCATTGACTGGGCCATTGATGAGAAGAAGAAATCTGGTGTGCATAAACAACACCACCATCTTAATATTTCCAGATTCTTGTGTTTCCCATCCAGTATAAGCTAACTGAAACTGTTTGTTCACAACAGGTGTGGATGGGGAACTAACCACAGCCTACTTGCTCCTGGGGATTTGGTCTCAAAAGGAATCAGCAGGCCGCCAGATTTTGGAGACGCTCGGGTTCAACGACGATAAAGCCAAAGAAGTTGCTAAATCGGTAAAGTTTTGAAACCCTCTTCTAAAAAATAGGAAAGCAAGTCGCAAGTGTTTTGAGTGTTTTGTTTGGTGCAGATGAATGAAGATGTAAATTTGAGCTTCAAGAAACAAGGTCAATAGTGATTGGGTTTTTATTTCAATCAGCACAACTTCTGTTTGTAACTGTAGCATATGGAGTAGCAAAAGAAACTCCTCATCCAAGACAATCAATCAAATCTCAGCAAAAAAGACCCTTTTTAATTGAAGGAATCATCACTCTAGCGAACAAAACATCCACAAGACCTTATATTAACATTCTCGTTCAGTTCTTGTTTGCGGTTAAGTTTCATTTTTGCATATCATGTATTATCACATTTCGCAACTTCAAATAAAATATTTCTTTCTTCTTTTTTCCGGAAGGTGTCAAATTATTACAAACCAGAATAAACAGAGAGACACAATTTCTGTATAATCCAGAATAACATCATTGTAACAATTAGTTCGTTCTGTGTTTTGTGTCAACTAGAGGACGGAGATGACTTTACCGAAGATTTCTGATCTTCATCGCCATCCTTTTCTTTAACACCGGGAGTTTTTTGTGAGTTAGTTGCCTCGCATTTACTGGTTTTGGCGCTGTCATCCACCTCTGCATCTTGACCGTAGAAAGACCCAGAGGATCTCAATTCCTTTACCATTCGAAACTCGTCATAGTGTGCTCGTCTATGTTCCTTGAAACATGCACTTTGCTCACTCTCAGAATCTGCAATGGACAAGAAACAGAGATCTGGAAACATGATGAAACTATGAGTCAGCTTTGATCTGTTTTATTTAGTTTCGCAAAAGGACCTTCGTTCTCATCCAATTGATCTGCGTCATCCTCTGATGAGCTCCAGCCACCAGAATCGGATCTCTGGCTGGTGTTTCTACTCGAAGACGCTACATCATTTAAGAAGTTACGTAGTTCTTCCTCACGTTGCACTTCATCAACACAGTTGTCAAACGCTCTACCTGTGGGAGACAGAGAACCTAATACAAACAAATCCAGACAAAAATAAAAGATAAAACTTTTGTTCAGAGACTAGTTCAAGTCACTCTTACACCTAGACTGACAACACTGCAAAGTAAGCAACCAGAGAGAGTACTAAACAAACGAGTCATCATCATCAATCATTGGGTGATAGGCGAAACAGAAAAAAAAAACGAGAGAAATGGACAAACCATCATCATCAATCATTGGGTGATAGGGTGTCTTTGGTTCGGTAATCTTCTGTCTTACAGGTTTGTTGGATTCAATCTCCACTATATTAGCTTCATCCCATTGTACGCGTCCCCTGCAATAAAAGTGAAAATACTTAATTGAATATAAGGGTTGCAAATACGTAATACCTAAAAACAAACACAAAGACAATGTGATAATAATAACCATGAGATAAACTACCTTGGTTATTGCTACTGTAACACTGTTCAAAAAGCCAATACATGTTGCTTTAAACTAAGACAAAATATAAAAGGTTCTGACTCTTACTATTCACTATTCTGCTGGGATAGGCAAATCTATGAATACTATAAATAATAACTCCCTCTTCCATTTTTCCTTCAAGTGAAAACTGTTTAATGCTTCCTTCAAGTGTAGAGTCATAGAAGGGTTTAGAATTTGTTATCAGTGAAGATTCATCCTACCAAAGAATCTAACTAACTACAACACAAGCTGAAGGAAACTGGGAGAAGGATATGCATACTTCATATTGAGCAGATTATGTTCTCTATCAGGCTGATCCAGTCTTATAGCTCACCTGATGGTAACATTAAAGAAAAACTTGCGGATCAAATTACACAAAAGTCAAAGCGACAGCTCAAACAATAGATAATATGCACTACAAAGCAGCTCATGGGGACGAAAACATTCTCAAAAGACACTTAATAAAAAATATAAGAATCATTACTGATCCCTGACCTAAAGATAGACTCTGTATTTGGATGAAACACGAATAAACAAATTACACAGCAACAAAATTCGAATTTCGAAAGGACTTCTTCAAGTGCAAGCAAACAACTTGTCAATAGACTCAATACTAAGATTTTACGAGGATCTTAAAACACAATCCAGATTTTACGAGGACCTCAAAGATACTACAGGTACAAATTATCCCGTTCCGCCATCCTTCATTGACATCATCACGCAGAGAAATTGGTTCCAGGAAACCACGTGGAATCCCCGAAAAATTAGAAAACCCGAGCCGTACTGTTAGGTTATACAGGTGCCAAATTAAAATCTACAGAACACAATTCGCCATTCATACGAATCGCAACTGAGTCGACATATGAATCCGATCAGAATCAGATTTACCTATCTAAGATCAGAACATAAAAAAAAAAACAGAGATTTACCTTACCCTTTTGTATGGATTATTTTCTCGATTCCAGAAACTTTTTCTCGCCCTGTTCTTCTTTCTCGCTGCAACTGGAATTTTTCTCGTGGCGAAAAAAAATCTCATATTTACCCTCACGAGCGCTCCCGCATTAAGAAGCCTTACGGTCAACAGCCGTTCGTGCATTCGAGTTTGACCACAATATCGTCACGTGGAACATTATACTCCGTTAGATTCAACTAATCCACGTTGATTGAATCGTGTTCGTTCTACTAAGCAAGGGTAGTTCTGGAAATCAGCTTATAACGTTTGAAACAGAGTTAACTTTTTCATCAGAGATCAACATCCAAATGAAACGCTAGTATTAAATGGCATGGTTGGTTTTCTTATAAAAAAAAAACTCGTTCCAGAATCACCGGTGGTGCAAAGCAAAATACTTTTTTTTTTAGTGAAAGTTTTCACAATATTTGACAGATCAATGTTTGAGGAAGCAATAAAATGGAATACAAATTTCAATATATTTCTTACAACATGGGAAATAACCATGGAGCTATTGCCATTCTCTACTCTCTGATGAAGTTGAAGGTAGTGATAGAATTAGAAATTCAGAAACATAGAGTTTAAGAGTCCTCCTATTTAACCAAAGCTCTTTAGAAATCGTTTTTTTTTTTATTAATCAAATCATAAACTTAATACAACTTTAAACCTAAACGGTTTATTTATAATAAAGCTTAAAACTTTAAAACAATAAAATAAAATTTTTTAAGTAATAAAATAAATACAGTAAAATCTCGGTAAATTAATACTCTATAAATTAATAAACTCTATAAATTAATAAACTTTTGCCGGTCCCGAATCGGACCAATGTAAAATTTAACAAAATTCGATAAGATAATAAGATAATAATTTATTAGAAACCCTATGTAAATATATGATCCCAATAATATCATAAATTAATAATGATGTATATAAATTTATACATACATAAAATATTGTGAAGAGCTTAACACGCGATAATTGTTTCTTTACGTAACCATTTCGAAAGGTGAAGTAATATCATCTTCAGTCTCACGATTCAACATTAACGATTGGAAAATATGATTATAAACAAGAAAATGTAAACAATTTAAAATATATTTTTCATGAGAGTAAATACTAAAGAATTATCCCTCTTTAAATTAATAAATTATTAATTTCTCGATAAATTAATACCTCTATAAATTAATAAATTTCTCCTATCCCGACGTTATTAATTTATAGAATTTTTACTGTAATAAAGTGAAGATTCAGATATTTGGAATCACATTGCATTAGTCTCTCCGAATTAGAGAAGATTTGCCTTTGAATTTTAATTGTGGTCTTCGATTCCAAAGCTTTGTACGGTATTAGCATACAAAAATTCTTCTCTTTCCTTTCTAACCTTCCAACGATGGTATTTTTGATCAAAAGATGATATTTTCTTCCACCATAATCAGTGTAATCTTCCAACCATCAGTACACCTTCCAATACTTTGGATCTTTGTCTTCATGTGCTCCATGATGTCATGATGATAAGTTGACGCTCTTGTTTGAACTTCTTCTTCAAAAGCCCAATATGCAGCCAAAATGATTTCACAAAAACGTGAATCATTAATTTTATGGGTATCGTGAGTGTGGAACTAGGGGCGCGCACAAGGTTAATTGCGTTGACTCTTTAGATCGTTGACGTGATTTTTATTTTCATGGAATTATGCGATGTCATTTGGGATCTGAATCCTCGTTAAATAGATCAGCTCGAAAATACGAATAAGTTAAGAATGTCGGTGACGTATGAACGAGACGACATCTAAAGAAAAGAAGGGAGAAGTAGTAGTGTCTCAGAAGGCTACCTACGTACTTCGCAAGGGGATCAAGCTATTCGTAATTCTTGTGACCGTTGGGATGTATGTTGATGGTGGGGTTACCACCCCTTATCAATAGTTTGACGATAATTGAGGTTCGGTCTCTGCCGACCTTTCCTTGATAATTTATCAGGTTATAAGTTCCTTCAACAGGATTAGAACTCTCGGCCCAGATGATCGAGGGATACCTCGGTGAAGAATGATCGGATTATTAGTGTCCAAAGCGGGGGTATAAATAACTTCGTCCCAAGCCGAAGTCTAGAGCTCGGACAGAATAAGATCAAATCTTATCACAGATTCTCTGATAAGACAGAAATATTCCATTTTTCCGAGGTTAGCCCATGGGCTTGCATGACCGACTACTAAGGATATATAAATACATACTTCTCTTCACTAATTCAATTCATTCAGAATCGGGGAGAAGAATTACCAGATAGCCTAGGTTTAATACTTCTCTTTGATAAAGTTAATTCGGCATTCCGAGTTAACATCTTTGTAACCAATACAATTAATAAAATTCTCTTTTCCGAGGTTTCTCTTTTGTCTTTTGTCTAAACTCATTCCCAAAAACAAACCCCTCTAATTACAAATAATTAGAAGTTGAACTTAGTATCAATATTTGGCGCGCCAGGTAGGGGGGTACTCTTTTAAGGAAAGGAAGACAGAGATCTCGAAAGTCGAGAAGATGAACACACAAGAACCATCCACGGAGAGGCGTCGAGACGGAGAGTTCACCGAAGTAAGTGACGAAGAGGGAGCAATGATTCATAACAACCCCCATCAGGTTAGAGAGTCAGCGAAAGCCCTGTTCGAGAATTAAGCTATTCTCAAACCACACCCAGTCAACCTGGCGAACAGGGATTTGTAACCCCTATTAATCAAACAAACGGAACTTCGACAGCAGAAGCCCAAAACTTCCAGGAACAACCAAGTATTTCAACGACAACTAGGCCGAATACTCAATCAGACGAGCAACCTTCAACGACGCCACCTTCAAATAACAGAGAGGAGCACCTAACTGCGAACCAAATTCCCAGCATATTAGAAGTAACGACCCCCGAGGTAAGCAACGAGAGAGCAATAGCGAGGACGCATAAACAACGCGAGGACGCATAAACAACGCGAGGACTGGATGACAAAACAAATGGGCTACCAAGAACGGGTTAACCGAAGTCTGATTGATCAACTCGCAACCCTATAAGAAGAACTCCAAGCTCTGAGAGCTCAGAATCACAATCTATCTCTAAGAACGACCTCAGTTAGACCTTCAAGAACCACTTCTCAACGGGTAACGTTCGAAGACGATCCTATTGGATCAAGAGAACCCAAGACACCAATCGCACGCCAAAGCTCAAGAAATGGAGATGATGGAGTTCAGGTTCCCAACACCGAACAATCGAGAGCGACTCTAAAGAGGGAACTTGAAGAAATGCGATCTCTGGTTCATAAGGCGACGAGCATTGCTCCAGAGGTTGAACAACTATTAGCCGAAACAGAGAGGATTCCGTTCACCAATAACATCACACGAGCGCGGGTACCGCTCAACGATAAACTTAGACTCCCGACATATGACGGAACCGGAGATCCAGCGGTCTACATGAGGGCGTTTCTAGTTAAGGTCGGACGAGCCGAATTCAAAAGAGGAGAGGAGGATGAAGGAAGATGCCAACTCTTCCTAGAGATCTTAAGAGGGGATGCACAAGCTTGGTTTACTAGTCTTCCTCCCGATTCAATTAGTTGTTTCGCCGAGCTTTGAGAAGCTTTCTTTAAACAATACATGCTGCATATGGAGCAACAAGCTACTGCGTCAGACCTCTACGCTGTTAAGCAAGGACCAGAGGAACCACTCCGGCATTTTATCAAAAGATTCAAGGCGATTTACTCGCGACTAAGGATAGATAATGATCTAGCAATCAGAGCACTTACTGCGGCCACGTGGTATCAATCGTGGTTTTGGGACGAGTTGTCTGCTCATCGTCCCCACTCCATGAACGATGCGTTTCACCGAGCAAATACCCACATAAGATTCGAGGAGAATCGTGCCAAACTCGAAAAAGTACATGGATCCACCAAAATAAACAAAGATATAAAGCTAGAGGAGAAAGGAGAAGGACGACGAGTAGAAAGAGACCAGCCTCGGAAAGCCAAATCGAAATCAAAAATATCCTTTTCGGTGACAAACCCACAGAAGGATACATCTCGGTAGGATAAATCGAAGTATACCTACACCCGAGATCCCGATGATCCGACAATCCCCTGGTGCGAGTATTATAAGAGGCATGGTCATAAAACTGAGGATTTCCGAAATATGAAGAACCATCTAATGGCCATCTGATTTGAGCAAGATCGAAAAAAGGAGAAGCGTAAAGCACGAGAAGACGAGGAAAACCAACTCTCTCGGGAAGATACGAAAGAAGGAGAAATCCTACCTTCACCACCTCCGAATCAGAGGAAAAGGATTAATATGATAAGCGGAGAACTCGCAAACTGCGAAGACTCTGTTCGGTCGATACAACGAAGGATTTTCAGACTATCTACGGACAAAATTCCACGAAGTACTACTTTGTAAAAGAAGTTGACATTTACGACCGAGGATTGAAAGGGATAGATGCTCCTCACAGCGATCCTCTCGTAATAGAACTTCAGATTAGAGATTGTGACGTCCAAAGGATCCTGGTCGACACTGGAAGCTCGGTGGATGTCATATCCCTAGACATACTTCAGAAGATGGAGATCAAGGATCAGAAGATTAAGGCTCGGGTGAAACATTTGACGGCGTTCGGGGGAGATACAATTTCAACCGTCGAAACGATAAAACTCCTAGCGTCAGCTAGAGGAATAACAAAGATAGTAAAGTTCGATGTAGTAGAAAGAGCCACCATTTACAACGCGATCGTCGGTACCCCGTGGTTGTACTCTATGGAAGCTGTCCCATCTACTTATCACTAATGTCTAAAATTCCCAACTCCAAAATGATACTTTACGGTCCGAGGTGACCAGAAGATGTCTCGGAGGTGTTTCGTGACGGAAAATAAATATCGACGAGAAGCTCAGACTCAAGAAAAAGTTTCGGATCAAACTCTCAAGTTAGCCTCCACTAACAAGAAGAAGCCGACATCTACATAAATTTTGGCGTAACTTTTCGAAAGATAGGAATACTTAGCAAGAACCACCATAAAAGGTCGGAAGGGAAAAGCCTAATCTTCCCCGAAGGAAAAAAAAAAGAAAATTGTTGGTATCTCAGATTTTCCGAGATAGTCAACAAATAATCAAACTTCGGAACTACGTGTGGCTTGATCTCCTCTGAGGGTACGTAGGCAGCCTTTCACAAGGTTCAGCTATAACACCAAAATAAATCTTGGTAATATAGTCAAGAAGTTTATACAACTCAACTATATTTAACCAAGATTCACACAAATAAAACGTCGGAATCTTGATCGCATTCTCGACCAAAATAAACTTGCCTGAAAGAATCTAGGATCCCGATAAAGTAAGGCCGAGAGATTAAAAGATACAAAATTACAAATTTTTACACGTTCTTTACCGAATGCAAAAGTTCGACAATTAGTCTGATACAGTAGGACTTCTTGTAAAACTTTAAGCAAACGAATAGAGAAAGCGCGCCTTATTTAGTTTTGCTATTTCCGGATTTCAAAATATTAAATTTTGAGGTTTCGAGTAAAAAATCCAAACATACGAGAAAAAGAGAGAGAATTTCATTCCAAACATACGAGAAACAAAATTTTATTAACATTCGAGACATAAAAGAAAGGCTGGAATCAAGTTGAAGGTCTTAATACAAAGATTACTAATGTAAATATTAAAATCGTCATCTTGGAACTTCGGAACCGAAATAGCATTTGCAAGCTCGGCCAGTCGGTCACGTTATTTCTCGGCTTCGACAACATCCTCTTCCGAGATAGGAGTCCCTTGTCAAGAAGAAGGCGAATGTTTAGAGCAACGGCCGCAGCTTGTCCATATTTGTTAGCTTTGTTGAAAGCTTCGGAATATTTTCCAAGGGATCCACGGACGTCATTCAACTTCTTCCTGATGTAGATAAAGTTTTACCCTACAAAACTGCAAGTGCACAGTGAATGCAAATATAGTATATAGGGGTCGAATCCCACAGAAACTCTTAAGAACACAACATATTCTAGTTTTGAATTAAGCTAGGAAAAAGATTATCAATTGAAAGACAATGCAAAGTAAATTGCAGAATGAATTTAGGTTGTAACTAAATGGGGAAAACGCTAGGCTTCAGGAAATTCGTAGGAAATCAGATTGCATCTTAGAATCTACTAGGGAATTATTTATAAACCTCTTCTAGAACACAAAACACTATGCTATTGAAGACCAGCTTCCACTGCGAGATCTAACTATGCTAAACAGCTCGAAAACCAAATTCTTTTATGAGTCCTAACAGTTAAACATGCATTTAAACAAGTTTGCTAAGTCCACAAATTCTCTAACCCAAATTCCTCTGTGATTAGGAAAATTTGCTCATCTAGATTTGTTCCGGTTAATTAAACCACACTTCCATGCATCTTTAACTAACCTAAGAGCTTGATTCTAGTTAGCTACTCCAAAATCAAGTATTAAAACTATCTAGATGAAGAACTAGTATATAAACCCTAGTTTCTTTGATTCCAATTCAACAATCCATGATTATCCCTTGAAAAACCCTAAACCTAACTAGCAAACTACTCAGACATGGAGAATGAAACAAACAACATGCTTTGAATAGTTTGCATAAGAGAAAGCAAAAGAGAAACAAAGAGGGTTCAGCGAAATCTCTTCTCCCTAAAACAATCTCTCTATTTAAAACCCTATAAAATAAAACATAGCCTCAACAATGGCTGAAAAATCCCTTTTATAAACATTAGGGACGACCTAGGATAGTTAGGGTAATAAAAGGAAACAATAAAACCCAAAAGAATAGGAAAAACACAATTTGGATACTTTCTTCGTCGCCTCTGTCGACCGACAGGGTAAGGCTTGTTGATCGACATGCACCTCAGAGACGCATATCTTCTCCAGCTCGCGACAGATCAGACATATCTTTACTAAAACGACCATATCTTGAGCTACAAACATGAGAATCACTTCAAACCACTTGGAGATGAAAGCTAACTTCCATATATTTCTTTTGGCACCGGTCTGATCAAATTTAAGTACTGGGAAGACCTTCAACCAATATAAAACTTCTAAAAGTCATATCCGAGACTGCATCTTCCATTTATCGATTTTGCTCATTTTTACTCCACTTTCTCCAATTCATCCAAAATGCTCAAAACACCTAATATATAGTATATAGACTTGAAAAAGACTTTAAAACTAACAAACACATGGGCTATAAAAACCCTAAAAACCACATAATATCACTTCCGGCAGGCGTCATGATTCGAGTGTCGTCCATCCAGATGTCCTTTTTTGTAGTTTCGGTACATTTGGAGTCCGAAATAACTTTATTGACGTCCCGTTCTTCCGAGATATCAAGTATTCAATGCTTGGCTGCTGCCAGTTTGGTGATCAGCCGACAGTTCTCTTCAAAAAGAGCTTTCTCAGAATCAAGGGATTTCCCCTTCAAGCCTTCGTTCTCAGAGAGAAGGGAACCGATCTTCAAGTCAGAATCGGCGAGCCTCTTCTCATACCGAAGAAATGATTGACCGATGAAGCCCACCGACTGAAGTATGGAAAATGAGGAAAATTAAGTATGGAAGACGTATAAAGAAAGGAAAAATCTTGGGTTGTTGCTTACTCTGAATAGTGAACAAGAGAGGGCTTCAAGGGTTTCTGATTCACAGCAAACTTCGGGTAAACGACTGTCGTAACCACTCGCCTTTCGCAGGAGCTCGGTGTTTTTCTGCTTATCATTAAAAAGAAAATTCGAACCGTCGAATTCGAACTGGAACGCGTGTTGTTCCTTTACCGGCAAGATTAGCTTTCTGTTCTCCGCATTCTTCTTCTTTGCAGCTTCAGCAACTTCGGCATTCTAATTTTTTGCGGCCTCGGAGTTTTTCCTTTTCCTCGGAAGAAGATCTTGATTATTGCCAGAAGCTCCTCCGGGGTTTGATCTTTCCATTTTAGGAATAAGGTCGGTTTTTTCCAGTCCTCTCGCCCTAAAGAGATTATTTCCAAAATTAGTAACGATTTGAGAGACTGATTTGAGAAGTTCAGAGAAAACATACCGGCCCAGAAACGGGCTATGTAGAAATGAATAGGGAGGATATCGCCCCACCGAAGTTCTCTTTCCCTTTTGAGTTTTTCAAATTCTTCAGAGAAGTTTAGCGGAAGAGCTCGGAAGCAGCTTGGTTTAAGTGAAAAATAGCAAGATAAAATTAGAATATACTAGGGAGCTCGACGTGGGAGATCATCGGAGGAGAGCGTCAGAGGAGAGCGTCGGAGGAGAGTGTCGGAGGAGAGCGTCAGAGAAGAGCGTCGGAGGAAAACGTCGGAGATGAGAGTCGAAGAAGAGCGTCGGAGGAGAACGTCGAAGATGAGCGCCGAAGGAAACCGTCGGAGATGAGCGTTGGAGATGAGCCTCGAAGATGAGCCTCGGAGATAAGCGTCGGGGATGAGCCTTGGAGATGATACTCGGATATGAGCGTCGGAGATGAGTCTCAGATATGAGAGTCGGAGATGAGCATAGGAGATGAGCCTCAAAGATGAGCGTCGGAGATGAGCGTCGAATGAGAGGTCATAGCGTGCCAGCATAAGCAGAGTTGCAGCTAGGCGTGGCATGTAAGGTCGCGGTTAAACGTGGCACGCAAGGTCGCGGCTACGCGTCGCGTGTAAGGTCGCATCTAGGCATCGCATGAAAGGTCGCATCTAAACATCTCATGCAAGGTCACGTCTAGGCATCGCATGCAAGGTCGCAGCTAGGTGAAGAATCGGTCATCGAGGGGACGAAGAACACGTCGCTGAAGAGACGAATAACGTGTCATCGAGGAGGCGCATAAATCGTCGCTGAAGAGACGAATAACGTGTCGTCGAGGAGGCGTTCTCCAAAGTCCTTCATGTCATAAAATTTCATTCCTTTACATTGCAAATAAAACACATCACAATTCTCAGCAGTGGTGATGGTGTAGCAGACTCCCGTATCTTGAAACGGAGCTGCCATTGGTTGACATCCTCACAATCATGCGGGTACACCAAGTATCAAAAGTCTAAAAACTGTCTCACCGCGTCCGGGTAAGTGTGGTGATAGGTGTAACCAAAGATTCCCATCCCCATGTTCTTCATCAGCTTGTCCATATGTCTTCTCAATCCAAGGCTCCTCATCAACTTCCTATCCAGCAATCTCATGGGTTGAATATCAACCTCCAGATATGAGTTGTAGTAAACCGTATCGTAGTCATCCCAATATCTATGACTTATCTTCTTGCAATTCCGATCTCTTATCACTTCAGCTCCCTCTCTTCCTTCAAAAGAATGTAGAGGCATCTTCTGCGGCTTCTGCCACATATTGCCAAAAACCTCGGGCTCAGAATCGCTCGACATCTGCAAAACAAACATTGAAAATTGAAATATAAAACCCGATTGTTATCGTAGTCGACCAACTCTAATTCCCAGTCGACCAACTCGAGTGAAGCGACATTTTCCGCTTAATTTCACTTCGAATTCTTCTAACGTTTCATCAAATTTAGTCAAATATTTTCCATAATTCAACAATGTTTCAATATCAACAACTAAATTTGACTACTCTGAAACCAAATTTTCCAAAAAATGTTATAATTCCTTTACATGCAAGCCTTCCAAAGATTTATAGATTTTTTTAAAAAATCGCATAAAAATTCTGGGAATACCTTGCAGATCGGAAAACCCACATAAGATGATAGAACACTAAAAACGGAGCTTAGGAAGCTTTGAATCTCAAAATTTGGTTGTGAGTTAAGAGAGAAAATCGAGTTTGAAGTTTTTAGTTTTCGTGTTTTATGAAGAAAATTCTCGAATTTTATAAAACCAGAAACACGAGTCGACCGACTGAAAGCACATGTCAATCGACTTAAGAAAAAAATAGAAAAATTTGAGTCGACCATCTAAAAGCACGGGACGGTCGACTTTTAAAAAGCTAATCCTAATTTTTATTTTTATTTTTTATTTTTATGACTCAATCTAAGTTAGGACTCAAAAGCTCGAAATAAAAATGAACTAATACAGACTCGCGAGTGGGTTACCTCCCACTAAGTACTTTTTTACTGTCGGCTTGAGTTTGTCTGATCATGTGCTTTCTTCATCAAAGACCAACACTCTTTTCACTTCTCTTCCATGATAGCATCATCATCTTCTCCTTCAGTGAGATTTATGACTTTGTTTTTGTCCTCTTCTTTCACTTTCTCAAGCTGAATGCTTGCAGAAAACATCACATCGATTGTAGATGCATGACTCTTATGACTTTGAATTGGTGTGAAGGTTCCTTTGAGTAAGACATGCTCAAAATCAGGTAGTCTATTTCCATTCATCTTGACTGTTTCTGTTTCATTAGACTCTATAGCCTCTTATCTCACACTTCAGTCCGACAATCTATCACAGCATATGCAACATGTAAGAATTAATG
Organism: Euclidium syriacum; assembly: GCA_900116095.1. Classification (NCBI taxonomy): domain Eukaryota; kingdom Viridiplantae; phylum Streptophyta; class Magnoliopsida; order Brassicales; family Brassicaceae; genus Euclidium; species Euclidium syriacum. The sequence goes on from FPAK01000013.1 coordinate 1,447,091, forward strand.
GTCTTCCAAGTATGAACAAGTCTTTAGGTTCTCCATTAAATCTCATCAGATAGAATTCTACTGCGACAAATTGGCCATTAGTACGATTGGTACATCCTCCAACATCCCTTCATTTATCTTGTATGTGTCATTAAAAAACCTCATAAGTACTTGCCTCTTCAGTAGTATATAAAACTTCAACAATTGGACTACTGAGAGTGGCATCAAATTCACTCCAGCTCCTCTATCACATGGGAATCCATTAAACCAAGTGTGGCCAATCATGTAACTTATCTCAATTTTTCCACAATCTCCAAGTTTCTCTGGTATTGACTTGTTGATAAAGGCATTTCACATCTTTGATAAGCAATTACAAAATTCTCCAGCTCCCATCTTCTCCTTCAGTAGGTAGGGAACAAGTTATTGTAGCTCTAGATCTATTTCGCACTAATCCATAAGTGGTCATATCTCCTTGCATTCCTTGATAAACTCTTCAACATCAAATTTGAATTGCCTTTCAAGCACCTTAAGCGACTTTGAGTAGAAAGGAATTCGATATTTGATGTGCTCAGGTCGTATCTAGATGGAGGTGGATTGTATCTCTCTTTGAAGACAAAAACGACATGAAAATAGCTCTTCTCTTAGCTTCTGGAGAGTCGGGTCGATTGACCAACTCGAGCATCTTATTTTGACAAAAATCTTCTCCTCGGGCTTCTTGAACACTTTTATCCTTGGTTTGGATCTTGTCATTACTTCTAAACTCTTATTATTCGTCTTCTCAGGATGGTAATATGTGAACTCATGTTCCTCTTTCTTCTTAACTTTGAAAACAATGTTTGGATTCCCAAGTTTCTTAGAGTTATGGTGTCATCATTGCAATCAATTAAGGCTCCAACAGTTTTGAGGAATGATCTTCCAAGTATTATCTGCTCTATCCTATCAGCTTCATCAGCATAGCACGTCTCCAAAACATAGAATCAATGGCACAAGAAACCTATCTCCAATCATGTATGGTATGTTGGTCATCTTTTCCAAAGGAATGACACTTGTGTCATCTGCTAGCCTCATCTACTTTTTGGTAGGTTTGAGTTCATAAGCTCTCAATCTCTCCACTGCAGCTAGAGGTATGGTATTGCCACTTGCTCTCAGATCACATAAACATCTCTTGAACACTTGATCTCCAATTTCTATGTTAAGCTCAAATTGTTCAGGATCTTTCTTCTTGTCCGGCATCTGGTACATGATTTTCTTATCATAAATCGCAGCAAACACTCCATTGGCATCTCCTGGGGAAATCTTCCATCTCATCACCTTACTGAGTATATTTGTCAGCTCGTTCTCCAATCTACAGGCTCTTGCAAAAGGCATTGTTCCCATTAAAACCTTGGTGTAGGTCTTCACTTCTTTCTTCAACTCCCAATCATCTTCTCTTGTCTTCATGTCAAGACCAAGGTCATCAACTTCGTATTAATCAATGGGAATCCGTGGATACACTGATTGATTTGTGCAACAGGTTTGATGGATGTTCTTCTTTGGTGGAATTTGCATCAAAGGGCAGCCAATCTCTTCATCAGAAGAGACATGTCGACTGACTTCTCCAAGGGACAACCAACCGTTGATACGTCGACCGACCACAGATGGGAGTCGGCCGGCTGTATCAGACGATCCTTATTCACTTGTCTCCTCCATGACTTTCTTTTCATGGATCTTCTTGGTATGAACGACTCGGACTACACCAGAACGTTTAGCAATTCTCTTGACCCCAACAGATCTCTTAAGCCCCTCGATGCTATCATGAAGTCTTCCGATATCAGGTTTGAGGTGACCAATTTGCGCATCAAAGGTAAGGAAAAGCTGGTCCATCTTCTTAACAAGACTTTCATATGTTATGTTCTATATCTTCAGCACTTCTGCTATCAGGCCATCCACTCCATGATTTGGTGGCATTGGTTTTTAGGTTGAGCGTGGGGTGAAGTATCCATCGCGGTATTGAGTCGATCTTGTGAAATCTACATCTGATCTTTCATCTCTTCTCCATCTTTTCATAGCTTTCTGTCTATCAAAAAAAAAAAAAGCAGAGAACTTCAGTTATAGTTTTTATCATAACTTCCTAGTCTATTCAGAATTGAAAACACCGATAAATCCCCGGCAACGACACGAGAAAAACTTGATGCGTGAATTATTTCACCTAAACTAACTGCAAGTGCACAGTGTACAATTGTAGTATGAAAGGTTATCTATCCCATAGAGATTAAGTCCAGTTTCAAGTCTTAATTGAAAAGCTTAAAGTAATCTAGGTAACTAACTACTATCTTGTCTTGGTAACTTATGGATTAAAGGTTCGTAGGAAATATAGATCAGCATATAATGAACAATCATTAGACTCATGAACACATAAGACACAAGTATGAAATTACCGATCTCTCGCGAAACTACACCTATGAGTTAACCACTAGACCAAAAACATTGGTTTTCAATCTAAGGTAACTAAAACATGCAATAAGTATTGATCTGCTTGTTCATGAACTTCCAAGCAAAACATTGGTTTGTACAAGGACAAGATCACCTACTAAAAACCAGGTTATGACCTCACTACAAAATGGTGTATAGAGTAGCAAAACCTAGAGATCAATATCCTAAGTAAGCAAGTTAGAATATTGTATGAAATACTGATGTGTCGGTGTTTTCAAGTTTTAAATTTATAAAACACCTCAATCTTAGCCCAAATATAAGCTATACTCGTTGTAGAAATTGAGGGATCGAACCCAAAGGAACGCGAAAGTTATCAAATCATTTAATACCACTTATCAGAGCTGATTTATAAAAAGGGGGTTTATAGATGGTTGGTTTGGTCCTAGTTTGCACTAGGGAAGTTCTACTTTAATTTAGATAAAGATAATTTCTAAAAGGAAGCTTTTTAGGAATATTTGAAATACAAGATTTAAAAGTTATGCCCCAAGGTATAGTATTGGAGGGAGATAAGGTTGACTAGCTTAATAAATCTTATGAATGATGGTGTGAAGTGCTTAGGGGTAACTTCCTTTTTCAAACTTCCAATTCACTTCTTAACTATCGTCCACTAGTTTTACTTTTGTCACTTCCTTGTTTTCAAAGCTCCAAGCCTTACCCAATATTTGCATTTTGTTGAATGGTGGTAAAAATTACTCGTTTGGTTTCGCTTAAGAAAGGTTTCCTTTTCCTTTCGGTTTCAATGTAAGTGGTTTTTATCGAAAAAGTTGACGATTCCTTTGGCAAAATACTAAGGGTTAAGGATAATTGACACATACAAAGTATGAAACTCCACTACCCAATTCCCCTATTACATTCTCTAATGTGCTAACCACATTAACTCTTTATTTATTCACTCTTCTCTTTTTTTTTTCTTTTTTTTAAACCTATTTCTTTAAGCGGACTTTTGTTGCTTTAGACTTCTAATCCCGACTTAAAATTTCTTCCATGAAACCCTCTATCTTTATTTCATTCATCTCTTTTTTTTTTTTAGATAGCGGTTCTCATTTTCTTGTGAACAAAAGAGATTTCTTTTTTTTTTTATTTTTGTTTCGCCTAATGAAATCTTTTCCAATCATCTTTTTTTATTATTCAAGTTTCCCTTTCACAACTCTACTCTACCCTTTTTCTCTTTTCTTTCCTTTCCATTTTTTTTTTTCATTTGCAAAGCTTAAAGCGAGCTTCAATCTAAAGAGTTTCCTCCTTTGTCATCCAAAACCCAACACTTTTTGCTAAGGATTGACCAAAGAAAAAGGCCTCTCGTCTCTCAAAAGAGTAATGTTTGGCTTAAAATCAAAGTTTGGGTTATAGGTAGGGGAAAGAGGGTGGTGGAAAATGGTAGTGAAAAACTTGAATAGAAATCCATGAGTCATTTTTATCACAATTGAACAAAATGACCAAAATTTTATGGTTTGGCTCTAATCACAGCAAGCATTTGCCCTTAGCGTTCTAATGGACTAGCACGAATGTGAATCAAAGCTTGTTCAACTTCCCTTATGGTTTAGACATATCACCCAAAATACAATTCAAGTTCATTTTCCCAAAATTTTAAGTTTGCTTTTCAAAGAGGTTTTCATCATCATTGATCCATATGCAACTCCTATATGATCTAAATGGATACTAACTAAATGCTTAAAATTTAAGGAAAGCAAATGATGAAAAATTTAGAAAATGAAAAATTCATCAGAAAGTCTGTATCGACCCAAATATCGACCGATAGAGGATTTCTATTGATCGATAGAGGGATCGATATGGTGTTTCTAGTGACACAAATCTTTTTGGTTTTTCGATTTTTTGTTGTTTTTCTTATGCAAAAATGTTAATCTAATGATGCAAAACTGAGACTAATCTAAAACTCAATGAAATGAATGCAATATGTACAAATTGGGTGGATACATCAACCTTGATGGTTAATCCTCATCGGAAGACTCGGAGTTCTCCATCCTTTGTCTCTTTCCATTTCCTTCATAAGTGTGCTCTCGGGTAGAGGAGCTGTGGCGAGGCTGTCCAGGTTCGCGGATCATTATCCCTCCTTGAGAGTTAAATCTTCCATACGCTTCATCTTCGAACCTTTGATGTTCTCTAGCCATGCTCGACTCCCCCTTAGATCTTCTTTTTCTTTCCTTTGTTTCCTCACCGTCTTGGTTAACCTTTTCACTTTTCTCACGAGGTTGCGGAGTGTGCAGAGGATGAGTTTGTTGAAGAGAATCCCATGATGGTTTCTCTTCTCTTGGTATTTGACGCAACGAAGAAAGTATTCGGAATCGCGTCCCTCCACGTCCCATGTCATCCTCGGTGTTGGTCCACAAAGCAAGACCTCCTTATCATAGTCTTCTTCCTTGTAGTCTAGGATCTTGACCATTCCTCGTCATCTTCTTTTTCTTCATGGAATGGGTGACCGCCGACTCTTTCTTCCTCATCTCCATACTTGTGTTCCTCGTTCAGTTGGATAAGCAGGCTCGATGACACCTCAAAGCGAATGTTCTTCTTCGAGTTTGGAGGAACAAACCGGTTTGGCAACAAACAATGCTTCTTCTCTTCCTTCTTCGCTTTCCACTCATAGATGCATCTCCAAACTCCTCCTTCTTCCTTCTTACCCGCAAAGTAGTCCATGGTTCTCAAGTAGGGGAAATCCATTGTCGGGATTCGTGGGTTATGATATTCTCCACTTAGATTAATTTGTAACCTTGTCAAAAGACCCGTGATTACTCCACCAATGAAAATCCCGAGCTTGCTCCTTCCTTGCGTAGAAAGTGTGACTGAGGAGGCGAGCAACGTAGCGAATGATCGGATTCTTGATAGCGCTTACTTGAGCCCCCTGTGCTGAGTATTCCTTGTCACCAATAAAGATCCAAAGGCTCGATGGGCATGAATCAAACCCGAAAGAATGGACTCGTGATTATCAAACCCGAGAGCTTGACAAACTTGGGCGATCGTGAACTCGTACTCCTTGCTCCCTAGCTTGAACCGGATTGTTCCTTGACTATCCTTCTCATCCGGTTCCTCATATCCAGTCGATATGAATATCTGTATTGATCGATATTGGTTCGATATTGGGCGGTTTCCAGGTTTTATCAAATCGATCGATGCAATTTCATAACGTTTCGAGATTTTTCTCTTTAAAACCCAAAATTCACGTCATCAACACGTTCTAGCATATCTATTCATTTCCTATTTTCATGAAGAACTTGATTTACTAGAATTTAAGCGACTAAATTCACTAAAAATCACCCAAATTTTCAAGGAAAGCTTAGTAAAAATGTAGGAGAATTCTGGAAATTTACCTTTGTTGGGATAAAATTAGATGTTAAAACAGTTTAAGTCTCTTAAATTTTCTATCAAACTTAAAATTTCAAATAAGTTTTAGAGAGATTTTAGAGAGAAGATGAATAGTTGATGGAAGAGTGTTGTGGTAAGAGGAAAAAGGGTAAGTTTATAGGGAAGGGGAAAAGATGAAGGGTTAAATCGATTTGGGTCCCATTAAACTCGTCGAAATCTATTATTATTTTTTTCAATTAAAAGTATTGATCGATACGGTATCAATATCGATTTAAAAACTTCCCTTTTTCGTTTCAAACATATCGATCAATATTGTCCCAATACAAAGGCACTGTATTGATCGATAGGTTGATATTTCCTTCCTTTGTTTTTGTAAAGCATAACTGTAGAAGTCATTCCACCTTCATTCCCCCGGACTTATCTGAAGCTGTCCTCTGCTTCTTATTAGCAAAGTTCTGAAAAATGAAAAAGTAGAGAAAGAAAAATAATTGATATTATAGACATAATGGGTACTGAACCCTATATACAAAGTATACCATGGGATTGCCTCCAAAGTGCTCTTTTTTATTGTCACTTAGCTTGACATTCCTCTGTTTGAGACGCCGGAAGAGTCTGTAGTGAGCAAGGTGCGTTCTAAGTCAAATGAACGTTTGATTAGAAACCTTGTGAACGAATCTAACTCGTTCGCACTAAAGCTTATTTATTTTCAGCGACAATCCAAAGAGATTTGAGATTTAGGGATTTAAATAAAGGCTATTTTCTAGTACACCAATAGGATCTAGTAGTTCAAAGTGTTTAGAGTTCTAGAAGTCACCAATAACCGTGATCCCAAGTTTTCCCAACTGATTTCCCTTAGATCTAATGTTCCTTTTAAAATTTGTAACACATCACAAGTCATTAGCATATTAGAATTATTGTAGTTCGGTTGCTTTTGCATCTGAACCCAAACTAGCCATAGCTTTCTGTGGGATTGATAACCTAAATACTACAACTGTACACTGTGCACTTGCAGTTAATTTTGGGTGAATAACTTTGCACCATCAAGTTTTTCTGGCGCCGTTGCCGGGGAGCTTCGGTGTTAGTTTGGTTTTCATTAGAAAATTTACATTAAGATTTTGCATAACATTATTGCATCAAGATATTTTTCGATTGAGACGTCTGGAAACCCTTGTTCTGATTTGATACATGTAACAACTCATGATGAATCAAGACGGAGACACGCAAAGCCGATCAATTGAAGAGGACGAACACCCGAGTCGACCGACTGTATCTATCAGTCGACCGACTCGTCATCCACGTCAAGAGGAGGAGAAAGGAAAGCAGAAGGAGAAAGAGGAGAAGGAAGCCACTGAGATAGCAAATGGAAGCAGTACCAACATTGCTGAAAGTTCTGAAAACAAGACAATGGAGGACAAATCCAAGGTAGCACAAGGAGTAATGAGCATGTCAACATCGAACAACTCGATGAACGATTCTTCATAAGAAGAGAAGAGGAAAGAAGAAACAACAACCGAATCTAGACAAACCCTCGACTCAAAAAGCACTGAAGGGCGCATGATCAACTCAAATTCCGGAGAAACAATTCGTTCCATCCGCATAAGCCCAGTTGACCAGACCCGAGTCCACCGACTTCCACGAAGACGACCGACCTGGAAGCAGAAGCCTAATTCGATTATCTTCAAGATGGGAAGAGAAGATCAACAGGAGATGCCTGGACTAGAAGATGATGTCTATCTTACCACCAATGATGGAAGTTCTGAACAAAATTTCTACCATGGACGAGGGTATAATCTAAACCACATCAAGGCCGCACTAAAAGAAGATGAGCTCAACATCAATACCAAGGTGATACAAAGTCTATTGGAGATCGAGCCTTATGAGAACGAAAGAAGCAGCCCACTGAGACACTTGAAGGAAGTAGAAGACACACTGATACGAGCTGCCAAGGATGAAGGTATCAAGAACAAGCTATGCCTACACCTTTTCAAATACTCTTTGTGTGGAGGAGCTCTACTTTGGTATGAAAGACTTGAATCCAAGAATATCAAGACGTGGGAAAATCTGAGGGAAATGTTTATTGACAAGTTCTTTGTTGAACCACGAATGAACATTGCATCATTTACGCAATCCGAAGACGAGACTTTCAATGAAGCATGGAGAAGACAGGAGGACCACCTGCGCAACTGCCCAAATCATGGTTTCAATCCAAAGGAGGTAGTTTCAATCTTCTATAAAGGTTTACTATGGGAGAATCAAGTCATCCTGGACACAATGAGCAATGGAAATTTCGATGCTCTAAATTCCAAGAAGGAAACCCAGATAATACAAGACTATGTAAGGAGTGAAATCGCGAATAACAGGGGTACCAGTCAAATCAAAGCACTAAGGCACGACAGGGAGATCCAAGAGATCAAGAGGAGATTACAAATGATTGAACTTTCAAATCATAGGAGAGAAGAAGCTGCCCATTACCAAGACAAAAGGAAGGCTCATGAGCAGTCAACCCGAGGACCCATGCCAAGCCACGCGATGAAACCACTCAGGAAGGTACAACAAGATAGGTATTACAGATGGATGGCTATGAACAAGATCGCTGAAGAAAGAAGAAGAAGAATGGTGGACGAAAATCTTGAAGGAGGCAATCAATATGGGAAGCCGCGAAGTCATCCTCATTTGAAAATAGATATCGAAAGAGGAGCTGGATCAAGATTCAGGGGAGAACTAAAAATGCTTCGAGTAATCAGACCGCCAAGGAGAACTTACAATCAATGAATCAAGACGAAGGAACAAACAGAAGCATTTCAGTCGACCGACCTGGTCATGAAGTCTACCAACCACCTTGGAGACGACCGTCTTACATTGAGAGACGATCGACTCGACATCTCGGGCAAAGGAGCATTTAAACTCTTTCGAAGTTGTTTCACACCAATTTTCCATTTCAACATCAGAATCCAACCACAAGGAAGAGCATCCAATCCAAGACTATTGAAGATTGAGGAGCCGCTCAAGGGGAGACCATTACTTGACAAGAAGGGAGCACTTAAGAGAATGACAATTTGTATAATCGAGCAAAAGGGAAAAGCAAAGGAACCCCTGGGTATGAGCAACACCAACCCCAAGATGCAGGACGTGAAGTCACTGGAAAATAACCCGCAATACGTGAATAAGATCAAAGGAACCAAGAAAGTTGTTGACGAATCCAAAGGGCTCATCCAAAAAGAGAAAAATCAGTTCACCGCGAGCAATTCCATCCAATTCAGGGAGATAGGACCACTCCAAGTAGCTATTCCGAGTGCCTCAGCACAATTTCAAAACGAAGCAAGTGCCGCAACAGCCAATCACGTATTCAGAACAGAGCCGGAGGGGAGAATCACTAACCATCATACGAAATCAACAACTCATGACACCTCTACATCATACAATTACAACCGGCCACCACCACTCAATCAGATTCCACTACCACCACATTACTTCCAATTCGTGAAGGAAGAAAGATTCAAGACACTAGAGAGATTGGTGGAGGAGCTTGTAACATCTACGCAGAGTCAGATGATCAGAATAGTAAGCCTTGTTGGCAGAGTGAGCAGTCTTGCGTGCCAAAATGCAAATGATCTCGTCAAGATGAACACCGCCCAGTCACTGGTCACTACTAAGGCAACACAACATCCGATTTTCGTTGGCGAAAATCAAACGGACACACGAGTCGACCGACTATACCCCCAGTCGGCTGACTATCACTCTCTGGAGAAGGAACTTAAATCGCAACGAGTCAACAAGCTATGTCAAACACAGGATGCAGTAGAAGCCAATAAAGTGAACTTTGGAGGTAATGAAGACGATGTTATTAGGATGAACTGCACCATAAACAACAAGAAATACCCAAACTCAGCTGTTATTCATGGAAACGAAGTCAATGTGGTATCTACCACCCTTGCAACAACTTGGGGAGGAACTGAAGAATGTGATTTAATGCTAAGGTCAGAGGACGGAACCCTCTGCGTAGCGATGGGATTAATCCGAAATATCACATTGCGCGTTAACAAGGTGGCAATCATCATAGATTTTGTTGTACTCCGCTCGATTGATTTAGCTGAAGAGCAATTCATTCTCGGACGGCCATTCTTTATACGCCTGGAAGTCGTAGTAAGAAATTATTTCCAGTTGCCTTTGCACCCATCTCACGAGCACAACCAGCCCCTAACCATCAACAAAATGGATACTAGAAGCCATGCTTCCACGCCATCACGGCCATAGTTGCCAATTTCAGTCAAGCTACTGACTATAAACAAGCGCTGAGTGGGAGGCAACCCACTAGGTACATTTTATTTTCATCTTTAGGTATTTCTGATTTGTTTTCAGGCAAGGAGATTCATCAAAACTAGACTATACGCTACCCGATTTGACCGACCTCTCATTAGGGTCGGTCGACTTCAACTCAGAGGTACCGCATTCGATCCTTTTAAATTTCATTTCGGATATCATTCGCATTTCTTCTCACTTTTGTTACACCGGGACGGTGTAATTTAAGTCTAGGGGGTGTTTATCCACACTAATGAAATTCTTGTTGTTTATCTCATGGTTTTTTGCCAAGTTTTCAGTATTTTTAATCATCGAGTCAAACCGTTGAGGGAACAATGATTAATCTGGGACACTAATCACATTCTGTTTCACACTTAAGACCATTATTGCAGGAACCCAGTTAGAGTATATGACTATTGGAAAACCTTGACACGATTCAATCAACCAGAAAATACCCATATCCTTGAGTCATGAAATCCATGTAAGTCTGAGCTATTGCACTTTCATAACTATATGGGTCAGTCCTCGTTCAATGTCATAATGAGAATGTCTGGATATCTATAGCATTCCACTCTCCCCTTATTTAAATGAAAATAATCCGTTTTTAACTAAAACCTAGTGATGCGGCAGAGAGAAATTCCTTAGGACGCCAATTATTCATCTCTAGAAGCTCGGGATCTATGCGGTTAGGAAAATTTCCTGCGATACCACTATGCATTAGAAACTTTGAGAACTTGGTTGACAGTGAGGTTAGGAAAATTTCCTATAATACCATTATTCCCTTAAACCTTGAGAGTTTCAAAAGATAAAGAAATGAATAAGTTCGAGGGAGAGTGAAGTAACTTTTGTGACTTCTTATTATGATATCGAAAAGGGAAGGAACATGTTCCTTGGGCAGTACTTCTATGGTTTTGAAATAGCTATGACGCTTTGGATTGATTGACTTGTAAATCGCGGGGGATGCATGAAAGATTGTTGAGTTGATAGGGAATGTACATGTTGGTCTTGACTTGATTGGTTAAGGCATTGATAAATTCTTCGCTAATGTGACACCCCAATGAGTTCCCAAAGTCGTTAGAACTTTACCTAGTAGCCTTGATTATTTGCTTGAGGACAAAAAAAGGTTTAAGTCAGGGGGAGTTTGATGTATCATGGATTTTACCGGTTTTCTACTGTGATATAGTAGGTTTTATGGAGTCTTTGTAGCATGTTTTGAGCATTTATGCAAGATTTACTAGCAAAAGACATTTTGGAGCAAAAAGAGCTAAAAAGAAGGTTTTATGGAATTTTCCACGTGATTTGAGAAGACTTAGAAGATTTGGAGCAAAAATGAAGAAATGTTGCTGCGAGCCCCGAGTCGACCGACTGGAGAAGATTGAGTCGACCGACTGTAACGCCGACTTAATTTAGAAGATTTTCTTATCGCGCCTTTCGCGGAACCCTAAACCCTAAGACTCATTCACAACCTATATAAGCACCTCTTAAGCACTAGAAGAGGCACGAACCGCACAAGAACTCAGAGCAACACAAGTTTCTCTTTGCTTTTTGTTTCCATTGTTTTTAGCTTTTAGATATTGTTCTTCGCATTGTTATAGACTCTGAAGGAGTTTCGTGAACCTCTGATCTTCTATTGTCTAATTTGTTTTGCATGCATTTCATTTATAAAAAGATGATTTGTTTTACTGAAACCATGTCTGAGTAGTTTATTCATTAGATCTAGGATTTTCAAAGGGTTTAAAAGTGATCATTCTAAACGGTTTTGATTTGTGGAATAAGCCATGTGATCCTTCACTACAAACAGTGTTTTACATTTAGAGGTGACGTAATTAACCACTTTTAGATTATCAAAGTCGATCTTTCTACCGGAGACGGAGATAGAGACGCCGAAAGAGTCTGTAGTGAGCAAGGTGCGTTCTAAGTCAAATGAACGTTTGATTAGACACCTTGTGAACAGATCTAACTCATTCGCACTAAAGTTTATTTATTTTCAGCGACAATCCAAAGAGATTTAAGATTTAGGGATTTAAATAAAGGCTATTTTTAGTACACCAATAGGATCTTGTAGTTCAAAGTGTTTAGAGTTCTAGAAGTCACCAATAACCGTGATCCCAAGTTTTTCCAACTGATTTCCCTTAGATCTAATGTTCCTTTTAAAATTTGCAATACATCACAAGTCTTTAGCATATCAGAATTATCGTAGTTCGGTTACTTTTTCATCTGAATCCAAACTAGCCATACTACCCGCGATTTACCTAAGTCTAGCGTTTTTAATCCATAAGTTACACAACTAGTTACCAGATAGATTGCATTCTAATAGAATTGAAACTCGACATAATCTATGTGGGATCGATAACCTAAATACTAGAAATGTACACTGTGCACTTGCAGTTAATTTTGGGTGAATAACTTTGCACCATCACTTTAGTTCTTTATTTGTATAGTTTTGCGCTTTCATATGCGTTAAGTCTTATCTCGTCTAGCTCTTCTAGCTCGATCAGTCTTTTCTCAGATGCTTCTTTTATATCAAAATTTAGGAGCTTTGTTGCCCATGATGCTTTATACTCTAGTTTGACTGGAGGATGGCACTTTTTACCATATACGAGTTTGAATGGTGTCGTCCCGATCGGGGTTTTGTATGCTGTCCGATATTCCCACAAAGCGTCATCCAATTTGGTTGACCAATCTTTCCTTGATTTGCAAACCATTTTCTCGAGTATTGCTTTTATTTGTCTGTTCGACACTTCTACTTGTCCAGAGGTTTGGGGGTGGTATGCGGTAGATACTTTGTGTCTAACGTCATATGATTTAAGAAGTGTAGCGAAGATCTTGTTGGCGAAATGAGTTCCTCCATCGCTAATTAATACTATTGGCGTTCCAAACCTCGGGAATATAATCTTTTTGAAAAGGTCAATTACCACTTTAGCATCGTTAGTGGGACTTGCTACTGCTTCTACCCATTAAGTAACGTAGTCTACTGCAACTAATATGTAAACTTTCCCTGAGGATGGTGGGAACGGTCCCATGAAGTCGATTCCCAGACATCGAAGGGCTCAATGTGTAGAATTCCATTTTGAGGTATTTCATCCCTCTTTCTCACTCCTCCTGTTCTTTGACATGCGTCGCAGCTAGAGACCATTTTGTGGAAATCTCTAAATAGATGAGGCCACCAAAACCATGGTTGTAAGATATTTTGGGCGGTTCTTGCCGAAGATAGGTGTCCTCCATACTTTGATTCGTGGCAGTCTTGTGTTATGCCCTCTGCTTCTTCCTCATTTACACATCTCCGAAAGATGAGATCTTGACCTTGTCTGTAAAGGTACGGGTCATCCCAGCAATACCTTTTTATTTCTCTGTAAAACCTGCACTTGTGATATCCCCCCAATCTCGGTGGCTCTATTCTTGCGGCGAGATAGTTGGCTATGTCTGCATACCATTGTAATTTTTCTGAAACTGCATTGATTGCAAAAAGTCAGTCTAACATCTTGTCTATCTGCATCAAAGTTTCTCCAGGGTGCACTTGATCTAGTTCCATTTCGTCTTCAACGCGGAGTCTAGATAGGTGATCCGCTGCAGTGTTTTCCAGGCCGGGCTTGTCGTGGATTTCAAGGTCAAATTCTTGTAATGCGAGGATCCATCTGAGTAGCCTCGACTTTGCATCTTTTTTCTTGAGTAACTGTTTTAGGGCAGCGTGGTCTGAAAAGATTGTAACTTTCTGTCCAACCAAGTACTGTCTGAATTTCTCTATTGCAAACACTACTGCTAGAAGCTCTTTTCAGTGATTGCGTAATTTCTTTGATGCTCGTCCATGGTCTTACTAGCGTAGTAGATCACGTGGAATTTCTTGTCCACTCTTTGTCCCTAAACTACTCCTACTGTGTAGTCTGATGCATTGCACATTATTTTGAATGGTAGGGACCAATCTGGCGCTCTGGCGATAGGGGCCTGAGTCAGTGCTTCCTTTAGAGTAAGAAAAGCTTCGAGGCAGTCTTTGTCAAAGTTGAATTCCTTATCTTCACACAGCAACTTAGTCAGCGGTCTGGCTATTTTTGAGAAATCCTTGATGAATCTTCTGTAGAAACCGGCGTGTCCATGAAAACTTCGTATCTCAGTCACTGACCGGGGGGGGGGGGTTGGAGATTCATCATTACCTTGATTTTCGCTTTGTTCACCTCTATGCCTTTTTGTGACACCTTATGTCCTAGGACTATTCCGATTTGCACCATGAAATGACACTTTTTCTAGTTCAGAACTAAGTTGGACTCTTTGCTTATGCTCAGTACTCTGCCAAGGTTTCCCAAACATGCTGTGAAACTTGATCCGTGAACGGAGAAATCGTCCATGAACACTTCCATTACATCATCTATCATGTCTGAAAAGATACTCATCATAGCTCTCTAGAAGGTGATGGGTGAATTGCACAATCCGAATGGCATTCTTTTGTAGGCATAAGTTCTATAAGGACATGTGAATGTAGTCTTTTCTTGATCCAATGGGTGAATAGGTACCTGAAAGAAACCTGAGTATCCATCCAAGAAACAAAAGTGACTGTGATTCGCTAATCTCTCAAGCATTTGGTCTATGAAGGGTAATGGGACCTTCCTTGTGTTAGTGTTTAGCTTATGGTAGTCGATGCACACTTTGTGCCCTGTAACTGTTCTTGACGGGATTAACTCATTTTTCTCATTTTTTATCATCGTTACTCCTCCTTTCTTAGGTACAACGTGGACTGGAGATACCCAGGGCGAGTAAAAAGTTGGATAGATTATTCAAGCCTTTAGTAGCTTAAATATTTCTTTTTTCACTACTTCTTTCAAGTTCGGGTTAAGACGCCTTTGTGGTTCCACTGAGGTCTTGGATTCATCTTCAAGGTATATTTTGTGCGTGCACAGTTCTAGGGATAGGCCAGTGATGTCGTCAAGAGAGTACCCTAGTGCCCTCCGAAACTTTCTCAGCATGTCCAGGAGTTGTTTAGTTTCCTCTTCACTAAGCTCGAAGTTTATTATCACCGGGTATGTTGAATTGGTTCCTAGATAAGCGTACCTCAGTCCTTGAGGAAGCTGTTTTAGTCTACTCTTGGCGCCCTAAGTTCGCTCCAGTCTCCGCTGTAACTACTCTTTTCTACCATTAGACGTTCATCAAGTCCTAGACTCAAATCCGTACTAAGTGGGTCCGACTCTTTATTCAAAGATTCCGATTCATTTCCTTCTTTTTCAGCTTCGTCAAGGAAGCCTTTGTACTCTAATGCTTCCTTCGTGATGAGATTCTGATTCCCGTCTTCAAGAGTAAGATTTGCTGCCAGTGGATCTCTAAGACAAATCTCTTCATGGTGGTTTTTGCTCGGTTCCTTGAGATCATCAATCAGACATATACGCTCTTCCATTAATGGTGTTTTCAGTAGTCTTGTGACATCGAAAGTTAATATCTCATCCTAAAGGTGAAGTTTGATGGTCCTTTTCCTAACGTCTATCAAGGCTCTAGCCGTAGCCAAGAATGGTCTTCCGAGGATAATCGGGTCTTTGGGTTTTGTTTCTAATTTCAGAATGACAAAATCAGTGGGAATCAGACATTGTCCCACTTTCACAGGTAAATCCTCTATTATCCCAATTGGAAACCGAATCGATCTGTCGGCTAGGACTAGTGATATCTTGCATGGATTGAATTCTGTTATCCCTAGTTTAATGCTTACGGATAGAGGCATAAGATTGACGCTTGCTCCCAAATCACATAGGCATTTCTCGAAAATGGCGGGTTCTTTTGAGCAAGGCAATGTGAAAGATCCAGGGTCGTTTCTCTTTCTTGGCGAAGGATTTCCCAAGATCGCGCTGCACTCGTGGTTTATAGTGCATATTGTGTCGTACAAAGACCTCTTCTTGCTCAGAATGTCTTTCCATAACTTCAGCTTTATTGGACAGTCTAGGACGTATTTTGCTAAAGGTAAAGTTATGTGGATCATGTCTAGTTGCTTCCGAAACTTCTGAAATTCTCGGTTCAGAGTCTCTTTCTTGATTCACCCAGGAAAATGTAGCTTGAGGATATCATCTTTTTCTATTTCAGTCGTTCTCGGTATTGGAACTAAGGGATTCGTTTTTCATTTTTTTCTCGACTGGATTCCTTGGCTACAAACCTCTGGGTTTTTAGATACTCCACTTCCCTTTGTTACTTCTCCGTCTTGGGCTTGTGTCGTGTCTTGGTGGAAGGGTTTTTCCAGACACTCTTTCCGTGGTTGAAGTGCTTTTCTGTTCTTGAGTTCTATTGCTTGAACCAGCTCTTTATTTATTCTTTCTTCTGACAAACTTGGGAACTTACCGATCTTTGAACAAAGATCGTCCATCAGAATGGAGAGATTGGCCATTGAGCTGTTAAGTTTGGACGTGGCGAGCTTCACGGGGTCCCTTTTGGTTATTTTAGTCGGGATCTCTGAAATTTTCCTCGGACTTTTTCCTGGTTTTCCCGTCTTCTCACTTTGGTTGTGAATGAACCCATATTCGCTTCCTTCAGCATTCTTAGTTGAGTTTGTTCACTCGACGTAACCGAGCTCTTCTCTTTCTAGGTCGAGGCTCTTTTGTCCCGTTGACTCACTTGTCGAATTCTAGACTCCTCTTATCTTCCTCATGAGCTCTCGGAACATGCTCTTCAAATCCTTAACATGTTCCTCTAATGTCTCAAACCGGGCTTCAGATAATCTGCTCTCTCTCTGATTTCGATTACAGGCTCCTCTGAAGTCTCTTTCCGAGTTAGACAAGTCTTCAATTAATCTTTCGCCCTTGGCAATCGACATCTTTGCGAAACTTCCCCCGCTTGCCAAGTTAAGCGCCACCCACCACTCGTTTGCTAGACCATTGTGAAAGTATCCCAATAGAGCTTCCTTCGCAAAACCGTGGTGAGGGCATTGATGCGTATACTCGTGAAAACGGTCTCAAGCCTCATATAACTCTTCTATAGCTCTTTATACTTTAATTTAGATAAAGATAGTTTCTAAAAGCTTTTTAGGAATATTTGAAATACAAGATTTAAAAGTTATGTCCCAAGGTATAGCATTGGAGGGAGGTAAGGTTAATAAATCTTATGAATGATGGTGAGATTCTAATCTAAGTGTTTGGGGGTAACATCCCTTACATGGGCATTGTGTGATTTCTACGATTCTAGATATTAGTTAACTAGTTTTTTCCAACGGATAACTAATCCTCTATCCTCTCTTTCCCACCATTTTAAGCCTATTGGAAGGATTCCACCGAGGTTCAAGACATAGATCTTCGAGTTAATCACAATCATAAACTCCTCCTATCCTCTAGTATATGATCTAGACTAGATAGAAGGTGTTCAAGCTTTAAGTTTAGAATCCCACACAATTCATTGAAGTTCCTATCTTTGGGTCAACTTCAAGAGGAATTTTGTATTGAATTGCCTAGTAGGTAGATTTAAGGGGAATATGGTGTTTCTATTCTTAGATCAACACCTCCTTCCTTCTCAAGTCAAAAATTGGTGCTTTAATTCCAAAGTTCCTAGATTTCCAAGGTTGAGTTAGCTAGTCCCATCCTTGGTAGCATGCTTCAATCAATACAATAGGTTTTAACCTCATCATCCATGATATCCTAATCTAGCCTAGTTGATTTTCCCTCTTTACTAGACCTTGGGTCATAAGGTGGATTACTCACACATGATTTGTGTGTAAACCATGATGATAGATCAAATTGATTTTAACTTTCTTAATAAAATAATAGAGATTTAAAATGAAAATAACTTCTTAGCATAAAATAAAAGGTTTATAACAAAGTACTTAAACTAATTAAAAAGAAAATAAAGTAGTAGCAAGTTGTTGTGCACATAACCCCAAAGGGTCCTTATATAGAACTAATAAGTTGGTCTAGGGTAAAATGGTAATTTGTGCGCTGGTCCTTCCATATCAACCGATATTGGTGGTCGATACGGAACAAAGTCGGTCTAATTGATTCATCAATTCTAGGCTTCCTATATCGATCAATATTGTATCGATACCTCTGGCTGTTCTTCACTTCATCCGCTTCTTCCTCCTTCATTTGAGCTTTTAATCCAGTCTAAGAGTCCTCCTTCGCTCCCTTATTTCCATTAAGCACCTGTAAACAACCAAAAAGGAACCAAACCCAAATGCAAATGCAATATGTGGTCCTAGAAACTAAATGATGCAAAATGCGCTAGAATGATGCACAAATATACCTAAATGGGTGTTAAGTAGTGCTAAATGAGTAATAAATAAAGGGTCTAGAATGCTAAAATGCAAGTCAAATACCATTAAAGTAGAGAGTCAATACTGATCATATCATATTAAATGCTATAAAGATCTATAAATCCATTGAAAACCCTAGATCCAACAAGTAAACTACTCACACATAGCAAGCAAACCATAATTAACATTAATATCAATAGCTTGCATAAAAGTAGAGAGTAGAGTTTAAGAAATAGAACAAGTCGTGGCTATCTTTCTATAAAATCCTCAGTGGATAGAACTTAAAAGGACCTTATGAACAAAATAACTTCTTGAGGCAAGGAGGAGAGTTGTGGGTGACTTTTTTCTTTGAGATCTTCAAAGGATGATTGCTTCTCGAAAGCTTGACTTAATCTTTGAGTTGAGGAGAGTATATATAACTCAGTAGTCGTGCATGGGGTCGACAATGAATCCTTAAAAAATTAGGGTTTGGAGAAAAGCCCATAAAACAATTTCCTTTCTTCTGACTGACCTATACGAGTCGGCCGACTGAAGCTCCAATCGGTCGACTTCAGTTCTTTTTGATAATTTTTCCATTTTTTCTCCAAATCATTTAAGTCTTCCCAAAATACTTCATCTCATGAATTCTCCTGTTTATCCTAGTTAAAACACAGAAAAAGGCTTCAAAACCATATATAATATGCATGTGAAAACCGGTAAAAATATTGATACATCAGATACCCAGTGATAAGTCTTAGATTGATTAACAATACGAGAGTTGAGTTAGTTAATTTGAACATAGTTTAGAGTAGTAAGTGATATGTGAAGTTATTCACCCAAACTTGACTGTAAGTGCACAGTGTACAAATATAGTATTTAGGTTATTGATCCCACAGAGAGTTAGGGTTGATATATGATTTAAGAAATCTCAAGTAATGAAAATCCATGAAAACCAAAGAGTTCGAAAACGTCGGTATGTGTTTGATTATGAGGAATATTCGATTAGGGGAATATCGACTGACAACGACGAATTGTGAATTAAGCACTCAATCAGGTTTTATCTTTTGATTCTAGAACTCTAGACAATATGATTCTAGAACTCTTAGTCACATCAGATGCAATGAATAGTATCCTTCTTCGTAATATGTGTGATCATTGTAAGCCCCAAGTTTCAATTTTTAGTGGTTGAATAACATAAATGGAGACCGAGTAGTTGCAACTTTGTTCTGTACGTTAAAAGTAAATGCCCTGGTTATTCTCCAGTCAACACTTTGGTACCAAATTGACTCGATCCGTATTGAGGAGTAATTAGTATATCTATCCTATTCGCTGTGTTTATTACTAAATTTGAGCTTGATTACGTAAATTCTGTATCATATGTATTTTATGCATGAAAAGTTTTGATAAAATGTTTACAAGTATTAGGGAATCAATACTATTAAAAGAGAATGCGTTTCTGACGTATCACCACGCTCTCCTCTTCCTTTAGCCTTCATCCAATCGATATATCCCACGTTCGTAACATCCAAATTTTCCACGACACATTTGAAGTTAATGAGAAACGACGGTTTGGGTTTCGGAGTTCTCGAATGGCAAACTTTTCTTCGTGCTAGGGCTTCCGCATTTGAGTTGTATTATCGCGATTGAAGACTGTCTATTGCTCTGAAATTTAAGGAATGATCATGTTATTTGTGAATTTAGGTTTTAGCGTCCGTTATTGAGATTTGGATTCAAAGGAGTATGGCTTTTGATCGCTGGTGATTTGGGAAATTTAACGTTTTGGAAAATTCAGCAACGTTTCTAGGTTTATTCGACATGGTCCCGAGATGTCCAGTCTTTTCCTGATTTAAGTACTCTTCTTATCTAGTTCATGGTCCATAAACTTTTTTCTTTGTGAAAGCTGAGAGTCGTTTCATCTTCTGTAAGCAATGTAAGTTTTGTTCAATCTATAGGATCGAGAAGAAGAGCGTTTTGGAATTTAGAAAACCTTATTTCTTCTCTAGCGATCTTCTTTGTTGCAGCAACTATTGAAGAAGCAATACGCAAGCAATGAAGGATTACTGTAACACCCCGTCCCGGTAATCTCGACCGGTCGGGTTTTGAAAGCGTGGTTTTAAAGATCTGATCGATATAAATCCGGACATACGATGTTTAAGTAAAATATTGGGCCGTGAGGCCAAAACAGCCTGCATCCATAAGACGGAGGCGTGAGTAATTGAATTACTCGTGAGATTGGTTCTACCTATAACAAGCATCTAAACAGCAAATAATCAATCAGTCCAGTTACACATGCCAATCAATCTATCCTAGCCACCTAGTCCGTTCAGTTCGTTCCGTTCATTCAGTTCGTTCAGTTTTAACATTATAACCTAACCGTTCCAGTTCATTCATATCACTTGACCTTTCCCATAACCTTTCCATACATTCCTTTCTAACAATCACACCCCCACCTAGTTGGGCTCGGCCGAAGCCGCACCTGCGACCGAAATCCAGGCTCCGCATGCGTCATATCCTTACACTTATAAACCCGTCGATCTATCAGCTACATTACAATCATGAACCCGTCGATCCATAAGCCACTCTTGTCCATTCTCGATCGTAAGCATCAAGACTCGGTCTAGTTACTTCCGGAGAGTCCTGAGCCGGCAGCTTACCGGTCACGCGGGTTCCAAGGCCACACGCACCATTGACTTGTCGGGATAATCCGTCCGCTCCTAAGTCGGTCACTAAGCCCTCATCGGTAAACCGACGCGATCCTCGACGATCCTTGGTCCGTTCCGAAGTCTTTGAATCCCGATCAAGCTTACCGGTCCCGCTACGATGTGATCCGTATCCGAGTCCTCGACATATCCCGGAGGATATCTTACCGATCCCAAGGGACGCATCACACCGAGGAGCCATCGACATTAATCGAGATCCGCCGAGTCCGTTCCGTTCTGCAGAACTACCAGGCCGAAGCCTATTTCTGTAACCATATCCGATCCTTAGACCGATCACCCCCTAACCATCCTTAGACAAGCTTACCGGTCCCACTACGATGTGATCCGTTTCCGAGTCCTCGACATATCCCGGAGGATAGCTTACCGATCCCGAGGGACGTATCACATCGAGGGGCCATCGACATTATCTAAGTCCGGGCAGCAAGTGATCTCGGCCCGCGGATCTCATCCGGCCGTAGCCGTCTGTTTTCCTTTCACATTCACAATCAACCCATCACAGTCGATCCCGTTCCCTCTTAACTACCTGCCCGTCTACCCGTTATTACTTCTTTAGATCGTTCGCGTTTCTTATTATTCTTAGACATTCACTTCCTATTCGATTACTCGCTTTAAGTGTCTTACTCGCGAGTCCGGTCCGGGTTAAGAACCCTAGCCGTCGCCCTATTCATCT
This sequence comes from Euclidium syriacum, assembly GCA_900116095.1. Lineage (NCBI taxonomy): Eukaryota > Viridiplantae > Streptophyta > Magnoliopsida > Brassicales > Brassicaceae > Euclidium > Euclidium syriacum. Next base: position 1,468,728 of record FPAK01000013.1, read on the forward strand.
AGTTCAAGAGTTCCTTTACTTCCCTTAGTTACTTCATTCATTATGCGGGTCCAGCCTAAGGTTAAGAACCCTGGCCATCACTCCTATTAGTCTAGTTAAGTGTCTTTTACTTCCCGTTAACCCTTAAGACGGATCGCATCTAGAATCGGAAAACCCTAGCCGTGCCGTCCGTCCCAATCCTATCCGATCCCATCAAGCAACCGGATCACAACTAGGGTTTGGTATCCCCTAGTCGTGCCACCCTATCTAATCATGTAACAATCATGCAGATCACGGCTAGAGTTTGTAAACCCTAGCCATGCTGCCTCTTACTCTAGGAAGTCAACCAAAACAAACAATCCTGCAGAACAAAACATACGGATCCACGTTAGGATTTTAGGAAACCCTGAACGTGCCGCTTCCCATACAATCATTATCATCACACATGCATTGATCTCTTTCAACCCTAAACATAGATCCGATCCTACTGTTGCACTAGGGTAGATCCAAGCTGGGATAGATCCGCACTCACCTTTGGGTTTGATCGTAGTGGAGAACACTCTATCCACTCACACGAGTTGTCCATCGCCTCTTCTACTCTCGTGCATCTCGTCGTCCTTCTCTTCATGCCTCCGAGCCCAGCTCCCTCCTCTCTCCCTCTTCCTCTTCCTCTTCCCCTCCCTCTTCCTCTTCCTCTTCCTCTTCCTCCCATCTCTCCCGCAGTTTCTTCTTCTTTCCCTCCTTTCTTTCTCCTCTCTCTTAGGGTTGTGTGATTCTCTCCTTTCTGGGGAACTAGGGTTGGCGGCCCCTATATATAAGGAGAGCCACTCCTTTATTCTTTCCTTATTCCCTTATTTCCTTTTATTATTCTTAATTATCCTTTCCTTAATTTCCCTCTCATGATTATCTACTTTCCTTTCTATTTAATTATTCCTTGTAATTATCCCTTATTCCTAATCACTTAATTATTTCTTTTTTTCAGGAAAAAGAAAATAATCCCAATATCCTAGCCGCCCATTTTCCTTCTGTCCTGGCCTTAGCTCTGGCTCCCCGGTCCGTCTCGATCGGGCTGTCCATCCTCCTTGGCCCGACACCCCCTTTCCATTCGCACTCTCAATCCTCCTTGGCCCGACACCCCATTTCCATTCGCACTCTCACTCCGCTGGACCGCTCCTCATGCCTCTATCTCCCCATTCCGACCCGTTCCGCGAATCCTCCCACAATCCTAGTGTACTCCTTACAAACATTTCCATCTTACTAGAAAAATGGAAGCGGGATGTTACAATTCTCCCCCACTTAAACGGAACTCGTCCTCGAGTTCCTGGCCGTCCCATGACTCCTTGCTTCCTTAGTTACTAGAGTGTCACCACCTTGCTTGTCTTCCCAGCTCTCCCTCCCCCACTTCGCTTACTTCAGGGGTCTTGCCCTTCATTGGTTAGCGTGCTGGCTTCCTATCCCTTGCTTCATGGTTCGTAGGGCTCTCGATCCTCCAGCTTCCTTTCCCCCTCTACGTTGCTGCTACCCCGTCTCCTTTGGTCCTAACTAGGCCAGTATAGGTGGGGCGTCTACACATAATCGTTTGCTCATTTCTTTTTCATAGAAAATTGATAAAAAGGAAACTTGCTTATTACTCTGATGGAAATGATGTTTTGGGTCTACATCTTTTTATGAAAGGGAAATAACTAAGTGCTAACTGCAGTTTCCTATCCTAATCCGTCATCACGGATGGGACTCCCAAACCACCTCCTCTGGGTCGGACTCCGGGAGGCTGGCGTTGTCCTCTTCGTCCTCGACGCTAATCCATCTTGGCATTGAAGTTTTGGCGCGCTTGATCCCCGTCTGTGCCATCCCTGCGTTTCTTCCTCCATCGCCGTGCGGGTTGCTAGCTCTGGACTCACATCCTTGTTTGGCGTAGGGATTTTCCCATTCTTTGCTCCCGAGTCGTTGTGCCGAGAAAGGCCCGCATCCCTTGGGTCAATCCCTGACCACCTTCATCTTCTGGCGCGGTGTCATGGTCGGAGGTATGGTCTGTGCCGCTCGTCTCCCATCTGCTGTGAATGGACCCCCAGGTTCCACTACCTCTTCTTCCTTTCCCCAGTACTCTCCAATGATGTGCACTATGAAATTCGTGTAGCCAATCTCGTCTGTGGTGTCTGTTAGTACCAGTTCCTCCCACCATGGCGGGGCTTCATCGGTGAGAAAAAACACCACTAACTCCTTCCAGTATCCTACTGGAATGTGCAGCACCTGCATATTCTCATCCAGATATGCCAACCATGCATCTACATCGTGAGTCGATTGCTTCAGATACCCCCGTGTTGGTGGTGCACGGCCCCCGAACAACCACGTCCTGAGTCCCACCAAAGCGTGTCGGTACGCTTTGAACTGGGCTCCCAAACTTACAGGTGAGTATTTCTCCAGGTTAGGGGTTGGGGCCTCAGCGGTATTTCTCCGTGATTTTCGTCACAATTCACAAAAACTTATAAACTTCAAACTCGATTTTCTATTTCATTTCACAACCGATTTTCACGATTCAAAGCTTGTCAAATTCGATTTTATGTGCTCTATCACCCTATGTACTTATTTTTCCCAATCTGCAATGTATTAATCAGTTTTCGTGCAATTTTTTTTGAAATTTTGGAATAATTATCTCAAATTTAGAATACTTAAATGTTTAGGAATTAGAGCATAATTTTGGAAGAATTGTTGTAGAACAATAAAATTTCTTTGTTTATATTGGAATGTGATTGAATTATGGATAAATTTTTAGTTGTACTGATGAAACATGCGAAGAATGCGAGACGCGAATAGGCAGAAAATTTTCGCCTTGCTTGAGTCGGTCGTCCCGTCTTTATGGTCGGTCGACTTTGGAAAAACCCAGAAAATAACGGTTTTAATTATTTCAATTTTTTATGTTTATTTTGCAGATATCAAGTAGTTGAAGCGATTCAGAGCACAGGGCTTACGCCAAGATGTGGGACAAGAATGAGATGGATTCTTTGTCCAACCCATTTGAAGGAAGAGAAGGTGCTAAAGTTGTCAAGGACCGCGAGTGCAAGAAGAGGAGTAACCGCTTTTGAGATGAATATGATACGGTTTTCTACAATCGATATATGGAAGTTGCTATTCAGCCCCTACGACTATTAGACATGAAGACGATGAGAAGCCTTGGTCTGAAGTAGCGAATTGAGATTTTCATGAGCAACATTGGGATGGGAAACATTGGTTTTTGCTATTACTACACTTATCCAGACGCGGTGAGATATTTCTTGGTCTCTTGTTACTTGGTTTATCCGCGTGGTTGATATTGATATTGGGTTCAACTTCTAATTATTTATAATTGGAGGGGTTCGTTTTTTGGAGTAAGTTAAGTAAATAAGAAAGACAAAACATTCCTTGGAAAAGAAGTATTATTATTAATATCGATTACAAGGGTGTTAACTCGGAATGCCGAGTTAACTTTATCAAAGAGAAGTATTAAACCTAAGTCTGCTAGTAATTCTTCTTCCCGATTCTGAATATTGATCTTAGTGAAGGGGGTATGTATTTATATGCCTCTCTAGTTGGTTATCTATTCCCATAGGATAATCTCGGAAAAATAGAAATTTTCCATTTTTTCCGAAATCAGAGAATTTGTGAGAAGATTTGATCTTATTCTGTCCGACCTTAGACTTCGGCTTTGGACGAAGTACTTTATATCCCCGCTTCGGACACTAAAATCCGACCATTCTTTACCGAGGTATCCCCCAGTCATTTGGGCCAAGGGTTCTAATCCTATTGAAGGGACTTTTAACATAATTATAATTTGTAATTAGTGAAAGATCGGTAGTGACCGAAACTTAATTATTGTCAAGCTATTGATCCAGGGCAGTCGGTTTATGTTTGTTCGTAGAAACTACTGCGAGAGATTGATCCAAAGTTTTAACTTGACTTTGAGTTCCTTGGCGAAGCATGTTTTCCGTGACAAAGCATCTCTGTGCCATCTTTTGATCACCTCGAATCGTAAAGTATCCTTTTGGGATCGAAAATTTTTAAAAAGATTTAAAAATACTATGCTGAATCGATCGAACAGAATCCTCACAATTCACAAGTCCGCCCATTATCATATTGATCCTTCTTCTTTGAGTTAGTGGAGGTGGGGACAAGATCTCTCATTCTTCCGTTTCTTCGTTTTTTTCTGGAGGAAACTGCTTCTCCTCTGTCCCCCTAGCTTTATGTTTTCCTTCTTCTCGGTGTTGCTCATATCGGATAGCCATGAAGTGATTTTTTTCAGGTTTCTGCAATTCTCGGTTTTATGGCCCGATCTTTTATGATATTTGCACCAGGGAAGAGTTGGAGTGTCAAATTCTCGGGTATATGTGTACTTCTTTTTATGTGGATTAGTCACGAAAAAGATATTTTTGACTTCGGCTTATCTTTCAGAGATTGATCCCTTTCGTTCCGTCGTCCTTCGCCTTTTTACTCAGGTTTTGTCTCTTTAGTCACTTTTTCGGATCCATGTGCTTTTGCGAGCTCGACACGATTTTCTTAAATCCTAATATGGATGTTTTCCCGGTGAAAAGCGTCATTCTTCGACTGGGGACGATGGGCTGATAACTCATCTCAAAACCTCGACTGATACCAAGTTGTTGCGCTAAGTGCTCCAATTGCACGGTCATCGTTTATTCTTAAACGTGAGTAAATTGCTTTGAATCTTTTTATAATATCTCAGAGCGGTTCTCTCGGTCCTTGTTTTACTGCGTAGAGATCCGAGGCGGTGGCTTGTTGCTATAAGTGCAACAATATTGTTTATAGTAAGCTTCCCTGTTGATGGTGGGGTTCTACCCCCTTATCGATAGTTTTGTAATAATTGGAGTTCTGTCCCTGCCGAGCTCTTCCCTAATAACTTATTAGGTTATAAGTCCCGACAATAGTAATATTAACCCTCGGCCCAGATGACCGAGGGATACCTCGGTAAAGAATGATCGAATTTAGTGTCCGAAGCGGGGGTATAAGCAACATTGTCCTAGGCCGAAGTCTAAAGATCGGACAATATAATATAAGATCAAATCTTATCACAGATTCCCTAGTCTTGGAAAAATGAAAATATTCCATTTTTCCGAGATTAGCCAATGGGCTTAACAAGACTGACTATTAAGGATATATAAATACATACCCCCCCCTCACTAATAATATTCATTCAAAATCGGGGAGAAGAAGAACTAGATCGCCTAGGTTTACTTCTCTTTGATAAAGTCAGCTCGGGATCCCGAGTTGACATCTTTGTAACTCAGATTATTAATAATACATCATTTTTCCGAGGTTTCCTCTTGTTTTCTTACTTTACACTTTTCCAAAAGCGAACTCCTCTAATTATAAATAATTAGAAGTTGAACCCAGTATCAACATTTGGCGCGCCAGGTAGGGGGGATTTCTGACTTTTGGTAAGTAAAACGGAAACCTCGGAAAATAGGAGAATGAACACAGAAACACAGTCTGCAGACGAACGTCGAGATGGCAAAGTCGCCGAAGTAAGTGATGAAGAAGTTACGATCCGAGATACTAATCATCCAGCCAGGGAATCTGCTAGAACCCTATTTGAGAACCGCAATCCCATAGTCCGTGAACTGCGTTACCCTCAGGCTACGCCCAGCCAACTCGGCGAGCAACCAATTAAGAACCTAGGACGTCCACTATGCGCCGAAGTTTGAGAAGTGGGGATGATGTAACTCAGTTCCCGAGCACCGACCAATCAATCACAATATTGAAAAGAGAACTAGAGGAGATGCGATCGCTAGTCCACAAAGCAACGAGCATCGCCCCGGAAGTCGATCAATTACTGGCTGAAACGGAGAGAAGCCCGTTCACTCATAACATCACACGAGCACGAGTCCCACTCAACGACAAGCTAAGACTCCCAACCTACGATGGGACCGGAGATCCCGCAGTCTACATGAGAGCCTTTTTAGTCAAAGTCGGCCGAGCCGAGTTCCAACGAGGCGAAGAAGACCAGGGAAGATGTCAACTCTTTTTAGAAAGCTTGAGAGGAGATGTCCAAGTCTGGTTTACTAGTTTGCCCCCCGATTCAATCAATTGTTTTGCAGAACTTCGTGAAGCTTTCTTCAAGCAGTATATGCTTCATCTCGAACAACAAGCCACGACATCGGACCTCTATGCAGTAAAACAAGGACAAAAAGAGCCACTCCGAGACTTCATCAAAAGATTTAAAGCAATTTACTCGCGGTTAAGGATTGACGACGACCTAGCAATCGGAGCACTTAGTGCTGCGACTTGGTACCAATCGAGGTTTTGGGACGAACTCTCTGCTCATCGACCCCAATCTATGAACGATACTTTTCATCGAGCAAATACTCACATAAGGATCGAGGAGAATCGTGCCGAACTAGTCAAAGTACATGGATCCACAAAGATAAACAAAGAGGCGAAACCAGAGGAGTAAGCAGAAGGGCGACGAGTAGAGAGGGACCAACCTCGGAAGGACAAATCAAAGTCGGAAATAACCTTTCCGGTGACAAACTCGCCCAAGGATGTATCTCAGAAGGATAAGTCGAAGTATACATACACCCTAGATCCCGAACACCCGACTACCCCCTGGTGTGAGTATCATAAAAGACCGGGACACAAAACCGAACATTGCCGAAACTTAAAGAATCATCTAATGGCCATCCAAACAAGACCGAGAAAAGGAGAAGCATAAAACACGCGAAGATGAAGAAACCCCGCCTTCCGGCAAAGATACGGAAGAAGGAGAAGTTCCGCCTTCACCACCCCTGAACCAGAGGAAAATGATTAATATGATAATGAGAGGGCTCGCAAATTGTGAAGATTCCGTCCGATCAATTCAACAAAGTATCTTTAGACTATCCGCGGATCAAGTTCCGCGATGCGCCACTCTGCAGAATGAATTGACATTCACCACCGAAGATCTGAAAGGAATTGACGCTCCCCATAACGATCCACTCGTAATCAAACTCCAGATAGGTGACTGCGATGTTCAAAGGATACTCGTCGACACCGGAAGCTCGGTGGATGTCATATATTTAGATACACTGCAAAAGATGGAGGTTACGGATCAGAAGATTAAAGCCCGGATCAAACACCTAACCGCTTTCGGAGGAGATACAGTCTCAACTGTGGAAACCATCAAACTTCCAGTATCGGGCGGAGGGGTAACAAAAATCGTGAAGTTCGAAGTAGTGAAAAGAGCCACCAATTATAACGCGATCGTCGGAACCCCGTGGTTATACTCTATGGAAGCTGTTCCATCTACTTATCATCAATGCCTGAAATTCCCAACTCCAAAAGGATATTTCACGGTCCGAGGTGACCAAAAGATGGCTTGGAGATGCTTCGAAACAGAAAACAAATTCCGAAGAAGTTAAGAGGAACTCCCAAATCAATCTATCACATTAACCACAGTCAATAAGAAGAAACCAACATCTGCTGAAATCTTGGCAGAACTATTCGAAAGGGAGCAGTACCTAGGGAGAACAATCAAGAAAGGTCAGAAGGGAAGAACTTAGTTTTTCTCGGAAGGGTAAAAAAAAAAAAATAAATAAAAAAAAACCGCTGATTTCTCGGATCTTCCGAGATAGTCAACAGAAACCCACAATTCGGAACTACGTGTGGCTTGATCCTCTCCGAGGGTACGTAGGCAGCCTTTTAGAAGGTTCAGCTGCAACACCATGAACCCTGGTTTTAGTTTTGAAGTTTACAACTCAACTATGCCGAGGTTCATACAAAGTCGGAACCTTGATCACGTTCTCGACCAAAATAAAAATTGCCCGAAAGAATCTCGGAGCCCGATAAAGTAAGGCAGAGAAATTAAAGGGTACAAAATCAAACAAAACCTCTTACACATTCTTTACCGAATGTAAAAGTTCGACAATTAGTCTGATAAAGTACGACTTATTGAAAAACTTTAAAGTAAAAAAAAAAGGGAAAGCGCGCCTTATTCTTTTTGCTATTTCCGGGTTTTGAAATATTAATTTGAGAAACTTTAAGTAAACAGATCCAATCATACGAGAAACCAAGATTTCATTAAAACGTCCGAGATGTCACATTCGGATGAAGATTGAAAGATCAGTAATCCAATTATATGAGAAAAAAAAAACGAATTTTATTAATATCTAAATACATTTACAAAGAGAGTCGAATTGAAGTTTTAATACAAGGATTACTAATCTAAATATTAAAATCTTCATTTCGAAACTCCGAAATCACAATACTATTAGCAAGCTCGGCTAGTCGGTCGCGTTCCTTCTCGGCCTCAACAATATCCTCTTCTGGAATCGGAAGTCCCTTGTCAAGAAGAGAACGGAGATTCATAGCAACAGCCGCGGCTTGTCCGTATTCGTTAGCTTTGCTGAAGGCCTCATAGTAAGCTTTGAAATGCTCGTCAAGAAACCCGCGAAGGTAGTTTAACTTCTTTGGACAGATGTCGGCGGCTGCGCATTGTCCTTCCCGATAGCTTTCGGCACACTTGGATTCCAGGATAGTTTTATTAACATCCCTTTCCTTCGAGATATCAACTACATGACGTTTCACCTCAGCCAGTTCAGTGATTAACCGAGATTTCGCCTTGAAAACATTGGAAATTCTCGTTTCTTCCTCGTCAAAGTGTGCTTTCATTTTACCCAAGCGTTTATTCCTATTCGCGATTTCACTTTGCGCCTCGGATAAAGCTTTTTCGGCGTCAAGGGACCTCTTCTCCAAATCTTCGTTCTCGGCTTGAAGAGAATTGATCTTCAAATCGGATTGTGCAATCCTATTTTCGTACCGAAGAAACGCTTGACCGACGAAACCTACCATCTAAAGTGGACATAAAAAAAATGTGTTAGTAGAAGTTTCTGAAGAAAAAAAAAAGTCGTTTTGGATGTTACTTTGAAAAGTGAGCAAGAAAGGGCTTCTAGATTATCCGATTCACAGCAGACCTCGGGAACACGACTGTCAAAGCCGTTCGCCTTTCGTAAGAGCTCAGCGCTCATCTTCTTATCTTTGAAAAGCAGATCCGCACCGTTGAATTCGAATTTGAATGCATGGTGATCCTTCACGGGTAAGATGAGCTTGAAAAGCATATCCGCACCATCGAATTCGAATTCGAATTAGGAAGATCGAAGAGAATGTACAGGCCCAGGAGCAAGCTCTGAAAAATGAAGATGTAAGTTTATCACCCCACAGAAGTTCTCCTTCTGCTTTAAGTTTTTCGAATTCTTCGGAGAAGTGCGGCGGAAGCGATCGGAAGCAGCTCGATTTGACTGTAAAGGAAACAATGAAAGTTTAGCATTGGAATGAAAAAGGAAAGAGGAGACCTAACTTCTACCAATTATAATCTTCCAATCTCGGAAGATTGTGGCGTCAGATCTGTAAACCGAAGCTTCGTTGATTCGGACGTAGAAGTAACTTCGGAACCATAACTTCGCGCCAGTACGGAACCCCGTGAGGATTTTCTTTTTAGGTTTGATGTTGAGTTTGAAGGTCCCCTCTGGATTTCCATTACCAGAAAGATTTTTCAGTTCTTCTAGTTTCCAGGAGTTTAACCGAATGTTGCACCGAACTAAAAGTACCAGAAGCCCGGTAATGATTTTTACGGAGTTCGGTGTTAGTTGTGACATCGCCTTTTCTCGACGGGCACATTAACTTACCATTAACTGTGAGATCGGAAATCAAAGATTGGCTTCGGCAAATAAACTTTCGTAGAGACAGACGTATCCTGATGGTGGGGTCCAAGTGAAGGGAATGTCCTGGATATCATACTTGTAATAACTCTAATATAGTTGTGAAGTCAAAATAAAACTATCATGTGATACTGGGTAGTTATAATGCTTTGCTAGAAGCCGCTTATAACTTGTGAGTTATGAACTCATTGCTAGTATTATATGATCCTATAGGGTCACACACCTAAGCAAACTGGATAAACAATATTGGGATTGATCATTAGTGCAATGATCTGATTAGTGCATATTCGATATGCCTAATTTGAAGTTTATGTGAGTGTGTCGATCGACACAGCCTCTGAACATAACCGGTTTTTTATTTATTGACTTAAATTAAACCGGTTCGATTCATCGGTTAACTAGGAATTCTTTTAGGTCGCCATATATAAGATAGAGGCACGACCTAGAGAGTCTGTACTGTTATTTTTACCGGTTTTCATGATGATATTTTACGCTGTTTTGGAGCCTTTTCTGCATTTTATATAGATTAAATGGAAGATTCCACATGCTGAGGTGTTTTGCAAGAATCTAGAAGATTTGGAGCTAAAAATGAAGAATTTTGATACGGAGCCCGAGTCGACCGACTGGAAGGAAGAGTCGACCGACTCAGAGGCCGCCTTAGTAAAAAGGAAATTTATATTTTGGGCCTTCTTTTCGAAACCCTAACTTCTAGAACTTCTTTGCCGACTCATGCATGACCTAGATGAGCTATATAATCGAATTTAACCAGAGAAGAAAGAGAGAGACGACTTCCATCAAGCTTTTGAAGCATTCAAGCATCTCTTTACCAAAAATCACCAAAAAGTTACTTAGATCTTGTTTTCAGCGAGCATCCTTGTGTGAAGGTTTTCTTGTACCCCTGTTCTCTTGGTTTTACAGAGAGAGAGAGCCACGTTTTGCTCTGATCTCTTTTGATATTACTTTCATATTGCAAACTCTTGATATTAGGTGCACGAATTGTTGCTGAATTCGTGACTACTCTCTGCTTTAATATTAATTCATACAATATTTTGACTTGATCACTTAGAATATTGAATTTTAGGGTTTGCTGCATCATACACCCATTTTACATTAAACGCGGAGCATTATTTTTAGCAGGTGATCTCGTCCTTGTACAAACGAGAGTTTGGCTTGGAAGATCATGAGCAATAAAATCCATTCCCAATGCATGTATTAGCTATATAGGTTGAAAAGCATCCTTTCTGATCTGTTGGTTGATTCATAGTGCAATACGCAAAGAGATTTGGTATTGTATACATTTTTCTTTTGTGTTTAAGAGTAGAGCAACATCTAATTTCGTGCATAGCCCATATTACCCGCGATTTACGTAAGTCTAGCGTTTTTAATCCATAAGTTACACAACTAGTTACCAGATAGATTGCATTCTAATAGAATCGAAACTCGACATAATCTCTGTGGGATCGATAACCTAATTTATACTACAATTGTACACTGTGCACTTGCAGTTAGTTTTGGGTGAATAACTTCGCACCATCATCTTTCCAAATCTTGTCAACTGCCGGGTCTTGTTTTGTTGTGTGATGGGCTTGCCAAAGCAAGGCATTCACAATTACACGAGTAAGGCAGATGGTAATCGCTACCACATGACTCGAAGATTGGTTTGCTTGAATGGGCTATCAAAATGGTTTTGGGCCCAGAGACAAAATATTGGGTTTGATACAGGATATCAATCCAAGACCAAGAGTCATATTGGATATTGTCAGCAAAGAGTTGCTCACCTAAATAACAAAAGTTTGGGCGATGAGGCAAAGCTCACTCAAATCTCAGTGAAATATGGATCTTGGATCATTATATTCAACTTGAGAAAAATTAATTTTGAATATAATGCGAGCTGTCTTAAATGTTAGGATTTCTCATTCCTTAAACATCAAAACTAATTAAACTCTCTCTTTTCTTGATTCAACTATGTCTAGCAACAACACAAACTCATTCACGTTGAGATCCGTCCTTGAGAAGGAAAAATTGAAAGGATCCAACTTCTTGGAATGGTATCGGAACCTAAGAATCGTTCTCAGAAATGAGAAGAAGGAATATGTTCTTGAGAAACCTCTTCCTGAAAAGCCGAGATCCAATGCTCCTATTGTTGATAAGAACAAGTGGGAAAAGCATTCGGATGATGTGACAAATGTGATTTGTCTGATGCTGGCCACGATGAACTCGGAACTGCAGAAACAGTTTGAGAATGCGGGGTCACCGATCGAGATAATCACAACCCTGAAATCTATGTTTCAGGAGCAAGCTCGCACTGAGAGATACCAGACGGTTAAATCTCTCATCGAGTGCATGCTGTCAAAGGACAGTCCAATGAGCCCCCACATCATCAAGATGATGGGTTATATCGATAACCTGGCTAAACTGGACTCTCCCCTTAGCCAAGAGTTGGCTACAGACATCATCCTGCAATCTATGCCGACTAGTTTCGATCAGTTTGTTCTAAACTATAATATGAACAACATGACGAAGTCTCTGACTGAGCTGTATGGCATGCTCAAGACGGCATAATCCAATATCAAGAAGGCTGCTCCTGATGTACTTATGGTACAAAAGGGTAAAGGGTTTAAGAAACCTCCTAAGGGCAAAGGAAAGAACAAGGCTGTCCAGGTTGAGAACCGAGACAAGCCTGAGTCGTCTTCTAAGCCCAAGCGTGGCCCAGTTGATACTGATACTTGTCTTTACTGCAAGAAGCCTGGGCATTGGAGGAGAAACTTCAAGGAATACCTGGAAGGTTTGAAGAACCTGATGAAGTCGTACGAGACGGCATCTAAAGGTATTTATGTTATAGAAGTAAATGTTACTTCATGAGGTTCTAATTCTTGGGTATTGGATACCGGCTGTGGTGCTCATATTTGTACTAATATGCAGGGTCTACGCAGCAGTAGAACGCTGAAGAAGAGACAAGTGGATCTGCGTGTTGGGAATGGAGCAAGAGTTGCTGCATTAGCTGTAGGAACTTATTATTTGTCTCTGCCATCAAGCATGATTTTAGAGTTGGAGAATTGCTACTATGTACCTGCAATAAGCAAAAATATCATTTCTATTTCTGTTTTAGACATGAATGGTTTTGAATTTTTGATTAAGAAAAAATGTTGCTCTTTTATTCGAGATAATATATTTTATGTTAGCGCCCCATTAGAGAATGGGCTTTATATTCTCAACCAATCAATGCCTGTTTATAACATAAATAACAAACGGTTTAAATCAAATGACTCAAAGCCGACTTTTCTCTGGCACTGTCATTTGGGCCACATCAATGAGAAAAATGATTCAAAAGCTCTATCGTGATGGGCTTTTAGACTCATTTGATTATGAATCTTTTGAGAAGTGTGAATCCTGCTTATTGGGCAAAATGCAAAGGCCCCTTTCAACAAGTTTACTGAAAGGGTCAGTGACTTGTTGGGCCTTATACATACAGATGTGTGTTGCCCAATGAGCATTAGTGCAAGAGTAAACTTTAGGTATTTTATCACATTTACTGATGATTTCAGTAGATATGGTTATGTCTATCTTATGAGACATAAGTCGGAATCCTTCGAAAGGTTCAAGGAGTTCTAGAATGAAGTACAGAACCAACTTGGAAAAAGTATCAAAGCTCTTCGATCTGATCGTGGAGGTGAGTACTTGAGCCAAGAGTTTGATGATCATATTAGAGATTGTGGAATCGTTTCACAACTCACTCCTCCTGGAACACCACAGTGGAACGGTGTGTCTGAGAAGAGGAATCGGACTTTATTGGATATGGTTCGATCGATGATGAGTCATGTGGATCTACCGTTATCCTTCTGGGGATACGCTCTTGAAATATCTGCGTTTACGCTGAACAGAGTTCCAATAAAATCAGTTGAAAAGACTCCATATGAGATGTGGACTGGAAAGGTTCCAAGTCTGTCTTTTCTCAAAATCTGGGGTTGCGAAGCTTATGTCAAGCGATTGATATCTGATAAGCTTGCACCCAAATCTGATAAGTGCTACTTCGTTGGTTACGCTAAGGAAACCAAGGCATACTACTTTTACAACCGATTCGTGGACAAGGTATTTGTTGCTCGGAACTGTGTCTTTCTTGAGAGAGAATTTCTTTCCAAGAAGAACAGTGGGAGTAAAGTACAACTCGAAGAAATTCGAGAACCACATGACGCTGTTCAACCTGATGAGGGAGAGCAGCCGTTGGATTCACAAGAAGTTGTGGAACCAACACCTGTGGTGCCTATAGTTCGCAGGCTCGGAAGGACTCGTAATGAAGTCGAGAGATACGGATTTCTCGTGACTAACTGTCATGATCTTCTGATCATTGATAGTGACGAACCTACGACTTTCGAAGAAGCAATGTTGGTCCTTGATTCCGAAAAATGGTTAAAGGCCAGTGAATCCGAGATGGAATCCATGTCATTTAGTGCAAATGGGTCTTCAAGATTAAGATTGACGTGGATGGTAATGTACAGGTGTACAAAGCTAGATTGGTGACAAAAGGTTTCAAACAAGTTCATGGTGTTAACTATGACGAAACCTATTCCCCAGTCGCTATGCTTAAGTCCATCCAGATTCTCCTAGATACTGCCGCTTATTATGATTATGAGATTTGGCAGATCGATGTGAAAACCGCCTTCCTAAATGGGATTCTGGAAGAGGATGTGTACATGACACAACCTGAGGGTTTCATTGATCCTAATAATCCTAGGAAAGTATGCAAGCTTCATCGATCCATTTATGGATTGAAGCAAGCATCTCGGGCTTGGAATCTTTGTTTTGATGAAGCTATCAAAAGGTTTGATTTCATCATGAACGAAGAAGAACCATGCGTTTACAAGAAGACTAGTGGGAGCGCAGTTGCATTTCTCGTATTGTATGTAGATGACATATTGCTTCTCAGAAATGACATTCCGTTGCTTCAGTCTGTTAAGACTTGGCTAGGAAGTTGTTTCTCGATGAAGGATATGGGAGAAGCCACGTACATTCTTGGAATAAGAATCTATAGAGATAGATCGAAGAGGCTCATTGGACTGTGTCAGGACACTTATATTGATAAGGTCTTACACAGGTTCAATATGCATGATTCCAAGAAGGGCTTGCTTCTGATGTCACATGGCATCACTCTCAGCAAGAAGCAGTGTCCTTCGACACCTGCTGAGCGATAGCGAATGAGTAGGATTCCCTATGCTTCTGCGATAGGATCCATCATGTATGCCATGTTATGTACACATCCGGATGTCGCTTGTGCTTTGAGCATGATGAGCCGATACCAATCCGATCCCGGAAAGATTCACTGGACTGCCGTCAAGACAATCCTGAAGTATTTGAGGAATACTAAGGATAAGATCTTGGTCTACGGATGAAGTGATGAGCTTGTAGTAAGTGGTTACACCGACGCCAGTTTCCAGACGGACAAAGAAGATTTTCAATCTCAATCTGGTTATGTCTTATGTCTGAATGGCGGTGCAGTCAGTTGGAAGAGTTCCAAGCAGAACACCGTGGTGGATTCCACAAATGAAGCTAAGTACATTGCTGTTTCAGAAGTGGCAAAGGAAGCTGTTTGGATTAGGAAGTTCATCACTGAACTTGGTGTGATTCCTAGCATTTCTGAGCCTTTGGCGTTGTTGTGTGATAACAATGGAGCCATAGCTCAGGCAAAGGAACCCATATCACACCAGAAGTCCAGACACATTGAGAGAAGATATCATCTGATACGAGATATCATTGAGAGAGGAGATGTGAAGATCAGCAGAGTTCCGACAGACGAGAATGTTGCTGATCCTCTGACTAAGCCACTCCCACGGCCAAGCATGAGAGTCATGCTGCTGCGATAGAAATTAGATTTCTTGAATAGTAATCTTAATTTGAGTGGGAGTTGTTTGTTTTGTTTTGATGTTCATGAAAACATACTTTTGTTATGTTTTATTTAATGAAATTGTTTTAGTATTATTTAATTGTGTAATTAATTGATTAAATAATAGTCCCAAAATAATTTAAGGCATTCTTATAGATCATCAAATAGGTGATTTGGTCATGGAACCAAAATAATTCGATTCATCGGTTAACTAGGGATTCTTCTAGGTCGCCATATATAAGATAGAGGCACGACCTAGAGAGTCTCCAACCTAGTTTTCACAGCCACCAGAGACTTCTAAATCCCAAGGAGAATTGTTCTCTGTGGCACTAGCATCCTGCTTCCAGTTTGTGTGCGTGTGGACTTGCTATAGAGGCGCAGCATCTGAGGCGCTCTTGTTCTTGATATCCTGATCATTCCGCTGCTAACAAACTCCAGGTATATCCGTGAACTGTATCAAAGATTCAATCAACATAGATCTAGAGCTATGAATTTGTGTGTAGGATTTTAGAAAAGTTTTAAATCCTTACACTAAATTCCTTCACCAAGGTCTCTGGTTGGACCTCGAAACCAAAATTTCGATCTCTGGGGGGTTCAAAGCTTTCCTTTTAAATGATCCGATCTCATATCTAGGAAAGAGGAAAGGTCCAACGTCTGGGATACATGGCCATGGACGAGTACTCCCAGAAATGGAAACCTCGAGGTCGTTTCTCTCGGACATTTCCTAAAAGGATATTATTCAGAGAAGAAAGATTGAAGGTTACCTCGGAGAGTTGAGAGTCGATTATGGAAAAAATTAATCGATAATGAGCGGATTTATAGAACGAACAAATAATGATGAACGCATTGTTTACAGTGATGAAGAAATTTGATTAGCCAACACCTGAGGTGAAAGGAGGCGCCTTTCTTCTCATTTATTTTCGTCTATTTTCAAAACGACACGTCGTTTGGGAGGTGAAAGGTTTTGCGAGAATGGAACAGTTTGCGCGAAAGGGGTTTTTGTTGTCTGATATTTTCCTGCCAAATTGAAGAACGAAGAATATTGCAGAACTAAGACTATTGAAGACGAAGATCGACTGATACCAAACTTCATTTATTGACAAGCTATTTAGAGTGGAAATTCGCCAACGCTACCCGAAGACATCATCGGAAGAACTGGGGGGACTTACTGTTGATGGTGGGGTTCTACCCCCTTATCGATAGTTTGGCAATAATTGGAGTTTGGTCCCTGCCGAGCTCTTCCCTGATAACTTATTAGGTTATAAGTCCCGACAATAGGAATATTAACCCTCGGCCCAGATGACCGAGGCATACCTCGATAAAGAATGATCGAATTTAGTGTCCGAAGTGGGGGTAAAAGCAACATCGTCCTAGGCCGAAATCTAAAGCTCATACTGTATAAGATCAAATCTTATCACAGATTCCCTAGTCTTGGGAATATGGAAATATTCCATTTTTCCGAGGTTAGCCAATGGCCTTAACAAGACCGACTATTAAGGATATATAAATACATACCCCCCCCCCTCACTAATAATATTCATTCAGAATCGGGGAGAAGAAGAACTAGGTCGCCTAGGTTTACTTCTCTTTGATAAAGTAGTGGAAGCGATTCTGAGCACGGGGCTTACGCCAAGATGTGGGACAAGAATGAGAAGGATTCTTTGTCCAACCAATTTGAAGGAAGAGAAGGTGCTAAAGTTTTCAAGGACCGTGAGTGCCAGAAGAGGAGTAACCGATTTTGAGATGAATATGATACGGTTTTCTACAATCGATCTGTGGAAGTTGTTATTCAGCCCATGCGACTATTAGATATGAAGACGATAAGAAGCCTTGGTCTGAAGCAGCGAATTGAGATTTTCATGAGCAACATTGGGATGGGAAACATTGGTTTTCGCTATTACTACACTTAACCAAATGCTGTGAGACAATTCTTGGTCTCTTGTTACTTGGTTTATCCGCGTGGTTGATATTGATATTGGGTTCAACTTCTAATTATTTATAATTGGAGGGGTTCGTTTTTTGGAGTAAGTTAAGTAAATAAGAATGACAAAAATTTCCCCGGAAAACAAGTAGTATTATTAATATCGATTACAAGGGTGTTAACTCGGAATGCCGAGTTAACTTTATCAAAGAGAAGCATTAAACCTAAGTCTGCTAGTAATTCTTCTCCCCGATTCTGAATAATGGCCTTAGTAAAGGGGGTATGTATTTATATGCCTCTCTAGTTGGTTATCTATGCCCATAGGCTAATCTCGGAAAAATAGAAATATTCCATCATTCTAAAATCAGAGAATTTGTGAGAAAATTTGATCTTATTCTGTCCGACCTTAGACTTTGGCTTTGGACGAAGTACTTTATACCCCCGCTTCGGACACTAAAATCCGACCATTCTTTACCGAGGTATCCCCCAGTCATTTGCGCCAAAGGTTCTAATCCTATTGAAGGGACTTTTAACATAATTATAATTTGTAATTAGTGAAAGATCGGTAGTGACCGAAACTTAATTATTGTCAAGCTATTGATCCAGGGCAGTCGGTTTATGTTTGTTCGTAGAAACTACTGCGAGAGCTTGATCCAAATTTTTAACTTGACTTTGAGTACCTCGGCGAAGCTTATTTTCCGTGACAAAGCATCTCCGTGCCATCTTTTGATCACCTCGAATCGTAAAGTATCCTTTTGGGGTCGGAAATTTTTAAAAAGATTTAAAAATACTATGCTGAATCGATCGGACAGAATCCTCACAATTCGCAAGTCGGCCCATTATCATATTGATCCTTCTTGACTGATACCAAGTTGCTGCGCTAAGGGCTCCAATTGCACGGTCATCGTTTATTCTTAAACGTGAGTAAATTGCTTTGAATCTTTTTATAATATCTCAGAGCGGTTCTCTCGGTCCTTGTTTTACTGCGTAGAGATCTGAGGCGGTGGCTTGTTGCTATAAGTGCAACAATATTGTTTATAGAAAGCTTCCCAGTTGATGGTGGGGTTCTACCCCCTTATCGATAGTTTGGCAATAATTGGAGTTCGGTCCCTGCCGAGCTCTTCCCTGATAACTTATTAGGTTATAAGTCCCGACAATAGGAATATTAACCCTCGGCCCAGATGACCGAGGGATACCTCGGTAAAGAATGATCGAATTCAGTGTCCGAAGCGGGGGTATAAGCAACATTGTCCTAGGCCGAAGTCTAAAGCTTGGACAATATAAGATCAAATCTTATCACAGATTCCCTAGTCTTGGAAAAATGGAAATATTCCATTTTTCCGAGATTAGCCAATGGGCTTAACAAGACCGACTATTAAGGATATATAAATACATACCCCCCCCCCCCCGCCCCTCACTAATAATATTCATTCAAAATCGGGGAGAAGAAGAACTAAATCGCCTAGGTTTACTTCTCTTTGATAAAGTCAGCTCGACATCCCGAGTTGACATCTTTGTAACTTATATTATTAATAATACATCATTTTTCCGAGGTTTCCTCTTGTTTTCTTACTTTACTCTTTTCCAAAAACGAACCCCTCTAATTATAAATAATTAGAAGTTGAACCCAGTATCAACATTCCCGGAGTTCAGCAAAACAGCTGATTGAATCAGGAGGTAAGCTGGTAAACCACGCCTGGGCATCCCCTCTTAGGCTCTCGAGGAGAACCTGACACATTCCTTCATCTTCTTCTCCTCTTTGGAACTCGGCCATGCCGACCTTTACTAAGAAGACCCTCCTGTAAACTGCTGGATCTCCGGCTCCGTCATAAGTCGGGAGTTTTAACTTATCATTGAGCGGTACTCGTGCAGATGTGATGTTGTAAGTGAAATGACTTCTTTTGGTTTCTGCTAACAGCTGGTCCACTTCTGGAGCTACGCTCGTCGCCTTGTGGACCAATGAACGCATCTCTTCTAATTCTATTTTTAAAATCACAATCGATTGGTCGGTACTTAAGGCTCGTACATTATTATCTTCAGATCTTGAACCTCGGCATACAGTTGAAGTCGGAGTTCTAGGTTCTCTATCTCTATTCCGACCATCTTCGGATGTTACTTGTCGAGAAGCAGTTTCTTTAGCGATTCGTAGCAGTAGGCTCTGGGTTATTCCAGGAGATTGATTATAGTTTTGAGCTCTCGAGGCTTGTAGTTCTTCCAATAGACTTGCGATTTGATCAATCAAAATTTGGTTAACTTGTTGTTAAAGAAGAACTTGCTATGTCAACCGATTCTCGCGTTGCTGAGGCGTTCATATCAATCCCCTTCCATATCCTGTTTCGGGGATTGATGTTCCTTCCTTGTTTTGAATTTGATTGACTGCCGACTGTTCTTGCCTATGGTTTGAGGACGACGTAGTTACAGGTTGCTTGCCTGATTGAGAGACGAGTCGAGGTATTGCTGATACACTCAGTCGTTCCTAAGAGTTATGAGTTTCTGCTGCTAGAGCTTCAATTGCTTGATTGATAGGGGTTACAAATTCTTCCCCGCAAAGTTGACTGGGTGTTGATCGTGGGTAATTCAATTCGCGAATTAAGGGGTCGTGGTTATCCATCAGTGCTCTTGCTGATTCCCTAGTCTGGCGAGGATTTTTCTGAGTTCCCGTATCTACTTCTTCGTCTCTTACCACAATGAGCTCTCCGTCTCTACGTTCCTCCGAAGGTTGCTGTGTGTCCGCCATCTCGGTTTTTCCGAGGTTTCTTTTACTTTTTACTCAAAAGTAGCCCTCCCTTCCTGGCGCGCCAAATGTTGATACTGGGTTCAACTTCCAATTATTTATAATTAGAGGGGTTTGTATTTTGGAGTAAGTTAAGTAAAAAAGAAAGAAAAAAAATTCCTCGGAAAAGAAGTATTATTATTGATATCGAATACAAGAGTGTTAGCTCGGAATGCCGAGTAAACTTTATCAAAGAGAAGTTTTAAACCTAGGTCTGCAAGTAATTCTTCTCCCCGATTCTGAATATCAATCTTAGTGAAGGGGGATATGTATTTGTATGCCTCTATAGTCGGTTATCTAAGTCTATGGGCTAATCTCGGAAAAATAGAATATGAAATCAGGGAATCTGTGATAAGATTTGATCTTATTCTGTCCGATCTTAGACATCGGCTTTGGACGAAGTAGTTTATACCCCCGCTTCGGACACTAAATCCAACCATTTTTTACCGAGGCATCCTTCGGTTATCTGGGCCGAGGGTTTTAATCCTATTGAAGGGACTTATAACATAATTCGTAATTAGGAAAATATCTATAGAGACCGAACCTTAATTATTGCCAAGCTATTGATCCGGGGTGATTTTCCCACCATCAACAGTTGAGAAGATGTCAAGCTATGGTAACTCCATTTCAAGATCAGTGGAGTTTGTTACACCATCACCATTCGAGAGATCTATACAGTTTTTTTTCTTACCAACGTAAAGGAACCAAATACTATGATATGAAGAACTTTCAAGAGCGCTAGGAATTTTGGAGTTTGATGGGATGTAAAGCCTATGACCCGACCTCGATGAAGCAAACTGATGTGTGAAGTAATTCACCTAAATATGGCTGCAAGTGCACAATGTACAGATGTAGTACTTAGGTTATCTATCCCACAGAGAGCTAGGACTGATCTATGATCTTAAGAAATCTCAGTTGTAAATCCTTTGAAAAGAAGAGTTGTAAATCGTCGTTTGTGTTCAATATTGGGAAGGTATTAGATCTTGGGGAATTTCAATTGATAACTATGAATTATGAATTAAGCACTCAATCAATCTTTATCTCTTAGTTCTAGAACTCTAGGCACTTGATTGTACTTTACCCTAAGGGTGTATTATGGCAAAGCCTTTGTTTAAGACCCTAAATCTCAAAGTCTCCTTTGGATTCTGGTTGAAATTAAGCTAGATCTGTTCACAAGGTGTCTGAACAAGTGATGGCTATGAAACAGTACACACCTTACTCACTACAGAACGATCTGTCAATCACTGATGCAGCTCTGCTATCAGATCACGGCTAAGATTTGATAAAGACGGTTCGTGATTCTGCTGTATTATTTAAAAGAAACTGTAGCAAATAACCTTGTGATAAAACTTGATTGATTAAACCTATTTTTGTAATTCATAAAAAAAAGAGTAACTACTCAGACATGGTAACGGTATCACAATTTGTTATTGGATTAATCAGTTACATACACCCTTAGGATAAATTATGGCAAAGCCTTTTTTTAAGACCCTAAATCTCAAAGTATCCTTTGGATTGTCGCTGGAGATAAACAAATAATAGAGATTCAGATAGATATGTTCACAAGGTGTCTGAACAAGCGATGGCTATGACACAGAACGCATCTTGCTCACTACATACCGATCCGTCGATGACTGATGCATCTCTTGAAGGAATTTGTACAAATTTAAATCATATTTAAATAATCTAATGACAAATTCTGAGCCCAAACTCATGTGTTCATATTTAGAATTGAATCTACTTTATAGATCTCAAGTATACCTGATGGATTGTGCATCAGAAGAGATAAAAAACACGAGATTGAATAGCGCCTCAGATGCTGCGCCTTTACTGGTATCCACACGCACACAAACTGGAAAGCCGGGATGCTAGTGCCAGGAGAGATCAAATCTCTGATGAAAGCACTCGGGATTCCTATGTTTCTGGTGGCTGTGGAATTAAGTTAAAGCTCTCAAAAGTCATGCATATCATATATACAGTGACTTGTGAAAACCTAATTAATCATTGGTTCAAAACCAATCATAAATTAAACCGAAAACCAAAATCACAATTCTGCTTCGGGCTGTGTGTCGATCGACACAACCTTTGTGTCGGTCGACACACTGTGCAGAAACATAATCATTCGATCATTACAATAATGATCAATCCCAATATACACTTATCCAGTTTGCTTAGGTGTGTGACCCTGTAGGATCATATAATACTAGTAATGAGTTCCAAACTCATAGATTACAAGTGGCTTCTAACAAAGCATTATAATCACCCAGTATTATATGATTGTCTTATCTCGACAACTTTACATTATAGTAAATACAAGTATGATTTCAGGACATTCCCAACAATCTCCCACTTGTACTGGAATCATCTATTCCTATAATCCCTTGTCACTATATCTCGATCTAGCATAAGGCAAGAACTCGTGTCATCCTTATTTAGCTAGACCATGTTTATCGAACTCTGATTTATACTGATAAAACAAACGACTGACAATCACCTCATTTGAGTGCGGCCACTCATTTCTCAGTATCAAATCTTCGATAGGCCCAGAGATATCTAACTCATGTTATATAGGAGGGACAAATCCCATCTTGTTCCATCCCTATTCATCACACACTTCATGACATGTCCAATAAATGCCTTTATAGTCACCAGTTACGGCTGACGTTTGACAACATCAAAACATGTCAATTCATGTGCAATCAATCATGATGAACTCAGGTCTAAGGACTATACTCTATAGTTGCTATGAGAAACTCTTATGACACTCATATAACAATCTTGTAGAGTTCTCATAACGGGTCAAGTCCAATACTGTGTTTTCTAACACATATCTATGTGATTGATTTTAATACTCATATTAATGACTCTATGAAACATAGTCATCAGCCACCTCACATACTAGTCTTTCGCGGTTATTAATGTCCCATCTTAATAACCTCGACTAGAGACCTAGATAATTTATGTCATCTATAACTTATAAGGTTTCATGATCAAGTCACGTACTTGATGACTTATAAGAATGCCATAAATTACTTTGGGACTATTATTTAATAACACAATTAAATAATACTAAAACAAATTTCATTAATAAAACATAACCAAATGTATGTCTACAAGAACATCATAACATAAATGAAAAACAACTCCCACTAGAATCAAGATCACATCTTAAGAAATCTAATGCCTATAGCAGCAAAATGACTCTCATTCTTAGGCCGTGGGAGGGGTTTAGTCAAGGGATCAGCGACATTCTCGTGCGTCGGAACTTTGCTGATCTTCACATCTTCTCTGTCAATGATATCACGGATAAGATGATATCTCTTCTCTATGTGTTTTGATTTCTGGTGAGACCTGGGTTCCTTTGCTTGAGCAATGGCACTATTGTTATCACAATATAATGCCACAGGCTCAGAAATGCTAGGAACCACACCAAGTAGCGATGTATTCAGCCTCAGTCGTCGATTCCGCTACTGTGCTCTGCTTGGAACTCTTCCAGCTAACTGTACCGCCATTCAGACAAAAGACATATCTAGATTGAGATTTGAAATCGTCTTTGTCTGTCTGGAAACTCGCATCCGTGTAACCACTCACTACAAGCTCATCACTTCCTCCATACACTAAGAACTTAT
This sequence comes from Euclidium syriacum, assembly GCA_900116095.1. Taxonomy (NCBI): domain Eukaryota; kingdom Viridiplantae; phylum Streptophyta; class Magnoliopsida; order Brassicales; family Brassicaceae; genus Euclidium; species Euclidium syriacum. The sequence continues at coordinate 1,492,585 of FPAK01000013.1, forward strand.
CCTTAGTATTTCTCAAATACTTAAGGATGTTTTTAACATCAGTCCAGTGACTCTCACTGGGATCCGATTGGTATCGACTCGTCATGCTTAAAGCACAAGTAACGTCTGGACGAGTACAGAGCATGGCATACATGATGGATCCGATTGCAGAGGCATAGGGAATCCTACTCATGCGCTCTCGCTCAGCATGTGTCGAAGGACACTGCATCTTGCTAAGAGTAATGCCATGAGACATTGGTATGAAGCCTTTCTTGGAATCATGCATATTGAACATGTGTAAGACCTTATCAATATAAGTATCCTGACATAATCCAATCAACTTATTCAATCTATTTCTATAGATTCTTATTCCAAGAATGTAAGCGGCTTCTCACATGTCCTTCATCGAGAAATAACTTCCAATCCAAGTCTTTACAGACTGAAGCAACAAAATATCATTTCGGAGAAGAAGTATGTCGTCAACATACAGAATGAGAAATGCAACTGCGCTCCCACTAGTCTTCTTGTAAACGCATGGTTCCTCTTCGTTTCTCACGAAATCAAACTCTTTGATCGCTTCATCAAAACGATGATTCCAACTCCGAGATGCTTGCTTCAATCCATAAATGGATCGATAAAGCTTGCATACTTTCCTAGCAGCTTTAGGATCTATGAAACCTACAGGTTGGGTCATGTACACATCCTCCTCCAGAATTCCATTAAGGAAAGCTGTTTTCATATCCATTTGTTAAATCTCATAATCATAATGAGCGGCAGTTGCTAGGAGAATCCAAATAGACTTAAGCATAGCGACTGGGGAATAGGTTTCTTTATAGTAAATACCATGAATTTGCTTGAAACCTTTAGCCACCAACCTAGCTTTGTATATTTATATATTACCATCCACATTGATATTCTTCTGGAAAACCCATTTACACTCAATGGCTTTTACACCATCAGGAAATGTACCAAATTCCATACTTGGTTCTGTGATATGGAGCCCATTTCGGATTCAGTGGCCTTCAGCCATTTTTCGGAGTCAGGGCCCATCATTGCTTCTTCAAAATTCGCAGGCTCGTCACTATCAACGAATAACAGATCATGACAGTTAGTCACGAGAAATCTATATCTCTCGGGCTCGTGACGAATCCTTTCGGATCTGCGAACATCAGACACCACAGGTGTAGATACTACGACTCTTCGTAGATTTAACCGATGCTCTTCCTGAACAGATTGAACAGTTTCCTATGATTCTCGAACTTCTTCGAGTTTTACTTTACTCCCATTGTTCTTCTTAGAAACAAATTCTGTCTCAAGAAAAACAAAGTTCCGAGCAACAAACACTTTGTTCTCGGTTTGGTTGCAAAAGTAGTAAGCCTTGGTTTCCTTAGGATAACCGACGAAGTAGCATTTATCAGATTTGGGGCCGAGCTTGTCAGTGAACATACGCTTGACATAAGCTTCACAACCCCAAATCTTCAGGAAAGACAAACTTGGAACATTTCCAGTCCACATCTCATGCGGTGTCTTTGCAACTGATTTTGATGGAACCTTATTCAGCGTAAACGCATACGTTTCTAGAGCGTATCCCCAGAAAGATAATGGAAGATCTGTGTGACTCATCATTGATCGAACCATATCCAATAGGGTCTGATTCCTCCTCTCAGACACGCCATTCCATTGAGGTGTTCCTGGAGGAGTGAGTTGTGAAACAATTTCACAATCTCTCAGATGATCACTGAATTCTTGGCTTAAGTATTCACCTCCACGATCTGATCGAAGAGCTATAATACTCTTGCCAAGTTGATTATGTATTTCATTATGAAATTCCTTGAACTTTTCAAAAGATTTTGACTTGTGTCTCATCAGATAGACATAGCCATTTCTACTGAAGTCATCAGTAAATGTAATGAAGTACTGAAAATTTCCTCTAGCACTAATGCTTATTGGGCCGCATACATCAGTATGTATAAGGCCCAACAAATCACTAGCCCTTTTATTTTCTTTGTTGAAAGGAGCCTTAGTCATTTTGCCCAATAAGCAGGATTCACATTTCTTACATGATTCATAATCAAATGAGTCCAAAACACCATCATTATGGAGCTTCTGAATCCGTTTCTCATTGATGTGGCCCAAACGACAATGCCAGAGAAAAGTGGGATTCGAGTCATTGGACTTGAACCGCTTGGTGTCTATGTTATAGACATGCACATATTGGTTTAAAACATAAAGCCCATTCTCCAATGGGGCGCTACCATAGAAAATATCATTACGATCAAAAGAAACACTTGTCTTTAATCGAAAAATGAAAATCATCCAAATCCAAACAAGAAATAGAAATGATGTTTCTGCTTATAGCAGGTACATAGTAGCAATTATTAAGTTCTTAAACCAAGCCTGATGGTAGAGACAAATGAAATGTTCCCACGGCTAAAGTAGCAACTCTTGCTCCATTACCAACACGCAGGTCCACTTGCCCCTTCTCCAAAGTTCTACTATTTCTTAGACCCTGCATATTAGTACAAATATGAGCACCACAACCAGTATATAATACTCGTGAGGTAGAACTTGAAGTAGTAACATTTACTTCTATAACATAAATACATGAGGAAGAAGTCTCGTACGACTTCCTCATCTTCTTAAAACGTTCCAGGTATTTCTTGCAGTTTCTCTTCCAGTAATGGCACTTATCAACATTAGAAGGGTTAGACTTGGGCTTGGGCTCAGGCCTGTCCTGGTTCACAATCTGGACCGCCTTGCCTTTTGCCTTGTCCTTATTAGGTTTTTTAAACCTCTTACCCCCTTGTACCAAAAGTACATTTGGGGTGCCCTTCTAAATGTTAGGCTCAACTTTCTTGAGCATGCTATGCAGCTCAGTCAAAGGCCTCGTCATGTTGTTCATGTTATAGTTCATAACAAACTGATCAAATCTTGACGGCAATGACTGCATAATGATGTCAATAACCAACTCTTGGCTAATGGGACAGTCCTGTTTTTCTAGGTTATCAATATAACCTATCATCTTAATGACATGAGCACTAACTGGACCATCCTTTGGTAGCTTGCACTCAATGAGAGACTTAACCGTCTGGTATCTCTCTGTTCGTGCATGCTCCTGAAACATCCCTTCCAGGCTAGTGATAATCTCAACTGGCGACTCCATTTTCTCATATTGCTTCTGCAAGTCTGAGCTCATGGTAGCCAACATGAGACAACACACATCGACCACATCATTCGAATGCTTATCCCAAGCATTCCTTTCTGCATGTGGAGCATTGGGCACCGGTCTTGCAGGGAGAACATTTTCAAGGACATATTCCTTTTTCTTCTGCTTGAGAAAAGTTGTCAAATTCCGATACCATTCGAGGAAGTTCGATCCATTCCACTTATCCTTCTCAAAGACGGATCGAAGGGAGAAAGAGTTGTGATGGGTGGTAGGCATAGCAGAATCATAAGAAAGGAAAAGGAGTTTATTTATGATGAACAAGAAAATGAGAAATCTTAACAATTAAGAAACTCGCATTATATTCAAAATATATTTCCTCTAAATGAATATAATGTATCAAGACCCATATTTTACTAAAACTTGAGTGAGCTTTGGCTCATCGCCCAAATTTCAGTTATCTAGGTAAGCAACACCCTTGCTAATTATATCCAATATAACTCTTGGTTGCGGATAACATCTTATGTTTAATCCAACCCTATGTCTCTAAGCCCAAAACTGTTTTGATAGCCTAGTCAAATAAACCAAACCTTTAAGTCATGTAGTAACGATTACTACCTATCTCACTCATGTAATTGTGGACACCTTGCTTTGGCAAGCCCATCACACAATGAAATGAGCCTTGACAGTTGACAAGGTTTGGGAAGACATAAAATTTGATATTTATTTGAGGAACAGAAGTTTCTAGAACTAATACATATCAAATATGTATCCTAGAGTTTTAGAAACAAATTAAAACAACTAATCTAATTAACGTTTTAATTATTCTAGAGTGTGGGATTGGTTATGTGATTTCGAGTTCTGAGAATGTGTCGATCGACACTACATTAGTGTTGGTCGACAAAACCCAAATATAATTTCGATTAATCGCGATAACCGATTAAACCAATCGCATAAACCAAGCAGTGTCGATCGACACTACATTAGTGTCGGTCGACACAGCCCCGATCATGTCAGTGTCGATCAATACACTACGCTAGTGTCGATCGACACTACATCCGCAGAAAAACAAATCGCGATGGCAGATCAGTGTCGATCGACACTGATTTTGTATCGACCGACACCGACAAAAATCGGTTAAATCGCGATTAACCGATTTAATCAGTTGAACCGATCGCGATTACCAACTAGCATCGATCGACACAACCTTTGTGTCGATCAATACCTAGCGGTTTTAAGGAGATTCGATCTTCGATCGAAACCTAAATTTAATTAGTTTAAGGGTGTGTCGATTGACACAACATGTGTGTCGGTCGACACCGAAACCCTAGAAACACAATTCGATTCTTAATCATGATTTACCATCAATTAAATTCACTAATTTAATAATTATGCTTTTAGATTCAATTAGAACACTAGACTCTGATACCACTGAAGGAATTTGTACAGATTTAAATCATATTTAAATAATCCAATGAAAAATTCTAAGTCCAAAATCATGTGTTCATATGTAGAATTGAATCTACTCTATAAATCTAGAGTATACCTGATGGATTGTGCAGCAGAAGAGATCAGGAAAACGAGATTGAATAGCGCCTCAGATGCTGCGCCTCTACTGGTATCCACACGCACACAAACTGGAAAGCCGGGATGCTAGTGCCGGGAGAGATCAAATCTTTGATAAAAGTTCTTTGGATTCCTGTGTTTCTGGTGGCTGTGGAATTAGGTTAAAGCTCTCAAAAGTCGTGCATATCATATATATAGTGACTTGTGAAACCCTAATTAACCATTGGTTCAAAACTAATGAATAATTAAACCGAAAACCAAAACCACAATTCTGGTTTGGGCTGTGTGTCCATTGACACAACCTTTGTGTCGGTCGACACATTGTCATAATCATTCGATCATTACAATAATGATTAATCTCAATATACTCTTATCCAGTTTGCTTAGGTGTGTAACCCTGTAGGATCATATAATACTAGTAATGAGTTCCAAACTCATAGATTACAAGTGGCTTCTAGCAAAGCATTATAATCACCCAGTATTATATGATTGTCTTATCTCTACAACTTTACATTAAAGTAAATACAAGTATGATATCAGGACATTCTCAACATCTCTGCTATCAGATCACTGCTAAGATTTAATAAAGACGGTTCGTGATTCCGCTATATAAGTTAAAAACAACTGTACAAAAGAACCTTGTGATAAAACTTGACTGATTAAAACTATTTTAGCAATTCATAAAAAAAACCGTATGAAAAAACCTTAGATCTAATAAGGTAACTACTCAGACATGGTAACGGTATCACAATTCATTATTGGATTTCATACAAGATCAAAGTAGACAATAAAAGGTCAGAGGGTCGTGGATCTCCAAGGAGTTATGAAAACCTCTTAACTTCTTAAGGTCTAACTATCTAATAGAAAGAGTAATACCTAGAAAACTTAACAAGAATAAATTGGAAACAAAGTAATTTATGATTACTGAATGATGATTTTTGTGTGTGTCTTATTCTTCTGCTGGAGACCTTCATTTATAGATCCTTAGGTCGGTCATAGGGTAGAACCTCCTTAAAACTCGAGTCGGGCTTCATTGGAGTGAATCGGGCCAGTCTTGTAAATTCGGTCAGAATGACATGTCTTCAGTAAAACGACTATATCTTAGGCTTCAGGTATTTTTTTGGGCTTGATTCCAATTTAAAATGAAATTTAACACTCCCGTGCGTACAACTTGATATGTAAATCGTCTCTTGGTTCGTCGGGTAAGTGGGTTAAAAGTCGTCTAATTTCTTGGCCTCCGTTTCTGTCTATGTAACTCATTTGCTAGTTTTGCTCCAAATCTCTTCACTTTAACTTCTTTTGGTCCAAATCGTCCTTTGCTTGATAGACCTGTATAAATACCTAAAGCATACTAAAAATACTTTATAAAAACACATTTATCATGGTAGAAAAACTGCTAAAATCCATGATACATCAAACTCCCCCAGACTTAGACTCTTGCTTGTCCTTAAGGTTGCTGGAAAAAGTATTTGAAAATACTGAAAACTCATTAAAACAACCACATGAAACTTGTATACTTAATCCACACAAAACAATCATCAATCAAATCAAAACCGCCACATACTTCCCCTAAGCTTAACAACTTCTCCTTGCACCATAATGTAACAATCAATCCACACAAGCTTCCATCCCTGCTATTTCTCATTATAGAAGCATTGCCCAAAGAACAAGTTCTTTCCCTTTTCAATGCCAGGACAACAAATTCCTCAAACTAAAGTTTCTGCCCTCTCCCCCCTCCCTCCGACTTATTCATTTAGTTACTTTTCTTTTCTTTTCTTTGAAATTCTCAAGGCTTAGGTTCATAATGGCATCACAGGAATTTTTCCTAGCCACACCTTTTACCAAGGTTCTCAGGGTACATCAACTAATGAGAATTTTGTACCGGAGCTTCTAATGTTGAATAGTTGGTATCATTCAAAATTTTCCTCTACCTCATCACTAGGTTAAGCACAAATTCAATTTATAAGCTTTTTCTAAAAGGAGAGCTGGAAACTACAACTATATGGAAAATCTTATAGTTGCATTAAACGAGGACTAGCTCCTACAATGAGAAAGTGCAATAGCTCCTAGGTTTTTCATTAGTCATAGACTTAAAATAAATCTTGCAATTATGGTTATTGAGATCCTGCTAATGTGGCTAATGTTCTGGTTATAATCATCGTTTCCTCAACGGTTTTGAATCAATAAAAAAAAATTGGCAAAAAACTTGAGATAAACAAAGTAGAGTTCATCAGCAACAGATATGCATCCCCCATACTTAAATTACACCGTCTCGGTGTAACAAAGAAAGTAAGGGTTGTGAAGAACAAAGATCAAAGAGAATCGACAAGGTCTTGTTACCTTAAAAGAGTGAAGTCGGGCGACCCTAATGAGAGGTCGGTCGACTCGGGTATCAAGCTCGTCGATTTTTGTTGAATCTGCTCGCCGAGAAACCAAAAACACCTAAAAATAAAAATAAGAAAATGAACATAGTGGGTTGCCTTCCACTCCGGGCTTGTTTAAAGTTAATAGCTTGACTATTGGTAAGGTGTCAGGTCGATTGCGATTTTCTAGAACCGGGCTTGGCGTCCTGCTCCTTCTCCTTGAGAGTGTTACTTCCTTCCTTGGGTGGAAGCTTGAAATACTTTCGTATTGCAGCATCAAGACTGACTATTGATGGTTTTCTAACGATAAAAAGATCCTTGTTGATCACGTCATGTCGAATTATCACAAAATCTGCGACAACAAGGACATTATCTACTCGGACTATGACATTCCGAATTCTTCCCGCTGCTTGACATGCGGTACCATCAGGTAATTTGAGCATTATGTAACTATCTGCAAGTATTTCCCAAGCCCTTGGTACGGTGGGGGAAACAATATTGACCTAATTTCCGAGAATGACTAAAGAGTCAGGGAAACTTTTGCCTCTAATTGCACAAACCATTGTTGTATTATCGAAGTGCTGATTTTACTTGTCTTGTGATGTGGAAGACAAACAAATGATGTTGGCAATCGGCATGGTAGGTGGAGAGGCAGCGATTTGCTCACGTACAAGCTTTAACTCTTTCTTCGAAATTCACTTATGGGTGAGGTCGGTCGACTGGATGGAGCGTCGATCGACTCGAGTGACTGAACTGGTTGTTTTCAAACTGATTTGCGATTTAGAGGGACATGTATTGGTAAGTGGGCTATCCTCTAAAGAAAATTGCTTTGCTAGTGCAGTAGCAGCCGGTGGTATCGACTTATCCTTGGTCTCCTTAATGTCCTTCTCTTTGCAAACAATTTGATTTGGTTTGAGCAAAGTCAAAATAGTTGTGATGTCTTTGATATTGTTGACACGTAACATTGAGCACGTAAACCAGTACCCCTATCATCTTCCCATCCATACCTATGAGTGTTGAAATGCAGCCTAATACATGTGTTTTGAAAGCATTGAAATCTTCTCGTGTGGTATATATCGGGTTTGGTGGTGCCGGCGGCGGCGGTGGGTAATGTTGCGGTGGCCTGAATGGGACAAATCCTCCTTGAGTTGATTGCTGCGGGTAGGTTGAGGTCTCCCCTACATGATGGTCGTTCCTCCACTCCAACTTTGGCAATTAAATTTGACTTGTGCGTTGATTTCCTACTCCTCTTCAAAATCCTATTCCAGCATAAGGTGTGTTTGTTGAACTTACATGAGGTGTAGTTGCCTTTGTGGTGGTTTGTTTATCCTTCGGTTGAATCGTCGTAGTTTCTTCTAGCAACTTTTGAAATGCATCAACCGCTTCTTTTGCTTCCTTCAATCCCTTGGTGTATTTGGAATACAATTCCTTGGTCAACTCCTCATGTGTTTACGGCTTCTCCTTCTTGTTGGGTTTACTATTTATGTATCATGGATTTTACTGGTTTTCTACCATGATATATTAGGTTTTATGAAGTCTTTGTAGCATGTTTTGAGTATTTATGCAGGATCTACTAGCAAAAGACACTTTGGAGCAAAAAGAGATAAAAAGAAGGTTTTATGGAAGTTTCCACGTGAATTGAGAAGACTTAGAAGATTTGAAGCAAAAAATGAAGAAATGTTACTGCGAGCCCCGAGTCGACTGACTGGAAGAGATGCAGTCGACCGACTGTAAAACCGACTTAATTAAGAAGATTTTCTTATCGGGCCTTTCGCGGAACCCTAGACCCTAAGACTCATTCATGCTAATGAAATTCTTGTTGTTGATCTCATGGTTTTTCGCCTTGCTTTTAGTTGTTTTTATCGAGTCAAACCGTTGAGGGAACAATGATTAATCCGGGACACTAATCACATTTTGTTTCACACTTGAGAACATTGATGCATGAACACAGTTAGAGTCTAAGACTATTGGAAAACCTTGACACAATTCAATCAATCAGAAAATACCCATATCCTTGAGTCATGAAACCCATGTAAGTCTGAGCTATTGCACTTTCATAACTATATGGGTCAGTCCTCGTTCAAAGTCATAATGAGAATGTCTAGATATCTATAGCATTCCACTCTCCCTTATTTTAATGAAAAGAATCCGTTTTTAACTAAAACCTACTGATGAGGCAGAGAGAAATTCCTTAGGACGCCAATTATTCGTCACTAGAAGCTCGGGATCTATGCGGTTAGGAAAATTTCCTGCGATACCATTATGCATTTGAACCTTTGAGAACTTGGTTGACAGCGAGGTTAGGAAAATTTCCTATAATACTACTATTCGCTTAAACCTTGAGAGTTTCAAAAGATAAAGAAATGAATAAGTTTGGGGGAGAGTGAAGTAATTTTATAACTTCTTATTATAGTATTGAAAAGGGAAGGAACTTGTTCCTTGGGCAGTGCTTCTATGGTTTTGAAACAGCTATGATGCTTTGGATTGATTGACTTGTAAATCGTGGGGAATGCATGAAAGATTGTTGAGTTGATAGGGAATGTACATGTTGGTCTTGATTTGATTGGTTCTGGCATTGATAAACTTTTCGCTTATGTGATTTCCCAAATGAGTTCCCAAATTCATTAGAACTTTACCTAGCAGCCTTGATTATTTGCTTGAGGGCAAGTAGAGGTTTAAGTCTGAGGGAGTTGATGTATCATGGATTTTACCGGTTTTCTACCATGATATAGTAGGTTTTATGGAGTCTTTGTAGCATGTTTTGAGTATTTATGCAGGATCTACTAGCAAAAGACACTTTGGAGCAAAAAGAGCTAAAAAGAAGGTTTTATGGAAGTTTCCACGTGAATTGAGAAGACTTAGAGGATTTGGAGCCAAAATGAAGAAATGTTACTGCGAGCCCCGAGTCAACCGACTCGAAGAGATGCAGTCGACCAACTGTGACGCCGACTTAATTTAGAAGATTTTCTTATCGGGCCTTTCGCGGAACCCTAGACCCTAAGACTCATTCATGACCTATATAAGCACCTCTTAAGCACTTGAAGAGGCACGCACACCAAAAGAACTTAGAGCAATGCAAGTTTCTCTTTGCTTTTTGTTTCCATTGTTTTAGCTTTTAGATATTGTTCTTATCATTGTTCTAGACTCTGAAGAAGGTTAGAGAAGTGTTCTTTCTCAATTGAGTTTCGTGAACCTCTGATCTTCTATTGTCTAATTCGTTTCATATGCACTTCATTCCTAAAAAGATGATTTGTTTTAATAAAACCATATCTGAGTAGTTTATTCATTAGATATAGGGTTTTCAAAGGGTTTACAAAGGATCATTCTAAACGGTTTTGATTTGTGGAATAAGTCACATGATTCTTCACTACAAATAGTATTTCATATTTAGAGGTGACGTAATTAACCACTTTTAGATCATCAAGGTCGATCTTTCTACCAGAGACGGAGATAGAGACGCTGGAAGAGTCTGTAGTGAGCAAGGTGCGTTCTAAATCAAACGAGAGTTTGTTTAGACACCTTGTGAACAGATCTAACTTGTTCGCATTAAAGCTTATTTACTTCCAGCGACAATCCAAAGAGATTTGAGATTTAGGGATTTAAATAAAGGCTATTTTCTAGTACACCAATAGGATCTAGTATTTTAAAGTGTTTAGAGTTCAAGAAGTCACCAATAAACCGTGATCCTGAGTTTTCCCAACTGATTTCCCTTAGATCTAATGTTGCTTTTAAAGTTTGCAACACATCACAAGTCATTAGCATATTAGAATTGTCATAGTTCGGTTACATTTGCATCTGAATCCAAACTAGCTATAGCTCTCTGTGGGATCGATAACTTAAATACTACAACTGTACAATGTGCACTTATAGTTAATTTTGGGTGAATAACTTCACGCATCAACTATTGATCGAACATATAGTCAATCGGGTAACAGCTTTTTTTCTTCCAGTGGGCATCTTATTCGCATCCATAATCTGTGGTGCTTTCCAAAGAGTAACAACAAATGGAATGTATAGCCTTGCTTTATGAGTAAAGTAGTGGCCTTGCGAGAAAACGGAGTTTCTTGGAAACTCGAGTCGGTCGTCTCTTCTTGTTGGTTGGTCGTCATTAGTCAAGTCGGTCGTCCCTTCATGTTGGTCGGTCGACTTCATCACGATCGAATGTTCTCTTCTATTTTGAGAGGTGCTTGATTGCTTATGACTTTGTAAGGAATTTGCTGGTATTTTAACAATTTAAAATAAACCCTAGAACAAGTTCTAAGCATAGGATCATGTGTTAATTGAATCTAAACAACAGATCTCGAAAATACATGCGAGTTATGCAGCGGAAGATTGTCAAGGATTCGAGATCAGGAGCGCCCCAGATGTTGCGCCTCTACTGGTATCCACACGCACACAAACTGGAAAGCCGAGATGCTAGTGCCGGGAGAGATCAAATCTCTGATGAAAGCTCTCGGGATTCCTGTGTTTCTGGTGGCTGTGGAATTAGGTTAAAGCTCTCAAAAGTCGTGCATATCATATATATAGTGACTTATGAAAACCTAATTAACCATCGGTTCAAAACCAATGATTAATTAAACCGAAAACCAAAATCACAATTCTGGTTCGGGGTTTGTGTCGGTCGACACACTGTCCAGAAACATAATCATTTGATCGTTACAATAATGATCAATCCCAATATACTCTTATCCAGTTTGCTTAGGTATGTGACCCTGTAGGATCATATAATACTAGTAATGAGTTCCAAACTCATAGATTACAAGTGGCTTCTAGCAAAGCATTATAATGATTTGCTAGAAGCCATTTGTAGTCTATGAGTTTGGAACTCATTACTAGTATTATATGATCCTACAAGGTCACACACCTACACAAACTGGATAAGAGTATATTGGGATTGATCATTATTGTAATGATCGAATGATTAAGTTTCTGGACAGTGTGTCGACCGACACAAACCCCGAACCAGAATTGTGAGTTTGGTTTTCGGTTTAATTAATCATTGGTTTTGAACCGATGGTTAATTAGGTTTTCATAAGTCACTATATATATGATATGCACGACTTTTGAGAGCTTTAACCTAATTCCACAGCCACCAGAAACACAGGAATCCCGAGAGCTTTCATCAGAGATTTGATCTCTCCCGGCACTAGCATCCCGGCTTTCCAGTTTGTGTGCTTGTGGAAACCAGTAGAGGCGCAACATCTGAGGCGTTCCTGATCTCGAATCTCTGACAATCTTACGCTGCATAAGTCACAGGTATATTCGAGATCTGTCGTTTAGATTCAATTGACACTTGATCCTAGGCTTAGAATTTGTTCTAGGATTTATTTAAAATTGTTAAAATACCTACAAATTCCTACAGCTTGATTACCTACAAAGTCCCTGCCGACCTTTCCCTGATAATTTATCAGGTCATAAGTTCCTTCAACAGGATTAGAACCCTCGGCCCAAATGACCGAGGGATACCTCGGTGAAGAGTGACCTGATTTTAGTGTCCGAAGCGGGGGTGTAAACAACTTCGTCCAAAGCCGAAGTCTAAAGCTCGGACAGAATAAGATCAAATCTTATCCCAGATTCCTTGATCTGGAAAAAATAGAAATATAAATGACCGACTACTAAGGATATATAAATACACCCCCCCTACACTAATAAATTCATTCATAATCGGGGAGAAAAATTACTAGATAACCTAGGTTTAATACTTCTCTTTGATAAAGTTAACTCGGCATTCCATGTTAACACCTCTGTAACCAATATAATCAATAAAGTTCTTTTTTCCGAGGTTTCTATTTTTGTCTTCTATCTAAATCATTCTCAAAAACGAACCCCTCTAATTACAAATAATTAAAAGTTGAACCTAGTATCAACGTTTGGCGCGCCAGGTAGGGGGTGATTTCTTTTAGGGAAAAGAAGACAGAGATCTCGGAAATCGAGAGGATGAACACATAAGAACCATCCACGGAGGAGCGTCGAGATGGTGAGGTCGCCGAAGTTAGCGACGAAGAGGAAGTGATGGTTCAGAACAACACTCATCAAGCTAGGGAATCGGCGAGAGCCCTGTTCGAGAATCGCGACTCAATCATTCGCGAATTAAGCTATTCTCAAACTACGCCCAGTCAACCTGGCGAACAAGAATTCGTAACCCCTATTAATCAAACAGTCAAAACTTCGATGGCGGAAGCTCGGAATTCCCAGGAACAACCAAGCACGTCAACGATACCTCGGCCCGACTCTCGATCAGGCGAACAATCTTTGACGATGCCATATTCGAATAACAGAGAGGAGCACCTGATAGTGAATTAAATTCCCAGTGTAGTAGAAGTAACAACCCCCGAAACAGGCAACGAAAGAGCGATAGCAAGAATGCAGCAACAACGTGAGGATTGGATGACATAACAAATTGGCCACCAACAACGAGTTAACCGGAGCTTGATTGATCAACTCGCAATCCTATCAGAAGAACTCCAAGCTTTGAGAGCTCAGAATCACAATCAATCTCTAAGAACAACCCCGGTCAGACCTTCACGAGCCACCTCTCAACGGGTAACGTTCGAAGATGATCAGAGTGGATAAAGAGAACCCAGGACATCAACCATACGTCAAAGTTCGAGAAGTGGAGATGACGGAGTTCAGACCCCGAGTATCGATCAATCGATCGCGATTCTAAAAAGGGAGCTAGAGAAAATGCGATATTTGGTTCATAAAGCAACGAGCATCGCTCCGGAAGTTGATCAACTACTAGCAGAAACAGAGAGGAATCCGTTCACCCACAACATAACGCGAGCGCGGGTACCTCTCAATGACAAACTGAGACTCCCAACCTACGACGGAACCGGAGATCTAGCGGTGTAGATGAGAGCATTTTTAGTTAAAGTCGGACGAGCCGAGTTCCAAAGAGGAGAGGAGGATGAAGGAAGATGTCAACTCTTCTTGGAGAGCTTAAGAGGGGTTGCCCAAGCTTGGTTTACTATTCTACCCCCCCGATTCAATCAGTTGTTTCGCCGAGCTTCGAGAAGCTTTCTTCAAACAATACATGTTGCACCTGGAACAACAAGCTACCGCATTATATCTCTACGCAGTAAAACAAGGACCAAAGGAGCCACTCCAAGATTTTATTAGAAGATTCAAGGCGATTTACTCGCGACTCAGGATAGACGATGATCTAGCAATCGGAGCACTCAGTGCGGCAACGTGGTATCAATCGAGGTTTCACCGAGCAAATACTCACATAAGAATCGAAAAGAATCGTGTTGAACTTTCGAAAGTGCATGGATCCGCTAAAATAAACAAAGATATGAAACCAGAGGAGAAATGAGAAGGACGATGAGTAGAAAGAGACCAACCCCGGAAAGATAAGTCTAAATCAGAGATATCTTTTTCCGTGACGAACCCACAAAAAGATACGTCTTGGAAGGATAAATCGAAGTATACTTACACCCGAGATCCTGATGATCCGACCCTCCCCTTGTGTGAGTATCATAAGAGGCCGGGTCATAAAGCTGAGGATTGCCAAAATCTGAAGAATCTTTTAATGGTCATCCGATTTGAGCAAGACCGAGAAAAAGAGAAGCGTAAAACACGGGGAGGCGAGGAAAACCAACTTTCTCAGGAATAAACGGAAGTAGGAGAAGTTTTGCCCTCACCACCTCCAACTCAGAGGAAAGGATTAACATGATAATGGGGGGACTCACAAACTGTGAAGATTATGTTCGGTCAATTCAATGAAGCATCTTTAGACTATCTGCGGATCAGATTCCACGAAGTACTACTTTGCAAAAGGAGTTGACATTTACTACCGAAGATTTGAAAGGGGTCGATGTTCCTCATAACGATCCACTCGTAATCGAACTCCAGATTGGTGATTGCGACGTCCAAAGGATCCTCGTCGACACTGGAAGCTCGGTAGATTTCATATCTCTAGACACACTTCAGAAGATGGAGGTCAAGGATCAAAAGATTAAAGCTCGAAAAAAACATTTAACTGCATTCGGAGGAAATACAGTTTCAATTGTCGGAACGATAAAACTCCCAGTGTCAGCCGGAGGAGTAACAAAGATAATAAAGTTCGATGTAGTAGAGAGAGCCACCATTTACAACGCAATCGTCGGTACTCCATGGTTGTACTCTACGGAAGTTGTTCCATCTACTTATCACCAATGTTTGAAATTCCCAACTCCGAAAGGATACTTTACGATCCGAGGTGACCAGAAGATGGCTCAGAGGTGTTTTGTAACAGAAAATAAACATCGACGACAAACTCGGAATCAAGGAAAAGCTTCGGATCAAACTCTCATGGTAGTCTCCACTAACAAGAAGAAGCCGACATCTGCCGAAATTTTGGCAGAACTTTTCGAAAGAGAGGAATACTTAGGAAGAACCACCAAGAAGGGTCGGAAGGGAAGAGCTTAGTTTTCCCTTAAGGCGAAAAAAAAAAAAAAAAAAAAACAAACGTTGATATCTCGGATTATCCGAAATAATCAAACGTCATAACTACGTGTGGCTTGATCCCCTCCGAGGGTACGTAGGCAAATTTTCATGAGGTTCAGGCAGAACATCAAAATAAATGTAGGTTTTATAGTCAAGAAGTTTATACAACTCAACTATATTTAACCAAGATTCACACAAATCAAACGTCGGAATCTTGATCACGTTCTACACCAAAATAAACTTGCCTGAAAGAATCTCGGAGTCCGATAAAGTATGACCGAGCGATTAGAAGGTACAAAATTACAAATTTTTACACATTCTTTACCGAATGCAAAAGTTCGACAATAGTCTAATAAAGTAGGACTTATTGTAAAACTTTAAGCAAACGAATAGGGAAAGCGCGCCTTATTTAGTTTTGCTATTTCTGGATTTCAAAATTTTTATTTTTGAAATTTCGAGTAAACATTCCAAACATACGAGAAACAAGAATTCTATTAACATTCCAAACATACGAGAAACAAGAATTATATTAACATTCGAGACATACAAGTACAAGAAAGACTGGAATCAATTTGGAGGTCTTAATAAAAAGATTACTAATCTAAATATTAAAATCTTCGTCTTGAAACTCCAGAATCGAAATATCATTTGCAATCTCGGCCAGTCGGTCACGTTCTTTCTCGGCTTCAACAACATCCTCCTACGAGATAGGGAGTCCCTTGTCAAGAAGAAAATGAAGATTTAGAGCAACGATCGCAGGTTGTCCATATTCGTTAGCTTTGTTGAAAGCTTCAGAATATTTGTCAAGAGATCCGCGGATATTATCCAACTTCTTATGGCAGGCGTCGAAAACTGCACGTTGTCCATCCAGTTGTCCCTTTTGGTAGCTTTCGGTACATTTGGAGTCCGAAATATCTTTATTGACGTCATGTTCTTCCGAGATATCAATTAGTTGTCGCTTAGCCTCCGCCAGTTCAGTGATTAGCCAAGAGTTTTCTTCGAAAAGATCTTTCTCAGCATCAAGGGATCTCCCCTTTAAACCTTCATTCTCGGATAGAAGGGAACCAATCCTCAAGTCAGAATCGGCGAGCCTCTTCTCATACTGAAGAAATGATTGACCGATGAAGTCCACCGACTGAAGTATATATAAAAAAAAAAGAAATTAAATATACGAGATGTCTAAGAGATGAAAATGTTTGGGTTGGTTACTTACCCTAAAGAGTGAACAGGATAGGGCTTCTAGAGTATCTGATTCGCAGCAAACTTCGGGTAGACGACTGCCGTAACCACTTGCCTTTCGCAAGAGCTCGGTGCATTTCTTTTTTAAAAAGCTTGTCTGCACCGTCAAATTCAAATTGGAACGCGTGTTGTTCCTTTACCGGCAAGATAAGCTTCCTGTTCTCGGTGCTCTTCTTCTTAGAAGCTTCATCATTCTTTTTTTTGGCGGCCTCAAAGTTTTGTCACTTTCTCGGAAGAAGATCTTGGTTACTGCCAGAAGCTCCTTCGGGGTTTGATCTTTTCATTTTAGGAATAGGATCAATCTTTTCCCAATCTTCTCGTCCTAGAATATTTTTTGCGAAGTAACTAATAGTTTGGAGAATAATATGAGAAGTTCAAAGAAAACATACCGGCCCAGGATCGGGCTCTATAGAAATGAACAGGGAGAATGTCTCCCCACCGAAGTTCTCCTTCCTTTTTGAGTTTTTTCGAATTCTTCAGAGAAGTTTAGTCGGAGAGCTTGGAAGCAGCTTGGTTTAACTGCAAAATAGGAAGACAGGGTTAGAATTCGAATTGAGAAAGAAAGAAAAGACCTAGTATCTACCAATTATGGTCTTCCAATTTCGGAAGATTGTGGCGTCAGGTTTATAAATTGAAGCTTGGTTGATTAGAACGTAAAGGTAGCTTCGGAACCACAATTTCATGCCTAAAAAAAGTCCAGTAAGTATCTTCCTTTTTGGTTTGATATTAATTATGAAGGTTCCCTCTGGGCGTCGGGAAGCTGAGAAGCTCGTCAATTCCTCTAGTTTCCAAGAATTTAATCGAACACTACATCGAGCGGCAAGTACTAGGAGTTTGGTGATGATTTTGACCAATTTGGGTGTTAGTTGAGACACTGCCATTCCTCGACGAGCGCAATAGCTTACCATTAGCTGCGGGATTGGGAACCAGAGATTAGCTTCGGAGAAGAAGCTTTCATAAAGACAGACATAACCCGGTGCAGAGGTCAAAGGTCTCTGGTCGGATCTCGGAACTAAGATTTCAATCTCGTTGGGATTCTGAGCTTTCCTTTAGATTTGTCCGATCTCGGATCTAGAAAAGAGAGAGAATCTGACGTCTGGGATATTCGGCCATGAGATCGTGTTTCCAGAAACCGAGACCTCGGGATTGTTTCTTTCAGTCATCGTTAAAGAAAGAATGTTAGTGCTTCAAATAGGGGAATCAAAGATTACCTCGGAGAGTGGAAAACTGGTTACGGGAATAATTGACCGTGAATTGAGAGTTATATAGGAAGTGAGAATAATGATTGACGCTTCATTTTCAGCGTCGAGAGGATTTGACTAGCTAACGTTTGGGGGGGGGGAAAGGAGGCGCTTTTCTCTTTCATTTATTTTCGTCTATTTTCAAAGTGACACGTCATGGGGAGTCGAAAGATTTTGTGACGATCGAGGAATTTGCGCGTGAAACGAATGAGGCTTTTCACTGTCTGCTCCCTTTCCCGCTATATTGAAGTATCGAGAAAGAAGATAAAGATTCAAGACTTTTGAAGATAAGGATCGACCAACACCGAGCTTCATTTATCGACTAGCTATTTAATTTGGAAAATTCCCCAACTCTGCCCAAAGACATCTTCAAACAAACTGGGAGGACTTACTGTTGATGGTGGGGTTACTACTCCTTATCATTAGTTTGGCAATAATTGAGGTTCGGTCCCTGCCGACCTTTCCCTGATAATTTATCAAGTCATAGGTCCCTTCAACATGATTAGAACCCTCGGCCCAGATGACCGAGGGATACCTCGGTGAAGAATGACCGGATTTTGGTGTCTGAATCGGGGGTGTAAACAACTTCGTCCAAAGCCGAAGTTTAAACCTCGGACAGAATAAGATCAAATCTTATCACAGATTCCCTGATCTGGGAAAAATGTAACATTTCCATTAGTCCGAGGTTAGCCCATGGGCTGAAATGACCGACTACTAAGGATATATAAATACACACCCCCCTTTACTAATAAATTTATTCAGAATCGGGGAGAAGAATTACTAGATAACCTAGGTTTAATACCTCTCTTTGATAAAGTTAACTCGTCATTCCGAGTTAACACCTTTGTAACTGATATAATCAATAAAGTTCTCTTTTCCGAGGTTTCTCTTTTTGTCTTCTATCTAATTCATTCCCAAAAAACAAACCCCTCTAATTACAAATAATTAGAAGTTGAACCCAGTATCAACACATTCCTTGTGGTATTCACGTGTCAAATGTGGCCATCCATCTGTTGTATCCTTCTCGTTGGATATTCATTAAAGATCTCACTATCTCCTTAGCTTCGGTTGGCAATGAGTTTGAGTTTGAGTTTGATCGTCCTTGAGCTCTCCTTAGATTGGGCGTACCTTGTTCTTCCTCACCGCACTCAAGTGTCTTGAGTCTCTCCTCTATCTCCTTTGTTTGTCTTAGTAACTCCTCTAGAGGTCTTAGTACTTGAATGTCTCTTTGGTGATTAGCACTTTCGCTTCTTACGTACTTCTCAATGATTCGTAGTCCGTCCTTGGAGTTCAAAGTTTCGAAATTCCCATGACTGAGGTGTCCAGTATGACTTGATTCTCCCATCTTAAACCCTTGTAAAATATTGAAACGATCTCATTTTGGTTAAAACCGTGTGGGCAACTCCTTAAGTAATCTCCATGCCTTCTCCATGCTTCATTGAATGTTTCAATATCCGATTGGATGAAATCCGTGATACGCCTCTGCGGTTCTATCAATAATTCTTCAATGAATAGTGTCTTCGCATCGTGCCATGTTGCAATTCTTCCTGATTCAAGCCTCTTAAACCATAGTAAAGCTAATCCATCAAGTGAGTATTTGAAAAGCTTAAGGCATAGCTTGTTGTGCTTGGTTTCATCAGTGACTGAGCGTTTAAGTGCTTCTTCTTATTTCTCCAGATAGCTTAATGGATTGCCTTTCGCGTCTCCATAGGGTCATTTTTTGAACAAGTCTTGGATGGTTTCGGTTGTTATGTTGAAACCTTATCTCTTTAATGCAGTTCGTATTATACCCGGTTCACGCCCTTCTTCCTTATCATAATCTCCTTCACGATCTCTATATTTAGCATCGAAATAGGCATCATCATCTTGGCTAGACTGCCTCTGTCATCCTTCGTTCTTGATTTGATAATTCATTGGGCCATTCCTCGTACGCCAGGTCGGTCGACTGTTGAGTGGTCGGTCGACTCGGGTGTGGCTGATCGTGTAGATCAGTTGAGTCGGTCTTTTCGCCTCTGAGTTGATCGTCATACCTTCAATGCTTTTAGAGCAAAGTTGACTGGATTCGCCATTAGTTGTGGCTCTCTTCTCCTTCTTTCCTTCTTCCTTCAAAGGGTATGAGTTGAGATTGGTATTGGTGGGTCTATGTCTCCAAATTGATTGTTGATTTGGTGCTCCACCATCGTCTCATTGAAGCGCGTACAATAGTCTTCATCGTTTCTTCCTAGGTATGGTTCTCCGCAGCTACAGTACCTTCACCTTCTTTCGATACTTCTTTCTGAAGTTGTTCTCTAGTCGGTCGACAGATTTAGTCGGTCGACTCGGGATTTCATTTCTTGTCACTCCTTCGTTCACTTACTTCTGCGCTTCTTTCTGTGTTTCTTCCTTCTGGAACGAGATTCGAGTCAGTAGACTCCGAGGTGGAGCCGGTCAACTTAGGTTTTTGCCTTCTTCAATTTGATCATCAAGCTCCTTGTTGTGGCTCATCTTGGTTGTAACATGATTCATCAAGACAGTTCTGATATGCGATTACTGAAACTTCCTAATGCAAATTCTCCTAATCCTAAAGAAATCCAAACTAACACGAGAGTAATTCACCTAAATATGACTGCAAGTGCACAGTGTACAAATGTAGTACTTAGGTTATCGATCCCACTAAGAGTTAGGGCTGATCTATGATCTTAAGAAATCTCAGCTGTAAATCCTTTGAAAACGAGAGTTGTAAATCGTTGGTTTGCGTTCAATATTGGGAAGGTATTAGATACTAGGGAATTTCAATTGGTAACTATGAATTATGAATCAAACACTCAATCAATCTTTATCTCTTAGTTCTAGAACTCTAGGCACTTGATTGTACTTTACCCTAAGGGTGTATTATGGCAAAGCCTTTGTTTAAGACCCTAAATCTCAAAGTCTCCTTTGGATTCTCGCTGAAATTAAACAAGTAATAGAGATTAAGCTAGATCTGTTGACAAGGTGTCTGGACAAGCGATAGCTATGAAACAATATGCACCTTACTCCCTACGAAACGATTCGTCAATCACTGATGCATCTCTGCTATCAGATCACGACTAAGATTTGATAAAGAAGGTTCGTGATTCCGTTGTATCAGTTAAGACAAACTGTAGCAAAGAACCTTGTAATAAAACTTGATTGATTAAACCTATTTTTGCAATTCATAAAAAAAAAAGGTAACTACTCAGACATGGTAACAGTATCACAATTTGTTATTAGATTAATCAATTGCATACAAGATCAAAGTAGAAAATAAAAGGTTATAGGGCCGTGGATCTCCAAGGAGTTATGACAACCTCTTAACTTCTTAAGGTCTAACTATCTAATAGAAAGAGTAATTCCTAGGAAATTAGTAACAAGAATGAATTGGAAACAAAGTAACTTTATGATTTCTGAATGATGATTTTCGTGTGTGTCTTCTTATGCTGTTGGAAACCTTCTTTTATAGCTCCTTAGGTTGGTCCTAAGGTAGAACCTCCTTAAAACTTGAGTCGGGCTGCATTGGAGTGAATCGGACCAGTTTTGTAAAGTCTGTTAGAATGACATATATTCAGTAAAACGACCATATCTTGGGCTTCAGGCAATCTTTAGACTTGATTCTAATTGCAAATGAAACTTAACTCTTGTGCCTACAATTTGATATGTATAACGTCTCATAGTTCATCGGGTCAGTGGGTCAATGGTCATCCGACTTCCTAGCCTCCGTTTCTGTCTCGCAACTCATTTGCTAGTAGTTTTGCTCCAAATCTCTTCACTTTAGCTTCTTTTGTTCCAAATCATCATTTTCTTGCTAGATCTGTATAAATACCTAAAAAATACTAGAAAGACTCTATAAAAGCATATGTATCATAGTAGAAAAACCGGTAAAATCCGTGATACATCACATACACTTATTCGACATACCGCTTTACGGATTTTGTCGCGGGTCATTAGCCATACATTTCTAAGACGGACAGAGGTCGAACACCTCTATGAGTAGGAGCTTATTATGCTGTACTATTCTATTGGAGATGGATTTGTTTTGCTTGATGCCCCTAAGGAGATTGACTAGAACACGGGTGCTCTCTTTGCACACCATCTTGTTTCGCTGAGGAACCATATATTTCCCGGAAGAGTCTCTTATGTTAAGAAGGAGATGGTGGGGAGTCTTTTGACTCTAATGATGAGATTTTGTGAGGTACCACTAGGTTTTTTCTAAGGAGGATGGTCCTGAGGTGCATCTCAAGATGGATAAAGCTTCCTTGGCTCATTCTGACATTGTGCGCTTGGGGAGGCTTTATGAGTTTACACAGGCCGTTGCCTAATGAGGATTACACGATGATCATGGGAGTGGATGCCCTTAGATTTACACCACCCGATGAGCTGCTCACCATCATAGACCTTGTTGTGATCCGCTCACCAGGAGATGCCCATGCACCACCTCGACGTACCACCGCCCAACAACCACGTTCCTCCACTTCACAACATCGACCTGATGATTTTGAGTTTCCTGGAGCTCGATACTCGACTGGTGCTATGCTAGATTTTTTTGACTTACCAGACCAACAACCATTTGAGGCGACTCCCAAAGTGAAGCATGAACACAAGATGGAGCGCCATAAACGGAAGAACAAGGTGGCAAAGTGGTTTTGGTCTTTTCTTACTGGTTGCACACGTTCCCACCATGCGTGTACCTGAACCAGCACCCGAGGAAGATGAGAGAAGAAAGAGAAGAGAAGATGATGCGGACATTGAGTTAGAAAAGCCGACTACTGGTAGGTCGATTGACGCTGAACGTGGCGACACGATGACTTTTCTGATTGGACCGGTTCACCTTTCGAGTTATCTGGATGATCAAATGATGATGAGCCGGCCGCCGTCTGATTTTTATGGAGGTACAAGATCTTCTAATGCATATGATCTTGAGTTTTTAAGGTCACGATCCCGCAGTCCATAGAAGTTGTGGTTTTATCCTTCTTCTTTTCTTTTTATTTTTATTTTGGATCTACCTGTGTACGTTTCTCCTTTTGATTTTGTTTTACTGGGACAGTGAAATTTAAGTTTGGAGGAGGAAATGTTACTAATGATTTTTGTTTTGGATTTTATGGATTTTTTTGTTTGGATTGAGTTCATCAATTATCTGGAGACATTTTGATTTGTGAAACTATTGAATAATGACTTCATTTTGCTTTAACTATGATTGAGTGATTCAATATCATTGACAATGAATGAAGAATGAAAAACCAGAGAGTTTAATAGACATATTCAGAATTAAACTCACGTTTTTACTTGATATTCAGCCATGCATGAGCAATTATTTAGTTAATACAACAAAAAAATTGAGTATTGATAGCAATTTCAAATAGCGTTTTAGTTGTTTATGCTATGGTTGACATTCTCCTCAATTATAGATAGTCTTTACAAAAATACAAATGCTATATTTGGTCGGTTTAAGTTAAAACGCTAGGTATAATAGAAGCGGAAAAATAATTCGTCTACCCGCTTAACATTTGGTGGAAAAACCAAGCCCGCTATTTTTTTCAGTTTGGCTCTAAAATTATACTTTCCCTTCACAGTTAGGGCTCGACTGGTTTAAACGCAGCGGGTGCGGTTGCGTCTGCGGGAGTTTGCGGAAGCGGACGATTGCGGTTTCAAGCGTTATTCAGCGGTTTTTACGACTGGTATAGCGGTTGAAAACTGTTGCGTTTGCGGGAAATTTTTGATTGATTAACAGTGGATGTGATAGCGGTTGGACATAAAAAAAAATAATGAAATACATACATTATATAATTTATATATATATAATTAATATTAAAGATCAAACCAAATCATAAAATAAATAACTAAATATATTTTTATGAGTTGTGAAATAAATTTTATAATTTAAAAATACAGTTATATATAAATATATTTTTAATTAATTCATATATGTATATTATACACATTAAAATAAAAATGAAATATAAATTTTTAAGAGGTTTGAAACATTTTTTATATAATATATATAATTAAATCTTCATTTCAATTAATATAATATATTGATATATCAAGAATAAAAATTTAATATGTTTAATATGAAAATATTTGTATAGAAGAAAATATAAATAAATTTAATTTTTTTCAATTTTTATAATTTTTTTTAATTTTTAAGATAATATCTTTAATTTTTTTTTAAAAAATTGATCTCCCGCAACCGTTCGCTGCCGCCCATAAATGTAAACGTTTGCGGAAACCAGCTTTTGATTTTCAGCGGTACAGAGCGGTATGTAGTGGCTCGTAACGTTTTCGGTGATTGTTTGCAAACGCTACCAACCGCTAACTCCCGCAAAAACTGCGTTTATGGGTGGTAGCGGATGAACCAATCAACACCTTAGTCCCTAATTTCGTTTCATCTTATTCAAGAGACTTGAGAAAGAAAATGGCAGATGCCGCGCCTCCACCGCACCGGAACCGAACATGGTGCCATACACTTCGCCGATTGGGGCATCCATTTTTCTCCCGGATCTGCCTCGCGACGCCGTTCGATGTCATATTGAATCATCTTCAAAGTAGTTGTGACGCCTTCAATCTTTCTCTCCACCGTCGCTCTATTCCTCCCGGTATCTCTCTCTCTATCTTTTCCCCAATTCCTTCAATTTTATCATAAACCCTTATAAATTCACTATTTATGTTCGATTATTCATATTCGGCGTCATTCAATTCATCCTGTACCTGAATCGTCGACTCTCCATCGCAGGTTTCGAGTTGAATTTTATTGATTCCATGTCTTCCGGTACAGTCTCCTTTAAGGAGCTCCTGGATTAATGTAATAAGATCTATATTATTTGGACCATTTAAATATCTTTTTTTTTTATTTGTTTTCCCGTTTTTCTTCTTCCAGAAATCCGACGAAGCTCAAAGGGGATTTTTCGAAAGAAAGAGATGATGACGATACGTAGGTCCAACTGCAACAACCTTCACTGATTCACCTTCATTAATATAGACCACCTCACTGAAAGTGTAATCCAATTGCGTTTTTTTCTTCTCCTTCCTAATCTCTGTTTACGTCTGATTATTGATAGTGACTTTGTTCGTCGTGTAAATTTATATTTGGTGCATAATCTTTTCCAGATTTTGCGCTAATCGGGTTGTTCATTCTCACGATTGAAAGAGTATGGAGATTAAGTTTGTGGGCAGTAAGCAAGTCGATCTCTAGTTGATTGTATCGAAGTCGATGTTTCTCGTCCCGTTTTTTAATTTGCTCTCCGCAATAGGTTACATACTCTTTTCCTTATTATTTTCGTTTGATTCGTTGTTATGTGTGTTGGATTCTCATCGGAGATGACTTTTCTTATTACTTCTTCACTTGTCAATCTCCTGCCAAACTCTTCTTAGTTTGTTTCTTCTTCTTTCTCTCTGTGTCCAATAACCGAGAGAAATGATTTTTCAGCCTCACATATACGTAGGAGTGTTCATTGCCAAGGGTGAAGAGGACGCTCCTGTCACTGAGAACTTGGTTCCTGGCGAAGCCGGTTACAACGAGAAGAGGATCTATGTTCAGGTACTTCATGTTTTCTCTTTGATGCAAAGATATGTTTCAGTCGGACGATTTTCGATGTTTAACGGTTTTAGTTGTTTGAAGTTTAGAGAACGCAGATTGATAAGACTGAAGTATCACAAGTTTGTATTCTGACTTGTTGTCGAATACAGTACTTTCCCCTGAAACGTTTTATTCTTATCTTCTCTGATATAAGAAAAAAGCTCTAGGAAACTGAACAAGCATTGTTAGATCTTGAAGAGAAACAAAGACAGTCAGTTGCGACAATTAAAGAAAAAGTGCACTTGATATCCTATCTTCTTAAATCCTGTAAGTTGGTTTTCTTCTACCCTGAGTTAAGGACATTGTTGTATCATTCGATATGAAGTTCCCTGTAAATGGAGAGGAGGACTATTTTTATTAATCTAATTATCTACGGTTACCATATCAAAACTTATATAAGTATCAACCATTCAAGTCTTGTGACTCTTTGTTCTTCCTATTGCATATCTATGTTGTCTTCTTCAGGTTTCATCTTTTGTCTTAATGGGGATTCCATATGCCACTGCTTCTCGAAAGGAAGAAAATGAGGTTGGATACAAAGACGACTAGGGCATAGAGGTATGTACCGGAAAAAAGAACTTCATTTTCTTTAGAACTTCGTTGCAAAAAACTAAATCTTGTTTAGTCTTGCATTGCGATTTCTTTTTCATTTGGAATACAGCTCTCGTTCCAAGTGTGGACATACCAGATTCGGGAGACCCAAAACATCAAGAAACAAGGAGATGCAAAGACCAAGGTTAAGAGTATTCAAAGTCTTGTGGGAGAGCTTCTCTTCAGTGGTGGAACAAAGTCCACAGTTCTCAAACAAGCCTGGTAACTTCAATTTAAATTATGTAATTTGTCTTTGAGGTGAATTTTCTTTATGAACTTGATTTTGTAAACTTCAATTTAAGTAATTTAATTAGTATTCATTTTTATAAATAAATTAATTTTTCTTTTTAAATCATATATAGTAAAAGGATGGGTGAAAAATTCTACGTGTCGTCTTCTGGTGAGAAGCTCTCTAAAAATTTACCATGCTACCTTTAATGACCATGCCTTTGATTTATAATATTTTCGGTATCCTTAATGAGTTCAAAGTTGGCTGATTGTTATTCGATCTTCTTGTTTCTTGTGATGACGTAACCTTACATGTGGGTTTATTGTCTAAGTGGCGTGTTTAGAGACGGGTTTTGTTGGGTTATGGGTCCGTTCGAAGAGTTTTTTAGGCTTGTTTTTAGGCTCTCTTATTTATATCTAGGTCGTTGATTGCCAACCCCTTTGTCGCCACAAAAACCCTAGCCGCTTATTTATAGTTAGATCGCCACAGTTTATATATTTAGATTTTTTGTGCTTCATTCTTATTAGGGTTACTGATTTTTAATGATTTTTAATAAGAGAAAGATGATTAGTTTTTAAGAAGACGTTACGTTCTGATTTTTAAGAAAAGGAAGAAGGAATGATTACGGTGACGTTCTGGTTCGGAAGAAGAAGATTGTGTGCGTGAATATAGCTAGGGTTCATATCTATGTTTTGTGGCAAAGAAGAAAATCGTGAATATGTCTCTTTTTTACGAAGAAGAAGATTTTGTGCGTCATTATACTAGGGTTTGCTGTGATTATAAATAAGTCTTTCCCCTTCTTGTTGTCAGCAGGAAAAAAAAAAGAAAGACTAGAGTTCTAAAGTTGTTTCTCTTCCGGCTGCGTTACTTCCTTAGGTTTTCTTTATCCCTGCCTTCCTCCTCTCGGTTTTCTTTAGAGTTACTAGAAGAAGTCGTAGTTATGGTTTATAAGAAGAAGATTTGTTAATCCCTCCTCCGACGAAGAAGCTAACGGCAGCTCCGATGTGATGGTGTATATTTCAGTGAGAGAAGAAGAAGATGAAAAATCGCCGAGAAACATCTTCGAGTTCTGGAATTTGAGTTCGACAATCTGTCATTAAAGCCGGAGTAAGAATCTCAGCTTCTTATTTTTCGAAGAACTTAGAAGAAGAAATAGACACGTGAAGAAGAGAAAATAAGAAATAGAAACAAGAAAAAAGAAGAAGAATGAGAAGACACGTGAAGAAGAATAAGTGTTTAATGTTTCGGAGAAACGTGAAGAAGAAGTGTTTGCACCGTGGTTGTGTAAACCCTAATTGTCGACTCTTCCTCATAGAAGATTCACGTTTAAATAGGTTTTGATAACTTTTATCTATTTTTCTTCCTTTGTGGTTAGGTCGTTGTTGGGTTTTCGTTAGCATTGAGCTTTTTATTGATGTGTGTGGAGGATACGCTCATTTTTAATCTTATCGAGATGGAGTTTTGTGTGTTAGAGTAGCTTTAGGATCTGAACAAGCATGGTTCTCAAAAGATTTAGTAGATTAAGGTTTCGTGTTCTTCCTTTTTTAATGTTTTGATTTGGATGCAATTCTTTTTTTGTCAGCTGCTATTATATTAGTGATTCATTGGATGCGTGAATGCATTCAAATATTAGAATAGGACGATTGGAAACAATGCCGTTGAGTTCTTCGAGTTCTTGCGGTTGATATTGAAAAAGCTATGAAAGTGGAATGTGTAGTAGGCAAAAACCAGGAATTTCCGGAGAAGATAAGCTTTGATCAAGTTTTGGATAGTAAAAGTAAGTCTTCTTGGCCTATTCATCCTCCTCACAATTTAAAATTAAGTCCGAAAGGAAATGGGATTGTATCACATGGTGGTGCTGTTACTAAATCTTCTTGTGGAATCAGGTTAAGGGAGTTTCTTAGATTGACAAACGTTAGAAACGACACGGTCTTTGCAGAAACAAATTGGGATACAGTGGAGATAGGCTTGACACAATCTGTAGGAAAAATAATCAAGTAGAACCTTTTCGGTTTTCAGCTGTAGCAATCCTGGAGTATCCCCTTTTAAAAGTTCTCTGAAACATCAATCAGAAGATAATGTAAATTTCAGAACTCTCTCTTTCCCTGCCTCTCTTCCGTTCTAGTTTTTGTTGGCTTACTCGAAATACGAATTATCAAACTTAAGAGAATCTTTGTGTCCAAGGACCTTCAAATCTGATCTCTCCTTATGTGCACATCCCTATATATATAACAACAAAATGAAAGAATGTTTGGTTTTTGTTTTGGCTGATATTTTTCTGAAAGTTAGTTAGGTTACCAAAGTGTGGCCTCCAGAGAGAGCTACAATGTCTTTATCCGATAAACCCATTCGAGAGAAGAGTGTTCTTAGATGTGAGGCACCCTGATTCGCATCTGGAAGATCTCCTTCGTCTGCTGTTTCAACATCTTGCAATCATTTATCCATTGATTCTCTTTTTCAGGTAACTAATCACTTAGCAACTATGATTTAACTTGATATGTTTAAGTACCTTACGGCCCGAAGTAAATGGAATTGCAGGGACACCGGTAACCTCAACTGCAACAACTCTAGCGAACTAAATTGAAGGCAAAGAATCTGTTACTGTAAAGAAAATCATCAAGGAAGGTAAGTTTTCGTGAGTTTAATGGCGTAGAGATGTTTAACTTCATAAACGTCTGCGTAAGAGACCCGTGGATGCTTAGCCTTTACTTCCTTTGAAACCATAAAACCTAAAATTCAGATATCGAAGGAAACAACAGCTGAAGAATAAAGCCATCGTCATAAAACTCACCGCAGAATGCGACTGCTTTCTCCAAACCTTTGTTATGCGGGCGGTCTACCTCTTCTTTGAACCTGATTGAACCATTGGGACCTCCGGTTTTCTTCTGTGCATCATAGGTTCCTGCGTCATGCCATCTGCATATATGCACGTAAGAAATTTTAACACGAGAAAGATAAATGGAGAATGATTCTGAGAGAAAGAGAGGATTATACGCGAGACGAAGCATAATGGGAGCACAGTTTGTTGAAGAGTTGAGAGCTCGAAGGTCTCTACGAGTTTTCTCTATCTCTTTAAGATACTCTGAAAGAAAAAAGAAAAATAACTCGGAGAAATGAATTGGATTCTTTATTTTGTCTTTGTTTGAGATAATCCAATGTAAGAATGTATATTTATATTATAGATTGAAGAAGAGTTTTTGGGAAAAGTATGTTTTTGTCATATATAGAGAGCAAAGTATGTTTGATATATATTTTTGTTATCTTAAGACAACCTTTTTGGTAATCTTGGAATATATTCACTAATTTCATGTATGCAAGTTATTTTTTGTTTTATGATATTCACACGTTGAGTGCTTTTATATTAGTGTACATGTCATGCTGTGTTTGTGACACGGTTGTTCTTGCAGAGTAAGCAACATTAAAGTTGGATTTGAATTATTTTGTAAAACACAATAATTTTAAGCATTTAAGCAGACACTTGCAAACATGTAACAAAATTATTTGCAATGCTCTATCTACATACCTCATAAGACATAAAATATGCATAGAAATCATGGTTCGTTTTCAGTCTTTGATTCGCAACACTTGTGAAATTAACAAGCACAATAAGCGACCAAGTTTCTATAAAAATACGACTAAAAAATATGTTTTAAGCAACATAAAATTTTCTAGACGATCATCATGTTTGCTATGACTAGACCACATGATCACATTTATTGGAGCAAAAGGCTTCAATCTTTGAATGGCCAAAAATCTATTTCAGTTCAAATGCGGACTAATCAATTAATTGGTTTATATAGTAAATTCTGATTTAATTTTCGGTAGCGTGTTTTGGTTTGGTTTGAGTTTTTTTTTTGTGTTTACTGTATTTTGTCTACTTCTAAATCGAAAAGTGTTTATATCTTGAATGTGAAGAAAACCGTTACCTTTAATTTAGGCAACATAACAAAAGTGTTTGCAGAGACATTTTCGTCAGTAGTCATCATAAAATAAGCTAAATTTGGCTATAAAAACATGAAACAAACCATCATCATCATAGTCGCGTACGTATCACAAGAACGCAAATTAATGAAAACAAAATACGAGATTACCTGCAATAAACCGTTAAAGTATGTTCTCATCGAATAATAAAAGAAATAGCTTATGCATCCCACAAGCCACATGAATTGTCGAGTGTAAGGACAACATCAAACCACTCAACCTTCCCTCCAAATATCATCTTCATCGTGATGTTCAAGCGCTATCTCTGCACACCAAATCTTCGGTTTTGACATAGCACCAGAATTCACATGATAATCATGCCACAAAACAGCCATCTTTCCACCAAGATCCACCATTTTACAAAACCTACGGTGGCGAAAATCAGGCAATCCTTCTACACCATTCAATTCCTTCCATTTGCTTACCTTATGGTCATACCATTGGAACACTCCGTCAAACCATTTGAACATGACCTTGTTTATAAGGCATAAACTATCGCCTACAACTAAACCCATATTAATATCCACTCCTATTGTGTTCCATCTACCTTCCTTTGAATTGTAAACCATAAACTGATCATCCCCATACAGGTAGTATTTTCCTTCAAGACCTAAACTTTTGAGTAAACTTCCATCGCGTATCGTTCAGTATTGTTGAAAAGATTAAAATATTCACCTCAACTAATGATGGAATAGTGAAAGGATTCAAGGCGCCGAAGAGGAGGGTAGAGAAACTGAAATTTTTCTTTTTTTCTACTGATTTTAATTACTTATATCCTAAGTCTTTGCCACGTTATTTTTTTAGTTGTGTGGAATGATATTCACATGAGTGTTTTTTAATAAACACTGACTCCATTGGATATTTTTTCTAATTTAGGGGTTAACTCTAAAATGAAGTATTTTTCCTTTGACTATTGTGTTTTGTAAGAAAATATGTGATTTATTTTTTTCATTTTCTAAATTTGTTGAATAAAGGACGGAGATTCAGTTATGGAGTACTGTATACGAATGTGTTTGGGTTCACACAAAAGGGTCTAGGGTTTAGCTTCCGTATGTAAAAATTGAATTACCGATCGTCTACTGTATATTAATGAATTTGGGTTCGCAAATGAGAGTCTAGGGTTTAGATACCGTAAATAAAAAATTTTTTTACTTATCGTCTACTGTATATTAATGATGCTTGAAATCACAAAGAAGGATCTAGGTTTTAGATTTCTCATAGGCGAATTGATTTAGTTATCGAATAATATATACGAATGTGTTTGGGGTTCACACATAAGAGTCTAGGTTTAGCTTCCCCACATAAAAATTGATGAAAGGATGTGCTAAGGTGATTTTAGTGCTTTAAGCTAATAATGGTTCTTTTACTTTTTATTTTATTCATTCTTTTGTATTTTTTTATTCTTCATTTGATTCTATTTTTATAGGAATGAAAGTTACAAAAAGAAAAAAAAATATCTTAGTTGAGTTGAAAAAATATTATTTCTTTGGTTTTCCTAAAATACATATCTTTCTTTTGTTTCTTGGTCTTTCAACATTGTCTTTAAAAACAATATTAATTTTGAATTTTTCTCTTCCAAACCAGTACAATACCCAGATATGGATTATTTTCATGCAGGTTAACCCAGATGAAGTTAATGCATTGACTCGGCTCATGAAGGTGGGGCTAAAGAAGGGATAGGTTTGTGATCCAAGCAAGTTCATATTTCTGAGTTTCTGAGTTTTCACTCAGAAAGGTCCACAATCTCATCGAGATTTAGATCGATGTTCAACCTCCAGATATGGACAATTGTAAATGATGTTGATTATGATATTTGATCGTATGACTTTCATCGTTTTTTTTTGGTAAATCATGTTTATGAGAAGGATCTTGTTGGATCATTAGGGAGAGACGTTTCAAACTTTTATCAATTATTGAATTGTTGCGATAACCAACATAGCTTCAAACGTTTTGAAAATCACATGATCAAAACAGAAAATGTAACTGAATCCATTTGACATTTGAAGAAGAAGGAAGAAATAGGGGTGGAGAAGAGAAAACGTTTAGATTTTGATAAGAAAAAGAAAGAAGAAAGACGAAAGAAGTTTAGGTTTTCATTAGAAGGACGAAGAAGAGATTTATTTTCACAGTCTATTTTTATCCATTTTAAGTATTAAGTGATATTGAACTTTGCAATATTTTGTTCCTATTTTTGCTGATTATAAAGAAATCATTAATCTATTTATGTTCAGTTCTTATGTTTTATTTATCCAACAATATAAATACATCTAGATAATTAATATTAGAAATATCATGTATTCAAGATATTGTGATTTGAGTAATCAATTGTTAGTATAATATTATTTAGTCTATTAATCCATAAATTAGATAACTATATTCATAATAACATATTAATATTACATATTAATATTATTGATAAATAATGATAAAAATTATATATTAATTCCCGCGCATACGCGTGGGATAAACACTAGTTTAATGTATTTAGAACATCGTTTATAATTATAAAGAAAAAAATTTGTGAAATCGATAACCATATAAATAACATAAAATGAATGTTATATTAAAAATAATGTTGTTATATAGCTAATTAATAAACTTATAGCAAATGTTATTATATTTTTATTATATCTAAAGCTATAGCTGAATAGAAATTGTTATCTTAAAAATAGAAACTATAGCATTTAAAAAAAAGTTATCTAAAGTGCCAGATTTTTTATTGCGGACGATGACGGAACGTTTAACTAAACGCTATCGTATCATAAGGTAGTTTTTTTTGGGTGCTATTAATATGCGTTTTGGATGCGTGAAGTTATTCACCCAAAATTAACTGCAAGTACACAGTGTACAATTGTAGTATTTAGGTTATCGATTCTACAGAGATTATGTCGAATTTCGATTCTATTAGAATGCAATCTATCTGGTCACTAGTTGTGTAACTTATGGATTAAAAACGCTAGACTTAGTAAATCGCGGATAATATGGGCCATGCACGAAATTGAATGTTGCTATACTCTTAAACACGAAAGGCAAATGTATACAATACCAAATCTCTTTGCGTATTGCACTATAAATCAACCAACAGATCAGAAAGGATGTTTTTCAACCTAATTAGCTAATGCATGCATTGGGAATAGATTTGATTGTTCATGATCTTCGAAGCCAAACTCTCGTTTGTATAAGGACGAGAACACCTGCTAAAAACAAGGCTCCGGGTTTAGTGTAAAATGGGTGTATGATGCAACAAACCCTAAAATTCAATATTCTAAGTGATGAAGTCAAAATATTGTATGAATTAATATTAAAGTAGAGAGTAGTCATGAATTCAGCAACAATTCGTGCACCTAATAACCCATAAAACCTTTGACAACCTAGATTTAACTAGGGAACTACTCACACATAGCAAACAAACCAACCATAATCATTAATATCAAAGGTTTGCAATATGAAAGTGAAATCAAAAGAGATCAGAGCAAAACGTGGCTCTCTCTCTATAAAACCAAGAGAACAGGGGCACAAGAAAACCTTCACACAAGGGTGCTCCCTGAAAACAAGATCTAAGTAAATTTTTGGTGATTTTTGGTAAAGAGATGTTTGAATGCTTCAAAAGCTTGATGGAAGTCGTCTCTCTCTTTTTCCTTTGCTTAAGGTCGAATATATAGTCTCTCTAGGTCATGCATGAGTCGGCCAAGAGGTTCTAGCAATTAGGGTTTCGAAAAGAAAGCCCAAAAAGAATTTCCATATTACTAAACCGGCCTCTGAGTCGGTCGACTTCCTCTTCCAGTCGGTCGACTCGGGCTTCGGTTCATTATTCTTCATTTTAGCTCCAAATCTTCTAGATTCTTGCGAAACACCTCAGCATGTGGAATCTTCCATTTAACCTGTATAAAATGCAGAAAATACTCCAAAACAGCATAAAATACCATCGTGAAATCCGGTAAAAACATCAGTACATCAAATTCCCGCAGACTTAGCTTTTGCTCGCCCTCGAGCAAATAAAAAGCAAGTTAGTGGTCAAAAACAAATCCGGTTTACCGTGATCAAGCTATCAACTTTCAGCAACCATTTCTTTCATTGTGACATCTCCAACAGCTGACCAATACGGTGACCAAATTGTATTCTCCAATGAAAAACTTTTTAAGAACAAATTAGAGTTATCCCAACCACAATGAAAACCATATTTCAGATACCATCAAAGCAACTCATTCTACTGTCATCACATGGCCAGAAATGCTTATCAATCGTCACCTATTCTAGCACAAGATGGTCTTTTCGCTCTCCCCCAGACTTATCCTTTTTTAATCATTTAGTTTATAACTCAAAATTTCTCAAAGTTTAGGCGAATAATGGCATTGTAGGAAATTTTCCTAGCCTCGCTGTCAGTTGAGTTCTCAAAGGTTCAAATGCATCATGGTATCGTCGGAAATTTCCCTAACCGCATAGATCTTGAGCTTCTAGTGATGAATAATTGGTGTCTTAAAGAATTTCCCTCTACCTCATCACTAGGTTTTTACCAAATACAAACTTTCATCAAACTGACTTTAGGGAAAGCTGAAGATCGAAAATTATGCTTGTGAACGAACATTTAGCAAGACATAATGGCAGATGTGATAAACGAACTGATACAGACTTAACTGTATTGTGCTCTGGCATTGCTGAAAAACTTAAGAAAATCACGTGGGTCTACTCCGTATTGTATCTGTCAAGCTCTCTGGATTTCCATATGGTTGGTCCTTGTCAATACTGCTGAGTCACTCAATCATAGTTAAAGAAGCTGGAAAGTGATAAAAGCATCATATAAAACAACAAAAACTTCACCAAAGATCCATAAAACAAAAGAAAATGATAATATTCCCTCCCCCAGACTTAAATTTCACTGTCCCAGTGAAACCAAGTCAAAATAAAAGTGCAAAGAGAAATCCAGAGAAAAATAAAAGTAAATGCGGGAAATAAAATGATATAACCGTGTCTAATCGCGAGGACTGCGAGTGCGTCTCCTCTCAGCTGTAGGGTCAAAGTCGTGAGATGAACTGGTGCCTCCAAAGAAGTGTGGTGGTACGTGGCTCATCATCATCGGATCATCCGGGAAACTCGTCAAGTTGCTCGGTGCTGTGGAAAACTGCATCGTCTCGCCTCTCTGTGCCGCAGTCGACCGACCCAAAGTAAGGTCGTCCGACTCGGTCTCCGCATCATCATCATCTCGTCGGTCCTTAGTATCTCTGGCTCTCTGCGGCTCTGGTACTCTCCTGGTTGGCTCGTGGACTCCATGGTCAGACGAACAACCTGTGAAAAACGAATAAAACCAGCGAGCAATCTTGTTCTTCCTCCTGTGTCACTCCATCTTGTAGTCGTACTTCACCTCTGGACTCGCCTCAAATGGTGGTTACTCGGGTAAATCGAAGAACTCTGGCATTCTGCTAGTAGAGAATCTCGCTTCAGCAAAAGGAAAGTCATCAGCTCGGTGTGAATCACGCGGCTGGGAAGTAGAAGTGCGTGGTGGCTGGGCGGCGCGTCTGATATGGCGTGGTGGGGCATGCATTGCCTCTGGTAGCAATGTCGGGGCAGCGGCTATAACCGTCAGCAGGTCAGCAGGTGGGTGAAACCCAATATTCTCCAGTGAATCGAGTCGAACATGACTCTCATTCGAGAGCCGGAACAGACAAGTCGCGCCATCATCCCGAATAAACTCGTACCATCCTCGCATACGGACAATCTCAAAATGATCAAGTGAGGCCTCATCTAGAGTGATATTCGTCGCATCGGCGGCCTCCTTGGTGAATAGGTCAAGTGGTACCTCACACCACTTCATGATGGGAGTCAAAAGGTTCCCCACAGTCTCCTTCTTCTGGGAGGTAGCGTTTTCCAAGAAGACATGACTCGTGTCGACCAAATGGCATGCAAAGAGGGCACCCATGTTCCAATCAGTATCCTTAGGTGCGTCTGGAAGCAGAAATGAATCACCCAAGGCATAGTAAAGTAAGGTCAACTCCGGCTCGTAGAGGCGGCCGACCTCAGTCCGTCTCAAGAGTGTGTGGCTGATAACTCTAGCCAAAATCCGAAGGGCGGGGTGGCGGATCAAAGACTGCTTCGTCTTCGTCGGCTCGTATACTCCAGACCCAATAATGGACCACATTTGGTCACGCTCTCCAAAGCTCTTCAAGCTCCAATATTCGGTTCCCCGTCGCTGGAAACCGAAAATACGACAGATATCCGCCACTGTCAGCGAGTAATGCTCACCACGGATCTTGAAATGGAGGCTCCACTGGTTATCGTCCTCACAGCGTTGCGTTATCTCCAAATACATCGAGGCTAAGAACTGCCTCGCTGCCTCCGGGTATGTGTCATAGCAGGTGAAACCAATGACCCCCATACCGACATTCTTCATTAGCCGCTTCAAATGGTTCTTCAGCTTTAGACGGGACATGTAAGGCATGTCCAGGAAACGCATCGGCTGAATGAGAATGTCCGTGTAACGGTTGTAGAAAACCGTGTCATAATCATCCCAATCCCGGTTTTGTCTTGTCCGGCATGCGCGGTC
Source organism: Euclidium syriacum (assembly GCA_900116095.1). Taxonomy (NCBI): domain Eukaryota; kingdom Viridiplantae; phylum Streptophyta; class Magnoliopsida; order Brassicales; family Brassicaceae; genus Euclidium; species Euclidium syriacum. The sequence continues at coordinate 1,529,472 of FPAK01000013.1, forward strand.
CTTAACAACATCCGCATGGTTTCTCCCGGGAAATGGGTCCTCTAACTTCTCGTTCTCCACTTTGTCCCAAATGTTGGCATCACTCCCGGAATCAAAGGAAGACATCTGCAAAAAGAACGAAAATTCGAAAGGAATTTAAACCGTTTTTATCAAAAACCGGAATCCGCAGTCGACCGACTCCACCAACGAGTCGACCGACTCGGTCCGCGATGAGTTCTTCATCAAATCATCACCAAATCCACTATAATTCATCGTTTTAACTCAAATTTCTTGCATAATCAAACACAGACAATGATTTACGGCCTCTCTACACTTAATTCAACCGAAATCCTACTCTAAATCATCAACATGCAATTTTTCAAAAAAATTCAACTTTTTTCTCCAAAAATCGTGAAAGAAATTGAGTTGAATCAGGAAAATACCTTGCAAATCGCAAAAACCGTTAGTACAGGATGATAGAGCTTAAAATTTCGAACCCCAGGGGCTTTGAATCACAAAATTTGATTGAAAATTGAGAGAGAAAATCGAGTTTGAAGATTTGAGTTTTAATGAAATTATGAAGAAAAACTCAGGTTTTAATGGAACTCGACCGTCGAGTCGACTGACTGCTCCAGGCAGGGTCGACCGATTGGGCCATTTTTTTTTTTTTTAAACAAAAATGACTCAATTTAAATTGGGAATAAAAGCACGAAATCCTAAAAAATTAAATTAAAAACAGACTCACAAGTGGGTTGCCTCCCAAGCGCTTCTTTACAGTCAATAGCTTGACTTTGTCTGACTTGAATCCTTCAAGTGGTAGACTCATCTCAGCTCCTTGATCTTCTTCTTGTTCCTCCATAGGATCATCTTCACAATCCTCATCATGATCTTCACAATCATCATCTTCAGTAAGGTCCACAAATTTGTTTTCCTTCTCAGCTTTCTTTACTAGTTCCTCGATGTCAATTCTTGGAGAAAATAGTGGTTGTATGGTGGACACATGCTTCTTGTTCCTTAGGATTGGAATGTAGGTTCCTTTGTAGAGGGCGCGTTCAAAACCTTGAGGTGTAGTTCCTGTCATCCTCATCTTCTCTTCTTCAATGGACTCAGCAGCTCTGAACTTAACTCTTCCCGTTCTACAGTCTATCTCGGCGTGTGCAGTGTGTAAGAATGGTCTTCCAAGGATCAGTGGGTGTTGAGGCTCACTTTCAAAAATTGCCATGTGGATATCTACTACGAAGAACCGGCCATTGGCTCTTACAGGTACGTTCTCCACTATTCCTTCGGTTATCTTGTGAGTATCATCAGCTAACCTCAAAAATACGCGCTTGTTCACCATTTGGTCAAGCTTCATCATCTTGGCAACTGAGAGTGACATTAGGTTTACTCCAGATCCAGTATCACATGGGACGTTCTCAAACCATGTGTGCCCAATCATAACATTGATCTCAGCTCTTCTAAAGTCTCTAAGCTTCTTTGGTATTGATTTCTCGATTACTTAATCACACATCTTGGCAAGTCTATTGCAAAACTCCTTGGCTCCCATCTTATTCTTCAGTAAGTATGGTGTCAACTCTTGTAACTCCGTCTCCATTCCACATTGCTCCATAAGTGACCAAATCTCCTTACATTCTTTGATAAACTCCTCCACATCATATTTGAATTGTGTCTCAAGTACCTTCAATGAGTTTGCAAAGAAAGTAACTATGTCCTCAATATGCTCAGGTCGTATCCAACGAGCAGTGGATTGAACATCTTCATCAGTTATAGAACAGGCTGTCATAGAAATTGATATTCGTTTCGGTTCGGGAGAGTCGGGTCGACCGACTGGTGGCAGGGTCGACCGACTCGGGCGTCGAAAACTCTTCCTTATGGGTTCTTCGATAACTCTCATCCTTGGTTTGGAACTTGTGATGATTGCCAAACTCTTCATCTTCTTCTCTGGGTAGTAGCAGGCGAAATCTTCTTCTTCAACTTCTTTATCTTTGATCTTGAAACTAATGTTCGGGCTTCCCAGACCTCTTAATGATATTGTGTCTTCCGAGCAATCGATTAAATCTCCAGCGGTCTTAAGGAACGATCTTCCAAGTATAATCTGCTCTATCCCATCTCTCTCATCAGCATAGCAAGTCTCCAGGATGTAAAAATCCACAGCAATGAATCTATCACCAATCATACATGGCAACCCAGTAAGCTTTCCCAAAGGTACAACACTTGTATCATCAGCTAATCGCATCTCCTTCTATGTAGTCTTCAATTCGAGTGGTCCCAATCTTTCCATGGCAGACAAAGGCATGGTGTTACCGCTCGCTCCTAGATCACACATGCATCTCTTGAAGATTTGATCTCTAATTGTCAATGTAAGCTCAAATTGACCAGGATCCTTGTTCTTGTCTGGCATCCGGTGCATGATTGCTCTGTCACAAATCGCAGCAAACAGGCAATTCCCATCTTCTGGGGTTATCTTCCATATCATCACCTTACTGAGGACGTCTTCAAGTTCAGCATTTAGCTTGCAGGCTCTTGCAAATGGCATTCTCCTCATCAACACTTTAGAATAGGTCTCAACTTCTTTCTTGAGCTCCCAATCATCTTCTTTAGCTTCTACATCAATTCCTAGGTCATCAATTTCGTACTCATGAATTGGAATCCATGGATACACTTATTGATTAGTGCACCATGGTTTGTAGACACTCTTCCTGGGTGGAACCTTCATAAAAGGACATCTCACTTCTTATTCAGAAGCTAAGAGTCGGCCGACCTTCTCCTCGGTCCACCGACTGTTAACACGTCGACCGACCATTGATGGCAGTCGACCGACTGTGTCAGACGATCCTTCTTCACTTGTTTATTCCAGGGTTTTCTCCTCTTCAATCTCCTTGGTATGGATAACTCGGATGGATAATGGATATTTGGTGACTCTCCTGACTCCCACAAATCTTTCAAGCTCTTCCATTCGCTCATGAAGTCTTCTGACATCAATCTGAAGGTGGCTTATACGCGAATCAAGGGTAAGGAAAAGTTGATCCATCTTCTTCATAAGTTTTGTTCTGCATCTCCAGAACTTCTTCAACCAGGCTCTCCGCTACATTTGTTGGTGGCATTGGCTTGTAAAACGAGTGCGGGTTGAAGTATCCATCTTGGTATTTGTTTGCTCTCACGAAATCCACATCCGGCTTCCCATCTCCTTTGTGCTTTCCTTGCATCATTTTCTGTCTATCAAACACAAAAGAAGAAAAGTATTCAGTAGCTGTTTTTATCATAACTTCCTAACTCTAATTCTAACAAAAATCGAAAACACTGTTAAATCCCCGGCAACGGCGCCAGAAAAACTTGATGCGTGAAGTTATTCACCCAAAATTAACTGCAAGTGCACAGTGTACAATTGTAGTATTTAGGTTATCGATCCCACAGAGATTATGTCGAGTTTCAATTCTATTAGAATGCAATCTATCTAGTAACTAGTTATGTAACTTATGGATTAAAAACGCTAGACTTAGGTAAATCGCGGGTAGCATGGGCCATGCACGAAATTGAATGTTGCTCTACTCTTAAACACAAAAGGCAAATGTATACAATACCAAATCTCTTTGCGTATTGCACTATAAATCAACCAACAGATCAGAAAGGATGCTTTTCAACCTAATTAGCTAATACATGCATTGGGAATAGATTTGATTGTTCATGATCTTTGAAGCCAAACTCTCGTTTGTACAATGAAGAGATCACCTGCTAAAAACAAGGCTCCGGGTTTAGTGTAAAATGGGTGTATGATGCAACAAACCCTAAAATTCAATATTCTAAGTGATCAAGTCAAAATATTGTATGAATTAATTTTAAAGCATAGAGTAGTCATGAATTCAGCAACAATTTCGTGCACCTAATGACCCATAAAACCTTTGACAACCTAAATCTAACTAGGGAACTACTCACACATGCAAACAAACCAACCATAATCATTAATATCAAAGGTTTGCAATATGAAAGTGAAATCAAAAGAGATCAGAGCAAAACGTGGCTCTCTCTCTATAAAACCAAGAGAACAGGGGCACAAGAAAACCTTCACACAAGGGTGCTCCCTGAAAACAAGATCTATGTAACTTTTTGGTGATTTTTGGTAAAGAGATGCTTGAATGCTTCAAAAGCTTGATGGAAGTCGTCTCTCTCTTTTTCCTCTGCTTAAGGTCGAATATATAGTCTCTCTAGGTCATGCATGAGTCGGCCAAGAGGTTCTAGCAATTAGGGTTTCGAAAAGAAAGCCCAAAAAGAATTTCCATATTACTAAACCGGCCTCTGAGTCGGTCGACTTCCTCTTCCAATCGGTCGACTCGGGCTTCGGTTCATTATTCTTCATTTTAGCTCCAAATCTTCTAGATTCTTGCGAAACATCTCAGCATGTGGAATCTTCCATTGAACCTGTATAAAATGCAGAAAAGACTCCAAAAAAACATAAAATATCATCGTGAAAACCGGTAAAAATATCAGTACATCAGTTTTTCTTGTCGTGTATAAGTTAGAACCACTCTTTTGTTGTAACTTGTCTTGATGTTTTGTTGGATATAAGATTTGTCTGTGTTATTAGTATTAACTCTTTTCTTGTTATTGTGTGGTAATGCTATTACAAATAATGTTCCTATTTATAGGAGGGATTAAAAACCGAACTGAGTGAACCGAACCAGAATTTTTGGTTTCGCGTCATCTTTGGTTCAAAGGTTCGATTATTTCGGAAATCTTGAAATCTGAGTTTGGTTCTTGGTTCAATTCGGTTCGGTCGGATGAACCAAACAATTTTACTGTTATCCTTCTTTTCTTAAGTTTTAAAACCAGTTTATACTAAGTTTAAATACTGAATTCTAACGGAATAGATCAAAAACTTGAAAATAAAACACAAAATTTTCGAAATCATGGATCTAGTCTTCATATCAGTTCATGGACGTTGTGCAATTTTGGATAAATGGTAGAGTTGCCACTTATTGAAAAATCAAATTCACTACTGCCATCATTATGTTTTGTATTTTCTTTTACAATTTTTTGAAATAAAATTTGATGGTAAAGTCTTAAAAACCAAATACAAATTAAGATATTTACGTACCCAACCTGAAGTATTCGATTACGCAATCAAAAATCGGATGACCTGGTATCAAAATTACCTTAATTTAATAAAACTTAGGTAAATGATCCGCACGTTTGTGCGGGTTTGAAATTATTTAGATTTGTTTGTGAAAAATTGTATTATAGTGAAGTGGTTGGTAAAAAAAAATAAAGTGGTTGATATTTATATTTTGTTTTGATTTATTTAAAATATACGATTGTTAGAATTTTAAAATGTGAAATTTTTTTTATTTCAACCAGACATTAATTAAAATGTAACTCGTTTGTTAATAACCCATGCAAAGAGAGTGTTTACATATGAGCAATCTAAAAAGAAAGTTTTAGAAGTCGAGTCAAATAATCGACTTTAAAATTACAAATACGATAAATGTAAGAAATAGAAAACAGAAGAAATTGAATTTGGAGTATGCCAAACTCATCTAATAAGTTGGAGAAAGCAGATCACTCTTCAACAGACTGTATCATGGAGACCATATATACATAATATGTCTCGAACACCTTTTAGTTTATCCTTCTTAATAGGATATTCTTCATTGCACATAATAATACTTTCATCTCCGAGTGAAGGAATGAAGAAGATATACATTGACATTTTTCTCCTAACAACACTATATGATTGATTCCCAAGAACACACCCAACCCAAACCTATAGTTGAATATGAACATTTCCACAAACCAACAATTTGACATATTAATAACGATGTAATTGTGTTCACCTGATCTTCAATATCATTTTCAAATTCGTCATCGTCTCTCGCTTGGACCTCTCCATAATATACTTTCCCTTAAAGTAAGGTTTTAAATTTCTAAAGGCTCAAAATAAATTTTTTCCAAAACCTTTTTATTCCTAGATTTCTAAATATACCACATGATTCACGGAAACCTTGTTAGGATAATTTATGCATTGGTATAAGATGGTAATCATTAATACAAAAAATCCAAATTAGAAAATACAGAAAGGGAAGGAAATTTCCCTTGTATAAACGAAGTTTTAGACTCCTTCCACACACGCATAGCATGCAAACGGTCGAAGAGAGCAAGATTAATGGTTTCGTAAACCGCATCTTTTGCATATGTTCTCGCAACTCAAACCATGTTGTGAAAGAACAAAAGTAGCTGCAAAAGCTCTCGAATAAACTTTCCACATAAAATGGTAAAGCTTCGAGAATTTTTTTGCTTCCAAGTGTGAGCTTGTAAAGCTTTGCAGTTAGGACCCGCTCATCTTCCTTCGACAAAGACATTGCTCACCGATAACCATAAAAAGCCATATATCTCCCCGATTTATAATAATGCCAAAAAATTAAGGTAGGACTTATCGTCATATGCCTCACAATTTGAATGTCCTCGGAGACAAAAAATTCGTGAATGATAAGTAAATGTCAATCTTTAGTTTTCGGGTTAATCAAATGATTAATCTTCAAGTTGGGTGAAGAGTCTTTCCTCAGCCAGACCCCATTATGTACCTTTTTTCCACCAAAGCTTTAGTCGAGAAAATACTCCTCTATCCAAAAGAAGGGAGATTAGTTTTTTTTTTTTTTGTCTGTAAAAGATTAACCTTACAAACATATCTTCCTTTAAGTACTTGTGATACTAAGGAATTTGGGTATTGAATGAGTCAACAATATTGCTCTGCCAATAACACATCGTTAAATTTATCGAAGGAGCGAAAACTCACTTCACCATCCTTTTTAGATTTACACAATACCCAAGCCACCCAATGTAGACTACATTCATTCCCCTTAAAGCTCCACCAAAACTTTGAGATAGCACCTGTAAACTTTGAAGTAAGGTCGTGGAGAAGTTTATAACACGACATAACATGCGTTTGTAGGCACAGTTCCATTTATTGGATCATTATCTTATTCCCACCTTTTGACAAATGTTTTCTTGATCATCCATAGATTGGGTCATTGAGTCTTTCTCCTCTAACATAAATAAAGATTTTTTTATCTTGGAACCTCCTAAAATCTCTAGAATCTCCATATAGGATCACATCCTTCATTATGTAGAAATTTCAAATAAGTTTTTCAGATGCCTCTTTTTAAGGTTAAAGACTTTCTTTCCGGAAAAAATTGAGGATCTTGCTCAAATTATTGTTTTGGCCCGACACTTTCCCATAATTCTGGACAATGTCCAAGTTTGGCATTCCCAAGGTTCCGTTTTACAAAATAAAAAAACAAAATCCGCAAATAGTATATGGTAGATTGTTGGACTTTCTTATGGCAACCTTGATTCAAGTTACCTTATTTTTCCTTTATGCCTTTTTAATATTAGCAATTAGAACTTCACTACAAAGGATAAGAAGATAAGAGGATAATGGATCTCTTTGACGGAGTTTTTTTTCTGATGAGCAATATGTCATCTAGGGTGCCCATTCAATAACAATTGATCATATAATATGATTAAACGCACCACATGATCCATGAAACCCACGTGGGATTGAAACTCATACATGATATGAAAATCTCCAAAAGTCTCATTCAATCTGTTCGTATGCTTTACTCATGTCCGCTTTGATTGTAAGAAATTCCTCTTTACATGCTCTATTCGTGTGTAATCTGTAAAACATCTTATGGGAAATTAGGGTATTATCCATGATAAGCCTTTCGGAGACGAAAGTCGATTGTATTTCTGATATTAACCGAGATAAGACATTTTTTAATCGTCTACTCACTTTGCAAAGACTAACCATCTTGAATTTTGTCATCATTCGAGGTTCCTCCATTTTTGTTATTAGACATATATTAGTTTCGTTTAATCGTTTATCAAAACTACATGAAAAAATCCTTAACCAAATATAGCAAATCACATTTGAAAGAATGCAAAAACCTTTAAAAAATAAAATCGTCATCCCAACATTACCAAGAGCTTTCTCCCGATGTATTACAAATAACGCCTTCATGATCTCGGCCACAAAAATCTCTTTATTTAACTCTCTATTCATATGTTCCGTGATGAATGTGTTGACCTCTTGAACCGTTTCAGAGATATCACTCTTGGTAGATTCGGCAAAAAGATCAAACAAAAATTCATTGATCTCTTCTAATCCTTCATCCAACTCTCCTAAAGAATCATTAGGTCTGTATAAATCTATTATTTTATTCGTTACACAGAGTTTTTTTTTTTGGAAATATAACAAAATTTTATACTTTTGTCATTATTTCTAAACCAACTAATCATACCTTATCATAAGTTTCTCTCAGTTTCTTAGAAATTCTACTAATTTCTTATGTAGACTATATATCTTCATTTTTCGCCTCTTCAAAATTTGTCTTTAAAGAATCATTATTTGTCTTACAAAAAAGAATATTATTCTTATTCCACCGAGAAATATAATTCTACAATTCTTAATTTTTTTCAGAAAATCCCGAACTCATAAATTCATAATCCGATTTTAATCCAAATCAATGGCATCATCATTTTTAAATTCATAGTGTGTAATTCTTAGTTGTTACCTAATTTAAATAATAACACGATTTAAAGAGATGGTTTCATAATTTTTTTAGATAATACAAATATTATAAAGTATAAGAAAATTTCCACATATTAAGAAATTGTAGAAATCATTGATATAAAATCCAGTCTATTAATTAGGAACAAATAATCTAGTAAAACCGCTATAAATTCATAATGTTATTTTAAAAATATTTTATTAAGTTATAAAGTTATTAATTTATTGATATATTAACTGACTCAAAAACTAATTTTGAACCTACAAAATGTATTAATTTGTGGAGGTATTAATTAATCGAACATTAATTTATAAAAGTTCTACTCTATTATGAAATGAAACTTCATTATCATCATGGTGATATAATAGAGAATGCATTGAATAATTCATAAAAAAAAGTATGAAAAAAATAATACCTTATTTTCAATTGGGAAAGTTAAATCATCATAATCACAATACAAATAAAACAACAAATTTTCTTATGCTTAACAAAACGTTTTTTTGTTTAAGAGTGCAATAAAAAAGATGATATATATATATATATATATATATATATAATAGAATATGGCATATGCCAATTATTTTAAATTTGAAAAAAAATTAAGATTTAAATTTAAGATTACGATGACTAATATTTAAAATCTGATTAAATTAATTCAACACAAATAAAATCCTATTAATTAGGAACAAATAATGGTAGTTGAAATTCTTGAAACAAACAAATCGAGATAGTAGTTTCTTATAATTATCTGATTATATATATTGCCTAAAAGTGATTTATTTTATTAGTTTGGAAATAGGGATCTTTTTCCTTTTTTACGACAAAATAGGGACTTTTAAATAATTACAAACAAATCCGATTATAATAGTATTTTTTAATTACTATTTCCTATTATTTAGGGAAAAAAAAATTAGTCACCGAAAATCCTTTTTCCTTTTTGGAAAAATCTTTGCAATAAGAAAAAAAAAACTAAATAAATAATAATATATAGAAGTAATGGCATTCATTGTAAATATGTATTTTTATTAAATCATTTCTTATCATCTTAATATTATTAAAAATGAAGTACAATTAGATAATTACCCGTACCCTTACAGCTAAAATTACATCTTATACCAATGTCATTATAATTTTTAATAATAGTTTGAAGGGGTAAAGTTGTATATATGAAAATATAAATCTGAGTAATTTCTTGCGTCTAAACCAATCGCGTCGGGTCAAACCCGGTTAGTTCGGATTTTCACGCGGATCTTCGAAAGATTTTTATATCCAAACCGTCTGACTTACACGTTCTAATCGCAGCCGTTGATATTTTTCCTTTCAAATCCTAACTAATTCAAAATGAGCCTAACTTCTATAAAACACTGGGCCCGTATAATTGATTGCTGAAGAAAGAAAAGAAATGGGTCTTCTGGTCCTTGAATGATTAAATGATTAAATAGTCTGAAAACAAACTCATTTTTTCTAAATGGAATTAAATCGTGTTTCCATTATTATAGGATCTTAAATTGTTTTAAAGATTTCCATTTAGATATATTGAAGATGTCGTATTTAAAAGAAAAGATCTCCAAAAAAAAAGGAAATATTCCTATATTTTCGGTAACAAATATTGGTAAAAATTCGACAAACCTAAAAAAACCCTAAATTTTGTGATTTCTATATATTAACAAACCATTTCATAAACTTTTCACCTACACTTCTTCCTCTAAAAAAGACGACCATATTGTTCTCTCTATCAATTACAATGACTTTTTTCAATCAATTGACCCTCAATGACAATACTTACCTCCTCAATGCTTCAACCATACAAGTCAAAGTCCTGAGACGTATGGTTATCAGTCCATCGTTTCACACCATGGTCCTATGTGATCAAACAATAAGAACCATACTTTTTTTTATCAACGATTTAACTAAATGTATCGATATCTATATATAGATTGATATATATCTAACTAAATGTTGTTATTAGGGTAATAGGATAATCGCTAATGTGCGTGGTGAGGCGGAGGTCGAGGAATTTGCAACTAAGTTGATTGAAGGCGGGACAATTTCAATTCAGTTTTTTCGCACAGTGGAAGAAGATTTGTTCACACTATTCCGCCCAACAAAACATCAGCTCCGAATTGAATTTATCATGGAACTCGGGTTACACCAAGTAACTATCATATACCAAGACATAAGTGGAGTCAAATTACATCTTTTGAGGAAATCCTTCAAAAAAAAAACATGACTTACTTAGTTGGTAATCATAAACCCTAATTCTTGCATATTTAAATATTATTCGCCTGTTTTTTAAATATTATATTTTTCTTTTGTTAGATGTGGTTGGACAAATTCACTCTATTGAATTGTTTGAAATCGAGATAAGAAGTACCCTCGACTCTTCTCCACTACTTCCAAACCGGCTTCGTTTGAAGCTCCAAAATGAAAGGTAAGATGTCTAACATTTACAAGATAAAAGGTGGTTTATATTTGTAAGATAAATTTAAAGTATATTATTAATTATTTCTGATCTTATCTTTTAGGGGTACAATCATTGAGTGTAGTCTTTATGGACCTAATGCTTCAAAGGTCGATAATGCGTGGGAATTTAAAGGCGAAGGAGATGCATTCGTATTTATGCGTCTAACAAGAGTTGTTCGTATGAGCAGTATCCTTCCATAATCTTTACACATTTTTTCTATTTTCATACTCGATGATGTTGAAGTTACATTTATATATATGTTTCAAGGAAACTGTTTTCTATTATTGTAGAAACTAATACAATCATCACATCATTTAACTCACTCACTGATGTGAACGTAGATCCATCTACACACGAGATCAAACATTTTTCAACCGAGTAAGTTTATTAGCTCATACTTTCTTGCTAATAATATTTAATTACATTTCATTTTATGATAAAAAATTAATTATTTCATCTTTTTTGCTTAGATCTCCATGGGCTTATTACCAGAAAGATATAAGTTACATCCCTATGCCTCACGAAATCAATGGTCAATGGAACAAGAAACAAAGAAGATGAATTTTGAAGATGAACAAGAAGAAGAAACCGGGCTTCTTTTTAGTTTTTTTGAATTTACAAACAATTTATTAGTAATTTTTAGTAATGTTTATTTTTATGAGTTTATTTCCATTGAATTACTACTTGAATCTCATTTAAATTTTATTTTATCTTATTTTATCATAAGAGTTTATAAATTTATTCGATTATTATTATACAAAGTTTGATAGGTGATTTTTGTTAGAATTTTATTCTCATATTTACATTTGTAATAAAGTAAAATTGCAAACTCAAAAAGTCACAAAGGTGAATCCGGTTGAAGCCTTAACTTGACATGTGAATTTATCTAACTAAATTTATATTAGAGTAATTTAAAGATTTTCTTTAAATTTAACCCTCAAATACATTATTTTTAAATGATGATTTAAAAAGATTTTATTTTTATTCTTTCCTCTCCAATTTAGGTATTAGATATTAAAGCCCTAATCGTTTACTTTTAACTAACTTTCTAATGATCCGATGGTTTAAATAAATAATTACTGAATAATTACTTTACTCTATTATATATGCAACCATAAATGGAAATTATATTCAAACCTAACTTACTTAATTCATTAATCCTCCCCTTTTAACCAACTTTCTAATGATCCGGTGGTTTAAATAATTGTTGTATAATTATTTTATACTAATATATATTAATACTATTAATGAATTATTATAGAAAAATGAAGATATAACATGCAAGAAAATTCAAACCATACGGAGAAAAATCCGAATAAAAACCTAAACTTGACAATCCAATAACTTTCAAATCATTATATTTCATTGATTATTCACAAAGATGTTTTTCTCTTTTTACTCCTTAAATATAGGCATTTTATTTCATTGATTTATTAGCAAAGATAATATTTCTATTTATACTCCTCAAATATAGACATTATACTTATTTGATTATTCACAAAGATTATATTTCTTTTTTTACTCCTTAAATATAGGCATTATATTCCAACGATTATAAACAAAGATTTTATTTCTATTTTTACTCCTTAAATATGTTTCTATTCTTCCTCCTTAAATATAGGCATTTTATTCCATTGATTTAAAACAAAGATTATATTTCTATTTTTCGTCCTTAAATATAGGCATTATATTCTATTGATTATTTGCCAAGATAATATTTCTATTTTTTTCTCCGTAAATATAGGTTTTAGTTTGTCGGGGTTTCTAAGAAATATTACCTAAAAAAACACTTTGATTCATTAGTATGAAAGATTTTCTTTCTATTTTTTCACACCTAAATTTACGCCGAAAGATTTTATTTCATTTAAAATTCTCTTTAATTACTTCCATAAAATGAAGTAAAAATCTATTATACTCAAAATTACCATCTTTATATATTAAATTACGGAAAAATTAAATATGATGGAAACATATCAAAGCTACCATATTGACATATTAAATTACGGTAACATTTACTATGATGGAAATATAATGTAAAATATAATGTTATTTATGCAAGGTAAAAAAAATTGCAAACATTACTCCATTTACCTAATCCATTTATTACTGACCAAACTAAAACAAAAAAGAACACAAAAGTCTTCTTCTTTGAGAAGCCAAATGTCTCGCCGGCCAACTCTTCTCACGATGGATCGCAACCTAAGAAGACAGATCGAAGCCGGATCTTCGTCGCAGGGAGGATCTAATCGAAATTATGCCCGGCCAAATCTTCCACAACCACGTTTCATAGACCTTCCAACCGAAATTCTTCAAAAAATCACTTTGCATGTCTCCTCCTCCTATGAAGATCCAAGTGTTGTTCGAAAAGCAAGTAGGACTTTGAGAGGAGTCGTTGATGATGATGTCTACTTACAAAATGTCGATCTATTCATCATGCAAAGTGGTTTTCAAATGCACGACGGTCTCACCAATTTTCGACTTCTTTGTCATCATCGCGGTAACCCCTCAGCTCTCTTACTACTAGGATGTTCTGAGTTCTTCAATTATTCAAATTTAGAAGATGGAATGGCTATAATCCGTGAATCCGCTGTTAGGGGTTATAATTTAGGAGTATATGTTTATTCTAATCTCTTAAGAATAATGTCTCCAGGTGTTGATGTTGATGCACAATTTTTAAACCTTAATCGCGATTTGATACGCCAAATGAGGGCTACAGTCAAGGCTTCTCAACATCGTTGTTGGGAAACATTTCAGTTACCTGATTTGTTTGTGGAACGCGCAAGAAATTTTGATTACACAGTCATTAGAAGGTGTAGATGTGCGAGAATTAATAACTGGTTCATGTTATGGGAGGAAAATGTCAAAGAAAATGATATGTGTGATTTGTGTTTCTATTCTATTCATGTACTTGGTTTTATAAGACTATTTCCTTCAAAAGTGATCACATGGCCTATAAGATATCACTTTTGAAGCATCTCTTTTGTTCAAAAGAATGAACCAAGGATTTAGTTTTCTAAAGTTGTGCTTTCCAGATTGTAAAAATATCTACTCTCTATCACTGTTATGCTTTGTTTCCAATGGATTTTGTGTAAAATGCTTATTATAATTTTGTTTGTAATGTTATTTACTGTTGCTTTCGATGAACTTTTTGTATAAAATTTGTATTTTTTGTATTTCGATGAACTCTATTGCTCTTTACATTATTGAAACTCTTGAGATAAATGAAAATAGTAATGGTTTTTAAGGATGCAATTCTAATTTTAAAATGTTAGAATCTCACACTTCACCTTAAAGCTACATTTTTTACACTACTAAAGTAGAAGTATATTTTCCTTATGATCTATGCAATATGAAATCAACCCTAAACTATAATCAATACCCATAATGAAAATGACAAGTCGAAAATCAACCAATTAATATAATCAAAACCCCTCATGAAAATTCTATACATATAATCATACAACAACTAACTAATTAAATATAAATAAAAAATTCTTAAAGATCACATCCACAACTTTGGAAGTTTCATAATGACCTAAATCTTAAATGATATTGAAATATATATATTAATATTGTTTATAATTTATTTTAAATTCCAAAGTTAAACAAAATTTATTCTGTTTTGTTTTTTAAAAAGGAGTATTTTAAGATATCTTAAAATATAGATACTAATTATTATTCAAATCCGGAACTAATTTGAGGGTTAGAAATCCTAACTTCCAACTATAAAACAAAATTTATTCTCTTTAATATTTTTAAAGTTAGTATTAATTGATTCTCTTCTTTCAATCCGGAAACACCATAAAAAATTGGAAATGTACAAATAAGTTCTAAAAACAAATAATCCTCTTTAATTTATTGTTTCCTTAATTTTGTAAACTAATATATACGAAAATATTAGAAAATATTCGACAGTTAATATCAAATCTAAATACAACTTATACATTTATATATAATTTAAACTGTCCACAAAAATTTAGGAGAGAAATAATATCTTAATTCCATATCTAAAATCAACTTTCTTTTACAATTAAATGACACAATCTTTTCAATTATTTTACGTGACAAACAACCCTAATCCTTTCCTATATAAACTAACCTAAGCAAACGATTTCTTCATTCATTCACAAAGAAAAATACGGTAGCTCTACATAGATTTTACAAAAGAAACAATGGTTCAAAAAAGAAATCGAACTCTCACCCTTGAACCAGATTAAGCCATGGAAAACTGCTTGGAGAGTACGTGTGAAGGTAACACATTCATGGAAAGCCGGAATCTCACAATTTGGTGAAACATTGGATTTCATCATTATGGATGAACAGATACTTTCTTTATCTCTATAAACTTATGTACTTTCAATGAAATCATGCAAAAATTATCCATTCCGTCTATTCAATATATTAAAAATTATTGAGATTTTAAATAAGATTTAATCGTCTGATAAATTGTTTACTTTGTTTTGTATTTTTTATCGATATATATATTTTTTGCATGAAATAAATATATACGGTTTGACACTAGATTTATTGACAAAAAAAATATATTCCCAAGTATTTTCAATAATTTCACAATAAAGAATTAAGCAT
Source organism: Euclidium syriacum (assembly GCA_900116095.1). Taxonomy (NCBI): domain Eukaryota; kingdom Viridiplantae; phylum Streptophyta; class Magnoliopsida; order Brassicales; family Brassicaceae; genus Euclidium; species Euclidium syriacum. Next base: position 1,545,066 of record FPAK01000013.1, read on the forward strand.
ATTTTTGATCGAATTAATGATAATCATTTACTAACTAATATAAACCGTTTCATAACATGATGATTAAATTCTCTTAATATTGTCGATTTATTATGTTTATACAAGGGCACCAAAATGCATAGATCAATGAGGGGAAGTGATATTAGAACACTTGAAAACGATATGACGGTTAGTGGCTGGAAGGAAATCCTACATCTCAGTGTTAATAATGTAAGTGGTGGCTATCGACCAACACGACATCCCTTTAGAGTTTTTCTTGGGAATGCAACAAAGGTGAAACCTATTGAACCAATATTGGTGGACGAACCAATGACTCTAACAACATTCCCATCAATCATTGACCTCAATTTTAACCAAAATTTTTTGGTTGGTAAGTTAATTATCATATTTTAGAGAAACATAAAATATTTTACATGGTTTGTTAATATTCTTAAAAATTATCGTCTTGCAGATATCATTGGCCAAGTTGTTCGTGTTAATGAAATGGAATCAATTGAGATTAACAATAAATTCATTAAAAATATCGATGTCTTTTTAAGAGATGCTAGATAAATTTATGAAATTTCAGAAAAATATATTTCATATATATGTGAATTAATTTAGGGTAATTCTCTAAAATGACACGATAAATTTGCAGTTGACCAAAAATGACACGCAGAGTTTTATTCCAAAAATTACACTCATTTTGGACGATTTTGTCCTCTCGTTATTAAACATTAAGACAAAAAAAAAAAGGATTATGATCGGCATCAATTACCACTCCGACGTGATCTCCGTCACGCTTCTTCGTTATCTCCGGCGACAGAATCATAATGCTCCCGTTCATGTGGCTCCCAAATCGAATTGGCTCGTTTCCGATTCCAATTTAAGGCGTTGCTAAACTACTTCACCCGGTTTGAATCGGCGTCGACCGTGGTTGCTTGCTTGATCTTGTTAGGATTGCTCACGATTCTCGGCTGAACGTCTGCATCATCTTCCCTCCTTTAGTCATCAAGGAATCGACCTGATTGCCTTTAATGATCATCCTACACAAACTTTCGTTCACGGCTTTGTCCAATTCATCACCGTCGGCAGAAGCATCATCATCACCAAACAATATTATTTCCAAAACCCTGATCAAAGCCATTTATCTCGATGACGGCGCTTCCTCGTCGACTTTAATTACTACCTCACTCGCCCACGCACACGCGCTCTCCCTCTCTTGCTTCATCTCCTCTGAGCTAGGGTTTTTGGATTCACGCCCATGCGATTCGTCTTTCCTTCCGGTCGGCGCGATTATCAACACTATACGCAAGGAACAGGGATATCATCGATGACACGGATTTTGGAACCGGTAACAGATTTGAGGTGGCGAATGACAGAGCCGCCCTTTCTGATTATTGCACATTTTCTTGAGGCATCTTCTTTTATACTTAATAATAGTGTCATCTATATTTGTGACGATAAATATGATGATAGCTGGTCCTCGTGACTTTTTCCACCGATCGATCTCGAGATCGCTTGTGTCGCATGACTTTAGCAAAACTATTCTTCGTCCAATTTGGGTTTGCTGATTTGGTTTTGGAATTGTGTTTTTGTTTATGCAGGTTCATCTACTCTTACATGGCGGTTGGTATTTTGGTGTGCATTGTTACCATTTATTGGTTTCATAACAGATGAAGCTATCAATGGATGTTGCTTGTGTTCCGAATTTTATCAATGTTGATAGAAATTGCACATGTCCTTGGTTTTTTTTTGTTGCAGGGATACCTTTGGTTGTCAATTCGTCCTGGAAAAATCCCACTAGAGAATGGCGTGTAGGTTGCAAGTTGATTTATGAGCTATTTACTGATGACTTAACCTCACGTGTGAAGGTAAGCGATGAGAGTTGTGTTTTTTTGGACTGTTCGATTAACTTTATCTACTCTTAAATCTTATACCAGATTTTACATGTCTGGTCTGCAACCCCTATCGTCTAAGACTTATATTTGGTTTTGGTTCACAGAGAAAGAGAGAAGGAAAACGTGGGATGAAAAGAATCAGGAAGAAATTGCAAAAGCTGTAAAAAATCTTTATGATTTCGATCAGGTGCTCTTTGGTTTGCGATTTGGTTTTTTAGTGGGAAAAACCCGGGGTATCTTGAGATATAGAAGAACGAGAGACTGGCTTGCATCTTTGTGCAGATGATAACTAAGAACTTTGAAGATTATCCAGAATACCGCCTCAAGTTTTTCTCATTACTCCGTGCTATTGCTACATTTTGTTTCCCTGCCTTGATAAAGTTATCCAGTCAGGTTGGTTGCATACGTTTTCCTTCTCATGATCTAAAGACCTCACTATTCACTTATGTTTCTTACCCTCTTGTTATTTTGTAACAGCAACTGAAGCTTGTAATGGATTCAATTATCTGGGCATTTAGACATACAGAGAGAAATATTGCTGAAACTAGGCTTAATCTGTTGCTCGAGATGCTGAAAAACTTTCAGGTTCGGTGTTTGTTGTCTTTGTTTTATCTCTCTGTGGGTTTCGAATATATTACGCCTGGTGTTAACATTTGCCTCTGATTGGGACAGCAATCTGAGTTCTGTAATCAATTCTACCGGTCATACTTTATGCAAATCGAGCAAGAAATATTTCCTGCTTTAACCGACACCTTCCATAAGTCTGGCTTCAAGCTTCATGTGTTGGTGCTGCAGCATCTGTTTTGCTTGGTAAAACCATCTCTTGTCTTATTATCGTATCTTACGTTGTGTGCACTTGAAGGCGTTTTATTGATCCCATTATATATTTCTCTTCAGGTTGAGAGCGATTCTTTGACAGAACCTTTGTCGGATGCTGCGACCGTACCATACCCATATCCGAACAATGCCGCTTTTGTTCGTGAATACACCATTAAGCTATTGAGCTCTTCATTCCCCAACATGACTGCAGCTGAGGTAAGCTTTTGTAGTATACATGTTGATTCCTCTTTTTCTCTTGTCAAATCTTATAATTGAGTATTAATAAATATATATAAACACAGGTGACACAATTTGTTAATGGACTCTAGGAGTCGAGAAACGACCCGTCTGGATTTAATAACATTCGTGACTTCCTTGTATAGTCCAAGGAATTCTCCGCTCAGGTAAAGTGACTCTTGTTCTTTGGCAAAGTCATTCACACTATGGTTTTAAGAAGTCAAGATCAAATATTGAAATTGTTGGATGTTGTCTGGTGTCAGGATAACAAAGATCTGTATGCTGAGGAAGCAGCTGCACAGAGAGAGCGAGAGCGTCAAAGAATGCTTTCGATTCCTGGGCTTATTGCTCCTAATGAGATTCAAGACGAGATGGTAGACTCTTAAAAGTCTAAGGCTGCACAACAGAGAAGAAGCTCAATGGACGAGATGGATTTTTTTTAACCGTAGGTTTCGGAAACAGGAAAGAGTTGTGGAGAGAGAGACATGTAATTTCCCCTATTGTATCTCTACTGCCTGCTTTTTTTTTAAAGCGTTCCCATTCGATTTTGACGATTGGAAGAGCTAATAAAATAACAATTGTTGATTTTTAAGAAGTAAAAAGTTTTTTCGGACAGTGATAATAAATTCTAAAATTTAAAACTTAGCTCCTAAGAAGAAATCTTAAGAAGAAATTTAATGATTTAGGATGAAATTAATTCATATTTGAAAAATAAAAGGTCATTTCAATAATGGTGGTACTAAAAATTGAATATTAGTTCATTTTGGAAAGCAAATTGTTTTCTTTTAGGAAGTAAAAGGTCCTTTCAAGAATGGATATACTAAAAATAAATACTAAAACCCAAAACTTAGCTTTTAAAAAGAAATTTGGGGATTTAGGGTAGAATTAATTCATATTTGGGAAGTAAAATGTCCTTCCAAGTATGATGGACTAAAAACTGAATATTAGTTTTTTTTGGGAAGCAAATTGTTGATTTTTAAGAAGTAAAAGGTCATTTCCAGTATGAACGTACTCAAAATAAATACTAAAACCTAAAACTTAGTTCTTAAGAAGAAATTTGGGAATATAGGGTGAAATTAATTCATATTTGGGAAGTAAAAGGTCCTTTTAAGTATGGTGGTACTAAAAATTGAATATTAGCTCTTTTTGGGAAGCAAATTTTTGTTTTAGTGAAGTAAAAGTTCATTTCAAGTATGGACATACTGAAAATAAATAATAAAACCCAAAACTTAGCTCTTAGGAAGAAATTTCGGGATATATGGTGGAATTAATTCGTTTTTGGAAAGTAAATGGTCATTTCAAGTATAATTGTACTGAAAATTGAATATTTGCTCTTTGGGAAGCAAATTGGTTATTTTTGGGAAGCAACATGTCCTTTCAGTATGGACGTGTTGAAATTAAATACTAAAACTCAAAACTTAGTTCTTTGAAAGAAATTTGGGAATATAGGGTGAAATTAATTCGCATTTGGGAAGTAAATGGTCTTTTCAAGTATGGATGTACCGAAAATTGAATAGTAGTTCTTTGGGAAGCAAAATTGGTTATTTTTGGGAACCAAAATGTCATTTCAAGTATGGACGTACTTAAAAAGAATACTAAAACCAAAAATTTAGCTATAAGAAAGAAATTTGGGGATATAGGGTGAAATTAATTCGTATTTGGGATGTAAATGGTTATTTCAAGTACTAAAAATTGAATATTAGCTATTTGGGAAGCAAAATTAGTTATTTTTGGGAAGCAAAATTGGTTATTTTTGGGAAGCAAAAGGTCCTTTCAAGTATGGACGTACTTAAAAAAGAATACTAAAACTCAAAACTTAACTATTAGAAAGAAATCCAGTGATATAGGGTGGAATGAATTCGTATTTGGGAAGTAAATGGTCTTTTCAAGTATGGATGTACTGAAAATTAAATATTAGCTATTTGGGAAGCAAAATTGGTCATTTTTGGGAAGCAAAATGCGTTTTCAAGTATGGATGTACTTAAAAAAATACCAAAACCCAAAACTTAGCTCTTAGGAAGAAATATGGGGATATAGGGTGGAATTAATTTGTATTTGGGAAGTAAATAGTCCTTTCAAGTATGGTTGTACTGAAAATTGAATATTTGTTCTTTGGAAAGCAAATTGGTTATTTTTGGGAAGCAACATGTGCTTTCAAGTATGGACATGTTGAAAATAAATACTAAAATCAAAACTTAGTTCTTTGAAAGAAATTTGGAGATATAAGATGAAATTAATTCGTATTTGGACGTAAATGGTCATTTCAAATATGGATATACTGAAAATTGAATATTAGCTCTTTGGGAAACTAAGTAATTGATTTTTGGAAGTAAATTGTCATAATAAGTACGAACGTCGTAAATTTGACTTTTAGAATCTGACCCTAGCGTTTAGAAAGAAACTTGGTTATTTATGATGAAATTAATTGATATTCGAAAAGAATAAAATCATTTTAAATACATGCTGTCCTAAATTTGACGTCCAGAGATAAAAGCTCCATCGTCATCACAAAACTCATTTTTCATCATTGAATTTGTTTACTTGTGTCTTCTTTTAGGATATGGATACTTAGAGGAGTTACGCGAATATTCTTACGAGGAACTTTGCCAAAAATGGATTCCTTTTGCTTACTATGAGTGTAATGATTTTGAACAAGAGATGTGCCATGTGAAAATTAAAATTTTGAATCGATTATACCAAACAAATCATGATTCCTAAATATCCTGCAATCATCAAACAATAGACTTCTAAGTCAGAGACGTAATAGCTTTAGAAGATGTTTTCATTTCATATGAAAAATATATATAATTGGTCAAAAATGTTTAAGAAATTCACAAGTAAAAAACGACACCTTTATGATCACATACAGTTTTCTCACAAGTATATAGCCAAGAAGAGAAGGGAGGCAAAGCTATGAACAATCACATCAAAAGACATAAAGTTTACGGTGAACTATTTCTTGTTAAAGCCAAACAAGGACTTGAGAAAGTAAACAAAGAAGATGTTGCCAACACAATAATTTATAGCATTTGAATCAATTTTGCAATAGTAGCGTCTATGGACCTTGATGATCCTCCTGTAGCCGCCCTTCAATATCCCGCCTTAGCAACTCTGCATATTCCTGCAATCATCACCCAATGGAAATCTCATTCCATTCCCCATCACGTTGGACCTAAAAATATTGATTAAAAAGTCTTTTTCTTATTAGGTACAGAGACAATACTTTTTGATCGAGCTGTCCCAAGAAGAAAACATAAGCATAAAAAATTATACTTTCATTTAGACTAATTTTTAATTTGATTTGTACGTACCTCTCTCATGTGTACTTTCTCAGGTTACGTTTTGCCCGAAACTGACTAAGCTTGTCTCTCCACTCAGCTGCAATCATAGAACCAACAATTAAGAAACTTGACCATACAGAGACCACATTAGTCTCAATAAAATACTCAACTTATTAGTATCAGACAGTAATAAGTTATAAGCTTACCCGACTTCATCATATCGCTCTTCATCAACACCATGCATCATGTTGCTCAATATATTGAACTCCATCAACTGATTCAGATTCACAACAAATATTAAGATCAGAGCAAAAGTAGAAAGACAAAAGCTACAAAGATAAAAAAAAAAAAAAAAACAGAGAAGACAAAGAAGCTACTACATCGATCAAAATAAAGAAAGTTAAAAAACTTGTCCCACAATGCTCCCTTCTCATGCTCCTATGAAAAGAAACTAGAAAAAAAAAAAAAAAAACGCTGAAGGACAGGCCATGGAGACAGGAAGAGTTTACCATAAAAGTATCTAATGTTGATCCTAGATATTCATAAGAGATTTCTCTCAAGTTCAAAAATAGTCAACATTACTACATACCGACTAAAGCAGGGTGAGAAACTTGCATGATATACTCCAGTTTTAAAAACTTCCCCTTTGCAGCTCGGTTTCAACATCAAGCAGAAGTAGCTTCAGATGAGAAAGACAGATTTTACCAAGGAGCAAGGAATCCTGAGGTTTAAAAGCAAGCACAAAAAGAGGGAAAGAGCGATTTAAATTATTTCAATCCCCAAACCCAGCAAATATCAAACCAAAAACAGAGAGGATTTACATAAAAAAGAACATCGTGTAGCTTCAAGAAATTAGTCAAAACAAAATTAGAAATTTTGGGAACAAAATCGGATTATAAATTTGTATGCTAATAACTTACCTGATTGATTTTTCATTTCGAATTAGATTCTATGCAGCTCGAAAACTTTCCATTGTTAGCAAAATCCTTTAATTTGTCTTCCACGAGTCCGAATTTCGCACCCAGATCAAAATCAACCTGAGATCTCTCACCAGCATTTGTCACTCTCTCCTCTGTAAATTCGGGTTTTAAAATCCTATCAAGAACCCAACTAAACCCTAATTTCAAACATACAAGTACCAAAATCAATTTCAGAACAACACAGATCACGATCTTTTCTCGTTCTTTTTCTTCGTCTTCTTCCTGGGTTGTTCTTCATTCTCAGAAACATTTGATTTATTCATCACCTGCGTCTTCTTCTTCGGTGGAGAGATCACCCTCGAGATCGGGCGAGAAACCGAAGAGGGTGTGGTGACCACAGCCAGGTCAAACGAAGTCGGAGTGGATTCGACGGTGGATTTGAAAATTTTCGATGATGCGTAAGAGAGCTTAGTAAGAGAGCTTTTCTGAATGCTTAAAGGCATGCGGCGGATTCTTGCACCACTAGATACTTAAATCGGCGGCTTGGGTTCTCAATTGGGAATAGGAAACGCTACGTCGCGTCTGGGAAGAGACGGGTAAAGAGTACACGATCATATTCGCGGGTCATTCCCTTGGTTCTGGCGTGGCGTCGCTCATGGCGGTTCTCGCGGTCACAAAAAACTCCGGAAATGCTCGGCGACATACCCAGGAGCAAAATCCGGTGCTTCGCGGTGGCACCTGCGAGATGTATGTCGCTCAACCTCGCCGTCAAATATGCTGACATCATCTCCTCTATCGTTTTACAGGTGAGTTACTGCAAATTTAATTTTGACTAGGTCAAAGTAAGATGTTAAAAGATAGGGATAAAATGGGAATTACAGCGTGTAGCATTTTAGTATTAAAAATCTATTTTGTGTTATTTTGGTGATTTTTTTATTAATTTATAAGATATTTTATACTAAACCTTTTCTTTTTTTATAGGGAATGTGACTCTCAAACTGACTCTATGGGAACCCTATGTTGAGTAGATATGGAGGGGTTGTATCGAAGCTGAAAATGATCAAATTATTTGTTTTGTGAAATATGTCAAAATGAAAATATGAGATGGTAATTTATATCTTTCCCACCTTTATAAGATTGATAACGATATTATTTATTTTAAATGATCGGAAAACTCTGACATATAATATATGTTCTAATTACATATCCAATGCTTTCAGTGCTACTATCCTTGAAATCAATCCTGATATTCTCGAAGTTGTTGAGTTTATAAAGAAGTAAGTCTCTATAGTTATATTATTTACATATTTGAATTTTTAACAACTTACACAAATTTTCCTCATCTTATTTTTAAGCTTCCTAAAGATGAAATCGTCCTAAATCTTGAGAATGCTTTAGTTTCCGTCAGCGGTACTCCTGTGGTGGTTAAGGAAAGTTTTATAAACTTCCCACTCCTCAACATTGAGCAAATTCTCCAGTCTAGTGAGGTTGGAAAGGCTAGGGTGATTTGTACCATCCAATCAATTGATTGCGACTATGGGTGGTATTATTTCAACTGTCGGACTTGCAATAAACCTGTTGAACGAAAAGAAAACGAAAATGACTCAAACCATAAGGAAACTTGGTGGTGCGAACCATGCAAGGCATGTGTTAAGCAGATTGTTGCAAGGTTTGTTTATTAAAAGTTGATAATTAAATTTTAAAATTTCTATTCATAAAATTTTGTCAATAGTTGTGATTAATATCTCTACTTATCCTATCAGATACATGTTATATGTGCTCGTGGCTGATGACTCTTCCTAAATGAAGTGCCTCTTATTTGATAGTAACGCTTCAAAAATTGTGACACATTCAGCCGCAAAACTCCTTAATGGTTCCACATCTCCGGTAAATAAACTGTGATCTAATCATTTGGGAATAAAAGATGATGATAGTATAACATGAGATTCTTATTTGTTTAAGTATTTATGTTAATTTAATTCTTATTGTAAAATCAATGATGATAGATATCGGATTCGACTATGTTGTCACAAGCTATTAGGAACATTGTTGGAACCACTTGGCAACTCTGTGTCTCAATTGAGAAAGACAATCTTCATGACAGTGAAAGCAATTTCAAGTTGCTCAAAGTTTAGCCTCCACACCAAATGATCGGTGAATAAAATCAATCTTCAGGAATAGATAGTGGTGTAGGCACTTCCTCACTCATCGGAACAGAAAAGGTCATACTATTTTCAAAATTATCATAGTTTGTAAAATATTATTAAGATATATATATATATATATATATATATATATAGTCATATTTATAATTGTTTGTTTGTTGTTATTTCAGACACCCTTGCTGATAACTCTCAGTGATGACAAATTAGACTGCTTGGGAAGTGAATCAATTTACTCCATCGTCAAAGCGCAAGGAAGAAATGGAAGTAAACGCACCAGATGAACTTTCTACCACCAGCAAGAAAATGTCGTGCATAAAAAAGATCAAGTTAGAAGGGAAGGCTACCAAATTCAATACTCATTTGGACGAGGCTGACGAGAAAGAGGCTACGGAGTAATCCGATAACTTAAAAGACAGGCGATTCAATATTTTTAATTTTCTTCATTCCTTTATCTTATTTACAACATTTGATAAATTTGTTTGCTTTCGTTTTATTTTCTTTGGTTTTTTAGGTTTTACATAGACCTTTATTGCTACACTTTTATCTAATTTATGAATGAATCGTACTAATTTTCTTATTCTTTTGAGACATATCGAATTTTCTTTACTTTGCCACTTTCTTTATATTTTTTCTAGAATTTGGTTAGATAGCAACTTTGCCACTTTCTTTATATCTTTTCTAGAGTTTGGTTAGATAGCAACAAAGTAAAAGGTCAATGTTTTGCTATAAGAAGGGAAAACATGAACAATATATAAGAAATACTAGGAATAAATTAGATAAAGCAAATTTGGCAAAAAATTTGCATATTGGATGATCAACATTATAATCAAAACGTTAACTTCTACCTCAAGAAATAAGACAATAAGTAATTACTAATAATGATAGGTTTTGTGCATCAACATCAACATCGATTTTTTCCACGTATACAATCAAGTAAATCGTGACCACTAAAAAAAAAAAACAAATGAACAATTAATAAAAGTATCTAACCAATAAAATTTTTTATAAAAGATTTCGTACATTTATTTGATATTTCTATAACTAATTTTTATTCCATACATAATTAGATACTGAAGATTTTCTATTATTTGTTTACTCCTAAAATTTCACCACAAAAAATATGTACTACATAACAAACTAAGGAAACAAGATTTCGATCATTACTATATATATTCTAATCTCCATTAACCTAAATTCTATTCATTCTAAACTGACAAAAAAAAAGAAAAAACGACTTCTCCCCAGCGTGTCTACTTCTCCATCCAATTATTTAGAAAGGTTTGTTTTTAGTTACGAGTTTTATGCTTTTCTAATTTGTACTTACATGTTTACTACAATAAATGATTGATGTTCCTTTGAAAAATTCTTAGATGAATGTTAAAGCACTCTTTCTGACATAATTTTATTCATTAATTTTAAAGATTCTTAGATGAGGAAACGGAAAGAAAAGATCGATTCAGAACCGACTACAAAGCAATCGAAAACCTCAAAAAAACAGCGTCAACAAGCAAATGACGAGAATATGTTTTCTCGAACCGACCTTAACAACAAAATCATTGAAACTCCTACAAACCGCATACCCGGAGTTTTAAATGATATTACAAATACGAACATACCATGCTCTTCAAATCTAATTTCTCCATCTTCCACTTTAACATCGTCGAATTCACGCGGAGGTATTTAAATCAAATCTATATTCTGAAATCATTTTTGGTTATAAAATGACAACAATCTGTTGTTTTCTCTAAACATTTCTCTCAATAGCTGGTTCCACTTATGAAATATCCCGCTATGAAACTGGTACACAAGACGGAACAATCACACAGTGTAAATAGAAACACGAAACACATTGTCTATTTTTTTGAATACATAATCCAATAGCTGTTATTTTTACCAATTCATAGTTAAAAAGTGCTTTAACATTATTTTCACATTCTTTGTATGATATTAAAAACAAGTTGGAAAATTCTCAAGTCAATCCCGCTTTCCCACTGGAATTTCTCAAACATGTAAGTTATATTTGTTGATATTCTTAGATTATGAATAAACTGCTAATGATATAGGAAATTTTGACAGTGCCCAGAACATTCGATTTGTCCCGGTTCAGGAACCCAAATGGTCTATCGAGAACCTCATCCTGTAAGTATAACACTAATTTCTTACGCTATACGAAGAAGCATACTTATATATCATTCATACTTTTTCAAAATAACCATGAATAAAAATACTTATCAGTATAAATAAAGTCACCACTAATAAATATTTTTTTCCTTTATATCTATTATTAAAACACCTGATCTATTATCTACAAACTATTCGCATCTTGCAAATGTTGCTTCTTCCTCAAAGACACCTATCCCATTGTCTTCTATAACATCTATGAAATCACAAACAGGTATTGTTCACTAACTCTTTATTATTTATTCGATATTATGAGTTAAGAAAATTGTATCCTCACATATACTTTATTAAACAGGTCCTTCATCATATAATTTATCACATTATGCAACTGTTACACAAGATGGAACCCTTACACCATGTAAGTACATGTAGAAATAAATCTGTTTTTGAGGATTATATATTTTTTTTTTTTTTGTAGATAAAGTGCATGTAACAATATAATATAATAATTTTTCCATATTTATACCAGTTTGAACAAGACTAAACCTCTCTCGATGGAATAATGGACTTACTCTATCATGTATGTACAATATTATAAATATCTCCAACATTCTCGCTTCACTACTCAATATATTAGAACACCAATGTCACAGTGTAAGTTGAATTTTATATAGAAGAGACCCACTATTTATTTTTAGTTGTAAAAGTAATATATGATTAACTAATCATATTCTATATATACATATTTTAAGCCTCATACACTATTGCAAAGACGAAAACTTTATCTGTATAAGAAGTTACAGTAGCAAAGAGACTAGCTGAGGAATTTGGAGAGTGTTTAACAAACCCAATTTCGAACAAAGTTGAAAAGCAATCAAAAGGTAGTAATACATTCATTTTTAAATGTTATGCAATTATAATTTGCACCGTTTTATTTTATTTTATTAAAAATTTATAGTCATTAAAAATAATTATTTAATGCAGGATTTAAAGAATCAATACCATCGAAAGATGACATCAAAAGATTATTATTTGGGGATGATAGTGAGGATGACGAATATGGGTCTAATCATTCTGCGTTTGATTTTTACCACGGTTTTTACTCTTTTAAATATAATAAAGATTCAAGTAGCATATTTTGAATACGTAATGTCTGAGTTCTTATTCATACCAAATATTGTAGATGCAGACGAAGAAGCAGATGAACAAGTTTTCGATTGAAATAGTGAAGAATATACTGATTCAGAAGGAGATGATAAATATGACGACTCTGGATCGACCACGAATCTAACGGGTACTTGGCAATTAAATTGAATTTCCATGAACCTTTGCTTATGTTCTGTTTTATAATTATATTTTCTGTTTCCAACACTAAATTTTGATTACCTAAAATGCAGAATACGTAGATGAAGGTGATCCTGACTATGAATGTAGGCATTGTGGAGCTATTTTCTGGTATAATGAACGGCTTAACAAGCGGCGTAACTCTAGGATACTAGAGTTCACATTGTGTTGTTCAAAAGGAGATGTGAGATTGCTTTATTTGAAAACTTCTCCTGAAGTGTTGCTTAGATTGCTGACTGAAGATTCTAAACTTGGAAGACATTTTCGTGAGTTTCTTAGAATTTACAACATGGCTTTCTCAATGACTTCTCTTGGTAGAAGAGTTGATCGTTCTATGATTAGAGGATGAGGCCCCTCGATGTTTCGGTTACAAGGAGAAAACTACCATCTTATGGGTAGCTTGAAACCAGAAAGAACAGATTTCGCCAAATTCTCTCAGCTATATATTGTAGATACGGTGAATGAAGTCGAGAATCAAAACCCTGCACCAAGGTAAAATTGTAATCTTTCTTTAGATTCACATCTTACAAAGCTTCTTTTTTTCCTTTGTATTCTAATTAAATTTCAATCTATTACTGCAGCAAGGGAAAGAAGAACAAGTCAGGTTTGAAAACAAACAAGCAAGGACTGAGAGATAACCTTATTGAGTTACTTATTAAACTTTTGGATGAGGTCAATCCTTACGTGAAAGTTTTACGGACAGCAAGAGATAGGATAGATGCTAATCAAGAAGAACAATATCAATTGAGGCTTATATGTGGTCGGGATTAAGATCCAAGGACTTACAACACGCTCACAGTAAATGAAGTTGCGACATTGATTGTTGATGATTTTCAGGAAGGTATGGACAGACGTGATATCGTTATAGAGAATCCAACTAATGGTAAGCTTAAACATATAAGTGAGATACACCCGTGTTATCTGGCACTACAATATCCGCTGTTATTTCCTTTCGGTGAAGATGGTTTTCAGGTTGGAATTAAAAAAGGTATGGCACAAAGCGCTAAGAAAAGGAAAAAGAAATCTGATAGGGGTATTAGTATGAGACAATTTTTTGTTTTTTGTATCCAAGAAAGAAGAAGGGAGAGTCAACACATATTACTGTGTGCAAAAAGACTATTTCAGCAATTTTTAGTAGACGGATGGACTACCATTGAGTCGAACAAGATGTCTTATATTCGAAAAAACCAAAATAATTTACGCGCGACGAATGCTGATTCTATTAAGAAGGCATCTGAATCTGGTACTGAACTTGCAGATGAGGGTAATAAAGTGTTCCTTCCATCTTCTTTTTCTTATGGACCTCGGTATATGTAGCAACATTATTTGGATGCAATGGCTGTATATAAGCATTTCAGATTTCTTGACATATTCATCACCTTCACATGCAATCCTAAATGGCCAGAGCTTACTCGACATCTTAAGAAGATCAAGTTATCACCCGAAGATAGACCGGATTTTTTAAGCAGGATGTCCAAGTTGAAGCTTAACTTATTGATGGACGATCTTACGGAAAAATCGTTATTAGGCAAAGTGGTCTCAGGTATCCATTTATACTACGTTCTTCAACTTTTTATTCGTTAATAGTTTTTAAATAACTTAAACTAATTCTTTTCCTTTATTATAACAACTATGTATACGATTGAATTTCAAAAGAGAGGACTTCCGCATGCTCACATCCTACTTTTTATGGACAAAAAATGCAAATTTCCATCTTCAAGAGACATTGATCGGATTATTTCTTCTGAGATACAAGACCCGGTGAAAGATAAAGAGCTTTATGAGGTTGTGAAAAATAATTTGATGCATGGACTGTGTGGAGCTGCGAACTACAATGCTCCGTGTATGGTTGACGGAAAATGTTCAAAGTTTTTTCCAAAGGCAAACACGGATTTGAAAACCATTGGTAAAGATGGATACCCTATTTATCGAAGAAGAATCACAAATAGATACGTTGAAAAGAATGGTATCAAGATGGATAATAGATGGGTGGTGCATCATAACCGAGCACTATCTCTTCGATATCGAGCACACATTAATGTGGAATGGTGCAATCAAGCTGGTTCTATCAAATACTTATTCAAGTATATTCATAAAGGACCCGACATGGCAACAACAACTGTGGAACATATTGGGAAAAAAGTGGTCCGAAAGACGAAATTAAAGACTTCTTTGATTGCAGGTACGTTTTTTTGCCCTTTAACAACTATTTTCATTTTAATATTGAGATATATAAGTTTAAACTACCCATTATGATCCACGTTTTGAATATGAATGTCAATTTAATTCACAAATTTATATTCCACATTTGAGCTTTGTAATAGAGCATCATATTTACTCTTAAAATTTCCTTTACTTATACCAAGTACGTATCTTCATGTGAGGCTGCTTGGAGAATATTTGGATTTCCGATGTGTTATCAGAGTACTCCTGTGGAAAAGCTACAGTTTCATCTTCCAGGACAACAAAATATTGTTTATAAAGAGAATGAACCAATAGAGAGTGTGTTAGAGCGTATATCAACACAAGGGAGCCATATTTTTTCTTGGTTTGACGTCAATGATCATGAAGATGAATCTATAAGAAAGCTTGCAGAGTCTTGCACATTCGAGCAGATCCCCAATCATTTTACATGGAACAAGAAGAATAAGGTTTTCAAAGAAAGAAAGAAGGGATTTTCTATTGGAAGAATTAATTATATCCCTCGGAAAATCGAAGAATTATACTATTTACGTATGTTGCTGAATACAGCTAAAGCAATCAAGTGTTTTGACGACCTAAAAGTATGTGAAGACGTAGTTCACCACACCTTTAAGGAAGCATGCTTTGCTAAGGGTTTGTTACAAGACGACAAAGAGTATATCGAAAGTATTGTGGAACTCAGAACCACACAAGAACTCAGAGCAATACAAGTTTCTCTTTGCTTTTTGTTTCCATTGTTTTTAGCTTTTAGATATTGTTCTTATCACTAGACTCTGAAGAAGGTTAGAGAAGTGTTCTTTCTCATTAGAGCTTCGTGAACCTCTGATCTTCTGTTGTCTAATTCATTTTATATGCACTTCATTCATAAAAAGATGATTTGTTTTACTAAAACCATGTCTGAGTAGTTTATTCATTAGATTTAGGGTTTTCAAAGGGTTTACAAGGGATCATTCTAAACGGTTTTGATTTGTGGAATAAGCCACGTGATTCTTCACTACAAACAGTGTTTCATATTTAGAGGTGACGTAATTAACCTCTTTTAGATTATCAAGGTCGATCTTTCTGCCGGAGACGGAGATAGAGACGCCCGAAGAGTCTGTAGTGAGCAAGGTGCGTTCTAAGTCAAACGAACGTTTGTTTAGACACCTTGTGAACAGATCTAACTTGTTCGCACTAAAACTTATTTACTTTAAGCGACAATCCAAAGAGATTTGAGATTTAGGGATTTAAATAAAGGCTAATTTCTAGTACACCAATATGATTTAGTAGTTTAAAGTGTTTAGAGTTCAAGAAGTCACCAAAAACCGTGATCCTGAGTTTTCCCAACTGATTTCCTTTAGATCTAATGTTCCTTTTGCATCTGAATCCAAACTAGCCATAGCTCTCTGTGGGATCGATAACCTAAATACTACAACTGTACACTGTGCACTTGCAGTTAATTTTGGGTGAATAACTTTCACGCATCAAGTTTTTCTGGCGCCGTTGCCGGGGAGGTTCGGTGTTTAGTTTGGTTTTCATTAGGAAATTTGCATTAAGATTTTGCATAACATTGCATCAAGATATTTTTCGGTTGAGACGTCCGGAAACCTTTATTCTGATTTGATACAGGTAACAACTCATGATGAATCAGAAAAGAGACACACAAAGCCGATCAATTGAAGAGGAAGAACACCCTAGTCGACCAACTGTTTCACTCAGTCGACCGACTCGTGATCCACCTCAAGAGGAGAAGAAAGAAAAGCAGAAGGAGAAAGAGGAGGAAGCCACTGAGACAGCCAACGAAAGCAGTACCAACACTGCTGAAAGTTCTGAAAAGAAGACAATAGAGGACAAATCCAAGGTAGCACAAGGAGTGATGAGCATGTCAACATCGAACAACTCGACGAATGATTTTTCAAGAGAAGAAAAGAGGAAAGAAGAAACAACAACCGAATCTAGACAGATCCTCGACTCAAAAAGCACTGAAGGGCGCATGATCAACTCAAATTCTGAAGAAATAATTCGTTCCATCCACACAAGCCCAGTCAACCGACTTCCACGAAGTCGACCGACCTGGAGGCAGAAACCTAATTCGATTATTTTCAAGACGGAAAGAGAAGGTCAACAAGAGATGCCTATACTAGAAGATGATGTCTACGCTACCACCAATGATGGAAGTTCTGAACAAAATTTCTACCTTGGATGAGGGTATGATCCAAACCACATCAAGGCCGCACTAAAAGAAAGTGAGCTCAACATCAATACTTAGGTGATACGAAGTATATTGGAGATCGAGCCTTATGAGAATGGAAGAAGCAGCCCTCTGAGACACTTGAAGGAAGTAGAAGACACACTGGCACAAACTACCAAGGATGAAGGTACCTATAACAAATTATGCCTAAACCTTTTCAAGTACTCTTTGTGTGGAGGAGCTCTACATTGGTATGAGAGACTTGAATCCAAGAATATCAAGACGTGGGAAAATCTGAGGGAAATGTTTATTGATAAGTTCTTGGTTGAACCACGAATGAACATTGCATCATTTACGCAATCCGAAGACAAGACTTTCAATGAAACATGGAGAAGAAAGGAGGACCACCTGCGCAATTGCCCAAATCATGGTTTCAATCCAAAAGAGTTAGTTTCAATCTTCTATAAAGGTTTGCTATGGGAGAATCAAGTCATCCTGGACACAATGAGCAAAGGAAATTTTGACGCTCTTAATTTCAAGAAGGGAACCCAGATAATACAAGATTATGTAAGGAGTGAAAGTGCGAATAACAGGGGTACCAGTCAAATCAAAGCATTAAGGCACGACAGGGAGATCCAAGAGATCAAGAGGAGGTTACTAATGATTGAACTTTCAAATCATGGAAGAGAAGAAGATGCCCATTACCAAGGCAAAAGGAAAGCTCAAGAGCAGTCAACCCGAGGACCCATGCAAAGCAACGCGATGAAACCACTTAAGAGGGTACAACAAGATGGGAATTACAGATGGATGAGTATGAGCAATCAACAAGAGATCGCTGAAGAAAGAAGAAGGAGAATGGTGAACGAAAATCTTGGAGGAGGCAATCAATATGGGAAGCAACGAAGTCATCCTCATTTGAAAATAGATATCGAAAGAGGAGCTGGATCAAGATCCAGGGGAGAACTAAAAATGCTTCAAGTAATCAGACCACCAAGGAGAACCTACAATCAAGGAATTAAGACAAAGGAACAAACAGAAGCATTGTAGTCGACCGACCTGGTCATGAAGTCTACCGACCACCATGGTGACCATTGAGGGATGATCGACTCGACATCTCGAGCAAATGAACATTTAATCTCTTTCGAAGTTGCTTCACACCGATCTTCCATTTCAATATCAAAATCCAACCACAAGGAAGAGCATCCAATCCGAGACCATTGAAGATTGAGAAGCAACTCAAAGGGAAACCATCACTTGACAAGAAGGGAGCACTTAAGAGAATGACGATTTGTATAATCGAGCAGAAGGTAAAAGCAAAGGAACCCCCGGGTATGAGCATCACCAATCCCAAGATCCAGGACGTGAAGTCACTGGAAAACAGCCCGCAGTACGTGAATAAGATCAAAGGAACAAAGAAAGTTGTTGAGGAATCCAAATGGCTCACCCAAAAAGGGAAAAACCAGTTCATGACGAGCAATTCAATCCAATTCAAGGAGATAGGACAACTCCAAAAAGCTGTTCCGAGTGCCTCAGCACAATTTCAAAACGAAGCGAATACCGCAACAGCCAATCATGTATTCAGAACAGAGCCGGAAGGGAGAATCATTAACCATCATCCGCAGTCTACCACTCATGACACCTCTACAGCATACAGTTACAACCGGCCACCACCACTCAACCAAATTCCACTACCACCACATTACTTCCAATTCGTGAAGGAAGAAAGATTCAAGGCACTAGAGAGATTGGTGGAAGACCTTGTGACATCTACGCAGAGTCAGATGATCAGACTAATAAGTCTTTTTGAAAGGGTGAGTAATCCTGCATGTCAAAACGCAAATGATCTCGTCGTGATGAAGACTGCCCAGTCACTGGTTACTACTAAAGCAACACAACATCCGATTGCCGTTGGCGAACATCAAACGGGCACACGAGTCGACCGACCGTACCCACAGTTGGCCGACTATCGTTCTCTGGAGAAAGAACTCAAATCGCAGCATGTCAACAAGCTATTTCACACATAGGATGAAGTAGAAGCCAAAAAGATGAACTTTAGAAGTAATGAAGACGATGTTATCAGGATGAACTGCACTATAAACAACAAGAAGTACCCCAACTCAGCTGTTATTCATGGGAACGAAGTCAATATGGTATCTGCCACCCTTGCAACAACTTGGGGAGAAACTGAAAAATGTGATTTCATGCTGAGGTCAGAGGACAGAACCCTCTGTGTAGCAATGGGATTAATCCAAAATATCACAGTGCGCGTTAACAAGGTGGCAGTCGTCAAATATTTTGTTGTACTCCGCTCGATCGATTTAACTGAAGAGCAATTAATCCTCGGACGACCATTCTTTACACGCATGGAGGTCGCAGTACGAAAGTATTTTCAGTTGCCCTTGCACCCATTTCACGAGCACACCCAGCCCTTATCCATCATCAGAGGGAAATTCCGTAGGACGCCAACTATTTATCACTAGAAGCTCGGGATCTATGCGGTTAGGAAAATTTCCTGCGATACCACTATGCATTAGAACCTTTGAGAACTTGGTTGACAGCGAGGTTAGGAAAATTTCCTACGATACCACTATTCGCTTAAACCTTGAGAGTTTCAAAAGATAAAGAAATGAATAAGTCTGGGAGAGAGTGAAGTAATTTTATGACTTCTTATTATGATATTGAAAAGGGAAGGAACTTGTTCCTTGGGTAGTACTTCTATGGTTCTGAAATAGCTATGATGCTTTGGATTGATTGACTTGTAAATCATGGGGGATGCATGGAAGATTGTTAAGTTGATAGGGAATGTACATGTTGGTCTTGACTTGATTGGTTCTAGTATTGATAAACTTTTCGCTTATGTGATTTCCCAATGAGTTCCCAAAGTCATTATAACTTTACCTAGCAGCCTTGATTATTTTCTTGAAGTCAAGTAAAGGTTTAAGTCTGGGGGAGTTTGATGTATCATGGATTTTACCGGTTTTCTACAATTATATAGTGGATTTTATGGAGTCTTTGTAGCATGTTTTGAGCATTTATGCAGGATTTACTAGCAAAAGACACTTTGGAGCAAAAAGAGCTAGAAAGAAGGTTTTATGGAAGTTTCCACGTGAATTGAGAAGACTTAGAAGATTTGGAGCCAAAATGAAGAAATGTTGTTGCGAGCCCCGAGTCGACCGACTGAAAGAGATGCAGTCGACCGACTGTGACACCGACTTAATTTAGAAGATTTTCTTATCGGACTTTTCGCGGAACCCTAAACCCTAAGACTCCTTCACGGCCTATATAAGCACCTCTTAAGCACTAGAAGAGGCACGAACCGGAAAGCACCACACAAGAACTCAGAGCAATACAAGTTTCTCTTTGCTTTTTGTTTCCATTGTTTTTAGCTTTTAGATATTGTTCTTATCACTAGACTCTGAAGAAGGTTAGAGAAGTGTTCTTTCTCATTAGAGCTTCTTGAACCTCTGATCTTCTGTTGTCTAATTCGTTTTATATGCACTTCATTCATAAAAAGATGATTTGTTTTACTAAAACCATGTCTGAGTAGTTTATTCATTAGATTTAGGGTTTTCAAAGGGTTTACAAGGGATCACTCTAAACGGTTTTGATTTGTGGAATAAGCCACGTGATTCTTCACTACAAACAGTGTTTCATATTTAGAGGTGACGTAATTAACCTCTTTTAGATTATCAAGGTCGATCTTTCTGCCGGAGACGGAGATAGAGACGCCCGAAGAGTCTGTAGTGAGCAAGGTGCGTTCTAAGTCAAACGAACGTTTGTTTAGACACCTTGTGAACAGATCTAACTTGTTCGCACTAAAGCTTATTTACTTTAAGCGACAATCCAAAGAGATTTGAGATTTAGGGATTTAAATAAAGGCTAATTTCTAGTACACCAATATGATTTAGTAGTTTACAGTGTTTAGAGTTCAAGAAGTCACCAAAAACCGTGATCCCGAGTTTTCCCAACTGATTTCCTTTAGATCTAATGTTCCTTTTAAAGTTTGCAACACATCACAAGTCACTAGCATATTAGAATTGTCATAGTTCGGTTACTTTTGCATCTGAATCCAAACTAGCCATAACTCTCTGTGGGATCGATAACCTAAGTACTACAACTGTACACTGTGCACTTGCAATTAATTTTAGGTGAATAACTTTGCACCATCAAGGAAGCTTTTTGTGATCATGCTTCTCGCTGATACTCTAACTTCACCAGCGGCTGTTTGGGAAGCTACGTGGAATTGTGTTTGCGATGACATAGAAAGGTTACAAAGGGAACAACGGAACCAACTAGGTAAGTTACATATATTATGTAAATTTTATTTACGATTTTTTTTTATGTTATAATGCACTCACGCCCAGTAAATTCTATTTTGCAGACCTTAATTTGGATGATGAGGAGAAAAAAAAATCTATGTCTATTCGAGATAGAGAACCAGCTAGCCTCTAATGGAAGTTCCCTCTCGAACTTTACCTCTATGCCCCAACCAAATTTGGAAGGTATTGAAAGATATAACCGTTTTATAAGGTAGGAAAAAGATTACAAACCTGAAAATTTGAAAAGATTTCTTGATGAATGGGTAGTTCGATTACGGATGAGCAGAGAAAAATCTATGATGAGATTGTTGGGGCTGTTCTTAACAATACAGGAGGAGTTTATTTTGTTTATGGATTTGGAGGAACTGGGAAGACAAAATTATGGGAAATCCTATATGCAGCTATTAGATCAAAATGACTCATTGTGCTTAATGTAGCATCTAGCGGCATAGCTTCATTACTTTTGAATGGAGGTAGAACAGCTCATTTTAGGTTTGGTATTCCTATAAATGTTAATGAGATTAGTCTTTGCAATATGAAGCGTGGATCAGTACTAGCTGAATTAGTTAATGAAGCATCTATGATAATTTGGGATGAAGCACCGATGATGAGAAAATATTGTTTTGAGTCTCTAGATAGAAGTATGAGAGATATTATTAGGAATGCAAGTGACAAGCCTTTTGGTGGAAAAGTTGTGGTATTTGGAGGTGATTTCAGACATATACTTCCAGTTATTCCAGGGGGTGGTCGTCAGGACATTGTTCGAGCTTCACTGTGTTCATCTTATCTATGGAAGGACTGCACTGTTTTGACTCTTACGAAAAACATGCTCCTCAAAGCCAATTTGAGTCCTGACGAAGCTCAAAACATTCAAATAGAGAGACTCAAATATAATATTTAGACTTATCTACAAAATGTGATCATTATCACTTAATACAACTGAATTATAATTATTTTAATACTCCACTTTAAAGTGGAGCTTGTAAGTTTCGAACGCATAACTTGCTAAATAAATGTAGAAATTATCGCCTGTTTAAAGGCTTCGTTAGAATGTCGGCCAACTAATCCATAATTCAAATATGAGGTGTAACGAGTGAACTATTGAACCGCATCGCGAATAAAATGACAATCATACTCAATGTGTATCGTTCGTTCGTGAAAACCAATCCGAGTCTTCCACGTCACGATAAAATCACCAAGCATAACAATGGAACCAGTTAAAGACCGGTGTGTTAAGAGGCACGCCGCCCAATCCAAATCATAGTAAGCCATGATTGGGAGATCATTATGCATATTTAGAAGAATAACGCGACTAGGCGCACCCTTTAAATATCGAACCAAACAGAGCGCATCATCCCAATGTTTTTGATGAGGATACTGTAAAAAATGCACCAAAATATTAACATCGTAGCTTATTTCTGGCTTAGTAACAGCAAGATACACTAACCTCCCAACCAGACGCCTATATTTCGAAGGCTCAGTGAAAATAGGTTCATTCGCTTGTGCTAGAGTATGATTTTATTCCATGGAAGTGGCCCATGGAATCGAACCAAGAAGCCCAAATTCATTCACGATGTCAAGTGTTGATACATGGATTCACCCTTTTAATTATTACTAATTAAAAGGACCAATATCTAAATACATCATATTTAATCAGGGATTAAATAGTTAGGTTCGTCTCGATGTGCAACCGCTCGGCAAATAACGGAAAGGTCGGCTCCCAGAGAGGTCCCCCGAGGGGGTCTTCAAGTTGTAGCTGAACCCGAAGGCTGTCTACGTACCTCCGAAGAGGATCAAGCCACACATAGTTCCGAAGACGGAGGGTAATCCGAGCTTGAGCTCGGGAGTTTTGTGATTAACTCAGGCTCTTAAGCCGAGTTGTGGTTAATTTGGGCTTCTCGGCTGAATTGTGTTTAACTCGGGCTTCTAAGGCTGAGTTGTGGGTTTTCTCTATTTTCGGGTCTCTCTGATTGTCTAAAACCTCCATTTATCTATCTAAAACCTAAATTTATGTATAATTCTCTCTGAGAGACTAGAATATAATTTTTGGGATCCTTTCTTTATAAAGGTAGATAGACGGTCTATTTAGACCCAATAACTTAATAATAATGAATATTTTCCTTATTCCCCCAAAGATAAGGAAATATTTCCTTATTTATGAGAAATAAAGAATATTTTCTTATTTATGAGGACTAAAGGATATAGATAAGATTTAATTTTATCTCCTTTAGTTCGGCTTGCCGAGCTAAAGGAAATGAGGAATACCCTTATCTCGGGTTTATGACCCGAGATCGGATCATAGCTAAACTGGAAGGACTATATCATAATTAATTCTTAGCTGTTTATAAGGGGTGCTAATCCCACCATCAACACTAAGTGCCCCCCAAGTTCGCTTGACAAGGAGCTTGAGCAGAGTCAACGAATTCCTAAGATTCATTGCTCGGAACTAATTGGGATCTGGTTCGTTCAGGTGAAATTCGGGACATGATGAGATGGGAAATTGAGTGTTTTAACACCTGATTTCTACAAGATTTTATCCAACTTTTCCTATCTTTATTTCATTTCTCATGCATTTAAGATAGATTTCCGTTTTAGAAGTCCCAGGAATCCGCATTTGCGTGTGTGTATTTCAGGTCAATAAAAGAGGACAAGAGCTCTAAAAGGGATGAAGCAAGTCAAAAAGCAAAGTCAAGGAAGCTTCTATCGATTGGCCAAGTATCACCCGTATTGAAGACATATCGATCGATATGGGATGAAGAATATCGAGACCCATATCGATCGATAGCCATAAGCCAGAAGCCAGAAGCAAAAACAAAAACCAAAATGCCCCTAGCCGACCAAGTCTCCCTAGAAATAGACCTTGTCCCATCATGGGAGACACAACTTCTCTCATACCACTTTTACCTCATTCTAGGTTTTCTTTTGCTACCCAAAGGAGGTAGCTATGTAAATATTTATATTTTTCTTTTTTCTTTTTTATTTTATTTATGTAAAACCTATTATGATTAATTAAAGTTAATTAAAGAGATTAATTAAGAGAGAGAGGGTAATTATGGGTCTCCTAATTATGGTTAATTAGTTGGTTCTTAGGAAACCAATTAGCCTTAGATCTCCTAATCATGGGTCCTTAGGGGAAGAGAGGAGATGGAGACTGGTGACACCTCCTATCACTCTTCTTAACCTCTACTCTCTCTAATCCTAGTGGTTAGTAGATGAGTCTAAGTGATTAGTTGAGAGGCTTTCTCTAACCCTAATAGATCTATGAAATAGTATTTAGGGTTTGAATTGTGGAAACCTTTGCACACTTATAGCCTAGATTCACGGTTGTATCATTTCAATTAGCTTAACATGTTAGGAGAGTGATCTAGAGAATTAATTGAATTTCTAAGAAATTTTTGGATCAATTAATGAGATTAGAATCAAACTTCCACATTAGAAAGGCACTTGTAGTATCTAAGGCCACTAGATATTTATCTTGATTCAATGGGTCCGTTGATAGAGTAAATGCTTAGTGGTACAGTTATCTTTGATCGGATGATCGGGTAGCTAGTAAAACCGCAGTAACAAGTCCCTAACCCGAATTAACAACCTTGATTAGTCAGCTCCCTAAAACCCCAATCAACCTTAATTAATCCTTCCTAGTAGTTTAGATTCCTCTCTTAGTTAATTAGAGACTCAAACCAACATATACTAAACCCCCTTTTTAAATTTAGGCTTTCAACTGGGGTTTAAATACAACTTGATAACTTCCGTGCTCCTTTGGGTTCAATCCCTCAATTCCTACAACGAGTATAGCTTATATTTGGGATAAGATTGAGGTGTTTATAAATTTTAAAGCTTGAAAACACCAACACATCAAGTTTTTGGCGCTGTTTCCAGGGAGCAATTGGCAAGATTTATCGAGAAGTATCTGAATCGCTTAGTTAGCAAACCTTATTGTAAAAATAAAAAAATAAATTTTCTTGTGTCCGACCGCCAATATCGACCCCCTATCGGTCGACACAGCCAATGTATCGACGTGGTATCGGTCGATATTACATCACTATCTGGGTAATCCGACTTGTGTCGACCCTGTATCGATCGATATAAGAATGTATCGATCCTATATCGGTCGATACTAGCTATACTGTAAAATATTATCGTTTATCTGATTTACATGTATCGATCCTATATTGGTCGATAATAGTATTATATCGATCCTATATCGGTCGATAATAGTAGTATATCGATCCTATATCGGTCGATGCTGTATAATATCGTTTACCTATTTTAGTATATCGATCGATAATAGTTTTGTATCGGTCCTATATCGGTCGATACAAAACATTATGTAAGATTTTTCAAATAATTTTTATTTTCTTCGAAACATGCTAACAAGTGTTCCACCTCTATTCTCTTGTGTTTTCAGGTTGAATGCAAAGAAGCAACAGCGAAGGGAACCTCATTCCACCCACGAACATTTCCAAACTCGAGCGCACTATAAGGAAATCAAAGAAGAACCGTAAAAAGGCCACTCAGTCACCAAGAATGGGAGACCGAATCGAAGGTGCTAACGAAGAAGGAGGTCAAGAACCGGAGCAACTAATCGGGGGGTACGATGAGCCAACCCTAATGCCATCACAAACCAAAATCAAAATCCCGGATGGAGAGGAAAACCAATTTGATATCAAAGAGATAGTGCTCAACATGGTACTTCAACACCGATTCAACGGAATGACTCATGAGAATCCGCTGGATCATCTAGAAAAGTTCGAAAGGATATGCCAAACCGTCCGAACCAATGGAGCTAACGCCGATGCCTACAAGTTGACTCTATTTCCGTTATCTTTAGCGGACAAGGCGAGCCATTGGGAGAAGAATGTACCAAGTGCCACGATAAGAACTTGGGAGGATTGTAAAAAGGCGTTTCTAAATAAATTCTTCAACCACCGACAGCGGACAATCAAATTCCGAAATGATATATCAAGCTTCCGCCAAGGTGCTGGTGAAGATTTGTTTGAAGCATGGGAAAGATTCAAGGGATACACCAATGATTGCCCACACCATGGTTTCAAGAAGGAGCAACTTCTCAACACATTCCACCAAGGATGCCAACCCCAATGGAGATTAGCTATAACCACAACAAGCCAAGGAAGTTTCGCGGATCTCACTATCAGCCAAGGAGAGAAGATCATAGAAAATCTAGCTCAATCGGAGCATGGCTTGACTAATCCACAACTCAAAGAAACCAATACTTCGGAGCTAAAAGAGCTTAAAGAGAAAATTGAGAAGATGGCCAAGAAAATGGAACAATCCTTGCTAATGGCTCAACAAGTTCAAAATCATAAGAGGAGTTCCAACATTGTGCAAGAAGAAGAAGTCTACCAAGTGGAAGACATGAACTTTGTTGCCAATAATGGTCAATATACTCAAAGGTACAATAACCAAGGAAGTTTTGGTAGACCCAATCAAGGGTATGGTAACCAAGGTTATAGGAGAAATCAAGGGTACAACGGTTATGGTAATCAAGGTGGGAACTAGCAGGCCCAATCCTCCAACACAACCTCTTAAGATGAAGGAACCAGTTCAATCTTGAAGAAAGTGTTAGAGAGTCAAGGGAAGCATTCAATTGAGATATCCACCAAGATGAATGAAGTAGCCACCAAGGTAGAAATAAGTCTCGGAATTATGAACAAGAAAGTTGATGGATGCTATGCTGATTTGAACAGCAAGATGGAAAAGCTCTCTAACAACATGAGACTTCTCGAGAGAAGGACTATGAGATGTTCAAGATGGATGAAGAAGAAGGGATGAATGGTGGGAGGATTTACAGAAGTCAAGATGAACCGATGAGAACCAGTGAAGAGGGAATATCGATCGATAGCCTGGTCATATCGACCTATGCATCGATCGATACCAACTACCCATAAGGAAATAATAGAGTATCGACCGCTCTATCGATCGATACTGATGTGTCCACAATTGCCAAGATGATGGGAAAACTTCACATAACCGATCAAAGAAGGGATAATCCAAGCTCATCTATACAATCCAGGAGGGTACCATCCCCCGAGGCAAGGTTTACTCAAGCTCAAGTAGAAGAGTATGAAATGTTCAAGAAAGCCTTGGAAAAAGAGTCTATAGAACTTCCAGTCACTTTGAGCATTGGGAACATGAACAAGATGAGAACCCTTGTGAAATCAATCACAAATGATAAGGGGAAGGGTACTAAAGCAACAAGGGTATTCGAAGGAGAAGAGCAAGAGAGCAAAACATGGACAAGAAGTGTGAAGAAGATGAGTGATTGATGCGTGAATTGTTTTCACCTAAATAAACTGCAAGTGCACAGTGTATATTTGTAGTATGAAAGGTTATCAATCCCACATGGAACGAAGTGATTACCGCATATCTGGTACTTTGGAACTTGTCAAAACAAAGCATGATTAGTATCATTAGTGATATCATTAGACTAAAGCAAATAAGATGTTTCATCATTGGTTTAAGGGCGCTAGATCCAAAAGAAATCGCAGAAAATATAGATCAACAATCAATCAATAATTAATAGATTCACGAACACAGAAGACGATATATATAATAACCAATCTCTCGAGATATTATACCTATGAGTTAACCATTAGATCAGAAAGGATGCTTTCCAAACCTAATATGAAAACACATGCAATGAAACGGATCTGATTGTTCATAACCTTCCAAGCCAAACTCTCGTTTGCACAAGGACGAGGTTACCTACTAAAAATCATGTTCTGGAATCATTACCCAATGGTGTATTGGTGTAACTCCTCCTATGAGAAATATTCTAAATAGCCAGATCAGAATAAAGTAGAGAATACCATTAAAGTAGAGAATATTGATTATATAATGTTGAATGCATTAGATATCTACAAAACCATTGAAAACCCTAGATCTAACAAGTTGTCTACTCGCACATAGGAAAACTCATGCAAAAAGTAAACTTCATAAATGTAAAGAGGTTCAGAGATACAAACTCAGTATATTGGTATCAAGAACATATCTCTTCTCCCCTTCAAGCTCTCAAGCAAAGCTAGTGTAGCAAAACCCTAGAAATCTAGAAAGCAAAATAGTATTTGGTGGCTGTGATTGGTGATTCTCTTGTGATGGCTGCTCTCTGCCTCTTAAGACTCCTTTTATAGGTGGAAAAGTCGTGCCTAGGTCAAAACCTCCTTCAAATTTGAGTCGGGCTTGATTTGAGCTAAACGGCCCAGTCTTGTAGAATTCGTCGGAATGGACCTTCTTCAGTAAAATAACAATATCTCGCGCTCCAGAACTCCGTTTGATCCAATTCTAAATGGAAATGAAAGTCAACTCTTGGGGCTTCGATTTGATATGTAATTTTCCTATTATAACCTTCCTGTAGGTCAGTCAATTGTCCGTTGACTTCTAGATTTTAATTCTGGCTCTACACTTTTCTTTTCTGACAATTGCTCCAATTCTTTCCTTTTTGCTTCCTTTTGTTTCCTTTTGCTCGAAAACACCTTTTGCTTGTAAAACCTGTATAAATACCTAAAACACACTAGAAAGACTCTATAAAACCAGTCATATCATGGCATAAAATCGGTAAAATCCATGATACATCAGTGATCCGAGACCGTTCTCAATTCCTTATCGCTTAGGAAGTATGAGGATCAAGGTAGCTTTGGCAGACACGGGAGCAAACATTAATGTGATTTCCCAAACCCTTCTAACCAAGCTAGGCATCACTGAGCTCGAGCCGCACTCCAAGAAGATAGCCGTAGCCGATGCCACAACAAGAACTCCAAGAGGAATAGTGAGAAATGTTCCATTTGGAATGAAAGGATGGATTGTGCCCACCAACTTGGTAGTAGTTGAAGCAATGAAGAATGAGCCGGTACCTCTATTGCTTGGCCGCCCATTCCTAGCTACCGTGGGATCACAAATTGACTTTGAAAACATGAAGATCACATTCACAA
This sequence comes from Euclidium syriacum, assembly GCA_900116095.1. Classification (NCBI taxonomy): domain Eukaryota; kingdom Viridiplantae; phylum Streptophyta; class Magnoliopsida; order Brassicales; family Brassicaceae; genus Euclidium; species Euclidium syriacum. The sequence continues at coordinate 1,574,473 of FPAK01000013.1, forward strand.
GACTCGGTGATCAAGTCTACAACCGAGCCTCAACTTCTTTGGACCATTGTGGGGCTATCTATGATGACTATGAGCAAGAATCTGTGGGAGAAAATGATGTTGAGGTAGAATTGAATGAACTTGATAGTAGGGAGGTGCTTGCAATGAACCTACGCCATGCCGTCATGACTAGTGACGAAGAAGAGACAAACCAAGAAGACATGGTGATCAAGTACCACGTTTTCACGGAGATGTTGGAAGAAAGCCTCACCAATAACCCGGAACAAACGGAGATGTTCTACCTACTTCACAAGGCACTTCACAAGGTGTTACCAAGACTCCAAAAACTTCAACAACTGAGGAAGATTTCACCATTGAAGGTATTTCTATACAAGTTCTTCACCGATCTTGACGAGTCAAAGAGAGTGTTTGCTGACCGGGAAGTAGGAACAGGCGCCCAGCAAAACCACAAACCGAAGAATCCATGTCTTACCACATCAAAGGATGTCCGATACTCAAGCTCTAGACGGGACAAGCCTCGATGCTCTATTCATTGCCTCGGGAAGAGGAGAAACTAGACCATATCAATTCCCCGACTTGAATGGGATCCCGAGCCACCAAGAAGCTCAAGATAGGAACACCTACCGAATCCCGACCCTAGCCACCCAAGCGGCCGAAAACGAGACAACTCTTCTTCTCAAGCCTCATGCATTCTATGATGGATCAATCCATTATCGGGTAATGAATAGAAGGTGATGTGATCCTAGGTAGGATCTAGTCCCTGAATGACTCCAAGAGGCTGTGAAAGTGATGGTGTGAAGATCAAGGTTGCGGAAGTGAAGTAATGGTGGTGAAAGTTGTGGATTGGTGAACTCTTAAGTAGATGGATCCGAGGTAAGGGTGGAATGAGTGATACTTCTCAAGGATGGTGGAAGATCCTTGGACTATCTACTTTCTCAGTGTGAATAACAAAGGCCAGACATGGTGGACAAGAGGTGAATTGAAGTGAAACTTCCAAGGGGTGCGAATATTCCCTTAGAACAATAATATGAAAATTAATTTTACAAAAATGTACAGTTTTTTAATCAATATGTTGATTTGGTTCATTTTTTAGTTTTAAATCCTTATAATTATAAATGAAAAAAATTTTGATTGGTCCTTGTTCAGGAAAAAAGTTTGGAATCCACAAGACGGTTGATTTAAGTTGGTTATGTTCAACCAAGGATGTCAAATTTCTAAGATTTCAACAAACTCACAAATGGCGGTTCAACATTCGGAGGTTAAAGAGTACCCATTTTGATGATAAATATCTACATTCGGCCATCTAGATGATTATTCATTTGATGAAGGGATGATGCTTCTGGGAGTTTTCGAAAAATTTAGTTAAGGACCCCGAGTCTTTCATGTGGTATCCAAGAATGCATGATGTGAGAAGCATACTAAAATATTCTTAAATGATAACACGTAAGAGAAATTTTTGGGAGCACGAGAAAGAAGTATAAAGTATACCAGAAAACTAGATAGAGAAATATGAAACATGAAAAATGGAATGGAGGTTAGGTTAACCAGGTTAAAAATGGTTTATATGGTTCAACATCTCATGTTGGGAGTATATAAAGAGAAAAAAGAATACTCAACGTCTATTGAAAGAAGGTTGAACACTTCCATAAAGGGATTTATGTTTGAAAAATATAGATATCCAACTAAGATTCTAGAGAAGAGAAGTGTAGGTATGAGTTTTTTCCTAACATAAAATTTGAATCTCTTGAAAGCTCTTTTTATCATGAAAATGATGGAGATAGTTGAAGGAGTAAATTGACTCTAATTTTTAAATCAGGTTATGTGTGGTTCGATTGAATTGTGCTTAGCTATGAGCATTAGATGCCTGACTGTAAAGTTTTTTACGCTAGAATATATATATATATATATATATATATATATATATATTATAGTATAAAATATTCTATTTTAGGGCAATATCAAGTACATATAAAATACTCAAATCTATATATTTTATTTTGAAATTTCATTTTCATTAACTATATATTAATAATATTTTTGTGCCTTACAAAATTTTCATTTCATTAACTATATATTAAGAATATTTTTTGTGCGATACAAAATTTGAGTTATAATTTTGCAATCATTACGATTTTTTCACACAATAATATCATATACCGCGCGAATCGCGGATCACCCACTAGTAATATATATACGTATTAGATTTTGATACGCGCAATGACGCACGGGTTATTTTTAAATCTTACAATTTTTATTTTTAAATGAATAAAATATATTTATATATTAAGGTATCTGTTTTTATATATTAAGGTATGTGTGTAGATTATTATGTGAAATTTTTGGGATTAAAAATCGATGAATTTGTAATAGTTTGAGTAGTTGTATAGTTGTGATGACAATGAGCGAATGAAGTTAATTGATCGCAATGTTTAAGAACTCGTTAGGCGGTAACTAGTCGTTCGGTAAGGCCTCACGCCTAAGTAGATTAATCGGGTCCTAATCGAGACCTAGGCGTTACGAAATTATTAATATTATTATTATTAATATTATATTTATTAATAGTTAAATAACTATTACATGTATAATAGAAATGTGTTTAAGAACTTTAAGAATCGATAACTTTACTTCTTTTTTTTTAAACCAAACCAATTTAAAGTTATATACTTATAAACATAGCTGTTCCATCAAGAGTTTCTTCAATTCAATCAAAACAAAGCTAAGTTAGCTAACAAACTAAGTGCTTAAAAACACGTAAACAGAGCTTTAAAACACCAAAACAGAGCTGTACAAAACATTGGTAAAACCAAATCATTTTTTCAAAAAACAGAGCATGGTATAAAAATAAAAGGGAGAAGAAAACAGAGTATGATAGTTTAGTCTTGAAAAACCAAATCTAAATCCAAATTCAAACAAAGCAAAAACCAAATCAAAACCCAAACAAAGCAAAATCCAAACAGAACATCATAATCCAAATCCAAACAAAGAAAAATCAAAGCATAGCAAACCTTTCCTCATACAAGTTAATCTACATTCACCGGAACATTCATCTCTTGCTCATTATCATACTCGAATTCAAAATCGACGGCCATATCATTCTTTTCATCGGAGTCGATGTCTTCAATTTCTTCATCCTATTCCTCCCCATTAGGGTCCATAAACCATTCTTCTGCATTTATTCCATCTCCATCATGAAGAATCACATCAACATTTTTTCCTTTGATCCTTCGTCGCTAGTTGAAAAACTTGGCATTGAATTGGACATAGACTAGACTATTAAGTCGTTCAACAGCTAGTCTATTCCTCTTCTTCGTATGAATCTGTATGAATAAGTAAGTAAAAGAGACTCAAAATCAGCATACAAAACTGAAATCTCTAATCGACAAAAAATCTATGAAATTTGAAACAATAAAATAATACACTCACCCCTGCAAAAGCACTCCAATTTCGTTCACAACCAGATGAGCTAGATGTCAAAGAGAGAATTCTTGTTGCTAACTTTTGCAAAGTGATGGTGCGAAGTTATTGACCCAAAACTAACTACAAGTGCACAGTGTACAATTGTAGTATAAATTAGGTTATCGATCCCACATAGATTATGTTGAGTTTCGATTCTATTAGAATGCAATCCATCTGGTAACTAGTTGTGTACTTTATGGATTAAAAACGCTAGACTTAGGTAAATCGCGGGTAATATGGGTCATGCACGAAATTAGATGTTGCTCTACTCTTAAACACAAAAGACAATGTATACAATACCAAATCTCTTTGCGTATTGCACTATGAATCAACCAACATATCAGAAAGGATACTTTTCAACCTATATAGCTAACACATGCATTGAAAATGGATTTGATTATTCATGACCTTCCAAGCCAAACTCTCGTTTGCACAAGGACGAGATCACCTGCTAAAAACAATCCTCCAGACTTGATGTAAAATGGATGTATGATGCAACAAACCCTAAAATGCAATATTCTAAGTGATCAAGTCAAAATATTGTATGAATTAATATTAAACCAGAGAGTAGTCACGAATTCAGCAACAATTCGTGCACCTAATGACCCATAAAACCTTTGACAACCTAGATCTAACTAGAGAACTACTCACTCATAGCAAACAAACCAATCATAATCAATAATATCAAGAGTTTGCAATATGAAGGTAATATCAAAAGAGATCAGAGCAAAACGTGGCTCTTTCTCTGTAAAACCAAGAGAACAGGGGCACAAGAAAACCTTCACACAAGGGTGCTCCCTAAAAACAAGATCTAAGTAACTTTTTGGTGATTTTTGGTAAAGAGATGCTTGAATGCCTCAAAAGCTTGATGGAAGTCGTCTCCTTTCTTCTCCTCTGCTCAAAGTTGATTATATAGCTCCTCTAGGTCATGCATGAGTCGGCAAAGAAGTTTTAGAAGTTAGGGTTTCGAAAAAGAGGTCCAAGAAGAATTTCCTTTTAATTAAAGCGGCCTCTGAGTCGGTCGACTTTTCGTTCCAGTCGGTCGACTCGGGCTTTGAATCAAAATTCTTCATTTTAGCTCCAAATCTTCTAAATTCTTGCAAAACACCTCAGCATGTGGAATCTTCCATTTAACCTGTATAAAATGCAGAAAAGGCTCCAAAATAGTGTAAAATATCATCATGAAAACCGATAAAAATAACAGTACATCAAATTCTCCCAGACTTAGCTTTTGCTCGCCCTCGAGCAAATAAAGAGCTAGTTAGTGGTCAAAACAAATCCGGTTTACCATGATCAAACTATTCAACCTTCATCAACCATTTCTTTCATTGTGATCTCTCCAACAGCTGACCAATACACAGACCAAGTTGTATTCTCCAATGAAAAACTTATTAAGAACAAATTAGAGTTATCCCAATAACAATGAAGACCATATTTCAGATACCATCAAAGCAGCTCATTCTACTTTCATCATATAGCCGGAAATGGTTATCAATCGTCATCTAATTTAGCACAAGATAGTCTTTTCGCTCTCCCCCAGACTTATCCTTTTTAATCATTCAGTTTATAGCTCAAAATTTCTCAAAATTTAGGTGAATAGTGGCATCGTAGGAAATTTTCCTAGCCTCGCTGTCAACCGAGTTCTCAAAGGTTCAAATGCATCATGGTATCGTCGGGAATTTCCCTAACCGCATATATCCTGAGCTTCTACTAATGAATAATTGGTGTCTTAAGGAATTTCCCTCTACCTCATCACTAGGTTTTCATAAAATACATACTTTTATTTTCATCAAATTATCTTTAGGGAGAGCTGAAGATCGAAAATCATGCTAGTGAACGAATATTTAGCAAGACATAATGGCTAATGTGACAAACGAAATGACACAGACTTAACTGTATTGTGCTCTGGCATTGCTGAAAATTTCTAGAAAATCACGTGGGTCTACTCTGTATTGTATCTATCAAGCTCTCTGGATTTCCATATGGTTGGTCCTTGTCAATGTTGCTGAGTCACTCAATCATAGTTAAAGAAAGTAGAAAGTGATAATAGCATTCAAAAACATATCAAATAGCAAAAATTTCACCAAAGATCCATAAAACGAAAGAAAGTCATAATACTCCCTCCCCCAGACTTAAATTTCACTGTCCCAGTGAAACCAAGTAAAATGAAAAGTGCAGTGAGAAATCCATAGATAAATAAAAGTAAAGACTGAAAATGAAATGATAGAACCGTATCCAATCGTGGGGACTGCGAGTGCGTCTCCTCTCAGCTGTAGGGTCAAAGGCGTGCGAAGAACTGGTGCCTCCATAGAAATGCGGTGGCAAGTGGCTCATCATCATACGATCATCCGGGAAACTTGTTAAGTTACCCGGCGCTGTGGAAAAATGCATTGTCTCCCCTCTCTCTGCCGCAGTCGGCCGACTCTGGGTAGGGTCGTCCGACTCGGTCTCCGCATCGTCATCATCTCGTCGGTCATCATCATCTCCAGCTCTCTGTGGCTCTGGTGCTCTCCTGGTTGGCTCGTGGACTCCTCGGTCAGACGAACAACCTGTGAAAAATGAGTAAAACCATCGAGCAATCTTGTTCTTCCTCCTATGGCGCTCCATCTTGTATTCGTACTTTACTTCTGGACTCGCCTGAAATGGTGGCTGCTCGGGTAACTCGAAGAAATCTAGCATCCTGCCAGTAGAGAATCTCGTTCCAGGAAAGGTAGAGTCTCCAGCTCGGTGTGAATCACGTGGCTGGGAAGTAGAAGTGCGCGGTGGCTGGGCGGCGCGTCTTGTATGGAGTGGTGGGGCATGTGCGGCCTCTGGTAGCAGAGTCGGTGCAGCGGCTATAACCGTCAGCAAGTCGGCATGTGGGTGAAACCCAATGGTTCCTCATCAACAGTTTAGAATAGGTCTCAACTTCTTTCTTGCAAATGGCTTCTTGCAACACTTTAGACATCCTCCCATACGAAAAATGTCAGAATGATCGAGAGAAGCCTCATCTAGAGTAATCTTCGTCGCATCAGTGGATTCCTTCGCGAACAAATCAAGTGATAATTCACACCACTTCATGATGGGGGTCAAAAGGTTCCCCACGGTCTCCTTCTTCTGAGAATAAGCGTTTCCCTAGAAAATGTGACTTCTTGTATCAACTAAATGACGTGCAAAGAGTACACCCATGTTCCAATCAATGTCCTTAGGCGCTTCTGGCAGCAGAAACGAGTTACCCAAGGCATAGTAAAGCAAAGTCAACTCCGGCTCGTAGAGTCGACCGACCTTAGTGCGTCTCAAGAGTGTATGGCTAATGACTCTAGCCAAAATCGAAAGAGCGGAATGGCGGATCAAAGACTGCTTCATCTTCATTGGTTTGTAAGCTCCAGACCCAATGATTGACCACATCAGGTCACGCTCCCCAAAGCTCTTCATGCTCCAATATTCGGTTCCCCTTCGCTGAAAACCAAAAATACAACAAATGTCCGCCACTGTGAGCGAGTAATGCTCACCACGGATCTTGAAGTGGAGACTCCATTGGTTCACGTTCTCATAGCGGTGCGGTATATCCAAATACATCGAGGCTAGGAGCTGCCTTGCCACCTCCGGATATGTATCATAGCAAGTGAAACCAATGATCCCCATTTCGACATTCTTCATTAACTGTCTCAAATGGTCCTTCAACTTCAGCCGTGACATGTAAGGCATGTCCAGAAAGTGCATCAGCTGGGTGAGAATGTCCGTGTAGCGGTTGTAGAAAACCGTGTCATAGTCATCCCAATGCCGGTTTTGTCTCGTTCGGCATGCGCAGTCCTTAATGACATCCGCGTGGTTCCTCTCGGAAAATGGGTCCTTGAGCTTCTTGTTCTCTGCCTTGTCCCAAATATCAGCATCACTGTCGTACTCAGAGGAAGACATCTGCAAAAAGAATGAAGAATCGAAAGGAATTTAAACTCTTTTCATCAAACATCATCAACCTCGGTCGACCGACTGCTCAAGCGAGTCGACCAACTCGGGTCTCGACGGGAACTTCAATCATCAAATCCGCTATAATTCATCAATAGAACTCAAATTTCTTGCATAATCTAACACATGTAACGATATTCGGCCACTCTATACTCAATTCAACCTAAATCCCACTCTAAATCATCAACATGCAAATTTCTCAATTTTTTCTCCAAAAAATCGTAAAAGAAAACGAGTTGAATCAGAAAAATACCTTGCAGATCTTGAAAACCATTAGCAAAAGATGATAGAGCGTAAAATTGCGATCTCAGAGGACTTTGAATCACAAAATTTGGTTGAGAATTGAGAGAGAAACGTGTTTGAAAGTTGAATTTTATTAGAATTATGAAGAAAAACTCGGGTTTAAAAAAAAACTCGCCACACGACTCGACCGACTGCTCAGCGCAGGGTCGGCCGACTGGGCCTTAGAAGCAAAATCCAAAACTTAAATTTTTATTTTTATTTTTTATTTTTTATTTTTTAGTTTTTTATGTTTTTATGTTTTTATCATGACTCAATCTAAACTGGGACTAAAAGCACAAAATCCTAAAGAATTAAACTAAAACAGACTCACAAGTGGGTTGCCTCCCACTAAGCGCTTTTTTACAGTCAGTAGCTTGACTTTCTCTAACTTGAATCCCTTACTCGGTAGAGCTCAGCTCAGCTCCTTGATCCCTTTCCTGTTCCTCCATAGGATCATCTTCACAATCCTCATCATCATCATCTTCAGTAAGATCCACAACTTTGTTTTCATTCTCAGCTTCCTTTACTAGCTCCTTAAGCTCGATGCTTGCAGTGAACAATTGTTGTTTGGTGGATACATGCTTCTTGTTCCTTAGGATTGAAATGTAGGTTCCTTTGTAGATGGCACGTTCAAAACCTTGAGGTGTAGTTCCAGTCATCCTCATCTTTACTTCTTCAATGGATTGAGCAGTTCTGAACTTAACTCTTCCAGTTCTGGAATCTATCTCGGCATATGCGGTGTGTAAGAATGGTCTTCCAAGGATCAGCGGGTGTTGAGGCTCACTTTCAAACATTGCCACGTGGATATCTACTACGAAGAACCGGCCGTTGGCTCTCACAGGTACATTCTCCACTATTCCCTCGGTTATCTTGTAAATATCATCAGCTAGCCTCAAAAGCACTTGCTTGTTCACCATTTGGTCAAACTTCATCATTTTGGCAACTGAGAGCGACATTAGGTTTACTCCAGCTCCAGTATCACATGGGACGTTCTCAAACCATGTGTGCCCAATCATAACATTAATCTCAGCTCCTCCAAAGTCTTCAAGCTTCTTTGGCATTGATTTCTCGATCACTTCATCACACATCTTGGCAAGTCTACCGCAAAACTCCTTGGCTCCCATCTTATTCTTCAGTAAGTATGGTTTAAACTCTTGTAGCTCCATCTCCATTCCACATTGCTCCATAAGTGGCCAAATCTCCTTACATTCTTTGATAAACTCCTCCACATCATATTTAAATTGTGTCTCAAGTACCTTCAATGAGTTTGCAAAGAAACTGATTCTATCCTCAATGTGCTCAGGTCGTATCCAACGAGCAGTGGATTGAATTTCTTCATCAAACGTAGAACAAGCTGTCATAGAAATTGCTCTTCGTTTAGCTTCAGGGAAGTCGAGTTGACCGACTGGTGGTAGAGTCGACCGACTCGGGCGTCGAAAACTCTTCCTTATGGTCTTTTCGATAACTCTCATTTTTGGTTTGGATCTTGTGATGACTGCCAAACTCTTCTTTTTCTTCTCTGGGTAGTAGCAGGCGAAATCTTCTTCGTCAACTTCTTTATCCTTGATCTTGAAACTAATGTTCGGACTTCCCAGACCTCTTAACGTTATTGTGTCTTCCGAGCAATCGATTAAAGCTCCAGCGGTCTTAAGGAACGATCTTCCAAGTATAATCTGCTCTATCCCATCACTCTCATCAGCATAGCACGTCTCCAGGATGTAAAAATCCAAAGCAATGAATCTATCACCAATCATACATGGCAATCCAGTTAGTTTTTCCAAAGGCACAACACTTGTATCGTCAGCTAATCGCATCTCCTTCTTGGTGGTCTTCAATTCGAGTGGTCCCAACCTTTCCATGGCAAACAAAGGCATGGTGTTAGTCCTTGCTCCTAGATCACACAGGCATCTCTTGAAGACTTGATCTCCAATTGTCAAAGTAAGCTCAAATTTTCCAGATCCTTCTTCTTGTCTGGCATCCGGTACATAATCGCTCTGTCACAAATCGAAGCGAATAAGCAGTTCCCATCTTCTAGGGTTATCTTCCAACTCATTACCTTACTGAGTACGTCTTCAAGCTCAGTGTTCAGCTTGCATGCTCTTGCAAATGGCATCCTCCTCATCAACACTTTAGAATAGGTCTCAACTTCTTTCTTGAGCTCCCAATCATCTTCTTCAGCTTCTACATCAATTCCCAAGTCATCAACTTCGTACTCATGAATTGGAATCCATGGATACACTGATTGATTAGTGCACCATGGTTTGTAGACACTCTTCCTAGGTGTAACCTTCATCAAAGGACATCCCACTTCTTCTTCAGAAGCTAAGTGTCGGCCGACCTTCTCCTCGGTCCACCGACCGTTGACACGTCGATCGACCATTGATGGCAGTCGACCGACTGTGTCAGACGATCCTTCTTCACTTGTTTCTTCCAGGGTTTTCTCCTCTTCAATCTCCTTAATGTGGATAGCTCGGATTGATAGTGGATATTTGGTGACTCTCCTGACTCCCACAAATCTTTCAAGCTCTTCCATTCGCTCATGAAGTCTTCCGACATCAATCTGAAGGTGGCTTAAACGCGAATCAAGGGTGAGGAAAAGTTGATCCATCTTCTTCAAAAGGGTCTCATAAGTTCTGTTCTGCATCTCCAGGACTTCTTCAACTAGGCTTTCCATTCGTTGGTGGCATTGGCTTGTAAAACGAGTGCGGGTTGAAGTATCCATCTCGGTATTGGTTTGATCTCACGAAATCCACATCCGGCTTCCTATCTCCTTTGTGCTTTGCTTGCATCATTTTCTGTCTATCAAACACAAAAGAAGAGAAATATTCAGTAGTTGATTTTATCATAATTTCTTAATTCTAATTCTAACAAAAATCGAAAACACCGTTAAATCGCCGACAACGACGCCAGAAAAACTTGATGGTGCAAAGTTATTCACCCAAAACTAACTGCAAGTGCACAGTGTACAATTGTAGTATAAATTAGGTTATCGATCCCACAGAGATTATCTCGAGTTTCGATTATATTAGAATGCAATCTATCTGGTAACTAGTTGTGTAACTTATGGATTAAAAATGCTAGACTTAGCTAAATCACGGGTAATATGGGTCATGCATGAAATTAGATGTTGCTCTACTCTTAAACACAAAAGACAAGGTATACAATACCAAATCTCTTTGCGTATTGCACTATGAATCAACCAACAGATCACAAAAGATGCTTTTCAACCTATATAGCTAACACATGCATTGAAAATGAATTTGATTGTCCATGACCTTCCAGGCCAAACTCTCATTTGTACAAGGACGAGATCATCTGCTAAAAACAATGCTCCGGATTTGATGTAAAATGGATGTTTGATGCAACAAACCCTAAAATTCAATATTCTAAGTGATCAAGTCAAAATATTGTATGAATTAATATTAAACCAGAGAGTAGTCACGAATTCAACAACAATTCATGCACCTAATGACCCATAAAACCTTTGACAACCTAGATCTAACTAGAAAACTACTCACACATAGCAAACAAACCAATCATAATCATTAATATCAAGAGTTTGCAATATGAAAGTAATATCAAAAGAGATCACAGCAAAACGTGGCTCTTTCTCTGTAATACCAAGAGAACAAGGGTTCAAGAAAACCTTCACACAAGGGTGCTCCCTAAAAACAAGATCTAAGTAACTTTTTGGTGATTTTTGGTAAAGAGATGCTTGAATGCCTCAAAAGCTTGATGGAAGTCGTCTCCTTTCTTCTCCTCTGCTCAAAGTTGATTATATAGCTCCTCTAGGTCATCCATGAGTCGGAAAAAAAGTTTTAGAAGTTAGAGTTTCGAAAAAGAGGCCGAAGAAGAATTTCCTTTTAATTAAAGCGGCCTATGAGTCAGTCGACTCTTCCTTTCAGTCGGTCGACTCGGGATTCGGATCAGAATTCTTCATTTTAGCTCAAAATCTTCTAAATTCCTGCACAACACCTCAGCATTTGGAATCTTCCATTTAACCTATATAAAATGCAGAAAAGGCTCCAAAACAGTGTAAAATATTATCATGAAAACCGGTAAAAATAACAGTACATCACAAAGCAGGTACATGACAACCATAAAGTGAATACCAGTTTCCTAGAATGTAAACTAATATCAAGAAACATTGGCAGATCAAAGAATCCTTAAGATTATTAAGATCAGAAGAGTACCTGGATCATATTCCTCATCATTCTTTTCACATCCTCTAGAAGCTATTGCTCTCCCAAAAGCTCCAGCCTTTGTCTTGTAGAAATTGAACTCAACATTGAGGACTTTATATTGCTTATCATAATCACCATGGTAACACTACAAGAAATTTGACTATTGATAGCAGAAAAGAATAACGTTTATGAGGTTTCTGCTATCTTTGACTGGCCCGGGTAGTATAGATAGTGTTTCTTAATTGGTGAACGCTATCAATGTTGAGGCGGGACAAAATAGAAATCACGCGGCCAAAATTTTAGTGTTTCACTGTATTGGTGATGGAGTAAACCGCGATGGAAAACGATAGCTGGAAAAAAATTCATTTCCCCGAGTGTGAAAAAAAAAAACTGAAAAATCTCAGAAAAAAAACGAGATCTCATTATCTGTTCTTGCATGTTCTTCACTTCGAATCTCTATCTTTCTCTCGATTTCACACATTTTCTCTCGATTTGGGTCTCTTTCACTCTAATTCGCACTATCTCTCTGATATCTCTGTTATCCTGTCCAGCCGTCACCCCTAATCGCAATCCATCACTCGATCTCTCCGGTTCTCTGATTTTGAATTCAAATCAACTACATGTATGTAAAATTAGAGGGTGGTGCTTCGATTTTTTGTTTGTTTATATTGTTTAAAAACTTTAATCGATGGTCGTGCGAATTTTTTGATTTACAAACTTATATTATACTGTTTACAAAGTTTTTTTGATTTTGTAGGGATTTTTGTTTGTTGGGATCTTCAGATCTTTGATATACTCTAGTGATAGCTAACAGAACAAAGGCGTTCCTAAATTTAGTAGGTGAGTAAATATCTTTCACCATCATATGTGTTTGTTCTCATTTCTTTTGTTGATTAGTATGGTTTGATTTGAGTGTATGTGTAGCTGTGGTGTTGTTTAAGATGGAGAAAACTTTGCTTTGGCATCCGAGGTATGAACTTGTTTCTGCGCTAAAATTGATTTGTAAAGGAAAACGTTTTTGCAGAATTGTATTGATGTTTTGAATGTTTGTTGGTTACAGGGCTAGCCTCGAGTATCATAAAGGAGCAACAAATTTTGTGAATGTATCAATAATAAATCTGGGTATCCCGAGTGTCATGTTATGTCACTGCATAGATTGTAGAAATTTGTGTTATCAGGCGACATATACTGTGGTAGAGCATCTAGTAATTAGGGGCATGGATGAAAAATACAAGAGGAAATCGTGTTGGATAAAGCATGGTGGTAGTAGAACCCCTAATCCATCTGAAGGTCCGAGGTCTGAGTTTAAAGCTTATGATTTGATTAGGACAACATTCTTTGATAGTGATTCACAGCCGAATAGCCAGAGTGAAGACCATAAAGATGATGTTTGTAGTCAAGAAGAGTCTGTGTTCATGAAAAATCTAGAAGATGCTGAAACTCCTCTATATCCTAATTGTTCTAACTACACCAAGATTTCTCCAATCATGAGTGATGTGATCCGAGGTAGAATTTAGTCCCTGAATGACTCCAAGAGGTTGTGAAAGTGGTGGTGTGAAGATCAAGGTTGCGGAAGTGAAGTAATGATGGTGAAAGTTGTGGATTTTGTGAAACTTGAAATGAATGGATCCAAGACAAGGGGTGGAATGAGTGATACTTCTCAAGGATGGTGGAAGCTCCTTGGACTATCTACTTGCTCTGTGTGAATAGCAAAGGCCAGACACTGTGGGCAAGAGGTGAATTGAAGTGAAACTTCCAAGGGGTGCGAAGATTCTCTTAGACTTTCGACTCATGAGTGAAATGAGATAATGATCCAAATTTCGGATTCAAGAGGATGATCAAACGAGTTTAAGAAGAAGATTTGATAATAAAATGTTTGATAATCTGAATAGAGGACCAAGAGGTCTTATATATAGTGTTCAGCATTGATGTATCATGGATTTTACCGGTTTCTACCATGATATAGTAGGTTTTATAGAGTCTTTGTAGCATGTTTTGAGCATTTATGCAGGATTTACTAGCAAAAGACAATTTGGAGCAAAAAGAGCTAGAAAGAAGGTTTTATGGACGTTTCCACGTGAATTGAGAATACTTAGAAGATTTGGAGCCAAAATGAAGAAATGTTGCTGCGAGCCCCGAGTCGACCGACTGGAAGAGATGCAGTCGACCGACTGGAAGAGATGCAGTCGACCGACTGTGACGCCGACTTAATTTAGAAGATTTTCTTTTCGGGCTTTTCACAGAACCCTAAACCCTAAGACTCATTCACGACCTATATAAGCACCTCTTAGGCACTAGAAGAGGCAGCAACCGCAACACACCAAACAAGAACTCAGAGCAATACAAGTTTCTCTTTGCTTTTTGTTTCCATTGTTTTTAGCTTTTAGATATTGTTCTTATCAATTGTTATAGACTCTGAAGAAGGGTAGAGAAGAGTTCTTTCTCATTAGAGATTTGTGAACCTCTCATCTTCTGTTGTCTAATTCGTTTTATATGCATTTCATTCCTAAAAAGATGATTTGTTTTACTTAAACCATGTCTGAGTAGTTTATTCATTAGATCTAGGGTTTTCAATGGGTTTACAAGGGATCATTCTAAACGGTTTTGATTTGTGGAATAAGCCATGTGATTCTACATTACAAACAGCGTTTCATATTTAGAGGTGACGTAATTAACCACTTTTAGATTATCAAGGCCGATCTTTCTGCCGGAGACAGAGATAGAGACGCCGGAAGAGTCTGTAGTGAGCAAAGTGCGTTCTAAGTCAAACGAACGTTTGTTGAGACACCTTGTGAACAGATCTAACTTTTTCGCACTAAAGCTTATTTACTTTCAGCGACAATCCAAAGAGATTTGAGATTTAGGGATTTAAATAAAGGCTATTTTCTAGTACACCAATAGGAATTAGTAGTTTAAAATGTTTAGAGTTCAAGAAGTCACCAAAAACCATGATCCCGAGTTTTCCCAACTGATTTCCTTTAGATCTAATGTTCCTTTTAAAGTTTGCAACACATCACAAGTCATTAGCATATTAGAATTGTCATAGTTCGGTTACTTTTGCATCTGAATCCAAACTAGCCATAGCTCTCTGTGGGATCAATAACCTAAATACTACAACTGTACACTGTGCACTTGCAGTTAATTTTGGGTGAATACCTTTCACGCATCAAGCATGCATAGGAAATAGCTAAAGACTTAATGAAAACATTAAACACACAAACACTAAAGATTAAAGACTAAACATTAATGAAAGCTTGACTAGACTCTTGATCTCCTCTTCATGCACGTAATTTGTAGATAGAATTGGACTTGGTTTTCCATCAAGAGGCTTTTATTAAAGTGTTGGAACAAGCCTCATTAAAAACCTTGTTTGGAAAACGAAATGGGACAAAACCAAACCAAGGGAAAAAGAGTAGAAGTCACAACACCTCTCTTGATGAATTTTTTAGGTGGCTTGAATCACAACAAGGGTAGTTGGATTAGCACACACTAAACTGCACTGGATGGTGTTGAGAAGGTGCTGTAGTGTTGTCTTAAGTTTGGCTTGCTTTGATCGGGTAATGGGGTCATTGAAGATTTGTAAAGTTTCTTCTTCCTTATCCGCAGGTTCTATCTGCTCCTTAGCTTCATCAGTGGCTTCTTCCTCCTCTGGTTCTAGCTGCTGCTTTGGTTGATGTTCCTTGATGGCCATGCTCACATCATCCTCTCCCAGTTGAGAAGGATTTGACCTCAAATCGGTTCCTTCTGCACAAAATAAAACTAAGTCAGTAACATCAAAGGTAGAAATCTCAATAAACTTACCTTGGAGCTCAAGCTCATAAGCATTGTGTTTGATTCGTCTCGCTGGGTTGAAAGCTTCCGCGATCAGTTTGGACCCTCTTTTAGTTGGAGATCGTTTTTTTCTAAATTTTTTCTCTCCAACCTCAAAGATCATCCTAAAATGGGCAATGGTCTTCTTATTCTGGACCAAGATGATTCCAATTCCAGTTTGCACAAAGACAATTGTCAAGGGATCTTCTAACTTCGGTGACTCCTTTTTCGTTCCTGCAATGTGATCAACACCTTTGGCAAAGAGCAAGTGCATTATTACAGTCATGAAATAACAAACACATGAGCATGTCTCAACTTGGATCATAACATTATCCTTTTCATGTTCCTCTTTCCTAAGACAAAAATTTGATCTCAAATATTCTTTGAACAAGCCTAACTTTTTCTCAGTGTTTTCTGGATGAAATAAACTCATAATCATTGTTCCTAAAACATGAGAAACAAACAAAGTCAAAGAAGTACTTATCTGATTAATGTCATGGATATGTTTGTCACTTGTTCTCATCAAAGCAATTGGTGTTGGATCTGGGGGTTCTTCTTGGATCATGGAAAAATCATTGATGTTTTCATGCTTCATTGCTTCAAGGAAAACTCGTACAGCTGTCTTCTTAATTCACACATGGTAAAGCCACGTTTTTGGGGCATTAAAATTCAGCTTACTATCCTGTATACTCACAACAAAATCTCGAGACAAGCGATCATAGGTGCAATAAACATAATCAAGTCTACTAGCAAGCGAATTCTTACTTAGAGCATCTAAAACATAATTCACTTGTTTAGTAGGATCATCTAAGTTAAGGTTCAGAATGCTATCATAGTAAAAAAATTCTCCAAAGATCAGTTCAACAACCTTCGAAGCTCTAGTGGGTTTCTCAATACACTTCAAAACATAATTCAACAAAGAACAACTAGGCTTACACAACTTATTTTTTTCAAATAGAAAACCTCCATGCCTAAATAATTTCTTATGCTCAAATTCTTCACAAAATGGAAACACATTCTTCAAGTTATCATTTGAATGGTAAAGCCTTTTAATGTGTCCAAATTCCAATGAATCATCATTAAGGATGAGAAGAGATGCATACCTTGGAATTATTGTATCAGCCACAAAAATTTCCTTACCTTGCTGGTTTCGGATTTCATAAGAATTTTTCTCAATGTTTGCTCCCGGATCAAAGGCATCATGACGTTTTTGGGCAACCTCACGTGATTTGCCTTTTCCTTTTGAACCTGTTCCTAAATCACTCAATGACAAGACCAAGTGCATTATACTTGAAAAGGTAATGATCTTTGTAAACTTAGATAAACCAATATCAGCAAAAAGATTAGTCAAATTCTGTTTACTCAGTTCACTAACTGCATTTATTCCACAAAAAATGTTTTCAAGCATTTGATTCAAGTTAAGAAAGGTTTTAGCTAGTGTCGATTCAGTTTCGGTTCCAAACAGCTCAAACGTATTGCTAGTTAAGGAAACTTTCAAAGAAGGTTCAAGTTCTTGCATTTTATCAAATAAAAAACCCTTTGGCTTAAAGAACCTTTCAAATCTAATGGTTTCAAGATTTAGAATCATTTTGTCAAAAATCGATTGTGAGACACAAACTTCTTTTCATGCCTTCTAAACTAAAACGTTTTTCATCTTGAACCAAAATCATCACAAACAAACTAGGTGCATTCATAACCAAATTTATTTCCTTACAGTGCTTTTTTGAGTAGTGACAAGGAAATGGTATATGGACTGGTTCTGGGGTAAATTGGATTGGATGCTCCAAGTTATTAACCAAAGACAAACTCCTTTGTGCTTCTTCTAGCGATTCTTCTCGTGGTTCTTCTTCTATGACCTGTGAAATAGAAACAAGACTACTCGGTTGCACCGGTTCTAAGTTAGTTAGTTTACCTTGCACATAATCAGATTGAATAGAGAAAAGTAGAAAGTGACTTCCTTGTGGTTGCGTGAGAAAGAGGTTGTTCGGTTGTTTGGGGGTGCTGTCGGCATGGGTATTGTTCTTGCCCTCGGCATTGGTTAATGGCATTAGAACAGTCTTCTTATCCTTAAGACTCGGTTCTTCTATCCTAGGTTTAGGGAATAGCTTGGACTCTTTAGTTGCACTAGACCTATCATCTTGGGAAGGGTTAAACCTAGGAGAGCTAAATCTAGAGGAGCTAAATTCGGATCTAGGGTTCTTCTTCTTAAGTTCTTTTTCAAGCATCTTAGCCCTGTGGTGAAGTTCTTCTATTTTAACTCAATGATGAACTTCTAACATATCTATGATATCTCTATTAAGACCATCCTTAAACCTAGCCATAGTAGCCTCATCATCTTCGTGAATTCCCGCCTTAAACATTAGAGTCTCCATCTCCTCAAAGTACTCTTCTACCGACTTACTTCCTTGAGTCAAAGTTCTAAGCCTAAGGTGTAGCTCCCTATGGTAATGGTTAGGTACAAACCTTCTCCTCATAATGATTTTACACTGGTTCCATGAATCTATGGGAAGATCTCCTACCCTTTTCCTACAGGTTACTAATTGATCCCACCAACTTAAGGCACAATCTTTAAAAGTGGTTGGTACTATTCTAACCTTGCTATCCTGAGTGTATTTCCTACATTCGAAGAATATTTCTATCTTCTTTTCTCACTCTAGGTACTCCTCAGGGTCATTGGTTCCATGAAAAGAGGTGATTTTGATCTTAAGGCCAGCTAAAGGATCGCGGGTGTTGGTTTGGGTGTTCCTAGGCATCCGATCATCTTGTGGCCGTCTCCTTCTAGATTGGTGTGACCTAGATGAGTGACTATAATACTGCTCAGTATCAGAGGGTAGAGGACGTCTCCTAAGTCTATCATTGATGGATATTTCTATCTCAGCCCTCATGGTTATCATACTCTCATCCATCATAGCCTTGAAGAAATCCATGAGTTGTTGGTTGATAGAGTTTGAGGATTCTTCTCTATTGGGGTCTAATCCCACCATGGTACCTGAAAGATTGAGACAACTAAATAAGTAAAATGTTCAAAAGAAAACATAAAACTTGAAACATCAATTCGCAGAAACAAAGACACAAGAACAAAGAAAAACCCTAACAAAACATGTTCTAGACCTTTAAGATTCCGGTTTTGAAAAGAGTGAATCTAGCAACTTTAAAAACGTTTTCAAGCTGATTTCCAGGTTCTTATAGGTTATAAGTTCAAGTTTCAGCAATAATTAAACCCAGAAATATTCAAAACGAAATCGCAAAATAGAAGGTGAAAGGTCTCAAAACATTTTTTTGCAAAAAGGTGAAAAGGTGCGAATGAGTTGAAAAGTTACAACCTGGTTTGGAGTGGGCTCTGATACCACTTGATGTGATCCTAGGTAGGATCTAGTCCCTGAATGACTCCAAGAGGTTGTGAAAGTGGTGGTGTGAAGATCAAGGTTGCGGAAGTAAAGTAATGATGGTGAAAGTTACGGATTTTGTGAAACTTGAAGTGGATGGATCCGAGACAAGGGGTGGAATGAGTGATACTTCTCAAGGATGGTGGAAGATCATTGGACTATCTACTTGCTCTGTGTGAATAGCAAAGGCCAGACACTGTGGGCAAGAGGTGAATAGAAGTGAAACTTCCAAGGGGTGCGAAGATTCCCTTAGACTTTCGACTCTTGAGTGAAATGGGATAATGATCCAAATTTCGGATTCAAGAGGATGATCAAACAAGTTTAAGAAGAAGATTTGATAATAAAATGTTTGATAATCTGAATAGAGGACCAAGAGGTCTTACATATAGCGTTCAGCATGCATAGGAAATAGCTAAAGACTTAATGAAAACATTAAACACACAAACACTAAAGATTAAAGACTAAACATTAATGAAAGCTTGACTAGACTCTTGATCTCCTCTTCATGCATGAAATTTGTAGATAGAATTGGACTTGGGTTTTCATCAAGAGGCTTTTATTAAAGTGTTGTGAACAAGCCTCATTAAAAACCTTGTTTGAAAAACCCAATGGGACAAAACCAAACCAAGGGAAAAAGAGTACAAGTCACAACACCTTTCTTGATGAATTTTTTAGGTGGCTTAAATCACAACTAGGGTAGTTGGATTAGCACACACTAAACTGCCCTGGATGGTGTTGAGAATGTGCTGTAGTGTTGTCTTAAGGTTGGGTTGCTTGGATCGGGTAATGGGGGCATTAAAAAAAATCTGTAGAGTTTCTTCTTCATTATCCGCAGGTTCTAGCTGCTCCTTAGCTTCTTCATTGGCTTCTTCCTCCTCTTGTTCTAGCTGCTGCTTTGGTTGACGTTCCTTGATGGCCATGCTCACATCAATGGGGCTTTACAGGATTAAAGTGATGTGTGGTATGTCGGAGAATTATTTTGATCAGCTGCTGAGATTGGTTAATGAGATGCTTCCTAAGGAAAATGTTCTCCCGAAATCAACATATGAGATAAAGAAGTTTTTGAAGATGTTTGGGTTTGGATACGACATGATACATGCATGCAGTAACGACTGTATTCTCTACAGGAAAGAGTACGCGGAGATGGAAAGCTGTCCAAGATGTAATCTGTCAAGATGGGAATTGGATAAGAATACTGGTCATGAGAAGAAGGGGATTCCGGCCAAGGTTCTTCAATACTTTCCTATAAAAGAAAGATTCAGGAGGATTTTTAGATCCGAAAGAGTGGCTGAAGAGTTGAGATGGCATTACAATAATGCAAGTTCAGATGGTACAATGAAGCATCCGGTTGACTCAATAACTTGGGCCAATGTCAATGATAAGTGGCCTTAGTTCTCTGCTGAACTGAGAAACCTCCGCCTTGGTCTTTCCATAGATGGGATGAATCCTTTCGCTATACAGAACATGAAGTATAGCACATGGTCGGTTTTATTAGTCAATTACAACATGCATCCAACGTTGTGTATGAAGGCAGAGAACATTATGCTCACCCTCCTGATCCCTGGGCCAACTGCACCGAGCAATCACATAGACATGTATTTGGATCCGTTGATAGATGATCTATAGGATCTGTGGCGTGAAGTTATAGTTGTGTATGACTCGTTCAAGAGGGAGAATTTCACCCTCAAAGCAATGTTATTGTGGAGTATAACTGATCATCCAGCGTTAGGGTCATTGGCAGGATGTAAAGTTAAAGGAAAATAGGCTTGTAATGTGTGTAGGAAGGATACACCATTTAGATGGTTGAAATTCAGTGGTAAGCATGTGTACTTGGAAAATAGAAAGAGGCTCAAACCGGATCATCGTTACAGAAGAAGAAAGAAATGGTTTGATAATACTATTGACAAAGGAAATGCAAGTAGAGTTCAAATATGAGTTGAGATATGTGAAATGCTAAAGGATTTCAGAAATGAGTTTGGTAAATCTATAGTAAAAAAGCAACAAGGAAAAAGAAAAAGAAGGCTATA
The DNA here is from genome assembly GCA_900116095.1 of Euclidium syriacum. Taxonomy (NCBI): domain Eukaryota; kingdom Viridiplantae; phylum Streptophyta; class Magnoliopsida; order Brassicales; family Brassicaceae; genus Euclidium; species Euclidium syriacum. Next base: position 1,595,563 of record FPAK01000013.1, read on the forward strand.
TGTGATGATGAGGAACTGTCATATGAAAAATTGGAAGAAGACAATGATAACTAGAGGTGGAAGAAAAAGTCAATCCTATTTGAATTACCTTACTAGAAGGTATGTAATCCCATTTTAAAATTTTGTAGAGTCATTGATGCGTGAAAGTTATTCACCCAAAATTAACTGCAAGTGCACAATGTACAGTTGTAGTATTTAGGTTATCGATCCCACAGAGAGCTATGGCTAGTTTGGATTCAGATGCAAAAGTAACCGAACTATGCCAATTCTAATATGCTAATGACTTGTGATGTGTTGCAAACTTTAAAAGGAACATTAGATCTAAAGGAAATCAGTTGGGAAAACTCGGGATCACGGTTTTTGGTGACTTCTGGAACTCTAAACACTTTAAACTACTAAATCCTATTGGTGTACTAGAAATTAGCCTTTATTTAAATCTCTAAATCTCAAATCTCTTTGGATTGTCGCTGAAAGTAAATAAGTTTTAGTGCGAAAAAGTTAGATCTGTTCACAAGGTGTCTAAACAAACGTTCGTTTGGCTTATTCCACAAATCAAAACCGTTTAGAATGATCCCTTGTAAACCCTTTGAAAACCCTAGATCTAATGAATAAACTACCCAGACATGGTTTTAGTAAAACAAATCATCTTTTTTATGAATGAAGTGCATATAAAACGAATTAGACAACAGAAGATTAGAGGTTCACAAAGCTCTAATGAGAAAGAACACTTCTATAACCTTCTTCAGAGTCTAGAACAATTGATAAGAACAATATCTAAAAGATAAAAACAATGGAAACAAAAATCAAAGAGAAACTTGTATTGCTCTGAGTTCTTGTTTGGTGTGTTGTGGTTGCTGCCTCTTCTAGTGCCTAAGAGGTGCTTATATAGGTCGTGAATGAGTCTTAGGGTTTAGGGTTCCGTGAAAAGCCCGATAAGAAAATCTTCTAAATTAAGTCGGCGTCACAGTCGGTCGACTGAAGTCGGTCGACTCGGGGCTCGCAGCAACATTTCTTCATTTTTGCTCCAAATCTTCTAAGTCTTCTCAATTCACGTGGAAACTTTCATAAAACCTCCTTTCTACCTCTTTTTGCACCAAAGTGTCTTTTGCTAGTAAATCATTCATAAATGCTCAAAACATGCTACAAAGACTCCATAAAACCTACTATATCATGGTAGAAAACCGGTAAAATCCATGATACATCAAACTCCCCCACACTTAAACCTTTGCTTGTCCTCAAGCAAATAATCAAGGCTGCTAGGTAAAGTTATAACGACTTTGGGAACTCTTTGGGAAATCACATTAGCGAAAAGTTTATCAATGCCAGAACCAATCAAATCAAGACCAACATGTACATTCCCTATCAACTTAACAATCTTCCATGCATCCCCCACGATTTACAAGTCAATCAATTTAAAGCATCATAGCTATTTCAAAACCATAGAAGTACTGCCCAAGGAACAAATTCCTTCCCTTTTCAATCTCATAATAAGAAGTCATAAAATTACTTCACTCTCCCCCAGACTTATTCATTTCTTTATCTTTTGAAACTCTCAAGGTTTAAGCGAATAGTGGTATCGTAGGAAATTTTCCTAACCTCGCTGTTAACCAAGTTCTCAAAGGTTCTAATGCATGGTGGTATCGCATGAAATTTTCCTAACTGCATAGATCCCGAGCTTCTAATGATGAATAATTTGCGTCCTAAGGAATTTCCCTCTGCCTCATCACTAGGTTTTAGTTAAAAACGGATTCTTTTCATGTAAATAAGGGGAGAGTGGAATGCTATAGATATCCAGACATTCTCATTATGACATTGAACGAGAACTGACCCATATAGTTATGAAAGTGCAATAGCTCAGACTTACATGGATTTCATGACTCAAGGATATGGGTATTTTCTGGTTGATTGAATTGTGTCAAGGTTTTCCAATAGTCATAGACTCTAACTGTGTTCCAGCATCAGTGGTCTTAAGTGTGAAACAAAATGTGATTAGTGTCCCAGATTAATTATTGTTCCCTCAACGGTTTGACTCAATAAAAATAAATGAAAACTTGGCGAAAAACCATGAGATAAACAACAAGAATTTCATTAGTGTGGATAAACTCCCCCAGACTTAAATTACACCGCCTCGGTGTAACAAAAGTGAGAAGAAATGTGAATGATATCCAAAATGAAATTTAAAAGGATCGAACGTGGTACCTCTGAATTGAAGTCGGCCGACCCTAATGAGAGGGCGGTCGACTCGGGTAACGTATAGTCCAGTTTTGCTGAATCTCCTCGCCTGAAAACAAATCAGAAACACCTAAAAATGAAAATAAAACGTACCTAGTGGTTTGCCTTCCACTCAGCGCTTGTTTATAGTCAGTAGCTTGACTAAAATTGCCGACTATGGCCGAGTTGGAGTGGAAGCATTGCTTCTAGCATCCACTTTGATGATGGATAAGGGCTGGTTGAATTCGTGAGATGGGTGCAAAGGCAACTGAAAAATACTTTCATACTGCGACCTCCAGGCGTGTAAAGAATGGTCGTCCGAGGACGAATTGCTCTTCAGTTAAATCGATCGAGCGGAGTACAACAAAATCTGTGACGACTGCCACCTTGTTAACACGCACTGTGACATTTCGGATTAATCCCATTGCTACACAGAGGGTTCCGTCCTCTGACCTCAGCATTAAATCACATTTTTCAGTTTCTCCCCAAGTTTTTGCAAGGGTGGCAGATACCATATTGACTTCGTTCCCATGAATAACAGCTGAGTTGGGGTACTTCTTGTTGTTTATGGTGCAATTCATCCTGATAACATCGTCTTCATTACTTCCAAAGTTCATCTTCTTGGCTTCTACTTCATCATGTGTGTGAAATAACTTGTTGACTTGCTGCGATTTGAGTTCTTTCTCCAGAGAACGATAGTCGGTCGACTGGTATGTCCGTTTGATGTTCGCCAACGGCAATCGGATGTTGTGTTGCCTTAGTAGTAACCAGTGATTGGGCGGTCTTCATCACGACGAGATCATTTTCGTTTTGACATGCTAGATTACTCACCCTGCCAAGAAGACTTATTAGTCTGATCATCTAACTTTGCGTAGATGTCACAAGCTCTTCCACCAATCTCTCTAGTGCCTTGAATCTTTCTTCCTTCACGAATTGGAAGTAATGTGGTGGTAGTGGAATTTGGTTGAGTGGTGGTGGCCGGTTGTAACTGTATACTGTAGAGGTGTCATGAGTGGTTGACTGCGGATGATGGTTAATGATTCTCCCTTCCGGCTCTGTTCTGAATACATGATTGGCTGTTGTGGTACTTGCTTCGTTTTGAAATTGTGCTGAGGCACTCGGAACAGCTTTTTGGAGTGGTCCTATCTCCTTAAATTGGATTGAATTGCTCGTCATGAACTGGTTTTTCCCTTTTTGGGTGAGCCCTTTGGATTCCTCAACAACTTTCTTTGTTCCTTTGATCTTATTCACGTACTGTGGGTTTTTTCCAGTGACTTCACGTCCTGCATCTTGGGATTGGTGATGCTCATACCCGGGGGTTCCTTTCCTTTTACCTTCTGCTCGATTATACAAATCGTCATTCTCTTAAGTGCTCCCTTCTTGTCAAGAGATGGTCTCCCTTTGAGCGGCTCCTCAATCTTCAATAGTCTCGGATTGGATGTTCTTCCTTGTGGTTGGATTCTGATGTTGAAATGGAAGATCGGTATGAAGCAACTTTGAAAGAGATTAAATGCTCCTTTGCTCGAGATGTCGAGTCGATCGTCCCTCAATGAGAGACGGTCGTCTCTAGGGTGGTCGGTAGACTTCATGACCAAGTCGGTCGACTGCAATGCTTCGGTTTGTTCCTTTGTCTTGATTCCTTGATTGTTAGGTTCTCTTTGGTGGTCTGATTACTTGAAGCATTTTTAGTTCTCCCCTGGATCTTGATCCAGCTCCTCTTTCGATATTTATTTTCAAATGAGGATGACTTCGCGGCTTCCCATATTGATTTCCTCCTACAAGATTTTCGTTCACCATTCTTCTTCTTCTTTCTTCAGCGATCTCTTGTTGATTGTTCATACTCATCCATCTGTAATTCGGATCTTGTTGTACCCTCCTAAGTGGTTTCATCGCGTTGCTTTGCATGGGTCCTCGGGTTGACTGCTCCTGAGCCTTCCTTTTGCCTTGGTAATGGGCATCTTCTTCTCTTCCATGATTTGAAAGTTCAATCATTAGTAACCTCCTCTTGATCTCTTGGATCTCACTGTCGTGCCTTAATGCTTTGATTTGACTGGTACCCCTATTATTCGCGCTTTCACTCCTTACATAATCTTGTATTATCTGGGTTCCCTTCTTGAAATTCAGAGCGTCGAAATTTCCATTGCTCATTGTGTCCAGGATGACTTGATTCTCCCATAGCAGACCTTTATAGAAGATTGAAACTAACTCCTTTGGATTGAAACCATGATTTGGGCAATTGCGCAGGTGGTCCTCCTGTCTTCTCCATGCTTCATTGAAAGTCTTGTCTTCGGATTGCTAAATGATGCAATGTTTATTCGTGGTTCAACCAAGAACTTATCAATAAAAATTTCCCTCAGATTTTCCCACATCTTGATATTCTTGGATTCAAGTCTCTCATACCAAAGTAGAGCTCCTCCACACAAAGAGTACTTGAAAAGGTTTAGGCATAACTTGTTATAGGTACCTTCATCTTTGGCAGTTCGTACCAGTGTATCTTCCACTTCCTTCAAGTGTCTCTGAGGGCTGCTTGTTCCATTCTCATAAGGCTCGATATCCAATAGACTTCGTATCACCTTGGTATTGATGTTGAGCTCACTTTCTTTTAGTGCGGCGTTGATGTGGTTTGGATCATACCCTCGTCCAGGGTAGAAATTTTGTTCAGAACTTCCATCATTGGTGGTAGCATAGACATCATCTTCTAGTCCATCCATCTCCTGTTGACCTTCTCTTTCCGTCTTGAAAATAATCGAATTAGGTTTCTGCCTCCAGGTCGGTCGACTCCGTGGAAGTCGGTCGACTCGGGTCTGGTCGACTGGGCTTGTGCGGATGGAACGAATTATTTCTCCAGAATTTGAGTTGATCATGTGCCCTTTAGTGCTTTTGGAGTCGAGGATCTGTCTAGATTCGGTTGTTGTTTCTTCTTTCCTCTTTTCTTCTCTTGAAAAATCGTTCGTCGAGTTGTTCGATGTTGACATGCTCATCACTCCTTGTGCTACCTTGGATTTGTCCTCCATTGTCTTGTTTTCAGAACTTTCAGCAGTGTTCGTTGGCTGTCTCAGTGGCTTCCTCCTCTTTCTCCTTCTACTTTTCTTTCTCCTCCTCTTGAGGTGGATCACGAGTCGGTTGACTGAGTGATACAGTCGGTTGACTCGGGTGTTCGACCTCTTCAATTGGTCGGCTTTGCATGTCTCTTTCCTGATTCATCATGAGTTGTTACTTGTATCAAATCAGAATAAAGGTTTCCAGACGTCTCAATCGAAAAATATCTTGATGCAATGTATGCAAAATCTTAATGCAAATTTCATAATGAAAACCAAACTAACACCGAAGCTCCCCGGCAACGGCGCCAGAAAAACGTGATGCGTGAAAGTTATTCACCCAAAATTAACTGCAAGTGCACAATGTACAGTTCTAGTATTTAGGTTATCGATCCCACAGAGAGCTATGGCTAGTTTGGATTCAGATGCAAAAAGTAACCGAACTATGACAATTCTAATATGCTAATGACTTGTGATGTGTTGCAAACTTTAAAAGGAACATTAGATCTAAAGGAAATCAGTTGGGAAAACTCGGGATCACGGTTTTTGGTGACTTCTGGAACTCTAAACACTTTAAACTACTAAATCCTATTGGTGTACTAGAAATTAGCCTTTATTTAAATCCCTAAATCTCAAATCTCTTTGGATTGTCGCTGAAAGTAAATAAGCTTTAGTGCGAACAAGTTAGATCTGTTCACAAGGTGTCTAAACAAACGTTCGTTTGACTTATAACGCACCTTGCTCACTATAGACTCTTCCGGCGTCTCTATCTCCGTCTCCGGCAGAAATATCGACCTTGATAATCTAAAAGTGGTTAATTACGTCACCTCTAAATATGAAACAATGTTTGTAGTGAAGAATCATGTGGCTTATTCCACAAATCAAAACCGTTTAGAATGATCCCTTGTAAACCCTTTGAAAACCCTAGATCTAATGAATAAACTACTCAGACATGGTTTTAGTAAAACAAATCATCTGTTTATGAATGAAGTGCATAACGAATTAGACAACAGAAGATCAGAGGTTCACAAAGCTCTAATGAGAAAGAACACTTCTCTAACCTTCTTTAGAGTCTAGAACAATTGATAAGAACAATATCTAAAAGCTAAAAACAATGGAAACAAAAAGCAAAGAGAAACTTGTATTGCTCTGAGTTCTTGTTTGGCGCGTTGCGGTTGCTACATCTTCTAGTGCCTAAGAGGTGCTTATATAGGTCGTGAATGAGTCTTAAGGTTTAGGGTTCCACGAAAAACCCGATAAAAACATCTTCTAAATTAAGTCGGCGTCACAGTCGGTCGACTACATCTCTTCCAGTCGGTCGACTCGGGGCTTGCAGCAACATTTCTTCATTTTGGCTCTAAATCTTCTAAGTCTTCTCAATTCACGTGGAAACTTCCATAAAACCTTCTTTCTTGCTCTTTTTGCTCCAAAATGTCTTTTGCTAGTAAATCCTGCATAAATGCTCAAAACATGCTACAAAGACTCCAAAAAAGCTACTATATCATGGTAGAAAACCGGTAAAATCTTTGATACATCAGTCATTAAATTTTGTTTATTTGCCTATCATTGAAACTAATTTTCACCTTTTTGGTAAAAGTAGCCGGTTCGTCACAACATTGATGTCATGCATGTGGAGAAGAACGTTTCTGATGCGATCCTTGCTATGTTGATGCAATCTGCTAAGTCAAAAGATTGGTTTAAAGTAAGGAAAGATCTGGAAGATATGGGGATTAGAGATAGAAGTTACACATCCAAGAAGGAGGGAAGAGAAACTTTATGCCTCCAGCTGCTTATTGTTGAGAAAAGATGAAAAACTGAAGTTTTGCAAGAGATTGCGTTTATTCAGAGGTCCTGATGGTTATTCTTCCAATATCTCTAACTGTAATTCATTAGATCCTCCTACGATTGGTGGATTGAAATCACACGATCATCATGTGCTTCTTTAGAACCTCCTACCAGTTGCTTTGAGAGGACTGCTACCTACTGGTCCTAGGATTGCAGTGATTAGACTCTGTAACTTCTTCAACAGGTTGTGTCAAAGAGTTGTTGATCCAGAGAAGCTGATATTACTAGAGGCTGAGTGTGTAGAAATTTTTTTTGAACTAGAGAGATATTTTCCTCCATCCTTGTTTGATATAATGTTCCCTCTGCCAATACATCTAGCAAGGGAGGTTCGTTTGGGTGGACTTGTTCACTTCAGGTGGATGTACCTTTTTGAAAGGTACTCATACTTTTAATTTATTTTGGTTATTGTCTTTGTTGTGTTGTATTGTAAAGGTGACTAACATGGTATTTGTTTATCTGCTTGATGTATAGGTACATGAAAACATTAAAGGCATATGTGAAGAACTTTGCAAGGTCAGAAGCGTGTATGGCTGAAGGGTATTTGGCGGGAGAGTGTATTGCCTTCTGCATGGATTTTCTACAAATTTCAGTTTCGGTTCATGAAACAATAAACCCTAATGAAGATGTTGAGTCATCTGACCGAATCCTTGAAGGCCGCCCGTTCTAGAAAGCTCCTCAAGTTGTACTAACGGATAAAGAGCGAGAGATAGCCCATCGATATGTTTTGATGAATATGGCAGTGATGAATCCATATGTAGAGTAAGTAGATCCCTTGTCTCATCTCATAACTTATAGTGTTAATCCATGCGTTGTAACTTTCTGCTGATGTGTAACAGGATGCATTTAGAAGAACTGCAAATGGAGGATGCCAGATGTTGCAAAAACGAGACTCTTTTATGGAAATTACATACAGAGAGGTTCTCACAATGGGTCAAAGAAAAGGTTAGATCCTCTATAATCACACCTTTGAAGTCTCTGTAAACACCTTTTGAGTGAATATTTTAATTTCATTTGTAGATCCCTTATAGCTCAAATGAACACTCAGAGAAATTGAAATGGTTGGCTTATGGACCGAGGAATGTAGCACAAACCTACAAGGGGTTTGTAATTAACGGCCACAGATTTTACACCGAGGACTTAAAGCGCAAGATACAGAATTGTGGAGTGACTTATGAGGCTTTTACCATGTGTAGATCTAGTGCCAGAGATAACAAGCATATGGCGGACATGGTTGTGTATTATGGAGTAATACAGCAGATCATTTTGCTAGATTACCACAAGTTTGAGATTCCACTATTCAGGTGTAAGTGGGCCAACAAGGGAAAGGGTGTAAGAGAAGAGGAAGGATTTACACTTGTAAATTTGAATGTCAACCAATCTGCTTATACCCAAGATCCGTATATTTTGGCTTCACAGGCTAAACAAGTATTTTACTCGAGAGATGATGATTCTTCAAGTTGGTCAGTTGTCATGAGAGCTCCACCAAGAGGTTATCATGAGCATGAGACAGAGGAAGAGTTTTTTGTTGCACATCAGTTATTTCCAAAAACTGCAGATTTAGGAAACGAGCCTTCTGATGACGAGAGTTTCTTTGATATAGAAGATTGTGAAGGAATCTTATTAGTTGATTAATAGGGATAGGCTTAGTAGACTATAGGAAGTAGATTTGGAGTGTTTATATCTTTCTCGTGTATCTGTTTCAGGTGTTTGAAAATGTCGAAGAAAGTGGACCACATCATGCCCAGACGCAGTAGCCCTCAATTAGGCATCTCCCCTGTTCCTGCAAAGTTGAGCAACAGACGTTCTAAGGTGTCTAAGAAGTGTCGTCACATTGAACCAGATAAGACTGAAGAAGAATCAATGCACCCTATAGGGGAAATGGAAGAAACTGATAAGCAGCGCAATGAAGAGGAAGGAGACAAGTAGGTGTCTGATGAGATAGGGGAAATGGAAGAAACTGAAGAGGATATAGATAAGCAGGTGACAGATGAGATAGGGGAGAAGGAACAAAGTAAAGATGAAGAAGAAAAGCAGGCTGATAAAGAAAAAATTCAACCACATATTGGAGACGCGCAGACACATGAAGAAACAGTGCAACCACATACTGGAGACGCACAAACACATGAAGAAACAGTGTAACCTCCAAAGCCGAAGAAAAGGAAAGGCAGAGGACCAACGAAGATGCGTGGATTTGCTAAAAACCATGAAGACAAGGTCGAAGTTGAGTGGAACTCTATTGGTGCACATGTGGGTGCAGGATCAGTCCTGCTTTCATCTTTCCTTGGTCCTCTGGTGAGAGAGTATGTGCTAGTCCTTCTTGATGACTGGAGATACTTGGATCCATCGATTAAGGACATAATGTGGGATGATGATGTGATCCTAGGTAGGATCTAGTCCCTGAACAACTCCAAGAGGCTGTGAAAATGATGGTGTGAAGATCAAGGTTGCAGAAGTGAAGTAATGATGGTGAAAGTTGTGGATTTGTGAAACTTGAAGTTGATGGATCCGAGACAAGGGGTGGAATGAGTGATACTTCTCAAGGATGGTGGAAGATCCTTGGACTTTATACTTGCTCTGTATGAATAGCAAAGGCCAGACACGGTGGGAGAGAGGTGAATTGAAGTGAAACTTCCAAGGGGTGCGAAGATTTCCTAAGACTTTCGACTCTTGAGAGGAATGAGAAGATGTTCCGAAATTCCTTATTCAAGAGGATGATCAAACGAGTTTAAGAAGAAGATTTGATAGTAAAAATTTTGATGATTTAGAAAGGTGAACACAAGAGAGTACTTATAGTAGTCTAGAGGTGCATAGAAATCAAAAATGACTCATAGGATTCCACCAAGACAATTATGAAAGACTAGGGAATTATAAAGACATTAATAAAGAAGACTAAAACTTAAAAAAAATATTAAATGTATCTTTGACTCCAATTTCATGCATGAATGAGATGGAATGGGCCTTGATTCACCAAGAGGCTATGGTAAAGTACCTTGGGTTTGCCTCACTAAAAACCTATCTTAGAAAACCCATTGGGACAAAACTAAGAATAGGGAAAAAGAGTACAATCCAAGGCACCTCTCTTGGTGAGGTTTAGGTGGCTTGAATCACAACCAATGTGGTTGTATTAGAACACACTAAACTGGCCTAAATGGTGTTGAGAAGGTGTTGTAGTGTTGTCTAAAACTTAGCTTGCTTGGATCGGGTAATGGAGCCAATGAAGATTTGTAGGTTTTCACCTCCAATATCTGCAGGTTCTAGCAGCTCCTTAGCTTCTTCATTGGCTTCTTCCTCATCTGGTTCTAGCTGCTCCTTTGGTTGAAGTTCCTTGCTGGCCATGCTCACATCATCCTCCCCCAGTTGAGAAGGATTTGACCTCAAATCTGAATGACCTACACCGAAAACACTCAAGTTAGGTATGTTCAAGCTTGAAAAACTAGACTCACCTTGTAAACATATTTTGTAGGCATTGGTCCTTGTGGGGGCTGGAAAATGTCCTCTTTCCATTTGAATCCTTAAACCCACACCAAGATCAAAGATCATTCGGCATCGGTTGATGGCTGCTTCCTTTTAAAATACTCCAATGATTCAAGATTAGCTCGGACAACAATCTTCTTAAGCCAAACGTGGAAAGCCACGTTTTTGGGGCATGAAAATTCAGCTCACCATCCTGTATAGTCACAACAAAATCTCGAGACAAGCGATCATAGGTGCAATAGGCATAGTCAAGTCTACTAGCAAGCAGTTTCTTACTTAGAGCATCTTAAACATAATTTACATGTTTAGTTGGATCATCTAAGTTAAGATTCATAATGCTATCATAGTAAAAAACTTCTCCAAAGAACAGTTCAGCAACAATCGAAGCTCTAGTGAGTTTATCAATACTCTTCAAAACATAATTCAGCAAAGAACAACTAGTCTCACATAATTTACTTTTATCGAATATAAAACCTCCATGCCTAAATAATTTCTTATGCTTAAACTCTTCAAAAAATGGAAACACATTCTCAAAGTCATCATTTGTATGGTAAAGCATCTTAATGTGTTCAAGTTCCAGCAACTCAGCATTAGGGTTAAGAAGAGAATTATACCTTGAAATGATTGTATCAGCCACAATAATTATCTTACCTTGCTGGTTACGGATTTCATAAGAATTTTTCTCAATGTTTGCTCCCGGATCAAAGGCAACGTGACGTTTTTGGGCAACCTCACGAGATTTGCTTTTTCCCTTTGAACATGTTCCTAAATCACTCAATGACAAGACCAAGTGCATTATACTTGAAAAGATAATGATTTTTGTAAACTTAGATAAACCGATAGCAGAAAAATGATTAGTCAAATTCGGTTTACTCAGTTCATTAACTGCATTTGATCCACAAAAAATGTTTTAAAGCATTTGATTCAAGTTAGGAAAGGTTTTTGCTAGTGTCGATTCAGTTTCGGTTCCAAACAGCTCCAACGTGTTGCTAGTTAAGGAAACTTTCAAAGAAGATTCAAGTTCTTGCATTTTATCAAATAAAAAAACCCTTTGCCTTAAATAACCTTTCAAATCTAATGGTTTCATGATTTAGAATCATTTTGTCGAAAAAACGATTGTGAGACACAAAGTTGTGTCATGCCTTCTAAACCAAAACGTTTTTTTTTTAATCTTGAACCGAAATCATCACAAATAAACTAGGTGCATTCCTAACCAAATTGACTTCCTTACAGTGCTTTCTTGGATCAAAGATAACCAGTTGTTTGGCTGCTGGTTTGGTTGTGCCGTCGGCATGCGAGTTGGGTGTAATAAGATCTTCCTCAACAAGCAACTCCTCAAGATTCTCCTTGGAACCTGTTAAGAAAGTTTGCCAATATCTAATCAAGGTCCTAGTTTCACTTATTTTTGTACCAAGAAGAAGATGTTGGGTTGGCTCAGCTGTGATAATTGTTCCCTTTGAAATAAGGTCAGGTGGTTAGCATGGTTTAGAGGCTGGGCAAACAAGTGAACTGCATGTTTCTGGTCGTTTGATAAAGAGTTTGGTGGAATGATCGGCTGTAGAGGTAGCTTGGACTCTGTTCTTTTTCATAGCTAACTGATCTAGATGGACTTCTTGTGGGGTTAATGGCACTAGAATATGTTTGTTTCCCTTAAACTCAAATGAGTACCTATTAGTAAACTCATCATGAATAACCCTTCTATTCGATTGCCAAGGTCTACCTAACAAGATGTGACCAGCATCCATGGGTAAAACATCACACAAAAACTCATCTTCATATTTTCCTATGGACAAAGAAACTAGGACCTGGTTCTCTACTTCTAGCTCACGCTCATCATTAAGCCATTGCAACTTATAGGGTTTAGACCGCTTAATAATCTCAAGTCCTAACTTCTCTACCATAATCTCAATAGCTACATTGGTACAACTACCCCCATCTATCACTAAGCTACAGATCTTACTCTTAACTAGACAGCGAGTGTGTAATATGTTCTCTCTTTGCTCATTCTTCTCTGTCCTAGTTTGTAAGTTTAGAGTTCTCCTAGTGACTAAGAGTTGTCCAGCATGGGGCAAGTCTACATTTTTTTCCAAGGACTCAGCATTCGAATGGTCATCCTTTGATTCTACCTCACCATTAGCCCTAATAACTATGGTTCTCTTATTGGTACATTCCCAAGAGTAGTGACCATAACCCTTGCACTTAAAACACTGAATTTCCCTAGTTTTGGTGCTAGAACCCATATCTATACCCTTAAGTTTCGAATCTTCTACCTTAGGTTTAGTGAAAGGCTTGTAATCTTTGCTAGGCTTATCCTCCTTAGATTGGCTAAACCTATTTGAACTAACTCCGGGTTTGGGGTTCTTTCTCTTAATTTGTTTCTCAAACATTATGGATTTATGGAGAAGCTCTTCTAGCTCTACATAATGATTAATCTCTAGCCTATCCATAATTTTTCTATTGAGGCCGCCCATAAACCTAGCCATAGTGGCTTCACTATCTTCTTGAATATGAGTCCTAAGCAACAAGGTTTCCATCTCCTCGAAGTACTCATCTACGGTTCTAGATCCTTGAGATAGGTTCCTAAGCTTAAGGTGAAGTCCCCTATGGTACTGACTAGGTATAAACCTTCTCCTCATGATGATTTTCATTTGGTTCCACGAATCTATAGGTAAATCCCCAGTCCTTCTCCTATAAGTAACTAATTTCCCACTAACTTAAGGCATAATATTTAAAACCGGTTGGTGCTACTCTAACCTTGTTATCCTGAGTGTATTCCCTACATTCAAAGAATATTTCTATCTTATTTTCCCACTATAAGTACTCCTCAGGGTCATTGGTTCCGTGGAAAGAGGGGATTTTGATCTTAAGGCCAGCTAAAGGATCGCGGGTGTTGGTCTGGGTGTTCCTAGGCATCTGATCATCTTGTGGCCGTCTCCTTCTAGATTGGTATGACCTAGATGAGTGACTATAATACTGCTCAGTATCAAAGGGTAGAGGATTTCTCCTAAGTCTATCATTGATGGATCTTTCTATCTCAGCCGTCATGGTTGCCATACTCTCGTCCATCATAGACTTGAAAGAATCCATGAGTTATTGGTTGATAGAGTTTGAGGATTTTTCTCTATTGTGGTCTGTTCCCACCATGGTACCTGAAAGATTGAGACACTAAACAAGTAAAATGTTCAAAAGAAAACAAAAAACTTGAAACATTAATTCGCAGTCAGAAGAACAAAGATAAACTCTAGCAAAACATGTTCTAGACCTTTGAGATTTTGGTTTTGAAAAGAGTGAATCTAACGACTTTAAAAACGTTTTCAAGCTGATTTCCAGGTTCTTATAAGTTCTAAATTCAAGTTTAAGCATGAATTAAACCCAGAAATATTCAAAACAAAATCACCAAATGGAATGTGAAAAGTCTCAAAAAGTTTTTGCGAAAAGGTGAAGAAGTCCGAATGAGTTGAAGAGTTACAACCTGGTTTGGAGTGGGCTCTGATACCACTTAATGTGATCCTAGGTAGGATCTAGTCCCTGAACGACTCCAAGAGGTTGTGAAAGTGATGGTGTGAAGATCAAGGTTGCGGAAGTAAAGTATTGATGGTGAAAGTTGCGGATTTGTGAAACTTGAAGTGGATGGATCTGAGACAAGGGGTGGAATGAGTGATACTTCTCAAGGATGGTGGAAGATCATTGGACTATCTACTTGCTCTGTGTGAATAGAAAAGGCCATACACGATGGGAAATAGGTGAATTGAAGTGAAACTTCCAAGGGGTGCGAAGATTCCCTTAGACTTTCAACTCTTGAGAGGAATGGGAAGATGTTCCAAAATTTCTTATTCAAGAGGATGATCAAACGAGTTTAAGAAGAAGATTTGATAATAAAATGTTTGATGATTTAGAAAGGTGAATATAAAAGAGTACTTATAGTAGTCTAGAGGTGCATAGAAATAAAAAATGACTTCTAAGATTCCACCAAACAATTATGAAAGACTAGGGAATTATAAAGACATTAATAAAGAAGACTAAGACTTAAACACAGTATTAAATGTATATTTGACTCCAATTTCATGCATGAATGAGATAAAATGGTCCTTGATTCCCCAAGAGACTGTGGTAAAATACCTTGGGTTTGTCTCATTAAAAATCTATCTTAGAAAACCCATTGAGACAAAACTAAGAATATGGAAAAAGAGTACAATCCAAGGCACTTTTATTGGTGAAGTTTAGGTGGCTTGAATCACAACCAATGTGGTTGGATTGACACACACTAAACTGGCATGAATGGTGTTGTGAAGGTGTTGTAGTATTGTCTTAAGCTTGGCTTGCTTGGATTGGGAAATGGAGCCATTGAAGATTTGTAGGCTTTCATCTCCAATACCTGTAGGTTCTAGCAACTCCTTAGCTTCTTGATTGGCTTCTTCCTCGTCTGGTTCTAGCTGCTTATTTGGTTGAAGTTCCTTGCTGGCCATGCTCACATCAGATGAGATTCAGGTATTTTTTGAACATTTACTCGAAATTAGATTTTAGATTCAGGTTTTTAACTAAATAACTTTGTATGATTATGTAGGGAAGGTTCAATTTAACTGAACAATGGCAAAAAGATGTTGTTTTTAGGTAGATGGGTAATTTGTGGAGGAGTTTTAAGTCTAGACTTGTCGCTAAAATTAAAAAAACCAATAAGAAATAAATTGTGGAGCTGAAACCAAGTAATATAGAATCTACAACTGCATGGAAAAAATGGGTGAAGACGAAGATGGATGAAGAATTCGAGGTTGTGTATTTCCAACTCTGACACTAGATCTATATGTGTGCGATTTTTTTTTTTATTGTGTTTGTCTATGTAGGGTGTAAGTGAAAAATATAGGAAACTGAGAAAGTGCCAGATTCCACACACCACAACCCGTAAAGGAATGGTTCAGCTAGCTGATGAAATGGTATGTATATGTGAAGGAACCTTTGTGTATTTATTCGCCTATCTGATGTGTCATTGTTATTTGCAGAAAAAAAAAAGTTCAGACCCTAGCAAGGTGTCTAGGAGCTTAGTATGGGTAGCAGGGCATACTCACTCAGATTTGAGACCAGTGATAGCAGAATTTGCAGATACTATAGTGACTTACTCGGTATATTATGTTTATATGTATGGCTCACAAGTGTAACTCTTTTGATCTATTTGTATCAAGAACAAATAAATTCCATTGATAGTGAAATGACATCTACATTTACCACTAGCATAAGAGACGATGTTGTGAGTCAGGTGTTAGGAAGAGACAAACCTGGAAGGCTTAGAGGGATGGGCAGAGGGGTCACCGCAACAAAGCTGGCATTCCTTCAGGCGAGAGATGAACATGTGCAGAAGTTAGAAAAACTAAATACGTGTATTGGCTAAAGGAAAGAAGTTTTGTCTATATACAACTCAATTTTTACTTTCTGATTTAAATTTGAATGATTTAAGAAGTTATAGCTCAGAGTTAAATAGTAATAGTAACCAGTTAGTTATTCGGTGTCAACTATTAGATTGGTATTCAGTGGAGGATATTGTTATCGGTGAAGGAGAATTTTGCTCATCTGAGCCAACGTACAAGGTTGGTCGTATTCCACTTGGTCTGAATGCCGCAGCTGTCATTATCAAGTCTGTAACCAAAGAAGATGCATATATATGGAGGCCAACCGCTACTGTAGAAAAACTTGGCCAAGCTGTTGGAATGAAAATAGCATGGCCAGCTGATAAGATCATTTTGGACAGGGAGCGAGAGTCCCCAACCCCAACTGAAAACCAAACTTCTGGTTCATCGGTAATGTTTTGGATTTCTCATTCTGTTTAACTTATAAATGCTCTGTTCTGATATATACATTATGTTTCTGATGAAATTAGGCATTACTTGATACTGTCATCATATACGATTGGAATATGGAGAATGTAGTAGTTGCCGAGGCTCATATTTTTTCTACTGATCCGAAGAAAAAGGTCAACAATATTGCTATTGGTCCCGGCGCTGCAATGGTTAAGGTTGTTAAGGTGGTTAAAAAATATGCTTATCTGTGGAGACCAACTCCGTACATGTACTTGATGGAGCACGCACGTCAAGAGTATGTTTTTTGGCCTATTCAAAAGATACAGTTGAGGACTCAACCTGCAAGACGATCATCACCGGAAGCATCTTCACCGATAGCACACTACACCAAAACTGGTTTTTTACTACTGCATAAACAGTCGGAAATCAATAGCAAAATACCCTATTGCTACTGATTAGCGACTGATTTTTGCAGCAGTAGAAATGCTAGTCACTAAAAAAAACAGTCGCCAAATTGCTACTGTTTGACGACTGATATCCAACAGTCACTATTCAGTCACTAATCAGTCGTTAAATTTAACGACTAATTAGTGACTGAATAGTGACTACATTTCTGCAGTCGCTAATCAGTAGCCAAAATTAATGACTGAATAGTGACTATCAATAGCTACTCATTAGTTACTAATTTTTGCTACCGATTAGCGACTGCTTTTTCCTACTGATTAGTGACTGATTAACTACTATTTTTACCAATAATTAACGACTGATCTGACTGATCTATCTAATTTTTTTCCTACTAAGTTGCTACTGAACCTACAACTATATTATCAATTTCCTAATCTTGATTAGCCACTAATTGGGTTTATAATAGTTTAAATTAGAAGGCTGTAAATAGTAGTGAACCAAAGCATTACAACAAAAGATCAATCCACAAACCAAAATACAAATTAAATAACTTAATTTCTAAACCAAAATGGAAAGACAACTCCAACAGAGAAGGAGTTGTTTCCATTTGCAGTATCACATGGGGTACGAATCTAAGATTGTCTTATGAAGTTGTTTGTCTTTATATGATATTGTGTCTGAGTTGTTTGTGATTGTCTTATGAAGTTTATGTTTTTTGTTTCGAGTTGTAGTGTAGAAGCTACACATTCGATGACAGCTCAACATGTCAAAAGAAGGATAACAGCAAGGAGAAGTGCAAGCTATTGGACTTGGAAAACTCAGGAGAGATCATTGCATAAGGAAAAATCCTTTCATTCAATCCGGATGAAAAAATTCCACTTTGTCCCCTTAGGTCCTTATGCTAGTAAGGTTTAGGTTCAAGTTGTAAAGATTAGAAAGGCTAAAGTTTGGAAACCAAATGCGAAAGTTGAATACATTGAAGATGTTTTAGGTGCCACATTTGCATAGCCAAATGATAAACTTGTTTTTAGCTGAGATTGTTTTTTCTTGTCTTGGAACTTATGGTTAAATGTCTTAATAATATTGAACTTGTTTGTGTGGTTTATGATCATATTTGTTAAACTCGAATTTTTTTGGAACTGTTTATTTTCATAAAATGTTTGTAAGTTTTTAACATTTGAAGCATCCTTCATAATCAATCAAGAATCAAAGACTTTCAGGTTTTTAATCAGTCCAGGGATGTCATATACAATTGAAATAATACCAGTTAAAAAACGTCACATTTGGGCCTGTCATATAACGGCATGACTTATTCTGAGACGGGTAATTAGCACAAACAAATATCTTCGAACATATCTCTTCAAACATATCTCTTCAAACATATTTCTCTCTGAACAAAGTAGCTTAGGGTTTCTTCGTCGCTGTCTTTCGTCTATTCTCCGGTGTCTCTCGTCAGTTTTAATATTTTTGTCCACCTCCTCTGAATTTCTAACCCGGGTAATCTCTGTTTATTTGATAGGTCTTGCTCTATAACCCTGAACTCGATCTCTGACCCTTAAATCGACCTTCACTGTGGATTAGGGTTTGGCTCGACGCTGTCACTTATCCTTCTTCGCCGTATCGAGGTACACGCTCTTCTCTATCTCTGTATATCTCAAAGTATTCGTCTCTAACCTTTATATCAATACTGATGGTGGATTAGGATTTGTCTCTCAGGAATCCGATTCGTGTTCGGAGCCACAAAATAACCCATCAATAAGTTAGCTCTTTCTCCTGCTCTCTCCTTGAAAAATCCTATATGATACTATTTATACACATCACCTGGTGCTCTTCTCTGCCTGCAGGTTCATACTTGTGGTTTTTTTGGTTCAATTCAAGATTTCATCTAAAGGTTTATTACCATCATTGCTAATATTTTATGTATTCACAAAATAAAACTATGTGGAATCCAGTGGTACATTAGATTCAAGGTTCATATTTTTTATGTTTGAACTTCAATTTTTATTTGTCTTCGAGATTGGATTCTAATTTTAGTTTTGCTTTACGTTGTGAATCAGAAATGGAAACGAGGAAAGGAATTATCTGCGGTCTCCCGGCAAAAGGAATCCAACCACAAGTCAACCCACAACCACCACAAGAAGCATGTGATTATGATGGAAGTGATGTGGTGGGGTCACACGAGTGGAATACTGGAGAGCAGTGGGATACATCATACAGGTTGAGGTCGATGAAGATTGAACCCGAGTTCAAGAGACTTGTCAAGAAACTCAAAAAAGAAGAACAAAGGCTCAAATCCGTTGCAATGAAGCGACCAAAAAAAGAAAAGGGAGAGTCCTTAAGAGGCTAAAGGAAAAGAAGAGTAAAGTATTAGGTAAAGGAA
The DNA here is from genome assembly GCA_900116095.1 of Euclidium syriacum. NCBI lineage: Eukaryota > Viridiplantae > Streptophyta > Magnoliopsida > Brassicales > Brassicaceae > Euclidium > Euclidium syriacum. The sequence goes on from FPAK01000013.1 coordinate 1,614,705, forward strand.
AGTTATGATCAGGTTTAATTTAAACTATGTATTTTGGTTCAATCTCATGTTTGTTTGAATCTATCAACAATTTTTTGCCTCTGTAATTTAATGGAAATCTATTTAAATTTCATTATTATTGTTTTTAAATTAAATTTCTTTCTATTATACGATTATCATTTACAAATTTGGGTACAAAAAATAAAAAATGTAATTACCTAAAGTGCAAAATATATAGCATATACTGAGTGTTATGTTTAATATATAGATAATATTTAAATATTACAATGTTTAATATATAGATGACATTTATATAATGCTATTAAAAATGTAATTTATAATACTGAAAAGACGCTATCGTATAATAATCTATTGCAGATAAAAAAGCGCTATTAAAAAAATATAAACTATAGTATTTATTGAAAACGCTATCTAAAGTTAGATATTTTTTATCGCAAACGATGTTAGAGAGTTTAACAAAACGCTATCGTATCGATACATAGCGTTTTTCGGCTGCTATCAATAGTTAAATTTATTGTAGTGTGAAAAGTGTCCACACAATTCATGAATCCATCGGTTAACATATGATCATGTTCCATGGTCGTATCCTTGTAAAAGTAGAATGGATTCAATAAATAGGCTGTCAAGTGCAAAGGAGAATACAATCTACCTTTCATTTTCTCATCAATGATATCGAAGATAAGCTTGTAATTTCTCTCCAAGTCATTACAAGCCAACTTAATCTTACTCTTTGCTTCCAAGAGCTCTCCAAAAATGAAACCCATTGAAGGTTTCTTATCACCATCAGCAATCCTAAGAAGTTTCACCAAAGGTTCGAAAACCTTCAACAAAAAGTCTACATCAATCCAAAATGCAGGGCTCACAACAGTCGAATAACTGATTTTTCCCTTTGAAAACTTCGAATATTTGCATTTTTCCCATTATACAGAGAGGAACATCGTCTTTAGTTATATCTTCTTATCCGACAAGCTCTGTAGTGTCAAAAAAGTTGTAGAAAATCTTTTCACTCCAAGTCGAACAATATCCCTTTTCCTGGTGTTTTTTCTTATCATTGACAATGTTTTATGATGATCATTTATGAAAACTGTGAGATCTTTAGCTTGATCAATGATTTTTGCGAATTTGGGCAACTTACAAATGGCTTCAAGCATTAGATCAACCGTGTGAGCAGCACAACCTGTCCAAAAAATATGTGGCATCTTCTCTTTAAGCAACTTCGTTGCTACCATATTATTAGTGCATTATCTGTCACAACTTGACCAACTTTATCAGCACCAACATCTGAAATGCATTTATCAACATAGTCAAAGATGTATGATCCGGTGTGAGATTCCGAGGAAGTATCTTTTGATGACTTGAAACATGTCCCTCCTCTAAAATTGACACACAAATTCATTATGCTCCTCCTTTTCATGTCACTCCATCCATCGGTCATGGTCATGACAGAACAACCATATCGTTCTCATTCTTCCTGTTCGCTCTTTAACATCTTTTGAAGTCTTTCTTCTCCCTCTTTTAGTAGTGGTTCGCTTAGTTGGTATTGAGTTGGTGGAACCCAACCAGGACCAAATTTTCCAAGAACCTCAAAAAACATCTTGAAAGCATCATTATCGATGGCATTAAAAGACATACCTGATTGATATATCCATCTAGCACAATATTGTTGCACTAGATGACTTTTTTCCTTGAAAAGTGTAGCATTGGTGGTTTGTTGTCTTCGCTGTGTACCAAGAGTAGCTTCAGGACGAATGGATGTTGCAAACTGATCCATAAGACCCTGAAAATTACGCGGTTTCAAAGTCCCAAACTTTTCTTCTAGTTCGTCTTGATATTTCTGCATATCGATGTTAACTTCAGCTCTAAGCATATCATCTTCATGTTTCTTGCTCACCTTTTTCTTCTTAGCTTCTATGATAGCATTTTTTCACTTGAGTTAATCATCTTTCTTTGACCTGGAACATCCTCTTACATTGTCTGGGATATGAGCAGTATGCTCTTTAATCCGATAGACTCCACCAGACATCTTTTTTGAACACAACTTACATTGAACCTTATCTGGATTCGTCTTATCAAACAACTCCCCATATTCCCATCCAACATCATCTGAATTTTGCTTGCACGATGTTGCTGCAGGTTGTGAAGGAGTTGGTTCCATAACAATCTGCAAGTTTTTTACACAACAAACAAAAGTCACAATCAGTTTGATCATCACAAGCAGAGACGAAAAATATTGAAATATCAATGAATTTTGTGCACATAAAAGAACTGAATCAACTGATCGTAAGCAGTCTAAGCAATCAACTGATCGTAATGTGATCAAAAGAAAAAAAAAAAAAAACTAAATGTAGAAGATGAAAACTAGATAATATGGTTTGGGAAAGTGATAGGAGGATTTCTTCTAGTCGTTATTCGAAGATTGCTCACGGCAAAACAATATTTATAAAACCTTCACATTCCTGATATCTATTCTAAAAGAGTATATAGTAGCAAGTAGAGCGTGTCGAACCACATGGAAGCGGTTGAGAACACGAGGATGCCAGAACAAAGACTAATCAAGGACTAAAAGGGGGTTTATTTGATTTTTTTTTTTCTAATAATCTTAAGTATAATAAATAAAAGAAACAAAGATATGATAAAAAGTATAATTGGGGAAAACAAGTATAAAATGAGATGAAAGAATCGAACAACAAGACTAGAATCTAGACGCTAACTTAGGAATTCCTAATGTGGTGGTTTGATTCTAGTCTTGCTAGTCGATCCAGTAATTTCTTAGGAATTCAACTAGCTCTCTTTAATTACTCTCCTAACATTTTAAACCTTTGGAAGGATACTAACGTAATTATTGGCATTAAACATACAAATTCATCCATCCATATACTAACCCTACTTGAACAACTAGAAGTTCTTCATATTGCCAAGAGACTAGCAAAGCATTAACTCTAAGTGCCTACATCATCCATTATATTCCTAGTCCTAGGTTAACATAAGATGGACACAAATGAATTGCTTCTTAGGAAAATTAATCAAGGGTTGATATTCCTAGTCCTAGGTCAATATCCATCCCTAATTAACATCCAACACTTTAAATGCTAGAATCCCTAGATCTAGAACTAAGGTGATCAATCCTAATTCTAGAATTAAGTTCAATCCATATGATAGATTGACAAATCTTTAGTCCAAAGATTGCAATTAACCTCATTCCTACTTAGAAATTGATCCTTTGAACCACAAAGGTCATTAATCACTCATGGTTATGGAGTAAACCAAGAGAATTAACTTCCTTAATTACTAATATATTTAAAACATTAAATAAAATAATTAAAATAAAATAAAAGCTAAAATAAATATAAAAAATAAAAGATAAAATAAAATAAAATCTAAAATATTTAAAAGCTACATTGTTTTATCCACAAAATGGGTTAGAGATTAAGGGATTAGGGGGATGAGAGAAATGAGAAGAAGATGATTCATATTTATAGGAAATATAAACTTAGTCACCAAGTCTCTTAGCTTTGTCTACAAATTTCTCTAATTTTGTCACCATCCTCTTTACCTTTAGCTCCAACTTTCTCTCATTTTGTCACTATCTTCTTTAGCTTTGGCTGCAACTGTCTTTAGCTTTAGCCCCAAGTGTTTTGCTGGTCCACCATGTTTTATTTATGCACAAAAGAGGTGAAGGTCGGCAGTGGCATTTCGGTGATTTCTCTTGGTTGCAGCTTTTTTGTATCGATCGATACAAGGGTTGATATTAATTCTTCAGTATCGATCGATCTGCGATCGATATGGACGTCTTTTGCCTTCAAACTTGACCCTTGCTCTTAGATTCTTCTTGGATTTTCTCTTTAAGCTTCATGACCCTCCATAGTACCTAAAAAGTCCTAATATATACACAAAAACACACTATACAAATATTTGGGACTCTAAGACTCAAGATAATGGGATAATGCTATTTTTGCATGCTTTTGGTAGTAGATTGGTCTTTAATGGCTCTAAAACCTACATAAATTAGGTCCTAAAACCATCACTTTTCGGACTCATCAGAGAGAAAAAAAACTATAAACTCACCCAAAAAAAAAGAATCAGCAGTGCTTGTTTGTGTGAATTTGGATTTGGAAGCATCGTATAGAGATGCAGAGAAGGAAGAATAACAGTTGCGATATGGAGAAGAAAGAGTCGTACCCTAATCTGAGTAATTTTCCTTTTTTAAAATTTTTTTGTTTTCAAAATTAACAAAATGACATAATTTTTCACTAGGCCGAGTGGACCGAATTGCCCAATTTAACCGACTAAACCCGAGTTGCACCGTCTGAACCGGACCAGTGGTTTAAAATATTGATGAGGCTAAAATCGGGGCGTTTCAACAATTTCATCGCCTAGGCCAATTTTTAGAACATTGATTGATCGTGACATATACTGGTAGAATCAACTAAATATTAGAAGAATCAAACCAATTTAAAAATAATATCTCCAACCAATTAAATAAAGATAAACCAAATAATAAATAATTCAATAAAACTTACAGAAATTTTACTAATAAAATTTAAGTAATGAAAAAGAATATTCAACATTATAATTTAAAAAACGCTGGTTTTTTTTTTCTTCAGCTTGAGAAGTGTTAACTTTAATTCTTCGACAACAAGATCTTTTGAATAAAAAAATATTTTCGAACAGCTAACTTGATGACATGACCATATATTAGTCTCTGCATCATTTGAAATAAATAAATTAGTTTTTTGTAAAACGAAAGTATTAAAAATTAACTAATATATAAAGTATGATTTACCTTCGTTTTTTTCAATAAGAACAAATTTTAAAGCACAAATTGTTGGTTTATCATGATTTTTTTTGTCATATGCTTGAAAAATATGTAACAAAATTAAAAGAATCTATAGCTTTGAGTTTATATGGTAAAATTTGCCCCCTAAAGAGAACAAATAAATTTTTAATATATCTATTAAATTCATTGATATGATATATTATAAAAGGGTTAAGAGTATAAAATTTTTTACTTCTCATTCTTGATATCGAAGTGGATGTCTCTAATATTAGGTTATTGAAACCGTGTACCCTACATACCAACATTTATCACTTCATCCAATACATCTACATAAGTAAAAAATATAATACATAATATATTAAAAATTATTATTAATTTCTTTTTAACAAAGTTAAATAAATAACTAGTTGAAAAGGATTTGATTTTTAATATTTTTTTCTTTGTCTTCCGATTTATTTTCCGTTGGAAAAAATTAATGTAGATGTAATATTTTTTCTATAGTAAGGTATGTGAGTTGATGATAATAGAAAAAAAAAATATAGAAACTCAATATGAAATCGGTGTTCTTGTAGTCAATTGCATATGATTCGTTGTATAATGCGATAGGAGTGAGTGAATGAACTTATTTGACAGTGACATATAGTTATGTAGTGTCAAATATAGAAGACCGAAAATTTCATATCCAATGAAATTTGTGAATTTGACAAGTACAAAAAAAAAATTAAAGTAACAGCGATTTATTTGTAAAAATAAAATAATGGAAAAGAAAATTCAACATTTTAGTGAACTAAAACGTTGGGTTGTTTTTTCGGTTTGAGAAGTGCTGATTTAAATTCTCGACAACAGAATCTTTTGGATTGAAAAATATCTTTGAACAACTAACTTAATGACATGACCATGTATTAGTTTATGCAATAATTTAAATTAACAGATTAATAAACAAAATATAAAGATTGTAAATATGAAGAAGTGAAATAAAGTTAATTATAAAGTAAGATATATCTTTGTTCAATAAAAGCATATTGTATAGAAGAAATTGTTGGTTTAACCTCAGCTTTCTACCATATGTTTGAAAAATATGTGTAAAATTAAAAGAATCCATATCTTTGATTTTACATGGTGAAATTTGACCTCTACAAGGAAGAAATAATAATGAGTATATCTATTAAATTTATTGATATGATATATTATAAAATAGTTAAGAGTATGAAAAATCTTACTTCTTGTTTAAGAGATCGAATATTTAAGAAATTGAAGTGGATTTTTTTTTCTAATAACATTTTATTTTCTATAATTTGTAACTAAGAACTTGTTTTTTTAATTCAAAATGGAAATGTTGAAATGAATATAAATTTGTAAAATTTTCACTATCTTTTTAATTTAGTTTGGCAATCCTATTTTTTTATTTTTGTACTATTGTTATTCTCATTTGATTAATTTTTAGTTTAGATATAAAAAACTATGGAAATTAAAACAAAAACATTTTTAATCATGAATTTATGAGTAAGAATTAATCAACAAAAGAAAAATACTAATTATTTATAAAAGTGTAATCATTTATCAAAATATTAATTATTTTGTTAGAAAACTAATTTAAATAAATTGCTTTATTTGATTACACTTTTATAAATTATTAATATTTTTCTTTCGTTGATACTATTCATACAATTTAGAATTTTTTTTAAAATGAATTATGCAAATTTTACATCGATGGTATAAAACAAATTTTCGATAACAAATTTCTTAGTTTCCTGTAATCTCTTATTCAAATTAGTGAAGTTAATTTTGGACTCAAAAAATAAAATAAAATATTTAGAAATGGATAATGATTATCCATATTCATTATTATATTATTTACTTGAGTTGTAAGTTTTTTTTATTAAGACACTTGGCCATCAAGTTCTTCTTTGTTAAGAAACTTAGACCGGATGTCGATTGTTGTTGTAGTAAGTAGATGAGAAACAATAATATGAATAACAATAAGTTCTCGTCCCCTCTCTCTCTTTACACTTATACATGATATACTTTTATTATATAACTCATATCGCGTTATCAGCATGATCGTTTTCGTGTACGATCGTTGAGCCGATGTTCTTTATGATCAGTACAACGTCGTTATTTCGTTCGTTCAATTCCACGATGTATTTTTCCCATTCAATACTGTGTCGTGATTCTGTCCGATCATTTTCGTGCGGAATCATTTTTTCGGGTAAAATTTATTTTATGTTAAGATAATGCTAAAAAATTTATAAAAAAATTATTTTTGAAACAAAAGTTATGCCTCCTTCTTAATTGAGTTGAAGGTGTTGTTTTCCCGTAATCATATAGATGGCTATGCCGTCCAGATATGATTGTTTTAAAGTATGTTTTTATATTTGGGCTATTTGCTTAATATACACCGAAAATTGAATTTAAATGTTTAATATATACCGTCACTTAAAACAAATACAGGAGTACCCTTGTGGGGTTGGCTAATTACAGTTACCCCCTTCAACCAAACAAAAAAATGGATGACGCAATTACGATTGTAACCTTAGGGATTTAGCAGACTTCATCAGAGGTCTGTGATAAGTATATCAGACCTCCAAAGACTTGTCAAAGAAGTCTGATATATAATTAATGAGTAAATTTAAATTTAAAATTCAGAAAAAAATAATTTTTAAAAACTTTTAAAACCATAATATATACGTAGACAATTTACTTGTTTATAAATTTTAGTTTTGTAAAATTATATCAAATTAAACGATGTTAGGTGATTAATGTCTATACTCAATATTTTCAGACTTCTATTGATTCTGAATAAATTAGTAAATTTGATTTAAAAAATAGGAAAATTAATTTTATATAAAATTATGATATATAGAAACTAAATATAGACGATTTTGACGTATAGAAATTAAAATTTGAGAAATTTGAATCAAATTGAAAACATGTAAGGTAAATTAGGTTGTTAACCCCAAAACATGGTTTCCAATGGTAAATGTTTAACGAGTTTTATGTTTCCTTGGTTTTTTTTTCAACTATTTTGTGGAAAAAATGCTAAATACTTGTTTTAGGGTTTCGCAGACTTCTCCATGCAGTCTGTTTTTTGAGGTTTCGTCTGACGAGAAATTAAATGTAACAAATAATTTTAAAAATTCAGGAAAAATAATTTAGTAAAATAGATTTGTACATAAATTAAGAATAACCAATTTTGATATAAAAAGAATTAAATTAACTTAAATTATATCAAATTAAATACTTGGGAGTTAATTTGAGTGTAAAGACCATGTTGTTTGGAGTTTAGGGTTAGATATTGGTTGTAATAGGGATCATATTTTGCTTGTAGTGTCTAAGTAACTATAAAAGAGTGTACATATCGAGTTATATAGTGGATTTTACTAATTGCCGAGTTGTGAAGATTTTCATCTATGTTTGACATGTGAGGTTGGATGATGTTTTTATCTATGTTTTTATCTATAGGGTTAGATCTTGAGTTTGAGTTTTTTGAAGGCATATTGTTAAAGTGACTTATAATAGTTAGTTTTATGTTTGTTATCAGTTTTCTACCTAATATGATTGTATCTAAGCAGTAATTATTAAATTTAGGATATGTCAGACGTCTATGTCAGTCTATTATCATGCACATAGTTTAGCAAACATATATTGAAATTTGACTTTACAGTGAATAAGTAAACCTACTTGGAAATTTACCCCCATATATAAACGAATTTTTCCAACCCTAGTCTCCATAATCATTTTCAACTCTCTCTCACTAAAACAGACTCTCCCTCTCTAAACTCTCCCTAATCTTCCGGCCGGAAACTCTCGTTGCCGCTCAATATTCTTCCTTCTGATTTGAGTTCACCTTTTTCTTGTCTCCTTCGCTCTACATCTCTCTCTATTCACCTTTTACACATTGTTATTTTTCCCTGCAGGTTAAATTAAGAAATCAGCGCAACCGTCACCGCCAACGCCACCAACAACGCCACCACCACCGACATCAATACTGTAATCCTCTTTTCCCCAACAAAGTTTTCAAAAACAACGTCTTTGATCTGTAGGAGAAATTTTTTCTCTATTCGTAGAGTAGATCTACATAAACACAATACTTCTGCCATTTTCTCCTTTAATCTCTAAGTCGAATGCATCATTTTCGGTGTCGTTTGCTTCGATTTGTACGCAGAAAGATATATTTTTTACCTTTCTCTATCAGATCTATCAGGAGACATACTTGTCGGACTTTTTTTGCAGTCTGAGAAACAGGATGGGGCGATTCAGTCACCTTCCAACGTCGAGTAGTAGCTCGTAACCAAGTATCAGTTCCACAGCTCGATATCGGTCCGGAACATCCCAAGGATTCCCCAAGAAATGTTTTTGCGGTCTGGACCCTGTCATTAGAGCATCCACTACTCTTGACAATCCGGGTAGAAGATTCTATGGGTGTTGTAACTATCTCGTAAGGCCTTTATTTGTATGTGTTCAGTGTTCTTGATTTATTGCAACTCAAAATATATGGACTAAGATTGTACGCATGTAATGTGGTTTCATAGGATGGATGATACCACATAATGAAGTGGTGGGATGAGGCTTTGATGGAGGAGTTCGAGGAGTTGAAGAAATATGTGGACCAACACGGCGAGCAAATTGACCACATCTTCCTCTATTATGTTGAGTCAGACAGTGTCACCACGTTGCAGAATGACCTGTTGAAAACGCAGGCAAAGTTGGATCAAATAAAAGAACTATTGTCTAAGAAGCCAGCAGACGAAATGAAGCATGGCATAGAGCCTAAGAACCTGATGTTGTGTGGTGTTTTTTTCATGGTCCTGATCATATCTATTTATGTTGGTTTTAGGCATTGTTAGTTTAGATAAAAGGCTATGGATGTTGGCACTTGTGATCGGATGTCCCTTATTTTGTATATGAAGGGATGTGATATATATAATTTTGTGACAATGTTAACATTCTGAGGAAGGTTTTAACAAATTATTTTGGTCAGATGCTTCGCCAACTGATTGACAAACTGCATATGTAGTAAAATCCTATTTAGATGATTGTTAGTCTGAGTTATTCAAAAGTTCTTGTCAGACCTCGGAAGCAAATCTATCAGACTTCAAAATCTATTAAACCTATCAGACTTCTAATACAGTTCCATCAGACTTCTTGTCGTACCATTTCATTGGATAAAGAGCGTGAAATTTCCCGCCTATTTAGTTGAACTTCGTATCAGACTTCAAAATAAGTCTACTGCATGACTTCATGGAGAAGTCTGATATCAGACTTCACATTGAGTTTGATACTCATTATTTATCTGTGGTGAAACCGTTTTTTTTTCCCCTCGCGTCGAACATATAAATAGTTTTTAACATTTTATCTATTCACTTAGTTTTTACAGTTTATTTGCAAAGAAAACAAAAAGACCAAATCTCTCTCGAAGTCTCCGAACTGTCGTCGACAATTTCTGAATCGTCGCCGCCGGACTTCATTTTCTAGATCGAAAGTCTTTCTTTGCCGGTAAGATTCGTATGCGCTTCCCTTCCCCTTCAAACTTCAAAACCGTCTTTAATTTTCCTCCTTTCTTCACTGACAACCGCTGTTTTTCAATTTCCAGATCTAGGTTTTTTACACCGCCGTAACTCCCACCCATTCTGATACTTCTTTAGAGTGGTTAGTCTTCTACTTTATATTTTTCTTCTTCTGGGTTCGATTGAATGATTTATGGGTTTGGAGAGCATAGTTTTCTGTTGAAATCGTAATGTTGTAAATTGAGTTCAAAACCGTGAAGTCCAATTTCCGTTTAATACTTGGCCCTTATTTTTTTTTCATCAACTTTCTGGTTCTTCGTTGATTGCTATCAGACTGCATATGTAGTTTTCGGAGCTCATTTGAAGTCTGACTACTCTAACCCTAATACACATTGAGTCTAATTGCAGTCTGATGTTGTTTATGCAGGGTTGCATCATGGCACAGCCTGAGTTCCCAAGAAGGATGTTCACTCTAGGAAATGAGCCGGAACCAGACAAGAGCATACATTACTTCTATGGTAGGAGAACACTGCTAAACGCTCTTACCTCAGCGCTTCCTGAAGATGAATTGGAGGAGCTCTCCAACTCATAGCTTGGTGTCTTTCTAAGATACCATCATTTGAATTTTAAATGGTGTTCGCGAATGGTGCACTACATGCTCTCTTCTCAAATTGTTTGCAAGAGGAAGAACGAGATTTGGTCCCTTGTTGGGGTTCAACCTATGAGGTTTTCACTTAATGAGTTTGAGCATCTCACCGGACTCAATTGTCATTATGTTGAGAATCTGATATATCCAGAGTATGAGGAGACGCAGGAGATGCTCAACATGTGGGAGCTTCTTGGGGTGGACTTAGAAGTTGGTCCAAGTTATGAGCAATTGCTACAAGCTTGTGGTCGATGTGCTGGTTGGACACGACAACAACGGATTTGGTTAGGCTATCTAGCCATTTATGCATCTTTCATTGAGTCGATCCATCTCAGAAGTCCGCTGCGTGCTGCTCATACTAAGCTACTACTGGTACCAGGGGCTCTGCAAAACCTACACGCCCAGGTCTGATCGTTTCTTGTAATATTTAGACATCAACAGAGTAACCTCGCAGTCTGATATACTTATACAGACTTACTTGGCAGTCCGATATACTTATACAGACTTATTTGGCATTCTGATAAAAGTTCACAGACTGACATTGCAGTCTGATATTTGTTTGTTTTCAAAACCCTAATCCTTATTGTGTTCTTAATGCAGTCCAACGTCCACAGCTTCGTGCAGATGGAGTTTGATGCCATGTTCCCAGATTGGGACGATGATGTAGAAGAAGAAGATGAAAATATTGTGGACATTGTGAGAGCAATGTATGGTCAATATGGGAGTGGACATTGGAGATGGGGTACACGGAACTGGAAACGTGAAGATCTGTTTAAGATAATGAATTCGGTGAAAAAAGAGCATGAAGTTCAGGATGTGAAAGAAGAGGTTGATAAGGGTACAAGCAAAGGAAAGGGAAAAGGAAAGAGGGTAAAAAGGAGAGGCTGCGGCTGACACCTCTGGGCACTCTGAAGCTGGTAAGGGAGAAGTACCGGTTAAACAGAAGCCTAGATCTGATGGGCAATATATCTTCAACGATTTAGTTTGGGAAATGGTTGTTGAGCTCAAACACCAAATTGAAGAAGGGTTGAACACGATGATAGGATTTGTGAACGAGGGTTTAACATTGTTGGGAACTAAGGTGGTGGATCTAAGTGCGGAAGTGAAGAGCTTGAGGGAAGATAAGGAGAAGGAAGGTGAAGGGCGGAAGGGTGGAAAAAAGGATGAGGAGGATGGACAGAAAGCGCCTGAGAAGGCTGATGAGGATTGAGACAAAGCGCCTGAGAAGGCTGATGAGGGTGGAGACACAGCGCCTGAGAAAACTGATGAGGATGCCCAGGTTGAGAAGAAGGGAAAGGAAGCGCCTGCCCAGGTTGAGGAGAACGAGGACGCTGGGGGTGAGGGGAAGAAGAAGAAAGCTCCTCCGAAGGGGAAGCAGACAAAGGCTAAACCCCCAGCCAAGAAAACCAGGTTGACCAAGGCGAAGGAAAAAGAGGAGGGAAAGAATCAAGCCGCTGATGATGGGGTTAGTCTCACACTCCCTAATGTCGATAAAAATGCTAATGCGAACATAGTTCATGTAATCAAGCGAAGTACAAGACTAGCAACTAAAGATCTCAAGAAGTATAATTGATTAATAACTAGTGTATGATACTTGTTCAGTTGAATCGCCTTTTTCATCCTCACGTTGTCATTGTGTTTATCAAGAACCTGGTGTGATATGTTTAAAGGATTATTTTCAGCTTTTTCGTAATATTTTTATGTAGAGTGTTCGGATAATTGAGAAAGGAGAGGCTGGTGTGGATTTTGATCAAATTAGGCAAGATAAGCAGGATACTCAACTAGCTACCGCCAAGGCTTACGTGCGAGAAAAGGAGCAAGCGCTTAAAAAGAAAGAAAAAGAGCTGACTTCGGTGAAACCTGCTGTGCAAACGCAGGTCATTAGAAGATATGATCCATGTGCTGTTCCCACTCGAACCGAAGTGAAGGCGCTGAATGACTACATGAAAAAACAGCCGTATGTTTCCATACTCTTCCTGATTTTATTTCCTTTTTTATAAAAACATCGAGTACTCACCATGGTAGTACAAACTGTAGGGGTTACCCTGAGAAGAAAGAGAACTCATCTCTCGAATGGTATCACCATCTACGAATCCCCAGGAATGGCTGCATGACACGATTAGTATCTCATTATCAGACTTCCACTGCAAACTTATGATACGATTTAACTAAAGCAGACTACTTATGAAGTCTGATACAAATCGAAGTCTGGTGGAAATTGATCTAATGGATATATGTTTCAAATTATTGAAGTCTGACACACATTATTGAAGTCTGACACACATTTTTGAAGTGTGATGTATAAATTACTGCAGTCTGAGACAAATTTATGAAGTCTGAAGTTAAATGACCTGATTTTTTAGACCTAACTCTTGTCTACGATTGTGGCAGCATATTGATGCTGGCCTTGATTTGATGAGGTTTCGACAAGCCAAACATCCAGAATGGTTCAGGAGTGATAGAATTTGCTTCATCGACACACTCCTTTGTCGATTGTGGCTCAAAGACTATCCACAATTTGTTGAAAGCGGCAAAGGGGGAGACGTCCCACCAATGGCTAGAAGGGTGCCTGGTGGAGTGTGGGACTACAACACTGGTCAGCTACCCTTATTCATGAAGTCAGGTAAGGTGTGGGGTCTTGAAATTGATGAGATCTACACTGCATTGCACGTTGGCGGATGTCATTGGATAGCTCTTATGATTTCTCTACCAAACAGACACATAACGGTTTGGGACAGCATCCTTGGCCCAAAAACCAATGCGGTGGTAGTAGACGCAGTGAAGCCTATTTGTGAGCTTTTTCCTTTTGTCCGTCACGTATTGGCTGACGTCGATGATAGGTGGCAGTTTACTTTGGAGCCGTACACGTATTCGATTGTCAGAACCAATGGTCTTCCCCAAAATAATCAATCATGTGATTGTGGGGTCTTCTGTATCAAGTTCATTGAATTCCACTCACTTGGAATGGAGTTCCCATCGTATCTTTGTGATCAGAACATCAAGGAAATCAGGGACAGACTTGCCTATGACTTTTTAATTAAGCTCCGCCGAACAGGTGAGGAAAAGCGTTCAGGCGAAGAGTACAAACTTCTCGACATGTACGATTAAGGTTTCAAGGGAATGATAATGAGTTCTTGTATATATTTTGGTTTATTTTGTAAATGTAAGAAAACTCATCCATCTTTGTATTTCTTTGCCGGATGTTTTTGTGCCCGGCAACAAAGATGTCAAACACTGTAGGTAGGGTATGTGCAAGTGTGTACTTTTTGGGTGTTATGAAACAAACCCTATAAGTTGGATCATTAGTATTTGATTTCAATTCCATGAATTAAAATAAGTTGAAAAAGAAAAACAAAGTTCAAAAAATCTCGTAGTTCAAAAAAGACACATGCAACATTAAAGGAAACCCATCGTAGTTCAAATAGTCAATCAACCAGACTTTTAAAATAGTACATCAGACTTCTAATTCAATACATCAGACTTCTATCAAAACCCGTCAGACTTCAAAAGTCACCCGTCATACTTGTCACATTAGCTCAAACCTCGAGTTTGGTAACCTACACCGTTAACAGTACTTAGTCATCTACGTATTATGAGATTCAGCATAAAATGCAACGTGATATAACTATAACTTACACATTTTGGTTGCTTGTGGCCTGGTTGTTTGCAATTCGAGCAACTATACTGCTTGTGCAGCTTCCGCGGTTTATGACCCTTCGTCCTCGCAATTTCCAGCCAAGTTTGCCACCTCGACTTCTTCTGTCTTCCACGAGGACGCTTAACTTCCGGAGGAAGTACACATACGGCGTCGGGATCCATAAACCAGTACTCTTTGGGAAGATGCCCTGCGAATAAGCTGTGAAGAGGTAGTCTCTTCCATAAGACGGGCACACAAGCGTCGCCGAGTGCAACTCAAGTTTAGGAGCAGCGCAAAGGGCATGAGAGCAAGGTATCTTTTCGTAATCCCATACTCCACATTGGCACGTTCGATTGTCTAAATCTACAATGCAATCCCTATGCCCTCCCTTAACAAAGAAATTATAACCGTCTATGCGTTCGGCCGTCATAAAGTCAGCGTAGTATTCACGAATTGCCATCAAATATTCAACACCTCGACTAAATGTTGTTGTCAGCCCCATTGCATCTAGCCGCCTTACACAAAACCACTTTCCTAACTTCTCTTGAATGAATTCCAATAGGAATGATATGGGATATCCTCGTGCCATCTTCAGAGTGGAGTTTATAGATTCAGCTATGTTGCTCGTCTTTATGTTGTACCTATAACATAAAGACGGTTAGTTTTAAGACTTCAATAGTCAGACTTCATATTGAGTCTGATTAGAGTATCATACGCTAAGAATAGCCTGACTCATACTAGACAGACTTCACATTTAGTCTGATTCATGTGGCAGACTATACTACGTGTCTGAATTGTCAGACATCATATGAAGTCTGTAACATGATCGTCAAACGTCATGGACAGTCTGACCAGTTTGTTAGACAGTGAAGGAAGTCTGTTCTGAAATGTAGAAGACTGCAAATTGTAAAGTTAGAGACTTTAAGTGTACCTGTCGCCTTGGAAGTGAACACGTGACCATAGACTAGGATCCGCCTCCACCATGTAATCAGCAAGTCCAGGGTTTATCGCTCTTAAGGAGGCCATGTAACGGTCGTAATCGTACATCGTATACGCGTACGCCGCGTTTTTCACCAAGTAAAGCAGATGTTTTCCCTTGAAATGGGTGACAACATTATTTTGCAGATGGTAATAACATATCCCTCGCCGTGCCAAAGGAAAAACCGTATCACAAGCATTCTTAATCGAAACGCACCTATCGGAAAGTATTACCAAAGGATGATTATTTGGAATGCATTCTTTGAGCTTTTTGAAAAACCATTCCCAGGATTCATCATTTTCAGAGTCCACAATTCCAAACGCCAAGGGGAATATTTGGAAGTTGCCATCCTGGACCGCCGCAACTAACATAACACCACCATATTTTCCGGTAAGGTGAGTGCCATCAACAACAATGACCCTTCTAAGAAATCTAAACCCATATATGCAAGCTCCAAATGAAAGTAATAGATATTTAAATCTATTGTTTTCATCAAGTTTAATACCAGTGATTGTTCCCGGGTTGTTGTGTTCGAATCCACACAACAAAGAAGGCAGTCTCGCATACCCATCCTCCGGCAAGCCCCTTATCAACTTTTGGGCATGCAATAATGCTCTATATGCAGTTGTGTAGTTCATCTTAATCCTATACTGCTTCATCATTGATGCTTGGATGTGCTTGGGTGTAATCCCATCAATTATGTTGAAGCTCTCTACAAACAACCATCCGATATAATGAGGGGTATGACGTTTGCGCGCAGCACGCCGGTCTCCTAGTGAACACATATGGGTCTTTTTGTAGATTATAACCCAAAACTTTCCTAGTTCGTCCTTCACCGCAGCTCTAATCTTCCAATTGCATCCTTCCACATAACACTTAGCCACAAAGAGTCTCGCGTCAGACTTCTTTTTTCATTATCGCTGTAAGTCGGAGCTCTTCTTGTAGATCCCCTTTGCTATCAAAACACTTGTTTAGAAATATGCCATCGGACCACGCATTCCCACCTTTTCCCACATATCGATTTGTAAAACCATCCAACTCATCATTCTTAAAATTCTCATCGTCCTCGACATCTTCAGCTTTCACTTTACCATAAAGGGTGTAATCAAAATCGTCAAAGTAAGCCTCAGCATCCTTCATGAAAATCTTCTCATCAGTATCCACGTTACCAAACCCTTCACCCCCACCACCACCAACAGACCCTTCCGAACAAGAGTCATCATGGTCCTCATTCCATTCTTCATCATCTTCCTCTCCATCTTCCTCTCCATCTTTTACTTAAGTAGCATCATCCTGATTCACCTCCGAAACAACACACCTGTCCTCCTTACTCTCAATATCCATACCGGAACGGCTAGAGACACAAAGACGGATTAGATGTAACCTAGCCAAATCAACCATATTTTGTACTTGTCTATCATTGGTGACATAAATAGGAGGGCTATCCGGAATCATTTGTTCCAACATTGTTGACGGTAATGCATATGATAACTCCACTGTTTTCTTGACCAACATATAATCGTCTTGTACCATCTGAACAAGTTCACAGTGGGTACAACCATCTTGCAAAGTGAACATCCGCCCTCCTTTGCTACTATCGACCAAAAAATGCCAAGGTCGGTCTCCAGACACCCATTATCCATAAACAACAGGGATATGAATCATTATCTGTAAGAGAAACATGACAAATCATAAGCCAACATTTCCAATTGAAAATCAGACTTCCAAAAAAAAAAAAAAAAAAGTATGCGTATATAAGCAACAATGCCCTAATTCTTAAAATATTAATTAAAAAATAATTATAATGCATAAACTTGTCAAACTCACACATAAGCAACCTATACAAGTTTACCAGTGTTTAAAAATATAAGTACAGTAAGATTTTTCTAATTAGGCCAGAAAATAAATTTAAAACATTTAATCAAAACAGACGTCAAACACTGTCTGGACTACTTAAAAACAGACGTCATACGACGTCTGAAAAATTGGTATCTCCGTATTTACGGAAACATGTGTCAGACTTCCAAAAAAGTCTGCGCTGGTAGATTGGTCTCGCAGTCTGATTTAAGTGTATTCTAGCATTTGACCAAAATGTTGACTTTTTGTCAGACTGCAAAAGAAGTCTTGCAAATTTCTAAAGTGTATTTCGGCAATTGACCAAATAGTTGACTTTTCTGTCAGACTTCTCAAAGAAGTCTGATTATGTATTCCCGATATCAAACTTCTCTTGCAGTATGAGAGAATGTAGTAGGGTAAGTTTGCAATTGACCAAAGTTTGACTATTTTGTCAGACTTCAGTAGAAGTCTGAGACTTCTGTCAGACTACAAAGGAAGTATGACAAAAAAATGGTGTATCCTTGTATTTGACCAAATATTTGGTTATCAGACTTCTTACACAGTCTGACAAATATCCCTTTCATCAGACTCCCGTAGAAGTTTGAATTTTTTAGGCTTAATCTGGGTCAAGGGTCAACCTTAGAAAGTTTTTTGGTCAAATGCTGAATCTACCCCTTTTTTTTTAAGACTTCTTTCGAGAAATCTGAAGAGAAGTCAAGTTTATGTCAATGCCTAGTGATTTTATGTCAGACTACCTTTGAAGTCTACCGCTATAGTCAACATTCAGTCAATTTCAAATGTACCCTTTCTGATAATGATTGATATTAGATTTCTACGATAAGTTTGAGAAATATTTCTTTGAATACAAAGGATTTCTCAGAGTTCAATACTGGCCTGATTGAAACAAAATTCAATTGCTAACATACCCTTTCATTGACTATTTCATTTGACATTTGAAATCTACGTTGTAAATCATACTTAATATGGAGTCTGATAAAACGATCATATCTGAAAATCGACGATATGCAAAAAATTCTTACCGATTTCCAATTTTGAGGTTCTTTCGAGCGACGTCGACCCTCCTGAACGTGTTATCCCAACGAACCCGAGCAAGCTGTGAGGTGTTTTACTATATAAATCTATATCGTCAATATCGTATCCAAAAACGGAGAGGGAAAAGGAGAAATCGATAGGAGAACAAATGAAATGTTAGGTACAGATCTATTGTAGAGTATTAAAGCCGAGATACGGGTTCAATTGCACATTAACTCTTCCGCCATGGTTGTTGTCAAAGTTGTTCGACATTGATGGTAATGGCATTTTCGTGAAAACCCAAAGATGTTTCCGTTTTTTGGTCTTTTTTATTTTCGCATAAAATTAATAATTAAAAAAACGACGGATTATCAGACTTCATTTGTAGTCTGATAAATAATCGAGGGGTACAATCGGGTTATTGAAAAATAGGAGAAGGGAAGGGTACAAACAGCTTTGACCGTAAATTGGGGGTACTTTTGCAAGCGTTCCCTTTTATATTCGATTCAAATTTATGTCAAATTTATTATATATGGAGTGGAAGGTTATGCCTCCTTCCGAATCGAGTCGTTGGCTTTGCCTCCTCAAAATCACATGGATGACAGTCGTCCTAAGCTTATTGTTTAAATTATGTTTTTCATTACAATTTTATGTTTTTATTATGATTAATTATTAGTTAATTATTCATTTAATTATCATGTCAAATTTAATATTATATGTCAAATATAATATTATCGGTCGAAACAACATCATTGAGATGATATTTTTTACGTCATCACTTACATGATGGTTTAAAAGATAATGAACTATCATGTGCGTCCAACTGGATTGGCTCCATTCATGAATGTGAATGTTGTAGTAACCAGTAACTGTAATGATTTGCGATTGACGAGAATGCAGACACGGCAGAGTCTGTGGTCGTGCTTGTGAATAAGGTGGTAGACATGGATGTGAAAAATATTTGAGTCTCATAAGCTATTGATATTCATCTTGATGTCACAAGTTTTCTTGTTGATCCAAAAATATCAACAAAGAACTTAGATCAATATGACACGATATCATAAATTGGGATTTAGGATGGAGATATCAGTTTGGCAGATAAAGCTACAACGTGCATTGTAGACGATATTTCTCCTGTCTCAAAATAAAGAACTCCGCTAGGAGCGTGAGTACTATCATATTTGGTAATGCAAAGATCATGATAGGCCTGGATGAGCCGGATTTCAATGCTTCTGGGAACCAAATCTTGTACCCCTATAATCTCGTGGAATTTGTTAAAGTTCGAGAGATATATCTAGAAATAGATAAAAATGACGTGAAATTTTTTGCATTACTCCAGGGAGGGAACATACATTGGAAAAGTGCCAATGATATCCTCCAGATTATAAATATTATTGAATCATATGGTTTTGGCCAGATCACTATTTTGGTTGGAATAGCTTATTGAGTAAGATGGTTTAATGAAAGTGAATTCCCCGGGTTAGGGGAGGATTAAGAGAATCACCAAATGATAGCACCTAGTAAATACACTCTTTGGCTTATCTTGATCCTCCTACTAATCATGCGAGGTGGAAACCGATGATGGGATTAATTCGAGATGGATACTTGGAAGAGTTATCATCTCGAGGGGAAGAATTGAAGAATCCCACATCGGCCATAAGTTGATAATATTGGTAAATTGACATCCCATATTTGATTAAATATGGTGAGTTCACATTACCTCCCTTCCCGTTACCCGAAATAAACATGTTTACATTTGATAGAATGATATAATATTTGATGTATTTGGTTTTATTGTAGAAAATACTATATTTAGTATTATTATTAATATTCTTTTCTTAGAGCATTTTTGGTAAAAAGATGAACAAATTAGGTAAACATAGTTGAAAGTTAACTGTTTGATCAATAATTTAAGTGAAATTTACTCAAATTAATATTAATCTTTGGGAGGATTACTTATCTACTATGAAAAAGTTTTAAAATTACTAGATTAGTATTAATTTTTTGACCCTTAAAATGAATTTTTTCGTACCCACAATACCCTTAAAACATTTGACAGGAAAAAACATATTTACGAAAATTCCACCTTCCCAGCAAAACAAATCCGCATATTATTTTTTTAAAATCCGCAAACATGTGTCGAAGATTTAATTTTTTTGCGGATTTGTTTTGCATATTTAAATGTTTACGGATTTTTTTTAAGATTTTATTGTACTTGTTGTAATTTTATTGCTTTGTTGCGGATTTCCAAAAATCCGCAACAAAGGAAAACTTGCTTAAAAAATTACTAAACTAGTACAAAAAAATCCATAGTGTAACAGATTTGTTTATAGTGTAACAGATTTAATTTTCTGCGGATTTTTTTTGCGGATATAATTTTTTTTGCAGAATTAATTTGAAGATTTGTTTTTCTTTGTCGCAGATTTTTACGCGATTATGCAGTTTTTCATAATTTGCGGATTTATTTTGCAAAGTTCAATTGTAGTGTAGAAGATTTAGTGTATTTGGTGCAGATTTATTTAACTCTGCAACACTGGCTAACATGCTCAAAAAATTACTAAAAGAGTATTGTAGTGTAACAGATTTATTTCCTTTGTTACAGATTTATTTAAATTTTACAGATTTTTTACATCTGATGAGGTGGCAAGGGACTAATGGTTTTTTTTTTTTTTTGCAGATTTGTTATTAACTATCCAAAAATAAAAATTGTACTTTTTTATAAAACAAACAAGAATTTTATTTTGAAAATGTTTTTTAAAATTTTTCTAAAAACTGGACGAATTTTTTTTTTTTTTTAAATAAGGATTTTGAATATCATTTTTAAAAAAAATTTAAAATTTAATTTCAATGTCACTTTTTAATCAATATAAAAAAATTCTAACTTTTTAATTTAAAAAATTGTTCCGTCCTATTATTAAAATTTTAGAAAAAAAAAAATTTCAAATACGTAATAAAATTAATGTTAAAAAATAAATTTTTACTATTTTTTTGATTAATTCTTTAAATATTGTTAATTTTTTACTAACTTAGTATAAGGGTATTTTAGTGTTTTAGAACTTCCTTAATACTAATTTTATAAAAGGATACTAACTTAGTAATTACACTAAAGATTCATGCTAATGAGAGTAAATTTCACTTAATCTTTAGTAAAATTATTAGTTTAGTATCATTCACTAAATGTTTACTAAGTTAATATTCAAGGTGTGTAACAAAACAAAATTGCCATTATGATTAAGTTACTAATTAATCTTATTTTTTGCATTAAACTTTCAATTCAAAATTCTAAATACTCAAAATTAATAATTTAAAAAGATTAAGAAAATAAAAAATGAAAAATTCAATCAAAAATAAAAATCGCAAAAAAAAAATATTAAAAAGAAAATATTAAAATACGAAAATAAAATAGATAAAAAATTTAAAAATAGAAAAAAATAAACAAAAAATAAAAAAATAATAATAAAAAAAATAAAAACGTAAAAAATAAAAAACTAAAAAATACAAAAAAATTTAAAATTGAAAACTAAAAGTAAAACTTAAAAATTCGAAATTAAAAACCGAAAATCAAAAATAAAAAATGAAAAATTTTAAAAGTTTAATTTTCTTTTAAAAATTATTTTCATTAATTCTGTAAATCAGTACAAAATAATGTCTTTTTATTATTTATGAAATAATATAAAACTCTTTTAATAAGTTATTCTGAATAACTATTTTTAAAAATTAATTAATATCAAATTAAAACAAATAGTTTTTAATATCAATGTCAAAAATAACAATTGACGAAATTATATTATTCCGAATCAAATTCTTATAAATGATGCAGATGTTTAGTTTTTTACTTCATTTTCATTGAAATGATGTGGATTTAATTTCTTTCAATTTTATAAGTGATGGTAGTAGTGAGAATGATACATCGGTTACGATATTGATGGAAATTAGTTTTTTTTCGAGTCAAATTCCTATAAATAATGCAGATGTTTAGGATTTTACTTCATTTTCATTAAAATGATGTAAAATTAAATTTGTATCAATTTTAGAATGAGAATTCAAGATAGATTAACTCAAAGGACGTACAAAGAATGATCTCGGAAAACTCCGAAGATTATCACACAAATAGTCTTAAAGATACTTAAAAAGAAAGAAAAACAACGTTACAAATCAAATATTGAAGCAAAAGGCGTCAGGCTCAAAATCAGGAAAAGTATAGCCCTTCATTTCTTGTTCGGCCGCTCGTGCATCCTTCTCCACTTGTTTCAAAAGATCAGCAGGAATATTAATGCATTGAGAAGAAAGATTATTGAGTACTTCGAAGACTGCCTGAGCTTGACCAAGGTTCATGGTGTTCACAAGTCCGTCTTTCCGAGTCTGGATGGTTTTCTGAACAGAATACAGCCTATACCGAATTTCTCGGCCATCGCCTTCTTGATAGATTGCACTTTTTGAGTCAGCGAATCACCAGCAATCCGAGCTTCACCATGGTACTCTCCGATTATTCACCATGATATTGATACTAGCATTTTTCATCATGGTATATCAGGTTTTGCCATCTCGGTTATCCACGAGTTTGGCAAGCTCGGAGAATTTCAACATGGAACGATAATTTCGGCCATGCTCGCCTAAATTAAGAAAGCAACCATGTATCTGATGGCGCCATGTTCTAGTTGGGTAAAAGCAATCTTCATATGTTAGCAGAATTCGACTAAGAGGAAAGGAATTGGGAACCAAAGTCGAGCTTCGGTAAAAAAATGAAGGTAAAGACACATAAACCCTTCTGAAGGATTCCACGGTCTATCGCCGGTTTCCGTGACCCAAATTTTGAGGTCTTCTAGGTTTGAGGCGAATAATCGGAGAGTATCAATATCACCCTCTTTAAAGGAGGAGCCTCCGAAGTATTCCAAGATATCCTCTCCCCCTGTTACGTGGTCGGAAATAGTTTCTGAATTGTTGCTTTTGGATGGGGAGTTGGCCGGTATCGACGGATCTGGAATTTCAGTTCTCTTTTCGGGAGACGAAACATCTTCTATGTTGATAAAAGAATTGTTTGATTGGTAATCCTCAGACGTTTTCTGTTGAGATTCTCTAGATCCAGATGAAGACGAGGTTGAATCAGTTTCGGAATCGAAACTGAGAGAGTTTTGTTTGTCAGGCGACATCTTAGGAGAGTTGTGAAGAAGAGAAAGAAGACTTAGGAATATTATAAGGATTTTGTCGGGGATTTGAGGAATGAAAAGCTTGAGGGTGCAATTTTCTTAATAACTATTTAAATGAAAGTGGTATTATTGTCACGGGAGCTCAACCGATGTTCTTTGAGATATGTTAAACCAAGATTGGGAGAAATAGAGGTTCAATTAATGAATAATTTCCTTTCTTTTTCCCGCCAAAAGTCACATCTGGGGATTCGAAGGTGTATGAGCGACACGTCATGGGGAGTTGAAAGGTTTTGGGAGGATCAAGGAATTTGTGCGTGGAACGAATGAGGCTTTTCACTATCTGCTATTTTCCCGCCAAATTGAAGGACCGAGATCAAGAAAGAAGATGGAGATTCAAGAATTTTTGAAGATAAAGACGGACCAACACCAAGTTTCATTAATCGATAAGCTATTTAATTTGGAAATTCGCCAACTCTGCCCGAAGACATCCTCGGACGAACTGGGGGGGGGACTTACTGTTGATGGTGGAGTTACTACCCCTTATCAATATTTTGGCGATAATTGAGGCTTGGTCTCTGCCAACCTTTCCTTGATAGTTTATCAGGTCATAAGTCCCTTTAGCAGGATAAGAACCCTTGGCCCAGATGACCGAGGAGTACCTCGGTAAAGAATGATCGGATTTTAGTGTCCTAAGCGGTGGTGTAAATAACATCGTCCAAAGCCGAAGTCTAAAGCTCGGACATAATAAGATCAAATCTTATCACAGATTCCCTGATCTCGGAAAAATGGAAATATTCCATTTTTCCGAGGTTAGCCCATGGGTTTAAATAACCGACTACTAAGGATATATAAAGACACACCCCCCTTCACTAATTCAATTTATTTAGAATCGGGGAGAAGAATTATCAGATAGCCTAGGTTTAATACTTCTCTTTGATAAATTTAACTCGGCATTCCGAGTTAACACCTTTGTAACCTATAAAATCAATAAAGTTCTCTTTTCCGATGTTTCCTTTTTGTCTTTTGTCTAAATTTATTCCCAAAAACGAACCCCTCTAATTACAAATAATTAGAAGTTGAACCCATTATCAACAGGCGTGATCCGCACATCAGAACCTAGAGATAAGGGCGGCAGCTAGGGTTCTTAATCCTAGACCGACCCGCATGGATAAGAATAAGGAAACCTGCTAAAAGTAAATATGGAAACCAGCTAAATGTTGAATATGGAAACTGGTTAAGTAAAGGAGAGGAAAGGAAATGGAAACATGTAGAGATGTATGATAGGTTGATTGTTGATTGTGACTGAATAGATATAGAAAAGAGGAAAGAGAGCCAAGAATCGTTGATGATCGCATCGGTTTACTGGTGATGGCTTAGCGACTGGTCCAGGCACGGGCGGATTGATCAGGCATGTTGAGGGCGCGCCCGGCCATGAAACCCGTGTGACCAGTAAGCTGCCAGCTATGATCGATCCGGACATGACTGAACCGAGTCTTGATGCTTCCAATCGAAATAGGAAGAGAGTGGCTTATGGATCGACGGGTTCATAAGTGTAAAAGAGAGCTTATAGATAGACGGGTTTTTAAGTGTAAAGGAATGGTGCATGTAGGGCCTGGTTTTCAGGTGCAGCTTTGGCTAAGCCCAATTAGGTGGGGGCGTGATTGTTAGAATGGAATGAATGGAATGGAATGGATATGTGAATGGTTAAGTGATATGGGTCAACTGAAACGACTGAGGGGGTGGGGCCACCTCTGGTAGTCCGTTGTCCCGCATCTGCTGCGCCATCTGTGCCAATAGTGTTTGGAGAGTCGCCGCCACTCCCGCGGCCATGTCAGGCACTTGTTGCTGCCCTTCCTGGTCCCTAGCAATGCCATGTCTAGTTCGTTCGTAATTCTCCTCACCATCTGCGATGGCGGGAGGAAAAGATCTAAGAATTTCCTATCTAGTTTATTACACACAGTGTAACCCATACAATCATTGTTCATAACAATACAATCCTAAGAACTTTCCTTGCGCAGACAGACCATCGGCGAACCATTAACCCCCAGATCCCATTCACGAAATCACCAACCGGGTCAGAGCCAGTTGGTAAGCCCGCTCTGATACCAAATTGTAACACCCCGCCCCGGCCAAGTAGACTGGTCGGGTTTAGAAAGCGTGGTTTTAAAAATTTGATCGAGAGAAATCCGAACATAGAACGATTTAGAAAAATTATCGGGCCGGAAGGCCAAAATCGATTAAAACCCAGTTCAGCCTGATGGTCTTGACGTCCTGTGCTCCGGTTCGTACTAACTCACTACCTGCATCCATTAAACGGAGGCGTGAGTAATTGAATTACTCGTGAGATTGGCTCTACCTATAACAAGCATCTAACAACCTATCATCACACAACAATCAGTCCGGTTAATCAAGCCAATCATGCTAACCTAGCTGTTCAGTTCATTCAGTTCATCCAGTTCTATCATCATATCCTAACCGTTCCAGTTCACCCATCTCACTTAACCATTCACATATCCATTCCATTCCATTCATTCCATTCTAACAATCACGCCCCCACCTAATTGGGCTCAGCCAAAGCTGCACCTAAAAACCAGGCCCTACATGCACCATTCCTTTACACTTAAAAACCTGTCGATCTATAAGCCCTCTTTTACACTTATTCACCCGTCGATCCATAAGCCACTCTCTTCCACTTTCGATCGGAAGCATCAAGACTTGGTTCAGTCATGTCCGGATCGTTCATAGCCGGCAGCAAACTGGTCACGCGGGTTTCATGGTCACGCGCGCCCTCGACATGCATGATCGATCAGTTTGTGCCTGGACCGATCACTAAGCCATGAGATGATCCTTGTTCCGGTCCTGAGCCAGCTCTCACGATCAAGCTTACCGGTCTTGCAACAACATGTTCTGCATCCGGGTCCACGACATATCCCGTAGGATAGCTTACCGATCCCGAGACACGGTCATACCGAGGAGCCATCGACACTAATCGCGACCCACTGAGTCTGTTCCGTTCCTCAGAACTACCAGGCCGAAACCTATTCCATACCCATATCCATATCCGATCCTTGGACCAATTACCAACTGGTCGACCTTTGACAAGCTTACCGGTCCTGTCACGATGCATCAGACGGCCGAGTCCTCGACATATCCCGCAGGATAGCTTACCGATCCTATACGTCTGAACACCGCTAAGGCCATTGACATTTTCTAAGTCCGGCCAGCAAGAGATCTTGGCCCGCGGATTTCATCTGGCTGTAGCCTCCTCTTTTCCTCTTTCATTCACAATCACAATAACAATCATCATCCAATCATCATCTAGTCATCATTCATCATGTTCCATGTCATCTATCATGCAATTCCTAGTCTGTTTAGCCTTTACTTTCCATTTAACATCGGATCACAAACTAGGGTTTGGTATACCCTAGCCGTGCCGCATATCCACTAATGATCAATCACACGGTTCACATCTAGGGTTTATGAACCGTAGATGTGCCGCCCCTATCTACTTATGCATCCAATCACACGGATTACAACTAGGGTTTGAAGAAACCCTAATCGTGCCGCCTCTTACTCCTAGAGAACAATCAAGACAATCAACACATGCAATCAATCACACGGATCCACGTCTAGGGTTTGAAACCCTAAACGTGCCGTTTCTCAACAATCCAATATCATCAAACATGCATATCAATCTCTTTTAACACTGAATCGATTTCAGTTAACATTCTTATAACCATCTACACGCTGAACTAAGAGAGATCTAAGTCAAGACAAAAACCGCACTCACCTTAGCGGTCCGTCCAGTCCGAAAAAATCCTGCGAGAGCTCTTGTTCTCCTCCTCCGATATGCAAGGCTTCAAAACCTCCCCGTCATCCTACTTTCGAAAATCACTTCTTCCTTATGTTTATCTCTTATTTATTATAATTATCTCCTTCCTTTCTTAATCATCTCTTAAAATATTTTATTATTTATTTTTTATTTCTTTATTCTTTTATTCCTTCATTTCTCATAATTATCTTTTCCTTAAATTTTTGGAAGCTTAGAAGGAAACTCGCGACCCGCGACTCCTTTATTTCTGCCGGTCTTTTCACTTCTTACCGGGTCGCCCCAAAATCCGGCCTGTCCGTCCGGCCCACCTTCTCACTTAGCAAAAACCCCTTCATCACTGCTGCGTGACTTTTCCATAAAGCCTGAGGTTCATACATTCAGGTGAGGAAGAGTATTCCATCCTAGCCACACTCCGAGCTTAATTTATCAAAACGAAGGCAGGATATCACAGTTTTGGCTTTCAGTATTTTAGATGACATAGTGGTATTTCTTGAAATTAATATCACTTAATAAGGCGTTGAACAACCCCCGAAAAACAAAAACGATCCTTCTAAACTGTCTTTCTTGCTACTACACATAATTTATCGCTAGTTAGTACACAGTTACTTCCCTAAAGCAGTAGATCGAAACCTTGAAGTTGCTGAAACTATTATTGGATTGAATAATGAAGCATCAGCCTTAGTTTCGTCCTTTGCTACTGATTCTCCTGCAATCTTCCAAGCGCGGTTCAAAAACTCGAATGATCTTGAAGGGTCCTCTTCAGAGAGAGCAAATCTGAGATCTGCAAAGAAGCAACCTAAAGCAGAGATAGATTCTTCTTCACTCGTTGAATCTTGATAGTCGCAAGGTTCCGACTTATTTCTCCTTCTTGCACGTACCTCAGCTTCCAAATTTGCAGCCATGGAAATGGCTCGACTTATACACAATGGAGGTATCTGAGCAAGTTGAGCAACCTTAAAACCAAAACTCCTACTGCAAAGACCACGCACTAGTTTATATAGGTAGGTCACATCATCATGATCAGAACCAGAACCGCCATTATCCTTGTGTGACGTCAGATACGAGACATGATACGTCCCAACAGAACCCGGAAAACTGCTACTGATCTCAGCTATTTCAGGGTAATGCGTGACAAAAAGAACCAAACATCTTTTTTCTGCTAAGAGGTTTTGTAATGTTGCATAGGCAATGGCTACACCGTCGTGTGTGCTAGTGCCTCTTCCAAGCTCATCTATTATAACAAGCGAACGCGAAGAGCAGGTTCTGATTATCTGTGAGGTTTCACTTAGTTCTTCTAGAAATGTACTTCGACCATGTTGGATACTGTCTGAAGCACCCATCCGAGTGAAAACGCCATCAAGAACGTGCAGCTTGGCGAATGAAGCTGGTACAAAGGAACCAACCTAGGAAAATAAAGCATTGTAGAATTTTTTAGTATCTAACAAATATAATAAATGCTGAAAGCAACTATTACCTGAGCCATTATTGAAATTAAAGCAACTTGACGGATATAGCAGCTCTTTCCTCCCATGTTAGGTCCAGTGATAATCTGACAGTATTCACCTTCTGCGTGCAAGCTTGTGTCATTTGGTACG
This sequence comes from Euclidium syriacum, assembly GCA_900116095.1. NCBI lineage: Eukaryota > Viridiplantae > Streptophyta > Magnoliopsida > Brassicales > Brassicaceae > Euclidium > Euclidium syriacum. Next base: position 1,643,693 of record FPAK01000013.1, read on the forward strand.
AAGTTATCTTGTAATATAGTCTCCAAAACAGGATGACGACCAGACTGTATGCTTATCTCAACTGGTTCACAGTCATCCACAAACACGGGACGGACATACTTCTTGTTCCTAGATAGAGTTGCAAGGGAGTGCAAACAGTCCAGAGCAGCAAGAGCTTGGACGGCAGCCTGAAAATCTGTATAGTACTTACCAAAACTCTTGAGAAAACTATCCCATGAAGCTCGGTTCACCAGAGAAAGATGTTCCGTTGCTAAAGCTAGCTCGTCCAACCCAGCTACTATTTCTGGAGGATGATATCGAATGGTCTTTTTGGTGCTATTTACTTTCACCCAGTTCATAGGGACTTTGGCATCAACAGGCAGCTGTATATCAGATAAACAAAGCCTAGCTTCAGCTCAGAAACAAAAGTCCAGAACTTTCAAAGATGAGAGTATTATGTACTTGGTTCAAAAGAAAATATTAGGTTCAACAGCTGTGAATGATTTCTAATGGATATGTGCACGCGAAAAAAAGTGAGAACAGTAACCACTCAAAGCAAACCAACTCAAGCTACCTTTTTCAAACTTATTCCCATCCAGATACATGAAGATACTTTTTTGGTATCCATTTAGCAGTTTCAGAAATATTCAAGAAAGCAGCACTCTTGCCGTCATAACAAAAAGTATGAGTTTCTCTAAAAGGGTACCTCTATTAAATGCGTGATACCAGACACATTAAGAAATTCCAAATTTCGATTTGCCAGCTTCTTGCGATATGAAGCTATAGAGGAATCCAGCTTTTCCCTGACAACTAAAACTGCTTGGCGAGCTTCAGCAAGCTGTGCATAGACATAACACAATTGAGTTTTGAAACAAAAAATTGCCACTAGACAATTGATTCATGAAAAGCAAATCCAGGTTAAGAAGCTCTGTGATGCACAAAACACAACATAAAGAGACGAGATACAAACCTCAGGAAATTGGTCGTTGGAAGTGATTAGTATGTCTAGCAGGTCACCTCGAACAGCCCCTTCCTTATTCACGGCAGAGAGAAGTTTTGCAGCATTATCAATCACAGCAGGAGATGAAACAACAGAAATCAATTTTCTCAAAAGTGAAGACCGCACAGTAGTTTTTTGCATACACCTCATTTCATTATCTTGCTTTATGCCAAGCTGCTGAAGTTGCTTCCCCGCATGTAAAATAGCTTCGATAACTGCGATGAACTTTTCATCCAAAAAGTTAAGAACCCTCGGGCCTCAGGAGAGGAAAAGCAGTCAAGCAACAGCAAATTAACAAAGATAGGGGTGGGATGTTAAACTCGTATAATTTTCCATTTTTTCCTGCTCACCCATTGTTTCTCTTTCCTAAACAAGATACCTATGGTTAAACAAATGCCTTGGCCCGTTGTAGTTTGTAGCTTTGCATATGACTATCTATGAAATGAATATGATCGTCAGAAAAGAGGATAAGGCATCACTACTCTGTATTGTTTGCCACCTCACTTCATCAACTGGGAGCTTTTCTGACTAGACTTGGTTAGTCAACATAAATGGTAACTATTTATACTCTCTCTCTGTGGACAGAATTATATTCAGTATTGCACTATATAAGCTGAACTAACTTCAGTCAACCCAGGCACTTAGATAAGAGGGGGCAAAAGACAGAACAATTTTCACCTCTGTGGCTTTAGCAGTGCGATGAAAGATTCTTGTTATTCCACGCTGAATATCAGGCGATCTAGACAAAGCTGTCAAGACTGAGGAGAGTAAGATATAAAACTTAGGTGGTACAATCGTTTTCTCAGAGCTTTCTTCATCCAACTCATCGCTAAACTGGGAAGAACTATGAGATCCCATGCATGCTGCAATCTCAGAAACAGCATCGAGACGGGCCGATATCAAATATCTATCACAGAGAGGATGAGTCACCTGTAGAAATGAAGGTGCCCACAAATCATGATAAGCGATCTTTTCCATAATTTCTCTACCACTTAACAAAAAGTACAAGAAGACTTTGAGATGTAAGTATAGAAAGTCTATGCCCCTACAAGAAAATATGCCAGTAAATTCTTATATCTTTATTAAAAATAAGTTAATAAAATCTGTATAATTTTAGGACGACAGTGGGGTATCCTTTCACAGAAATTACTTACTGCATCTTCAGAATGACTTAAACAAGACCAAATATACAGTGCCCTTATGTTCAAAAGCTAAGAAGAAAATAAAACGACTCTTACCCAGTGTTTGAGGAGCCTAGAACCATATACTGTAAGCGTGTGATTCATATTAACGAATAAGGAACCAGACTCCGATCCATCTGAATTATTTCTCAGAACCTGAAAATAGAAACCATTTAAAAAAAATTGTAACTCAGTTAAGATACTGAAATGAAGTTTAAATATTCAGAGGACATCACATTTTGACAGGCCATATAAAGCGGAAAGCACCTCCAATTGCTGCAGTGTATTGGCTGAGAGAGTCATTTCTGTGCTGCTTGACAAAGAGCGAAATGAATCCCCCTGGAAAAGTATCCTTTCAAATCCAAACTGTTTGAGATGGCAAAGTGTCAGGGCTAGGGCTTGAACAGACAGATGTGGCATGTTCTTCATTGTCTGCACCATCCACAAATGAAAAAATTAGCCGCAAAATAGAAGCAAGCATTTAATAGAAAAAACTCTTCTTGAATACTAGATGAGATCAATTCAATCTCCTGTTGATAAACCATCAAAATAAAATAGATTGGAAGTTTTAATGAAACCAAATGCCATACATGAACTTTCAAGCCTGACATTCCTTCTTCACCAACCTCCTCCTTGATTTCTTTATCATCTGCTAGGTTTCTTGCACTGAAATCTTCATATAATGAAATAACCTCATCCATTGCATTACCATTGCGAAAATGATCGAGTGAGGCACGTTCCACTCGAACGTTTGAGGTAGGTCCAGCATATGCCAATAAAATCTGCCAAACAAAGATACCAAACGAACATCTATCGGCACATGTATGCACATCGACCAAAAAAATCTAGTCCTGTAAACCAATCCAAATAATAATTTTACATACATAGAAAGATTCTTGAGTCAAACAGTTCTAAGAAAAGGATTCAGCAAAGTATAACTATAGAAAGGATCTTGTAAAAACTGATGGAGAAGCAAATTAATCAGCAATGCTTGAATAAAAAATTATTCACTCAGAGACAGATAGCTTTACCTTTTCAGTTTGCTGTGAAAGAGGCTGGCAAAGCAACAGCTCAGCCGGTGACAAGCTCAAAATCACAGCCTCTAACCCACTCCTTAGGAAAGTATCATTGAACTCTCCATGAACAACTTCACCAGTTGAGATTTCAACTCCAACAATGCCGATTCTAACATCAAAACAACCTGATATCTCCGTTTTAACACTCTCATCCACAACACAAACCAAGAAATTACTCTGTGCACCAAAACCTTCTTCACCAACGCCGCCACCACTTATATCCTCAGCAGCTTCCAGTGTGGCTTTGGTGTATAAGGCCGATAGTCCCCGGAAAAAGGGACCGGCTCGGTTCGCACCGTGGGACTTGATAGCTGCAGTTTCCGTCTGCTTCACCACACCAATCTTGTACCCTGCATTTACCAGTCTTCTCACATGGACACTCAATCGAAATGTCGGTATGCTCGCCGTCATGAAATTGTGATCCATATGAGCGTAAATACCCAACACGCGTGATGCGATCTCAGCGTCCTCTCCGAAGAATCTATACCTGTAACCAACTTCCACCATCAAAATCACATCCGGGTACTTGCTCTTTAGCTCTACCACCTGCTGTTCCAATGGCGTGTATTTCTTCAAAGTGCTCGGTGATGTTTTGGGAACAGATTCCTCCGGTGAGGGTTCTAGAAACCTCTGGAGAAACCGTTGGTGTAAATTGAGATCGGGTATGGGGTTTTGAGTGTGAGGAGACAGTTTAGGCTTCTTGGATGAAGCGGCGGAGAGGTGTTCGGAGAGGAGCTTACGCTTGGACGGAGAGAAGGAGACACTGGCGGATATCTTCGGTGGCGGTGTTGATGATTCGGCTATCAGTGTCGGAGGTGGAACGGATTTAGGTTTGGGAGCGAAGAATCGAGAAATCACCTGCTGCTTTTGCTTGCCCATGATCGCTTCTTCGTATTCTCCTCCGTTTCTAATAGTAAGAGAAATGGAAGGTCATGGCTACGGCAAAACTTGGTTGCCAATTTTCGCGCTTACAAATGACACTGTAATTGTCTCTCGTACTCAGAACGGTGTACCCGGTATCAGCCATCGGTATCCGTTAGCCCATTAAAGTCGACCCGATAACTAATGAGCCGAACCCGATTCCAATTGTACTCTGAAAATGTCCGGCCCAAATATATCTATCGGGCCTGATTCTTCATCTGTAAGAACTCTAGAAGTTGTCGTTGAGAATCCGTCGAGATTACTCCTCTGTTGCCGTCGCCGCTCGCCGATCGATAGATCGATACAGAGACGGAGAAGGGAATTCTGACATTACCAGCTGAGTTGATTCGAGTGCGAGTAAGAGATGGCTATGTCTCAGGTGGTGAACACATACCCGCTTTCCAACTACAGCTTCGGAACTAAGGAACCCAAGCTGGAAAAGGACACCTCCGTCGCCGACCGACTCGCTCGTATGAAAGTCAAGTACGGTTCCGTTTTCCTCTTCCCTCTTTCTTCTTCCCCCTTTTCTCTTCTTTTCTCTTATTTTCTCGTAGCTACTGCTGAAGAAGGTAGCATAAGAATTTAAAACCCTAGGAATCTTCCTTTACATCCTTAGATCATGATCTCGCTGATTTGGTAAACGATTTGAGAGAATTACACACCTATCCGCTTACCTGCGTTCTCGTTTCTGATGAACTTACTAGCTTCTTCGTAAATTGTTTTGGGGGAAAACATTTGACCAGCAAACGGAATCGACGCCCTATCTTGGGCTCGTTTGAAATCGTTGATATTTGGAATAAATTCTCATACTTGCTCCATTTTTCCTTGCATATTAGGGATTTACAGCTTTTCAACTTAGATTCCTCGTTTGGATGGTTGTCTGGTTTGATTTCGTTTATTCCTTGGGTTTTGGAATGTGAATGAATATTGTTATCTTTTTCGCCATTATACCCACTTATCGGCGTCAAAACCAGAAAGTGATGCTAAGCAACATCTGTTTTTCAGTGAAGAAAACAGCTATAGACTAGTTTAACTTACTAGTGATTTATTTTAGAGGGGAACAGCTATAAATACTGTATATTCTCAAACACTTTTATTATTGAAACTCACCTTCACTAGGGGCATCTCCAAACTCAAACTCAATGCTTTTGTTTGAATAATAGAATTATCTAGTCTTGAAATCTATAGTTGAAGATATTCTTGGAGTTGGTTCACTGAATGTATATCTCATTCTCATTTTCTTAATGGTGTGTTGTAGCTATATGAAAGAGGGCATGAGGACTAGCGTTGAAGGGATTCTGCTGGTATGTATTTTCATTCCTTTTGGAGCTGTGACTTTTTTTTTTATGTTTTGTAAGTTTTTGGTCCACTCTGCTTGTTAGCCATCTGATAGTTGTTTCTATGTTGTATAACCACAAGCTGTCTTAAAACCTCTGTAGCAGCTTTGTGGTTCATGAATTGTATACACAACGCCATTGATTATTTGTAGTTTATCTTTGCCTTCTCTGCAAACATACGCCTCTCTACCCAATGTATCATTAGAACCTTTGTGATTTTTAGTTTGCCATCCCTATCTCGATTTGGTGCTGTTTGAGTAACCTCATATTCAGAAGAAGCCATAACTACATAAAGTTGATTAAACTGCACTTAATAAAGCCGCAAGCTTTATCGATCCGATAAATTTTTGGTAAAAAACAGCACTTAATAAAGTCATATGAAGGAACTTTATGTAGGCTACATGTTTTGAACAATGTCATTAAGTAGGCATATTATATGCTTCTTGTTCTTTCGTTTCTTTCAGTGTTTGTATCCACCTTGCCCATCTAAATTTTATATGATTTTCCATGAAGTAACATCATCTCTAGATATTGTCTTTAGAACATGAGATATTGTTTCGACATCCTAAAGGTCAATCTTATAAACCTACAACCCACAGTTAAATGTATCTCGCCAGTGCATAAGCTGAGTGAATAATTTGTAACAAGTCTAGACTTGTTACCATCTAATATGATTTGAGTGATTATATTTCTCTAACCCGAAGATACTTCTTGATACCTTTATGCTGGTCAACCTTTTAGGTGCAAGAACACAACCATCCTCATATACTTCTCCTGCAAATTGGTAACACATTCTGCAAACTACCAGGTGGACGCCTGAAGCCTGGAGAAAATGGTACGTAACAACCATCCATTGTTAATACTTCCTTTACTATTTGAGATTTTCTTTGTTGCTTCATTTTTGGGTGTACCATGTTGTGGCTTGCAGAAGTTGAAGGCTTGAAAAGAAAGTTGACCAGTAAGCTTGGAGGCAATTCAGCTGCTCTTGTACCCGATTGGAAGGTACTATCCTGTGTTTCCTCTGTATTCTTTTGACTGATAGTAATCGGATATTTAGGTTTATATACATGCTTCAAAAGAACTCGGTTGGTGTTTGGCATTGCACTTACTCGTAGATAATAATCCATTGGTTTCTCGATGGGCTTTTTTCCCCCTTGAACAGGTAGGAGAATGTGTTGCAACATGGTGGCGTCCAAACTTTGAAACCATGATGTACCCGTATTGCCCTCCTCACATCACGAAACCCAAGGTAGTAGAAAAGAAAACAAAAACAATGTAGCTTCCAAACTTTTCTCTTTTACTCATAGCCCTAATTGTAATGGTTTGTGGAATGTCAGGAGTGCAAGAGGCTCTTCATTGTTCACTTGTCTGAGAAAGAGTACTTTGCAGTACCGAAAAACTTGAAACTCTTGGCCGTCCCTTTGTTCGAACTTTATGACAACGTTCAGGTTTTGTTTTCTTCTTTATTTATTTTGTTGGTTTATAAATATATTTTCTTCTTTGGAGATGGGTCTAACTCTAAACTTCTGACCGTATATTTATGACAGAGATATGGACCGGTTATATCGACCATTCCCCAACAGCTATCCAGATTCCATTTCAACATGATTAGTTCATGATTTTCTACTCGGTGGTCAAGAAGAAGAAATCTGTCACATGGTAAGTTACTTAGGAAAGGTGGAGACCTATTTAGATATGTGTGATTTTTGGATGATCCGTGTGGGTTTCTTGCATTATATAAGACTTGGTGGGTTTTATGTAGAATCGTTTCAAGTTTCAGCACAAGATTATTGTTCTTATTTCTATAACTTCGTCATAAGTCATAACCAACGAAAACAAGAAAAGAGATTCGACTAACGGCTGTCTTGTGTAACCATTGACACATGTTCTGTCTTTGTGTTAAAGAGTAGTTTTATTTTGTTACCATGTTTGAAACAGTAACTAGATCAATCACCCTTTATGTTTCAGTCCAAGATGCAAACATTTAAAAAGAATAATTATATACTATATAAGTTTTAATTACCATACCACAAGGCTGAGGGATCGAAGTAGGAGAAGTTTTGTATATAAACAATCTTTTAAGCAAACGAATAGGTGACACAAAGCATGAAATATTCTCGTAGGTCTAACTTTCTAAGAATTTGTAGCCAACTTTAAACTATAATTCAAAAAAGACAAAGCTCGCAGATGAAGGGTTACGCCTTTGGCTTTAGCAAACCAAAAGGTTGGGGGGGTTGATGAGTATTTGTCATCAATACACATGTCTTAACTAGATTATGAGATAGTCTCATAATCATACACTTCTCTTCCACATATTTCATGAGAACTAGCCATTATATTTTAACCGACTTACCCTTACTATATATATGGGTTCTTAATATATATATATATGAGGGTTCTTGTGCAATGTAACGATGAGAAAGAGGAGAAATCCGAAGAAAAAAAAAACAAATCCTCAACTTTCAGGAATTACTAAAAAAGTACGAATTTTTGAATCGATCAGACAAACATTGATTTTCTTTGACTTATCAAATTTGTTACTAATATTTTCATTAACTCTCCAAATGAAACACACCATTAACATATCTAACTCAAGTGCACAATGTTGAATAATAGGCTCTTTAACTATTAAGCAATTAACATTTTCAAGTAAATATCTACAACATTTTTATTTATTGTGTACTAATCAAATATATTAATTAAATAAAAACTACACGTCGTTTGTGTGAATCACTGTCTCCACCTAAAAGCATCGGGTTTGCAAATCAAACTTAATTGCTTCCTCCTCCACCGTTGCGATTTCATCCCCGTGGCAGCCATGGCCACCGTTACTCCCTCTACCTACAAGCTCGTCGCAATCTTCGTTTAAATCTCGAATCTCAGTTTTCGGATCTACGAATCAAATTCAGATTCATGGAGTAAAAATGAAGAAAAATGGAGTTAGCGAAGAACAACAACAATTGCATAAACATGTTTCCCAAAAACGAGGATATCAACATTGGCACAATCTACTTTTTCATAAAATAGGAAACGTTGAATTGAAAAGAAGTTAGAAGAAGAATTGCATAAACTGATTTCGCAAATCCAGAATCGCAAATCAAATACTAACATCTACGAGCTGTCATCTAAATGATTCAAATTCAATTTATATTCAAAGGATTGATCAATTCATTACTTACGCTTTCACTAATTAGAGAATCATAGGAAGAATCTCATCAGTCATATGTTCAATATGAATCCGAAATCAACAGATCTGATCAATAATTCCATAATTTCGAAGAGAAAATCAACGATCTATGGGAATAGCCATTATAATCGCATTTGCTACAGAGAAACAAGAATTTAACTCCTATCTATGAGAATAGCCATTATAATCGCATAGAATATTCCATACGAATTACGAGACGTCTCATTCGTAGTCGGCATTGATGAAATCGGACAAAAACATGTTGAAATTGAGTGATAAAGAGATCATTATGTGAAGAAAAAATGAAGAATCTTGTAATTCATGGGCGGACTCCAAGAAAATCAGCTCAAATCATGAAAATCGAAAATGAAAACGAAGAGAATTGAAGACAAAAAAAAGATATATAAAAAGTTTGTTAAGGGAAAGGAGAGAGACGGAAAAAAAAATATTTTGCATTGATGATATATTATGTGGTTTTTCTAGTTTTAAAACCCTTGTTTTTGTATGTTCTAGAGTATTTTGCAGGTTTTACATGGCTTTATAGGAACTTTGGGTATGTAGAGCCACTTGGAAGAAAATAGAGCAGATTGTTGAAGTTTTGGTATTTTAGCGTGTCCATCGACACCACCGTCGGGAAAAAAATAACAATTTTGTTTTCTTGTTTCTTTGGGCTTTGTTATTTTTTTTTTCGAGCCCAACTAGTTCTAAGTCGTCTCTATTATCTATATAGAGATTATTAAATCATTGTTTAGGCTATGTATAGTTTTTGTGATCACTAATCTAATTTTGTATTATTTAGTTATTATTTTCTGAGAGATGATCCTGATCCGAACCCCTATTGATATTTTCTTTAGTTATATGGATTTTTGCGTCCATGATTGAGTAAAATCCTTGTTAGATTTAGGTTTGTTCAAAAAGATTGCATGATTTAGCAAATGGATGATGAATCATCTGATTTGTGCTTAATGTTTAGTTCTGGATCGCACATCTAGTGTTATGATATTAGGTTGATTAATGAATACAAGAGTAGGAGTTGATTAGCTAAAACCTAATTTAGATGAGCAAACATGCCTATTCACAAAATAATTTTGTTTAGGGTATTTGTAAATTTAGCAAACCTGTTAGAATGCATGTTTAACTATTAGGATTCACAAAGGGATTTAGCTTTCTAATAGATTAGACATAGTTAGGTCTCGCAGCGGAAGCTGGTTTTCTATAGCATAGTGATTTTTGTTTGAAAACATTGTTTTTGATTGTATCTCTCCGATTTCTTTAAACTTAACGCATTTATTTTATTTTTAATCGTTTTTAGAATAATAACCATCACTATAATATTGTTTCATTTTAACTTATCTAAATTAACGAGATAGTAGTGTAACCTTTGGTATCTCAGTGGATTTGATAACCCTATCTATACTAGTGCATTTGTTGTGCACTTGTAGGAAATATCTTAGAATAAACCTGAGCATATCAAGGTTTTAACGCTGCTGCCGCGAACCAACATCGTTACCTTTAGAATCTCAAAAGGAGCATCAAGTTTAGGACAACCAATTGTAAGTATGCAAATTTTTATTTTATTTTATGTTCATTATGAAAAAAAAAATGGTCCACTTGTTGATAGTCACATCCCCTTATAAGCCTGATTTTGCCCGAAATCTCAAATCTTCAAAATCTTATAACTTAGATTGTTCCTTAACCAATTTGGACGATTCATGGTTCTATTTCATATGGATTTTCGTGCTCTATCCATTCACACTATTTTTTTTTGTCCCAATATGCTAAGGTATGTGTTCGACTTGTTCCAATTTTAATTCATTTTTCATTTTTCCCATCCTTTTTTTTTCATATTCTCACATCAGGACAATATAAACTAAGTCTAGGGGAGGATGTTTATCGCTTACTAACATATTTTTGGTTTTTTATTTATCTTTTTTATTTTTCATTCGATTTTTCGAGTCAAAAACGTTTTACTGAGACAAAATTTTGTTTGGAAACGATGATTTTTTTAGGAACAAACCACATTTGTACGATCTTAAGTAACCATTACTGCATGAATTCAGCTAAAGTCTATGACTAATTGATAGATGACGTTTTTACAGGTATTTCATATTGGTTTTGGAGTTTTTTATGTGTGTTTTATAGGTCATATATGTGTTAAATAATGGATTGGAGCATTTGGAGCGAAAGTGGAGAAAGGAGCAGAAAGCCGGTCTGATTTGATGAAGAAAAGTCAAAGATGTTGACTTTCGGACGTTAACCAACTCAAACAAGAAAAGTTAAAAACCAGGTTACGATTGTTTTATTAGATGATATATAAGACAACCAAACCTAGTATCAATATCCTAAGTGATCAAGTCAGAATATTGTATGCAGTAGCATTAAAATAGAGAGTCCTACTGGTCCTATTATATTGAATGCTTTAGAGATCTATAAAACCATTGAACCCTAGACCTAACAAGTTGTTTACTCGCACATATTAATCAGAGAACACATGCACAAAATAATTAAACTTCATAAAGTACAGAGGTTTAGAGAATCAAACCTTTTAAGCTGGAATGAAGAACATATATCTTCTCCCCTTCAAGCTCTCGAACAAGGCTAGAGTAGAAAACCCTATAAATCTAGAAAGCTAAAGAGTATTTGGTTGCTATGGAGACTGAGGTGATTGTGATTTTGGACGTGATGGTGGCTGTGATGGTTGTGCCTCCTCTTTGCTTAAGGCTCCTTTTATATGTGTAAAGATCGTCATTAGGTCATAACTTCCTTAAATCTTGAGTTGGACTTGATTGAAGCGAAACGGGCTAGACTTGAAAATCCTGTCAGAATGACATGCCTTAAGTAAAATGACATTACCTGGAGAAGTTCGAGTGGATATTGAGCGGGGTTAAAGTTAATGGAGTCAGCAATGGCAACATTTATTGTCAGCTTTTCCCGTATTCTTTGGTTGGAGAAGCTTTGAGCTAGTTAAAAAGTTTGCCAGTTGGATCTTTGACGACGTGGGAAACTACCAAGAAAGCCTTATTGTTGTACTTTTATGGCAACAACGAGCATATTACTTTTCTTGTTTCAACTAGATTCATATATACTTACAACGACATCAAACTCACTTCAAATAATTAAGGTAAAGCCAAAGGCATATTGGAATCTCAACTATATTTTGTTAACCAAAAACGAGTATATGACGGGAGAAATAACATATGTATTATGTTAGCCTATAAGGATTTCGAGATATTACTGAGAGGATGCTTCACTCCACTTCATCATCGAAACAATAATTTCCTGAATTAGCGAAAACCGATTATATCTTATGTGTATTTGGCTGTTTTATATGTAGTCATCTGTTTGATGTATTTTGATTATGTATTTCTATGTTACTAATAAAATGTTTAAAAAAAAAAAAAAGATTAAAGCAAATAAACTTCGAATACAGAGGCATAACCACATGTATGGTAATGGAGTCACTTGCACCCACTCGATATTCTAAATTAGGTTTTTAATTAATATCATAATTTAATAAAAATTTTTCCAATAAAATAAATTTTCAGAATCTGCCATTGGTCAGATATGTAAAGATATTATGGATCTTCGTATTTTTGGAGATCTGAAAATTTCCGGATCAAAACAGATCATAAAGTCAGATATTCAATCGGAACAAAACAGATCACAAATACTAAGTTTTTTCGATAATCCTCTTCGGAAGCTTAGTTTTAATTGATATTTTTATTTATTAATGATATATTATGATATTCTGGAACAGATTATAAGTAATCAGATAGTCCGATACAATCTCCGTGATGAGACGAGGATCAGGATCTTCAAATCTAGGAGGAACGAGCATAGGAAGAAGATGAACTTCGGAGAAAATGAAGTTACAAGTGGGAGTGATGATCCGTAAAACAGAAGTGAGAGAGAAATATAAAATTTGATTTCATTCGTTAAAGGTGAGAGTGACCTGAAAGTCATACATAAGTAAAGGGCAACTTCGATGAACATGCTCAACCGAAACCATGCGTTTAACTACTGGATTGATTATCAGCGACATAACCGAAGCTTAACCAATAATTTAGGGAAATTGAAATTAAACCGAAATAGATAGATAACCGGTCTTAAACCGTTGGGTAGCCGGAGATACTGTAACATATTTTCATCAAGAACCAGTGAATTTGACGCTACTAAAGTCTACGAGAAAATCCGATAGAATCTCAGCGTTGATTCCGACAAGGTGAAAATATTGGTGTAACGGGTCCTGTCTAGGATCGCGTCTATCAACAGTGAGTAAATTCGATTCTTCTTCGATTCCCCGTGCTTTGGATCGATTTATGCTAGATCTGGCTTCACTTTAGAGAAACATAGTTTTCGGATCGATTTGTTAGGAATTACAAACCCTAGATGCAGCATGAATTGGTGGCTTACGTGTTTAGCTAATTCCCAGGAATTATTTTGAAAATTTGCACTGATAATTGAAAATGCTCCTCAAGATAGATCATGTTGTCTAATGATTTAGACTAATAATTTTTTTCGAACGCATTCCACATGCCTCAAGGCTCGAGCTATTGGTTATTTAATTACCTTCTATAGAACTTGATGAGATAGGCTAAATACTTGTAAGATTTTTGACTCTTAAGATCCTTTTCTAGTCTCTTAGGATCTGGTTTTGCTTCAGTTTCTGTTATGTGGCGCTTTAATGGCATGTTCAAGGGCTGAATCAGGTCCAAGAATCTCAAGTTGTGCTGGTTTGAGTTGTATCATCTGGGTTCTTGAGATGTTTTTCTAGTTTGGCTGAATTAAATTTTCAGTGATTTGTATAATTATGCGCATTCAGCTTTCATGCTCTAACCTGAAGAAACCATGAAAAGTCATTTGCTTTGAGAATCTATCTAGTAACAACAGATTGCTATTTTTGATTTCTTCTTATGGTTTGAGTTTGTAACCAATTTGGGAGATGTAATTGCTCTTGATAATTATTTTTTGATCATGTTTAACTACGAAACTGTGAAAAGTTCAATGATTATTTAGTTCTTTCAGGTGGGTGATTTTCTTTTACACGCTCTGCAACTTACAAAGTTTTCAATCTTTTTTTTTTTTTTTTTTTTCAAGGGCAATGAAGCACATATTTAAGATCTTGAGCCTGTTGGTGGCAATCTCTGCCTTCTGGATTGGTCTCCTACAGGCTGCAATTATTCCCCGAAGCAATACTTGGTTGGTTAGTAACATACATTTTCTCTTCTCTTGTTTTTTTGTTTTCTTGCTTTTTCTGAAATTAAGATTGTTTTCATTTTTCGCCAGTTACCGATCTACTTTGTAGTATCCCTAGGATGTTATGGTCTATTAATGGTTGGAATCGGCCTAATGCAATTTCCTACCTGTCCCCAAGAAGCTGTTCTGCTGCAACAGGTTTCTTTTATTTTTGCAAAATCTGGTCTTGTTCTCATTAATATTTTCTGCTCAATTTGACGGAGAATCTTTACTGATTTAGTTTCTTTTGACTATTGCGTTTGCTGCAGGATATTGCAGAGGCCAAGGACTTCTTCAAGCACAAAGGGGTCGATGTTGGATCGGACTGAGACAATGGCTTATGGCTTTTCACGACCAACCAACCATTAGAATTAGTTATTGTTATTGACAGAAACATTAAAATGTGCCTGTTTGATATTTCTTTTAATACATTGTTCTTTGTCCATCTCTGGATGCAAACGCCCATAACGCAAAAGTAACAATCAATATCTTTCTTGTAATCATCTTTATGAATACTCCCACTATCTCAGAATGTGATCACAAGAAAAAAAAGTAACTGAAGTTTTTACAAACCAGAAGTAGTAATCAAACAGTGAGTGATACAGTTTCACGATTGCAAAGGTGAAAATACAAAGTGTTTTTTTATATAGCGGAATAGCTATAGTTATCAATATCATCAGAGGAAGAGGAAGGAGACTTGGCAGAAGCAGTGAGTACCACAAAGGCACCAAAGAGGACGGTAACAATGGCCGTGAAGTTGACAAGAAAGGCTTCAGATCCATACTTGTCAAGCCCTCCATTCTCCAGGAAAGTCAGCTTTTCCAGAAACCCTAAAGCTGCGTTTCCAACTGCAAGTATGTAAGCAAATAAGCCGAGCATTGCATGCCACGGAAGCAAACCGCTTCTCACATTCGATGAACCTCCTGGGTAAAAGAACACTACGAAACTGTACAGCCACTGCATGAAACAGTAAGAATTTATCAATAGGTATCATCCTATGTGAATTGATTACTTGTGTGATATAAAAGGAAAAATTTATATTTACCTGGAAGGCATAAAGAGAAATGACTCCAATACCAATCCAGGAATGGAGACTGTAGAGATTAGGGATTCCACTTTCGTTGTGGTTCTTGAAAGCTGCACATATTCCCCATATCCCGAGAGCCAGAGCAATAGCATGAAGAACAAGGTGGATCAACTTCTTCACTGGTTTCTCCAGTGGAAGTGCTTTGTAACTTATAATTGCTGCGTTTCGAATTTCAACACATAAGGAACTAAAAAAAAAAAAGTTATCTGTTTAACAGATGTTGTTATTCTTTTACCTTCTCCTCCCATGATTACAAATCCGATGAGCATCAGCACAGGATGCAGCTAGATCACATTCAGAAAAAACAAAAAGAATAAAACTGACTTTGAGATAAGACTATACTAGAAAAAGATTTTCATTTGTTTGAATACCATCAATACTAATAAACCAGAAGAAGACCAAGAATTATCCTATGTACATTAACTCACTCACAGTGTAATAAAGGAAACCTAACTACTTGTGGAATTATTGACTAATTATGGAACACCCATTTCACAGCTAAACAGATATGCAGACGGAAATAGAAGATGAAATTGGGGACTGGGATCAAAGGCGGATTTGTTATTACCGACAAATCAGAAAAGTCAACGCAGACGCGAGAGGGAATAATGAAGAGAGAAAGAGAAGAATTAGAAGAGACAATACATTGAAGATGAGATTCTTGTTGGTAGCTTCCCAAGCCAATCCACCTCTGTAATTGATACTCCACACCAGTACCATGATCGCCGCCGCTGCCGCCAGCGCGTGTGCCACAAACGTCAACGGCATGGCGTTTATCGAGACAGCCATATCTTTCTCTCAACTGTGTTTCTTTCTTCCTCCTTTTTTTCTTTTGTCCGACAAATCTGGAAGACTGGAACCAGAAATCTTCGACCACAACCTCTCACGTCTGAAAAGACTCAAATAAATAAAAACTACTCCGCAAGACTTTTTTTCCCTTTTTATTATTAATAATTTGTTTTTCAATTATCCTATTCCAGACACGTGGGCCTCGTGATCCTTTTCGATATTTATATTCAGATCAGACGTGGAATTTTTTGGGTGGCAGTTATTAGGAATTGGATCAACGAATGAAAATTCGCCACGGCTTTATGGTAGCTGCATCTAGCCCTTACCAACCAACCAGAAACTAAAACAACGTATATACACTG
Source organism: Euclidium syriacum (assembly GCA_900116095.1). Classification (NCBI taxonomy): domain Eukaryota; kingdom Viridiplantae; phylum Streptophyta; class Magnoliopsida; order Brassicales; family Brassicaceae; genus Euclidium; species Euclidium syriacum. The sequence continues at coordinate 1,659,847 of FPAK01000013.1, forward strand.
GATCTCGCCTCAGGCCCAAACATAGAGATATAGGGCCAATTGATAAAAAGCTTTTAAAGACTTTTATTCTTTTCTAAAGTTTTCAAAATTTGGAACCAATCACACTTTAACACTTTAACTGTTTTAAAATCTTCTTTAAATTTTTCACACCTTAACTTTTTCAATTTTCACTTTATTCTTTCATTTTAGATATTTGGTTGTACTTGACCGTCAGATGACTTTTACTTTTAAAAATTTTAGAAGTCTCATTGGTAACAAAAGCTTTGAAAGTTTTGACTATTGTTTTAAATTATTTTCTTTTCATAATATGTAATAAAATTTAAAATTTTATATTCTTGTAAAAACTTAATCATTAATAAAATATAATTTTACTAATAAATTGAACATTTATTTTTATAATAAAAAATATATATCATTGAATTTTATTAAAATATAGTGAAAATGGGTCTAAGAAGAACATAATTAAAAAGATAAATATTAATCAATTGAAATTTTAAGATTTTAAAACAAATATAGAGATAAAAAGAGTTTAAAGTTGTTAAGAAAAAAAAAAGAAAAAAAAAGAAGGAGTTGGTTTTTAATTTTTTGAAAGTCTCAAAAACCCCACGTTGTTAAAAATATACAGCTATAAAGAAGGAAAAAAAAAATTGGGCTATGAAGACTTTTAAAAAAATTAAAATCCTTAAGGTGTGATTGGTAAAAAAAAACTTTCACGACTTTCAAAAACTCTAAATTTCTCACAGCCATGCTACCAATCACCCCCTTGGTACATTTAATTTTTTCAAAGTCAAGAAAATAAGACTTTCATTTTTTCTTTAAAGTCACATCCAATAATTTTTTACAGTCAAAGTCTAAAGTGAAGGCCTCCACCAATCAGCTCCTATATTGCACAAACTCAATTATTTTCATAAGGTTTTAAATGTGGACAAGTTTGGGCACTCGGATAAAACTCGTTCGGTTATGGGTATTTGAGGAAGATGAGTTTACGACCCATATAGAGAATTTTAGAATTTTTTTTCAGATTTGAATCATTTCTATTCGGGTCTGGTTCGGTTCCGGATATCTAAAATATAGGAATAAAATTTAAAATTTGGTATTATTTTGACCAATATAACTAAGAATTTTTTGTAAAATCGGCTATTTTGAGCATTTCGAGTATTTTATCGTAAATTAATGAGAAATGAATTGATATCTTCAAGTTTATTGTTATAATTTTGAGTAATTAGGCTATATTAGGTATAAATATAATTAATATCTAAGTATATAATTGTATATCGGGTTACTAAAGGAGGAGAGAAACTTAGTTTTAATCGACGATCTACAATAAAAAAGGGCCACAGTGGTGACAAGTTATTATATTTCTCTATCCAGAAAAAGAGTATTTTGGTTTGAAGAGAGAGATGGTAAAATTTTTTTCCCGTGAGAAGCAAGAAAATATGAGGACTACCGGCGTTAATTAAATAAGACACCCCCATCCATTTTAGTGCCCGAAATCGCATCTCATGATTTTTGGGTTTAGCGAATACACAATCGAAGAGTAAAGACAATAGATGGAAACATAGTTAAAATTGGCCGACTTGTCTTTTCATGGTTGAGGGAAAATGCCGGAATTGTAAAAAAAAAGTGAAGCTCTGGTTACATTTATACCCTAGAGTTGTAGTGTTTTACGTCCGTTTTGGGTTAGCCGAAATCCCTTCAAAAGACCGGATTTGTCGTCTCGTATAAACTGCATTAAGTGTACACGAGAATAGTTGTACAATCAACAGTTATGATTATTGTACAGTTAAACAGTGATAAGTGGTGTATCATATCTCTTGGACCATAAAACGGTTGGTGTGTTAGTTGTATATAATAAAATTATTAGGAAAACCATTAAAACACAATTTAACAGTTGAGAGATTCATGATTAAGAAATTGATATTTTTTTCTGGGTGTTTTTTACTCAATCTTCATATTTTTATTTCTCTTTCTTTCCTTTATCATCTTTGAAACCCATGTGAATAAAGGGAAGTGAATCTCTCCATCGTCATTACCTGACTCATGCAATGACTAGATCTAACTCGTACTTTCCATTTTATACAAAAAACATCACTAACACTTTTGATTTTCGTCTCACCAAGAGAAAATGAATAGTAACACTAAAACACGCCAGACTTCGTCGGAATCGGATGCGTGAAATTTGTCTTTCAATAATTTTATTAAATTTGGTAATAATATATATTGTAAGAAGAAGGGATTATAAGGAAAAAAAAAGAAATAAAAATTGGTGATGGTAATAAATGGAAGAAATGACAGAGGAGAGAAAGGCTAACATATGTCAGCAATTAAGAAGAAATTAATGAGGGGATTTTAATCATTCACAAACCGAAAATGTTATGAGAGCCTAATTGTTTTAAAAAGTGTTATATCTCCTAATTATTTATTGGTAAAGTGTTAGAGACTACTTATCTTTTTAAATATTAAAAAATTTATAGTTAAATTTGTAATGAAGTATTGTGTTACAAAATATATTTAGAATCTATAGTTATTCAATTTTTTTTTTCATTGATTTTGTAAATTAAAATCTATTGTTTTGGGATACATAACTTATAGATTTTTACTGAAATTATACAATTTTTAAAATCTCATAGATTGTGTGAGATTTTTTAAATATATATAACTGCAACTAAAATTTATACAATTACTACTCTTCAATTTCAAATAATATTATAACTAAATGATTTAAAAATAGTTTATATGCTGCACTCCAAACCCAAATATCCAAAGATATCAATGTTTAAATAAACCGAATAAATGTATAAATCAACTCTCTGTTAAACCAAATAAATCAACTTAAAACATACAGTCTTCAACGGAAAATATAACAAGTTAAGTCTAAAATAAATAACGAAAACATAAAATGTCTTTGATGATATCAAAATTGTCAAGTCACGAGGTGGGTTATAAGATGGGCCACCTACATAATTTTACCGGCTTATATAAAACATTACCTCTCGATGATTCATCCTCTTGAGGACTATTATTCTTCAGTTTCATCTTCAGCATTATATTGAATCTATTTATATAATCTATCAAATTAAACATTGATCATGATTGAACATTATCCACATTCTTGAGGAAAAACTTTTCCACTATTATATCCACCAAGCTTGATCCGTAGAATCTAAAACTGAAACAGCTTGTTTATCATCTCAATCAATAAACCATTATTGATTTTATCTCCAATAAAACCACAAAGCTTATCTACATTTCGGTCTTTGAACATCTCACAAGAAAAGGAAACACGAAACTACCAACGTAGACTCTCAATTGAGTTTGTGAGGTAATGAATCGTTACCTACCCATACCAACATGACCACCATACGAAAATGTAGTGAATCCATTATCACATACAATCTCAAGATCCATTATAATATCTTTCATCAATACTTTTGTGTTTTAGATAAGGGAGAACAAGCTGTTTGATTTTCCTCTTTTCTCTTGAAGAAATGAATTCGACACAATAGAAACAAATATTAAAGTTTCCTTTGCATATATTACGTCTCATTTTTCCAATCAAGAATCTTTTGGACATGCGATCGATTATGACGAACAATCTAAATTTGCCACGAGAGACATATTATGACATGTGGTGAGGTGGGTCAAATCCGGTGAGAGGTTTCACCCTCGTCTTTATTCCGTACCCGTGGAGCTCCATCTGCACGAGTGTGTGGCTCGATATATGGTATTGATAGTGCTCCAGTATTCGTGAGACCTTGCAATCGACGATCTCCATGTCTACTACAAGCAGATCATTGTGAGGCTAAATAACTCTACGTGCATCGACATCAATGAAAGTGATGGAGTTCGCGGGATCAATCTCGAGACTACTCTCCGACATTGATTTCCATTTGCAGCAGGAGACCGCCATCCTTAAAATCTCATTAATGGCTCTCACCGAGTTGTTGACGTCGAGGAGTCTGCCCATGATCATGTTGATGGCTCCGTCAGGGGGTGCATTATCATTTGGGAGATTTCATAGTGCCTTCCGAGGTTTGAGCGTCGCATATGGTAAGGTTTCCGAGCGCCCGTGCTATCGATGAGTTGCCGAGACCGGTGGGTCTATCAGAGCGAGGGCAGCGACTCCAAAGTGGATGGTTGATAAGTCCACAGCGGTCGAATCCTATGTTCGTTCACAGGTGTCCAAGCTATTCTCCATCGAGGTGGTGGCAACTTTTGGGGATGATTCGTGCATAGAGATATATTCCTAGAGTTTCCTTCAGACGACGCCAATTGTGAGAACCGAGGCACGCACTAGTGTTGGGTCCAGGTTAATTATATGCAACATGACTTTTATTTTCGAGGCTTATTTGAGATATAATTCGGGATCGGAAATCTCATTAATGAATCAATTTGAAAGAGCAAAATATTTCTATGGGGCGAAATGATTCTCGTTTATTGATTAATGTGGGATGTCATGTTACAATAGAAAAAGCGGGTCAGTTATTTGAGAAGAGTTGCGACGCAGAGATCAAAGTGTAATATCAGTGTCGCAAACGATGTTAAACGCGATCTAAATTCGAGCCGCTAAACTCTCTATTTTCTCTTAAAAATTGAATGTTTTTTATAATAAATGAGGAGATATTTATATTGGTCAAGCGAAACCCGATAATTGACTTCTACGTAGATCTAGTTCGAGAATAGATCTCGTATTAGGTCTGACAGGCCGCTCATGATACGATGTCATGGCCTGTTCCAAAAAAGTGCTTTCGACCTTCATCTGACATCGAAAATGTGTGATGTCTCGAACCTTAGCTTTTTGTGGACATTCTGGACATGACCTTGAATCTTAATGGATTTCGACTTTTCTACGATTTGGATTTTGAGGCTCCAACAAGTGGTATCACCAGGTTCACCACCGACAACAATATCACCAATCAAACTTATGCATAGTCAAACTTGTAGAAGAAGGTACGTCATCGGTTTCGGGATAAAAAGATTAGAGCGAGAGTGGCACGTAAACAATTTAGAACCTAATACGTGGCAATACATGACACGTGGGAGTCCATAACAGAAATACAGAGACACAGGCATCCAAGAGGCGGTTCGGCTATACGTCTTCTCTTTAATATCCGCATAAAGCTTTCTTTCCTGAGACCAATTCAGACCAGTTCAGCTGTAGAGAAACAGAACTCAGAGAAGAGTGAAAGCCAGAAAAGAGAATGGATTCGCAAGCGCAATTGCATCGCACCACTGATGCTCATCGTCAAGCAGAGGCACCAATTAGCATTAACCATCCAGGTATACGCGAAACCCGAAACAATATTCTTGTGACAGAAATGGAAAGTGTGTTTTTTTTTTTTTTTTGTTAATTCACTCTCCGAATTATTTATTAGATTGAAGTTAGAGAAAGGCTAATTAGCGTTTTGGATGCAGAGGAAGAAGAGCATCAAGGGAAAGGACCAGCAAAAATTGTGAAGAAAGTGAAGGAAAAAGCAAAGAAGATAAAGAATGCTCTCACTAAACATGGGCATAGTCATGAGCACGATCGTAAAGAACACATCCCCAATGATCACGATCTGGAGAATAAAGATAACGATGACGCAGCAGGCACGAGAGTGTCCAGAGGTATGGAGCCCGTAAGAGATTCCGGTAGAGCCTACGGTGTGTCGGAAAAAGAAGATAGAAGAGGAACTGCAACGCTGACGCCGCAAAACACGCCAGTTTCTTTGCGCTCTGTTCCTGATGGGGACCAAGGTAGACCCAGAAGAGAGGAGGAAGATCACCTGAAAATGAGCAATCCTGATTCCGGCGCTGAGGAGCCGACTAGCTTCACCAATAAGGTTGCAGGTATGGTGAATCCAGTTTACGAGAAGGTCAAAGAGACGGGGACCACCGTGATGACGAAATTGCCCTTCTCCCAGCAAGTACAAGACAAAGGCGTCTCTGCAAAAGAATATTTGACAGAGAAACTAAGTCCCGGAGAGGAAGATAAGGTTTTGTCGGAGGTGGTCGTCGAGAAACTTCATATAGGAGGAGACGGCGGTGAGAAAAAGGGGGTAGTGACACAATCAGAGGAGGTGGAGAAAAGGCTAGGAGGATTTGGTGATCAGAGATCAGAAGCGGCGAGGAAACAAGGCGAAGCGTTTGCTGAGGAAGGTGACGGAGGGATAGTGGAGAAGCTGCAAGGAGCTGTTACTGCCTGGATCTCTGGTACAACAGAGGAAGTGACGCAAAAGTCTACAGAGTCTTCTTCACAATCACTTGCCACCACCATCGGTAAAGCCCTGTTTTGTTATACATTTAGATTTTTTGCGTTTCCATGTGCTTATATTGACTTTTGATTTGGTGTGATGGTTAAGGGAATATGGGTCCAGGAGGAGATCGCAGTAATGACAATAGTGGATCTGTGCCACTGCAAAAAAGATTCCAGTAATCTGAAAACTCACATCTTTTCTTGTTTTCGTCTGATGCTTTCTACTTCAATTTTACATGTTCCTGTTTTGAACATCGCCTTATGTACCTTAATATAATGCAATTATTTAATTAGTTTTGGTTTATATATATATATACACAGTATATATGTAAAATATTGTTATATCTTCCAAATATGTTGTTAATTCGATGTTTGTTCTTTGGATTATGTGTACTATCAATGGTAAAAGGAGGCTATTTAAAACTCTCATTTTTTTATTGGAATAGGACGCACAGGACTGATAGCCAACTGTCTACATAATGATGATTTTTGTCATGGTTAACTAGAGATAAATTTATCATGATATGACGAGTTTTGGAGAGCTGTGCTTTACTATCCCAAGCATAAAACCACGTCATAGAGCCTCAAAAGTCTACCAACGTATCATCCTTGAAGAGACTACAAATGGTGATGCAAACAAAGAGAAGCTACTTATTTAAAAGAGACTCAAATGGTGATGCAAAACAGAGAGAAGCTACTTATTTTGCGGCATCAGCGTTTGTCTTATATAGAACTATGGTCTAGCTCTTTACCTCACTCCTAAACCCCAGGTTGTTCAACCAAAAACTAGCTCTTAATATTCAGAAAAGTTCAACCAAGAAAATTCAAACATATAAACGAAGAACGCGAAAAACACTCAAAAGAAGAACAAAGGAGAAAGAAGACTTAAAAGAAAAACGAAGAATTGGCCGGCGTTAAAACGGCCATTCACACCATTAACTGCCGTTGATCATTCACACCATTTTCTGAGAAAACTTTTCCGGCATGTTTTTAGTTTTTTGGCGAGCATTTCCCAGTCAGGGTCACACCATCATATTTTCTCCCTTTCCATTGTGATTGATCGTCATCACCACCATCGTTGCTGCCGTCCGCCAAAAAAAAACTCAACTCCGGCAAGACCTCCAATCGTGACACCGTCACCGTGCTTATGTTGCATTCATCGCCCTTGTTTTGTTGATACCCAAGCCGTCCTCATCATTACCGCTGTTGATGTTATGATCGCCGGTGAACTATCTCTCGCCGACCGGTTTGGTTTGGTTAATCACTTCGGTTAATCAAATCATAATTGGTTTGGTTGGTTCATTGGTTTAGTTTGATTTGACAGGTTTAATCTAATTAAACCGGTATACTTTGGTTTGGTTTGGTTAAGCTAAACCGGTTGGTTAATCTTGGATTAGCCGGTTTAGTTAAACCAGCATGTTTAACAGGTTATCATTAGTTAAGCCAAACCAATTGGTTTAGGAGGGAATTGGGTTGATCCAGACCCAATTCGAAGTTGATTTTCTGAGAAAAGAAGGCAGATTATTTACAAAGAAAAAAGAAAAGAGAAGAGTTAAGGGAAATGATAATTTGGGGATCATGTTATCAGTTTCCAGCAAGACTTGAAACTTGAATATGATGTCTAGAGTCTATAGAAGCTTTGAAGAAAAGGGTTTTATTGTCAACACTTAGTCGCATCAGCCAGCAGCAGATAGCTAAGGTGAGTGGGTACATGTTTGATTGTTTGGTGCATTTGGTAAAATGCATCTAGATCCCAAGTGAACCTTATGATCCTTTTTAAATTCACCCTATGAAATTGGTATGTACCGGTGCGGGGTGGAATATAGTTAAATACATGTCTATACAAACTCTTAATAATCGAATTCAGATGATGATTATTGATTGTTGATTGTGGAGGAGTCATGGTTGTTTATCCTCACCTTGCTTGTTTGTATAATAGATGTTGTTTGTTGACCTCCCCTTGGGGACAAACAGTTATGTGTATGATGTGGTGAGGGTCGAACCTGGACCGTCGGTTTGTTGAGTCTTGGTTGTAGAGTTGGACCTACCCAGTTGGACTATACGAGAGTCAGGATTGGGATGGAGGTAAACTACCGGACTTAGGCTATGGGATGTGAAGATTTCGACCAAGACATGAGATGCGTGGCTATAAATTCTGTAGGACATATAGAATCGGTTAAACGACCCACGACGTAGTAGCCAACGAATCTAATAGATTCAGAGTTAGGCTAGGGAATCTGTTTCTTGCGAGAAATGATTCCATAGAGATGAGTGATAAGTGGTAAGCACTGTCAGAACCATAGTTCAGGGGTTCTGGGTGGAGTGATGAACTACTGAGCGTCTACGAAGCACGGTAGGCTCTATAGAGTTATGACTACGGGTCTCAACGTGAGGACTGTAGGATCCCAGTGCCATACCAAGTTGAAGTCCAACCTGAGTGAGAACTGTCACGTCTCTAACGAGAAAGATGGGCTCAAGAAGGCACATTCTGTCGAGTAAGGGACCTATGTTGGTGGAGCTGTGCAAGATTTTGTCCCATCTCTACGTGGCATTGTGTAGCAATCTTGTGGAAACAGTCTTGTATACGTTAGAATAGAGAACGCGTAGGACTCCACAATATTGATGATCGTTAAGCTACGATACTGACACAGGAACGTTTGGTTTGTACGACTGTGCTTGAAACCAGATGGATTGGGGATCATGACCCTTGGCTGGTGGCACGAAATCCGAAGTACAATCATAGTTCCACTGCTAGTGATTGTATGCAGGGTCACCACATACCAAATCTGACAGAGAACGGTGTTGGATGTGCTAATTGTACGCCTACATGACTACAATTAGGTGTTCCGCGAGGTGGGAGTCATATCGTATGCTCATGGCGTAGATCAAGATTAAGTAGATGATGATGAGTAGTATTACGGAGTAAAGTAGATGAATGATGTGATTGATAGTTGATAGTGGTGCTGAGAGGGAGAAATGTTTGAAGTATTGCCTATGATATGGATAGCAGTTCTCGAACTCCTGGGAAAACATTGGTCAGTCAGGGTAGAATAGTGTTTAGGTATACATTACTTCTAGTCGAAGTAATGTATATCTCGTGCTGTTAAGTATATGTTACTTCCTGTCGAAGTAACATATATCTTGTATTGATTGGTTGTTATGTTCAATATACGTTGCTTCACGGTTAAGTAAGGTGTACTTGAACTTGTTTTGTTAACTGTTGCTTCAGCTATTGATTGTTATTTTCGGTCTTAGAGTGAGCCCTAGGTGGATCTTGCTCATTGAATAATCTCTCCAGAGTTACTCACCCCTCGTTGTTCAAATTTTTTAGGCAGGTGAACCATTAGGAGATAGGAGGCTAGACGAGACCGGATTGTGATTTCTTGCTTGCATTTGTTTGTGTGTGTGTGAAAATGATTTGCACGAATCCTTATTATTTGAATCGACTTTGAATTCGATGTTTTGAAGCTCCACTAACTGTTTCTTTGTTTTCTTTTTCTCATGTCCGCTGCGTTAATTATCTCAGCGGTTAGCGGGTCTCACTGATACAAGGTTCTGTCGAACCGACACAACCTTGGTCTCCGAAAGGAAATTAAGGGGGTGGTAGTCATATGAAGCTTTGGGAGAATGATTTTCTTTGTGATAATTGTTCTGGCCGTTGTGGAATCTGATATCACCAAAGCTTTCTCTATTACGTAACATTTTTGAAATGCTAGACCCTGGGTGAACCGGCCGCCACGTGTTCTTGTCTGATTGGCTAAGCGGGCCAGGCAGTGTGGTCATCAAGGAGAACAGTTCAGGGGCATTACACAACTGAACTAGATTTGTCAATAATATCTAATAAGAAATCCAAGTATTCGGATAGCAAACCTCCATTTTTTTTCAAAACTCCAATACGTCTATAGCCCTCTTGACGTCCATTGGTAAAACTCCTCTTGGAAGTGTAAGCTCATAAAATAAATCTTTTCCATCTACATCTGAATCTTCAATCTTAATACAAGATTTTATCAAATCATCCTTCTTAGATAATTTAAGCTTGTTTAAATCGAACAAAAATCCGAAAGTTTTGTCATAACTTTGGAATTTTTCAAATCTTGTTTTCGCAGAAACGATGGCTTGATCCATGATGTTTATGAAGTAATCCACCCTATATCCTTCCTCTTTGAGTAATTCCACACCTTCATCATCATTTTCTCTATCTTCATCAAAATGCATTTTCCTTTTGCTGATACGCTTTTGTGGGAGGTGGCTCGTAAAGAAGTTATTCCCAAGGCAGCTGGTGGAGACTGTGGAGTGTATGCGCTGAAGTACAGCGAGTGCCATTCTCTTGGCATCCAATTCCCTCCACAGCTTTTGTGTGATGCTAATGTCAAGAACATAAGGGAGAAGCTAGCGGTGGAGGTGTATGACGAGCTCGGCCTGAAGGGAACATAGTCACAAGACTACTCGGGCTTGGACATCTACGACAAGAGGTGAGCAACTGATGTTTTTGGGTCCCCATTGCTTTTGGTTCTTTTGCATATAATGTTTGTATAGTACAAAACATTGCATTATTTTGGCTGTTATTGCGGGGATGTTTTTGTACCACTAAGGGAACAAGTCAAGATGTTGTTACTTGATAAGGTAGGTTGATTTGTTTAATTCGGATCATTTGGTTATTTATATGTAATGAGATTTGTCTATCATAATGATGCAAGTTCATTACCTAAATCAAGTCTTAAAGAGAGATAGTAGATGTTAATGATGATTGAAACAAGCACTAAGTAGAGACTTCGAGAAGAGACTTCGCAAGCAGACTTCAAAAGGAGACTTCATGAGGAGACTTCATGAGGAAACTTCATAAAACCGGAAAACATCTTGATTGAGACTTCATGAGTAGACATCACGAGGAGACTTCACGAGGAGACTTCATAAAACTGTAAAACAACTTGATTGAGACTGCATGAGTAGACATCACGACAGATTTCATCACTTCTGCTATGTTCCTTCAGCCTTGAAACTTTTAAGTGCATACAAAAACATAGAAACATTTCAATACAAAATAAAATAAAGTACAATTGTGGCAAGTGGTTATGTTTAATTCACACAGTTATGTCTAGTGTGCCCGGGTTCCTTGCATTTTGAAAAACTATATTGCTTGTGAGCCTTACGCGGTTTTTTTTTTGTCTTCCTTGCAATTTCAAGCCACGATTGCCACCTAGACTTCTTCTTTCTTCCAAGATGGCTTTTCATCTGGAGGAAGGACCTTTACAAATTCAGGATCTTTGACATTACCGTTAATCGGATAAATGTTACTCGAGTACGCTGCGTACAAATAATTCTTTGTGTATGTCGGGCATACTAGTGCAGAGGCCACCGTGTTAGACTCAAAAGCAGCAGAAATAGCATGACAGCAAGGTATTTTCTCAACTTGAAACACACCACAATCACATGTTCGATGTAAGAAATCAACAACACAATTTCTATGTCTTTCAATCACGCTGAAGTGCCAAGTATCAATGCGTTGGACGACCATAAATTGAGTATAGTACTCACGAATAGCTAGTAAATATTCAACATCTCTGCTATGTTGTGTTGTGTTACTCATAACATCTTCACGACTTTTGAAAAACCACATTTCTAGCTTTTCACGTATGAATTCCAAAAGGAAGGGTATGAGAAATCCTCTAGCTCGCTTAAATGCAGAGTTGATAGATTCGGCGATATTACTTGTTTGGATGTTGTACCTTAGTCCATGGAAGTGAACTTAGCCCATAGTGTCACATATGTGGACTCCAAATAATCTGCAAGATCAGGCTTTGTTTCTTTTAAGGCACTACAAGAAAAAAAGTTTTTAATAGCGGCTGAAAAAACGCTATCTAACGATACCATAGCGGTTTATTAGCCGCTGTCTATTCGCCGTTATAAAAAGTCAGGCACTTTCGATAGCGGTTTTTTGCACTACTATCATATCTGAACTTACAATAGCGCTTTTTTATGCAATTAAATTTTATTTAATAGCGTTGCCTTTGTGCTATTATTATACTTTTAATAGGGTTTCTAAATCGTTATGTTTAAATATATCTATAGTACTTACATAGTATTATTGATTATGAGGATTATATTTTTTTATTTTATTTTATATTTTTTTGGTCGTGGAGAATTGTAATTATAATAATTTGTAATATATGATTTTGGTTTTAGATTATAAAACATGTTACTTCATTAAAGCAAATATCATTACAAAATATGGTTCAACATATTACATATATATTAAAAAACTATTGTAAAAAGGAATACAAAATATTACATATACTAAGAAACCCTAATCTTAATCTTAATATCTAAAAGGCTCATCAAAATATGGGTTTCTATCCTCGAGGTTTCAAGTAAACTCTCACAAAGGCAGATTCATCAAAACCTGTCGAGACAATAAACCAACTTATGAGCCAAATGACAAGAAAAAAATATAGCAACCAAATACAATGCATCATTACTTTTACTCGGAAGCTCTAAATCCAAAACTAGGGAAGCTATTAAACTCAAGATTGTTTATAATATATTCACTCTAAGCCTCTTCTCTTGTTTGTGATAAATAAGCCCACATAACACATTAGTGTATTTAGATAAAAAATTATCAAACCTAAGGACATACTCGGTTACTGATAAAACTAGATGGGGGATAAATAAAAGAAAAAAGAAGATGGAGACCGTGCCTTCACGAAGCTTACAACGAGTTCTTCTCTTGAATAGCCTTGGTTCAGATGTTGATATCCTCTCTCTTTGTTTAGTTTCTTTAAATTTCCCAATGAACTTTACCTGCAGAAAACAAAGTCAAAATAGTTATAAAACATAAAAGATAACAAGGAAATATCAAAAGTAAGAACCTCTCTGAAATGATATACTTACAAACTCAAAGACATCGTTTTTAGCTCCATTGGAGACCGAAAACATTTTGAATAAAGCAATTTGCAGTCATATAGAGAGTGAGTCTGCTCGGTCTTGAAGCTGCAAAATAAAAAACAGTACTAGTAGTATATAAAGACAGAGGAAACATATCACAAAGACACACTTTGGCATCATTTCATATGTATACCTCACTGACTTGAGGAATGAAACGAAAGCGGAAGGCGCAGCAAGTGGATCTATCTCAATGCTAGATGTCTTTATGCAGAAACGTTGCATTCCATTTGTGTGAAGAGAAGCGCAGATTCCAATGATGAAACTCAAAGAAAGCTTATAGTGAATAATTTCAAGAGAAGTTAATGTTTATCTGCTCTGGATCAAGAGCTTGCACAAGGGCTCAATCTGTCACATCACTTATCATCAGAAAGTAAAATTTTCATCTAAGAAGCAGCTTCAGTAAGCACTTCATCAAACTCATAAGTCTATGTATCCCAATTGTTTTTCCTGAGTTTTAGTCTTTTAAGCTATACCGAAAACAAGAACTGAAAACAATCAATGATTCAAATTGACCTCAAACTCAATTTATAAGGAAATTTAATACAACCTCAGGTTGCAACTCAACACAATCAGCAAAGTCAGCATCTGCCACCGACTCAAATGCATTCCGAGGTTGTAATCTAACGGCCATGCGAACTCTCCCAGGAACTGTTAAAAGAAAAACATAAAACCATAATTACAATTCTATAAAATGCTGATTAAACACTCAAATCAACTAATTCAGAATCCTCTCCTAAAAACCAATTAAACCTCAAGTGATCAGATTCTCAATAAACGGAAACAATAACTCACCTCCATTGTCTCCTCCTCCGAGAGAAGCAGCAGAAGAGTTCCGACGAGCAAGAGGCGGCGCCAACGAAGGAATACGCAATTTGAAAGAAGACGATATGATATTCGAGGAATTAGCTCCGGAAATCGGTCTCATCGATTCTCCAACCGCACCATTTCTCGACGAAGACACCATAGCCATATCCTAATTTGTTACTCTTTTACTCTTCCTCTAAAGTCAAGACGACAGTTTATGTAAACAGAAGCAAAAAAATTCAAAAGAAAGGAAGAGAATACAAAAAGAGTAAGAGTTTTGTGTTTTCTGGCTGCAACATCTATAGCAAACCTTACCCACCGGATCCTCAGATCTGCGACTCTATCGACGGCTTGTCGAAAATATTTTTCAAGGGATGGAGCAACATATCGATTTATGGATTTACTGCGAATGTTCGTCATCTTCTCTCTCTTCCTTTCGAAGAATCCATTAAAAGGAGCTTCAGGATATCGAATACAAGAAATGTAAATCTAAAAAGACCAGATGGAAAGGAAATCCAAATCTCAAACCAATACTGTGGATATACCTTTCTATTGCGAGATTCAGATATAGAATTTGCTAGAAACTCTTGCAAAAAATAAACAGATCCTCGACGGAAGTCTCTTGCAAAAAATAAACATAAGAGAAGATTCCATGAGGGTGATGAAATAAAACCCTAAAAGAAATAAAGTGAGAGGGAAAATGAAAAATTTTGGAGCCTAACTTTTTCTAAGTGTTGCGGATCTGAAATTTCATTTACCGCCTAACACTATTATAACGTTTATAAAGATGGATCTGCTATTAAAGATAATTGTTATATATAAAATGAGACATCAAATTTTGTTTTCTAATTTAACACTATATCATAGCGTTTATAAATATACAAACACTATTTAAAACCTACAGGTATATCAACAATAGCACAATCGAAAAAAACGCTATGCTGGTCTGCTTTAAAAACTCATATTTCTTGTATTGAGTGTCCATGTACCGAGTATAAACACCATGCGTATATGCATATGCAGCTCCTCATACCAAGTACAAAATATGCTTTCCTTTGAACTTCGTGAGTATATTAATCTGAAGATGATAATAACATATCCCTCTTGTTGTCCATGGCATAACCGTTTCAATGGTTTTCTTTATGGAAACGTGCCTGTCGGATACGACTGTCAAACTAAATTATGAGGAGACACATGTACTTAACTTGGTGAAAACCCGTTCCCATGTTTCATCATTCTCCGAGTCAACAATGGCAAAAGCTAAATGGAATATCTGAAAATTCCCATCCTAGCCGCCAGCAACTAGCAAAACACCTCCATAATTCTCAGGTAGATGACAACCATCGACAACCATCACTCGTCTTAGATATTGAAAACTCTCCTTTGAGGTTCCAAGACACAAAAACATGTATTTGAACCGGTTTTCCGGGTCAAGTACAAGATCAGTGATTGTCCTGGAATTAGCAAGCGCTAGGCGATATAGGTACTTAGGCAATTGCTCATAACCATCATCTGGTGTTCTCCTCATCATTTGTTGTGTAAATAGTAAAGCCCTATAAGATGTGGAATAATTCATCTTCAA
The DNA here is from genome assembly GCA_900116095.1 of Euclidium syriacum. Lineage (NCBI taxonomy): Eukaryota > Viridiplantae > Streptophyta > Magnoliopsida > Brassicales > Brassicaceae > Euclidium > Euclidium syriacum. The sequence goes on from FPAK01000013.1 coordinate 1,675,410, forward strand.
CCCAAACCTCCCGAAGAGGATAGATCTAAGCATCTCCGACGTAACTCCATCTATTGGTCTCCATTCATCATAAAAGAGCTTACCAATATATTTAGGAGCATACCGTTTCCGTAGAGATACTCGATCACTAGCCTGGCAAGTATGGTATTTGTCATACACAGTCATGCTAAACGCCTTAGGTTCGTTTTTAACCATAGCTATAACCCTCCATTGGCATCCTCCCACGTGACACTTGGCTAGAAATAGACTTTTTGTTGACTTCTTCACTTTGAAGGCGAATTGACCCATTATCGCCGTTACATGTAGCTCGGATATAAGGAAATCCTTGCTAGGGAAACTCTTATACAAAGAAATACCGTCCGTCCATGTCATACTTAGTCTTCTACCTTCCCCAATAAAGTTTCCTTCTACACCAAGAAATGGATTATCATCATCATCACTATAACCACTATCCTCACCCTTAATCTTCTCATACAAACTGTAATCATCAAGTGATGATAGGGAATGTACATGTTGGTCTTGACTTGATTGGTTCTGGCATTGATAAATTCTTCGCTAATGTGACCTCCCAATGAGTCCCCAAAGTCGTTATAACTTTACCTAGCAGCCTTGATTAATTGTTTGAGGACAAGCAAAGGTTTAAGTCTGGGGGAGTTTGATGTATCATGGATTTTACCGATTTTATGCCATGATATGACTGGTTTTATAGAGTATTTCTAGTGTGTTTGAGGTATTTATACAAGTTTTACAAGCAAAAGGTGTTTTGGAGCAAAAGGAAACAAAAGGAAGCAAAAAGGAAAGAATTGGAGCAATTATCAGAAAAGGAAAGTGTAGAGCCAGAATTGAAATCTGGAAGTCAACGGACAATTGACCGACCTACATGATTGGTATAATAGGCAAATTACATATCAAATTGAAGCCCCAAGAGTTAAATTTCATTTCCATTTTTAATCGGATCAAACAGAGTTCTGGAGTGCGAGATATTGTTATTTTACGGAAGAAGATCCATTCTGACGAATTTTACAAGACTGGCCCGTTTAGCTCCAATCAAGCCCGACTCAAGTTTTAAGGAGGTTTTGACCTAGGCACGACTTTTCTACCTATAAACGGAGTCTTAAGAGGCAGAGAGCAGCCATCACAAAAGAAAGATCAATCACAGCCACCAAATAATTTTTTTGCTTTCTAGATTTCTAGGGTTTTGCTACACTAGCTTTGCTTGAGAGCTTGAAGGGGAGAAGAGATCAGTTCTTCATACCAATATACTGAGTTTGTATCTCTGAACCTCTTTACTTTTATGAATTTTACTTTGTGCATGAGTTTTTCTATGTGCGAGTAGACAACTTGTTAGATCTAGGGTTTTCAATGGTTTTATAGATCTCTAATGCATTCAACATGATATAATCAATATTCTCTATTTTAATGGTATTCTCTACTTTATTATGATCTGGCCATTTAGAATATTGCTCATAGGAGGAGTTATACCAATACACCATTGGGTAATGATTCCAGAACATGGTTTTTAGTAGGTAACCTCGTCCTTGTGCAAACGAGAGTTTGGCTTGGAAGGTTATGAAAAACCAGATCTATTTCATTGCATGTGTTTTCATATTAGGTTTGGAAAGCATCCTTTCTGATCTAATGGTTAACTCATAGGTATAATATCTCGAGAGATCGGTTATTATATATATCGTCTTCTGTGTTCGTGAATCTATTGATTATTGATTGATTGTTGATCTATATTTCATGCGACATCTCATTTGCTTTAGTCTAATGATATCGCTAATATTATTAATCATGCTTTGCTTTGACAAATTCCAAAGTACCAGATTTGCGGTAATCACCTGGTTCCCTGTGGGATCGATAGCCTTTCATGCTACAAATGTACAATGTGCACTTGCAGTTAGTTTAGGTGAAAAAAATTCACGCATCATCAAGGTACTCGTATTTAACAACATCTTCTTCCGCAACATTATCTTCATGTACTTCACCAACACCCTCATCACCATCAGATAAAACAACATCGTCTTCTTCGAACTCATCATAATCATCCTCAAAGTTCTCCTCAGAGTTGGCATCATCATCTTCCTCAATGTAATTGTCAGCATTAGCCACCTCTTCATTATTCTCACTCACCTTACCAATGGAACTCGAGACACAAAGGCGAACACAATGCGATTTACTTAACTCCAAAAAATCCCGCACATGTCTATCATTTGTGACATGGATAGGTGGGGTGAGACATTCTTTATCAAAAACATGCAACATTGCTTCTGGTACCATATAGGTTAACTCAATCAAATCAGTATTCTCAGTCAGCTTATAGTCATCTCGTGCCATCTCGATTAGTTCACGGTGTGTACAAGCGTCACTTAGATAGAACATTTTCCTCTTTTGGGATAATCCATCTCAAAGTGCCACTTCCAATCTCTCAACACCCATTATCCATAGTTTACTAGTACTTGAACCATTTTGTGCAAAAAGTAACAAGTATAAGCATTAAATTAGCATTTCAGTTTACTACTGAGATTTCATTGTGAAGTCTGATGACATATGAGCTAACTACATAAAAATGTAAGAACATTCATTGTTAAATAAATACAAACACATAAACGTCACAGTAACTTCTAAATTAAGCTAATATCAAGTAAAAACATAATTAAGCTGAAAATTAATTTATAATTAGAATTAAAACCTTGTTATAACATATTTAAGAAATGAGACTTCAGCCTAAAATCTCAACCGTAGACTTCACCGTGAATGCTATTTATAAATTAAAAAAATTTTTAAAATCGATTAAAGCTATAATATAAAGGACTGAGTTGTGAAACTCATACATATTCAACACAAGTAAGTAATATACATAAGAAAAATATAAAATCTCCCAAAAAAAAAATAAATGACTTATAAAAATAATTTTAAAGAAAAACAAGTCATGTAGACTTCAAAACGAAATCTACCAGGGAGACTTTACCATAAAGTCTCAGTAATTTGAACTAATTACCTATTATTTTTAGAAATTTTTTTTATAAATGATTATGCTACAAAAACAGTTAAAACTCATGCAAACTCATATAATTTGAAAATGAGACTTTAACTGAAGTCTCAGGGGTAGACTTCTTATTGAAGTCTCATGAGCTTTCAAACGAAGACTTCATAGTGAAGTCTCAAACAGGGGTTTACATGAGAAATTAATCAGAGTTTGACTTTTCGAAGAGACTTCAGCTGTGAAGTCTCATACACTTTTGAGACTTCATCGTGAAGTCTCACTGAAAGTGGAGTCTTGTTTTGAAATTGACCGTAGGTTTGACTTTTCCATGAGAAACCACGTGTTAAGTCTCCTACGAAACGAGACTTCAGTGGTGAAGTCTAGTCTAATTTGAAAGTCTCTATAACTTTTGAGACTTCAGTTGTGGGGCCTAGTTTTGCAATTAACTGGCATTGATTTTTTATAAGACTTCATCTAGAAGTCTCACTGAAAAAGGGGTCTAGTCTAGCAATTGACGAAAAAAATTTCTTTATTAATTCAAGACTTCATGGTGAAGTCTCCAAACTTTCCAATGATATGAGACTTCACCGTGAAGTCTTTTAATTAGTCAATATTGGTCAATTGCTAAAGTATACACCTTTTAGACGCAGATTTCAGAACGAAGTCTTAACGAAAAGTCAAAGTTGCTGTCAATTGCAAAAATGGACCTGCTTTTTCTGGAGACTTCAGGGGTGAAGTCTCGATAAAAATTCAACCTTCGGTCAAATGCAAAAGTAGACCCATTCTCAAAGACTTCATCAATGAAGTCTCAACACCTTTTTCTTGTTTTCAAAGGAGAGTTGGAGACTTCCAGATGAAGTCTCAGGAGAATAAAGTCAATTGCAAAACTAGACCCCAGTTGACTAGGAAGACCTCATTATGAAGTATGTTTTCGCGAAATCGTGAAAAAACCACAAACTTTACCTAGTTTCGGTTTGAATTCGTCTTTAGCTTCGTAGACGGCCAAAAGTTGTTCACATCACCGGTACCGAAGAAACCCAATAGTTATTATGCACAAATCTTGGTAAATGCGTTAGATCTAAGGCCGATGAATTTCGAAAACGAGAATTGGACAGTTTGATGGAATAATTTGTAGAGGAAATCAACGAGAATGAAGCTATTAGTTCACAGTTGAACATTTATATCTCTAAAATCGGTTGTTCCAAGCATTTAGAGCTTTGATTCGGTTGGTATGGTGGTTGGGGAAAAATTGAAGAAGATGACATTTCAGTAAATATGCCTTAACTGAGAGGGTAATTGTTTTCCAACACGAGTACTAAGACTTCACTGGTGAAGTCTCATAATGGTATTTTTCGTGAATAAAACATGTTGGGAAAGGCAGTTTAAGTCATTTTGAAAGTTCATGAATGAAGGGTCTACTTCTGACATTGACTTGAATTTGTGGTTTATTTTAGCAAGAAAAAGATTTCTAAACTAGATTTTGATTTTGTTTTCCTTAATTTATTTTGTTACATATCGTAAATCTAGTATTGTACCTATTAATATGTGATTTATTATTTTTATAAATTAAAAGGAACTTATATTTAGAATGGATTTATAGTAATCTCTAAATGATTATGGTTTAGAAATTAGAATGTTTTAGAAAATAATTTGTAAATTACAATGATTAGAAATACTGATGCTATGAAAACAATACTCATTTTGATTTTTTCATAACTATTAATAGGTAGGTATTGTTTTTGTTTTTCAAAAAAAAACCATTTTATTAGCCGTACACTCTGTTCGAAAATGCGGCTTCCGCGGCCGATTAAACGGCGGATAGGCGCTCGGCACCTCCGACCTCCACGACTTCGATCTAAGCGGCGAAAAGCCGGTTGTTTTGAAAAATCTCGTTTTTGTTTGTTTTCTCTTTAGATCTGAAAGTATTATGCTAGATTTACGAATTTCGGATGCAAAATTGAAAGAAAACGAAAAGAAAATGATTGAAATGAAGGAAAATAACGGACGGCTGCACATTTTAGGATTCTGCAACTCTTCTTTACGAAGAAGATAAAATGCAAGAAGACTATTTTTCCCTTTATTAAAGACAAAAACGAAAATTTGGACAAAATTGACTATAGAGACGTCCAAGTCACGTCCTACGTGGACGAGTAATGAGCGCAAGCCACTGGACTACACCAATTTTAACGAATAAATGTGCAATAGATATTTTATAAACTATAAAATACGATAAAAGCCCTAAAATAAATCCCCTATTGATCCCACTTAATTCCCAATTTCCTGGTTAGGCTCTAGGCCCAACCCGACCGTCCGACTAGCGCCTAGCGATTTTTCGAATCTTGACAGCACATGATTTATGAAAAATAGTTTCCCTAAAATTTTGAGAATCTAGTTTTTGAAAATTTATTAATATTTATTAATAAAAACAAAAAACAATGTTTATGACTTTTTTTTTTAAATGTCGACAAGTTTTTTGTTGAGAAAAAATAGTTTTTATATTTATCTTAGTAATTTTAAACAACATAAAACAATAAATTGAAATAAAATAATAATAAATTTAAAAACTTACCAAAAAGTAGTCTCGTTAGAAAAAAAATTATAAAATGTAAAACATTTTACAAAATTATGGGTAAAACAAACAACCAAATTAACTATAAATATGTAATTATTATTATTTTTATTATATATATATATATAGTTATTTCTATTTTTATAAAAAATATATTTACTGTAAAAACATTGTAGATGATTAAAACCAAGAGAATTTAAAACAGAAAATTATTTAATTTGTAAGAAAATAACGTTATATTTTGTCATTAAATAATTGGTAATATTTACAAAAATTGTGGTAACAATATCATTATATGAAATTATTAACTGAAAATATTTATAATGTTTATGCGTAGAATTATGAGTGGAACGAGAAATATAGGGAGTAGATCATCAAATGACTGTAGGTTTTTTCAATAGTTAGTTATACGATGAATTATATAATATGGTATAGTTAATTTGAAAAGTTGTGAGAATTAAAAATGTAGGGTGGATTTTATTAGATGCTGGAGTTGATTACTATATTTACTCAAGTATTAAAATAAGAACTGCAAAACACAAACTACGAAAAAAATAAAACCCAATACTCAGCGGATAAAGGACAGAATAACGAGATTCGAAAAAATGATCGGTCAGCCAATTGGTTGAGATAAATGTAAACAAAAGGAATATGACTTTAAAGCCTTGTACAGGACCTATAAGAGGCTTACAAAGCGTACATCTGTAGCGTTCGATCCTGATACGGGAAGAATTCTCATGGATGCACGATGGTGGAACGAACGAGCAAATGTATGAATATTGACCATATATATCTATGAATATATTTAATTTTATTTTTACTTGTTTGTATGAATGAAATTTCATATGTTGCAGGATACATCATCATTAACAAGATTAAAGAAAAACATGTTGCCACGTATAGATTTAATGCATGAAATGTATGGTTCACATTGTCTTGTGGACGACGATATGACATCAGCTAGTCAAATATATGAGATAGGGGAAGATGACATTGATGATGATGATGAAGAATAATAGTATGAATAAGATGATGATGAAGAAACCTTTACCGAAAATGTACCAGAAACTCAAGGACCATTCAGTTTTGAAACATAATTTCAGCCACAACAATCGATGGGAAATCGTGAAAATGTACCAGAAATTCAAGGACCATTCAGTTTTGAAACATAATTTCAGCCACAACAATCGATGGGAAATCGTGCCACTTCATCTTCAAATCCTGTCGAGATACCAAAACATCGAGGACAGCCCAGGGGAAGTGGTAATAGATTGGATAGAAACAACCATAGGGGAAGAGTTCAATCAACTCGACAAAGCACTCAAACTCCACGTAGGAGAGCTGCTATGGACTCACACTTGACTACTATCCAATCATATCTTGCAAATATCCAAGCCCCAATCCAAATGTGGAATGCATGTAACCAAGTGAAATAGGATTTTGAGAGTGAATCATGGTTGAAATTTAATGAATTAGAAGACATCGAGAAATTTACTGATTTTAGGTGGACGTCAACAGAGATTTGGAAAGATCCTACTGAGCAAAAAATGTTTTCCTTACTCAACAGTAACGAGGAAAGAATTCGTTTTCTCGAAGGAATGGCAGGTTATGATCGCACTGGTACTTTCCATGGTAGTCCGTGGAAACAACAACTCAGTGGTTCCAGGGCTTAGTAGGATTTACGCAATTTGGTGGTGCTGGATTTGCAAACACCGGAGGAACTGTAAATTTTGGTGGTTTTGGTTCTTCAAACCTCGGAGGGAATGCAAATTTGGGTGGTGTTGGATCTTCAAACCTCGGAGGATTTTCAAACTTCGAAGGACTGCGAACTTCGATGGTGCTAGATCTTCAAATCCTGAAGGATTTTAACACTATGGTGGGTCCGGATCTCTAGACCATTTTAGACGGAGATAAGGATTTCAAGTTCCAAACTCCAACCCACCATTAAATTTAAATGCATATCCAGATCCTAGAGTAGTCTTAGATGAAGGGTTGTCATTTAGATCGACGTATCCAGTTGAGTTATTCAACCGTTTCAGTTTTTCCAAATTTAATTGCAATATCAAAAACAACAACAATGATGGAGGAAACTAAAAGAATAATTATGTTTTGTTTTTCTATATTTAAAATATAATAGTTATCTTGCTTCGTGTTGATGCAGGGTTTCAGCATTTAATTATTTCTAATTAAAAGAGACCATTTGCAAATACATCTTATTTAATCGGGAGATTAAATAGTTAGGTTCGTCTTGATGTGCAACCGCTCGGCAAATAACGGAAAGTTCGGCTCCGAGGAAAGGTCCCCCGAAGGGGTCTTCGATTTGTAGTTGAACCCGAAAGCTGCCTACGTACCCTCGGAAGGGATCAAGCCACACGTAGTTCCGAAGACGGAGGGTAATCCGATCCTGAGCTCGGAAGTTTTGTGATTAACTCGGGCTCTTAGGCCGAGTTGTGGTTAATTCTGGCTCTTCGGCCGAATTGTGTTTAACTCGGGCTTCTAAGGCCGAGTTGTGGGTTCTCTCTATTTTCGGTTTTCTGTGGTTATCTAAATCTATATTTCTCTCTCTCTCTAAAACCTGATTTTCTAGGTTTAGTTCTCTCTAAGAAGAATATGATTCTTTTTTTGGGATTTTTTTTTTTTAAGGAGGAGGAGGTCCTCCTTTTATAAGGATAGATAGAAAGTCTATTTAGACTCAATAACCTAATAATAAGGAATATTTTCTTATTCCCCCAAAGATAAGGAATATTTTTTTATTTCCGAGAGATAAGGAATATTTTCTTATTTCCGATGACTAAAAGATATAGATAAGATTTAATTTTATCCCCTTTAGTTCTGCTTGCCGAGTTAAAGGAAATGAGGAATACCCCTATCTCGGGTTTATTTTTCGAGATCGGATCATAGCTAAACTAGAAGGACTATATCCTAATTAATTCTGAGCTGTTTATAAGGGTAGCTAATCCCACCATCAACAGTAAGTCCCCCCCCCCCAAGTTCTCGCTTGTCAAGGAGCTTGAGCAAAGTCAACGAATTTCTAATATTCATTGCTCGGAACAAATTGGGATCTGGTTCATTCAGGTGAAGTTCGGAACATCTACCTAATGTTATAGATGTGCCCTGAAAAAGACTGCCTACGTACCCTCGGAGGGGATCAAACCATCCGTAGTTCACTTAAAATCTATAAGGTCACGAAACCGCTTAAGTCTTTGAAATCCATAAATTAAATGACTGCGGGTTATGAGGAGTTATCTAGTCTGTAAACTTCCGAGAAGCAGGTAAACCGAACTAACTAGTAGGTTGGAGATTTCCAGGGGGCAAGTAAATTTTCCTAACTAGGAGGTAGAACTCTTCCGAGGGATAGGGTAGTTCGCCTAACTGAAGCTTCCGAGAAGTGGGAGAACTAAGAGGCAAGGAAACTCCGAGAAACAGACGATCTTCCGAAAGCTAATCTAACTGGTCTAACGGATTTTCCTAACCTGATATAGTTTTCCGAGCTTATAGGGTAAGGAAACTAATTCTGAGCTTATAGCGAGGGAAAACTCTCGTCTTTTTTTTGGTGAAACTAAGTTTCATTAATTCAAAGAATTCTTCGAATGATCTGTACTTCGAATTTACTAATCCTTTGAGCATATCACCGGATGTTCTTGGGCAAAGCCCGAATTTCGTATTTGTTATTACAATGAGGATACTTCGACTGTCATCCGTCAATCTTAAGTTCTCACTTTATCGGATCTCACAATCTTACTTTATCGGATCTCACGATTTTTGGGCATCCTCCGAGGGGCGTTTATTTTATTTGTATGAACCCATTCCGAAGTTTTCGGAATTAATTGTAATGAAAAATTGAAATTTTTGATGACTTTGCTTAAATGTTACTTATCTCATAATGTTTACTCGAAACTTCAAAGTCTAAACTTCGAAATCCGGAAAAGAGCAAAAAAAATAAGGCGTGCTTTCCTTATTCATTTGCTTAAAGGGAAGTTTAACAACGAGTCCTACTTTATCAGAAAAATTGTTGAATTTTGCATTCGGTAAAGAATGTGTAAGGGAAATTGTTATAACGAGAAATGCTCGACCTTTATCTGTCATACCGAATTCTACTTTATCGAATTCAGTACTTGAAGTGGTTTTAAATATGCGGGAATGACCCGACTTTCACCTCTTGATTCTTCAGCCTTACTTTATCGGACGTCAAAATCCTTCGGCGACGGGAATTGCACCGTTTTTTTTATATCGGATGTCTAATCAGGACACCGATGTTTGTGCTGAATGTTAATAACATTACACAACGTTTGTTTTGTTTTTTTTGTTTTTTTTTTTGTAGCTGGACTCCGAAGAGTTGCCTACGTACCCTTGAAAGGGATCAAGCCATCCGTAGTTCGAACCTTATTAGGTTTTTTTTTTGAGGTCGGTTATCTAAGTCCATGGGCTAATCTCGGAAAAATAGAAATATTCCATTTTTCCTAAACCAGGGAATCTGTGATAAGATTTGATCTTATTCTGTCTGAGCTTAGATTTCGGCCTAGACGAAGTAGTTAATACCTCCGCTTCGGATACTAAATCTAACCATTTTTCCCGAGGTAGAGACTTAATATCATTAGATAATTAGGTTTGTTCCCCTTAGTAATATGATTCATCGGATGGATCGATCGGATTAGTTCGACAAGCGAATTTGTGTTCCGACCAATCGCTTAATGATTGAGATAATTAATTTATTTATTGAAAAGTAAAGTGTAGGTAATACCTGAATATTTCAAGCGCTCATTCGACGGACAAATTAAAGCGTGATTCGGTGATACCGAACCATTCGATAATAAGCCGAAATTAAGTTCGGAGAGATTTGGTGATGACGACTCGAGATTCAAAGGTAAGAACTTATCTCCGAACTTCACACCGATTGGAGAGCACACCAAAGTCTTGTAGGGCAGATATTAATAATTAAATCCAATCGTCTTCTTTTTTCTTTATTATTTTCTTTAACTCCGTTTGATTATAAATTCAGCCGATCGGACGATTTTTCATCGCACATCACCGAAGCATTAAGAAAGAATTGCACTTGGGCCTAAAAAAAATTAAGCCCAAATCCTTTTAATGTTGTCCGAACTTTCTTCTTCACTTCGTCTTTTCTTTTTCCACTTCGTCCTTTTTATCTTTCTTCTCCACTATTTTTTCTTTTTTTACAGAGAAGAGGAGAACATCGGGAGAATGATGGAAAAACGATGGCCGATATTGGCTACTGATTCTGATCTTGTTCTGCTGGTGATCAAGTTAAGAAGAGAAGAGGAGAGGTCGGAAAAGGTCTTGTTTGGTCGATCTTGATTTATTTCCTGAATCCTCCCATGTTCTTGATCAAAGTCTATGGCGAGATTCCAAAAGAAGGAGAAACCGATGTAGGTAATCTTTATCTTTTTTTTTTTCTTCCGTCGATTTGATTTTGACAAATTTTTCTCTGGAGCTTCTTCAATTGGAGGCTGGATCGGGATGTCGAGGCTTCGAGACCGAGAGATTCGGATTAGATCTTCCTCTACTCGGCGAAATCTTTCTTTTCCATTCTCTTACGGATTCCGAAAGCTAACGCCCAAGCGTGTAGTCGGAGATTAGAGACAGAACCCAACCGGAAACCAGATAAGCCGAAACCTAGTTCGACGGCGAGAAGAGTGGATCTTGTTGTTTTCAAACTGCATTGTTTCGGTATATGCTTTTCGGAATCACACGAATTAGAAAAATCCATCCCCTAAGTTTTGCTCCTCGTAATTTTCTTTGTTATTTTGTTCTCAGATATTCTCTCGACTAACTCCGAGAATCAGAGCCGGCTCCTTTTCTAAAGAACATACCAGCTTCGTTTTTCGTCCAACTCTCGGTTTAAACTCCAGGTAACTGAGGTGTATACTCCGAACTCTCCTAACATGCAATGAATCTGAATTCTTTGTTCATTTTTTCTCTCTGTAAAAATCTTTTCCAATGCGAGATAAATCCGGTATGAAATTTTTGACTTTTGCAGAATCGTTGGCGATGATACGAGCTGAAAAAAGGAGCGTGATGCTTCCTTATAAACTTGCAGCGAGTTCTTGATAAGATGCTCTAGTGAGTCCCTCTTTTAAAGTGCCAGTAAGATAATTTATCTTCTCCTCCTTGCTTGCTTGGTTCTTTGGCTGCAGAGGGCTAACAGGTTGGAGACAAACCCAGAATTAAGAGATGAGACCGGTGATCATCGGATATGGCGGAGGCTAATGGAAAACGATAGAAAGCTAAGAAGATTTTTCACTGGTGTAACAGGTCCTTCCTCGTCCTTCTCTTCTAATTCGTGGTTTTCGCAAAAGCTCAGAGCTCATGTATCCAAGGAGTCGCTGAAGCATAGATTCGTTCACTTTTGTTGCTCAGAGGTGCTGGCGGTGATAAGGCTTTTATCGCAGAGGTTATGAATAGCAAAGTTTAACCCTTCCAAAGAGGTATCGAAAGCTTGCTGTGGAGAACTCCTTTCAAGGCAAATAATGTAGCTCTGAAGCTTCTCTTTGCAGGCTCAGTTATAGGTGACCAGGCTCGGATGACTTTGTCTAGACGGAGAGGACTATAGAAGTGTATGACTCGTCGAAACAGAGTTTATTAAAGTCTCTAGAGCTCGGAATTCAGTGAGTGCCAAGCTCATGGAAATCTCAATGGTGAATAAACCACATAACCTTGTTGTTCCTTTCTTGTTTTTGATCTTTGCTAGAACATTCTTCTCGTCTTTAGCTTTAGGTTTTCTGTTTGTTTGCAGAGAAACAAATCAAGGTTGCAACGACTCAAAGAATAGATAACTCTGATTCTGAGAGAAGAGTCGTTGTAGAGACAGTGCGGTATCGCCGGAGGCGTTGTATACATCTCTAGTGGGTTTTCTCTATTTTCGGGTTTTTCTGGTTGTCTAAATCTCTATTTCTTTCTCTCTAAAACCTGATTTTCTAGGTTTAGTTCTTTCTAAGATGCTAGAATATGATTTTTTTTTTAGGATGAGGAGGTCCTCCCTTTATAAGGATAGATAGACGGTCTATTTAATCCCAATAACCTAATAATAATGAATATTTTCTTATTCTCCCAAAGATGAGGAATATTTCTTTATTTTCGAGAGATAAAGAATATTTCCTTATTTCTGAGAACTAAAAGATATAGATAAAATTTATATTTATCCCTTTTATTTTGGTTTGCCGAACTAAAGGAAATGAGGAATACCCCTATCTCGGGTTTATTTTCCGAGGAAGGACTATATCCTAATTAATTTGATCTTCTAATTAATTTGATCTTCTAATTTTTGTTTTTACAATATGTATCCATTGTTGGTTGAGGACTCATTCCCTTGCTTATATGATGTGGTCTTGGCTTACTCAAGTTGGTTTCGGAGGATTGCGTGGAGTTTTGGCGTTTTTACTATGCTCAGACATGTATTATTGACTCGGCTAAGTTATTCCACCGTATGTTTGAGTGAAAGATTATCTCATTACAATTTTATAAATTTTGTTTCACCAAGTAATGTGTGGTTTCCCTCTATTTTCTTTAAAATTGATGAGACTTTTTGAATAAGTCAAGACTCGATGTTTGTGATACACCTTTTACTATTCTTTTTGCTTTAAAAAATCTACTCTACTTGTTCTTTTCTAGTTGTATTAATTTTTTTTTTTTCGTATTTTTGTTATCATGTAATTCTTCGTTTTGAAATTTAAATAGATTATCCATTATAAAAAAAAATTAACTACTTTGACATATCAATATATTATTGTTCATTTTGGAAAAAGAATTGTTAACCAATTAGTTGAGAAGTTACAAGCTACATAGTTTTTAATTTCTCCCAAAACGATAATAGAAAAGTCAATTACATTTTCTAAAATGAAATATTTATAATAAAAAGAAATACAAAATGAGTAAATGAGGGATAGGCATCCAATTCTTAATAAAGAAATTACATAATATGAAAAATTTAATATTTTTTTTAGATGGTGGAGATATAGAAGAGTTGTAAAGAGGCACACGATCTACAAAACTCGACTTTTGATAATGTCGAAGCTCATCTCGCTAGGATCAGTGGCTTGTAACTCCACCTGAATCCCATCCAATTCTCTCTTAAATCTATCTTTCGAGCTCGCATACACCATCTTCATTCTTACCCTAGACGAATCTGGTGACCTATGATCACCCAATTTTTAAATAACAAGATTAAAACAAAACATATTTGATTCTCAATATTACTTCAACAAAATTAAAATCTTATTGATTTTTTTTTATGAGCTTCAACGGTAACAACATTAACATAAACCATAAACCATGAGTTGCATTTCTATGTATTGGATTAACAACTATGTATCTTTTTATATTACTAAAAATGGATAAAAAAAATAATTTTGCAATATCATTGATTCTAACTATGAAGTCCCCAAATAATAATATAAATGCATATATATAGTTGGCATATAGTTATATCCTCGAAAATTATATATATCTTAAAAAGTTCTAATAAAAAAATATTAATTAATTTTTTGTAAATTTTTTTACAGTATTTAGGTTTTCTATTGTTTTATAAGTGTTTTGTTTCATTTTTTATAATTATTTTAACTTTGTATTAATTCAAATAAAATTTTATGAAAGGAAGTGAAGTTTAAAAATATAATACAATACCAGGCGATGAAAAAGATCTTGCTCTTCTGACAATTCTCATTGGTTGTGAAATCCAAATCAAAGACCGCATAACGACACTCGTCGACAGGGAGGGAGGCGGTGAAATCGTCATAAGTTTCCTCCGGATTTCCTAACTTTTCCACCACCACTTGTTGCCCATCTATCCTGAATATTATGAACCGATAGTTCCTTTTCGACTTTAACTCCAAGAACTTTAGTTTGCATTCATCCTCCACTGCCATCCCTGATGTCGCATTCGCCTTTTCATTCATTCATTTCATCCCATAGTTAGATTCTCATTACATTTGTATACACGAAAGAGGATATTCTTTTAAACCCAAGATAGCTTAGGTTTTTTTTTTTCATAAATAATATCATATGTGGAAAGCCTATGTACATTTGATACGTTTTATCAAATTTTAGTCTACATAGAGTAATCAAGCCCATACAAGCCCATATGTTAACTTTTTAATTAGAATGTGTATGCGATAAAACAAATAAACATATAAAACACAAGTTGACAAAATGATAATAATAATAACAAAAAAGTAGCGTCGAACTAGTATAATAAAACGATCATTTTAAGGATACACCTCAGTTTTAAAATCATTAGGCCTACTTGAACATCTACATTTTTAAAACCATATATTGTGAACTAAAATATACATATTGTGAAACCAATACAATTCACAATCTGGGCATTTTTGTCTCAATTTAAGAAAAAATAAACTCAACTGATTTTTTAAAAATTGTTTAAAATCACCGTACAAATTTATTACCAAAAGAAAAAGAAGAAAAGAGAGCAAACCATTGCTTTTGTATAGTTGCCAAAGGCTAGCAAAAAGAGACTTGATTTGTGCGAAAATTGCCTTCTGGAGAAGAGGAAAATGAGAATTAAGGGAAAAAAAGAGATTGCTTAATTGGTTAGTGAAAAGAGGATCGAGAGGAAGTCGGACAACCAACAGACTCTTAGTATTTGTCTTTATTTTGTGTTTTCTGATCAACATATTATATTTCTTTTTTCAAATTACCTTGAAACTCGTCTAACCATTCCTTCTTTCCACTTGATCTATTTTTAGCCTCAATTTTTGCATTTGGATCTAATCATTCTCAATCTGACAGCTGAAGACATATCACCTAGCAATAATGCTAACATGACGTAATTGTAATTTGTAACTTTTTCAATTCTTTTTTTTAGTAAAGAGCCATGACATGTCAATAATTCCGAAGACGTGTCTTAAATCAATAGAACAGTGATTTAGACAATAACATGACGTTCAAAATCACTTAACTGTCAGATAACTGAGATAACCAATCATAACTTAAAAATTGGGTTTTTGGATGAATTTCAATTCATGGAAAAGTCTTTTGGAAATTGGGATGAGATTTTCATTTTTGAATCTGCCATTGGCCAATACCAAACCTACCGAGATCTTTCTTATTCTAATGCTGATTTCTTATCCTTTATTCTCCAACGGAAGGTGCATCTCACGAATCTACGTATTGTAATAGATTTTGCATGATAAGCTTTCCAGAATATTAATCAAAGTCTTTATATTGATTTTTTATTCTTTTTCTTTCAATAGCCGGAAGGAATTGCGAGATAAAGAACATATGAATAAAATGAGATATACAAAGTCTAGTTATGGTTTTGGAATTAAATCTGTGGACCCGAGAAGAGTTCTTCAACTTTCTTGGCAACCAAGGTCAGGTACTTTCTGAATGATATATGGTTCAATGGATCAAGTTACATTTATGGAGTTTCTACTTTTTATTTGAAGATTTTCCTACGATTAGTAACATGAGAGATTATTTGGTAAGAGTAACTAATGTATTTTTTACTATTTCAAATTTTGGTTTTTGTACAGAATTTTCTTTTACCGCGGATTTTTGTCGAATGAAGAATGTGATCATCTAATATCTCTGGTAAATCATTAGTCTTTCCGATTTTAGTCATTGTTCATTTTTAAAGATTTATGGTTGTGTTCCAAGGGAACTTCGCATGCTAATTCAGGAAACGCTAATGAAAAAACTCATGTTACAACTCCTTTTGGATACGTTCTAGATGTGCCGGTAAGTTCATACTAGATACATAATTTTGACATAAAATATTTGTGTTACTAAAATGTGCTGATATTAATCCTATTACATTTATTTCCACATTTATTGCTTGAAATGGTCGTAAGAATGTTATGTTATATTCCTTATTTTGGATTACCTAGGATCCAATAGTTGTTGGGATTGAAGAGAGAATATCTGCATGGACTTTCCTCCCAAGAGGTAATTATAATAACATTTGCTAGCATGGTTTTCAATCTATAGAGAATATGTGATTTCTCTTGAAATACCCCATTTTCTTGGCCAAAAAATGATGGCATGTGTACAGAAAACAGCGGTTTTATAAAGATAAGAAGTTACAGTTATGAGAAGTCGGGAAAGAAGTTAGATTATTTTGGAGAGGAATCTAGTTCAATATCGCATGATTCTTTATTGGCAACCGTCATTCTCTATGTCTCAAACACAACTCAAGGTGGAGAGCTCCTCTTCCCAAATTCAAAGGTCAAAAATCAACATTCGTTTGGTGTTTTTATTACTCAATAATTTTTTCTGGTTTCAAATTGATTTTTTTAGAAAATGATTAATGTTTCTATAAATTAATATTTCTATAAATAAATAAAATATTATATACATGTGTTGTACATATATATAATATAATCCAAGATAATTTAATTCGTTTTCTCTTTTCTCTTCTTCAGGTGAATTGGTATGATTGTTCAGAAACCGATAACATCTTAAGGCCAGTCAAAGGAAATGCGCTAGTGTTTTTCACCAGACATCTAAATGCATCTCTTGATCATACAAGTACTCATTTTAGATGTCCTGTGTTGAAAGGGGAATTGTTAGTGGGAACAAAACTAATTTATGCAAAGAAACAAGCAAGAAATTATGAGAGTGTTGAATGTAGTGACCAAGATGAAAGTTGCGGACGATGGGCTGCGCTTGGTGAGTGCAGAAAAAATCCCGTCTATATGATTGGTTCTCCTGATTACTTTGGTACTTGCAGAAAAAGTTGTAACGCTTGTTTTCTTGATTCTTAAATCTATGTTTGAGACATCTTTTTACTATTAGAATTGTAGGGACTTACCATAGCATACAAAAAATAGTAATACTAGCAAACTTATTTAAACATTTTATAAATAATAACATGAATCGTTAAATATATATATATATATATACATATATTTTTTATTTATAACATAAATTACAAATTTATTTTAGTAAGTGATATCAAAATTTGATCAAATAACATTTTAGATTGCCAGAAAAAAAAAAACAAAAAAAACAAATCAGGTTATTATTGGCAGAAATGTATCATTCCAATAGATTCTTGCGTTTTCGAGTCAAAAATTTAGTAACTTATAGATATGTTTTAAAACTTGAGTATACATGTTCATCTAAGGATGAAACACATAATTTTTATTTTCTTATTCACCATATGCATTTTCATTTAATGTTACAATGTTGATTTATTGGATCTTTTATCCTATTTGGTACACTGCTACTAATTTAAAGAACATAAGAACCAAATTCATAGGTATGGTGAACCAATCTATCTGGTTGATTACAGTCTTGTGGCTTGAATTAAAAGAAAGAGTCCAAAGCATAAATCTAATGTTGCATGTCTTTTCGATAAGGTTGGAAGACGAGCCGAGTCTATAAATAAGAATTTCTTTAACAATTTTTATGAGTCTGATTCGTACTAACCTTCTCATAACCATCAAAAGTGTTTTTCCAAATCAAAAGTAAACTAGACTCTTTTGTTTGTCGTAGTCAAACCAAACAAACAACTTTTGTTCTAAACACCATTTTTTTCACCTGGAAAAATATGAGTCTGAATATTTTCACCTAAATACTATTGAAAACGCAATAGTGAGATTTATGTGTTCTAAACAATCATATCATCAACTACATATAAAAGTGCATAAAGTAACAAACACATAGAATAATTCCAACTCCATTAGAACAAGAAAAGAATATACAAACATCTTACTCTTCTTTTCTTAATAGATAAATAAACCACTATAGAAAATCTACAAATCTCTATGGTGGGACGATGCCACACACATGTATGTCGCTCCATAATAAACCATAGACGTGCACCTCTTTATGTGACCGTCTCTTGGTTTATATAGGTAAAGATCAAAACCTTAAGTTTGTTGAAGCCTCCACATGATTTCTTCATCTTGTTGGGATTCTTAACTATTATAGACTTGTTTCCTAAAAAATGGAAATACCACCAATAGAAAAACAGTTTGTCTCAACGCCTGTCCTATGGTTGGACGTAGCATACACTGTTTCAAAACCCATGTCAAAAACTGTCTCACCATCCGTGTGAGTTATTATTCTCAAGGTCTACACAAACACACATAGAATTATGTCGAGTCTATCCTATCTTATGGTGCACGTATTGCTAGTGTCTCAATGTCTGAATCTCCTTCTATGGTAGCACAACCTGTGTCAGTTCTCATTCATAACTTCTATCTAAATAGTTACAACAATACATTGTATCTCTTTACTTTTGTAACACATCATCTAACACAGAGTATTCATCTTAGCCTTTGTATGTTATTCACTCACTCGGAGTATACATATCTCAATGTCTGCATTAGCTTGGTCTTTGTGCTTCTGCCACACCTGGCATATGAGTTGCATCACCTACTGAGTCACATCATGTTTCAGCAGTCGACTCACGTTCTGATTCGACACAGTTTACAACTTGTTCATCACAACACTCTCAATCTTTCTCTTGATAATTGAGTTGTATAGTTGAAGCACACTAACAATAACACAATACATAACATAATACATTGTTATGATGGCCATTTCTCCCCTCTTTTTTAGTCTCCAAAAATTTAGTATCGGTTCTGTGTATAAAACAATCATTTTCTTTTCTACTTTCCGATCCTCTAAATCCTAACTACGACTATACTCTAATTATATCGTTATTGTAGGCAATAACTATAATTTACATATAAATCAAAGCATAAAAGAATAGTAAAGAGAAAATAAGTGTTTTTTTACATTTACACATTGTTTATAAATCATGTATTTCACTATCTTGAATTTTTTTGATTGAACAGTTTTTTTAGACACCGATGCTAATATATTAAATCCTAGGAAAATAAAATTAGATTAGTAATCTGACCCCCAAAGAATGGATTAGTATAGAAATTTATAAGCAAAGATGGTATATTATATGGTATTTCTTTTTACCATTTTCTTTCCCATCAATATTGCTGGATTTTATGATTTGAGCGAGGGTTGTTTTGTTTCCCCGTTCGCCTTTATAATTTCTCCCCCAGCTCTTTTGCCTCTCCTCCGAAATTTTCTCTCAATTTCTTTTTTCTCCTTTTGCGTCCCATCACTTTCTCGGATTTTCTCGGCGACTTTCTTTCGTGCCAAGCTGCTACGCTCCGTTCTCCCCGAGGATCGCTGTTGATTTTCTCTTCTACCTTTCGGCGGCCGATCTGTTACTGTTTTACTGGTACGTGATCGGACTACTCCGCTTTAACCATTCTCCTCGCATAAACACTAAATCGATTTGATTTCATTTGTTGGTATACACATGACTGCCGTTGATGAGATTTCAAACCGGAAAGTCTTATTTCTCTCTGCCGTCTTTGTTTATTTCTGTATCGAGGATGATTTCAATTTCGATTTTGCTCTGTTAGGTGGCGAAGCCATAAGTTAAATTCGGCATCTGTGTCAGTGATGTTGAGAATTGAATCGAACACTGTCCCACCCTATGTGATTGATTGATATATACAGTTGCTCAGGGAAAATTAGGTTCAGTATGTATCTTCACGGATGTTAAGTTAATAAGAATTTTTGTTTTGTAAATGGCTGTTGCAGTCGAATTTGATGGAGCTGGTGAAGCAAGATGGGAATGATTCTCTCGACATGCTCATCAGGAGAGCTGTTGGAAAAGACCCCTTTCTTTCCTTCCCTAGACCTGAAAATAGTCCAGTCCAGCTCTTTCAGCTTCTCCATAACTTAGAACGGCCAGGTAATCCCAAGTTCCTTTTAATGTCTCATTGTCTCCCAATTGATTGGATTAAAAAATTTCACTAATCAAATACTCCTCTAGCATTGGAATAAGTGGATCGGGAATTTTGTAGATATATAGCCTTAGTCCTGACTCTTGAGGGGTTTATCATATTAATTCCTTGAGTTATCTAAGATCAAATTGGTGGTTGAATAGCATGTGGCCTAGGGTATGGTACCTGGACTTTATTTGCTGTTGTATTTCCTTCTCAGGCTGGCCGTTGCTGACTCCTTTGAAGATACAAATGCAGAAGTGTGAAAAGTGCACCAGGGAGTTTTGCTCTCCTGTGAACTATAGAAGGCACAACCGCATGCACCGGCGTTCAAGAAAGCCTGAAAAGGTTTGCTTAGCCTGAACTTAACTCCACTCTCTTGATTTTCTGTCTTTTAGACTCCTGGTTGCTTTAGTCTTTTATTTTTGGAAAATTCATCTGAAGATTGTGTTAACATGTTTCCAGGATTCTGGCAAAGAGAGGGATGCGCTGGGAGCCTTCTGGAATAAGGTAGTTTTCCATCTACTTGTCTTCTCAAAGCTATTGCCGATTCGATTAGTTTGTTCCTTAAGGTAATGATCATGTTCAATTTCTATTGTTATTTCAGCTCTCTGTAGTTGATGCAAAGGAGATTCTCTCATTAAAGAGCATGATGCTGGAGGTAATATGATTCCCATTGATGGTTTACTTTTGTTTGCAAATTTTTTTTCTTATCTTCACCCATTAAAAGCGCATATTGAGCATGACATATAAGTGTGGCATAGGATGTTCATCAGTCTTCCCAATGATTAATTTAACTGTTGTTTGTCGCATGCTTTCTAAGGGTTCTGACTCTTTAATAATCCCTGATTGCTTCTTTTCTTCATACGTGCAAGGTGTGATACTGTAATAAACACTGTTATATATTTTTTCGAGAGTGCCAGATTTATAGGATTCATTTACAAACAAATGGATTTAGTTAAAAAGCAAGAGAATGCCGTACCTAATTCATGCTTGATGATCTTGATGTCCTTTAGCGTTCTGCATTGTAGACCTTTGTAACTAATTAATATGCTTTGTAGTCATTTTCAACTCAAGATGCTTTTTTTTGAATTTTTTAGGAAGTTCCTGGGACATCGGTTGAGTCGGGACTAATGTCGCTTATCGAAAAACCAGGATATACTGCTCTGCCACAATTTTATCTAAGAGCTGGTTCTGACCTTCTGGTATGAGTTTCATTTTATCTTATTGGTTTCCTTGTAAGGTTTCTGGATAAACTATCCTCAATGTTCAACCTCATGGCTGAGATATGTTCCTGTTTCTCTAGGATATTATCCAAGCTAGACCACCTAGGTTTCCAATTTCGTCGCAGGAGCTTTTTAGCATTCTCGATGATGCAAGTGAAAAAACTTTCTTGTCTAGCGAGGCTGCACCAATGCAAAAATACATTTTTGATGGGGAAACTGGAAAGAATATACTAGAGGCAAAAAATGTTGTTGCTTGCGCAAGCTTCCTTCTGGAACAGCGATTGGTAAAGTTTTTCCTTCAAGGTTCCTCTCTATAGCTGACAAAGCAAAATATCTGATACCAGGATTTTGCTTTGCATATATCGGATACATGTGATTGATATTTGTTTTCTGAATGTAAAGATTAAAGCATGGCTGGCTGACAAAGATGCGGAAGCTTTGAGGTGCCAGAATTTGCTGGTTGAAGAGGAAGAAGCTGCACAAAGAAGGTACGTGGCTTCTTAATTGCTAAATCCAATATTCTCTAATTCTCAAGTGTGGAGTCTTATCCAATGGTATTGTGTCTGGAGCAGACAAGCTGAGCTCTTGGAGAGGAAGAAGAGGAAGAAGCTGAGACAGAAAGAACAAAGAGTAAAGGACCAGAAAAAATATGCAAAGGAAGATGAGAGTAGCACATCAGAGGAACCACAAAATCCAAGTGAGACATCGAGCCCGTTATCCGTAGCTTCTGATTCTGAGGCACAGAGACCAGAGTCCGTACCAATTGAGGATAATTCTTCATTCCTCGAGGAGCCTCAAGTTCTGGAATCGAACAATGGGTTAAGTAGTGAAACTCAAGTGCCAATGATTGAACTTGGAAGTTATGATGATGGCCAAAACATGGAAAGGCGAAATGGCCGTAGGCAAATGGACAGATCACAACACGGAATGCCTAATGGGTTCCATGCTGATCATGCTCAAAAACACGGGGGCATGCGGAAGAATGGAACTAACAGAGACGCAAGAGGGACTAAAGTTTGGAGCCGAAAAGCCGATAATCCCAAATGGATATCACCAGATGTAGCAGTAACTCAGCTCGATCAAACAAAGAACAGCGAAGTTTTGATTGGATCAGTGAGTGTAACAATCCGAACAAAGACTGTTGAGGCAAAACCCGTATCTGAGCAATCAACTGTGAAAGTATGGAGACCAGTGAGCAGTCAGGGACGGAAAGTCCCAACACTCGATGAAGATAACAACTCAGAAGTAAAAACTGCACATAACATAAGCTTGCAGTTCAACAACCAAGAAGCAAAGGCGTTTCTTGCAAAGAGTAAAACTCCTGTTAACTTATCTTTTTTTCTTATTCCTCAATTTGTTTAGTTGCAAATTTTTTCTCACTCAGCTGAATGGCTTGTCAGGATGGAAAGAGGCTACATCTGCAGAACATGTGACATTGGTTCTGTCACAGGAAACAGACATCTCTAGCAACAACACTCACGAACCCTCAAATGGTGTTATGACCGGGAGACCAAAGCTGAGGATGAAACCCGAAAAGGGCACAAAGGTTAAGTATGTTCCGAAACCGAGGATCCCCTGAGTAATTGAAATGGAAGAGGACCTCAATTTTTTTAGGTATACCAAAAGTGCAGTATTAGTGAGAGGAACAGATGGTATTTTTTCAATTGCTTCTAGAGAGATTTTTCTCGATTGAGTCTTCATTCTTTTTTTTTTTTTCTTCTTTTTTTTTTTATCGATAGAAAGATTGATTTGTTACTTTGTTGACCTTTTTTGCCATTGCGAGGGTTTAAACTTGAATGTTGAAACTTTGAAATGGGTTCTCAGATTTTTTTTGTGTAATAAATTTTGATCTCATCTCCTCACCATATTAGCGTAAGTATTGGTTATAAAATTGTTTTTATTCACGGTGAAGAAAATTACGGCAAAATGTTAGATGTATTGAGTTATAAAGCATCTCCAATCTATTATTCCATTTTTATTTCTAATCTATTACTCCATTTTTAATTTCTATTTCCAATCTATTATTCCATTTTAACTCCATTTTTTAACTTCAAAATTTTTAATTTCTATTTCCAATCTATTATTCCATTTTAACTCCATTTTTTAACTTCAAAATGGAACTAAACCAAAATATATTACTCCAACAAGAAATAAGAGTTGAGTTCTATTTTAATTCTATTTCATTTTCTACTAAAAAATTAGAAAATGGAATGAAGAATAATCCATATTTAAAATAATTATATTTTTTATTTTTAAGAGTGCAAAATGTAATGGGATTAAAGATAATCTTATACGATAACGGATTCGCACCATTGCCATGAGTGGTGAAATGATACAGAAACCTATCAAATGCTCGAGAATATAGAAGAAAATTGCAATTTAATTTAATCAATTAATACATCAAAACATTTGTTCGAATTATTTGATATAGGTCCAAGAGAGCATGATTCAAAAAGAAAAGGTCTAAAAACTCATTAAAGATAAAATTAAAATTTTGCGTCAAACCCTACATGTAGGAGATTTCAATCCACGTATATATAAAAATGTTCAGCCTCATAATTCCTCAACAAAACTTTTCCAAACCAGTATCACAGAACCTCTACCATTAAATCGAGAAGAAAAATGAACTTCTATTTATCAGTGAGGAGAAGGAAGAAAGTTTAAGGAGGGGGGCCAGCCACCTTTGAGAGACAGGGTAGGGCCATCGGTGAAGGAGCACCACCAAAGATAAAGTTGTTGTTGGAGAGGAGCCGCTACTATCTAATTCGGAAACCCTAGCCATTTCCTTCACGTGCAAGTAAGTTCATAAACCCTCACCCTGATTCATAATTCACCTAACCCTAATTTTTGAATCAAGTAACCTTATTTGAACCTAATGTTAGCTGCCACCAGTTTCAGTATCCAATCGTCAAATGTTTGTTGTTGTTTTCCAACCGCTTTAACCTCTTTTTTCTTGAATCGCCATTTTTACAAAACGATAATGAATAATTTTTTTCAAAATAGATGAATAGATGGGAGATAAAAGAGAAATAATTTATAAGCGTCTATCATAGGTTCACTAATTATTTGAGTAACTGTTTCGGGTAAAAAAGATCGTCTGCCACGTCCTCCGAATTCTGAAAGTTCATGGGCCTTCGAGCGAGTGGGCCTGGATTTTTCGAGTCATTGAGTGCGTGCGGGCCTGATGCGGGGGGGGGGGGTCCACTAATCAGCTACTGAGTTCAACACGGGGTAAACTCTAGGCACTCCTGTTTTCGGGGACGCAAGGCTGTAGCTAAGATGGCGGTATGTGTGTGCGGACTCCATGTCTTTCTGGACACACCTCGGGTGGTGCTGAAACATGATAAGGTGTGGAGTTCATCCTACAAGGTAATAATGGGTTAGTGTTTTCCGAATACTCTCCGACGTTCAAGTTAGTTATTTGACCACAAGATTTATGTCAAAAAAAGAAAATAATATCGGGAAGAAATATTGGTATGGGAGTTATCTCCTGTTTAGGGAGCTATTTTAGTTGAAAAGAACAAATGAAAAGCGTGTGAACGGATCGATATCAAAGATGACCGGAAAAGTTTCTATCGCGTAAGAGGAGCGATCCTTCAAAGCAACAAGGTTTGAAAACGGCTGTCGATGGGTCTAAATCTCCTTTTAGTCATAACCTTTTATGGAAAGGTTGAGACTTAAAGGGTTTTTGAAAAAAATGATTGGTTCAATTATGCCTAAATGTTGGAGTTTTAACCATTCAGACATGGCTCGGACTCGGAGGGAAGTCGATTGCTCTAGAGAAGTATTCTACGAGAGCCGGCGATATTCCTCTAAAGAAGTTTAACAAATAAATGAGTAAAGACCTAGAAAACTTAGAAAGAACACTCTTTGTAAGAAAACATAGCAAAAGAAGAGTTATCTTATCCTAAGACTTCAGACAACGATTAATAGACCCATTCTCGAGCGAGTTGGGGTTATATTTATAGAGAATCCTGACCCGGGTTGGTAGACCAGATGGTTGAGTTACCCAACTATGACTTGTCTAGTTTTGTTTCGAACGCTTCGGTTTGATTGTGGATCAAATCATTTTTAGATGTGTGGGCTTTTTACCTACCACTTTTGTCGTCCTAGCCAGCTGGAACGTCGTCACTCACGAGGCAGACAGATATGGAAAGCGTTTCGTACTTTTTGTCGCGTGATAGCAGTGTGCTTTCTATGTTATTGAGAAGTGTTTGTAGTTTAACCGATCCCTTCGCATGTGGATACCTGAAACGTGGACATGCACTAGAAGTTATTAACAAGTTTTTGAATAGATTGTTATTGGCGGGATTTTTCTTATTGGTTTAGTATGCCATAACTGACCCGGGTTATGATACTCAACCCGGGATTTGTTTTAATCCTGTCTATGCTCCTCAGGTTGGACCGCCTCACCCTTAGCGCTTCTCTAGGCCGAGGTAGATGATGAGTAAACCCCGTTCGAGAGGACACCAGAGGGACGGCTCTATACTCATCACCCAGACCATTGCTGAGTGAGGAATGAACACAATATTTCATTGGCCATTCTGTCCTGAACACTCCGAAACAGATAGTGTACTCTCACTATTGGTATTGGAGCGAAAGGGCTCTGGTGACCCCACATATAGGAATACATGAATCCTCATGTAATCAGACATGTGTACCCCATGAATTTTGGTACATGAATTTTGGTACATTGTGCCAACTTGAGTGAGGAGTTTCTCTATTTTTTGCTTATTCTTTCTCATTGGTACTGATGGTTCGCCTGCTCTTCCGAGTGATCCAACCCAGTCAGGCGGTGGGGTGCCAGCTTGGGTTAAGGAGTATCTCCATCCGTTGCTTATTCATTCTCATTGGTTAATAGAGGGTTGCATTTCTGATTGGGCCAAGGGGCCAAAGACTCTTGACCACACACTCCCCATGGGCCTTCACTTCCTTATTCCCTTTCAGTCCAGCGAGGGTCGCGCTTTTACTTGGAAAGGAAAAATTTATTAAAAGGAGGTCTCTTACTTGTTGCAGTTTGGGCTGGCGTGTTGTAGAAGATTTTGGGCTTTGTTTGATTTTCTTTTTGGGGGCCCCCATTACCTAGCTTGGTCCAATCTTCCTTTTATACCTAGGGCTTACTGTAACACTGTAGTTCTGAATTATTTATTTTAAATAATTAATTCTGAATTAGGTGGTGACTTTAAAGACATATCAATGTCTTCTGTTGTAAGATCCAAAAATGGTGTTAAGACAATATAAGGGGATGGGTATCCTTGACAGACTGGACGGTCGGGGAATTAGACCGGGTTGGACCACCGGCTAGGTTACTCATGCGGATCATGGTGAAAATATGGTTCCGACAAATTGATTGGAGCAAATCGGTGAAGTGTGGCTATGGGAATACGAATATTCGAGGAACTTAGCTAGATGGATGGAAAGATCGAGAGATCGAGCTGATCATATCACGAGTTCATCAGTCAATCGAGAAATTTAGATTGTCTTGGTGATTCCGAGTTAGAACCGATTAGTCCGTGATGTCCGGGCCAACTGGTCGATTATTCTTACCAAGCGAGATTTTCGGACCAGTGTGGTCAGATTACCACAACACTTTTGGATTCGAACATGACGGTTATGCTGATTTATCCAGTCAGATGGATTAATCCGATAATTAAATTCCGCACGTCCAACTTTGAGCGGGAACGGTTTCTTGGCTTGGTGCACGATAAAAACACGCGGGAAGTGGTTCGTGGGCTGTGCACACGCGTGAACGGATCGTGGGACGGTTACTGGGTGAATATTCGGGATATTCCGCTGAACCGCCAGTTTAATGGTGAAACTCGACTTACTCCTTCATTCTCACGTGAAAAAAACACAGAAATAACATATAGCGTTTTTGAGAGAAAACCGTCGGGGCGAGAAGAGATTTCTGTGTGTTGGCCATATTATGATCAAGATAGCCGTTGGGGACTAGTTCTGTAGAGTTTATGTCCGAGTCTGTTGAATTAGTTGGGATATTAACCGACAAGAGGTGTGAGATTCTGCACTCACACATTTTGAAACTCAAAGGTGAGTGTTCTAGACCGAGCCTTTGTCGAGATCGTTTTCTCGCATAGTTTCTTTTGCTTGGTTGCTTGACTTTATTTTCAAAGTTGCTGCTACTCAGCCTGATGATCGATACAAAGTAACCTGGGTGATCAGACTTTCTGAGATCTGTCTTGTTATCTGATTGATTGAATGATTGGTTTGGATTAAATTATATCTTGACTCGGTGAGACGGTTTACCCGCACTCACTTAGCATTTTTTTTGGTTACGCTCTATTTGAACTAATGCAGGAAAGGATCAAAACTAAAGTGGCTAGGATCGCGGCACTTGGTCAATCGAAAGGAAGGATGGTGATCTTAAATAGTTTTTGGGTATTTTGGTCCGATTCAAAGTAATAACTTATTTAGCGAATCTTCATTGTATTAGAACCAAATTAATGTTAACTCAAGTATTTCGCTTCGCATGATCAATATAAAAATTGATGAACCTCAGAAATGTGAAGTTAAAACAAAACAACATAATTCTACTAAGTCAAATATTTAAGGAAAATCGAGTTCGGGTGTTTCAGTTTGCCCTTGGTATAGAAGTGAAACGATTAATCATCCCTTATTTGAATGCCCCCTTTCTCTGCAAGTTTAGGGTCTATCCCCCATTCCAAGCGAAAATCTATCCTTCCCGTCCCCCTCGTGTTTTCAAATATGAACTACAGTAAAACCTCTATAAATTAATAACGCCGGGACCGGAAAAATTTATTAATTTTTAGAGGTATTAATTTAAAGAGTGGTAAATATTTAGTACTTACTCTCATGAAAAATATATTTTAAATTTTGTTTATATTTTTTTTATAATCATGTTTTCCAATCACTAATATTGAATCATGAGAATGAAAATGATATTACTTCAACTTTCGAGGTGGTTACACGTAAATAAACAATTATCGCGTCTTGAGCTCTTCACAATATTTTCTGTAAGTATAAATTTATATACATCATTATTAATTTATGATATTATTGGGATCATATATTTACATAGGGGGTTTTAAATAAATTATTATCTTATCGAATTTTGTTAAATTTTACACTGGTCCCACTCGGGACCAGAAAAATTTATTAATTTATAGAGTATTAATTTACCGAGGTTTTACTGTACTTATTTTCAAGGATTCAAGGATTCGCTTCAGGGTTATCATATTAACCTTTTCCCATGGATTTTATGGTTTATATGGAAGGATCAAAGTGATAAGGTTTATAAAAGGTCTTGATCGGACTCGGCTGCATATTCTTAAACATGCTGTTGGAGAGGCCTATGCATGGGCTGATGCTCAGAGTTCTCCGCCGCTGCAGGATCCTGTGGTCCTACCTTCTCCGGATAGTAGTTTGCCAATATCTGGAAGCGTATATCAAGCAGATGGATCATGGAAGAAATATTTTCAGGGTAACAAATGGTGGCTTAATAGCTCGTTCCTCCTCAGCTATATTGATGGGTGATGTTTCATGAATTTTACCGGTGTTTTACTATGATATATGTGCTTTTATAGAGTATTTTTAGTATGTTTTAGGTATTTGAAATAAACCGAACTAGAAAGGAAAGATTTAGAGCAAACCTAGCAAAGAGAGATGCAGCGACAAAATCTCAATCTTGGAAGCTGACCGACCTTTCACTAACCTATACGATGAAACATGAGATGATTCACATATCAATTTGTAGACACGAGAGTTAACTTTCATTTCCAATTTGAATCAACCTTATTAGACATCTGATACCCAAGATATAGACGTTTTACTGAAGACATGTCATTATGACGAAGATTACAAGACTGATCCGTTTAGCTCCAATCAAACCCGACTCAAGATTTAAGGAGTAAGTGATGTATCATGGATTTTACCCGTTTTCTACCATGGTACATGTGCTTTTATAAAGTATTTCTAGTGTATTTTGGAGCAAAAGGAAGCAAAAATGAAAGAATTTAAGCAATTATCAGAAAAGGAAAATACAGAGGCAAAATCGCAGGTTAGAAGTCGACCGACCTTTGACCGACCTACAAGATGATTTACAGATCAATTTGTAAGCGCGGCTTGCATAGTAATAGTGTTGTCTCAACATTATTCAAGTTAGCATTCACTATAACTGGATAAGTAGAATTTGGTCCAAGAAAAGCGTAATTTAGCCCAGCGGGTAGCGGTTTTAGCTTAAGTTTGGGGGATTCTCTTTGCTCCAGTTGGCTACTCTTGGTTGCTTGGCAGGCTCAGTTGGTAGTTCTAAAATTTTCACCATATGCTTCCTATGTTCACTTGAATCTAACATCTGTGCAAAGCCATTTGCTAAATCGTCAATGTATTCTTCTTGTCCACAAGTGATGGTTAGGGATTTCTCAAGTGAGTCAGTAACACTTATTTCTCGAAAGAGTTTTTCCGTGATGTCAGAGATAACATCTACAGTGAAAATTCGCTCCTCCATAGGTGGTCTTCCCATAACTTTCTCCATTTGGAAGTTGAGCTGTAATTCTCCAAGTTAAAGGAATATTCTCCCTCTCTTCACATCAATGATTGCTCCTGCAGTGGCTAAGAATGGTCATCCCAAAATAATGAGATCAAAAGGTTCCTTGTCAAAATTCAACACCACAAAGTCTGCTGGTATGAAACACCCTTCTACTAGCACTAGTATGTCAAGCAAAAATCCTTCCGGATAGCGAACTGAACGATTTGCTTGTACGAGACTCAATTGTGTAGGAGTGAACTCAGTGTATCCAAGTCTCTTAGCTACTGAATATGGCATAAGGTTCATAGATGAACCAAGATCCCATAGACTATGATCAAACTTCGCATCATCACTGTTAATATTAAGAACAATTGCATCGGGGTCTTTTTGTTTCTTATGCATCTTGTTCTGGAGAATTGAATTGCATTCACTTGTTAATAACATGACTCCTTCTTCCAGGTTTGCAGAGGTGGCGATTATCTTCTTAACATATCGCTTGAAACAAGATGACATCTTACAAGCATCTAAGAATGAGAGTTCTAATACTAGTTGTTCCACCAACTCCCTGTATCTGGCATCTTCCATATTCTTTTTTGACTTTATTCCTTCTAGGATAATGCGGAATTACCCTATACACTAGATTCTGGGAATCAGGTCAGTCGACTTGTTATTTTGTTCTTCAGAATCGATTTCTTGCCTCATCGAGTCGGTCGACTGTTTACCGAAGTCGGTAGACTCTTCCTACGCTGCGATTTCGTCTAGCACTATGTGATCCCTTGTGACCAATCCCTTTCTCACCACAGGGTCTAGCGTCTTTCCACTTCTTAGATTAATGGACTGGACGAACATCTTCATATTTGAATTGGTTTTTCCGGATAAGATTCCTTCGAATCGCTTGACGGCATCCGCGGTTTGAGCTATTTGGGTTTGAAGTTGTCTCATGTGAGTCCCCATAGCTTATATCTTGCTGCTCATCTCTCCATAGCTCGAATATATCTTTCCCATCAATTCAACATTGATCTTTTGTTGGTTATTTAGAAATTGTTGAAACATGTTGTCCTTGTGTCTGAGATTCATCAAGTTTCCATGTGGTTCTTGTTGATGAGGTTGCTGTGGTTGTGGTTGACCATACTGCATGTATCCTCCTTGTGGACGTGGGTATTGTTACTTGCAGTAGTAGTTGTATTGATTGCTAAATAGTTTTGAGCCTTGAGCGCCATACCAATAGTTATATCTTGGTCTAAATCCATTGCCTCCCACGAAATTTACTTCTTCATTGGGTGCTTCTTCCATGGTATTTTCTTGTAGAGGATAAATCCCTCTCCTATCCTTCATCAGCATATGCTACATCATTCCTTTCAATTCAGCAATTTATTGGGCTTGAGAGTTGTTTGATTCATCTTTTCCATTGGTTATTTGGTTTGCGCTGCTACTCTTTGCGAACTTCTCTATGACCTTAAGGGCATCAATTTTTTTTTTTGGCCATAAAAATTACCTCAACTTGCTGAGTCAAGTACACACTTGTGCTCCCATTGTAATCCTCTAAAAAAGGTATTCATAATTTGTGACTTGGTGAATCCATGGTGGGGGCACTCCTTGAGGTATTGTGTGTATCTCTCCCAAGTGTCATTGAATGTTTCTCCTACCTCCTGCGAAAAGGTGGAGATTTGCTTCCTTATCTCATCTGACTTGGCTTCATAAAAGAATTTTTTGATGAATTCTTTCCTTGCTTTGCTCCAATCCTTCAAAGATCCAGGTTTGAGTTATTTGAACCAACTTAGCGCCTTATGTGCAAGTGAATGAGGGAATAACTTGCAACACAACCATTCCTTAGATACTCCTTCTACATTCATATTTCCAACAAGATCTTCAAGTACCTCGATATGGTCCATTGAGTTTTCGCTCTTCAAGCCATTGAACTGCCTATACCATACAAAAGAGATTGTGTTGTTCTTCAACTCAAAGCCTTTCTTTCCAACGTTTGGCAGCACAATATGTGACTTGTTTGAGAAGTACTCATCGGGTTTGAGTTTATCTTCGAGATTCTTGATTGGATCTCCTTTGTCTTCAATTCGGTTTCCTTCGCCATCCAATTGATGTCTTTCGTTATTGATCCTTTCTCTCTTAGCGTTCAGCTTTATGTCGGCCATCTTCTTAAGTTTCCTGTTGAGTTTATTCTTTGCCGATTTGCTTAGTTGTGTCTGATTGTGAGTTGCGTCGGTCGACTCCAAATTAGGTCGAAGAACTTGATGTTTGAGTCGGTTGTCTCCAAAGTTTGGTCGGCTGACTCGTGTTTCGTTTCTAGTTCTCTTTGCGTGTCCTTTCTCCTTCAATCTAGCTTGGCTCCTTGTGATTGCATCTTGAATACACTAAAGACACGAAATAAAGAGAGATATCAGAACATGAGTGATTGTTTTCTTTGTATTAGTACTAAGCTTCCTTATCCTAATTCTAAATCAACATCGAAGCTCCCTCGAAATTGCGCCAAAAAAACTTGACGTGTGAAGTAATTCACCTAAATATGATTGCAAGTGCACAGTGTACATATGTAGCATTTAGGTTACCAATCCCACATAGAGATAGGACTGATCTATGATCTTAAGAAATCTGAGTTGTAAATCCTTTGAAAAGTGATAGTTTGCAATTTGTCGATTTGTGTTCAATATTGTGAAGGTATTAAATCTTAGGGAATTTCAATTGGCAACCATGAATTATGAAATTGAGCACTCAATCAAACTTATATCTCTTGGTTTTAGAACTCTAGGCACTTGATTTTACTTTACACTAAGTGTGTATTATGGCAAGGCCTTTGTTTAAAACCCAAATTTGGATTGTCGCTGGAGATAAACAAGTAATATAGATTAAGCTAGATCTGTTCATAAGGTGTCTGAACAAGCATTGGCTATGACACATAACACACTTGGCTCGCAACAGAAAGATCTCTCGATCACTAATGCAGTTATGCTATCAGATCACGGCTAAGATTGATAAAAGATGATTCTCGAGTTCACTATATCAGTTACGAACAATTGTAGCAAAGAACCTTGTGATAAAACTTGATTGATTAAAACTGTTTTAGCAATTCATAGAAAAGCGTATGAAAAAACTTTAGATCTAATAATGTAACTACTCAGACATGGTAACAATATCACAATTCATTATTGCATTAATGAGTTGCATACAAGATGAAAATAGACAATTAGAAAGTCAGAGGGTCGTGGATCTCAGTAGAGTGATGACAACCTCTTGACTTTTCAAGATCCAACAATATAGTAGAAAGATCAATACCTAGGGAACTAGTAACAAGGATGAATAGGAAACAAAGTAACTTTATGATTGATGGATGATGATTCTCATCTCTGTGTCCCTTCTGCTTCTAGAGAGCTTCTTTTATAGTTTCTTAGGTCGGTTCTAGGGTAAAACCTCCTTAAAACTTGAGTCGGGCTTCATTGGAGTCAATCGGGTCAGTCTTGTAAATCTCGTCAAAATGATATCTCTTCAGTAAAACGACAATATCTTGGGAAAGCAAATGATGCTTTGGAACAAAAGGAGTTAAAGTGAAGAGATTTGGAGCAGAAACAGCAAAAGAGCTGCACAGACAGAAACAGAGGCCAAGCAGTCGGACGACCTTTAACCCACTTAACCGACGAACCAGGAGACGAATTACATATCAATTTGTCGGTACGCAAGTTAATTGATTTGCAATTGGATTAAAATTAAAGGATACCTAAATCCCAAGATATGGAGTTTTACTGAAGACATGCCATTCTGACGGATTTTACAAGACTGTCCATATTAACTCCAATGAAGCCCGACTCAATTTTTAAGGAGGTTCTACCCTATGAACGACTTAAGGAGCTATCAAAGAAGCTCTCCAGCAGCAGAAGAAGGGACCCACAAATCATCCTTGTTGTTTTAGTTCCTCATCTTTTGTTACTAGATCTAGGTTTTTGACATTGAGAAGTTAAGAGATTGTCACTACTCTCTTGAGATCCACGACCCTCTGATCTTTCTTTGTCAATTTCAACATGGCATGCAATTCATTAATCCAATAATGATTTGTGTCACTATAATCACGTCTGAGTAGTTTTCATATTAGATCTAGGGTTTTCCAAAGGGTTTTCAATGGATCATTGATACGGTTTTCATCTCTGGATTAAGACACGAGATTCTTTATTTTAGATTGTGTTTAACACTTAGAAGTTACGTAATTAACTATGTTTGGGTAATCAAGGTCGATTTCTCTATCCTAATGGGATCGAAAGAAACCCAAAATGTTTGTAGTGAGCAAGGTGTGTTGTATGTCATAGGCAATGCTTGTTCAGATACCTTGTGAATAGATCTAACTTGCTTATTTAATGTTTTTTTATATCCAGCGACAATCCAAGGAAACTTGAGATTTATTGTTTTAGAGAAAGTCAATTCGTTAATACATCCTTAAAGTTTTGAAAGTATAATGTGCTTAGAGTTTAAGACGTTACCTACTAAACTGTGATCCATTGTTTCCCATTTAATTTCCTTAGATCCAATGCGTTTAGTCTTGCATACAACTACCTCAATCAATTAGCTTAGTTACTAGATATTCACTCATACATCATCATTGCATTAATCCAAATTAGCCTTAGCTCTCTGTAGGATCGATAACCTAAGTACTACGATTGTACACTGTGAACTTATAGTCATATTTAGGTGAATTACTTCACACATCAACACACCACTCATTCATGTGCCTTCTGAGATCAAATAACAATGAGTAATTCACCATCGCCATATGATAAGTATTTGCTCGAGAAGATATTTATAAAGCTTTTTCTAAAGTGGGTATGAAGATGTATCAAAAACCAATAGCTTAAATAAGGAAGAAAGTGAATGTGTTGTATCAAATAGTGGGTCCAACTTATTAAATTATGAAGAAGTCTCCATTAATATCCTAATAGCGTGTCAAAGAATTCTTCATTTTAAAATATACATCGGGAAATATACATCGGGAGCTCATTTTATAAAACATAGATAATAAATTATTTATTAATATTTAATAACCATCGAAATGATTATGGATGCATGTAAGTATCAAATCCTATCTACCAATTTTAATAGCTTTTGTCTTGAAAATTTTAATTTTTATAATCATCTACTCACGTAATATTATTTTACTGTGATACGAATCTGTATTGCACTGTGGGCCCGACTTGTTAGCTTATTAAGAAATTCTTCATCTGTGAGAAAATGTGAAAGAGTTAGGCAAAAAAAAAAATTAGAGGGAAAATGAAAAGAAAAAAAGTTGGTTCTTAATTTTTCACTTAACGGAAAATGAATTATTTTTTCCACATCAACTATGCATAGAATTTTTTATTGACTACTATTATCTTAAACTAAGTGTTGCATCTACATTTGTATAAACACTATTTTAAACTAAGTTTTATGTCAAAGATAGCATTCACGTACAAAACACTATCTTTGCAAAAAGTTATTGTAGTGATTTAGTATATGGACATGGTGTTTGTTGACATTATATGATATTCCGTTCAATTTGGATATCTCTTACAAGTTTTCACTTTTTTATTATGGATATATTGGGAGTTCTTTTTACATCTTATTTAAGTGATACCATTAAATAATAAAATACTATAATATATTTTTTTTCTTTTTTTTTTGTCATCATAAATAAGAACTCATACAAATGGTTTAGTGATCCAAATAGGAGGAATAAAGCTTACATATGAAAAATCTTTACCTTGCGCAGTAGAGCTGCACGCCAAAAAATCCGCCTTACTATTGAGCTTGTCAGGGATAAGAGTAAGAGAGAAGGCTTCAAACTGTCCTCTAAGGTTAGAGAAGTCAGCCAGTAACGTCGCAAAAGCCGGCCAATCTTCCATCTCCGAGATCATCTTGACGAGTTCCGCGTAGTCTGCCTGGAAGGTCACCGAAAGTACTTGTTGAGCAATCATACATTCCATGACCCATAGGAGGGCCTCCATTTCTGAGTGGAGAGGAGATAAACTTTGTCGTTGTCCTTTGGCTCCCATCAAGGTAGTGTAACTATTCAGACTGTGGAGCCACCATCCTAGCCCCACATACTGGCAATCTCTCTTCCATGATCCATCAACCTGACAAACGCTTCCAGTTACTTGAGTACTAACAACCTGAGAAGGTAAAACCATCTGACCCCGTGCTAACTTAGAATTCTGAGCATCAGCCAATGAGTGGGCCTCTCCAATTGCATGTTTAAGAATATCTGGGGGTGTCCAGTCAATTCATTTGTAAACCTTATCATTTCGAGCTTTCCAAATAAACCAGAGTATCCAAGGAAAATGATTAACTAGATAATTCTGAACATATTCCTTTGGAACTCGAGAAAATAAATAGTCCATATTTGAGAACACAAAGAGTGAAGGAAAGGAAAGATTCCCATTAAGGATGGAGGATAATGCCCATACATGCATCGCAAGAGGAGATTTAAATAAAGCAATCGACTCACCATCCAATCCACACCGAGGGCAAGCCGTATCACAATGAATACCCCGGTTATGTAACCGACTATATACCGAAAGACATCCCGAGGACACTTGCCAAAGAAAGTATTTCAATTTCGGATGTCCATCTATCTTCCAGGAGAGAGCCTGCAGCTTAGTCACTGTAGGACCAATTAGAGGAGGTTCAGATTGTGTCGTAACACCAAAGCGAGTCACCCAATAACCATACCGAACTGTATAAGCACCTGATTTAGTTAACCCCCACCCGATCCTATCAGGGAAAGGGGATTTACTAACCGGAATGCCCCGAATAAGAACAATATCCTCAGGATGGAAGAACTCATTCAACAAAGTGGTGTTCTAGGTTCTTGTATTTTAATGCTATAATATTTTAAAGCAATATATGAATACTTAGTTTTTCTTAATAAGTGATTATCCACTGAACGATAAAAATTCTGTTCATATGATAGAATTAAAAAAGTTTTTACAAAAATCTGGATTGCTGTTGCCAAAGAAACCTAAGCGAACACATTGTATGGTTTCTACTATCGTTAAATAAAAAAAAGGTTATATTTTAATTATTGATCACTAGAAAAGTACGTATTTGATATATATATTAGATAAATCTTAAATTGGTCATTAACTAGCGTAATTCTAAAAAACAGAATACTCACCTAAAAAAAAAAGAATACTTAAAAGGTGAGTGTATAACCCTAAAATGACTAAAAACACTTATATAGGTGCACATGGGTTTTGTCAAATTTTTTTTTTTTTGGAACTATAGAGTCTTGCCGTTGAAAATTTTTTCTTACATTTGGACGGCAAGAAATTTCTCACATCGCTTTCCATCCAACACGCCTTTTTATTGCCGACGGCAAGACTTTTTCTGTAAAACTCTCTTTCACGACAAGCATGTATGTCTTTAATTCGCTATATCTTGAGTTTTACATCTTTAAAATGGTACATGGTGAACTCCAATGGAAAGCTTACTCAGTTTCCAAGAAGTTTTATGAAGTATATAGAAGCTGGTTTCAAGTCGAAGGACTTAATCGAAATTAATATTTAAAGCTTTTGAGATTGATCCTTCGCAAAACCTAAACTAGCCATTTTGTTCCTTTGATCCTAAATGTGCATTATTTAATGAGAACCCATTGTAGCTCATACCACATATATAACACATCAAATTGGATCGTGATACAACCTATTCGACTCTTATTTGACCCCTAATGCCAATGATCTCCCTTAAAGATCCTTAAACACCTATTACTCCTCAAAATGTACCATATGAAATGCTAATGGAAACCTAGGACTCTAAATGAAAATGAATATCAAAGGAAATCTATTTACCACCTAAGAATAAGTCATAAAACCACTAAAATCCATGTATATTTAGTAATTTCTGCTAATCTTGGATTTTCTGGCTAGATGATAGGTTTTGTCCGACTAGCACCTACCGGATTTTCGAAACTTACTTAATATTGATAATCAAATGTAATTTTCATGCCAATATTTCTATTTTTAAAATTTGAGTTTAATCTCGCATTTTCTTATAAATTTGGATTTTGTTTTTGTTATTAGTTTAAGAATATTTCATCTTCTCTACATTCCTTCAATATAGGTATGTTATCTATAAAATCATGTAATGTTGTCCTTTGGTTTGTTACAATGTACCAATTATGGGGATGTAAATATTTTTCTTTATAAAACGATGGAAAAAATATTTTGGGAAGAAAAAAATAAGGAATGTCTATTTTCATTATTTAAAAAAAAAAATAGAACAACATCATAATTATGAAAAAGAAAACAACATTAATAGAAGAAACAAAACAAAGACAAACTTAAAAAATGCTTTTTTTCTTTCAAATAACTCAAATTGGATAACAACAATATTCATATATAGAGTAGGGAGGATCAAGAAGAAATAAAAACAAACTAAAACATTCGTTTTTTGTTTAGAGACTTAAAATAGTTCACATAATAGAAAGGTTAATACTAATCAGATTTAGAATGAGGAGGGAGAATATGATGATGTTAATATCCAGAGGTGTATTCTCTCTGAAAACTCAGGTTTTGGTTTTGGTTGTGCTCTGGTATGCAGTTCATATTGTATTCGTGAAAAAATCTCTCTGCAATGTTACTGCTACTATTGTTTCCAACCGGTAATGCATGACTAGGTGGAATCAGGTTTTGGCTGTAATTGACCGCATTCATGTCCACCACTCTTCTTTGGTTAAAATGATCGAAACCAGAGTTCACAATATTACCACCATCATTCTCAAAAGCAACATTACTAGAACTTCCGACATAGAAATTTGGATTATCAGCACTCGCTTCAAAATATTTGGAAGGTTCAAACGATACTGTTTTCGTCAGATTTTCTAGATTATTTTTAAACCCAATAGCTTGAGCTAATCCTAGTTCTTCAATAGGGTTTTCCCACCAACTCTCTGGCATTTTAGAATTTTCTAATTTTATTCTTAACTCTTCATTCTTCTTTTTCTCAGATTCCAATCGGTCAATTAGCTATTGTCTTAGAAGTATCCATGGAAAATTAATTCTATTATATTTATCATAAAACCATCGCTACTTATAAGATTGATTTTGATTTCAATGTTTCTGATTGATTTTTTATCGATATTGATAATGTTTTTGATTGATTTATTATCGATCTTGATAAATATTTTGGTGAAATGGTTTTTAAGTTTTTGTAAATCGATCACCTATAGCAAATAATTTGTAAGAAACATATATGAATGAGTTAGTGAGAACGATGTATCATTTCATGGTATAGTACATACACAAATCATTGTCTCATAATCAATGCATATGCAAGCAAGCACATGTATACAACATAATTATCATCCATAAATAATATTTTTTTTTCGATTCAAGAGTACACATCTGATGAAGATGACATATTTTCTTTATCTTGTTAAATATAAATATATGATCAATTATTAAAAGTTAACTTATTTTCCATATTCAACAATACTAAAACACCATACAATGGTTTCGCTTAGATTTATTTACGAACAGCAACATAGATTTTCGTACAAAATTTTGTAATCATTTTCTTAATAAAATCATCACATTAAGCCTTTATAATATATAGTCATCAACTCTAAACCCTAAATTAGTCATCAACTGACTTCTAAAAAGATGACCCTAAATGGAAAAAAAACACTTATATAGGTCCATATGGTTTGGTCAACATTTTTTCATAATTTTAGCGGCTAACTGTTGGCGAGGTTTTCTTACCTTCGCTACAATGTGGAGGGCGGGAGGAGGAAGGGTAGGGTTTGATACAATACAAAATACCCATCTTATTTGCTGTAGGATTCATCTTTTTGTTCACGATAGGAGAACTCACTAGTATGGTCATGGCAAATTCAGGGCCAAACATTGCTCTAGATGATAGTTATTATGTGGTTGCACATTTCCATTATGTACTTTCTGTGGGGGCCATTTTTGCTTTCTTTCCAGGATTTTGTTCAATATGTGGAGTTGGTTTAAGGAAGACAAAACTTTTGCACAATTTCCTCATCGTGTATAAATTGGCATAAAAGGACACTCAACTTTCTGTAATGACTACCGCTGCTCGCGCTCATAGGAATGATCGTCGTCTAACCCAAGAGAAGTTTAAATCTCTGCAAGGGAAAATTGAAGCCCTGTTCTAGGAACTAGAGGTGGTGAGAGTTGGTTCCCTCTTCGGACCATTAGGCCACTGTCGAGGAGCTAGATGATGCCCTATCTAGAAAGCTGGATAATTCGCCACTTTGTCTGCACGATTCTAGATTTTCACTCCTAACAGAAGCGTGAGGACCTGGGTATTGACAAGCAACATTGTGAGAAGGAGTTTGTGGCCTTGCAGGACTCCATGGACAAGAGCATTCTTCAAAGGCTCCTAAAACAAGTGAATGGAATGAGGCGGATTGGGACTATACAACAAGGACGGTGCGGCAAGAGTACCAAGCGGAATAATAAACCTCTATAACTACATACACTTCGGAGGAGGACCAAGGGAAGATTGGCGTGATTGTACTGCACTGATCCGATAGTCCCCCTGCCCATTGATCTACCCCTAGCTTCTACCGCTTCTAGGATGGGAGAGTCCATTCCTTTTAGTGAGAATGTTCCCAAAGAGTCTTGATGCTAGGGTCGTGGCCCCTTATTTTTATTGTGATTTTTGTAGATTCGATTCATGTCAGGCCTCCCGGCCCTTTTGAAGTTGTTATCGTACCTAGCGGGTACCTTAAAACTCGTACTAGTATTTTCGTTTCTTTTTGAATAAATTTAAGTTTTTATTTTTATGTTTCCTTAAACTCGTCTTGAATCGACTATACTCTTCCCCATACAAGTTAAGTCTAGTAGCGTTCGAGATGAGCCGCGGTCCAGGTTCTCTTAATCGGTAAGCTCCAGTTTATATTGCTCCTACCATGCTGTAAGGGTCTTCCTATTATGCGTTGAGCTTTTCTTTGACTTTGACCTTGATATTTTGTGCCACCCTTCGTACTAACTGCCCTAACTCAAAGTTTTGGTTGTCGATGTATATATAAGCCTAGACTGTTGGACTTATAGAGATCAGTTTGTGAGGTGAATTCCTTTGAATGCTAAAGGCTTCTTCTTGGGAACCCGGATAGATAAGATGGAATGAAGTGGAATGAATGCACCAAAATAGCTATGACAATGCTATTGATACAACAAAGTCTTGTTCTAATCCAAGAACAAAAATAAAGACAAGATTCAACGAAAAAGTAGTACATAATTACAAAAGAGTAAAACTCAAAGTTTTTGGTAAAATCAAAGGCCTGAGAAAACATCTAAAAAAAATACAGACTAACAAATCAATATACTTTTTGACATAAAATAATTTTTTTTCCAACAAAAATATATAAATCTCACATTAGCATCAACAAATATTATGAAATAATAACTTTCCCATGATTTAGGGTAGAACTTTGGCGCTGAGTCCTACATTCTTAGTACTTTAACTCAAAAATTATATTTTTTCAATGATCGCCTCGTTTCTTGTAAATTTTTGATCTTCTGAAAAAAATTATGACCACGATACACTGAATCTAGAAATGTTTGAATTTTTAAATTGAATTTTATACTCGTGATAAAAAATACGCCGAATACCACAATTATCGCTGAGATTGAAATTAGAGATAACATTCTAATCGCCTTTATTAAGTCTTGATTCAAATACATGGAAAATTGAATATATATTTGTCGCTTGGATTGACTGCCTCTACAATAATCCTAGGAAAGCAATAAGAAAGAAATACATGTAAGAATTCCCAAAAAATAAAAATTCTAATATTACATGCATTATTTAAGTATAGATTATTAGTTACTTGGATATCAACGAAGATCATTTTCAGCTTGCTATTTATGAACTTTTTTCTCTCCATTTTTGTAAGACTTTAACCCTAATTCTCAAATTATTCTGAGTTGACTTAAGTTCCACAATCAAATAAAAAACACTCATAGTTGAATCTTAAAAGAAAGAAAACTTAAGGAGATATGTGTTACTCGCAAAGATATCTAAACATAAAGCAAATATCTTGAAAAAGATTGTCGAAACGAAGAGTATTGATACTAACTTTTGATTTGACAAATAATATTTGTTATATATATGGGACACTAAAATCAAGAATATCGAAATTTACTTTAAAAATAACAAAAAAAAATATTTTATGTTATTTCGTTTATATTTTGATAATTAATAATTATATTGTTAAATAATAATTGACAAATATTTAACAAACTATATGGTGGTAAGAAACATTTTGTGAGCACTTTTAAATCTGTTTCACTTTAGGTAAAATCACGCTTTTAAATGTTTTCAACTCATAAGAACTCAAACAATATATCATGAAAACATTAATTTATAATTAAAATTTAGTAGACTACAATATCCAAAAAAAAAATTACAACTGTAACATAATTAACGAAAAATAATATCTAAAAAAGTATCCACTAAACAATATAACAATAAATAAACTAAAGCCATAGTTATTGATGACTTTGCTTCTTGCTTAACCTTTTTTTTTGACATCATATTTGGAACCTCCGGTTGAGTCTAATTGTGGAGATTTATCCATTCTTTTTTATGATGGTTTTACCGAACTATCAAGGAACAATTCATCGGTTGAATCATTAATAATGGTCAACGATGTGTTATAAGAAATATTCAATTCTTCTAAACACCTAATTTATTAGATATCATCCCAAATCAAATCAACAACATAAGGTGTCTTTTGAACATCATCTACAATAGTAACCTTGAAGAAAATTTGTGTCCAATTATTGCTTACAAAGGTTCTGGTAACAGATCATCCTGTATTTGAAAAAAAAAAAAAAACCGTATGTATAAACATACTAATGTATAACATAAAATTTGAAAATAATAAAGTTTGAAGCGGACTAAATACCTCTTCCCAACCATTCATCATATCTTTGGCATAAGATTTAAAGAAAGGGCGCACCAAAGCCGTCATCAGAAGCCTAGTCTTTGATTCGAATAAATCAGAAACTCGCAATGCCATGTAGTACCTAAATGAGAGAACAAAAATAAGCTATGATAAAATATTATTATAATATTTATTTTTTTCATTGGTTACCTTATAACAACGTCGGAAAAATCTCCCCAGGTTTTACAATCTTAAAGTTGTTTCAAAGTAGGGTCATTGGAATCTTCACCATACGGTTGAACTTTAGCTCTGCAAGCTTTTCATGCTTCATGATACCACTTCTTTGAAAAATCAAAAAATTCGACCGTGGCACACAACACCAATCTCGTACTTTACCAAATGGCCGAAAAACATAAATTACCTAAAAGGAATAAGAGGAAATGATAAGATTGAGAGAAAGCGAAAGAGTTAGACACAAAAAAAAAAAATTAGAGGGAAAATGCAAAAAAGAAGCCAGTTGTTTTTTTCAATTAGCAAGAAAAGAATTATTTTTCCTGCATCAATTATGCATATCGATTTTCACTGACTACAATTATCTTAAACTAAGCAATGCATCTACATTTCTATAAACACTATCTTAAACTAAGTTTTCTGTCAAAGATAGCATTCACGTACAAAATGCTATTTTCTTATGCTATAGTGATGTAGTATATGGACATGGTGTTTATTGACATTGTATGATATTGTATGATATTCCGTTAAATTTGGATATCTCTTAGACATTTTAACTTTTATAATGGGTATATGGGAGATCTTTTTACAGCTAATTAAGTTATACCATAAAATAATAACATGCTATATTATTCTAAAGCAATGTATGAATACATAGTTTCTGTAATAAGTGATTATCCACCGAACGATAAAAAACGCCATTCATAAGATAAAATTTAAGAAAACTTGTACAAAAATGGATTACTGTTACCAAAGACACTACAAAAAAGGGACTATTAAATCATTTATTTTATATGTTTGCATTACTTATAAGTGATGCAAACGATATTTGCCTCACATATAAAGCCGTCTTAATATTTGGTGATGTAAACACTATACATCAGTTTGAATATTTGTATCGATTAAAGTAAGCGATGTAAATATGTGTCAATTGTGAAAAATGATGTTATTATTTGTGGCGGTTTCAATAACTGATGTTAAATTTTTATATCACTTGTATATAACTGATGAAACATTTGTATCATTTTTATAAGTGATTCTAATTATTGCATCACTTTAAATAAACGATGAAAAA
The DNA here is from genome assembly GCA_900116095.1 of Euclidium syriacum. Classification (NCBI taxonomy): domain Eukaryota; kingdom Viridiplantae; phylum Streptophyta; class Magnoliopsida; order Brassicales; family Brassicaceae; genus Euclidium; species Euclidium syriacum. The sequence continues at coordinate 1,719,627 of FPAK01000013.1, forward strand.
TATTTATATCACTTGTAGAAGAATGATGTTAAAATTAGTATCGATTTTCAAACTTGATTCAAATAGTAGTATCATTTCCAATAACCGATATAAATCGTTATATCATTTCTTAATAAATGATAGTATGTTAATGTCATTTATCATAAACGATGTTTTGACATAATCATATAATTTATATTAGAAAATTATATTTTTATTAATAACTTAAAAACGTTTTCCATAAACATAATAAAAGACATGTATCTACAAATTTCTAACATATTAGTTTCTTCAACACTTAGAGTTGCTTCCCACCTGGTCTCTTCCATCCTCTTGCATCAGCCTAGCCTTCTTGTCTTCTCACTATTTTACCTTTAACTTACTTCATCCAAAAACACAAGTGATTTGCTTGTCGAATGTGAGATAATTTCCTGCAAGTCAACTAAACCAGAGTAAAAGGTAGTAAATATCTAATATACATTAAAAAGATCATGACTTAATAAAATTAAACCACTTAATATCATATTAACCAATAAAATAAGCTCTTACTCTTTCGAAGCAGCTATAAACGCAAGAACACTCTACATCATAAATGTTATAGGGTGAGGAAAACAAGTTGATTTCTGGAGCTCCTTTCCGACACCTATCAAACAAAACATACAGTTAGCAAAATGCAAATGAAAATATTAGGATGATGAGACTTTTTAAATTACCTCCTGGAAAGATGATGTGCTGCTAGAAGTTGGATAAATCTAATAAATGAAGCACTTGTTTCAGATGACTTAATAGCATGTGGATGTCGTGAAACTACTTATTAACTAACAAGACTGAGCAATAAGAAAAAGATAATATAAATACAACAAAAAGTTAAAAAGAAAAAAACAATTAAGAATTTCTCTACCTTGTGAGCTAAAATGATATCAAAAGCTTGGTTGCTTCCTCGATGTCATACACATCCTGAAAAATCTGTTTCAAATCAAACAATCAAATATCTCTAGTCCATTTAGTCTTTAAGAGAAACGTTCCTATTTTCAGCAAAGTTACATAGAAAGTAGCCTCGTAACCTGTTCATAGTCGGTAATGTTTGATACGACATGTTCGTTTTCGAACTTCTAATCATCCAAGCCATAAGAACTGCAAAAGATTGAGAAATAAAACAGAGATAAAAAAAAACTTGGAACTTTTAAGATATACTTAGAGCCAATGCTTAAGATAAAAGTGCAGTGCATCTATGAGACTTACCTACATCACAAATGTTAAAGTGCAACTGAATAAGCAAACAACCAAGCTCACCCTTTTCCAAAAGAGAAAAGAAAGAAAATAATTAACTCCAAGTTTCAAAAACTTGTAGTAAATGAATTATCGAAGCATATGAAATTACTTGAAGCTATAGCTGATGTAGAACTAAGCTTGGATGCATCAGGAACAGTTCCCAGAGAGGCAAGTTTAGTGGCACTGCTAGATTGAGAAACTTTTGCAGCTGAAGCTACAGCTTTGCCAAGGCTTTGAAATGCCACCGGAGAAGAAGCAGGTATTCCAAGACTCAGATCCGTTTTGACCCGAGTCTTTCTCCGTCACACCAACAACGAGTATGTCTCATTTTCTTTTCATTACATCGATCTCCTTTCAGCGAACGAGATCTACAATAGGAGCGAAACCGAATCAAAACCTGAAAATCAATTGATCAAGAAAAACGAAGCAAATCTACGGATCTTCCATGCTGGAACATTGAATCTATATAAAACCATCTCAAAATCAGAAGAAAATAGAGAAAAACGAAATCTCCAAAAAACTTTAGTGAACCCTAAAATTTTCAGTGAGATTGACATGGAAAAACGAAAGAGGAACGAACAACGAGGTGAATCTACTAACCGCTACTATCAAACAATTTGTATTCTATTCAGAAGATGGATTAGGGTTCCCGATTTTTGATTTTTAGCAAGGCGAATCCTAGGTCGTTTCTTCGTCTTGAATGGAGAAGAGGAAAAAAAAAACAAGCAGAAGAATATGGAGGATGAAGAGAGATCGATTGAAGAAGAAATAGAGAAGAAGATGGACTATCGTAGAGAAGAGAGGGAGGGGGAGAATGAAAAGCGTCGTTTGTTGATTTTTCTGAGAGAAATAGATTTTGGTTGGTTTAGTTGAATCTGGTTTGTTTTAAATTTATGTTGGTTTGTGGTTAAAAATATAAATTAATTTAAATTCGTTTTAGATATTTCTTTTTTATTAAATTTAAAGTATACCTGTTTAATTAATTGAATAATTTTCTTATTAAATAACAATAATTATTTGATTAGTGAAAATTATTTTGATCGATGCAAATTAAAAACAAATAACATTAGTTTTCCGCAATTGATATAAAATAAAAAATAGTTACATCAGTTTCTTAAAATCGACACTAAATTACATAATTTTTTAAACCTAATTAATTAATTTTTCTTTGCATCATTTATTATTGATGTAAAATTTGTATCAATTTTTAAAAGTGATGTTAACATTATTTTCAAATACATCGACTGTGTAATTGATGTAAATTTATATTTTTGCATCAATATTTAATAAGTGATACAAACTAATAGAATTTTTTTATCAATTTTAATAAAATGATGCTAAACAAGTCAATAATAGCATCAATTATGATAATTGATGTTAATCCACATAGTTTGTATCACTTACTAATAACTAATTTAAATTAGTATCACTTCATTTTATGATGTTGTTAAGTGATGTAATATAACCCTTTTTTTTAGTGAGAAACCTAAGCGAAAACATTGTATGGTTTTCTACTATCGTTAAATAAGAAAAATAGGTTAAATTTTAATTATATTTCAGTATTCATCAGATAAGCCCTAAATTGGTCATTAACTAGTTTCATTCTAAGAAAAGATGAATACTTAAAAGGTAAATAGTGCATACCCTAAAATGGCTAAAAAAACTTATATATGTGCACATGGGTTTGTTGAATTTTTTTTTTTCGAACTATAGGGGTTTGCCATTGAAAAGTTTTTCTTACCTTTGGACAACAAGAAGTTTCTCACATTGCTTGCCATCCAGGAAAGTTTACTCTCATTCACAGCAAACATGTATGTCTTAAATTGGATGTATCTCGAGTTTTACATATTTAAATGGGGCATGGTCAACTCCAATGGAAAGTTTACTCAGTTTTCAAAATTTTTATGAAGTATATAGAAGCGGATTTCAAGTCGAAGGTCTTAATCCAAGCTAAACTTTAAAGCTTTTGAGATTGATCCTTCTCAAACCCTAAACCAATCATTTTTCTCCTTTGATCCAAAATGTGCATCTTGTTTAATGAGGATTCATTGTAGCTCATACCACATATATAACACATCAAATTGGATCCTGAAAGAGTTTATTCGTTGTAGCTCATACCACATATATAACACATCAAATTGGATCCTGAAAGAGTTTATTTGACTCTAATTTGACCCCTAATTCCCATGATCTCCCTTGAAGCTCCTTAAACACCTATTACTACAAAAAATGTACCATATGAAATGCTAATGGAAACTTAAGACTTTAAATGAAAATGTGTGCAAATAACAAAGGAAATCTATTTAATACTTAAAGTTAAGTCCTAAAACCATTAAAATGCATATATATTTAGTAATTTCTGCTAATCTTCGATTTTCTCGTTAGATGATAGGTTATGTCCGACTAGCGTCTACCGATTTTTTGGACTTTGCTTAATACTGATAATCAAATGTAACATTCATGCCAATTTATCTATTTTAAAAATTTTAGTTAAATCTCGCGTTTTTTTTTATATATTCGGAATTTATTTTTGTTATCATTTTAAAAATATTTCATAATCTCTATATTTCTCAATGTAGGTATGTTATCAATAAAATCATGTAATGTTGTCCTTTGATTGTTACAATGTACAAATTAAGGGCATGTAAATATTTTTCTTGATAAAATGATGGACAAAAATATTTTGGGAAAAAAAAAAAATATCTTTTTTCTTTATTTTTTTTACATCTATTTTCATTATTTTTAGAAATAATAGAACAACATCATAAAAAAGAAAACAACATTAATAGAAAGAAAAAAACAAAGACAACCTTATGAATGATTTTTTTCAAATAGCTGAAATTGGATAACATAACAAATGACTACTAATATTCAGAGCTAGAGTAGGAAGGACAAATAATAAATAAAAAACAAACTAAACCAAAACCATCTTTTTGTCTAAATACTTAAAATAATTTTTCAAAAAAAAACTCAACATATATAGGATATTGAAATACTGTACTTTACAAATAGAAAATACATTTTTCACAAAAAATAAGATCGAAACGAATATATTTATATATATGTATGTTTATAAATATATAATATGTATATAAGATTTAAATAATAGTTAAGATTTTCTCTCTATAATACAAAGAATAAAGAATATCAATCACGTTCTTAATAATCACTATTTTTTGTCAAGTTTTTAAGTATACCACATGCATATTTAATGTTAGATTTATTTATTTTTTAAATGGATAAATTTTTTACCTTTTAATTTTTAATTTACTAGTTGTTTATTATAACCATTATGGTTATATATGTACTTAAAGCCAAAAATAATAATTCAAACAGATGTAATATCTAAAAGCGCAAAACAAAAAACTAAAAAAATAAAAATTCTATCAGATAAGGACATACTTAATATTTATCGGAAAACAACTCAACCAATCATCAAGGAGATAACACAAGTGGTGAGAGATTATAAAATAAATTTAAAAATTGTATAAAAACTTGAAAACTGTAATATAAAAATGAACAAAAAAAAATCTTTAAATATTGTTTATTATTGAATCGGATGAAGTATTTGAATACCATTGTGCTAATAGGGTAATGATTTTTATATAAAATATAATATTTTAAAATTATAGAATACAAAAAAAAAGACATGTGTTAGATGATCGTTTAGATCTCGGACAATATAATTTTGATGGGCTTCAGTAAGCTGCATATTGTTATGTTGATGAAGAGGTGAATGAGCATTGGTTAAGAAACGATCTACTAAAGTTTCAACATTTGGATGGGCAAAAGAAAAGACTCATCTATGTTTTTTTTCAACATAGTCAAGAACCTTTAGATTCTCTAATCCACGCACATTGAATAACACATATAATAGGAGACTCATCGATGTTGTTTTCAACGTAGTCGAGAACCTTCTTAGCATGATCTCCCCATAGAGTGCACACCAGACAGGTATCACTATGAAAAATAAGATTTATGATTTCATCAGATGAGTTTCGAAAAATACTATAAATATGTTTATAGAATAAGGCTTTTACTTTGTATCTCGTGAAGTCACATCCATTTTCATATTACTTCGGGGCCTATAATTAGTCTTTACTTCTTCAAGACTTCCAACATTCACGATTTGGCCTATGACATCTTAAAAATAATGCAAACAATAGGAACGCTTCAAAAAAAAAGAGTGATATTAAAATTATATCTTTTTAAAAAGATAAATAAAAAATAGTCTGACCAATTAAAACCTTTGTGTCAAGCTTAGTAGACATAATCTCGGAGAAAGAATAAAATTAGAATACGATTACATTTTCGTCTCCTAAAATCAAGAAGAAGTGATTTCCGAACCCGGGGAATGAATTTTCCCAAATCCTTATGACTTTGACACGAACACGAAAATCAAATTTGTGCGTCACTAATTTCATGCAAGATCGAGTTTTCCATCATTCTCACTATCAGTTTTGTCTATGGGAAGAAGGGTTTATAAGTTTGTTAAGTGAAAACAAAAAAGATACTATTGCATTAAATAAATATATATCAATAAATATATAAATAAAGAAACGGAGGCCAATAAGTCGGACAACCTTTGACCCACCTAACCGACGAACCAAGAGAAAAATTAAATATCAAATTGTAGGTACGAAAGTTAAATTTTATTTGCAATTGGAATCAAGTTCAAAGGATACGAATCCCAAGATATGGCGTTTTCCGGAAGACATGTCATTCTGACGGATTTTACAAGACTGACTCGATTGACTCCAATGAAGCACGACTCAATTTTTAAGGAGGTTCTACCGTAAGAACGACCTAAGGAGCTATAAAAGATGCTCTCCAGCAGTAGAAGAAGGGACCCACGAATCATCCTTGTTGTTTGAGTTCCTCATCTCTTGTTACTAGATCTAATTTTTGACATTGAGAACTTAAGAGATTGTCACTACTCTCTTGAGATCCACGACCCTCTGATCTTTCTTTGTCTATTTCACCTTTGCATGCAATTCATTAATCCAATAATGATTTGTGTCACAATAATCACGTCTGAGTATTTTTCATATTAGATCTAGGGTTTTCATTGGATCATTAGTACGGTTTTCATATGTGGATTAAGACACGCGATTCTTTATTAGAGATTATGTCTAACACTTAGAAGTGACGTAATTAACCATGTTTGGGTAATCAAGGTCGATTTCTCTATCCTAATGGGATCGAAAGAAACCAAAGAATTTTGTAGTGAGCAAGGTGTTTTTATGTCATAGGCAATGCTTGTTCAGACACCTTGTGAAGAGATCTAAGTTGCTTATTTATTGTTTGTTTATCTCCAGAGACAATTCAAGGAAACTTGAGATTTAGGGTTTTAGCAAAGTCAATTCGTTAATACATCCTTAGAGTTTTGAAAGTATAATGTGCTTAGAGTTTAATATGTCACCTACTAAACAATGATCCATTGTTTCCCATTTAATTTCCTTAGATCCAATGCTTTTCGTCTTGCATACAACCACCTCAATCAATTAGCTTAGTTACTAGATATTCACTCATACATCTTCATTGCATTAGTCCAAATTAGTCTTAGCTCTCTGTGGGATCGATAACCTAAATACTACGATTGTACACTGTGAACTTACAGTCATATTTAGGTAAAATAACTTCACACATCAACACACTACTCATTCATGTGCCTTCCGAGATCAAATAACAATGAGTAATTCACCATCGCCATACGATAAGTATTTGCTCTAGAAGATATTTATAAAGTTTTTTCCGAAGTGGGTATAAAGATGTATCAGAAACCAATAGTTTAAATAAGGAAGAAAGTGAATGTGTTGTATCAAACAGTGGGTCCAACTGATTAAGTTATGAATGAAGTCTCCATTAATATCCTAATAGCGTGTCAAAGAATTCTTCCCTTTAAAATATACCTTGGGAGCTCATTTTATAAAACATAGATAGTAAAATTATTTATTAATATTTAATAACCATCGAAATGATTATGGATACAGGTAAGTATCAAATCCTATACCAATTTTAATAGCTTTTTGTCTTGAAAATTTTAATTTTTGTAATCATCTACTCACATAATATTATTTTACAGTGATATGAATATGTAGCTCACTGTGGGTCCGACTTGTTAGCTTATTTAAAAAGTCTTCATGAGTGAGAGAAAGTGAAAGAGTTAGGCAAAAAAAAAAATCTAGAGGGAAAATGAAAAAAAAAAAAAAACTGGTTTTTATTTTCACTTAATGGGAAATGAATTATTTTTCCGGCATCAACTATGCATAGAGTTTTTTATTGACTACTATTATCTTAAACTAAGCATTGGATCTACATTTGTATAAACATTATTTTAAACTAACCTTTCTGTCAAAGATAGCATTCACGTACAAAATGCTATCTTCTTATGTTATCTTTGCAAAAAGTTCTTGTAGTGATTTAGTATATGGACATGGTGTTTGTTGATATTGTATGATATTCCGTTCAATTTGGATATCTCTTAGAAGTTTTCATTTTTATAATGGATATATTGGCAGTTCTGTTTACAGCTTATTTAAGTTATACCATTAAATAATAACATGCTATAATTTTCTAAAGCAATGTATGAATACTTAGTTTTTTTGTAATAAGTGATTATCCATCGAACAAAAAAAATGTTGTTCATATGATAAAATTAAAAAAGTTTTTTCAAAAATCTGGAATGTTGTTGCCAAAGAAACCTAAGCGAAAGCTTTATATGGTTTCTACTATAGTTAAATAAAAAAAATAGGTTAAATTTTAATTATTGATCACTAGAAAAGTAGATATTTGATGGCATATATATATATATGTATATATTACTATACATATATATTTAGTAGATAAATCCTAAATTGGTCATTCACTAGCTTAATTCTAAAAAAAAAAATACTTAAAAGGTGAGTGTATAACCCTAAAATGGCTAAAAAATACTTATATAGGTGCACATGGGTTTGGTCAAAAATTTTTTATTTTTTTGAACTGTAGGGGCTTGCCGTTGAAAACTTTTTCTTATCTTTGGACGGCAAGAAATTTCTCACATCGCTTGCCATCCAACACGCCTTTTCATTGCCGACGGCAAGTCTTTTTCTGTAAATCTCTATTTCGTGGAAAACATGTATGTCTTTAATTGACTATATCTTAAGTTTTACATCTTTAAATGGTGTATGGTGAACTCCAATGGAAAGCTTACTCATTTTCGAAGAAGTTTTATGAAGTTTGTAGAAGTTGGTTTCAAATCGAAGGACTTAATCGAAATTAAGATTTAAAGCTTTAGAGATTGATCCTTCGCAAAACCTAAACCAGCCATTTTGCTCATTTGATCCAAAATGTGCATTTTTTAATGAGAACCCATTGTAGCTCATACCACATATATAACACATCAAATTGGATCGTGATACAGCCTATTCGACTCTTATTTGACCATAATGCCTATGATCTCCCTTGAAGAATCCTTAAACACCTATTACACCTATTTTTTTTCTTTATAAAACGATGCAAAAAAATATTTTGGGAAGAAACAAAAAGGAATGTCTATTTTCATTATTTTACAAAATTACAAAACAACATCATAATTATGAAAAAGAAAACAACATTAATAGAAAAAAAAAGAGACAAACTTAAAAATGCTTTTTGTCAAATAACTTAAATTTGGTAGCTACAATATTCATATCTAGAGTAGGGAGGATGAAGAAGAAATAAAAACAAACTAAATTTTTTTTTTTGTTTAGAGACTTAAAATAGTTCACATAAAAGAAAAGTTAATATTAATCAGATTTAGAATGAGGAGGGAGAATATGATGATGTTCATATGCAGAGGTGTCTTCTCTCTGAAAACTCAAGTTTTGGTTTTGGTTGTGCTCTGGTATGCAGTTCATATTGTATTCTTGAAAAAAATCTCTCTGCAATGTTACTGTTACTATTGTTTCCAACCGGTAATGCATGACTAGGTAGGATAAGGTTTTGGCTGTAATTAACCGCATTCATGTCCACCACTCTTCTTTGGTCAAAATGATCGAAACCAGGGTTCAAAATATTACCACCATCATTCTCAAAAGCAACATTACTAGAACTTCCGACATAGAAGTTTGGATTATCAGCATTTGCTTCAACATATTTGGAAGCTTCGAACGATATTGTTTTCGTCAGATTTTCAAGATTATTTTTAAACCCAATAGCTTGAGCTAATCCTAGTTCTTCAATAGGGTTTTCCCACCAACTCTCTGGTATTTTAGAATTTTTTAATTTTATTCTTAACTCTTCATTCTTCTTTTTCTCAGATTCCAATTGGTCAATCATCTGCAAATATTTATTATAAATTAAAATTTGAAGTGTAAGAACTGTACTCAATGTGAAATCGAAAACATACTTAAAAAATATCAAAATTATTTATCATTAAAAAATCAACATATATATATATATATATATAGAATATTTAAATAATATACTTTCAATATAAAATACTTTTTCCACAAAAATAAGATGGAAACAAATATATATATATATATATATATATATATAATACGTATATAAGATTTAAATATTAGTTAAAAAATTTCTCTCTATATACAAAGATTAAATAATATCAATTACATTCTTAATAATCATCATATTTTGGCAAGTTCTAAGCATACCACATACACATATAATGTTAGATTTATTTTTTAAATGGATATCTTTTTAACCTTAAGGTTTTAATCTAATAGTTATTTATCATAAAATTATGGTTAGATATGTACCTAAAATGAAAAATAATAATTCAAACAGATGTAATATCTAAAAGTGAAAAATAAAAAACTAAAAAAAAAAATATTCGATCATATAAGAACATACTTAATATTTATTGAAAAGCAACTAAACCAATCATTAAAGAGATAACACAAGTGGTCAGAAAATATAAAATAAATTTAATAGTTGCATGAAAACTTGAAAATTGTAATAACAGAATGAACTGAAAAAAAAATCTATAAATATCGTATACTATTGAAACGAATGAAGTAATTGAATACAAACGTGTCAATTAGGTTATGAATTTTATCTAAAACATATTTTAAAAAGATTATAGAATAGAAAAAAAGAAAACTCACATGTGTTAGATGATCGTTTAGATCGCGAACAATATAATTTTGATGGGTTTCAGTAAGCTGTATGTTATTTTGTTGGTGAAGAGGTGGAGGAGCATTGTTTAAGAAACGATCTATTACAGTTTCAACATTTGGATGACCAAAAGAAAAGACTTTTCGACCAGGTGAGAACACAATAATGGCGATTTCTGCACCAGAAAGTGTGCAAAGCTCACTAGCCTTTTTAAAAAGCCCAGATCTTCTTTTTGAAAAAGTAATTTGGAGGTTAGTTTTATTTTCTATTTTGCCCATCTCTATTTTCTGATGGCCTTTGTTTTTCTTTACCATTATCTTTGTTGATATTTGAGAAAATATATGTTGGTATTTTCATAATGAAGTTTATCATGTATTTATATAGTGGGATGTTACAAACTAGAAATTAATATTTAGAATTTTCTAAATGTAAATTCCACCTTTAATTTATTATATTTTTATTTAATTTTCAATTTTACCATTTTGAAACATTTCATAATCATCAAATCTAGTTCATTTAGGTATGAGATCCATAAAATTTTGATTATAATAATTTCATTTGTTACATTGTATCAAAATCTGCAAGATAGATGCACCTTTAATCTTTATGATATCGGTGTCTTTATTCTATAAATAGATTGACATGAAGTCATAGCGACTCATAGTAGGTCTTACAATATTTTCAGAAAATAGTAGTATATTCTCAACAACTAGTGATAATGATTAAGAACAAATCCCAATACATAATGAGATATGTTAACTTTTACAATTGGTGAAAATATTATTACCTCTCAAATTAGCTATTGTTTTAAAAGTATCCATGAAAAATAAATTATATTATATTAATCATAAAATCTTCGTTTTATTTTGATTTCAATGTTTTGATTGATTTGTTATTGATCTTGATAAATATTTTGATGAAATGGTTTTTATTTTTTTTGTAAATCGATCACCTATAGCAAATATTTTGTAAGAAATATATATGAATGAGTTAGTGAGAACGATGTATCATTTCATGGTGTTTATATAGTACATACACAAATCACTGTCTCATAATCAATGCATATGCAAGCAAGCGTACATATATAACATAATTATCATCCATAATTAGTATTTTCTTTTTGATTCAAGAGTATACATTTAAAAACTAATAGATCCACTAAAAATATTTTCATGAGTATTCTAGAATGAATTGAGTTTATTAATTTTCACAAAATAATGTTATTTTCGATGATAGAGGATTTAGTTATCAATGTGTTAAATGCAAAATTGAAATCGTCAAAATAAAGATGCTATGAGATTTTGAATTCTTATGGAGGTTTTAAGATTTTTAAATAGAGCCATATGACAATCTTCAAATATTCTTTTTTATTTATATAAGTTTGAGGACATATCTATGTCGTTACATTATGCACTATTCAATAGTTATAGAATATGAGTTTTTTTCAATTGTTATAATACAGATTCATTATCGACACTGAGATGAAAGTGTGAAATATATTTTTATAGGTTTAGGGTTTTTTAATATTTTTGATGGTTTCATGATAAAAAATAATAAAATAGTGTTGTTATTTTAAAGTATTGGATATATTATATAATAGATCCATTTAATAAATAAAGATATGTGAATCAGTTTTGGTGTGATAGATACGAATCTAAAAATTCAAAGATGTATATAACGAGAGTATTAATATAAATGAAGGTTTAAATATATATATCTATATATATATATATTATAAATACTTAATGTGATGATTTTATTAAAAGAATGGTTACAAAATTTTGTACGAAAATATATGTTGATGTTTCTAAATAAATCTAAAGGAAACCATTGTATTTTTTTCTAGTAGCGTTGAATATGGAAAATAAGTTAACTTTTAATAATTGATCATATATTTATATTTAACTAGATAAAGAAAATATATCTTCTTCATCAGCTAAACCCTAAATTAGTCATCAATTGGCTTACTTCTAAAAAAGATGAATACTTGAAAGGTAAAGAGTACATAACTCTAAATGGCTAAAAACACTTATATAGGTCGACATGGTTTGGTCAACATTTTTTTCATAATTTTAGCAGCTAACTACTGACAAGGGTTTCTTACCTTAGCTACGATGTGGAGGGGGGGGGGGGTAGGGTTTAATACAATAAAAAATACCCATATTATTTGCTGTAGGATTCATATTTTTGTTCACGATAGGAGGACTCACTAGAATGGTCTAGATGATAGTTATTATGTGGTTGCACATTTCCATTATGTACTTTCTATGGGGGCTTTTTGCTTTCTTTCCAAGATTTTGTTCAATATGTGGAGTTGGTTTAAGGAAGACAAAACTTCCGCACGATTTCCTCATCGTGTATAAATTGGCAAAAAATGATGCTCAACTTTTTTTAATGACTACCGCTGCTTGCGTTCATAGGAATGATCGTCGTTTGACCTAAGAGAAGTCTAAAAATCTGGAGGGGAAAATTGAAACCCTGAGGTGGTGAGAGTTGGTTCCCTCTTCGACCATTAGGCCACTGTCGAGGAGCTAGAGGATGCCCTATCTAGGGAGCAGGATAATTTGCCACTTTGTCTGCATGATTCTAGATTTATGCTCCTAACAGAAGCGTGAGGACCTGGGTATTGACGTTCAACATTGTGAGAAGGAGTTTGTGGCCTTGCAAGACTACATGGACAAGAACATTCTTTAAATGCTCCTAAGACACGTGAATGGAATGAGGCGGATTGTGACGATATGACAAAGAGGGTGCGGAAAGAGTACCAAGTGGAAGAAGAAACCTCTATATCTACATACTCTTCGGAGGAGGCCCAAGGCAAGATCGGCATGATTGTACTGCACTGATCGGAGAGGACCCCTGCCCATCGATCTACCCTTAGCTTCTACCGCTGCTGGGATGGGAGAGTCCATTGCTTTTAGCGAGAATGTTCCCAAAGAGTCTTGATGCAAGGGTTGTGGCCCCTTTTTTTTATTGTGATTTTTGTAGATTCGATTCATGTCAGGCCTACCGGCCATTTTGAAGTTGTTATGGTACCTAGCAGGTACCTTAGAACTCGTACTAGTATTTTCTTTTTTGAATAAATTTAAGTTTTTATTTTTATGTTCCCTAAAACTCCTCTTGACTCAACTATACTCTTCCCCATACTAGTTACGTATAGTAGCGTTCGAGATGAGCCGCGGTCTAGGTCCTCTTAATCGGTAAACTCCAGTTTATATTACTCCTACCACGCTGTAAGGGTCTTCCTATTCTGCGTTGAGATTTTTTTGGTATTTTGTAATACCCTTCGTATTAGCTGCCCTAACTTGAAGTCTTGGTTGTTGATGTTTATTTAAGCCTAGACTATAGGATTTATAGAGATCAGTTTGTGAGGTAAATTCCTTTAAAGGCTAAAGGCTTCTTCTTGGGAACCCGAATAGATAAGATGGAATGAACGCACCAAAATAGCTAAGGCAGGGTTATTGATACAGCAAGGCCTTGTTCTAATCCAAAAACAAAAATAAAGACAAGATTCAACGAAAAATTAGTACATAATTACATAAGAGTAAAATTCAAAGTTTTTTGTAAAATCAAAGGCCTGAGAAAACATATATAAAAATATAGACTAACAAATTAATATACTTTTTGACATAAAATATTTTTTTTTCCAACACAAATATATAAATCTCATATTAGCATCAACAAATATCATGAAATAATAACATTCCTATGATTTAGGGTAGAACTTTGGCGATGGCTCCCACATTCTTAGTACTTTAACTCAAAAATTATATTTTTTAAATGACCGCCCCGTTTCTTTTAAATTTTTGATCTTCTGAAAAAGATCATGATCACGATACACCGAATATAGAAATGTTATTGAATATTTAAATTGATTTTTATACTCGTCATAAAAAATACGCCGAGTACTACAATTACCGGTGAGATTGAAATTTGAGATAACATTCCAATCGCCTTTATTAAGTCTTGATTCAAATACAAGGAAAATTGAATTTGAAATTGTCATTTGGATTGACTGCCTCTACAATAATCCTAGGAAAGCAATAAGAACGAAATGCATGTAAGAATTCCTAAAAAAAATAAACATTCTAATATTACATGCATTATTTAAGTATAGATTATTAGTTACCTGGAAATCAACGAAGATCATTTTCAGCTTGCTGTTTCTGAACTTTTTTCTCTCCATTTTTGTAAGACTTTAACCCTAATTCTCAAATTATTCTGAGATGGCTTAAGTTCTGCAATCAAATTAAAAGCACTCATAGTTGAATCCTAAAAGAAACAAAACTTAAGGAGATATGTGTAACTCGCAAAGATGTCTAAACATAAGCAAATATCTTGAAAAAGATTGTCTAAATAAAGAGTATGGATACTAACTTTTGATTTTGACATATAATATTTATTATATGTATGGGGCACTAAAACCGAGAATATCGATATTTACTTTAAAAATAAAAAAAGTAAATATTTTATGTTATTTCGTTTAAATTTTGATAATTAATAATTATATTGTTAAATAATAATTGTCATATATTTAACAAACGATATGGTGGTAAGAAATATTTCGTGAACACTTTTAAGTCTGTTTTACTTTAGGTAAAATCGCGCTTTAAATGTTTTCAACTCATAAGAACACATACAATATATCATGAAAACATTAACTTATAATTGAAATTTAGTAGACTACAATATCAAAAAAAAATTTACCAATGTAACATAATTAAAAAATAATATCTAAAAAAGTAACCACTAAACAAAATAACAATAAATAAATTAAAACCGCTTAGTTATTGATAACTTTGCTTCTTGATTAACCTTCTTTTTCACATCATATTTGGAACCTCCGGTTGAGTCTTATTGTGGAGATTCATTCATTCTTTTTGATGATGGTGTCACCAAACTATCAAGGAAAAATTTTCCGGTTGAATCATTAGTAATGGTCAACGATGTGTTATAAGAAATATTCAGTTCTTCTAAACGCCTAATTTCTTTGATATCATCCCAAATCAATCAGCAACATAAGGTGTCTTTTGCACATCATCTACAATAGTAACCTTGAAGAGAAATTTGTGTCCAATTATTGCTTAAAAAGGTTCTGGTAACAGATCATCCTACATTTGAAAAAAGGAAAAATAGTATATATAAACATACTAATGTATAACATAAAATTTGTAAATAATAAATTTTAAAGCGGATTAAATACCTCTTCCCAACATTCATCATATCTTTGGCATATCATTTAAAGAAATGGCTTACCAAGGCCGTCAAAAATCAGAAGCCTAGTCTTTGATTCGGATAAATCAGAAGCTCGCAATACCAAGTAGTACCTAAATGAGAGAACAAAAATAAGCTACGATCAAATATTATTATAATATTTATTTTTTTCATTGGTTACCTCAGAACAACGTCGTAAAAATCTCCACAGGTTTTACAATTGTAAAGTTGTTTCAAAGTAGGGTCATTGGAATCTTCACCATACGGCTGAACTTTAGCTCCGCAAGCTTTTCATGCTTCATAATACCACTTCCTTGAAAAATCAACACATTCGACCGTGTCACACAACACTAATCTCGTACCTTACCAAATGGCCGAAAAACATAAATTACCTAAAAGGAATAAGAGGAAATAATAAGATTGAGAGAAAGCGAAAGAGTTAGACAAAAAAAAAAAAAAATTAGAGGGAAATGCAAAAAAGAAGCCAGTTGTTTTTTTCAATTAGCAAGAAAAGAATTATTTTTTCCGCATCAATTATGCATAACGATTTTCACTGACCACAGTTATCTTAAGCTAAGCAATGCATCTACATTTCTTTAAACACTATCTTAAACTAAGCTTTCTGTCAAAGATAGCATTCACATACAAAATGCTATCTTCTTATGCTATAGTGATGTAGTATAGGACATGGTGTTTGCTGACATTGTATGATATTCCGTTCAATTTGGATAGCTCTTAGACATCTTCACTTTAATAATGGGTATATGGGAGATATTATTACAGCTAATTTAAGTTATACCATAAAATAATAACATGCTATAATATTCTAAAGCAATGTATGAATACATAGTTTTCTGTAATAAGTGATTATCCACCGAACGATAAAAAACTCCATTCATATGATAAAATTTTAAAAATATTTGTACAAAAATCTGGATTGCTGTTACCAAAGAAACCTAAGCGAAAACATTGTATGGTTTTATACTATCGTTAAATAAGGAAAATATGTTAAATATTAATTATATTTTACTATATTTATATTCATCAGATAAACCCTAAATTGGTCATTAACTAGTTTCATTCTAAGAAAAGATGAATACTTAAAAAGTAAAGAGTGCATACCCTAAAATGGCTAAAAACACTTATATAGGTACAAGTGAGTTTGTTGAAATTTGTTTTTATTTCTTAACTATAGGGGTTGCCATTGAAATTTTTTTCTTACCTTTGGACAGCAAGAAGTTTCTCACATCGCTTGCCATCCAGGGCGCCTTTTCATTTTCGACGGCAAGCCGTTTTTTGTATAACTCTCATTCACAGCAAACATGTATGCCTTAAATTAGCTATATCTTGAGGTTTACATTATTAAATGGGGCATGATCAACTCCAATGGAAAGCTTACTCAATTTCCAAGAATCTTTATGAAGTATATAGAAGTGGATTTCAAGTCGAAAGTCTTAATCCAAGTTTAACTTTAAAACTTTTGAGGTTGATCCTTCTCAAACCCTAAACCAATCATTTTTCTCCTTTGATCCAAAATGTGCATCTTGTTTAATGAGAACCCATTGTAGCTCATACCATATATGTAACACATCAAATTGGATCCTGATAGAGTTTATTCGACTCTAATTTGACCCATAATTCTCATGATATCCCTTGAAGCTCCTTAAACACCTATTACTCCACAAAATGTACCATATGAAATGCTAATGGAAACCTAGGACTTTAAATGAAAATGTGTACAAATATCAAAGGAAATCTATTTAATACTTAAATTTAAGTCCTAAAACCACTATAATGCATGTATATTTAGTAATTTCCGCTAATCTTTGATTTTCTCGTTAGATGATAGGTTATGTCCGACTAGCACCTACCGAATTTTTCGGACTTTGCTTAATATTGATAATCAAATGTAACATTCATGCCAATTTATCTATTTTTAAAATTTTAGTTAAATCTCGGATTTTTTATATATTTGGAATTTATTTTTGTTATTATTTTAAGAATATTTCATAATCTCTATATTTCTCAATGTAGTTATGTTATCAATAAAATCATGTAATGCTGTCCTTTGATTTGTTACAATGCAAAAATTAAGGGCATGTAAATATTTTTCTAGATAAAACGATGGACAAAAATATTTCGGAAAAAAAAGGAGTATCTTTTTTCATTATTTTTTAAAATAATAGAACAACATCATAATTATAAAAAGGTAAAAAAAAAAATTAATAGAAGAAAAAAAAAGACAAACTTAAGAATGCTTTTTGTCAAATAATTTAAATTGGATAACATAATAAATGACTACTAGTATTTAGATCTAGAGTAAGAATGATAAAGAATACATAAAAAAAAACTAAAAAATCTTTTTGTCTAAGACTTAAAATTATTTATCATAAAAAACTCAACATATATAGGATATTGAAATACTGTACTTTACAAATAGAAAATACATTTTTCATAAAAAATAAAAAATAAGATGGAAATGAATATTTTTCATATATATATATATAATATATATATATAATATTTAAATATTAGTTAAAACTTTTTCTCTAATACAAAGAATAAAGAATATCAATCACGTTCTTAATAATCAACATTTTTGTCAAGTTTTTAAGTATACCACATGCACATTTAATGTTAAATTTTATTTTTTAAATGGATAAATTTTTTACCTTTTAGTTTTTAATCTACCAGTTGTTTATTATAACCATTATGAATATATATGTACTTAAAGCCAAAATTAAAAAATTTAGACAGATGTAATATCTTAAAGCGAAAAAAAAAAAAATAGAAAAAATAAAAATTCTATGAGATAAGGACATACTTAATATTTATCGGAAAACAACTCAACCAATCATTAGAGAGATAACACAAGTGGTGAGAGAGTATAAAATAAATTTAAAAGTTGCATAAAAACTTGAAAACTGTAATATAAAAATGAACAAAAAAAAATCTATAAATATTTTTTACTATTGAATCGGATGAAGTATTTGAATACCATTGTGCTAATTAGGTTATGATTTTTATCTAAAATATAATATTTTAAAACTATAGAATACAAAAAAAAACACGTGTTAGATGATCATTTAGATCTCGGACAATATAATTTTGATGGGCTTCACTAAGCTGCATGTTTTTATGTTGATGAAGAGGTGGATGAGCATTGGTTAAGAAACGATCTATTAAAATTTCAACATTTGGATGGCCGAAAGAAAAGACTTATCGATGTTTTTTTCAACGTAGTCGAGAACCTTTAGATTCTCTAATCCATGCACATTGAATAACATATATAATAGGAGACTAATCGATGTTTTTTCAACGTTGTCGAGAACCTTCTTAGCATGATCTCCCTATAGAGTGCACACCAGACATGTATCACTACGAAAAATAATATTTATGATTTCATCAGCTGAGTTTCGAAAAATACTATTAATATGTTCATAGAATAGTGCTTTTACTTGGTATCTCATGGAGTCACATCCATCCAATATCAAGTATATGAAGGGGAGACCTAACAGACTTAGTATGTTTGCATGTAAGGCTTGCGTTAAAAGAACATGGTTAACCCACTCCATCATCGAAGCAGAAATATCATATATTTTCGAAGAACGGTTGTATTCATGTGTTTTGTATCCATTGTATATAATGCGCGTTGTGTATTAAGTGTTATGTATTCAAACTATGTAACATAAGTATGATATCAATAAAATTAATTTAGGCGTAAAAAAAGTTGAAAAATGCAAATAATGTGACAAAGTATCTTAGTATTATTATTTTTCTTCTCATATTCAGTACAAGAAATGTCACATATATAGCGTACGGAAGATAGTATAGCGTTTTGGTGAACGTTGTATCTATTCCCGTTATTCTTTCTTTGACATTTTAGATAACGTTTTTCCATGTGCTATGTTAATTATGTCATTCAATAGCGTTTATTAGTTTTGCAATTGTATAACCTAGGACAATATATAATAATTGTTATCATTTATTCATATTTTAGTAATTTTGGTTGTGCTATTTTAGTTGTATGATTGAGATTTTTTTTTTTTTTGGGTTTATGCTTGGTCTATTCTAATTTGATCATTAAAGAAACATTCAATAAGAAAATATATTATAAAACAAACACTACACATCTTCTAATAGCCAAAGCAGTAAATTTTACACATACATTTCCAAAGCTAAACAAAAGCTAAACAAAAGCTACACTATCATCACACCAAGGAGAAAAGGTTTGAAAATCCTCTCCGGGGTCTCTAATAATCACCTGCGTCAACAAAAGAAAAATCAAAAGGAAAGTTATAAGGTCAGCCGTGCAAACACAAAGAAACCAAAAGGAAAACACTAAGAATTAAGTCAACAAATTTTAACTGCGCAAACACAAAGAATCAAAAGAAAATACTTAGTCTCAACGACGAGGCTTGCCTCGTGAGGACTCTACGTGTTCTTGTTTTGGCCGTTTCATTGGAGCGGAGTTGCGTTCATGGTTTTTGAGGTTTTGGACAAGTCTCCACTTCCTCAACGCGTATCAAGTATCCCATGGAGCGTCTGAAATGTACTTGTGTGAGCTCCCCCACATCACTTCCTTGCTCGTCATATGTGTCTTTTCGTGGCTGTTGGTGTAATTGTGATTTAATTCCATTTGCCACGAGTCTGAAAATGAGGTATCTCTTTCCTTGAGCGTCATCTACTTATTGTGGTTTTTGGTGAAGTTGTGGTATGATTCCATATTCCGGGAGTCCACAAACGAAGTCTTTCTTTGCTTGCATTATACTTATTTTTGACATTGCACAAAGTGAACAAAAAAACTGAATCAGTACCTAAAACAACACTCTAATTCATGATATAGAATCACCTCATAACACATAAGAGGAAATAACCAAACCCACAGCTTAGACATTTCAACTATATTTAAGGAAGACATTTTCTAATGTACATGCATGATATAAAATCACTTCAGAACACAAAACAAATCAATGCACAATTGATCATGTTGAATCAAGGGCATCAGCTTAGTTGTAAAAAAAAATACGGCTAGACAAAAAATAACAGCCACATGTAACATTTAGAAAAAAATAGATGAAAGATAAGAAAAGAAAAAAACTAACCCTTTATTTTCACGTCTTATACTCTTAACAACTTCCTTTACTCCTCTCTTCAAGTGTTTCTGTCCAGTTGAAAATTCTTTCAAAATTTCTAACAGATGAACATACAAGGACACTATATATTTCAACAAAGACAGGTAACCATTCCTAATTTATGAAAAAATTTTGTCAAAAAAGTTCAAGAAAAGAGCTCTTGTGTCACCTGCTATCTACTAATTACATACACAAATCTACTTGCTCTGTGTGAATGACGAAGACTAGACACGTCGGACAAGAGGTAAAATGAAGTGAAACTTCTAAGTGGTGCGAAGATTCCCTTAGACTTTCGACTCTTGAGTGAAATGGGATAATGATCCAAATTTCGGATTCAAGAGATGACTAAACGAGTTTAAGAAGATGTTTTGATATTAAAATGTTTGATGAATCTGAAATGAGAGTACAAGAGAGTTTTTATAGTAGTCTAGGGGCATAGGAAGAGACATAAGATCCCCTAGGAAACTATCAAAGCAATTAAGTGAAAACTAGGAAATTACAAAGAGATTAAAGAAAAAAGACTTGACTAGTAAAATAACTATTCTCCTTCCTTATTGAAATTTCGTCCAAATAGGATAGAAATGGGTAGAATGGGCTTGGTTTCATCAAGAGGCCTTTTGAAAGAGTGAAAAGGTTTGCCTCATAAAAATCCTTGTTTGGAAAACTCATTGGGAAAAAACAAAACTAAGGGAAAAAAGTACAAGTCTTATCACCTCTCTTGATGAATGATTTAGGTGGCTTGGATCACAACTAGGGTAGTTGGATTAGCACACACTAAACTGCCTTATATGGTGTTGAGAAGGTGCTGTAGTGTTGTCTTAAGTTTGGCTTGCTTGGGGCCATTAAAGATCTGTAGAGTTTCTTCTCCAATATCTGCAGGTTCTAGCTGCTCCATAGCTTCTTCATTGGCTTCTTCCTCCTCTGGTTCTAGTTTCTTCATTGGTTGAGGTTCCTTGCTGACCATGCTCACATCATCCTCCCCCAGTTGAGAAGGATTTGACCTCAAATCGGTTTCATCTGCAAAATAGGGATCCAAATCAGTAATATTGAAGCTTGAACTTACTTGGTACTTACCTTGAAGATCCAGCTGGTAGGCATTGTCATTGATCTTTTTGATGACTTTGAATGGACCATTAACCCTAGGCAATAGCTTGGATTTCCTTTCACTCGGAAATCTATTTTTGCGCAAGTGAATCCACACTAAGTCTCCTTCCTCAAAGCTTAGCTTTTTACGGCCCTTATTGGCTTGTTGAGCATACATCTTGGTCTTATTTTCAATAATGAGCCGAGCCTTCTCATGAATCTGTTTAACCAACTCAGCCTTTTTCTTTCAATCAAGGCTTGTCCTTTCACTCAAAGGAAGGGCATTATATCCAAAGGTGAGATGGGATTGAACCCATAAACAATCTCAAAAGGTTAATACTTAGATGCAGTATGTTTAGCATGATTATATGCGAATTCAACATGAGGCAAACATTCTTCCCAAGTTCTAAGATTCTTTCTAATCCAAGCTCTTAACAGAGTAGACGAGGTTCTATTAACTACTTCCATTTGACCATCCGATTGTGGGTGACAAGTTGTGGAGAAACAAAACTTAGTTCCTAGCTTAGACCAAAGTGTTTTCCAAAAGTAACTAAGGAACTTAATGTCTCTATCTGATACTATGGTCCTATGCATGCCATGAAGTCTAACTATCTCCTTAAAGAACAATCCAACAATGTTAATGACATCATCCGTTTTATGACAAAGAATAAAGTGAGCCATTTTGGAAAACCTATCAACTACAACAAACACTGATTCCTTTCCAGTCTTAGTTCTAGGCAATCCAACAATAAAGTCCATAAAAATATCATGCCAAGGGTGCAAAGATATAGGAAGAGGAGTATACAAACCGTGCTTATGGATTGTGGATTTGGCTTGCTTGCAAGTTACACATCTTTGGCAAGCTTTCTCAACATCACTCCTCATGTGTGGCCAAAAGAAGTGTTTCTGCAGTATAGTCAATGACTTTGCCACGCCAAAGTGACCCATAAGACTACCTGAATGTACTTCCTTGACAAACAAGTCTCTCAAAGAAGAGTTAGGTACACATAATCGATTATCATAAAACAAGAAGCCTTCACTCTTAAAGTATTTTCCAGTACCAAAATTCTCACAAGCAGCATAAATATCCCTAAAATCAGCATCAGTAGCATATAACTCTTTGATTTTCTCAAAACCTAGCAGCTTAACTTCTAAAGAGTTCAAGAGCACATACCTCCGAGAAAGAGCATCGGCTACTACATTATCTTTACATTTCTTGTATTTGATCACATAGGAGAAGGTCTCAATGAATTCGATCCACCTAGCATGTTTTTTGTTCAGCATTTTTTGCCCTTTGAGATGTTTGAGTGACTCATGATCAGTATGGATGACAAACTCATTGGGCCAAAAATAATGTTGCCATGTTTGTAAGGCCCTAACGAGTGCATAAAGTTCTTTTTCATAGGTTGGGTAATTGAGTGTGGCCCTTCCAAGTTTCTCACTAAAGTAGTTGTTCATACTAGGTTCAACTTCTAATTCTTTATAATTAGAGGGGTTCGTTTTGGAAAAGTATAAAGTAAGAAAACAAAGAGAAACCTCGGAAAGAAAGACTTTATTAATTATTGTTGTTACAAGGGTGTTAATTCGGGGTGCCGAGTTAACTTTATCAAAGAGAAGTAAAAACCTAGGCGATCTAGTTCTTCTTCTCCCCAATTCCTATTGAATATTATTAGTGAGGGGGTATGTATTTATATATCCTTAATAGTCGGTCTGGTAAGCCCATGGGCTAACCTTGGAAAAATGGAATATTTCCATTTTTCCAAGACTAGGGAATATGTGATAAGATTTGATCTTATATTGTCCATGCTTTAGACTTCGGCCTAGGACGATGTTGTTTATACCCCCGCTTTGGACACTAAATTTGATCATTCTTCTCCGAGGTATCTCTCAGTCATCTAAGCCGAGGATTGATATTCCTGTTGTCGGGACTTATAACCTAATAAGTTATCATGGAAGAGCTCGGCAGGGACCGAACTCCAATTATTCCCAAACTTTCGATAAAGGGTAGAACCCCACCATCAACAATAACTTCCCCCCCAGTTCGTCCGAGGATGTCTTCGGGCAGCGTTGGCAAATTTCCATTCTAAATAGCTTGTCAATAAATGAAACTCGGTATCAGTCGATCTTCGTCTTCAATAGTCTTAGTTTTAATTCTCTAATATTCTTCGTTCTTCAATTGGACGGGAAAAGACCGGATAACAAAAATTTTATTCACGCAAACTTCTCGATTTCACAA
The DNA here is from genome assembly GCA_900116095.1 of Euclidium syriacum. Classification (NCBI taxonomy): domain Eukaryota; kingdom Viridiplantae; phylum Streptophyta; class Magnoliopsida; order Brassicales; family Brassicaceae; genus Euclidium; species Euclidium syriacum. Next base: position 1,743,645 of record FPAK01000013.1, read on the forward strand.
AAACCTCCTTGCCTCCCCTTGTCGTATCTTATTCTGATCAGGCACATTAAATGGGGAAACATAATGGTCAAGTTGTGGCTTATAAATAATCCTTACCCAATACCAAAACCTAATTATCAGCTCTCATTCTCAGAAAAAAAAAATTCTCAATTCCTCTTTCTCTCTCTATCTCTAGAATGTCGAACCCTTTCATGAAGAACTTGAAAATCTACCAACCTTGGGTATTCGTACCACAACCCGAGGAATCCAAAATCGAAGAGGAGAAAACACCGATCAAACAATCTGTTTCTCCAAAAATGAGTTCCCCGAAAACCACCGCTTCTAAACGACAGCTCTCGGGAACTCCTGAGAAAAAATCGAAGTCAAAGAGAAGGAAGACCGAGGCTACTTCCGAGAAGTCTCTTGTTCCATTAACCTCCTCGGTACCCAATCTCTCAGCTCCAGCAACTTCTACTCTTCCGAGCGGTACCTCGACTACTTTGACCGCCGTTGAGATAGACCCGAATCCGACACCTTCGGAGAAAAATCCTGTAACTCAGGTTTCAGACACTGCTATGCCAACAAGAAACACCAATACTCTTCCTGTCCAAACTGAGGACAAGAACAAAACCCTCGGAACCATGCCTCCGCCAAAGTCCAAAATTCTGAGCTTTGCTGCCCCTAGCTCTACTCCAACAAGTCTCCCGAAGACACTTCCTGAGACTTCTAACAAAGAGCCAGCAAAAGTTCCTCAACAAGGTTCTGCTGCTCCACCTTCACACCATTCTTTCCGATACTCGTTTGGAAAGAATGTTCCTTTATTCGAGGACCAAGGAGAATGTGCAAAGCTCTTTGGCAGACTTGGAGGTCGATACGGTCGTCTTCCCTTTCTCTCCAATGCTGAAAAGGATTCTTTACTCAAGAACGCGGCTTCTTCTTTTTCCAAGGTTCCTTATCGTACTTATACATTCAATTTTTGCCAATTTTGACTGACTGTTTTATTTCAATTTTCAGACAGCAGCCTGCTTCAATCGTCTTCTATCGGACGCTGAGTTGAGAGAGTCGGCGATGAAGAAAGAAATCAACCTGCTAAGGCTCCACGTGGAGAAGTCTGCTGTTGACTCCGAAGCTGTTTGCCGGATGGCTGCGGAGGAAACACGAAAGTCTGCTAAGCCCGTTGATGAAGTTCGACGTCTGAAACATGAGCTAGAGCGCCAGTCCAAACCGTCAACTTCCGGAGCAACTGGGAATAAAGGTAATATCATTGATCAACTTATGCTCGGTCGCCTAAATTCTCTCGGAAAATGTAGGAGTAAATTTGAAAAGATTCGGAAATATGTCGACCCAAGCCAGCTTCGTAACTCTCTGACTGACTTATTTCATCAGGTGAAAGGAAAGTGCGATCTGATTAGAGTGTTTGAAAAGGAGGAGGTTCCAATTCCTTCCGTAATGAGAGTGAAATTGTTTTCCCAGTTGATCAACCTCGAACGCCGGTTGAGTGAATTTACAACTTTTCATCTTAGTCCCTCCAACCTTGAAGCTCTGCCTCTGTTCCATCAAGACCTCGGGCCTCAACATCGATCAGATGATGCTAAAATAAAGTTACTTCCAGGAGTGGATAATCCTTACGGAACTTTTCTTACTTTGTTATCTTTCTTTTTGTATTTCTTTCTTGTATGAATTTATAAAAAATTTGTTTTTAATGACTTCGACTTAAATGCTACTTTATCACATTAAGGCTTTTGTCATTTTAGAAATTGATTTAACGAGAAATGCTCGACCATTATCTGTCATACTGAATTCTACTTTATCAAATTCAGTACTTGAAGTGGTTTTAAATATGCGAAAATGACCCGACTTTGCCTTAGAATCTCTCAGCCTTACTTTATCAGACTCCAAAATCTTCAGCTGCATTCGGTATAGAATGTGTTAGGAGGGATAACCCCTGTTATCGAGTACGTGATCATGGCACCGATTTTTTTTTTGCTATTGTTATAGCTGTACTTCGAAGAGTTGCCTACGTACCCAAGAGGGATCAAGCCATCCGTAGTTCGAACCTAACTAGGTTTTTTTTTTTTTTTTTTCTTTTTTTGAAGATTCTATGGCTTGTTGGTACAGTGATATCTCTTCAAATGGAATGAATTCCAAGCTCGAGGAACATACTCGCATTCCATAGTCTTCAAACGATAAACACCAGGTCTTACTTTTGTTTCGATTAAGTAAGGGCCCTCCCATTTGGCTCCGAGCTTTCCAGCTCCGGGTTCTTTCGTGTTTTCGAACAACATTAGTAAAAATAAGTCTCCTTCATCGAGAGGGCGATCTCGGACTTTCTTGTTATAGTATCGAGAAGCGATTTGTTGGTAGTTTTGAATACGAGGTAAAGCGTGGTCCCGAAGTTCCTGTATTTCATCATTCCGCTCTTTTAACTTTTTATCATTGATCTCGGTGCCGTGTATGATCAGGGTTCTTCGCAGGCTCGCAACCCAGACTTCGGCAGGAGACATTGTTTCCATCCCATGAGAAAGCGAAAAGGGGTCTGTCCGGACCCACTTCTAGGAGTAGTTCTATGTGACTATAGTACTCCTTCCAATTCGTCCGACCATCTTCCTTTTTTTCCCAAGAAGTCTTTTCTTTATCCCGGCGACGATTGTTTTATTTGTAGCTTCAGCTTGTCCATTTCATGTGGGTACCTCGGAGTCGACTTGTTTAAATGGATTTTCCACTTTTCGCAGAAAACTTCAAAATTATTTGAGATGAACTGTGAGCCATTATCCGTCTTTATCTCGTAAGGAATCCCGTGCTGGCAGACTATATTTTTCCAGAAAAAACTTTCAACCTCCCTGCTTTGAATTTTCGGATAGGCTGCTGCTTCAACCCACTTCGTGAAATAATCAGTTAAGACTAGGAGAAAACATTTCCCACTAGTCGACTTTGGAAAAGGTCCTACAATATCCATAGCCCATCGCATAAATGGATAAGGAGGTACCGGGGCCATAAGTAACTCTTTTGGTGCGTGAATCTCGGGAGCATGTCTTTGACACTTCTCACAACGTGTCGTAAACTTGTCACAATCTGCCATCATGGTTGACCAATAATACCCTAGTCTCCGAAGTTTTACAGCTAGAAGTCTTCCTCCCGAATGATTTCCTCCTTCACCAGATTGGGTGGAGGTCATTACTTCGTTTGCTTCTTCTTTACCAATGCAGTGGAGTATCAATCCTCCGGCGGATCTTTTAAACAGAACATCATCCATTATTAAATATTGGGCAGCCACAGCTTTAAGCCGACGTGTGCCCATTTATCCGATGGGACCTCGCCGTTTTTGATATAACGAACAATTGGTGTTCTCCAATCTTCTTTATCTTCTCCGAGGATTTCCGGTTGAGCCTCTTCTTCTGCTGCGTATTCGATTGCCAAAGCGTGCTGTTCGTTATTGCTGATACTCGGATAATCGATCACTTCGACTGGAATTGTTCTTTTTAAATGGGGATCTGACGCTGTTGCAAGGGCGGCCAAAGAGTCTGCCATTGTATTCTCTCTCCGTGGAATCCGTTTTAAATCGAATTCTTTAAAATGTTCGGCCAAATGACTCACCAATTTTACGTATGCCTCCATTCGATCGTTCTTTGCTTCAAACTCGCCACTGAACTGGTTAGCTACTAGTTGAGAATCGCAGCAAGCTCGGAAATATTGAGTGCCCAACTGTGTTTCAAGTCGCAGTCCTGCGATTAAGGCTTCGTACTCCGCCTCATTGTTTGACGCTTCAAAAGCCAAACGGAAACTCTGTTCCAAAATCTCTCCAGTCAGAGATTTCAGCCAGATCCCGATCCCGGATCCGAATTTGGATGAAGATCCATCAACGAAGAGGGTCCACCACTCATTCTGAGGAGCTATTGTCATCACTTCTGGAGGTAGCTCGGACAAGAAAACAGCTAATACTTGGGATTTGATCGGCGCTTTTGTTTGATATTCAATGTCATATTCACTAAGTTAAACAGCCCACTACGCCAGCCGTCCTGACTGTCGGGGATTGTGTAGTATTGTTCGGAGAGGGTGGCTTGTCATTACGGCGATCGGATGTGACTAAAAATAAGGTCGGAGTTTCCGAGCTGCTATCACTACGGCAAATGCTAAATTTTCTAGAGCTGGATATCTGGTTTCCGCGTCGAGCAAGTACTTGCTTACATAGAAGACCGGTTTTTGCTCTCCTCTATCTTCTCGGACCAGCACACCACTTACGGCCGATTCTGATACCAAAACATAAAGGTAAAGGGGTTCCCCATCTTCAGGTTTGTTCAAGATTGGAGGGGTCGACAGGTATCTTTTTAGATCTTGAAATGCTTCCTCACACTCGCTATTCTATTCGAGTTGTTTATTTCCTTTCAAAAGATTGTAAAACGGCAAACACTTATCAGTTGATCGTGAGATGAATCGATTTAGAGCTGCAATTCGCCCAGTGAGCCTCTGCACTTCTTTTGAATTCTTTGGGGATGGGAGGTTCTTTATTGAACTGATTTATCTTGGGTTAGCTTCTATTCCTCGTTCTGTTACCAAATACCCGATGAATTCCCCCGAGGTAAGTGCAAACGTGCACTTATCCGGATTTAGCTTCATACCGAAGCGATTCAGGATATCGAAACACTCTTGTAGATGAGTGACATGTTCGGACGCCACATGAGATTTTACCAACATATCAGCAATATAAACCTCCATCGTACTTCCGAGCTTTTCTACAAACATTCGATTAACCAACCTCTGATACATTGCTCATGCGTTCTTCAGGTCAAAGGGCATTACACGGTAACAGTAGGTTCCTCTGTCTGTGATAAAGGCGGTTTTCTACCTATCATCCAGATGCATCATAATATGGTTGTACCCCAAGAATGCGTCCATAAAGGAAAGAAGTTCATTTCCTGCCGTGGCTTCCACCAGTCTTTCTATGCTTGGGAGGGGAAAACAATCCTTTGGGCATGCTTTGTTAGGGTCTGTGAAATCCACGCAGATCCTCCATTTTCCATTTTTGTTTTTTACTACTACAGGGTTGGCTAACCACTCCGGATATTGAACCTCGGTTATCAAGTCTTTTGCTAGTAACCGGTCGATTTCTTCGTTAACAGCTGCTGCTCTTTCGGGTCCTAACTTCTTTTTCTTCTGCTTAACTGGTTTATGGGTAGGATCCACATTTAACCGATGTGATATCACTATTGGATCGATTCCTACTATATCCTCAGATGACCAGGCGAACGTTCCTTTGTTTTTCTTTAGTAGGTCGATTAACTTTGTTCTTGTTTCTTTCTCCAATTTTCCTCCTATAGTTAAACAGCGTTCTGGATTTTCCTAGTCAATATATATTTTTTAGTATGAATCTTTTTGAAGATTTTTGGATCTAATTCTCCAACTACTGATAAGCTCGGATTTTCGTTGTAGGGGACCTCCGGTTCCGAGATCAGCGAGATTGTTCGTTACTGATTCTGCGGGGGCATGAAACAAATTCTGGCTACTCGTTGGTCTCCTTCAACTGAACAAACACCATGTGAGGTTGAAAATTTGAGGCACTGATGATAGGTCGAAGGGATCGCTTCCATCATTGTTAGCCAAGGTACTCCCATAATTGCGTCGAATATGAGGGGTCCTGATACCACATGAAAGATAGTGTCCATAGTGACTACTCCAACTGATACTGGGTAGACCGCGGTTCCCACTGCTACTTCTCTTTCCCCGGAACTGAGGTTACGAGTTCCATTCTTACCTCCATATCTTTAGATACTACATTCATTTGATTCATATCTTCTAGACTTAATAGGTTCACCGTATTTCCGATATCTATGAGAACCTTTTCCATGAGATTTCCGGCCAAGAAGACACATATGACTAAAGGGTCGTTGTGGGGAATTATAATTCCCTCGAGATCTACATCTGTGAAGGCTGCCGAAGAATGATATGTTGGGGTTGGGCTTATAGATCGAGTCTTTGGTATTTCTCGGATATGCTTCTTTATAGTTCCTTTGGAATTCGAACTATCGAGAATCACACCGATATATTTTCCATCCTCAAGGTTTCTTTGTTTTACTAAATAGAAGTCACCCCCTACCTGGCGCGCCCACTACACCAAAACAGGGTGTTAACGACTGTACAATTAGTCACAAAATAGTCGTTATTTCATATTTGACGACTATTTAGCGACTAAAGGCGGTAGATGTTATTTCGCAGACGCTAAAGAGAATAGTCGCCAAATTAGTCCCCAAATAACAACTATTGAACGACTAATAATGCTTAGTCTTCCAATAGTCGCTGACTAGTCACAAAATTTAGTGACTATTTGGCGTTTAAATTTATAAATAAAGTGACTAAGTTGAGACTATTTTCGCGTTCCAAATACGTAAATGGTGAATATGTTGGGACTATTTGGCTACTAATTTGTGACTAATGTGACGTCTATTTAGCGACTATTTCTTAGATTCAGATGCGATATGGTAAAGAATTGGTGACTATTTGACTTCTAACTTGTGACTAAATTGACGACCATTTAGCGACTATTTGTTAACTTCTGATAGAAATATGGTTATCAGAATGCTACTACTGGACCACTAATTTCTCACCCTTTTGCAACTAATTTTGCATTGTTATTTGAATGGTATTGATGATAAAATTCCGATTTGGTTTCCAATATTGGTACTAAACAAATTAACAAAACCAATAAAAACACAACTAAATTCAATATGTACAACTACTATATATACAATAACCACAACCAATATTGTACAAATACAAACTCCATTCTTTAGGAGTTGTCAAAAAAAGAAAAACATAAACATAACAAGTTTTTTTAACAAGTTCAAAGAAAAAACAAGTAGAATGTTCAGAGATTGGTGAGAAGATAACCTATGCAGATGGTGATCAACGTGGAGTGGTTAGAAGGGCGTTTGTGTTGGTTCTAGTCTCTGCCTCTGCTTCATTTTGGTGTTTGATGAAGTCTAAATAAGCAGGTTCATTAGAGCATCTTCATCAAGGGTTCTTGATGGAATTCTTAAAAAAAAAAACTAATTAAATAATAAGTGGGTCCCACAGCACAGTTAAGAATCGTATCTGAAAATCTCTTATTTAAGAGACGGTTCTTCACTGTTCACGGGTACGTGGCGACACGCGATTGGTCGACTTTTTTTTTTTTTTTTTCGGACTTTAAAAAAAAAATTAAAATTAAAATTTTATTTTTTTAAGAACCCCAAAGGGGGTTCTTTGATGGAGATGCTCTTAGCTCTCATGAACTTGCTCATTCTGGCTATCTCCACAAGCCAAACCCTTTGGTCCTCCTCTATTTTTGCAAGCTCAGCTTCACGGGCAGTGATCTCGGCATCACGCTTGGCATTGTATGCTGATTGCTCTGCTACTTGACGTTGAGTCTCCTTGAGTTATTCTTGCAGTGAGACAAAGTCAGAGCATTCTCCCGCACGCTTGCGCTTGCCCAACAGAACACTGTCTCTGAAGCTTTCAAGTCCAAACAGATTTCCTTGTGAGTCTGTGTCTGTGGACTGTGAAAAAATTTAATTAGTCATTGTAAACATAATAAAACATAAGAAATTAACAAGAGAATAAGATTGTGATTGTGTATTATTTATTTACATGTAAGAATATCTTGTCACACTGATCTGTTGATATCTTAGGAGTATCTGTAGCATTTGAATTCTCTTCTTGTAGCTCTGACTTCTTTTGTTCCAGGTTCTTCTCATAGGTTTTAGCAATCCTCTCCGCCTTGAGATCAATATATGTCCCATCCTTCTTTGTATGTGCCCTGATGAAGACCTCACCAAGGGAAACCGGTCTGTCTAGCTCCTCTGCCTGCAAATGTTAACCAAAAAAACAAAATTCTAATGCATTATACTAATAGATATCAATCCTACAAAATTTTAACACATAAAAAAATGAAATTTCAATCCATTATAAGGTAAAAAAGTCAATATAGTTTTAGTCAAGGCACATACTATTTCTCTTTGGGTTTGGCGATAAGATTTGGGCCCTGTTACATGGCGGTGAGGTCCGAGACCTTCACGGTCAGAGTTACGGCAGGTGGAATATGTGTCACTCCTCTGCTTCTGCTCTTCAGTAGTCCAATGGGTCTGCATCGTCTTCCAAAGAGTCTCATTGATCCACTTAGGTTGCTCTCCACTAGTTCTTGCATTGCTCACTATGTTTTTCAAGCCCTTTTGACAGATGGTCTCGAAGAATTCTTGAACTGTCCTGATATCAATGGATCCCATATGTGTTTTTTCTACAATAGAGAGAGAGTTGTGTTAGGTTACTAATTATAACACAAAGAAAACAAAACAAAATGCTTAAGGTTAGAAAGTTTTACCACGAACTCGAGGAACCATCTTTCTGCTCTTTCCCTTGGGACGCAGTTCCAGCTATAATAGGGTTTATTGAAGGATGATGTGAAAACTTTAGTTACCGCCTGAACAAGTCTCTGTTTAATGTCACGATCAAACCTGCAAACAATGTGAGAAGGAATCAGTTCAGGAGCAGTAAATGAAATGGTGTTAGGTTTAAACTAAATCACACAGTTTATGGTTGTAACTAAAACAACTAAACCAGTTTATAAATACTAAATTGTAGAGTAAACAAAATGAAATATGTTAAAATTGTAACAGATGCATCCAAATTTATCACCTATATTCTAATTGAACTCAACATTTAAGTTCATATACTACCAAATTTATAACCTAAAGCTCTAAGTTTATCACCTAAACCTAACAAATTAACCCAAATTTATCATCTAAAGTAGACAAAACCAAATTTATCACCTAAACCTAACATATTAACCCAAACTCATAACCTAAAGCTCTAAACAACACATTTTCAGATCAAATTAATAGCAATATTAATAACCTAAAGCTCTAATTTTGGTTAGGAGGCTTACCAATTTGAAATTCGGCATATTTTCATCCGGAGAGAGGAGAGGGACAAATTTGTGCCGGTCTGGCACAGAAAGGAGAAGATGCAGAGCCCGTTGCGTGTCTTCACTGAGATCCGGAATGACAAGCTCCGCTACGTCTTCGAAGTTGTTGTCATGTGAAGATGGATGACTCGCCGCGTGAGTGTTCTGAAGCGGCGACTCCGGAACGCTATGGCCTGGCGATGAAGAACTACCATTTGCTTGAGATGGATGAGAAGACGCTTCTGCGACGAGATTGGTTGGCGGTGCGAAATTTCGGACATGAGATGAGGTCGTCGATGGCTGGCGAACAACGTCGAGTGGAGTTCTAGGCGTCTGAGTTTGAGGCGTTTGAGGTTGAGGCGTCTGAGTTGGTGGAGCTTCTCTCCGCGGCGTTACGTATTGAGTTGGTGGAATCGATGACGGAGCTTTGGATGTAGAAGTGGTGTTCGTCCCCGTAGATCTCTGCGAGATATTTGGAACGATCTTCGTTTTCTTTCAGATTTGCTTCGGTTTAGGCATCGTATCGATTTTCTATGGGAGATTGGAGTCGATTTGAAGGGAAGAAAGGGAATTAGGATTTTTGTGGGAGATTGGAGAGGATTTGTAGAAAGTATGAAGAATTAGGGTTTCTGCGAACGAAATTCTTGGATTTGGAAGAAAGAGTGGGAAAAATCGATTTAGGATTCGATTTCAGTGAAGAACAAGAACGAAATCTTAGATTCTGAAACAAAATCATAAGATTTCCGAGAGGATTTGAGAGAGAAGGTGAAGAGATTAGAGAGGATTCGAGAGAGACTGAAACAGAAAATTAGGGTTAGTGTTTGACCCCTATTCTCGATCTCGTCGACTCTTAGGTGAAAAAATGGGTTTTGGGTTAAGCGGTAAAAAATATTTAGGCCAAAATTTTGGGCTGTTCATTCGCGGGTTAAAACAACCCAAAATTTTTGAAAACCCGACTATTCGGCGATTATTAATGAAATCTTAAACAACTATTTAGCGACTAATTTAATTAATTAAAATAAGATAATCACTTAATAGTCGTTAATTAAAATAAATTAATTAAAAACAATTATAACTAATTAATTTAAACTTAATTATATTTTACAAAACTAAAATATAAATAATTAATTTAAACATACTTATATTAAACATAAATAATTTAGATATAATTATATTAAACATATTCTTTAACCCATAGACGATATTTCTCCGCTCTTTTAGCAATCAGCTCTTTTTCAGATACTTCTGGATATTTCAGAGAGATAGACTGCTCGAACATTTTGTAATAGCCAATCACACACATGTCAGCAGCATAATAAGTCGTAAAGTTTAGCGATACAACAATTTATGCCTTTCTATTGGCTGAAAATAGTCACAATTTCTCAAAACATAGGTATAGGTATGTGCGCAATCAAGTTATGTAGGTGACATCCATACTTCATGCATTTTCCCACTTGGACGACCAACTTGTCTAAATATATCAGGAACTTCATCAACATGATATTCGGGGACTTAACCTTCATTGTATCTTGTAAACCTGACACATATAGGTGAAATTTAGTATACAAAACAAAATAAACATTTCTCTAAATGTGACAATTGTGGACATATTATTGAATACACACCTGTATTTCGTTTGTATAGTCGCTGGAAAATAGTGCTCCGTGAAATAACCAATCTCGCCAAGGAGATATGATTCGATAATCGAGCCTGACACATATCGTGAGTTCTTTACTTTGCCTTTCAACTTTTTGAAGAACCTTTCAAAAGGATACATCCATCTATATTGCACCGGACCTCCTAATTCAGCTTCATAGGGGAGATGTATGGGTAGGTATTCCATCACATCGAAAAATGAAGGTGGAAAAATCTTTTCCAGATTGCATAGTATTATGACTATGTTCTGTTGTAGGATTCGTACCCGACTTTTAAGCAAAGTCCTCGAACACAAGTCCCGGAAAAAAGCACCAATCCCTGCAATATATGTGTAATTAATTATAAAGTAGGTGGTTACTATATTTAGAAGTATAGAAATAGTAATTAATGCGAACCTGATAATGCTAGGTAGACGTTGCGGGGTTGGAGTTCTGCAAAGATAAAAGGAAGTAGCCGCTCCATGAAAACATAGCAATCATGACTCTTCATCCGAAATTTTTTTTATTATCCATATCAGCACAAGTTGCTAGGTTTGCTACATAACCATCTGAAAATTTCACACATTCTAGTAAACTTATTCTGCCAGCGTTTGTCAATTAGTAAGCTGGAAAAGGAGCTCTATCACTATCTCGATCAACATGTAAGTGTGGCCGATAACATAAAGCTTTGATATCCTTTCTTAACGGGATGATGTCTTTTGGTCTACCCGGCACACGCATAAGAGTATTCATGATGTTTTCAAAAAAATTCTTCTCTGTATGCATCAAATCAAGATTATGTCGAAGAATGAGGTCCCTCCAATAAGGCAGTTCCTAGAATATGCTTTCTTTGTGTCAATTATGGTCCTTCCCAAAGCGAGGCTTCTTTGTGTCGTGTCCATTTCCACCCACATCCTTAGTTTTGGGTGGGTTTATGCGACGCATACGGTTATAAATTTGCTCACCGCTCAGAGATGCAGGTGGGTCGTCTTGCATAGCGTCTTTGTTCTTCAAGAAGTCTCTTTTATTCCTTCTCATTGGGTGATCGTAAGGAAGGAATCTCCGATGACAATTGAACCAACAAACCTTTCTTCCATGCATCAAATAAAAAGAATTTGTATCTTCCATGCAAATAGGACATGCCAATTTCCCATGGGTACTCCATCCTGATAACATGCTATACGCCAGAAAGTCGCTTATCGTCCAAAGTAGCACGGCTCTCAGATTAAGACTTTGATTCAAGGACACATCAAATGCATCAATTCCAGTGCAACACAACTCTTTCAACTCATCTATAAGAGGACGAAGGAAGATATCGAGACTACCCCGTGGATGATTTGGCCTAAAATTCATAATTGTGGGAAACATGTACTCTTCACTCATGCACCTACCAGGGGGAAAATTATATGGAGTCAAGATCACAGGCCACAACGAATGGTTACGAGACATGCCAAAAGGATTGAACCCATCAGTACATAACCCAAGGTACACATTCCGGGGTTCCTCGGCAAAACTGGTATGTTGAGCTTGAAAATATTTCCACTCAGCTGAATCTAACGGATGAGACATCTCATCATCGTTATTGGCTTCGTGCTCGGCATGCCATCTCATAGCCGCTGCAGTCTTCTCGCTCTGATACATTCTCTTCAATCTGTCACCAATAGGTAGATACCACATAGACTATATGGTATATTAGTTCTACTGTTCTTGTCTTTAGGCTTCCATCTTGGATGATCACAATACAAACACTTATCTTCCCTTTCATCCTCCTTCCAGTAGCTCATACAATTCTTGATACAAACATCAATATTTTATAGATGGGAAGCCTAAATTGCGCATCAACTTTTTGGTCTCGTAATTTGAATTGGTTGCCTTATTTCCTACTGGTAAAAACTCGGTCATCATATCGCAAATCGAATCCACACCCCTTTCACTGACATTATAATATACCTTATGCAGTAAAACCCGAGCAGCTAATGATAATTGTGATTGACCTTCACGACAACCATCATACAATGGATTATTCGCTCCTTCTAAAAAATCATAGAAATTTTTTTGAATGATTTCGTACCGGTTCATCCTGATAATAACCATCCTGATGGTAACTATCAAAATTCACGTTTTCACGAAACGCATCATTCACCATATGCACATATGGATCTTCTACTACATTTCCCACATATTTCGGATCAACATAACTCGTTCCTAAATTCAAGTCTAGTTCTTCACCATGGTTATACCAAACATAGTAAGCTGGCATAAATTCATAGCTAAACAGATGACTCCATATTTTTGAACCCGCTAAGAAATTTCCGTTCTTGCAAACATTACAAGGGCAGCTAAACTTACCTCCATTACTCTGCGCTAGGAGTTGGCTACCAGCAAATTGCATGAATTGGTCCACCCCCAATTTAAACTCCTCCGAAAAATTTCCTGTGGTTTCATCAATCCAATTATACATCCAATCCTAAGAATTATTAGAATTGAACCTTCCAGCCATTCTTCCACACTTACTAGTCGAATTCTATTTTTATGGATAAAAAGGAGGAATAAGTTATGGTGACTGACAAGAAGAAAGCCTAAAAATTTCTTTTTATAGAAAATTTCGCAACTATTTAGCGACAACTCAGCAACCAAAAGGCGACTACAACTAATAGTCGCCTTAAGTCGGTACACCTACCGAAAATAGATTAACACATGCTTATGTACTGATTTTTTACGACTATAAGGTGACTAACTTGAGACCCGCCGCTAGAGTCACCTAATAGTCGTTACTTTTGCAACTAAATAGCAACTAATCTTCCCATAATACCTTATAGTCGTAAATTAGTTGTCAATTAGCTACCATTTTAGCGACTATGTTTTTTAGTCCCTATTTTGCGACTATTCAACGACTATAGTGCTTTAGTCGCATACTAGTAGTCAATTAGTCGCTAAATAGTCGCCAAACTTAGCGCATATTATTTTAGTCGCATCATGTAGTCGCCAAAACGCTGTTTTGGTGTAGTGGCCAAATGTGGATACTAGGTTCAACTTCTAATTATTTATAATTAGAGGGGTTTGTTTTTGGAAAAGTATAAAGTAAGAAAACAAAGAGAAACCTTGGAAAGAAAGACTTAATTAATGATTTGTGTTACAAGGGTGTTAATTCGGGGTGTCGAGTTAAATTTATCAAAGAGAAGTAAAAACCTAGGCGATCTAGTGATTCTTCTCCCCGATTCTGAATGAATATTATTAGTGAGGGGGGGTATGTATTTATTTATCCTTAATATTCGGTCTGGTAAGCCCATGGGCTAACCTCGGAAAAATGGAATATTTCCATTTTTCCAAGACTAGGGAATCTGTGATAAGATTTGATCTTATACTGTCCGAGCTTTAGACTTCGGCCTAGAACGATGTTGTTTATACCCCCGATTCGGACATTAAATTTGATCAATCTTCGAGGTATCTCTCGGTCATTTGAGCCGAGGGTTGATATTCATGTTGTCGGGACTTATAACCTAAAGGTTTTGCATAACATTGTTGCATCAAGATATTTTTCGTTTGAGACGTGTGGAAGCCCTTGTTCTGATTTGATACAGGTCACAACTCATAATGAATCTAGAAGGAGACACGCAAAGCCGATCAATTGAAGGGGACGAACATCCGAGTCGACCGACTAGATCTCTCAGTCGACCGACTCGTGATCCACCCCAAGAGGAGAAGAAAGAAAAGCAGAAGGAGAAATAGGAAGAGGAAGCTACTTAGATAGCAAATGGAAGTAATACCAACAAGGATGAACTCAACATTGCTGGAAGTTCTGAGAATAAGACGATGGAGGATCAATTCGAGGTAGCACAAGGAATAATGAGCGTGTCAACATCGAACAACTCGACGAACGATTCTTCAAGAGAAGAGAATGAAAAGAGGAAAGAAGAAACAACAACAGAATCTAGACAGATCCTTGACTCAAAAAGCATTGAAGGACGCATGATCAACTCAAATCCCGGAGGAACAATTCGTTCCACCCGCATAAGCCCAGTCGACCAGACCCGAGTCGACCGTCTTCCACAAGGAGGCAGAAGTCCAATTCGACTATTTTCAAGACGAGAAAAGAAGATCAACAGGAGATGCCTGAACTAGAAGACGATGTCTATCTTACCACCAATGATGGAAGCTCTGAACGAAATTTCTACCCTGGAAGAAGGTATGATTGTTGATACTGGGTTCAACTTCTAATTATTTGTAATTAGAGGGGTTCGTTTTTAGGTAAGTACTTGATAAGAAAATAAAGAAGAAACCTCGGAAAGAGGGTGTATTATTATTAAAGATGTTTACAATGCTTGTTAACTCGGAATGCCGAGTTAACTTTATCAAAGAGAAGTAAAACCTAGGTGATCTAATTCTTCTCCTCCTGATTCTGAATGAATATTATTAGTGAGGGGGGTATATATTTATATATCCTTAATAATCGGTCTAATTTCCATTTTTCCAAGACTAGGGAATCTGTGATAAGATTCGATCTTATATTGTCCGAGCTTAGACTTCGGCCTAGGACGATTTTCGTTTATACCCCCGCTTCGGACACTAAATCTGATCAATTTTCTCCGAGGTATCCCTCGCTCATCTGGGCCAAGGGTCGAAAAACCTAAAAGATTATTAGGGAAGAGTTACGCAGGGACCAAACTCCAGTTATTGACAAACTATTGATTAGGGGTAGAACCCCACCATCAACAGTAATTCCCCCACACTTCGTCTGAGGATGTCTTCAGGCAGCGTTGGCGAAGTTCCTCCTTCAATAGTTTGTCGATAAATGAAGCTCGGAACCAACTGATCTTCATCTTCAATTACTTCAGCTCTTGATTCTTCTTATTTTTAAAAAAAAATCTTCGTACGTTGGCGGGAAAACATTGGATAGTGAAAAGTCATCATGCGTAAACTCCTCGATTCCACAGAAAACTCCGTTGACGTGTCTTGTTTTAACCGGACACATTAAATGGGGAATTGGAATAGATTAAGATTGCACCTTATAAATAATCCTTGTCCAAGCCCCAAAACCTAACTATCAATTCTCATTTCACAGAAAAGTCCCCAACTCTCTTTTTCTCTCTCTACCTCTAAAATGCCGAATCCCTTCATGAAGAACTTGAAGATCTACCAACCTCGGGTACTTATAACACAACCCGAGGAATCCAAAATCGAGGAGAAGAAGACCCCTACCAAAACATCTAATTCTCCAAAAGGGAGTCTCCCAAGAAGCAAAGCTTCCAAACGACAACTTTCCGAGACCCCGAAAAAGAAAACGAAGTCGAAGAGAAGGAAAACTGAGACCTCTTCCGACAAGTCTCTCATTCCACCTTCCCATGTAATACCAAATCTCACGGCTCCTCAGACTTCTATTCTTCCGAGCGACACTTCGACTAACCAAACTATGGTTGAGACGAACCCAAATCCGAGTTTCGCGAAGGAAAAGCCCTTTATTCGGACTTCAGATCCTGCTGTTCCAATGCAAAACACCGAGATTCCCCTCGGAAAAATGCCTCCACCAAATTCCAAAATGCCGAGCACTACCACTCCTATTCCTACTCCAACGGTTCTCCCGAAGCCTCAACTTGAGACTTCGAACAAAAGGCCAGCAAAAACTTTGAAACAAAGTTCTGCTGCCGCAGCTTCACACCACTCCTTCCGATACTCTTTCGGAAAGAATGTTCCTTTATTCGAGGACCAAGGAGAGTGTGCGAAGCTCCTCGGCAGACTTGGAGGTCGATACGGCCCTCTTTCCCTCCTTTCTAATGAAGAAAAAGACTATCTGCTTAAGAATGCGGCTTCTTCTTTCTTCAAGGTTCTTCGCTTCTTGTTGATGCAGGGGTCCGACTTTTGATTATTCTTAATCAAAAGGACCTCTTTGCATCAACATTTGGCGCGCCAGGTAAGGGGGTAGGCTTTCGAGATTCCGATATCGAAAGTGCGCGCTCGGCAACGACAAGAAAAACTTAAGTTTTTGTAAAAAATTAGGGTTCATCATCTCCCTCAAGAAGATGAAGATCGTCTTCCTTGCCTATCATAAGAGAAGAACATCTCCTATCACGACAACGGTTCTTCACGCAAAGCTAAGTCGTGTTCCTCTTTTATTAATTAACAAACTTAATCATAGTAATTATCAATCATTGGTCTATTAAAATTAAATCAATTGTCGAACAAGTTTATTGCTTGTCAGAATGATAATACAGTCGCGATTTTATAACTTGACAATGGCAAAAATGTAACATCCTGATTCCGAATTATTTATTTTTAATATTTAATTCGGAAATTAGAGTGGGGATCCTACAGACATTTTGATGTCATATACTGTCACATCCAGAAATGGCATTTAAGCTATATAGGGGGTGGGTATCCTTGGCCGACTGGGCGGTCGGGGAACTAGACCGGGACGGGGCACCGGGCTAGTGTTACTCATCCGGATCATGCTGGGAACATGGTCCAATGGCTGGACCGGATCGAATCGATGGAATCCGGCTAAGGGAATCCGAATGTTCGAAGGACTTGACTGGATCGAAGGAAAGATCGATAGTTTGACTGACCGGTCCACGAGCTCATCGGTCCGCAAGCTCGTCAGTTCATCGGGACATTCAGTCCGATCGGGTGGTGCCGAGTCGGAACTGATCAGTCTGTTATTTTCGGGATAGCTGGGCGGTTATGTTGACAGTGCGGGATTTTCGAACAAGTCTTGTCGGATTCGGACAAGACGGTTGGTCCGGACAGCATTGTCGAATTCAGATAGGACGGTTAGGACTGAATTATCCAGTCAGCTCGACAATTCCCGCCTCGATTAAAAATATGCGTGTTTGGTTTAGGCGGGAACGGTTATCCAGCGTGTCCGCGTGCTTGCCGGATCGTGTGGACGGTTACTAGCAATTTTGGGTAGAAACTCGTGTAACTTCCGGTTTAATGAGGGCAATCCGAGTTTTCCACGATCATTACTGAATTTCTGGGAAAAAGAACACAGAGTGAACGAAGAGAGATTTCAAGGGGCGATTGAACGGGAAAGAGAAGGGATTCCGAGTGTGAAGGCTTGTGTAGACCGGACTGATCGACGCGACCGTGCTGAGCGGATCGATCGAGTGTTTTCGCATCAAGAGGTGTCAGAAACCAAATCAACTGTTCCGAATCTCCAAGGTGAGTTTTCTAGACCTTGCTTAGTCTATTTCATCTCTTGCTTGTTCTTTGATTTCATGTTGCTTGACTTATTCATTGATTCTGCTACTCGTCTTGATGATCGATCCAGAGAACTCTGGATGATTAGGCTTGCCGAGTTCTGTCTAGTAACTGTCTTGATAGAACTGATTGCATGATACGGATTATTGACTTGGCTCGGTGAGCGGCTTAAGCGCACTCACTAAGCACTTTGTGTGCTTACGCTCTCTTTGACGATTCTCAAGAAAGGATAAGAATCAAAGTGGCTAGGATCGCGGGACAAGGCTGGTGGGAAGGAAGGATGGTAGTTAGTCTTAGTTTCCTTTGGGTTGATGAACTGATGCGATGTAATAGCTTATTAGCAAATTTTCATTGTAATCAGGATCGCATGTTTAAGTAATTCAAGTTATCTGTTTAAGCATGAATCAGCCTATGAATTGATGAACCTCAAATGTTAAGTTAAAACAGAGCAAACTAATTCGACTAAGTAAGAAAAACTGAGGAAAATTGGGTTGGGGTGTTTCAATTGGTATCAGAGCATGGTCGATTCTAGGACTGATTTGTGTACTGGGTTATAGGGCTACACCATCCTTCCAGCGCCTATGTCTCGCGGTAAGATTTCTAACTGATGAAGGGTTGAGACCCAGATTTCTGAGACCTATGGTCTAGATTCTGATAAGGGTTGTGACCCGAGTTACTGAAACCATCTGGTCTAGATTCTGATAAGGGTTGTGACCTGGGTTACTGAGACCTTCTGGTCTAGAATCTGTAAGGGTTAATGAACCCGATAATTTGAGACCTTGTGGTCGGAACTGTTAGGGGTATGGACCCGGATAGTGAGACTTGATAGTCTGAAACTGATAATGGTTGAATCATAGACTGCATGCCTGAATTAATAATGTCTATGATAAAATCTGAGTTAGTATGAGACTAACTTAGTGTTTCTGGTGGTCATTGCAGATGGCCAGGTGCCGAGGAACGGGCAATGGTGGTTCAAGTGGGAACAAGGACAGTGAGACTACTGGAGAGAATCCAGAGATTGTGAATGCCATGAATCCGACTGGGAATGAGGCTGCTGTTGAGGCCGCACGTGCGGAAGAGGCACGCATTGCCGAGGAGGCAGCTCACACTGCTGAGGCAACTCGAGCGGCTGAAGTGGCTCGCGAGGCCGAGGTGGCTCGTGCCGCGGAAGCTGAGCGCATCGCGGAGGTGGTCGTGCCGCGGAAGCTGAGCGCATCGCGGAGGTGGCTCGTGCTGCGGAAGCTAAGCGCATCGCGGAAGTGGCTCGTATTGCTGCTACAGCTCGCAATGTCGAGAATCCAAGGGGAATGGATGCGTTGATGGGCATGTTGGCTCAGGTCTTGGCTAGGGTATCGGTTGGTGGAGTGCAACCTAACCCTAATGCAAATGATGCCAATCAAGTTCCATCCTATCTGAGGATGTTGGAACAGATGAGGAAGATTGGGACAAAGAACTTTCCTGGTGGGAATGATCTGATGGAGGCGGAAGAGTGGAGGAGTCGTTTGGAGAGGAACTTCAACTTCATTCGCTGTCCGGATCAATACCGGAAAGACATTGTTGTGCATCATTTGGAAGGTGCTGCGCACCTTTGGTGGCGTGGGGTGTCTGCGCAGATGGCAAACCCAGACTGTTCCTATGAGGTGTTCATGGAAAAGTTTCGGGCTAAGTTCTTTCCGGAAGAGGCTTATGACAGGCTGAATGCTAAGTTCTTTCCGGAAGAGGCTTATACGAAGCCAAGTTTAACAGCCTCAAGGTATTTGCTGGACGTGACTATGAGACTGAGAGAGCTCAAGTTCGGCGGTTCCTGCGTGGTATGAGGCTGGAGCTACATAATCGGTGTGTGGTTCGTGATTATGGTAGCCTGACTGAGCTGGTAGAGAAAGCTGCTTTAGTGGAAGAAGGAATGAGTAAGGAAGCCGAGTTGGCTGGGGATAAGTTGAAGTCCCAGATTGCTTCGCAGTTTAAGAAGTCTGGGAATGCCAGTGGGCAGAAGAAGGGTTGGGTTAAGGGTTCAGGTTCTGAGAAGTCCTCTGCCGGACGCACACAGTGTGCAACATGCGGAAAGATGCATCAGGGTGCATGCCGATCCGCCTCTGGAGCTTGTCACCGATGTGGTAGCATGGAACATAAGGTCCGTGACTGTCCTGAGGAGGACAAGAGGGGAAAAGGTCAAGGGAGAGATGGGGATGCAAGGGCGTGTTACAACTGTGGTGAAGTTGGACACATCAAGCCAAACTGTCCCAAGTTGGGACAACAGCAGACGGGAAACGGGCAAGTGATGGCTCTGCTCCTCCTGCTAAGAGACAAAACGTGACCCCGCGTGTCTACTCGACAGAGATTGCCCTGGAACCGAGTACTTCTCGTCCGATCACTGGTTAGTATTACTAACTTACTGAATAATAATTTTTGTGTGAAATTGCATGATTGCTTGTTGCTAGGTTCTTAGCATTCTAAGTGAATGTGTAGGAACATTAGTCATGGGGGGTGTGGCAACCCATGTCCTGTTTGATACCGGAGCAACCCATTGCTTCGTTAACCCATATATGATTGAGATAGGAGGATTCCAGAGGGATCCTGAGGGGGAAATAGGGACAGTCGAGGCGGCTGGTGGACAAGTCATGCCAACACTTGGAATGGTCAGTAACATCGCTGTTATGATCGGATCAGTGAACATGCCAGCAGATTTGAGGATCTGTCGAGTGAAGTCCTATGATGTGATCCTTGGAATGGATTGGCTCGGAAAGTACAAGACACATGTGGACTGTCACAGAGCGCGAGTGCACTTTGAGACTGATGGAGGAGTTTTGACCTTCCAGGGAATCAGGCTGATTGTAGGCTGTCAGTACATCTCAGCTTTGCAACCGGAACAGATGTTGTGGATGGGATGTGAGGCTTACTTAGCGACCATCACTATCGCGGAGGAAGGTTCGGATGCGGAGCTTAAGAGTATTCCAGTCGCTGGTGAGTTTGAGGATGTATTCGAATCGCTGATTGGACTACCACCGGCTCGTTCTGATCCGTTCACGATAGAACTAGAGCCTGGTACAGCTCCGATATCCAAGGCACCATATCGGATGGCACCAGCAGAGATGGCCGAACTTAAGAAGAAACTAAGTGAGTTGTTGGGAAAGGGTTTTGTGAGGCCAAGTAGTTCACCTTGGGGTGCACCAGTATTGTTTGTTAAGAAGAAAGATGGGAGCTTCAGGTTATGTATCGATTACCGTGGGTTGAATCGAGTCACTGTGAAAAACAAATATCCTCTTCCAAGGATAGATGAGTTATTGGATCAACTCAGAGGAGCTAAGTGGTTCTCCAAGATTGATCTGGCTTCGGGATATCACCAGATTCCGATAGTAGAGCAGGATATTCGCAAGACTGCTTTTCGGACTAGGTATGGACACTACGAGTTTGTGGTCATGCCATTTGGATTGACTAATGCACCAGCTGCATTCATGAAACTCATGAACGGAGTCTTTAGGGACTACTTGGATGAATCAGTGATCATCTTCATTGATGATATCCTGGTTTACTCCAAGATTCGGGAAGAGCATGAAGTTCACTTGAGGGCAGTGATGGAAAGGCTAAGGAAGCATAAGCTTTTTGCTAAACTGAGTAAGTGTAGCTTATGGCAAAGGGAGATTGGGTTTTTGGGTCATTTAGTCTCGGATAAGGGAGTGTCCGTTGACCCAGAAAAGATCAAGTCTATAGCTGAGTGGCCTAGACCGCGAAACGCCTCAGAGATAAGAAGTTTCCTGGGTTTGGCTGGGTGTTATAGACGGTTTGTCAAAGGATTTGCGAGTATGGCACAACCGATGACCCGCTTGACCGGAAAAGATGTGAAGTTTGTCTGGTCCGAAGACTGTGAGAAGTGTTTCTCCAAGTTGAAGGAAATGCTTACGAGCACACCGGTTCTAGCTTTGCCTGAAGCTGATGAGCCGTATGTAGTATACACGGATGCATCGAAAACTGGATTGGGTTGTGTTCTGATGCAGCATGGCAAAGTGATTGCTTATGCATCGAGACAGTTGAGAAAGCATGAGTGCAACTATCCCACACACGATCTAGAGATGGCAGCTGTGGTCTTTGCACTTAAGATTTGGCGGTCTTACCTTTATGGTGGAAAGGTACAGATCTTTACTGATCATAAGAGTTTGAAGTATATCTTCACTCAACCTGAGTTGAACCTGAGACAAACAAGATGGATGGAACTAGTTGCGGATTATGACCTCGATATTGCCTACCATCCGGGAAAGGCAAATCAGGTAGCTGATGCACTAAGCCGGAAGAGAGTGGCTGCGGCTTCTGATAGTGCAGCTTCTGAGAGGGATATGGAAGGTTTGATTGGAATGGTTGGAACCTTACGGTTAGCTGTGATGACAAATGAGCCAGAATCGTTAGGGTTAGGGGCGGCTGATCAGACTGATCTGTTGACTCGGGTCAGATTAGCTCAAGAGAAGGATGCGAACCTGATCAAGGTATCTCAGAATGATAAGACCGAGTATCAGATCTCGAATAATGGAACCATCTTGGTGAATGGCCGGGTTTGTATTCCGAATGATAAGGAATTGAGACAAGAGATTTTGAGGGAAGCCCATCACTCTAAGTTCTCAATCCATCCTGGATTAACGAAGATGTATCGAGACTTGAAGAGGTATTATCATTGGGTTGGTATGAAAAGGGACGTGGTAGACTGGGTTGCTGCTTGTCCGACTTGCCAACTTGTTAAGGCGGAACATCAGGTTCCCAGTGGTTTGTTACAGAGTTTACCCATTCCTGAATGGAAGTGGGACTTGATCACGATGGATTTTGTGACTGGGTTGCCCAAGCAGAACGGATATGATGCGATCTGGGTGATCGTAGACAGATTGACTAAGTCTGCACATTTTCTTCCATTGAACCGACAAGACAATTCACAAGCATTGATGGTGATCTATGTGAATGAAATTGTCAAGTTACACGGTGTGCCTGCGAGCATTGTTTCGTATCGTGATCCTAAGTTTGCATCGTCGTTATGGAAGAAACTACAGAGAGAATTTGGAACAAGGGTCAATCTGAGCACATCCTATCACCCCCAGACGGATGGTCAGTCTGAACGGATGATTCAGACAATGGAGGATTTGCTGCGAGCTTGTATACTTGATTGGGGTGGTAAGTGGGTACAATACTTACCTTTGGCCAAGTTTTCAATAGCTATCAAGCTAGCATTGGAATGTCGCTGTTTGAGGCTTTGTATGGACGGCATTGTCGAACTCCCCTATGTTGGACCCAAGTGGGGGAGTGGAGTATATTTGGCCGGGACTTTTTCTAGGAAACAACAGAAAGGATCCGTGAAGTGAAGAAAAATATGAAAGCGGCTCAGAACAGGCAGAAAGGTTATGCGGATAAACGCTAGGAAGCCGTTGGAATTTCAGGTAGGGGATATGGTATACTTAAAGACGGTCACTTACAAAGGAAATGACCGAACTGCTTTAACCGGGAAGTTTGCCCCAAGGTATATGAGACCTTTCCGGATCTTTGAAAGAGTTGGACCGGTTGCTTACAGATTGGAGTTGCCACAGTCTATGGCAGCATTCCATAATGTGTTCCACGTTTCGTTGTTAAGGAAGTGCATCAAACCCGGGGACCGTGTGATCACAGAACCAACTCCGGATTTGCAAGCAAATCTAACAATTCTGGGAAGACCGGTTCAGATAGTTGGACGGAGTGTTCAAGTAGAAGGCCGTAAGCAGATTAGAAAGATTCAAGTTGAATGGGATTGTGAAGGTGTAGAAGAGATCACCTGGGAACCAGAAACAGTTATGAAGGAGAAATATCCTAAGTGGTTCGAAAAGCAACCGAAGCAAGCTTTTAGGAAAAACAAGCCAAGGAAGGGCAAAGATTCGAGGACGAATCTCATCATAAGTGGGGGAGACTTGTAACACCCTGATTCCGAATTATTTATTTTTAATATTTAATCTGGAAATTAGGGTGGGAATCCTACAAACATTTTGATGTCATATACTGTCACATCCAGAAATGGCATTTAAGCTATATAAGGGGGTGGGTATCCTTGGCCGACTGGGCGGTCGGGGAACTAGACCGGGACGGGGCACCGGGCTAGTGTTACTCATCCGGATCATGCTGGGAACATGGTCCAATGGCTGGACCGGATCGAATCGATGGAATCCGGCTAAGGGAATCCGAATGTTCGAAGGACGTGACTGGATCGAAGGAAAGATCGATTGTTTGACTGACCGGTCCGCGAGCTCATCGGTCCGCAAGCTCGTCAGTTCATTGGGACATTCAGTCCGATCGGGTGGTGCCGAGTCAGAACTGATCAGTCCGATCGGGTGGTGCCGAGTCGAAACTGATCAGTCCGTTATTTTCGGGATAGCTGGGCGGTTATGTGGACAGTGCGGGATTTTCGGACAAGTCTTGTCGGATTCGGACAAGACGGTTGGTCCGGACAGCATTGTCAAATTCAGACAGGACGGTTAGGACTGAATTATCCAGTCAGCTCGACAATTCCCGCCTCGATTAAAAATATGCGTGTTTGGTTTAGGCGGGAACGGTTATCCAGCGCGTCCGCGCGCGTGCCGGATCGTGTGGACGGTTACTAGCGGTTTTGGGCAGAAACTCGTGTAACTGGCGGTTTAATGAGGGCAATCCGAGTTTTCCACGATCATTACTGAATTTCTGGGAAAAAGAACACAGAGTGAACGGAGAGAGATTTCAAAGGGGAGATTGAACGGGAAAGAGAAGGGATTCCGAGTGTGAAAGCTTGTGTAGACCGGACTGATCGAAGCGACCGTGCTGAGCGTATCGATCCAATGTTTTCGTATCAAGAGGTGTCAGAACCCAAATCATCTGTTCCGAATCTCCAAGGTGAGTGTTCTAGACCTTGCTTAGTCTAGTTCGTCTCTTGCTTGTTCTTTGATTTCATGTTGCTTGACTTATTCATTGATTCTGCTCCTCGGCTTGATGATCGATCCAGAGAACCCTGGATTATTAGGCTTGCCGAGTTCTGTCTAGTAACTGTCTTGATAGAACTGATTGCATGATACGGATTATTGACTTGGCTTAGTGAGCGGCTTAAACGCACTTACTAAGCACTTTGTTTGCTTACGCTCTCTTTGACGATTCTCAGGAAAGGATAAGAATCAAAGTGGATAGGATCGCGGGACAAGATTGGCGGGAAAAAAAGATGGTAGTTAGTCTTTGTTTCCTTTGGGTTGATGAACTGATGCGATGTAATAGCTTATTAACAAACTTTCATTATAATCAGGATCACATGTTTAAGTAATTTAAGTTATATGTTTAAACATGAATCAACCTATGAATTGATTGATGAACCTCAAATGTTAAGTTAAAACAGAACAACCTAATTCGACTAAGTCAGAAAAACTAAGAAAAATTGGGTTGGGGTGTTTCAAAAAACCCTAATCAAAATTTTTGTACATCCTAGGGTTTGCTTAAAGCAGGATAAACAAGGAAGAAAAAGGAGGAGAACGAAGTTTGTGATAAGTGATTTTCTCCATCCTTCCACTTTGGCGTCATCCTCTGATCTTCAAAGCTAGGCTAAAGCCTGCTTGGGAAAGAAGAAAAAGAAGAAGAACGGATGAGCGTGGATGCGAGTTATCTTTGCCAAGATTATTCTCCTATCTTTCCGTCATCTCCAACTTCTTTGTCGCCATACATCTACTCTGTTTACTGCAATCGAAAAAGAAAACTAAGAACTAAAGATGAAGAGAATGCAACCAAAAGAAAATTAATGAAAGGAAAGGAGGAACAACTGAGCGGTGATGTATACAACGCCTCCGTCAACGCCGTTCACCTCGGAATCATCTTTGCTATCTGAATCAATGCCCTTGGACCTTCAATCACGCCTCAGTATAGCTTTATTTTTCTACAATCAAAACAGAAAAGTTAGAGCTTAAGAAGAAACGATGTTATAGCCAGAGAAAGAAAAGCCGATTGACATGACTACGAGATTTGTTATCAACCAGAGGTTAGGAAATTGGTGCGCGGTCCATGGGACCAACCTGCAACACCGATTTTCAGTTTCACCGTTCGGTAATATTCTCCGAGCTCGTTGTCCCGAACTGTTCGATAGAAAAAAGAAGAATCAGTTTACTCATAAGCAACCTAGGTTGACATGAAAAGGAACTCATCGGAGCTTCTTATACAGAGCTCGGATACGGGTCTGCTCGACTTCATGACTACAAATCTTCAAGCAGAAATACAGTGGCAGTCGTGCAATGATGGAAAATTCCAAATACCTCGGGTTTAAAAGATTTTTCAAAACGTCAGAGAATAAGCTAGGCAAAGGAAATGGAGTTAGGCGAACTCACCAAGAAGGACTGCGGATTGACCAGATCGGAGCTATTCACCTCCAGAGACGATCCGATTTAGGGTTCGAGAAGATGATCTTTGAATTCTATCTCCTCCGGGACTCGGTTTTGTAAAAGTTTTTGGGTGGAGATTTTTTTAAAAAAAGCAGGAAAAAGTACGAGTCTGTTGTCTAGATTTCACGATCTGCATAGCTCTGACTTGAATCAGCTTGTTCCAATCCCCAACCAAGCTCTTGTCTCATCTCCGGCCATGAAAGTGAACGCCGATTTTCACTCTCGGGATCGATTTGGAAGTATTTAAGAAAAGGAGAAAGCTTTGTCCTGTATCGAGAAACGAAAATCTGAGGTCGGGAATTGATTCGCCATTACTTTCCCGAAGCTTCCTCCTTTTCCCACGATGAGGAAGCAGAGAAGAGAGGAATGTCGAAGATGAAGAAAGATAAAAAGACGAAGGAGAATCTAATTGATGTTAGAAGAAAGAAAAGGAAAATTAGACTTAATTATTAAGCTACTGGGCCTACAGATGGTAAATGGGTTGGTCATACAGCAAAAAAAAGAAGAGGTTGGAGTCGCCTTTGACTTTTACGAGACGAGAAGCTTGGTTTAATTATTAAGCTAAGCTCAATTATTAAATTAGCTTTGAGGATAAAAATCATCATCGGAAGATCGGTTTACGAAGGACCAAACCAAGGTGGTAAGAAGAGAGCAAACCAGTAAACTAAAAAAAAAAACTGCGGCTTATTTTAAAGTAGTTCGGCATCACCGAACTACCTTTTAATTTGTCCGTTGAATGAGCGAGTAAAAATATTCAGGTATCACCTACACTTTACTTGTCAGTAAAGAATGATTATTCTATCTATTGAGCAATCTGTCAGAATACAAATTCGTTTGCCGAATTAATCCGATCGATCCATCCGAGGAATCTTATTACTAAGGGGAACGGACTCAATTATCTAATGATATTAAGTCCCGACCTCGGAAAAAGAATGGTGAGATTTAGTATCCAAACCGTGTATTAACTACTTCGTCTAGGCCGAAGTCGAAGTTCGGACATAATAAAATAAAATCTTATCACAGATTCTCTAATCTGGGAAAAATGGAATATTTCCATTTTTCCGAGATTAGCCCATGGGCTTAGATAGCTGACTAAAAAAAAAAAAAAAAACCTAGTAAGGTTCGAACTACGGATGTCTTTATCCCTTTCAAGGGTACGTAGGCAACTCTTCCGAGTCTAGCTACAACAAAAAATAAAAATAAAAAAATAAAAAAATAAAAAAGAACAAACATTGTGTAATGTTATTAACATTCAGCACAAACATCGGTGTCCTGATCAGGCATTCGATATAAAAAAAAATGGAGCAATTCCCGTCGCCGAAAGATTTTGGCCTGATAAAGTAAGGCTGAAGAATCAAGAGGTGAAAGTCGGGTCATTCCCGCATATTTAAAACCACTTCAAGTACTGGATTCGATAAAGTAGAATTCGGTATGTTAGATAATGGTCGAGCATTTCTCGTTAAATCAATTTCATTTGTCTGATAAAGTAGGACTCGTTGTTAAACTTCCCTTTCACCAAATAAATAAGGAAAGCGCGCCTTATTTGTTCTGCTCTTTTCCGGATTTCGAAGTTTAGACTTTGAAGTTTCGAGTAAACATTATGAGATAAGTAACATTTAAGCAAAGTTATCAAAAACAAATTCCCCTTGGAGGATGCCCAAAAATCTTAAGATCCGATAAAGTAAGATCGTAAGATCTGATAAAGTAAGAACTTAAGATTGGCAGATGACAGTCGAAGTATCCTCATTGTAATAACAAATACGAAATTCGGGTTTCGCCCAAGAACATCTGGTGATCTGTTCAAAGGATTAAATTAATGAAACTTAGTTTCACCAAATAAAAGACGAGAGTTTTCCCTCGCGACAAGTTTCCTTACGCTATAACCTCGGAATCAGGTTCCTTAGGAATCAGTTTCCTTACGCTATAACCTCAGAATAAGTTTCATTACCCTCTAAGCTCGGAAAACTCTATCATGTTAGGAAAATCCGCTAGACCAGTTTGATTAGCTTTCGGAGGATTTTTTGTTCCTCGGAGTTTCCTTGCCTTTTAGTTAGTTTAGTTGTCCCTCGGAAGTTCTCCCACTTCTCAGAAGCTTTAGTTAGGACAATTTCCCTACCTCAGAAGATTCCAACCTACTAGTTAGTTCAGTTTACCTGCATCTCGGAAAATCACAGACTAAACAACTCTTCGTAACCCGCAGTCATTTGACTTATGGATTTCAGCGGTTTCGTCACCTTATTGATTTAAAATGAACTACGGATGGCTTGATCCCCTTTGAGGGTACGTTGGCAGTCTTTCTCAGGGCACATCTATAACATTAGGAAGATGTTCCGAACTTCACCTGAACGACCCAAATCCCAATTAGTTCTGAGCAATGAATATTATAAATTCGTTGACTCTGCTCAAGTTCCTTGTCAAGCGAACTAGGGAGGACTTACTGTTGATGGTGGGGTTCGCACCCCTTACAAACAGCTCAGAATTAATTAGGATATAGTCCTTCCAGTTTAACCATAATCTGATCTCGGGTCATAAACCCGAGATATGAGTATTTCTCATTTCCTTTAGCTCGGCAAGCCGAACAAAAGGAGATAAAATTAAACCTTATCTATAATCCTTTAGTCCTTGGAAATAAGGAAATATTCCTTATTTTTCGGAAATAAGGAAATATTCCTTATCTTTGGGGGAATAAGAAAATATTCCTTATTATTAGGTTATTGGGCCTAAATAGACCATCTATATACTCTTATAAAAGGAGACACCCCTTCTACTAAGAAAGGATCCCCAAAAAAATATATTATACTCTCCTAGAGAGAATTAGACATAAAAAAAATAGGTTTTAGAGAGAGAAAGTTTAGAGATCCCGGAGAGAACCAGAAAATAGGTTTTAGGCTCCGAGATATCCCGAAAATAGAAAGAATCATCAGCAACTTACAACTTGGCCGTAGAGTCCGAGATAAAGACAATTTGGCCTTAGATCACGAGCGAACAACAACTCGGCCTAAGAGCCCGAATTAACTTCTCGGTCTAAGAGCCCGAGTCAATCTCCTTATTCCCGAGCCTAAGCTCGGATTGTCATCTAAAGACGGAACTACGTGTGACTTGATCCCTTCCGAGGGTACGTAGGCAGCCTCTCACGGGGTTCAGTTACAACATGAAGACCCCTTTGGGAGACTTCTCGGAGCCGACCTTTACCGTTATTACCGAGCGGTTGCACATCAAGACGAACCTAACTATTTAATCCCCCGATTAAATAAGATGTATTTGCAAAGAGGTCCTTTTGATTAAGAATAATCAAAAGCCGAACCCTTGCATCAACACTTCTCCTTATTCCTTTCACTTTCACCTAATTTTTTGACCTATCATCTTTTTTTGATTTTCAGACGGCTGCCTACTTCAATCGTCTTCTATCAGTTGCTGAGTTGAAAGAATCGGCAATGAAGAAATAAATCAACTCGCTTAAGCGTTATGTCGAGAAGACGGATGCTGATTCCGAAGTTGTTTGCCGGATGGCTGCGGAAGAATCAAAAAAGTCTGCTAAGCTCGTTGATGAAGTTCGACGTCTGAAACGTGAGCTAGAAGATGCTCGCCAGTCTAAACCGTCAACTTCTGGGGCAACCGGAGACAAAGGTAATAACATCGATCCACATACACTCGGACGCCTAAATGCTCTTCGAGAGTGTGGGAAGAAATTTGAAAAGGTTCGGAAATACATCGACGCAAACCAGCTTCGTAACTCTTTGACTGACTTGTTTCATCAGGTGAAAGGAAAATGCGATCTGATTGAGGTGTTTGAAAAGGAGAAGGTTCCGGTTCCTTCCGTGATGAAAGAGGAATTGTTCTCCCAACTAACCAACCTCGAGCGCCGGTTGAATGAATTTCCTACTTTTGACCTTAGGCCTTCGGACCTTGAAGCCCCACCTTTATTTGCTCAACACTTCGGGCCTCAACGTCGGTCGGATGATGTGAAGATGAAGCTACCTCTTGGGGTGTATAACTCTTACAAAACATTCCTTACATTGTAATTTTCTCTTTTGTCTTGCTATATTTTTGTCTTGTATTCAATAAAATAAATAAAATTTGTTCTTTTAACAACTTCGGCTTAAGTGCTACTTTATCACATTGAAGCTTTAGTCGATTTTGGAAATTGATTTAACGAGAAATGCTCGACCATTATCTCTCATACCGAATTCTACTTTATCAAATTCGGTACTTGAAGTGGTTTTAAATATGCGGGAATGACCCAACTTTGCCTTAAAATTCCTCGGCTCTACTTTATCAGGCTCCGAAACCTTCAGTTGCATTCGGTATAGAATGTGTTAGGAGGGAATAAACCCTGTTATCGAATACGTGATCAAGGCATCGATTTTTTGTTATAGGTGTACTCCGAAGAGTTACCTACGTACCCAAGAGGGATCAAGCCATCCGTAGTTCGAACCTTACTAGGTTTTTTTTAAAAAAAAATTATAGTTGTACTCCGAAGAGTTGCCTACGTACCCAAAAGGGATCAAGCCATCCGTAGTTCGAACCTTACTAGGTTTTTTAAAAATTATAACTGTACTCCGAAGAGTTGCCTACGTACCCAAGAGGGATCAAGCCATCCGTAGTTCGAACCTTACTAGGTTTTTTAAAAATTATAGCTGTACTCCGAAGAGTTGCCTACGTACCCAAGAGGGATCAAGCCATCCGTAGTTCGAACCTTACTAGGGTTTTTTTTAATTTTTTAATTTTTTTATTTTTTATATCCCGTTAGTACAGTGGTATCTTTTCAGGTGGAGCGAATTCCAAGCCCGAGGGATATCTTCGCCTTACATAGTTTTCAGACGATAAACACCAGGCTTTACTTTTGTTTTGATTAAGTAAGTACCCTCCCATTTAGCTCCGAGCTTTCCGGCTCCGGTCTCCATTGTGTTTTCAAACACCATTCGTAAAACTAAGTCTCCTTCATCGAGAGGACGATCTCGGACTTTCTTGTTATATTATCGGGAAGCGATTTGCTGATAGTTTTGGATGCGAAGTAGGGCATGGTCTCGTAACTCCTGTATTTCTTCATTCCGGTCTTTTAGTTTTCTATCGTTGACCTCGATGTCGTGTATTATTAGGGTTCTTCGCAAACTTGGAACTCTAACTTCGGCGGGAGACATAGCTTCCATTCCGTGGGAGAGTGAAAAGGGGGTTTGCCCGGATGCACTTCTAGGAGTCGTTCTGTGCGACCATAACACTCCTTCCAACTCGTCTGACCATCTTCCCTTTTTCCCTAGAAGTCTTTTCTTTATTCCGGCGAAGATCGTTTTATTTGTAGCCTCGGCTTGTCCGTTTTCCTGTGGATATCTCGGAGTTGACTTATTTAGACGAATTTTCATTTTTCACAGAAGGCTTCGAAGTTATCTGAAATGAACTGAGAACCATTATCAGTTACTATCTCGTAAGGGATCCCGTGTCTGTAGACTATATTTTCCAGACAAAACTTTGTACTTCTCCACTTTGAATCTTTGGATAAGCTGCTGCTTCGACCCATTTTGTGAAATAATCGGTTAGAACTAGCAGAAAGCGCTTTCTTCTGGTTGATTTCGGAAAAGGACCTACGATATCCATAGCCCATCTCATGAATGGGTAAGGAGGTACTGCGGCCATAAGTAATTCTGTCGGGGCATGAATCTCGGGGGCATGCCTTTGACACTTCTCACAACGTGCTGTAAACTTGTCACAATCAGCCATCATGGTTGACCAATAATATCCTAATCTCCGAAGTTTTACAGCTAGGAGCCTTCCTCCTGAGTGGTTTCCTCCTTCAGCCGAATGAGTACATGTCATTACTTCATTTCCTTCTTCTTTACCAATGCAATGGAGCATCAATCCTCCGAAAGACCTTTTAAATTGAACGACGTCTATTATTAGATATTGGGCAGCCACGGCCTTTAACCGACGTGCTGCCCATTTATCCGATATTTTGCCGTTTTTGATATAACGCACAATCGGCGTTCTCCAATCTTTTTTGTCCTCTTCGAGGACTTCCGGTTGAGCGTCTTCTTCTTCTATGTTCATGATTGACAAGGTGTGATGTTCGTTACTACTGATACTCGGATGATCAATAGTTTCGACTGGGATTGTCCTTTGTAGGTGGGGATCTGTCGCAGTTGCAAGAGCGGCCAATGAATCTGCTACCGTATTTTCTCTCGGTGGGATCCATTTCAAATCAAATTCTTTGAAATGTTCGGCTAAACGTCGTACCAAATTTGCGTATGCCTCCATCCGATTATTATTTGTTCCGAACTCACCACTAAACTGGTTGGCTACTAGCTGAGAATCACAACAAGCTCGGAGATACCGAGCGCCTAATTGTCTTGCGAGACGTAGTCCTGCGATTAAAGCTTCGTATTATGCCTCATTATTCGATGCTTCAAAAGCTAAGCGGAAGCTCTGTTCTAGAACTTCCCCAGTTGGAGATTTCAACCAGATTCCGATCCCGGATCCGACCTTGGATGAGGACCCGTCTACGTAAAGAGTCCAACGCTCGTTCTGAGGGGCTATCGTCATTACTTCCTGAGGTAGTCCGGACAAGAAATCTGCTAACACTTGGGATTTGATTGTCGCTTTGGTTCGATATTCGATATCGTACTCGCTAAGCTCGATTGCCCATTTTGCTAACCGTCCTGACTGCCCGGGACTATGGAGTATTGTTTGGAGGGGGTGGCTTGTCATTACAGCGACTGGATGTGATTGAAAATATGGTCGAAGTTTCCGCGCTGCTATTACAACAGCAAACGCTAGTTTTTCTAGGGCTGGATATCTAGTTTCTGCGTCGAGCAACGACTTACTTATATAGAAGACTGGCTTCTGTTCTCCTCTGTCTTCTCGGACCAGCACACCACTTACAGCCGACTCCGATACCGAAACATAAAGGAAAAGTGTTTCTCCATCTTCGGGTTTGTTCAGAACCGGAGGAGTTGACAAGTATTTCTTCAATTCTTGGAAGGCTTCCTCGCATTGGTGGTTCCACTCAAATTGTTTATTCCCTTTTAAGAGATTGTAAAAGGGCAAACACTTATCGGTTGATCGGGAAATGAATCGGTTTAGAGCTGCGATTCGTCCAGTCAACCTCTGTACTTCTTTTGAGTTCTTTGGTGATGGTAGATTCGTTATCGCATTTATTTTCCTTGGGTTAGCCTCTATTCCTCGCTCTGTTACCAAATATCCGAGGAATTCACCCGAGGTAACCGCGAACGTGCACTTATCGGGGGTTAACTTCATGCCGAAGCGGTTTAAGATATCGAAACAATCTTGTAGGTGATTAACGTGTTCGGAGGCCACATGAGATTTCACTAGCATGTCATCGATGTAAACTTCCATTGTGTTATCGAGTTTGTCCGCAAATATTCGATTGACCAACCTCTGATATGTTGCTCCTACATTCTTCAGGCTGAAGGGCATTACTCGGTAACAGTAAGTTCCTCTGTCCGTGATAAAGGCGGTTTTCTCCCTGTCGTCTTTGTGCATCATAATCTGGTTGTATCCCGAGAACGCATCCATGAAGGAAAGGAGTTCATTTCCGGCTGTGACCTCGACTAATCTTTCTATGCTTGGGAGGGGAAAACAGTC
This sequence comes from Euclidium syriacum, assembly GCA_900116095.1. NCBI lineage: Eukaryota > Viridiplantae > Streptophyta > Magnoliopsida > Brassicales > Brassicaceae > Euclidium > Euclidium syriacum. The sequence goes on from FPAK01000013.1 coordinate 1,777,364, forward strand.
CTTGGGGCATGCTTTGTTCAAGTCTGTGAAATCTACGCAGATCCTCCATTTCCCATTCTTCTTTTTTACTACGACCGGGTAAGCTAACCATTCCAGATATTTGACCTCAGTTATTGAGCCTTTTGCTAGTAGTCGGTCGATTTCTTCGTTAACGGCTGTCACTCTCTCGGGTCCTAACTTTCTCTTCTTCTATTTCACTGGTTTATGGTAGGGTCTACGTTTAAACGATGTGATATTAATGTGGGATCAATTCCGACCATATCCTCGAGTGACCAGGCAAACGTTCCTTTGTTCTTCTTCAATAGATCAATTAACTTTATTCTCGTTTCTTTCTCCAAATTTCCTCCTATAGTTAAAAAGCGTTCTGGTTTTTCCTTGTCAACATATACTTTTTCGTACGCATCTTTCTCGAAGACGTTCGGATCCAATTTTCCTAGTATTGATAAACTTGGATTTTCGTTGCGGGGGACTTCTGGTTCCGAGATTAATGAGATTGTTCTTGACTGATTCTTCAGGGGCATGGAGCAAATTCTGGCTATTCGTTGGTCTCCTTTAACTGAGCAAACACCGTGTGGGGTTGGAAACTTTAGGCACTAATGATAGGTTTAGGGAACTGCTTCCATCATTGTTAGCCAAGGAACTCCCATAATTGTGTCAAATACGAGGGGTCCTGACACCACATGAAAGATTGTATCTATAGTAACTACTCCAACTGATACTGGGTAGACTGCGGTTCCTACCGCTATTTCTTTCTTTCCTGGAAGTGACTTTATGGGCTCTGTTCTTACTTCCATGTCTTTAGGTACCACATTCATTCGATTCATAGCTTCTAGACTTAGTATGTTCACCGTACTCCCAATGTCTATGAGTACCTTTTCTATGAGATTTCCAGCTAAGAAAACACGGATGACCAGAGGGTCGTTGTGAGGAATATTGATTCCTTCGAGGTATGCATTTGTGAAGGCTGCCGAAGGATGATATGTTGGGGCTGGGCTCGTAGATTTAACCTTTGGTCTTTCTCGGATACGCCTTTTTATAGTTCTTTTGGAATCCGAGGCATTGAAAACTAAGCCAATATATTTTTCCATCCTTGAGATTTCTTCTGTTTCCTAAAAAGAGGTACCCCCTACCTGGCACGCCAAATGTTGATACTGGGTTCAACTTCTAATTATTTGTAATTAGAGGGGTTCGTTTTTAGGTAAGTACTTGATAAGAAAATAAAGAAGAAACCTCCGAAAGAGGGTGTATTATTATTAAAGATGTTTACAATGCTTGTTAACTCGGAATGCTGAGTTAACTTTATCAAAGAGAAGTAAAACCTAGGTGATCTAGTTCTTCTTCTCCCGATTCTAAATGAATATTATTAGTGAGGGGGGGGTATGTATTTATATATCCTTAATAGTCGGTCTAATAAGCCCATGGGCTAACCTAGGAAAAATGGAATATTTCCATTTTTCCAAGACTAGGGAATATGTGATAAGATTCGATCTTATACTGTCCGAGCTTAGACATCGGCCTAGGACGATGTTCGTTTATACCCCCGCTTCGGACACTAAATCTGATCAATCTTCTCCGAGGTATCCTTCGGTCATCTGGGCCGAGGGTCGAAATTCCTGTTGTCGGGACTTATAACCTAAAAGATTATTAGGGAAGAGCTAGGTAGGGACCAAACTATTGATTAGGGGTAGAACCCCACCATCAACAATGATCCAAACCACATCAAGGCCACACTAAAAGAAGATGAGCTCAACATCAATTCCAAGGTGATACGAAGTCTGTTGGAGATCGAGCCTTATGAGAACGAAAGAAGCAGCCCACTGAGACATTTGAAGGAAGTAGAAGATGCACTGACACGAGCTGCCAAGGATGAAGGTATCTATAACAAGCTATGCCTAAACCTTTTCAAATACTCTTTATGTGGTGGAGCTCTACTTTGGTATGAAAGACTTGAATCCAAGAATATCAAGACGTGGCAAAACTTGAGAGAAATGTTTATTGAAAAGTTCTTGGTTGAACCGCGAATGAATATTGTATCATTTACGCAAGACGAGACTTTAAATGAAGCATGGAGAAGACAGGAGGACCACTTGCGCAACTGCCCAAATCATGGTTTCAATCCAAAAGAGGTAGTTTCAATTTTCTATAAAGGTTTGCTGTGGGAGAATCAAGTCATTTTGGACACATTGAGCAATGGAAATTTCAACGTTCTAAATTCCAAGAAGGGAACCAAGATCATACAAGACTATGTAAGGAGTGAAAGCGCGAATAATAGGGGAACCTTTCAAATGAAAGCACTAAGGTACGACAGGGAGATCCAAGAGATCAAGAGGAGGTTGCAAATGATTGAACTTTCAAATCATGGGAGAGAAGAAGATGTCCATTACCAAGAAAAAAGGAAGGCTCAGGAACAATCAACCCGAGGACCCATGCCAAGCAACATGATGAAACCACTCAGGAATGTACAACAAGATGGGTATTACAGATGGATGGCTATGAACAATCACCAAGAGATCGCTGAAGAAAGAAGAATTAGAATGGTGAACGAAAATAATGAAGGAGGTAACCAATATGGGAAACCGTGAAGTCATCCTCATTCGAAAATAGATACTGAAGGAGGAGCTGGATCACGATCCTGGAGAGAATTAAAAATGCTTCGAGTAATCAGTCCACCAAGGAGAACTTCCAATACAAGAATCAAGACGAAGAAATTTATAGAAGTATTGCAGTCGACCGACTTAGTCATGAAGACTACCGACCACCTTAGAGAGGACCGTCTCGCGTTGAGGGACTCGATATCTCGGGCAAATGAGCATTTAATCTCTTCCGAAGTTGTTTCACACCGATCTTCCCTTTCAACATCAGAATTCAACCACAAGGAAAGGCATCCAACCCAAGACTTTTGAAGATTGAGGAGCCGCTCAAGGGAAGACCATTACTTGACAAGAAGGGAGCACTTAAGAGAATGACGATTTGTATAATCGAGCAAAAGGTAAAAGCAAAAGAACCCCCAGGTATGAGCAACACTAACCCCAGGATGCAGGACGTGAAGTCTCTGGAAATCAACCCGCAGTACGTGAAGAAGATCAAAGGAGCCAAGGGAGTTGTTGACAAATCCAAGGGCTCATCCAAAAAGGGAAAAGTCAATTCACCGCGAGCAACTCAATCCAATTCAAGGAGATAAGACCAATCCAAGCAGCTATTCTGAGTGCCTCAGCACGATTTAAAGACGAAGCAAGTACCGCAACAGCCAATCATATATTCAGAACAGAGCTGGAAGGAAGAATCATGCACCATCATCCGAAATCAACCACTGATGACATCTCTGCCCCGTTCAATACAGCATACAATTACAACCGGCCACCACCACTCAACCAAATTCCACCACCACCACATTACTTCCAATTTTTGAAGGAAGAGAGATTCAAAGCACTAGAAAGATTGGTGGAGGAGCTTGTGACATCTACGCAGAGTCAGATGACCAGACTAATAAGCCTTGTTGGAAGGGTAAGCGATCTTGCATGCCAAAACGCAAATGATCTCATTAAGATGAAGACTGCCCAGTCACTGGTCACTACTAAAGCAACACAACATCCGATTATCGTTGGCAAAAATCAAATGGACCCACGAGTCGACCGACTATACCCCCAGACGGTCGATAATCACTCTCAGGAGAAGGAACTCAAATCGCAATGAGTCGACAAGATATGTCAGACACAAGATCCAGTAGAAGACAAGAAAATAAGCTTTGGAGGTAATGAAGACAATGTTATCCGGATGAACTGCACAATAAGTAGCAAGAAATACCCCAACTTAGCTGTTATTCATGGAAACAAAGTCAATATGGTATCTACCACCCTCGCAACAACCTTGGGAGAAACCGAAGAATGTGACTTAATCCTAAGATCAGAAGACGAAACCCTCCACGTAGCCATGAGAGTGATCCGAAATATCACAGTATATGTTAACAAGGTGGCAGTCATCACAGATTTTGCAATACTCCGCTCGATTGATTCAACTGAGGAGCAATTCATCCTCGGACGGCCATTCTTTACACGCCTGGAAGTTGCAGTAAGAAAGTATTTCCAGTTGCCTTTGCACCCATCTCGCGAGCAAAACCAGCCCCTAACCATCAACAAAATGGATGCTAGAAGCAATGCTTCCTTGCCATCACGGCCATAGCCGCCACTTTCAGTCAAGCTATTGACTATAAACAAGCGCTGAGTGGGAGGCAACCCACTAGGTACGTTTTATTTTCATTTTTAGGTGTTTTTGATTTGTTTTCAGGCAAGGAGATTCAACAAAACTGGACTATACGCTACCTGAGTCGACCGACCTCTCATTAGGGTCGGCCGACTTCAACTCAGAGGTACCGCGTTCGATCCTTTTAAATTTCATTTTGGATATCATTCGCATTTCTTCTCACTTTTGTTACACCGGGACGGTGTAATTTAAGTCGAAGGGATGTTTATCCACAATAATGAAGTTCTTGTTGTTTATCTCATGGTTTTTCGCCGAGTTTTTAGTTTGTTTTCATCGAGTCAAACCGTTGAGGGAATGATGATTAATTTGGGACACTAATCACATTCTGTTTCACACTTAAGACCATTACTGCAGGAACCCAGTTAGAGTGTATAACTATTGGAAAACCTTGACACGATTCAATCAACCAGAAAATACTCATATCCTTGAATCATGAAACCCATGTAAGTCTGAGCTATTGCACTTTCATAACTATATGAGTCAGTCCTCGTTCAATGTCATAATGAGAATGTCTGGATATCTATAGCCTTCCACTCTCTCTTATTTAAATGAAAAGAATCCGTTTTTAACTAAAACCTAGTGATGAGGCAGAGGGAAATTCCTTAGGACGCCAACTATTCATCACTAGAAGCTCGGGATCTATGCAGTTAGGAAAATTTCCTGCGATACCACTATGCATTAGAACCTTTGAGAACTTGGTTGACAGCGAGGTTAGGAAAATTTCTTATAATACCACTATTCGCTTAAACCTTGAGAGTTTCAAAAGATAAAGAAATGAATAAGTCTGGGGGAGAGTGAAGTAATTTTTGTAACTTCTTATTATGATATCAAAAAGGGAAGAAATTTGTTCATTTGGCAGTACTTCTATGGTTTTGAATTAGCTGTGATGCTTTGGATTGATTGACTTGTAAATCGTGGGGGATACATGAAAGATTGTTAAGTTGATAGGGAATGTACATGTTGGTCTTGACTTGATTGGTTCTGGCATTAATAAATTCTTCGCTAATGTGACTTCCCAATGAGTTCCCAAAGTCGTTATAACTTTACCTAGCAGCCTTGATTATTTGCTTGAGGACAAGAAAATGTTTAAGTCTGGGGGAGTTTGATGGATCATGGATTTTACCGGTTTTCTACCATGATATAGTAGGTTTTATGGAGTCTTTGTTGCATGTTTTGAGAATTTATGCAGGATTTACTAGCAAAAGACACTTTGGAGAAAAAAGAGCTAAAAAGAAGGTTTTATGGAAGTTTCCACGTGAATTGAGAAGACTTAGAAGATTTGAAGCCAAAATGAAGAAATGTTGCCGCGAGCCCCGAGTCCACCAACTGAAGAAGATGGAGTCGACCGACCTTCACGCCGACTTAATTTAGAAGATTTTCTGATCGGGCCTTTCGTGGAACCCTAAACCCTAAGACTCATTCACGACCTATATAAGCACCTCTTAAGCATCAGAGGACGACACCACCCCAACACAACAAGAAGAACTCAGAGCAATACAAGTTTTCTTTGATTTTTGTTTCCATTGTTTTTAGCTATTGTTCTTATCATTGTTCTAGACTCTGAAGAAGATTAGAGAGTATTCTTTCTTAATTGAGCCTTGTGAGCCTCTGATCTTCTATTGTCTATCACGTTTTCGTATGCACTCCATTCATAAAAGGATGATTTGTTTTACTAAAACCATGTCAGAGTAGTTTATTTATTAGATCTAGGGTTTTCAAAAGGGTTTACAAAGGATCATTCTAAACCGTTTGATTTGTGGAATAAGCCACGTGATTCTTCACTACAAACAGTGTTTTACATTTAGAGGTTTGATTTGTGGAATTAACCACTTTTGAATTATCAAGGTCGATCTTTCTACCGGAGACGGAGATAGAGACGCCGAAAGAGTCTATAGTGAGCAAGGTGCGTTCTAAGTCAAATGAACGTCTGATTAGACACCTTGTGAATAGATCTAACTCGTTCGCACTAAAGCTTGTTTACTTTCAGCGACAATCCAAAGAGATTTGAGATTTAGGGATTTAAATAAAGGCTATTTTCTAATACACCAATAGAATCTAGTAGTTTAAAGTGTTTAGAGTTCAAGAAGTCACCAATAACCGTGATCCCACGTTTGCCCAATTGATTTCCTTTAGATCTAATGTCCTTTTAAAGTTTGCAACCCATCACAAGTCATTAGCATATTAGAATCATCGTAGTACGGTTACTTTTGCATCTGAATTCAAATTAGCCCTAGCTCTCTGTGGGATCGATAACCTAAATACTACAACTATACACTGTGCACTTGCAGTTAATTTTGGGTGAATAACTTTGCACCACCAAACCCATATCTATACCCTTAATTTTTGATAGGTTTAGTGAAAGGCTTGTAATATTTGCTAGACTTATCATCCTTAGATTGGCTAAGCCTATTTGAAGTAACTCCGGGTTTGGGGTTCTTTCTCTTAATTTGTTTCTCAAACATTATGGCTACATAATGATGAATTTCTAGCCTATCCATGATTTCTCTATTGAGGCCGCCCATAAACCTAGCCATAGTGGCTTCACTATCCTCTTGAATATCAGCCCTAAGCAAAAAGGTTTCCATCTCCTTAAAGTACTCCTCTACGGTTCTAGATCCTTGACATAGGTTCCTAAGCTTAGGGTGAAGTTCCTTATGGTAGTGACTAGGTATAAACCTTCTATTCATGATGATTTTCATTTGGTTCGACGAATCTATAGCTAAATCCCCAACCCTTCTCCTAGAAGTAACTAATTGATCCCACCAACTTAAGGTATAATCTTTAAAAGCGGTTGGTACTTCAGGATCATTGATTCCATGTAAACACGGAATCTCCAAAGACTATTTCTATCTTCTTTTCCCACTCTAGGTACATCTCAGGGTCATTGATTCCATGTAAAAACGGGATCTTGATCTTAAGGCCAGCTAAAGGATCGCGGGTGTTGGTTTGGGTGTTCCTATGCATCCGATCATCTTGTGGCCTTCTCCTTCTAGATTGGGGTGACCTAGATGAGTGACTATAATATTGCTCAGTATCAGAGGGTAGAGGATGTCTCCTAAGTCTATCATTGATGGATCTTTCTATCTCGGCCCTCAATGTTGCCATACTCTTGTCCATCATAGCTTTGAAGGAATCCATGAGATGTTGGTTGATAGAATTTGAGGATTCTTCTCTATTGTGGTATGTTTCCACCATGGTACCTGAAAGATTGAGACAACTTAACAAATAAAATGTTCAAAATCAAACACAAAACATGGAACATTAATTCACAGAAACAAAGACACAAGAACAAAGACAAACCCTCGCAAAACATGTTCTAGACCTTTGAGATTCTGGTTTTAAAAAGGGTGAATCTAACAACTTTAAATACGTTTTCAAACCTTTTCAGTTGGTTTTTATAGTTCTAATAAGTTTTAAGAACAAGTTTCATTCAGGTTTTAACTCCAAAATTGTTGATGGTGGGGTTAGCACCCCTTATCAATAGTTTGACAATAATTAAGATTCGGTCCCTACCGATATTTCCCTAATTACATATTAGGTTATAAGTCATTTCAATAGGATTAGAACCCTCGGCTCAGATGACCGAGGGATACCTCAGTAAAGAATTGTCAGATTTTAGTGTCCGAAGTGGGGGAGGGGGATAAACTACTTCGTCCAAGGCCGAAGTCTAAGCTAGCTCGGAAAAAATAAGATCAAATCTTATCACAGATCCCCTGATCATTGAAAAATGGAATATTTCCATTTTTTCGAGGTTAGCCCATGGGCTTAGATAACCGACTACTAAAATATATAAATACATAACCCCCTTCACTAAAATCATTCATTCATAATCAAGGAGAAGAATTACTAGCAAACTTAGGCTTACTACTTGTTTTTGATAAAAGCTAACTCGGCATTCCGAGTTAACACTCTTGTAATCAATATTATCAATAAAAATTATTTTTTCCGAGGATTCCTTTTGTCTTTTTACTTAACTTACTCCAAAAACGAGCACCTCTAATTATAAATAATTAGAAGTTCAATCCAGTCTCAACATTTGGCGCGCCAAGTAGGGGGGGGCTCACTTCTGTTTGAGTAAAAAGAAACCTCGGAGGAACTAAGCAAATGATAGTTAAAACTCAAAGAAAACCAAGAATGACTCGTTGTGACCAACAACCCATCAAGATCACAACCTCGGAGTTCGGGATATCAACTTAACATGTAAACCCATAACAAAGAAAACTTTCAAGTGATAGAATAAACATATGGAGTCCTTTGAAAAACAAGCAAAAAAGTGTTCAAGATCATGATCGTGAACGACGAATAAACTTTAGAATATTCGTTTATAATCATTATCACCGTGAAGGGAATAACGAAATACGCTCTACAGGTGAGAAAAAATAGAAGAAAACCAGGGTTTGATATGGAGAAGCCAAGAGAAGATTTGTGATACAAGATCAACAGGCGGAGATCCGATCTCGAATACGGATAATTCAATAGCGGAATTGCATCGTGAAATTCGGGACACGAACACCTTGCTTCAAAAGTCCTATGTCGATACCCCGCAATTAGCCATATATTCAAAAGTTTGGACGAAGATTCATCTAGGGAAGCAATTGTCGGTCCTTATTCTCTTAAAGAAGAGAAATTAGAGTTCCCAACTTAGAATGGGATGGGAGATCCGAAGAATTTTCTTAAGGCGATCATGATCACAATCAACCAAGCTAAAATCCATTCATCCAAAAAGGAGGAGAAGCAATGTCAATATTTTGCGGAAAGTTTGCGTGGAAACGCCCAAGCTTGGATAACCAATCTTCCACCTAATTCGACTAGAAGTTTTGATGAGCTACGATAGAAATTCCTGAAACAATACATGTTCAATTTGGAACGTCCAAGAACGATTTTCGATATTTACTCTATCAAACAAGCTTCAATTGAACCTCTTCAAAACATCATAAAAATATTCAAGACAAAGTATTCTCAGCTAGATATCCCGGACGAAACGCATTAACTAGCGGAACCCGGTATGAAACAAAATTCTGGGAAGAGCTTTCAGCATAGCGATCACAATTTTTGGAAGATGCATTCTCTAGAGCAAGCATATATATTAGAGCAGACAAAAGTCGAGCTCGGCTGTCTAAAGATTATAAAAATGCTTCTAAAGGAAAAGAAGCAAATCCAAAATATAAAGAACCTCGCCAGCATTACGATGGAGCGTTGGAACGGAAGGAAAATGCCAAAACAAGGTTTGCGTTTTTAGCTGCCGAGCTGCAAAATCAGAACTTAGGACAATACGAGGGAAATAGGTTGAAGCCTAAAATCAAAAAGGAAAGGTGAAGGGAATGTCCTGGATATCATACTTGTATTAACTCTAATATTGTTGTGAATTCGAGATAAGACTATCATGTGATACTAGGTAGTCGCTTATAACTTATGAGTTATGAACTCATTGCTAGTATTATATGATCCTACATGGTCACACACCTAAGCAAACTGGATAAACAAGATTGGGATTGATCATTAATGTAATGATCAAGTTGATGTATATTTGATATACATTACTATGTGTTTTGGCTAAGTGTGTCGACCGACACAAGTAGTTGTGTCGATCGACACAGTGACTGAAATCAAACCGACTGATTTGGTTTAATGATCTAATTAATGATCGGTTTAGCCCGATTATTAATTAGGTTTTTGTGGTCCCTATATAAGATATAGAGGCACAAAATATTTAGTTAGACTTAGATCTACAGCCACCAGAAACATCAGGAATCTCGAGAGCTTTCAAGAGATATTTGATCTCTTTCCGGCACTAGCATCCCGGTGGTCAACTTTGTGTGCATGTGGACTTTCCGTAGAGGCGCAGCATCTGATGCGCTCCTGATCTCGACATCCTGATCAATTCCGCTGCTCATAAACTCCAGGTATGATCGAGATCTGATAACATAGATTCAATCAACATGATCTAAGGGATAAATGGAATCATTAGGATTTTAGAAAAAAATTTAAAATCTACACCAAATTCCTTTAGTGGTATCAGAGCCATATGTTGTATTTGAATCTGTAACATGCTATATAAATGACTTGAATTCGAATTTGATTTACAAGTTTTATAGTAGCTGCATGTTAGATCTTTTGGTTGAAAGTCGTTTTGAAAAACTCAAAAAAATTAGGGTTTCTGCGAAAGGCGTGTCGACCGACACAAAGCGTGTGTCGATCGACACGACCTGTTGATTCGCGAAACGGCGGTTTTCGAAAATTTTCAAAACTAGGGTTTCTACTTGGTTGTGTCGACCGACACAAAGCGTGTGTCGATCGACACAAGCCTTAAAGTAGAGTAAAACGGTTAAGTGTCGATCAAATAATCGATATTCCAAGAAATCGCCTCTGTCGATCGACACACTGTTCGTGTCGATCGACATGCGTCGATCTCCATCGGTTCAATTGGATTGAACCGGATTGGTATGATCGGTCTAATTTGGTTTGTTCGATTTCATCACGATTTCAAATCGGTTAGCTAGTGTCGACCGACACAACTACGTGTCGATCGACACAAACATAAACCGACACCGGTTCAATTGGATTGAATCAAAATTGATCGGTTTAATTGGGTTAAATGGTTTAACCGCGATTGAACTGGTTTAGGTGTCTCGAAGTCTGAATTAGATTCAGCGTTCTAGATTTAAATAAACTTTAATTAGATTAAAACCTTTTGAATTAAATCTAATCTTTCTTAAACATATATGTGATATGTTGTAAGATCAATGTTTCGTTCCTCAAACAAAAATATCAAGCTTCTTTGATGTATTTCCATATCTTGTCAGCTGTCGGGTCTTGTTTTGTTGTGTGATGGGCTTGCCAAAGCAAGGCATTCACAATTACACGAGTAAGGCAGGTGGTAATCGTTACCACATGACTCGAAGATTGGTTTGCTTGAATGGGCCATCAAAATGGTTTTGGGCCCAGAGACATAAGATTGGATTTAATATAGGATGTTAATCCAAGACCAAGAGTCATATTGGATATGATCAGCAAAGTGTTTGCTCACCTAAATAACTGAAGTTTGGGCGATGAGCCAAAGCTCACTCAAATCTCAGTGAAATATGGATCTTGGATCATTATATTCAACTTGAGGTAAATTAATTTTGAATATAATGCGGGCAGTCTTAAATGTTAAGATTTCTCATTCCTTGAACATCAAAACTAATTAAACTATCTTTTTCTTGATTCAGCTATGTCTAACAACAACAACTCAAACTCATTCATGTTGAGATCCATCCTTGAGAAGGAAAAGTTGAAAGGATCCAACTTTTTGGAATGGTATCGGAACATACGAATCGTTCTCAGAAAAGAGAAGAAAGAATATGTTCTTGAGAAACCTCTTCCTGAAAAGCCCAGATCCAATGCTCCCATTGTTGATAAGGACAAGTGGGAAAAACATTCGGATGATGTGACAAATGTGATTTGTCTGATGCTGGCCACGATGAACTCGGAACTGCAGAAACAGTTTGAGAACGCGGGGTCACCGATCGAGATAATCACAACCCTGAAATCTATGTTTCAGGAGCAAGCTCGCACTGAGAGATACCAGACGGTTAAATCTCTCATTGAGTGCAAGCTGTCAAAGGAAAGTCCAGTGAGCCCTCATGTGATCAAGATGATGGGTTATATCAATAACCTGGCTAAAATGAACTCTCCCCTTAGCCAAGAGTTGGCTACGGACGTCATCCTGCAATCTCTACCAACTAGCTTCGATCAGTTTGTTCTGAACTACAATATGAACAACATGACGAAGTCTCTAACTGAGCTGCATGGCATGCTTAAGACGGCGGAACCCAATATCAAGAAGGCTGCTTCTGATGTACTTATGGTACTAAAAGGTAAAGGGTTTAAGAAGCTTGCTAAGGGCAAAGGAAAGAGCAAGGCTGTCCAGGTTGAGAACTGGGACAAGCCTGAGTCGTCTTCCAAGCCAAAGCGCAGCCCCAGTGATACTGACATTTGTCTTTACTGCAAGAAGCCTGGGCATTGGAGGAGAAACTGCAAGGAATACCTGGAAGGTTTGAAGAACCTAAGGAAGTCATATGAGACGGCATCTAAAGGTATTTATGTTATAGAAGTAAATGTTACTTCATCAGGTTCTAATTCTTGGGTATTTGATACCGGATGTGGTGCTCATATTTGTACTAATATGCAGGGCCTACGCAGCAGTAGAACGCTGAAGAAGGGACAAGTGGACATACGTGTTGGGAATGGAGCAAGAGTTGCTGCATTAGCCGTAGGAACTTATCATTTGTCTCTGCCATCAGGCATGATTTTAGAGTTGGAGAATTGCTACTATGTACCTGCGATAAACAGGAATATCATTTCTATTTCTGTTTTAGACATGAATGGTTTTGAATTTTCGATTAAGAACAAATGTTGCTCTTTTATTCGAGATAATATTTTTTATGGTAGCGCCCCATTGGAGAATGAGCTTTATATTCTCAACCAATCAATGCCTGTCTATAACATAAATAACAAATGGTTTAAATCAAATGACTCAAACCCGACTTTTCTCTGGCACTGTCATGTGGGCCACATCAATGAGAAAAGGATTCAAAAGCTCCATCGTGATGGGCTTTTAGACTCATTTGATTATGAATCATTTGAGAAGTGTGAATCCTGCTTATTGGGCAAGATGACAAAGGCCCCTTTCAACAAGTTTAATGAAAGGGCCAGTGACTTGTTGGGCCTTATACATACATGTGTGTGGCCCAATGAGCATTAGTGCAAGAGGAAACTTTAGGTACTTCATCACATTTACTGATGATTTCAGTAGATATGGTTATGTCTATCTTATGAGACATAAGTCGGAATCCTTCGAAAGGTTCAAGGAGTTCCAGAATGAAGTACATAACCAACTTGGCAAAAGTATCAATGCTCTTCGATCTGATCGTGGAGGTGAGTACTTGAGCCAAGAGTTCGATGATCATCTTAGAGATTGTGGAATCCTTTCACAACTCACTCCTCCTGGAACACCACAGTCGAACGGTGTGTCTGAGAGGAGGAATTAGACCTTATTGGATATGGTTCGATCGATGATGAGTCAAGTGGATCTACCGTTATCCTTTTGGGGATACGCTCTTGAAACATCTGCGTTTACGCTGAACAGAGTTCCAACAAAATCAGTTGAAAAGACTCCATATGAGATGTGGACTGGAAAGGTTCCAAGTCTATCTTTTCTTAAAATCTGGGGTTGCGAAGCTTATGTCAAGCGATTGATATCTGATAAGCTAGCACCCAAATCTGATAAGTGCTACTTCGTTGGTTACCCTAAGGAAACCAAGACATACTACTTTTACAACCGATCCGAGGACAAGGTAATTGTTGCTCGGAACTGTGTCTTACTTGAAAGAGAATTTCTTTCCAAGAAGAACAGTGGGAGTAAAGTACAACTCGAAGAAATTCGAGAACCACATAATGCTATTCAATCTGATGAGGGAGAGCAGCCGTTGGATTCACAAGAAGTTGTGGAACCAACACCAGTGGTGCATGTAGTTCGCAGGTCCGGAAGGAATCGTAATGAAGTCGAGAGATACGTTCTGGTTTCTCGTGACTAATTGTCATGATCTTTTGATCATTGATAGTGACGAACCTGCGAATTTCGAAGAAGTAATGTTGGGTCCTGACTCCAAAAGTTGGTTTAAGGCCAGTGAATCCGAAATGGAGTCCATGTCAATCAACAAAGTTTGGTCTTTGGAAGATTTGCCCGATGGTGCAAAAGCCATTGAGTGCAAATGGGTCTTCAAGAAGACGATTGACGTGGATGGTAACGTACAGATGTAAAAAGCTAGATTGGTGGCAAAAGGTTTCAAACAAGTGCATGGTGTTGACTATGACGAAACCTATTCTCCAGCCGCTATGCTTAAGTCCATTCGGATTCTCCTAGGGACTGCCGCTATATTATGATTATGAGATTTGGCAGATGGATGTGAAAACCGCCTTCCTGAATGGGATTCTTGAAGAGGATGTGTATATGACACAACCTGAGGGTTTCGTAGATCCTAATAACCCTAGGAAAGTATGCAACCTTCATCGATCCATTTTTGGATTGAAGCAAGCATCTCGAAGTTGGAATCTTCGTTTTGATGAAGCTATTAAAGAATTTGGTTTCATCAGGAACGAATAGGAACAATGCGTTTACAAGAAGACTAGTGGGAGCGCAGTTGCTTTTCTAGTATTGTATGTAGATGACATATTGCTTCTCGGAAATGATATTCCGTTGCTTCAGTCTGTTAAGACTTGGCTTGGAAGTTGTTTCTCGATGAAGGATATGGGAGAAGCCGTGTAAATTATTGGAATAAGGATCTATAGAGATAGATCGAAGAGGCTAATTGGACTATGTCAGGACACTTATATTGATAAGGTCTTACACAGGTTCAATATGCATGATTCCAAGAAGGGCTTGCTTCCGATGTCACATGGCATCACTCTCAGAAAGAAGCAGTGTCCTTCGACACCTGCTGAGCGAGAGCGCATGAGTAGGATATCCTATGCCTCTGCGATAGAATCTATCATGTATGGCATGCTATGTACACGACCGGACGTCGCTTGTGCTTTGAGCATGACGAGTCGATACCAATCCGATCCCGGTGAGAGTCACTGGACTGCCATCAAGACAATCCAGAAGTATTTGAGGAATACTAAGGATAAGTTCTTGGTTTACAGAGGAAGTGATGAGCTTGTGGTGAGTGGATACACCGACGCTAGTTTTCAGACGAACAAAGACGATTTCCGATCTCAATCTGGTTACATTTTCTATCTGAGTGGCGGTGCAATCAGTTGGAAGAGTTCCAAGCAGAGCACTGTAGCGGATTCCACGATAGAAGCTAAGTACATTGCTGCTTCAGAAGCGGCGAAGGAAACTGTTTGGATTAGGAAGTTCATACTGAACTTGGTGTGATTCCTAGCAGTTCTGAGCCTGTGGCGTTGTTGTGTGATAACAATGGAGCTATAGCTCAAGCAAAGGAACCCAGATCACACCATAAGTCCAAACACATCGAGAGAAGATATCATCTGATACGAGATATCATTGAGAGAGGAGATGTGAAGATCAGCAGAGTCCCGACGGACGAGAATGTTACCGATCCTCTGACTAAGCCACTCCCAGGGCCTAAGCATGAGAGTCATCTTAATTTAAGTGGGAGTTGTTTGTTTTGTTTTGATGTTCATGTAAACATACTTTGGTTACGTTTTACTTAATGAAATTGTTTCATTATTATTTAATTGTGCAATTGATTAATTAAATAATAGTCCCAAAATAATTTAAGGAATTCTTATAGGTCATCAAATACGTGATTTGATCATAAAACCCTATAAACGATAGATGTCATAAATTACTGAGGTCCCTAGTCGAAGGTTGTTAAATTGGGACATTAATAACCGCGCGAGACTAGTATGTGATGTGACTGATGACCAAGTTTCATGGTGTCACTGATAGGAGTATCAAATTCAATCACATACATATGTGTTGTGAACACGGTATCGGATATGACCCGCTAATGAGAACTCAACAAGATTGTTATATGAGTGTCATATGAGTTTCTCATTACGACTATAGAGTGTAGTCCTTAGACCTGAGTTCATCATGATTTTCTGCATATGAATTGGTCTGCTTTGACCTTATCAAACGTCAGCCGTGACTGGTGACTATTCAGACATTGATTGGGCATATCATGAAGTGTGTGGGGAACAGGGGATGGAACAAGATGAAATTTGTCCCTCCTATATAACGGGAGTTAAATATCTCCGGGCCTATCGAAGATTTGATACTGAGGGAATGTGTGGCCACACTCAAACAAGCTGAATGTCAGTTGTTTGTCGTTATCAGTATAAATCAGAGTTCGATAAACGTGATTTGGCTTTATAAGGATGACACGGGTTCTTGCCTTATGCTTAATCAAGATATAGAGACAAAGGGATTATTAGAATAAGTTGATTCCAGTACAAGTGGGAGATTGAAGGGAATGTCCTGGATATCATACTTGTATTCACTCTAATATAGTTGTGAAGTCGAGATAAGACTATCATGTGATACTAGGTAGTTATAATGCTTTGCTAGAAGCCACTTATAACTTATGAGTTATGAAATCATTGCTAGTATTATATGATCCTACAGGGTCACACACCTAAGCAAACTGGATAAACAAGATTGGGATTGATCATTAATGTAATGATCAAGTTGATGTATATTTGATATACATTATTATGTGTTTTGGCTAAGTGTGTCGACCGACACAAGTAGTTGTGTCGATCGACACAGTGACTGAAATCAAACCAACTGGTTTGGTTTAATGATCTAATTAATGATCGGTTTAGCCCGATTATTAATTAGGTTTTTGTGGTCCCTATATAAGATATAGAGGCACAAAATATTTAGTTAGACTTAGATCTACAGCCACCAGAAACATCAGGAATCCCGAGAGCTTTCAAGAGAGATTTGATCTCTTTCCGGCACTAGCATCCCGGTGATCCAGTTTTTGTGCGTGTGGACTTTCCGTAGAGGCGCAGCATCTGAGGCGGTCCTGATCTCGACATCCTGATCAATTCCGCTGCTCATAAACTCCAGGTATGATCGAGCTCTGATAACATAGATTCAATCAACATGATCTAAGGGATAAAAGGAATCATTACTATTTTAGAAAAAGTTTTAAAATCTACACCAAATTCCTTCAAAAGGCCCTGGCATGGTGTGGTTATCATGCTGCATACGGGCACAATACAGAACAATGTTGTATCTTGCCGGAGTACCTTCTGAATAAATATTTAGAGAAAATTTCGGAAGAACCTAATAGAGAGCGAATTCCCGGAAAGATGTACCTGGTTGACATAAGAAGACAAACATTGGATTCGAAAAGGAAGTTTGTATATAAAAAGGAGTCTCCTCGACCTAATTTCTCATCTCAACGAAGAAGGATAAATGTTATTTCGATATTTCCCGTAGAAGCATCGGAACAGTCTGAATATCAAATAAAGCCGAATCGACCAATGACGAAGTGGATTTTTCAAAAGGAACTCGTTTTTACTAATGATGATTTTGAAGGGGTCGAAGTTCCTCATAATGATCCGTTATTTGTTGAATTATAAATCGAAGACTATCTAGTTCCCCGAATATCAATAGATATTGGAAACTCGACAAACGTGATATGTATTGATATGTTTCAAAATCTTTGGACAAAGGAAGCAAAGATTAAACCGGGAGACATGATGCTAACAACATTTTACGGTAAGAACGTTCCAACACTTGGTACGGTAGAACTTCCATTAGTAGTTGGAGAAACAGTTAAGATCGTCAAGTTCGATGTAACAGAAAAAATGACTCTTTACAACGTGATTCTCGGAACCCCCTGAGTGTTCTTAATGAAAGGAGTAGTCTCCACATATCATCAATGCTTCAAATTCCCAACTCCACTAGGGATCTTTTCCGCCAGAGGCAATTAAACCGAAGCTAGAAGTTTCTTTAAAGAGAATCTTCGGAAAGAAGATCAAGCTTTCCCTTCTCTTGGAGATCAGATATTAAGACTAAAGAGGTTCCAAATGTATACCAAACAAAAAAAAAAGGTGTTGGTTCTCGGAAGTCCGAGATATCAAACAATGATGAGAAATTCGGAACTACATGTGGCTTGATCCCTTCCGAAGGTACGTAGGCAGCCTTTCAATGGGTTCATCGGCAATATTAATAATAAATTTTGGTTCTATAGTTATGAAGTTCCTATAAGTCAACTATATTTAACCAAAATTCATACAATTAAACAATTGATACCTTGATCAAGTACTCGATAACAGGGTTCGTCCCTTTACACATTCTTTATCGAATGCAGCTGGAAATTTCGGAGCATGATAAAGTAGGACCGATAAATTGTAAGGCAAAGTCGGGTTATTCCCGCTTATGTTTATGATAAAATAAAATACCTATACCCAAAAAGTCTAAAGATCTGATAAAGTAGGATCTTAGGATTAGAAGTTAACAGTCCAGGCTTTACTCACTGAACAAAAAAAAATTTCAGCTTCGCCCATGAACATCTGGTGATCTGTTGAAGGAACTTTCTAAAAAGTCCAACATACATATTACTCGAAGAATCTTTCTTTTGAGTTTAAAATATGAATTCAGAGAAAGATATAATAGCTAGGTGTAAAGACATAAGTAATGAAATATCGGAAAACTCTGAAGCTTATCATTTAATAAGTCTTAACATTCACAAAAAAAAAAAAAAAAAAAAAAAAAAAAAAAAACAATAATAAAAACAAAAACAAACAAAAAAATCTTCAAACATAGAAATGAAAAGCATCAGGTTCAAATTCGGCGAACTCATATTCCTTCAGTTCTTGTTCGGCTAACTTTGCATCCTCTTCCACTTGCTTCAAGAGATCGGCGGGGATATTCACACCCTGGGAAGAAAGGTCGTTGAGTACCCCGAAGACAGCCTGGGATTGACCGAGGTTCATCGTTTTCGCTAGTCCGTCTTCTTGGGCTTGAACGATCTTCTGGATAGAGTTCATTTTGTTTTTGATTTTCTCGGCTATCTCTCGTTTTGTTGATTTCACCTTTTGAGCTAAAGAAGAGCCAGCAATTCGAGCATCTTTCTTCATTGCTTCAACTTCGTGAGTAAGAGAAGTTCAATCAACCTCCAATACTTCATTTTTCTTCTGAAGTTTGTCAACGAATTTTCTAGTGTCTCTCAGTAGGCACTCATATTCGGCGACAATAAGGCAAGTATTGCGTGCTTCCTAAAAAAAAAAAGTGCGACAAAAGGTTCAGATAATAAAGATTAAGGGAAAACGAGAGTAAGAGTAGATTAACAAACCCGAACATAGCTTCTGGCAAGGGCGGTTATATGCTCTTTCGCGGCAAAGTCACCCTTTGGTTTCAGAGATTCACAGCCAGCCATTTTCCAGAACAACACAACACTTTTTTCTTCGTCTTTTGAAAGAAGCTGTGATGAGCTGAATTCAAATTTAAATGGGGCGTATTAGGCTTCAAATTGACTTTTTTGCTTCTTCGACAGAGGGGTTCCGATAATTGGAGGAGTTGCTCGTTTCTTTGAAGGCTTAATTTTCGGAGATTGAGACATAACGCTAGCTTTTCCGTTTTTTTTCTCCAAAGACGCGATATACGACTTCTTGGGAGGTGCTCGGACAAGTAATTTATTGGAATAATCTGAGGTTAATCTTTCCAAGGGACATTCAACCTCAGATATTTCACGGCCTAGAAGGAAAAACCAATGGTAAGTAGGAATAATGACAGACATAAATTTGGAATAAGGAAATAGACAAAGGGATACATGAGCGCTGCCGAGCTAGGTCAGTAAAATCCGCAGGAATCTTCGGGAATTTCAACGGGCTGAGTGCATAGATCCGATCCATTTCTTCTTTAAATATTGGGGGAAGTTCTTTGAAGAGAATCGGTTTTATGATTGATGAGGCATCAACCCACAATATCCTAAGAACCTCGGCGCTAGGATCAAAAATAGAGGTTTTGTTGATCCGAACGAAAAAGAAGTTAGTACGCCAACCTTTGGAGTTGGAAGTGAAACCAGTACCCAATTTACTGGCATTCTTCACCATGGTATACCAAGTTTTGCCATCTCGGTTGTCCACAAGCTTGGCATGCTCGGTAAATTTCCAGCACGGGGCGACCCTGTGTCTGACAGCGCGAGGCCCCAATTGAGTAAAAGAAATTCCTATGCGTCTACAAAACTCCACCATTAGAAAGGGAATTGGAAACTAAAGACAAGCTTCAGTAAAAAAGTGAAGGTATAAACACATGAATCCTTCTGGAAGGTTCCAAGGTCTATCACCGATCTTCAGAACCAGAATGTCGAGATCCTTTGGATTTGTAGCAGAAGTTCAAAGAACTTCAATGTCACTTTCTTTGAAAGAGGAATCTCCGAAGTCTTCCGGTATTTCTTCCCCACCTGTCACTACTTGGTCGGAGACGGTTTCCGAACTATTACTCCTGGTTGGGGAATTGGCCGGGATTGATGGGTTTGGAATCGGATTATTCTTTTCCGCAGAATAAACATCTTCAATATTACTCAGAGAGTTATTAGATTGATGTTTTCGGAGGTTCTCCATTGAGATTTGCTGGATCCCGATGAAGACGAATCAGTTTCGGAGTCGAAACCGAGAGAGTTTGGTTTGTCAGACGACATCCTAAGAGAATTGTGAAGTTAATGTGGGAGAATTAAGATTTTGGGAGAGTATCGCTAAGAGAATAGAGAGATTAAATACTTGAAGGTACAATTCTTCTAGGTATAGTGGCTATTTAAAGAGATTTTTGACTTTTCGGTAGCCATGGAAACTCAACCGACGTCTTCATGAGACACGTCATCATTATCAAATCAAAATCGGGGGAACCTAGGTTCAATTGATGTTTCGTCTTTCTCCTTTACTGCCAAAAATGTGTTTGGGATTTTTTGATCAATCAAAGGCAGGCGTCATTTCTTTTGCACCCCTTTTCAAAGCGACACGTCATAGGGAAGACGAAAGGATATGAGAGTATCGAGAATTCAGTGCACGCGTCAGATGAGACCTTTCGTTTTCCATATTTTTCCCGCCAAAATTTATTGACGAAACGAGAGAAAAAGGAAGATTTAAGGATTTAGAGGATAAAGATCAACATCAACCGAGCTTCAATTATCGACAAGTTACATCATTTTGAAATTCGCCAACTCTGCCATAGGTTATCCTCAGACGAACTGGGGGGACTTACTGTTGATGGTGGGGTTAGCACCCCTTATCAATAGTTTGGCAATAATTGAGATTCGGTCCCTACCGATCTTTCCCTAATTACATATTAGGTTATAAGTCCTTTCAATAGGATTAGAACCCTCGGCTCAGATGACCAAGTGATACCTCGGTAAAGATTTGTCGGATTTTTGTGTCCGAAGCGGGGGTATAAACTACTTTGTCCAAGGCCGAAGTCTAAGCTAGCTCGGATAGAATAAAATCAAATCTTATCACAGATTCCTTGATCATTGAAAAATGGAATATTTCCATTTTTCTGAGGTTAGCCCATGTGCTTAGATAACCAACTACTAAGATATATAAATACATAACCCCCTTCACTAAAATCATTTATTCAGAATCAGGGAGAAGAATTACTAGCAAACTTAGGCTTAATACTTCTCTTTGATAAAAGCTAACTCGGCATTCCAAGTTAACACTCTTGTAATCAATATTATCAATAAAACTTATTTTTTTCGATGATTCCTTTTGTCTTTTTACCTAACTTACTCCAAAAACAAACCCTTTTAATTATAAATAACTAGAAATTGAACCCATTCTCAACAAAAATATTCGAAAAGATGGTGACAAGATCGGATTCACAAAATAGTTTCTCTAGAACCCTCACGGTGCCGATTGAAAGTTAATCAAGTTTGATCTTCTAGCAACAGGTTTTAAAAAAATTTCAGATTAATTTCCAGGTTCTTTAGAGATCTTAGATCAATTTTAAACAGAAAAAAAACCCATAAACATTCAAGCAATTTCGGAAAATGGAAGATGAATAGACACAAAGTGATTTACGAAAATTTGAAAGGGTGCGATTAGGTTTCGAGAGTTACAACCTGGGTTGGAATGGGCTATGATACCACTTGATGTGATCTTGGGGAGGATATAGTCCCTGAATTACTCCAAGAGGCTGTGGAAGTGATGGTGTGATGATCAAGGTTGCGTAAGTGAAGTCATGGTGGTGAAAGTTGCGCATTTATGAAATTTGAAGTGGATGGATCCGAGACAAGGGTGGAATGAGTGATACTTCTTAAGGATGGTGGAAGATCCTTGCAATATCTACTTGCTCTGTGTGAATTATGAAGACCAGAGAAGCTGGGTAAGAGGTGAAATGAAGTGAAACTTCCAAGGGGGCGAAGTTTGGCTTGCTTGGATCGGGTAATGGGACCATTAAAGATCTGTAGAGTTTCTTATCCAATATCCGCAGGTTCTAGCTGCTCCGTAGCTTCTTCATTGGCTTCTTCCTCCTATAGTTCTAGCTGCTCCATTGGCTGAAGTTCCTTGCTGACCATGCTCACATCAAAATCACAAGTGTTGAATCACTTAAACTCGAATCAAAGATAAGATCTTTCAACAAGACACGGATCCGTTTCTGAAATGCTACACTTAAACCCAAAACCTACACATATTAATATACAAAAACAAAATCAAAACCTCTATGATAGAACAGCCGCAAAATCTCAATTTGAACTCAAACAAACAAAAGAAAAAACCTAAAACCCTAAGATGAGGGTTAATCATAAAGAGCGAGTGAGATTACAAGAGCAGTAGGAGAAGATACGGAGAGAGGAGCCACATGAGTTGTTGAATCGGATGAGATATACTTTGATGATTCGGAAGCTAACAAAACGAGATACGGGAGATTTTGAATTGGAGAATCAAAGAGGGAGCCGTTGTAGCTGTGAGATAGATGAGATATCTGGAATTGGAGAATGGACGGCATTGTTTTCTCTGATTTCGCCTCCGTCATTTTTACCTAAAAGGAATAAGAGGAAATGATAAGATTGAGAGGGAAAATGAAAAAAAAAAAGCCGGTTCTTTTTTTCAATTAGCGGGAAATGAATTATTTTCCCGCATCAACTATGCATAGCAATTTTCACTGGCCACTGTTATCTTAAACTAAGCAAGCATTTACATTTCTATAAACACTCTCGTAAACTAAGTTTTATGTCAAAGATAGTATTCACCTACAAAATGATATATTCTTATGCTATAGTGATTTAGTATATGGACATAGTGTATGTTGACATTGAATGGTATTCCGTTCAATTTGGATATCTCTTAGACATTTTCACTTTTATAATGAATATATAGGAGATCTTTTTACAACTAGTTAAAGTTATACCATAAAATAATAGCATGCTATTATAAAGCAATGCATGAATACTTAGTTTTCTATAATAAGTAATTATCCACCGAACGATAAAAACGCCATTAATATGAAAGAATTAAAAATATTTGTGCAAAAATCTGGATTACTGTTACCAAATAAACCTAAGCAAAAACATTGTATGGTTTTCTACTATCGTTAAATAAGGAAAATAGGTTAACTTTTGATTATATTTTACTATATATATATATATATATATATATATATATATATTCATCAGATAAACCCTAAATTGGTCATTAACTAACTTCATTCTACGAAAATATGAATACTTAAAAGGTAAAGAGTGGATAACCCTAAAATGGATAAAAAAAACTTATTTAGGTGTACATGGCTTTGGTCAACATTTTTTTTTCTAAACTATAGGGGCTTGTCATTGAAAAGTTTTTCTTATCTTTGGACGGCAAGAAGATTATCAAATCGCTTGCCATCCAGGGCCCCTTTTCATTTTCGAAGGCAAGCTTTTTTCTGTATAACTCTCATTCACAGCAAAACTATATGTCTTCAATTGGCTATATCTCGAATTTTACATCTTTCAATGGTGCATGGTCAACTCCAATGGAAAACTTACTCAGTTTCCAAGAATCTTCATGAAGTATATAGAAGAGGATTTCAAGTTGAAGGTCTTAATCCAAGCTATCTTTAAAGCTTTCGAGATTGATCATTCGCAAACCATAAACCAACCATTTTTCTCCTTTGATCCAAAATGTGCATCTTTTTTAATGAGAACCCATTGTAGCTCATACCACATATATTACACGTCAAATTGGATTTTGATAGAGCCTATTCGACTCTAATTTGACTCATAATTCATGATCTTGCTTGAAGCTCCTTAAACACCTATTACTCCACAAAATTTACCATATGAAATGCTAATGGAAACCTAGGACTCTAAATGAAAATGTGTGAAAATATCAAAGGAAATCTATTTACCACCTAAAACTAAGTCATAAAACCACTAAAATGCATGTATATTTAGTAATTTCTGCTAATATTCGATTTTTTCATTAGATGATAGGTTCTGCCTGATTAACACCTACCGATTTTTCGAACTTTGCTTAATATTGATAATCAAATGTAACATTCATGCCAATTTATCAATTTAAAAAATTTAGTTAAATCTCGCATATTTTTATACATTCGAAATTTATTTTTGTTATCATTTTAAGAATATTTCATAATCTCTATTTCATCAATGTAGGTATGTTATCAATAAAACCATGTAATGTTTTCCTTTGATTTGTTACAATGTACCAATTAAAGGGATGTAAATATTTTTCTTTATAAAATGATGGACAAAAATATTTTGGGAAGAAACAAAAAGGAATGTCTATTTTCATTATTTTTAAAAATAATAGAACAACATCATAATTATGAAAAAGAAAACAACATTAATAGAAGAAAAAAACAAAGATAAACTTAAAAATTCTTTTTTTCAAATAACTTAAATTAGATAACATAATGAATTACTACTAGTATTCAGATCTAGAGTAGGGAGGACGAAGAAGAAATTAAAACAAACTAAAACATTTTTTTTTGTCTAGAGACTTAAAATAGATCACATAACAAAAAGGATATTAATCAGATCTAGAATGAGAATGGAGAATATGAAGATGTTTATATCTAGAGGTGTGCTCTAGTATGTAGTTCATATTGTATTCTTGAAAAAATCTCTATGAAATGTTATTGTTACTATTGTTTCCAACCGGTAATGCATGACTAGGTAGAATCAGGTTTCGATTCTCGTTGACCGCATTCATGTCCACCACTCTTCTTTGGTCAAAATGATCGAAGCGAGAGTTCACAATATTACCACCATTAGAACTTCCAACCTAGAAGTTTGGATTATGAGCATTTGCTTGAAAATATGTGGAAGCTTCAAACGATACTGTTTTCTTCAGATTTTCAAGATTATTTTTAAACCCATTAGCTTGAGCTAATCCTAGTTCTTCAGTAGGGTTTTCCCACCAACTCTCTAGCAGTTTTAGAATTTTCTTCTTTTTTTCTTAACTCTTCATTCTTCTTTTCCTCAGATTCCATTCGGTCAATCATCTGCAAATATATTTATTTTAAAATCAAATTTGAAGTGTAAGAACTTTAGTCTATGTGAAATCTTAAACATATTTAGAATCATCAAAATTGTTTATCATCAAAATTATTTATCATAAAAAACTCAACATATATAGGATATTGAAATACTCTACTTTACAAATAAAAAATATATTTTTCATAATGAGATTGACATAATTTCATAGCGACTCAGAAAATAGTAGTATATTCTCAACAATTAGTGATAGTGATTGAGAACAAATACCAATACCTAATGAGATATATTAATTTTTGTAATTGATGGGACTATTTTTACATCTCAAATTAGCTATTATTTTAGAAATATCCATGGAAAATAACTTCTATTAAATTATTCATTAAACTGTCGCTACTTGTTAAAATATAATTTATTTTGTTTTCAATATTTTTTATTGATTTTTTTATCGATATTGGTAAATATTTTGATGAAATGGTTAATGATGTTTTGTAACTCAGTCACCTATAGCAAACAATTTGCAAGAAACATATATGAATGAGTTAGTGAGAACGATGAATCATTTCATGGTGTTTATATAGTACATACACAAATCGTTGTCTCATAATCAACGCATATAAAAGCAAGGGCACGTACATAGATATATAACATAATTATCATCCATAAATAGTATTTTATTTTCGCTTTGTGAGTATACATTTAAAAACTAATAGATCCACTAAAAATATTTTCATGAGTATTTCAGAAATGAATTGAGTTTATTAATTTTCACAAAATAATGTTATTTTGGATGATAGAAGATTTAGTTATCCATATGTTATATGCAGAAATTGAAATCATCGAAAGAAAGATGCCATGAGATTTTGAATTCTTATGGAGGTTTTAAGATTATTAAATAGAACCATATGACGATCTTCAAAAATTCGATTTTATTTATATAAATTTGAGGACATATTTATGTCGTTACATTATGCACTATTCAATAATTATAGAATATGTGTTTTTCACTTGTGATAATATATTAGTAATCCACATTGAGATAAAACTATGACATATATTTTTATAGTTTTAGGGTTTTCAACATTTTTAATGGTTTCAAGATAAACAAATTAAAATAGTGTTCTTATTTTAAAGTAATGGATATATAATATAATAGATCTATTTAATAGATAAATATATGGAAATTAGTTTCTCTGTGATAGATACGAATCTACAAAATTCAAAGATGTATATAACGAGGGTACTAATATAAATGGAAGTTCAAGAATATATATATATATATATATATATATATATATATATTATAAAGTCTTAATGTGATGATTTTTATTAAGAGAATGATTACAACTATTTATAGTATAAGAGAGGAGAAACCTAGGTTAAGACTAATTACTAATTACAATTAGGCCCTTAAATATAATTACATCTATGTACTCTTATATATTTAACATTGTTTGAGAAAACACTAGACATATATCAATGAATAAGTTGGAAAATGCAAATAATGTTGCACAATATCTTAGTATTAATATTTTCCTACTCATATTTAGTTTATAGACATGGTTCTTGTTGATTTTGTATAATACTCTTCGAAGGAGGCCTAGGCAAAGATCGGCGTGATTGTACTGCACTTATCGGAGAGGACCCCCTGTCCATCGATCTACCCCTAACTTCTACCGCTGCTGGGGTGGGAGAGTCCCTTCCTTCAAGTGAGCATGTTCTTGCTTCAAGTGTGACTCCCGACGAGTCTTGATGCGTGGGTCGTGGCCCCTTCTTTTTATTGTGCTTTTTGTATATTCGATTCATGTCGGGCCTCCCGGCTCTTTTGAAGTTTTTATGGTACCTAGCGGACACCTTAGAACTCATACTAGTATTTGCTTTTCTTTTTGAATTAATTTAAGTTTTAATTTTTATGTTCCCTTACACTCTTCTTGACTCGACTATACTCTTCCACATACTAGTTAAGTATAGTAGCATTTAAGATGAGTCATATTCCAGGTCCTCTTAGTCGGTAAGCTTCAATTTATATTACTCCTACCACGCTGTAAGGGTCTTCCTATTCTACGTTGAGCTTTCCTTTGGCTTTGACCTTGATATTTTGTGCCACCCTTCGTACTAGCTGCCCTAACTCAAAGTCTTGGTTGTTGATGTTGATATAAGCATGGACCTTAAGACTTATAGAGATCAGTTTGTGAGTTTAATTCCTTTGAAGGCTAAAGGCTTCTTCTTGGGAACCCGGATAGATAAGATGAAATGAACACACCACAATAGCTATGGCAGGGCTATTGATACAGCAAAGCCTTGTTCTAATCTAAGAACAAAAATAAAGAAAAGTTTCAACGAATAATTAGTACTTTATCAAAAAAGAGTTAAACTCAAAGTTTTTTGTAAAATCAAAGGCCTCTGAAAACAAAAACAAAAATACATACTAACAAATCAGTATACTTTTCGACAAAAAATAAAAAAATTCCAACACAAATATATAAATCTCACATTAGCATCAGCAAATATATTGAAATAATAACTTCCCCATGATTTAAGGTAGAAATTTGGTGATGACTCCCACAATCTTAGTAGTTTTTCTCGCAAATTATATTGTTTCAATGATCGTCCCATTTCTTGTAAATCTTCGATCTTTTGAAATTGTACCATTTTGGAGTGTAAGAAAAACAAAACCAGAAAGTAAGAAAAATAAAGAAGGTATTAGGTGATTTTTTTATACAAATTATGTATAACAAATATAAACAAAAAGTTTATCGAATTTCGAAGCGTTGTAGCATGATTAACAAAAAAAACCATGAAATACTTCACATGTCAAGTAGATAATTATGAAGTCTAGGAATGAAAGTTTTAGCGTAATAAAGAAATATAAAACATAATGCATTATTAATACTGAATTAATAACTGACAACCAAACAAAAAAATAGAAATATTTAATGATAAGTACCACACAATATTAAACATCAATATAAATTAAAATATAGATAAACTACAAAGAACCACATAACCAAATTATAAACTTAAATACACTATGGATAGCTCATTCGTCCTAACTTCCATCAGTTTCATCATCACTGAAATTTTATACAACTATTATTAGATATGAGATTTTCAGTATGATCCCATCATAAAAATGATCTCAAAATTTAAACTTTCATAGATGTACATATTCTTAATCTTATGAACTTCTAGAATGTCTGGATCAAATAAAATTTATGAACAACTTTGCCGAATTTGGACACAGATGGTATCTACTTTGGACACAGATGCAATTTGATATTACAATATATACATTTATTTACATAAATTAAATAATAGTATGAGTATTATGCATATAGATTTATTACGTAGACAAACATGTATATTCCACCACTATAAAATAGAATTAAATCCATCGTAACCAAATTGTTCCCATTGATAGTTGAAATAAATAGCATGATCACCAAAAGCACTCCATATGAGGATCTTGTTGCTACAAAGTATTAAATTACTATTTAATTGTATATTTATTTTTTGTATTACTTAAAATGATAAATGAAATTTTAAATCATATACTTCTTATCTTCTATCTCAAAACGAAGGAAAGAGTGGTTGGATTCCCTAGTAGTTGCAGTAAGACTTTCTAGAGTTTCAACATGTAGAATAGAACCAATGAGATCTATCAAAAAAATAAAACAATGTAAGTAATCAGATAAAAAAAAACCTAGAACCGGAAAATCCAAAAAAAACATAAAAAGTCACCAACAAAATGATCGATATACCAACCGTGATTCATTATAAAATCAAAGTCTACCGAGTAAAAAAAAAAGATCATGATCATGATACACCGAATCTAGAATTGTTACTGAATTTTTAAATTTAATTTTATACTCGTGATAAAAAATACGCAGAGTACCACAATATCGGTGAGATTAAAATTAAAGATAACATTTCAATCGCCTTTATTAAGTTTCGATTAAAATACATGGCAAATTGAATTTGCAATTGTTGTTTGGATTGACAAACTGGAACAATAATCTTCTGAAAGTGAAAAGAAAGAAATGCATGTAAGAATTCCTAAAAAATAAATATTTTAATATTACATGCATTATTTAAGTATAGATTACTAGTTACCCGAAAATCAACGAAGATCATTTTCATCTTTTTGTTTCTGGCTGAACTTTCTTCTCTCCATTTTTGTAAGACATTGACCACAATTCTCAAATTATTTCAAGTTGGCTTAAGTTCCGCATTCAAATCAAAATCAGTCATAGTTGAATCCTAAAACAAACAAAACGTAAGGAGATATGTCTTTCTCGCAACGATGTATAAACATAAGCAAATATGTTGAAAAAGATTGTCTAAACAAAGAGTATTGATACTAATTTCTGATTTGACAAATAATATTTATTATACGTGTGGGGCACTAATACCAATAATATCGATATTTACTTTAAAAGTAACACTTAATAAATATTCTATGTTGTTTCGATTAAATTTCGATAATTAATAATTATATTATTAAATAATAATTGACATATATTTAATAAGCCGTACGGCGGTAAGAAAATATATCGTGAGCACTTTAAAATCTGTTTTACTTTAGGTTCAATCACATTTAAATGTTTTCAACTCATAAGAACATAGACAATCTATCATGAAAACATTAATTTATATTTAAAATTTAGTAGATTACAATATTAAAAAAACAAATTACAACTGTAACATGATTAACAAAAAGTAATATCAAATAAAGTAACCACTAAAAAGCTAACAATAAATAAACTAAAGTCGCTTAGTTATTGATAACTTTGTTTCTTGCTTAACCTTATTTTTGACATCATATTTCAAAGTTCCGGTTGAATTTAAATATGGAGATTCATCGCTTGTTTTTGATGATGGTATCACCGAACCATTAAGGAAAAATTCACTTATTCAAATCATTAGTAATGGTCAGCGATATGTTATGAGAAATATTCAATTTTTCAAAACGCCTAATTTCTACGATATCATCCCAAATCAAATCAACAACATAAAGTGTTTTTGGACATCATATGCAATAGTAACCTTGAAGAGATATATGTGTCCAATTATTGCTTGCAAAGGTTCCGGTAACAGATCATCCTACATTTGAAAAAACGAAAGACGTATATATAAACATACAAATGTATAACATACAATTTGTGAAAAATACCTATTCCCAACCATTCATCATATCTTCGGCATATGATTTAAGCAAACGCGCACCAAGGCTGTCAAAAATCAGAAACCTAGTCTCTGATTCAAATAAATCAGAAACTCGCAATACCAAGTAGTACATAAATGTGATAACAAAAATAAGCTACAAAAAAATATTTTTATAATATATTTTTTTCATTGGTCACCTCGGAAAAACGTCGTACAAATCTCCACAGGTTATACAATTGTAAAGTTGTTTCAAAGTAGGGTCATTGGAATCTTCACCACACTGCTGAACTTTAGCTCTGCAAGCTTTGCATGCTTCATAATACCACTTTCTTGAAAAATCAACACATTCGATCGTGGCACACAACACCAATCTTGTACCCAACCAAATGGCCGAAAAAGATAAATAACCTAAGATTTATTTGCTGAAAATAAAATGTAGTTATATACCCATTTTTTTGCCACAAGTCCATTAATATTAGTCTTCGAATTCCTGACAAAGAATTCATCGTGATAGTTGACAGATTTCTAAATGAAAATTCTCTATCATTAACATGTGTAATAATGTGGTTGTCTTGAGGTAATCTGGAAGAGTAAAACCAAGTTAATGAAGTCTGTATAACATTTTTCAAACCAAGTGTTTATTCGAAACATAAAATCACTTACGATGTTATAAACTCATCAACTTTAGGTATTCGTAGGTCAAGTAAAACTTGAGCTGAGTTAAAAGCATTTGATAGCGTGACTGCACCTAAGTGAAAACATTTAAAATGAGAATTGTATTAATTGCAACATATATTTATAAAACATATGGAAAATAATTAATTTATTTTATAAAATTTACCTTTATATTCTCTAATCCATGCACATCGAATAATACATAAAATAGGAGACTCATCGACGTTTTTTTAACGTAGTCGAAAACCTTCTTAGCATGATCTCCCCATAGAGTGCACACCAGACGGGTATCACTACGGAAAATAAGATTTATAAATAAACATCAGCTGAGTTTCGAAAAATACTATAAATATGTTTTTACTTGGTATCTCATAGAGTCACATCCATTTTTGTATTACTTCAGAACCTCTAATTGGTCTTTACTTTTTCAAGACTTCCAACATTCACGATCTAGCCTATGACATCTTTAAAATAATGCAAACAATAGGAACGCTTCAAAAAAATGAGTGATGTTAATATAATATCTTTTTAAAAAAGACAGATCGAAAAGAGTCTCACCAATTAAAACCTTCGTGTCAAAATTAGTATACATAATCTCGGAGAAAGGATAAAAATAAAGTTCTATAAACTCATCCGGGAAATCGTCGCGATGATTTTATCCTTGAAGTTCTAATAAGATGTATCTTATAAGTAAACGAACTTGGCCTACACTCTCCATCCCAATCTTTAAGATTGAAAGCACTAATGATTATTGATTTTCCTGCTTCAAGGATGGCTCTATGCTTCGAAATCAACTCCTCTTCGACCGAACAGTGGATTCTACTACCCTACAATATCAAGAAATTAGATAGTTATATATTAAGCAAAATAAATTATTTATTAGGGTTCAAAAAAAATAATAATAATTTTACCTCTCTGTCGTCAACGACCATCTCCAAGGAGGCACCACTAATTTTATTATAAACCATCCATAATGCTAAAATATGAACCTCAAACTTCGCTATTTCGTCGCTGATATCAATATTTTTCAAAGGAACGAATGGAGAGGTTTTTCTTTGTTAGTATTCTAAGCATTTTTTTTTTGGTTAGGATGAAAAACAATTGAGTCGAATGCTTCATTATCTTTGCGTTAGCAACATATAAATAATACAAAACCATGGAATTATGGTGATATTTGCACACAAAAACGTTCCTAGTGGTCGATATTTTGGCGAATAAATTTCCAAGTGACGAAATAGTCATCATTACGTCACTTCGTTTACGTAAATTAGTATTATAAGAGCCTCTTAGATTTCTTCCGTATAAATTTAATAAATAAATTAAGAAAAATTAATAAGGAAATCGAAGACAATAAGATAGAAGAGTCTCTTCGATTTCTTCCCTATAAATTTATTCAATAAATAAATAAAAATATTAACGAAATCGTGGACACGTAACATTGAAGAGGCTATTCGATTTCTTTTTCTTTGTTTATTTTCTCTTCAGTTTCTTCCTTTTAAAATTAAAAATAAATTAAATTAATAAACAATTAGGATCCGCGTCCCATTGTTTGCGGGTCAAAAAGGTCTGAAGCCTTTGGTTTTGGGTTGTCAGATGGTAGGCTCAAAAATCGATAGTTTTTGTTGATTATCTACCAATCAAATTATAACATTAATACATGTCACATTTACACGTCATAAACTTTTGGAAAGAGGCCCAAGCGAGGGAGGATGGTGAAGATCACACATAAGTAGGTTCAACGTTATTGTGTCAGATTGATGGTTCCTGTAAAGATTATGATCCAACTTCAGGCTTGGATTGGGTGTACTCTGAGGGCATCAATCAGGTAGTACTCATGGGAGCAAGAAGCCAACGACGATCTCTCTCACCCCAACACTCGGAGATAGAAGCGTTATTATGGGATATGAAGATGATTTTACACCGAATAATTGATTGTCAATTGTTCGAAACTGATTGTGCAGAGCTGGTTCTCTTGGTACAGTCTCCTGAGAAATGGCCCGCTTTCTCCAATCTCCTGGATGATTTTGGTATGCTTTGAGCTCAATTTTCCTCGTTTTTTATTTTCTGCATCTCTCGTCTTCACAATGTTAAGTG
Organism: Euclidium syriacum; assembly: GCA_900116095.1. NCBI lineage: Eukaryota > Viridiplantae > Streptophyta > Magnoliopsida > Brassicales > Brassicaceae > Euclidium > Euclidium syriacum. The sequence goes on from FPAK01000013.1 coordinate 1,810,522, forward strand.
TTGATGGTGGGGTTACCACCCCTTATCAATAGTTTGGCGATAATTGAGGCTCGGTCCCTGCCGACCTTTCCCTGATGATTTATCAGGTTATAAGTCCCTTCAACAGGATTAGAACCCTCGGCTCAGATGACTGAGGGATACCTCGGTGAAGAATGATCGAATTATTGGTGTCCGAAGCGGGGGTATTAATAACTTCGTCCCAAGCCGAAGTTTAGAGCTCGAACAGAATAAGATCAAATTTTATCACAGATTTCCTGATCCTGGAAAAATGGAAATATTCCATTTTTCCGAGGTTAGCCCATGGGCTTGCATGACCGACTACTAAGAATATATAAATACATACCCCCCTTCACTAATTGAATTAATTCAGAATCGGGGAGAAGAATTACCAGATAGCCTAGGTTTAATACTTCTTTTTGATAAAGTTAACTCGGCATTCTAAGTTAACACCTTTGTAACCAATACGATTAATAAAATTCTCTTTTCCGAGGTTTCTCTTTTTTCTTTTGTCTAAACTCATTCCCAAAAACGAACCACTTTAATTACAAATAATTGGAAATTAAACTCAATTTCTTTTTTCTTTTAGGTTTTTAAATTTATTATTTTTCTACTTCAATTTATTGTTTTATGATGTTTAAAATTACTAAAATAAATATAAAAACTATTTTCCCCCAACAAAAAGCTTGTCGACATTTTTTTAAAAAACACTCAAAAACCATGGTTTTTGGTTTTTATTAATAAATACAAATAAATTTTCAAAAACTAGATTCCCAAAAGTTTAGAAAAACTATTTTCCAAAAATCATGTACGGCTAATAAAATGGTTTTCCATCTAAACCAATTAGAGAAAGTTATTTCATCATAAAACTTAGCCAGCAATTCATATAATAGTAAGGGAGATATTTGACACTGTTAGAGATAACACTTGACATATATCAATGAATAAGTTGAAAAATGCATTAATAGTTAATTTTTATCACAAGTTATAGCGCCTTTTCTCTCAAGGGCGATTGAAAGCCGATTATCATAAAGATCATTTCTTCTTCGTTTTGCGTTATAGGATCACCGCCATATGCCGGTGGTTTGTTCGATTTGACTTTTTCTGTTAAATTTCTATTAAATTTGTTTGACGCTGGCTTCGCTTCATTTTCTCCTTCCAATTCCTCTCTAAAAAGAATTAACGGTTGGTGAAAGTGAATGGACACGAAAAAATAGTGATGAAGAAATGGTTTTAAGCTGCGATGTTCGTGATTGAAATTCTATTAATTGTTTTTTCTAGATATACCGCCCTTCAGGCCATACCAAACCATCATGAATCGAGTCCATATTAGCCATGATCGTAATCAAAACTCCCACCATGATAGTCAAGCTATTGACTTTAAACAAGCTTGGAGTGGGAGGCAACCCACTGGGTCCATTTTCTTATTTTTCTTTTTAGGTGTTTTTGGTTTTAGACGAGGATATTCGACAAAAATTGAAAAGCGTCCTGCCCGAGTCGACCGACCTCTCATTAGGGTCGCCCGACTTCACTCTTCTGCGATAACACGACATTTTCAATTCTTTTTCATCTTTTTTCTTAACATCCCTTACTTTCTTTGTTACACCGGGACGGTGTAATTTAAGTCTGTGGGGATGGATATATGTTGCTGATGAACTCTACTTTGTTGGTCTCAAGTTTTTTGCCAACTTTTTTTTTTATTGAGTTAAAACCGTTGAGGAAACGATGATTATAACTAGGACATGAACCACATTAGCAGGATCTCAATAACCATCATTGCAAGACTCAGTTTAAGTCTATGACTAATGAAAAACCTAGGAGCAGATCAACCAACCAAAAAATGCCCATATCTTCAGTTATGACATACAAGTAAGACTGAGCTATTACACTTTCTTATTATAGGAGCTAGTCCTCGTTTACTACAACTATACGATTTTCCATATAGTTATAGTTTCCAGCTCCCCCTATAGACAAGTCTTATAAATTGAATTTGTACTTAACCTAGTGATGAGGTAGAGGAAAATTTCCAGTGATACCACCTATTCATCACTAGAATCTCGGGTATAGAAATCTCTTTAGTTGATGTACCCTGAGAACCTTGGTAAAAGGGGCCGCTAGGAAAATTTCCCGTGATGCCATTATGCGCCTAAGCCTTGAGAATTTCAAAGAAAAAGAAAAGAAAAATAACTAAATGAATAAGTTTTGGAGGGAGGGAGGAAACTTTAGTTTGAAGATTTTTTTATCTTGGCATTGGAAAGGGAAAGAACTTGTTCTTTGGGCAATGCTTCTATAATGTAGAAATGGCAAGAATGGAAGCTTGTGTGGATTGATTGATAGGTTGTGGTGGTATGGAGCAGCTGCTAAGCTTAGGGGAAGTACATGGCGGTCTTGATTTGATTGATGATTGTTTTGAGTGGATTAAGTAGACAAGTATGATGTGGTTTTTCTCATGAGCTTTCAGTATTTTCAAAAACTTTTTCCAGCAACCTTAATTATTTGCTTGAGGACAAGCAAGGGTTTAAGTCTGGAGGAGTTTAATGTATCACTGATTTGACCGGTTTTTCTACCATAAATGTGCATTTATAGAGTCTTTCTAGTATGTTTTAGGTATTTATACAGGTCTAGCAATTAAAGGATGATTTGGAACAAAAGGAGCTAAAGTGAAAAGATTTGGAGTAAAACTAGCAAAGTAGCTGCCTCTACATATCAAATTGGCAGCTACTTTGACCCACTTACCCGACGAACCAGGAAACGATCTACATATCAAATTGTAGGAACGGGAGATAACTTTCATTTGAAATTGGAATCAAACCCCAAAAAATGCGTGAAGCCCAAGATATGGTCGGTTTACTGAAGACATGTCATTCTGACGATATTTACAAGACTGGCCTGATTCACTCCAATGAAGCCCGACTTAAGTTTTAAAGAGGTTCTTCCCTAAGACCAACCTAAGAAGCTATGAAAGAAGGTCTCCAGAAGAAGAAGAAGACACACACGAAATTCATCATTAAGCAATCATAAAGTTACTTTGTTTCCAATTCATTCTTGTTACTAGTTTCCTATCTGTTACTCTTTCTATTAGATAGTTAGATCTTAACAAGTTAAGAGGTATTCATAAATCCTTGGAGATCCATGACCCTCTGATCTTCTACTGTCTATTTTGATTTTGTATGTAACTCATTAATCCAATAATGAATTGTGATACCGTTACCACTTGCTTCTGATAAACATATTACTTTTTTCCGTTACAAGATATCGAAGAAGCATCACTTGATTTAACGTTTCTTGGCTCTATTTTCCATATATAAGTGAGAAAGATATTCCTTTTGCTATAATGACATCAGATGATACACATTCCCGTACATTGGAGCTATCAGTGTCAAAATCTTATTTTGGGATGAAATACATCTTCTTAAACAAGTAAAACATACATGATCTCCCCCTAGAAAGAATTTGTTAAAAATGTTTTATGAATGGATTATTCATAAGTTCTTTATTTATTGCAGGTATCTTGGCAGTGTGATGTTGCTCAAGTACAGACTTCCATTTGTTGAGTATTTTATGTTTGGAAAGAGCATTAATATTTTCTTATAATGAAGAACGAGCTTTAATATTGTCTCTTTACGGATTTTTTTTGTTTTGAAATGGTGTTGTAGAAATTAAGATTATTGATGTTGGATGGAGAAGTTCATTGATCAAATCCTTTGTTTAGCAGCACCACCTCTTCGGTTTCGCATCATTAAGAAGACTTTTGTAAGCCACTGATTGTAATAGCTATGGATAGCAATGAGAATCTTAGGCAAAGGAGATATGGAAGACAGTAAGAACGTATCTCTCTTAATATGAGACTTGTCACATTAGCAAGATGACTTCAGTAACGCATATGCCAAATACTTGTGTCCCTTTATAATGTTATAACAGTTCAAGTGAAGTGAATTTTCTTAAATTCTTACATGCATTTTTCTATTGTTGGATGCAATGATTTTTATCCATATTTTTTTTCAGGTTATAATCAAAGCTTACCATTGTTAATGCCTCTGCAGATGCTAAGGGAAGTAGAAAACTGGAGAGAAGCTTTGAACTACTCCATGTTTATCAGTGTATGCCTTCTTCATCTTGAATATTGATTTTCTCATTGACACATGAAGAAATAGAGAGTTCACACAAAGACAAAGGCTCTAAGGAATCTGTTAAAGGAATGGCATTGAGTCAGTGATTTGTTGGTGTTTTCAAGTTTTAAATCTATAAAACACCTCAATCTTATCCTAAGTATAAGTTGTACTCGTTGTAGAAATTGAGGGATTGAATCCAAAGGAGGGCGGAAGCTATCAAATCGTTTAAAAACGTTTATTAAAACCGGATTGTAAGAACAGGGGTTTATAGTTGGTTGGTTGGGTTTATGTAACTAATCTATCTAACTAAGATAAAAGTGTGAAACTAAGAGAGGAATGATTCGGTTGGAGAAGGATCTTAAGAACTATCTAACTAGAGTTATAAGCTTTGGTTAGGGATTTGTTTCGCGAGGGGTTATATACGGTTATCCCGAGAATTTCCTCGACGACATCCGATTCACTAGGCGTTTGTTCTATCAACGGGTTCATTGAGAGAGGCAAGCGACTAACGGCCTTAATAACTACGAATACCATTGCATTTCCTAATGTGGATTTCCAATTTTAATCTCATCAATTGATCCAAAAATTTCTTAGGAATTCAGTCAATTCTCTAGTTCACTTTCCTAACATATTAACCCATTTGAAAGGATGCTACCATGAACTTAGGCGATAAGAGTGTAGAAAAGTCCACAATTCAACCCTAAATGTTAATCCTTAGTACCATTAGGGTAGATAAAACCTCTAAATTAATCACTTAGATTCATCAACTAATCACAAAGATTAGAGAGAATAGAGATGAGAGTAAGTGTAGGAGGTGTCACATACCTATGATTAAGAGATCTAAATCTAATTGATTCTCTTATTAATCAACTAATTAACCCCAATTAGTTAGATCTTTAATTATCCTCTCTCTCCTAATTAATCCTTCTTAATTAGACATAATTAATAAAAATAATAAAACAAAAAAAAAAGGTTTTACATTATTTAAAATAGAAAATTAAACAAAAGAAAATAAAAGAGAATATTTACAAACCACCTTTTAGGTGGTAGAATCTAAAGTCTAGAAAGAGAATGTCTTGATTGTGTGTTGTCTCCAAGGAAGGGACATGTCCTATTTATAGGACTCTTTGGTCGGCTAGGGGCATTTTGATCATTTGATTTCTTGCTTTTGGCTCACCCTATCGATCGATATGGGTGTCGATCTCCTTCACCTCCATATCGATCGATAGGTTCTCGATATGGGTGAAGATTGGCCTTTGATTGTTAGCTCCTTGCCTTCCTTTGTTGCTTGCTTCATGATTTTGAGCTCTTGTCCCTTCGAGTAACCTGAGAATGTCCTGAAACACACAAAAATCGTACAAATGGAGACTCATGGAACTACTAAGATGCAAAACATAGAAATATATCCTAAATGCATGAAAAATGAAATGAATATGGGATAATTGGATAAAATCTTGTAGAAATATGGTGTTAAAACACTCAATTTTCCATCTCATCAATTCCCCCGGACTTAGCCTTTAACTCGTCCTCGAGTAAACAAAGGTTAGCCTTTTGGAGAAAAGTTTGAAATTCTTTGACAAGAATTGGTAAATGGTTTGTTGATTTACAAATTGAAAGTATGGTGGAAGAAAGAACCTGTTTCCCATAAGAACGTACTTTTCATTCATTCAAGTGTTCTCACTCACCAAATCTTACAACCCACATTGCAATCCATCCTCTTGACCTCTTAATCAATTTAGGTACTACTGGTGAGGTTTTGCTAAGGAAATCAATCAAGCAAACTTGCTTGGCTTGGTAGGGAGAAGGTTTCTTAATTTGGAGGGTTATGTTCATATGTATTCGGGGTTTTTCTCAAAAAGAACGGTACTTTCGCAAAATACTAAGAGCTAAGAATAATTTGTGCATACAAAGTTCGGATCGCCATCTACCCTTCCCCAAATTGCATCTATACTCCTAGTTAAATGAATTGAAAATTGAGACAAAGTCTATTTCTCATCCTATTCTACCCTTGATTCAAAGGCCTTTGCCTTGATTCCTTCTTTCTTCTATCTATGCATACATATATATATATATATATATATTTTTTTTTTTTTTTTAATTTTTTTTTTTCTAGTCCATGATAGATAGGTTCCTTTCTTTAGACTTGTGGATTAGGTATTCATTAATAATTTAGAGCCTTTGTACAGATCAAACTCCCTTCTATGGGTTTCACTTCCCTTTTTACACATATTTCTTTCATTCCTTTTGATAAGATCAATCCCAGCCCTAACCTATTCTATCCTAACCCTATCATTAAGCTCAAGAACGAGTGAGCTCCTACATGACGATCTTACTCTTGTCGATATCGAGGCTCAACATGTTTTGCAAAGTATGCGCTCCAAAAAGGCCTCACAATTCACTCACAAGTAATGTATGGGTTTCAAGAAAAAGGTTTCGGTATAAGGTGGGGATAACCATTGGTGAGAATGGCCATTTGGATTCACAAGAGAGTGGTAAAAGGGGAAAGAAGATCCAAATGTGTATAAAGGTTACCACAAGGTTATTTTTCAAGATTTCTTTAACAAAACCTAATAAGCACAATTTTTAACCATATGAGTGTGAGGTAAGATTATTTCATGCAATGCTTTCAACGATTGAAAAAGGTTTTGAGATCACTGATTGAAAGATGAGAGTTTTCATTCTCATATTCTCCTCATTCTTCCTTAACCAAGATACAAACCATTTCAAAAGTGTTTTGTCAAAGAAAATCCGAATTTCAATTCATGCTTATTTATGCAACCTAAAATCTTTCTAGACTCGATCCTACGCTTAGGCTAGCATAGGGATGCAACTAAGTGCGAGATATGCTTTGAAATTTCTAAAATAAAAATATTTCACAAATCTAACAGAATGTTTTGTATCAATCGGTATACAGATCGATACAACTGTATCGACTGCAATATCGGTCGATACCAGACTTCGAATTTTTGTTGATTTTTCTTTTAAGAAAAAAAAATTGTTTTGTAAGGTTTTTCTCAAATTTTTTATTTATTTTAGAAAGAACTTAGGGGCTAAGGATGCCTAAAATATTAAAGAACCTACTAAAATAGAAAATAAGAAAAGAGAGAAACGAGATTAGTAACTATAAAGTCCTCCCCCAGACTTAATTGACACCGTCCCGATGGAATTAAATCGAGAGAGGCAAAATCCGCATAATCCTACAGAGCTAGTGGTATTTACAATATTGTGATGGATAGGTGGAACTTACCTTTACCCATAGTTAGGTCTACGGTTGGACCCATTGTATCTTTGTTCCGTCTCTTCATCTCCTTCGTTCTTTAGGATGATCTTGATCGGATTGTTGAGTAGCTCAGCCTTTCAGTCTGCGGTAATGACTTCTTTGTTTAGTCTTGCGCTAACGTGGCTGAAAGGCGAGTTTCTTCCTCTATTCATAATCCGATAGTGGATCGATCCATCGAAGAATGCGTGGGGTTTTAGAAGAAGGATTCTCTCATTTTCGCTTGCTCGGATTGACAAGGTCGGGATTCGGTAAGCGTGCCTTTCTTGAGCTTCTAGTTCACGTGGGGTTTCGTTCAAGTCGGAGACTTGGAATGGTCTAGTTTCTCCTCTTCCCGCTGTGATAAATAAAGCATCAAGGCTTGTTCCATCTAGGGCTTGAGTACCGTGCATTATTTGATGTGGTAGCATATTAACTCCTCGGTTTCTTGTTTGCGCTGCGGTAATTTCTCCATCCCGGTCAAACACTCGTTCTGATTCGTCGAGGTCGGAGAAGAATTTGTAGAGAAAAACTTTTAGTGGTGAAACCCTCATTTTTTGTAGCAATCTTTGGAGTCTCGGTATCACCTTGTAGAGTGCTTTTAGAAGTTGCTTAAACATGTCCATTTTATCAGGCTTATTGGTTAGGCTCTCTTCTACAATCTCCGTGAAAACATGGTATTTGATCTCCATATCTTCTTGGTTTGTCTCTTCTTCGTCACTAGTCATGACGGCGTGGCATAGGTTTATCGTGAGCACCTCGCCATTCTCAAGTTCGTTCAATTCTTCCTCAAAGTCATTCTCTCCTACGGATTCTTCATAGTCTTCATAGGAGATTGCTCCACAACAATCAAAAGAAGTCGAGGTTCGGTGGTAGACTTGGTTACCGAGTTTCGTGAAGGTGATCTTCATTCCCTTGAAGTCAATTTGTGCCCCAACTGTGGCTAAGAATGGGCGGCGGAGCACTAATGGTACCGGCTCGTTCTTTATTGCTTCTACAACCACTAAATCCGTGGGCACAATCCATCCTTTTACTCCTATTGGGACATCTCTCACAATTCCTTTCGGGATTCGTGTTGTCGCATCGGCTAGAGCGATACGCTTGGAGTGCGGCTCGAGCTCCGTGATGCCTAGCTTGGCTAAAAGAGTGCTGGAAACCGCGTTAATGTTTGCTCCCGTATCCGCCAATGCTTCCTTGATCCTTATGCTTCCCAAGTTACAAGGAATTGAAAATGCTCCCGGATCACTTTTCTTATCAAGACTTTTTGACCATATTTCACCCGCTTATCCATCTTCCTCATTCACCCCTACCGTTTCATCTCCTCTTCTGTTGTTCATCATTGTTCTCACAAAGGTTCTCATTTTTCCCATGTTTTCGATGCTCATAGGGAATGGTAGCTTGATAGCTTCAATTTCCACCGCTTTCTTGAACATCTCGAATTCTTCAAGTTGAGAATGTGTGAACATTTCCTTGGGAAACGGTACTCTTCGTGTTGCGAGGATGAACTCAATTTTCTCTTTCCTTTATCGCGAATATGGAGTTTGCTCATCATCTTGTTGATCTTTGATACCTCCGTATTGATCAATGTCGTGGTCGATACTCCGTTTTTCTTTCCTGGATGATCAGTATCGATCGATGCATAAGTCGATATCACCAAGCTATCGATCGATATTTCTCATTCTCCGCTAAAGTTTGGCTCGTTTTGATTCTCATATATCTTTCTGGCACTCATCCCTTCTTCGATGTCCATCTTAAACATCTCATAATCCTCCTCCTCACTCCATTGCTTCTCGATCTCGGAATCCTCATCATCTTCTAGCCATGTTTCAATGAATTCGGATATGAATTCGTTATCGTCCTCAAAGTTCTCGGGGTCACTCAACCAACCTTGAATCTCTTCGTAGCCTTCTTCATCACCCCATTTTTCTTCTCTATTGATCATCCCACAGAAATCCTTAGGGTTTTGCTCGAGTTTACCAGGCAAAGTTGAAGTGGAGGCTTGAGTTGATTGGCCTAGATCGGCCATGAAAATGCGGAATGACAATGAGTGCACTGTAATCACACAGTGGGACACGAGATGACACACAGTAGTTTCTTTACAAAGAATATACTTTGATTAGAAACTCTTATGATACACTTACAAGTAATATCAAATCGCTCTTCTTACAAAATAACTCGCTCTCTAATCCACCAGATGATCAAAGCCCTATGTTCTATTACAAACTCTTGGCTATAGATCTTTCCCAAATGATCTAAGCCCTATGTTCTATTTCAAACCCTTAGCTTAGATCTTTCCTTCTCTATTACAACTTGTGAAGTGATGACCTTCATACACAGATCTCAACTCTTTATATAGTTAGAGTGATTTCCAATATTTCCTTTTCTTGCAACGATTTGAAATCCCTAACTTTCTCTCTGATTGATTTCCAAAGTTTTCTTATTTGTAATATTTGGAAATCCCTAACTTTCTCTCAATCATTGATTGCCTTGATTCCTTAAATTAAGGATTCTTGATTCTGCTTCAGATCCTTGATTGATGTCAATCTCTGATCTCCAGAATCTTCAGATGACATCACACCTTGATGTCCACATTCCAAAATCTTCTCCATTGATCTCCCACACAGTCTCCGGTGTAGTATTTTGTGAGTCATCGCTCCAGCTGCCACACAGTTTACATCACCGGCTGACTTGCAATCTCAATCTCCCCCTTTTTAGCTGAATTTGACACCTCAAGCATCTGCAAGATATCAACTCAAGTGCACATACCAAGCAGCAATAGATGCATGACCATTATCAAAATATTGATGCATTAAGAACTCAAAATGGCAATGTTTGAACACAAAGCAAGAGTAGACAAACACACAAGTTTAAAATTTTAAAATTTTCTGTCTCTCAAAAGTGGAAAAAAAAAAAGAAACAGCGAATAAAACAAACAGTATCAGCTCACCCTGAATCCTTAGAACTCCTCAGAGCCACTAGTACTTTCTTCTCCCCCTGCTTGAGTGCATATTTAGTTAAAAACTAGCAAGTCCAACAACACTCTTAGAAAAGACAGAATCATTTACCTTCTTCCAGTGTAGCAACGATGTGTTGTAGCTTGGTGATTGTGTCACGAAGTGTCTCAACAGCTGCCACTGTATGAACCCTTCCAATGGGAATTTTCACCTTGAGCGTCTCATATTTCTCTGTTGAGGCAGTTTCTGAGTCAGATTCCTTGTCGCTTGACACATCCACACCTTTACCCTTCTTGGAATGGATTTGAGATTATGCTCTTCCAGACCTCTTATCAGGAATGAACTCAAGAGGAAACACATAATTCTCACCAGCAAAAGATGGAGGCGCCCTCTAATTCATCAGTACAGCAAAGATCAAGGACGAAAAGTACAAGCCTACCTTGTTGTAAGTGATTCGAGCTCTTGCGAGAACCTTCTGGAACACAAACTCACCAAAGTTCACCCTGTGCCCATGAGCCATTTGATAGAGAAATCTACCCTTCTCGATTGGAGTGGCGGTGCGGTTCTTTGTTATCCAATTGTAACCCGATAACATCCACAGAGATGCAAACCGTGGGGTACACTTTCTGGTAGAGAATGATTTCCAAGTCACTTTCTCTTGCCACAAGAATCGAGCAACAACATTGTCACTGACATTGTCACACTTGGCTGTAGAGATGGCTTCCTCAGCTTTAGATCTTTTCCTCTCTATTACAACTTGTGAAGTGATGACCTTCATACACAGGTGTCAACTCTTTATATAGTTAGAGTGAATTCCCAATGTTTCCTTTTCTTGCAACGATTGGAAATCCCTAACTTTCTCTCTGATTGATTTCCAAAGTTTTCTTATTTGTAATATTTAGAAATCCCTAACTATCTCTCAATCATTGATTTCCTTGATTCCTTAAATTAAGGATTCTTGATTCTGCTCCAGATCCTTGATTACTGTCAATCTCTTATCTCCAGAATCTTCAGTTGACATCACACCTTGATGTCCACATTCCAGAATCTTCTCCATTGATCTCGCACGCAATCTCCGGTGTAGTACTTCATGTGTCATCGCTCCAGCTGCCACACAGATTACATCACCGACTGACTTGCAATCTTGGGTCGTTCTACTTTCGAGAAGTCTCATGTTGTTCGAGAATTTTTCCAACTTTCCATTCAAATCGGCATAGCATCCGTCAATTTTTTTGTTCGTAGCTCCGAGACTTGTTTCTACCTTGGTGGCTATTTCATTCATCTTGGTGGATATCTCAATTGAGTGCTTCCCTTGAGTTTCCAATACTTGCTTCAAAATCGAGTTTGTTCCTTCATCTTGAGAGGTTGTATTGGATGATTGGGCTTGATAGTTTCCACCTTGATTACCAAAACCGTTGTACCCTTGGTTCCTCCTATAGCCTTGGTTACCATACCCTTAATTTGATCTACAAAAACCTCCTTGGTTATTGTACCCTTGAGTGTATTAACCGTTGTTGGCTACAAAGTTCATGTCTTCGACTTGGTAGACCTCTTCTTCTTGCACCATGTTGGCACTCCTCTTATTGCTATGAACTTGTTGAGGCATTAGCAATGATTGTTCCATCTTGTGGGTCATTTTCTCGATTTGCTCTTTAAGCTCTTTTAGCTTCGAGGTTTCCGTGTTCTTGGTAAAGGGATCGGTTAATCCGTGCTCCAACTGAGCTAGGTTCTCGATTATCTTCTCTCCTTGGCTAATGGTCAGATCCGCGAAACTCCCTTGGCTGGCCGTGGTTATGGCCAATCTCCATTGGGGTTGGCACCCTTGGTGGAATGTGTTTAGGAGTTGTTCTTTCTTGAAGCCGTGATGTGGACACTCATTTGTGTATCCTTTGAATCGTTCCCATGCTTCAAGTAGATCTTTGCTAGCACCTTGGCGGAAACTTGATATGTCGCTTCTGAACTTGATCGTCCGCTGTCGGTTGAAGAAATTATTTACAAACGCCTTCTTACAATCCTCCCAAGTTCTTATCGAAGCGCTTGGTACATTTTTCTCCCAATGGCTCGTCATGTCCGCTAATGAGAATGGGAATAAAGTTAGCTTGTAAGCATCAGCATTGGCTCCATTGTTTCGTACGGTTTAGAATATTCTCTCGAACTTCTCCAAATGATCTAGGGGATTCTCGTGAGTCATTCCGTTGAAACGGTGTTGAAGAACCATGTTGAGAACGATCCCTTTGATGTCAAATTGGTTGTCCTCTCCATTCGGGATTTTGATTCTCGTTTGTGATGGCATCAAGGTCGGTTCATCGTATCTTCCAATCAGCTGTTCCGGTTCTTGACCTCCTTCATCGTTAACGTTTTCGATTCGGTCTCCCATTTTTAGCGATTGAGGGGTCTTCTTGCTGTTCTTCTTTAACTTCCTAATTGTGCATTCGAGTTTGGCAATGTCCGTGGGTGGAATGAGGTTTCCTTCGCTATTACTTCTTCGCATTCAACCTGAAAACACAAGAGAAAAGAGAGGGAACTCTTATTAGTACGTTTTCGGAAACAAAAAAAATAAATTGTAACTCTAACAGAATGTTTTATATCGACTGATATAGGGTCAATACAAAACTACTATCAACCGATATATGGGTCGATATACCCTAATCACAATCCCGATATTTTATACATAATTTTGTATCGACCGATATATGGTCAATACATACTTGTGTCGATCGATACAGGGTCGACACAAGCTGGTTAACCCAAATTGACGCTCGGTATCGACTCATACCAAATCGATGCACAAGGCATATCAATCGATATAGGGTCGATATTGATGGTCGGGTTGAAAGATAAAATCTGGCAAATCAAATCGGTTTAAAACCTTTTGATAAATCTTGCCAATTGCTCCCCGGCAGCGGCGCCAAAAACTTGATGTGTCGGTGTGTTCAAGTTTTTTAAATTTATAAAATACCTCAATCTTAATCCAAGTATAAGATATACTCGTTGTAGAAATTGAGGGATCGAACTCAAAGGAGCGCGAAAGTTATCAAATCGTTTAAAACCGGATTGTAAAAACAGGGGTTTATAGTTGGTTGGTTGGTTGGGTTTATGTAACTAATCTATCTGACTAAGATAAAAGTGAAAACTAAGAGGGGAATGATTCAGTTTGAGAAGGATCTTAAGAACTATCTAACTAGAGTTATAAGCTTTGGTTAGGGATTTCGTGAGGGGTTCTATACAGTTATCCCGAGAATTTCCTCGAGGACATCCGATTCGCTAGGCGTTTTTTCTATCAACGGGACCATTGAGAAAGGCAAGCGACTAACGGCCTTAATAACTACAAATACCATTGCATTTTCTAATGTGGATTTCCAATTTTAATCTCATCAATTGATCTAGAAATTTCTTAGGAATTCAATCAATTCTCTAGTTCACTCTCCTAACATGTTAACCCATTTAGAAGGATCCTACCATGAACTTAGGCGATAAGTGTGTAGAAGAGTTCACAATTCAACCCTAAATGTTAATCCTTAGTACTATTAGGGTAGAGAAAGCCTCTTAAATTAATCACTTAGATTCATCAACTAATCACAAGGATTAGAGAGAATAGAGGTGAGAGTGAGTGTAGGAGGTGTCACATACTCCTTCTCAAACTAAACTCTAAGGAGCCATGATTAAGATATCTAAACCTAATTGATTCTCTTATTAATCAACTAATTAACCCCAATTAATTAGATCCTTAATTACCCTCTCTCTCCTAATTAATACTTCTTAATTACACATAATTATTATAAAGGTTAAATAAAAGAAAAAGTTTTACATTATTTAGAATAGAAAATTAAACAAAAGAAAATATAAGAGAATATTTACAAACCACCTTTTAGGTGGTAGAGTCTAAAGTCTAGAGAGAGAATGTCTTGATGTGTGTTGTCTCCAAGGAAAAGACATGTCCTTTTTATAGAGGTCGGCTAGGAGCATTTTGGTCATTTGATTTTTTTCTTCTAGCTCACCCTATCGATTGATATGGGTGTCGATCTCCTTCACCTCTATATCAATCGATAGGTTCTCGATATGGGTGAAGATTGATCTTTGGTTGTTAGCTCCTTGCCTTCTTTTGTGGCTTGCTTCATGCTTTTGAGTTCTTGTCTCTTCGAGTAACCTGAGAATGTCCTCAAACACACAAAAAGCGTACAAATGCAGACTCCTGAGACTACTAAAATGCAAAACATAAAAATCTATCCTAAATGCATGAAACATGAAATGAAGATGGGATAATTGGATAAAATCTTGTAGAAATCTGGTGTTAAAACACTCAATTTTCCATCTCATCACTCAGGCTGAGGATGTTGAATGGAAGAAAGATATGAGTTGTTGCTGCTTCGATACTTAGTTCTTTTTCATCATTGCGTTCTTTTTCTTATGACTTGGTTTGATGATTGCAGACTTTGTATATTTTGGGTATTTAATGGAGGTTATATTATGGTTTATGATTTAAAAGATTCATTTATGTAAATTACTTTTAAGTTTCAATAAATATATATATATATATATATATTTTATGCCAAATAGAATTTTATACAACATAATACAAAATAATATATCAGCACTAAATTATTGTAATATACTATAGCACTAAATTATTAGTATAATAAAATATTTTACAGCACGAGAAAATTGTCATAAAAAAAATATCTTTATAGGAATCAAAAGTTGTAAAAAAATATATTACAACACTAAAACTATGCCACAAAAAAAAATCGAATAGTGGCACAAATCAGATGTTAGGAAATAATTTTCTATAGCAGCCGATTAGTACTATCATAGGTCAGATTATCGTAGCATTTAAAAAAAATGTTACGATAGGGGGCGTCTATTGTATCTGCAGCGACCCTAGAGTGTTAAAATACACTACAAAGCCTACGGTAGCATTTTTCGCGCTACCAACATGCATTTTTCTTGTAGTGGAGATCTTTAAACCCTCAAAAACACAAAGTTTAGGTCAGTAAATCCTGAACAATCAATTCTCAAGGCTTTACTACCCTTGAAAGAGGTCTTAAAATCCTAAGGGTTACCGCATGTCGGTGTACCGTCAAAAGGTCTTAAAATTCTCTGATGCATCAAAGTCTTAAAATCCTAAGAGTTTTCAAAGGTCTTGAAATTATATACCACCCAAGTTAAATCTAAACATCCTAGAGATTTAAGTCAAGAAAAGTCTTCAAATCTTAATCTTCCAATATCTGACAAGCGTTCGCTCAAAATTTAGGTCCCCTAGACTGATACCTCAACTCTGTAAAGAGACCTC
This sequence comes from Euclidium syriacum, assembly GCA_900116095.1. Taxonomy (NCBI): domain Eukaryota; kingdom Viridiplantae; phylum Streptophyta; class Magnoliopsida; order Brassicales; family Brassicaceae; genus Euclidium; species Euclidium syriacum. The sequence goes on from FPAK01000013.1 coordinate 1,826,131, forward strand.
AGTCGAGGTCCGTACATGCTCGTAATTCAGGTTCTAATGAACCCTGAGTTCACATCTCAAGTTCTATGAAGTTCAAGATTTGAGGTTCCTATGCAATCTTGATCAATTTCCAGGTCACAAAGTGACTGGAATGAAGTCTCTAGGTCTCTAAATGCCCTTAAAATGACAAAACTATTTCGTGCTGTGAGTTATATTCAATGCTTCAAGGTTAAGGTTGTCTATCTTCGAACGAATGAGTTCAAAACTCAAGGAAAATTTGTTGGGAAGGATGTGCGAGGTTGCGAAGTATCTTTCATAAAATTGCAAAGGTATTTTTACTTTCACAAGGTTATCTCGAATCAAGATCTAGGTGCAAACTCTATTTAAAGAACCCACCCTTCCAATTCGAATTCTCACTCATGGGGCAACTGTTGGAGGTAGACTTAGGCCATACCCAAGTCCGGTCCATAACATTTTCTCTTCAAACCCGTCCAATTTGACTGTTGGAAGAAGACAAAAGTTGGCGAGTGAGAGAGTTGAAAAGAAGAAGGTAGCTCCATGACAGGAGTTGAAGAATTAAGGATCAAGTCAAACTGTTAGTTGAAATATAAGAGGTTTTAATTTAGTTTAATATATAAATAGTATTGAAAAGAGGACACAATGGTCGACGGTCAATTTACTTGTAACAAGCACTTTAATATACATATATTCTTTAACAAATTTTGGATTCATCATGAGTTCATTGATTCAAAATTTAACCACTTTCTTCTCCTATAAATTTAAGTGTGTGAATCACCTCCCACACTGACTCTCTCAGTATAGGGGAATCATTTTTATCCTTGGATATCACAAACATTTTAGGAATGGTCTTAAAAGATGGACGGGAAGATTTGCGGCGAAACATTCGTTCGGTATGATTGGTGTTTTTCCCTTGCGTGGGTCAGTTAATAGATACAGACGAGACAGAAAAAAATACTCGTTGATTGTTGTAACTTTTATCCAATCATAACCAAAAATAATAATACGGCAATGAATTAGTTGCTTTTTGTTTCAAAAAGAATAAAATGAAGTTTGTACTTGGACAAATATGAAGTCTAGCTTAAAGAGTTGATATTAATTTATAGTACAAAGCTTGTTAAATGATCCGAATAATACAATAATATCAGTAGAAAGAGTCCTAGAAAGCAGAGCTATATAAGTTAAACCCCAATCTCTTACCATATCACTAAATTGCTTCTTCCAACGTTATAAGGTTTTACTTTTAGGTTTTTAACAAACAAAAAAAAAGGTTTTACTTTTGGGTAATGAAAGAAGAAGAAAGGCTTTTTCCTATATCAATTTGTCAAGTGAGTCAATAGGGAAAGAAGCTCCAAGTGTTATCACCTTTTCCGGTGGCCCACCACTCCGATCTAACTTTCTCTATCATCTCATCTTTTGTGTTATCAAACTTGAACTCTTTGGTGGACCCTAGCGAAACCGATCTTAGCTTGTGACTCTGTTCGCTCTCTTGATCATCTAAACCGGATCGGATAAACTTGCTTGCTAGACAACGTGCAACGTCTTCACCAGTCAACTCAAAAGAAAGTCTGCTGTGATCGACAGCGACAGCTTCATCAAGAGGAGTCAAAGCACCAGAAGCCAACCGTGAACCTTGGCCAGCAGGTGTGATGGAACCAGAACCGAATCTCGATCCCCATTTACGCGCCGTGAAGTGGTCAAAACCAAGAAACTTGGGAGGTTGGCCGATACGGAACTCAATGATGGAACATTGACTTTGAGGGTAATAAGGAGAAGATGTACCGGAACAAGGAGAGATGAGATTACCACCAGGGCTTCCAGGATACACTTGATGAGACTGAAACTCGTAGTGATCGGCTGAAGATGTAAGCAACTGAGCAAAGGGGACTTCAGGGGAAGAAGGTGACTCTGGAGGTGGCGTGAATGGCGCGGTGGATGGTTCGGTAGTGAAAGCAGAGCCGTAGAATACTGGAGGAGTGACGGGTTGCGTTTCGTGAGCGTAAGGTCCGACGGCAAAGACTGAAGGATGTAGATCAGGATCAGGAGGAGGAGGAGTATAGGAGACAGATGGAGGACCTGACTGAAGAAACGATGAAGGAGATGATGGAGGAGCTATATATACCCAAGTTGAATTGGTGGATGATAAGCTCACGGGTACTTCGGGTACAAGCACTGCGTGGCCAATCCGTTTATTCTTTTTTCGGCACCCAAAACACCACCACCTTCCCCAACTCTTACTTTTCTTCTGCAAATCAAGAAACAAGTTTCATTTCTCACGATCCACCACAAGAAATCACATTTACACTCGGAAAAAGAGACAGAGAGAGAGAGAGAGGTCGTGGTACCTGCAACGACGACTGCTGAACTCGAGAATCGGAGAATACGATGGCGGAAGAAGCGGCGGCGTTCACCGTCTCGATGCTATTGTTCACGTTCCTCATATCTCACACCATCCAGACTAGCTACTCTCCACCACTTCGATCTAAGTAAACTGACGTAGAGATTTTCTCGAAACCGAAAAAAGTGTGTGAAATCAAAGAAGAAAATAAGCAAAGGCTGCTTTTATCATGATGGCGCTCTCTCTCCTTCATTCAATTTCCCACGAGATGTTGCCATGTCATCAGAATTGACGGTTCGGCCCCACGCGCTTCCATTTTATTTCTTTAAAACAGATACAAAGTTATTCGCAGATATTGTAATGCTAATACCAAAACTACCCTCGTTTTCTCGCCGTAGCTACATGAAATGCCACTCAGTTATGGCTGGCGTCGCGAAACTCGTGAGTTGTGCGTCTTTTTAGATTAAATGCGCCGCTCTCTTGTTCCGTTGGTTCGTGAGATTCTCGTGACTTACAATTCTTTTCTCCAAGTATTTATTAGCATTTATATGATGTGGATAGTTATTGTTTAAGAATGAATTTTGCTAAACTTTAAGATGCATGGATATGTTGTGTGATCGGCTGAATTTCTTTTGAATTATTCAACATTAAGAATAAATTTTACTGATTTGCAGAAGTTTTAATAATTTTTTATTGAATTTTACAAAATAATTAATAATGATAACATGATTGAATCTTACAAATTTTGTTAAATTATATAATCTTGCTAAATTTTTTATCAAAAAAATTTCAACCAAAAATATGTTTGTTAATATATTATGAATATAAGTTGATTATTTATCTTTCACACATGTCTTTGTTAAACTAAGCACCATCACCAATATAGTATATTTGTCATAGTTTGGTAAATGGATAGTTTGTTAACACCTCATGACTGTTGAACCAAATAAACTCAGTGCAAATCGAAGTGAGAAAAATAGTTTGGAGATCGGGTCGGAGTTCTTATGACGAGATAAACTTTAAGTTTGAAAGTAGTGAATAATTCGTTTGATTTTATATTGTTTCGAATAGCAGGGTTCAGATTACAAGATTGAATATTGAGTATGATCAATACCTAACACTTAACGATGAAGGTCGGGGAAAATGTTAAATACGATCTAAGATGTATCACTTCTCTAAATCCGAGGCTGCGGTCCGATTCTAGTGTGTCATCTTCATTGATTTTCCCCCCTATTTATTGGAATAGATTGGCGAGAGCTAAGGCTCGTAGCAGGTTAACGCGTTTCAAGGGTCATCATTTCCTCTTCTGTTTACCGAACTTCATAGGTTGGTTAGTGTTAGAGTAGGTCATTATAGCGTCTACGGCTAAACTGTTTATGCCAGAGAAGTTGGTATCCTTGACTTTGTCAACTGCTTCCTGACGTGTCGAGCATCGGGCCCTCCTAGCCATTTCGAGATGGATGTGCTATGTCGTAGGGCCACGTATTGCATTCAGAATGGCTCGTCGTAGGTCGATGGCGTGGTATTCTTGGGTGTTGAACCTAAGCTGGCTCGACACTACTTTTCATTCTCGTGGGCGTGGGCTTTTTGTATCCAAGAAAGATATTTGGACCCTAGAGAAAGGCGCATGGGTCTGGCCCGTCTGAAGGGTGTTGAACCCACCTCCAATAGTTAGCCCCCCCCCCACGGAATTTAATGCCACGTGTCCGGCTGTCCGCGTAAGGATCGGGTTTGGGCTATGCTCCTTTTGGTATCGAGAGTTGCATCTTCCCTCGCACGCTTTTGTTTGCAATGATTCCTACATGATGACGTGACGCATCCTGGGTGGGCCGCTCTATTGAGGTTTCACTGATTTCAAGGGCTGGAGATCGAAAGGTCACTTCTGGGATGTCCTAGGATGTCGTTTTGTCTTCCCGGGGTCTCCTATATAAACCTGGCTCCGCGAGTGGATTCGCCATTCCGCATATCCCTTCCGCCGCTTCTCCTTCCGAGGACCCAAAATTTGTCGACGAGGAATCGATTCGTCAACGATGTGACAATGTTGCCTAATCGGATTTCGAGGGCGATGATCGAGTGATTCCGGTGAAGTCATCTCGTCGCTGATTCATCGAAGACTGTACATGCACAGAGGATTCTCTCGAGGCGGTTATTCCTCGTGCGTGTAGACCTTATGATCTCGAATTTTTGGTTCCGACGACTGGCCAGAAGCCTTGGAATTGTCCTCAGAGATTCTTCTGTTTGGATGAATCCTACTTCTCCCGGGGGGGGGGGGGGGTGTGGTTTCCAATCCCCAAGTTGTTGATCGAATTCTGTCACTACCATGCGATTGCTCCCTCGCAACTAACCGCGTTCTCGGTTAGGAACAACATCGGTCTTATTACCGTAGCCGTCGAGACCGGTGTCGAGATTGATAGAGTCTTTGCTTGCAAGATGTTGAGCGTCTCCAAGAACCCTGGAATCGACAAGACTTTTTATGCCTCATTTCATCGAGTCTTCATGGTGATTACCGGGGGGGGGGGGGGACAACTACGCCGGTCACTGGGAGAAGGCGTTCTTCTTTGTTAAGAGGAACGACGCATCGGTCGAGACGATCAGGAAGCCCATCTTTCGTGGTTGGTCAGAGGACTATGGTAAGTCGTGACCTAAATTTATCTTACAGTTTCTATTGTTCGTTTCTTAGTCTTACTGAAGATTTTCTTCCAATCTTCAGTTAAATTCTTGCCGATCAGAGATCTCCCCCAGAATTTTTCCAAGAAGGACGAGCTTCTAGTTCAGCGGGGGATTAGGAATTGGTCGGAGGTCGCCAATCAGCGGGTTTGAGCAGCGATCACTCGGCTGTATCGAGGTGTGTATCTTGGTGCTTTGTAATTATTCTGAGGATATTCGCTTACTTATCATTTACGTCCTTTTTTTTTTGTTAGCCGAGAACGGTCGTTGCCGTGTCCTTGGAAGGCTTACCGTCCATACTCCGAAGGGGAGGCATCCTTCAGAAAAATGAAAGGTTTCTCATCGGGAGTCCTCCGACGCTCCTGGCACGGGTGTGGCTGTTAGACCCTCGGCTGCTGCTAAGTGACCTAGCGTCTCTGACCCCAATCAAAGTCGAGGAGGATATCGGCCGCAAGTTGATGGTCGTGCCCGATCGTTGTTCCTTTGCGAAGGCAAGCGTCAGTTCAGCAGGAGATCGAAGATAGTTCTTACGATTCGATTCCAGATCTCCCCGTTCACTTTGATTGGGATGGAAAAAGGCTGTTTACTTGGACGCCGACGCATGCTTCGGCTTGCTTTGGCAGTTGAAGGTAGGCGACCTTGGGGACATATCGGCAAATAGGTTATCCCGAGGTACTCATCTCCGGAACTCCTCCGCTCTCAGGATTTGGGTAATTATTGTCCTTGGTGGGGGCTTCTCTCGTATTTATTCGTTCAAACTGACCATTATTTCTCTATATACAGGGCGAGGCTTCTCTCAACAGGGTGATCGCTTCACTTGATCGGGATGTGAAGGTGCTCCGGGGTATCCTCGGGATGTGAAGGTGCTCTAGGAAGTCGAATGTTCGTTTTCCGAGCAGGTGAAAGAGCAGACTAGGAGTTTCGCTGGTTAGCTTTCTTTGGAGAAGGGAATGCTCTCGATGATGGTAGCAGAGCTTTGTGATCCTTGTCTTTGTTTATGCCTCAGGTTGGAACAAATTACTATAATTCGTCCCCTCCTACGGATTAGTCGACATTAGAGGTCTCGTGGCGAGATGTTACATCCGAAGCAGGGGTTTGACGTGGCCTACGTGGCTTCACTACGGGAGAAGGCCGATGCCAATGCACTGGAGAGGGAGATGGTTGCTCATCTAGATTCTTCTAGGATCGAGCAAGATCAGGCAATTGAGACAACGAAGGAGGCGGTGACCGGTCAATTGCTTGAAGGTTATCGTTCTTTTGCGGAGAATATCAGGGATTCTCTCCGGGACCAACGGTTGAGGCGGGAAGACTCCGACCTTCTTGCTGAGTATGGTAACATGATTGAGTGTCTTAATCTGCTCGAAGAGGACTATAGGGACGAGATCGTGATTCCCTCAGAATTCAGTGCTTCACCTAAGTGAAAACCTAGCCTCACCAAAGTGAAAACCATAATTGAATCAATAATTATTGTGATTTTGCTAACAAAGTGAAAACCATGGATCACATATACATACTTAGGCATTCTTACTCCTTTCTACCACTCTTGTATGCCTAAATAGCCAATTTTGGTTTCCCCACCAAGCTTCATCATTAAACCTCCTAGCCAATGAATCAATTGTGTGTGTGAACTTGTGAGGCCTCTTCCGAGCAAACTTGATAAAACGTGTTAGGGTTTTAGTTCCAACATCAAGGAGCTAACATAGTACTAGGTTAGATTAGGTGGGAATGTCTTAAATTCAAGGTTGGGGGAAATGGGAATTACATGAAAAAGAATGGTTGAATTGAGTGGAATGAAGAAAAAAAAGGGTAAGAAAAAGGGAACAAAGTGATGGTGTTAATGAAAAATGCTTCAAAGACAAAAGCTCTAAGGAATACAAAGAAAAAGAAGCCTCAAAACAAGAAAAGGAAACAAAAGCTCCAAAGCAATCAAAAGAAAGAAGCCAAATAGTGAACCAAGGAGCAAATAAAGAGGTGAACAAAGAGAAGAAAAAGGAGCCAAAAGAAGTAAGAAAAATCTCCAATGAAGAGAAGATGAATGAAATGGGCAAAGACCCTTGGGTAGAATGGCAAAATGCCTTAGGAGAATAAAAGGATAGTTAGGATTTCAATGGGAAATGGGGTAGAATGTGGCTTAGGATTAGAGAAACTCTAGGTACTCGAGTAGAAGAAAATTTTCCCTTTTATGTATAGTTGCTCTTCTACCTTTAGCATTTTATTAAAGTTATGCTCATTCATTGAGAGATCCCGAGTTAACAAGCCGATGCATTGATGAGATCATCTTCATCTCATAACCTAACCCTTAACCAAATGGTAAGATCTAAGTTAGTATAAGCACAATTCACGGTACAATGAGCTAATGAATGTTAAGAGGCTAGGAGATAGGATGGATTGTCTAGATCAAGGTTTGGTTTTGATTATGTGTTGGGATGTGAATGGCTAAATTCTTTTGAGTAGAATAAAACTTTGATGCATTTTATGCTTAGTAACTTGGATGTTGAATTGATCTCTTCTTGTGATGCTTTTTTTATTAGGCTATTTCTCCCTCCTCATTATCTCTCTTGGACTTTTTTGTTTGCTTGAGGACAAGCAAATGAGTAAGTTTGGGGGAGTTGATATTCTATCGTTTTGCATCATTTAGGTTTGCATTAGAGTAGGATTACATTGCATATTCGGCAAGTTTTGTTACATTTGTCATGGATTTCATTGCATTTAAGTTATAGGTGTGGCATTAGGTCCTAGGAGAGTCTTTTAGTGCATTTGGATGTTTATTAGGTGCATTGGAGGAAAGGAATGAGGCATGGATGCAAAAGAGAAGATAGAATCCATCTGGAGCCTCCCAAAGATCCGATCAGACGGAGGGTTTCCATGCCTACTCAGCCTTGGTGTCCTGCATGAGAGTTGTAGCCAGAGGAGTCCTCTAACTATAGGAATTGGATTCACGTCGACCAGACATGTGGTTCAAGAGATATGACCGATTTTCTGGAGAGTATCTGTCTTGCCGAGAGAAAATGACACTTTCCAAAGAACTGGCAAAACGAAGGCCTTCCGATCAGATTCAGCCTTCAAGTTCTTCATAGAAGTTGTAGAGGATGGATTTATCTTTTTGAACAAGCTGGAATCATGTCGTTTGGATTTATAGTTTGGTATATATCACACTTTTACTACAGTGGTCTGACTTAGACCGCTGCATGGCCCGCTGCGAACTTCTGAGCAAGACCTTGAACAACATGCAGCGGTCCTGCAGCGGTCAGAAGGTGACCGCTGCGACCCCTGACGGACAGAAATCTTACGGGTCGAAACCCGGTTTGTCCCGGGTCGACCCGGTTCTCCCCAAAAGCACTTAAAACCCTTTTTACTCTTTATACATGGGGGAGAAGCATCTTCTTCTAGTTTTTATCTCTTGTTTTAGTTTTCAAACTTTGTTTAAACTTGATTTTCAATCTATTTTGAAATATTAATCTTAGATTTCTTCTTCTCTTTAATTTCTCAAACATGATTTCTCTTCTAATCAATCTTGGTTTTGAGGGAATCATTATGGGTAGTGAGTAGTCATTTTTGGGTTTGAAGATGGGTTAGATGAGGGTGATTTAAGCATGGGTTAGGCTAGTTTAGGGTTTAAATCAAACATTCCATCATTCTCTAAGAGTTCCTAATGTTTCTTCTTGCATGGAAATGAAAAAGATGACATGGAGCATTCTATGAACACCAAGTGTTTGATGAAATGTCTAAGAGAACTTAGAATTTGAATTATGATCCTTAGCCCAAGGGATTGGTGTTTAAGGTCTTAATTAGGTTGATCTTGTAATTTGAATTTAAACTCATTAGTTATCATCATCACAAATGAGAATTTGCTAATGATGTTATGATTAGTGAAGTGATTAATTACATGGAAATGAATTAGTCAATTAAATGGATCATTAACCTAGGGAATAACTAATTAGTGTAGTTAAACATCCTAAACCATGCTTAGTGAACCCAATTCACCAATTACCCATCTAAGAACCCTTCTTTAGTCATTCTCAAGTCTAAATAGTTAATCATTCGTCTTGTTTTAAGTTTCATTTAGTCTAGATTACAATCAAAAACCCCTATTAGCTTAGATTAAGCAATCTCTTGTATTCCTAGTGTGTTGTTCTTTAGCCTCCCTTGGTTCGATACCTCAAATACTACAATAGTATTGGGGAATTGATGACCCTTGGATTCTCAAAAATCCACTCATCAATTTGGCGCCGTTGCCGGGGAAGCGATAGCAATAACCATTAGGATTTAGACTTTGCTTGAGACTAAGCTTTTGTTTTCTCTTATTTTTCATTATGCAAATGCACATAAGAAGAAGTATGCATCTCGTTGAGATGATGAATTTTCTTTGGTTTCTTGTTACTAACTTGTCTTCTCTAATCTCTTTGTGCTTTCCAAGGTACCAAGATCAAGGGAAGAGACATGGGAAGACAAGATCAATTAAGGTGTTTGAGGTGGCTAAGCAAGAGGGCATCATCAAGGCTCCTAAACCTCAAGGAACAGACCATCAAAGTTTCATCTCGCAAGCTCCAAGGCTTCAAGAAATCCCACAACCTCAAGCAAAACGTCCTCAAGAGCCTACATCAATACCGGCCCAAGCTCCAAAGGAAAGACCAACACTTGGAAGCTTCGACACTCCTTGTTGTCGTGGATCAAGGTATGGTATCCATCCCCCTCCAATCGAAGCCGAGGCATATAAGATCAAGATAAGCTTGGTTAGGATGATTCAAGAATCTAAGTTCTTGGGGACAAGGGTGGAGAACCCTTATGATCACTTGGTTTCCTTCGAGAGGATGTGTGACACATTTAGAACCGGAGGAGTGCCCCATGATAGTATCAAGCTCGTCTTGTTTCCATTCTCACTTAGAGAAAAAGCAAGCCAATGGGAGAAAACATTGCCTTCTCACTTGGTGAAATCTTGGAATGATTGCAAGGAATTTTTCCTCAACAAGTTTTATCCCATCCAAAGGACAATCCAAGCAAGGAGAGATATCTTGAACTTTGAGCAAGGCACACATGAGAGTTTTAGTGATGCGTGGGATAGGCTCAAGGGATACACTAGAGATTGCCCTCATCATGGGTTTGTGAAAGGAGAACTTCTTAGCATCTTCTATAGAGGAGTTATAAAGGAGAACAAGTGGACCTTGGATGTGGCTAGCAAGGGTTGTTTCTCAAGGCTCGATGTGGATGAAGGAGAGCTTCTTGTTGAGAACCTTTCAAGGAGTTTTGAAAGCCACATGGAATGGAATGATGCAATCCCTCTAGAAGAATCATGCCAAGACTCTAATTTGCAAACCTTCCAAGATGAATTGGACATGAGGGAAAGGCCCATAGGTGTGCAACAACTAGACGCTTGTTTGGTTGAAGAGAATCACCAAAGCGAAGTTGATCTTGAAGTCATGAATGGGAACCACGTTCAAGAGCAATGGTCTAGCTATGAGGTTCAAGAAGATCAACAAGACTTTGAGATGAGGGGCATGCTTCAACAACTCCTAACCGAGCAAGCCAAATTGATAAAGAAGTTGTATGACATGGAAGAAAGGGTTGAAGCTCTATCTTCTAGGGAAATGCTTTTGGATCATGAGAACACTCATGGTTGTTCCCTTTCTAGTACACCCATCATCGAAGCAAATATCGATGATAATGAGAAATCTCTATAAGAGATTGAAAGAATATTTTATGGCTCTCAACATAAGGGATTGATGGGTGCTAGCAAGGTGGAGGTTGAGGAAAAGGTTGAGGTAGAAGCTCCAAAGGTTGAGTATATGGGTGGCTATTCAACAATGCATGTGATTTCACCCCCAAAGGCTAGTCTTAAGAAGAAAGGATCTTGTGGAGAAAAAGCCTTGGGTTATGGTAATGTTGAAAACACATTGGCATTGGATGGATATTGTTTGGATTCCCTCTTCTCACCCACCATTGAGAAAGAGATAGAGAATACTAAAGGTGAATGCACCAAGACCAAGAAGGAGAAATCCAATGGTAACCACCCTATCATCCTTGAACCATCTTCTTGCACAATGACCCTCACACCTTGGAGATATGAGGGTGGAGCTATTGAATACAAGGTGAAGTGCAAGGGGAGAACTAAACCCTTTGCCAAGGTGAAAGCCATCCTCTCCATCGAGCTTAAGGAGAAAGGCCAAAGAGGTATTAAAGAGGTTATGGGCAAGGTGATTTTGCTTGAGTTCAAGGATCCACCATGGATTGTTCGCACTCCCCTCTCACGCACTTAAAGAATGGTAACAAAAAGTCAAACTTAGAGACTTAAAACAAAGTGCTCTTGGGAGACATCCCTTGACTATCCTTGTATATAGTTTAATTTGATGCTTTTCTATCTTTGTGTGAAATTTTTAATGCTTTTAGTGAGTGCTTTCAGGGATTTAAAAGGGTCAAAGATCGAATTGGGAGCTTTCGTTACACCGAGTCCACCTCCTCACCTTCTCCCTCCTATTAAGGTACCAAATGCACCCTTGTACATAGTTTTTGTTTTTCTTGAGTCTTTATTTGCTTTTGTTTTTAAGACTCTTCCTTGAATTTCTCTCACACCGAGACGGTGTGATTTAAGTTTGGGGGAGAATCTTACATTTGACTAAGTTTTTTGTGATCTTATTTTATCTTTAGAACTTGAGTCTCATGCATTTTTCTCTTTAGTTTCATGTATTTTTGGTAAAAAATTTCAATTTTTGCATTCTCCATATAGGATTGAGTCTAGATTCACTTGCATTGGGAGAACTAGTTTAACCAAAGTATCACAATTAGACATTAATTCAACACCCTCGTTGCTAGTCCTTCAATGCTTCACATGTTTAAGTTTGAAATCAAGAAAGAACCATTCATGGATCACGCATATGATAGCTTCGCTTAGATCGAAATTCTCTTGAATTGAACCTAGCCTCACCTAAGTGAAAACCATAATTGAATCAATAATTATTGTGCTTGTGCTAACAAAGTGAAAACCATGGATCACATATACATACTTAGGCATTTTTACTCCTTTCTACCACTCTTGTATGCCTAAGTAGCCAATTTTGGTTTCCCCACCAAGCTTCATCATTAAACCTCCTTTCTAGCCAATGAATCAATTGTGTGTGTGAACTTGTGAGGCCTCTTCCGAGCAAACTTGATAAAACGTGTTAGGGTTTTAGCTCCAGCATCAAGGAGCTAACATAGGACTAGGCTAGATTAGGTGGGAATGTCTTAAATTCAAGGTTGGGGGAAATGGGAATTACATGAAAAGAATGGTTGAATTGAGTGGAATGAAGAAAGAAAAGGGTAAGAAAAAGGGAACAAAGTGATGGTGTTAATGAAAAATGCTTCAAAGACAAATGCTTCAAAGACAAAAGCTCCAAGGAATACAAAGAAAAAGAAGCCTCAAAACAAGAAAAGGAAACAAAAGCTCCAAAGCAATCAAAAGAAAGAAGCCAAACTAGTGAACCAAGGAGCAAAGAAAGAAGTGAACAAAGAGAAGAAAAAGGAGCCAAAAGAAGTAAGAAAAATCCCCAATGAAGAAAAGATGAATGAAATGGGCAAAGACCCTTGGGTAGAATGGCAAAATGCCTTAGGAGAATAAAAGGATAGTTAGGATTTCAATGGGAAAAGGGCTAGAATGTGGCTTAGGATTAGAGAAACTCTAGGTACTCGGGTAGACGAAAGTTTTCCCTTGTATGCATAGTTGCTCTTCTACCTTTAGCATTTTATTAAACTTATGCTCATTTATTGAGAGATCCCGAGTTAACAAGCCGATGCATTGATGAGATCATCTTCATCTCATAACCTAACCCTTAACCAAATGGTAAGATCTAAGTTAGTATAAGCATAATTCCGGTACAATGAGCTAATGAATGTTAAGAGGCTAGGAGATAGGATGGATTGTCTAGATCAAGGTTTGGTTTTGATTATGTGTTGGGATGTTAATGGCTAAATTCTTTTGAGTAGAACAAAACTTTGATACATTTTAGGCTTAGTAACTTGGATGTTGAATTGATCTCTTCTTGTGATGCTTTGTTGATTAGGCTATTTCTCCCTCCTCATTATCTCTCTTGGACTTGTTTGTTTGCTTGAGGACAAGCAAATGAGTAAGTTTGGGGGAGTTGATATTCTATCGTTTTGCATCATTTAGGTTTGCATTAGAGTAGGATTACATTGCATATTCGGCAAGTTTTGTTACATTTGTCATGGATTTCATTGCATTTAAGTTATAGGTGTGGCATTAGGTCCTAGGAGAGTCTTTTAGTGCATTTGGATTTTTATTAGGTGCATTGGAGGAAAGGAATGAGGCATAGATGCAAAAGAGAAGATAGAATCCATCTGGAGCCTCCCAAAGATCCGAACAGACGGAGGGTTTCCATGCCTACTCAGCCTTGGTGTCCTGCATGAGAGTTTTAGCCAGAGGAGTCCTCTAACTATAGGAATTGGATTTACGTCGATCAGACATGTGGTTCAAGAGATATGACCGATTTTCTGGAGAGTATTTGTCTTGCCGAGAGAAAATGACACTTTCCAAAGAACTGGCAAAACGAAGGCCTTCCGATCAGATTCAGCCTTCAAGTTCTTCATAGAAGTTGTAGAGGATGGATTTATCGTTTTGAACAAGCTAGAATCATATCGTTTGGATTTATAGTTTGGTATATATCGCACTTTTACTACAGCGGTCTGACTTAGACCGCTGCATGGCCCGCTGCGAACTTCTGAGCAAGACCTTGAACAACATGCAGCGGTCCTGCAGCGGTCAGAAGGTGAGTTGTTGTACTCTGTATTATGAGGCCACGTTGCACGGCGAAGCATCGCTACGACTGCTTCGGTTGGGGCTATGGCTTCTGAGCGAGAAGGGTGACCGCCCTGTTGCTTGGCATGCCGTCGTCTGGTAAGCCCATATTATTCTATCGAGCTCATCGGTCCATTTCCCCTTTTCCGTCAGTAGCCTCTTTTTGAATTTGTCGACGATTTTCCTATTTGACGCCTCAACTTGCCCATTTCCCTGTGGATACCTCTGACTGGATTTGTTCAGCCTTATGTTCCAATTTCTGCAGAACTTCTTGAATATTTTTTAGATGAATTGAGACACCTTGTTGGTGACTATCTCGTAGCGGAGTCTGTGCCTGAAGATTATGTTCTTCCAAACGAACTTCCTAACATGGGGGGATTTAATTTCTCGATACGACTCAGCTTCGACCCACTTTATGAAGTATTCTGTTAGTACAAGCAAGTATTTCTTGTCTCTCGATTGGGGTAGTGGTCCTACAATGTCCATTCCCACCTCATGAATGGGTATGACGCAATTACGGTCGAAATCTCTTCCGCCGGAGAATTGATCATCGCGTCATGTCTTTGGCAGGGCTCACAACGTGCTGCGTGTGCGACACAATATGTCATCATCATGGGCCAAAAATAACGCACCCGCCAGAATGATTTCCTCCGGCTCCCTCGTGAGTTTCTATCATCACATATCGGACTTCATTTCCGTATATGCAGGTTAGTAAGGTTCCATACATGTCTCGTCGATACAACCGTCCTTGGATTAGACATTAATGTGCACTCCTTGCTTTTACCCTTCGGGCGGCCCACTTTTCAGTTGGCAAATGTCCTTCATACAGGTACGCTATGATCTCATTCCGCCAATCGTCCTCACTCTCATCCATCTAATCTTCTTCGTTCTCGTCGGCAGGCTCTTCAAATTTTCCTTCTCGTTCTAAGTGAATGGTTTGTCGTTGGGCCGGGTCGGATGCCGAGGCTAGGGCGGCCAGTGCGTCGGCCATGCATTCTCGGTCCGAGGTATCTTGATTAGTTCGCAGTGATCGAATTCGCTGGCCATATTTTTCATTGCTCTCAGATAGGCGTCCATCCTATCGATTCTTGCTTCGTATTCTCCGTTGTACTGATTCGGTACGAGTTGTGAGTCGGAATAGGCCTTAAGGTTTTTGACATTGATGCCTCTTGCCAATCGCAGTCCGGCAAGCAAGGCCTCGTATTCGCCTCGTTATTTGTGGCGACGAAGGCCAACCTGAAGTATTGCTCCAACAGTTCGGACGTTGGTGAGATCAGATGTATTCCTATTCTCAAACCGTTCTGGGAGGACGATCCGTCGACATAAAGAGACAACGGGATCTCACTGGATCCAAGGTTCGTCAACTCGTTTGGGAGCTGGACGAGGAAGTCTGCTAGCACTTGTGATTTAGCACTCGTTCGAGATTTGTATTCTATGTCGTATTCGCTCAATTCCACCGCCCATATAGCGAGACGTCCGAAATGGCTCGGACTTCATACTGTAGACGATATTTTTGATCGGGTGACTAGAGAGTACGACGATGGCGTGTGACTGGAATTACGGCCGTAGTTTCCGAGACGAGTTGACCACTACCAGGGCTAACTTTTCTAAGGCGGTATGCCAGGATTCCGCCTCGTCGAGGGCTTTGATCCTTTAGAATATCGGTTTCTGATCTCCACTATCCTCCTTTACCAGAATGCTGCTTACCGCGGTAGCCGAGACCGCAATGTTTAAGTATAAAGTTTCCCCATCTTCTTGTTTGGCAAGAATTGGTGGGGTAGTAAGATACTAATTGAGTTGTTTGAAAGCTGCCTCGCACCATTTGTCCCATAAGAAATGTTTATTTTCTCGGAGCAGTTGGTCGAATGGGAGGCATTTGTCGATCAATCTTTATATGAAGCGGTTGAGGGCAGCTATTCACCTAGTAAACCGTTGCACTTCCTTCGGTGATATCGGGGATGGAAGATCTAAGATTGCGCTTATTTGCTTTGGGTTGTCCTCGATCCCTCTCTGCGTGACGATATATCTGAGAAACTCACCGGATGCGGCCCTGAAGGTACATTTGGCTGGGTTAGCATTTTCTCCCCTTTTTGTTTTTATTCTTTACTACTATCGGGTTAGCGAGCCACTCGGGGTATTGCACCTCTACGATAAACCCTACCTTGGTTAATCGTTTGACTTCGACATTGACTGCATGGACACACTCGGGGCCAAGCTTACTCCTCTTCTGCCTAATCGGTCGGTATGTAGGGTCCAAGTTGAGGTCCTGGCACGTGATTTCCGGATCGATCCCGGGCATGTCTCCCGTTGACCAGGCAAACATCCTCGCATTCTCCTTAAGAAATAATTCTAGCTTTTCGTGTAGCTCCGCCGTAAGTCAAACCCCAATTCCGACACACCTTGATGGGTCTGTACTGTCGATATTCACTTCAATGATCTCGTCCTTCGTTGGGCGGTCGCGTTCGGACGGTGTTGCTTCGGTAGAGACTTTTCGCGTAGCTCCGCCGTAAGTCAAACCCCAATTCCGACACACCTTGATGGGTCTGTACTGTCGATATTCACTTCAATGATCTCGTCCTTCGTTGGGCGGTCGTGTTCGGACGGTGTTACTTCGAGATTCTTGATGGTCTCCCTTGGTTGTGGCTATTCCGTCGGTGGTCGGGAATTTTAGGCACTGGTGATATGTTGACGCGACCGGTCGTATCTCGTGTAGCGTGGGTGTCCCCAGTATCAGATTGTAGACGGCGAGTTTGTCTACCACGTAGAAATCGGTCCTTCTAGCCTTTCCCTCGGTGGAGACCGTGAGAGAGATGGTACTGACGACCGAGGAAAGCGAGCCATCGAATCGTAGGATTAATTCAACGTGCGGGAGGAGACTGCGTCCGTTGATTCCCATTCTTTCAAGAGTGCTCATAAATACGAGGTTTATGCCGCATCCCGTGTCCACTAGGACGCGGGATACCTCACAATATGCCACTTGTAGAGTTATTACTAGCATGTCGTTATGGGGCATATCTAATCCTTCGGCGTCTTGCTCAGAGAATGCTGTCGTTGGCTCGATGTTACTTAAGGTAGCGGAAGCTGAGTTGTTCGCCATCGGTCAGTATATGTTGTTTCGTAAGAATTGTCTTAATACAAATCGAGGTGAGAAAAGTAGTTCGGAGATCGGGTCTGAGTTCTTATGACGAGATAAACCTTTCAGTTTGAAGGTACTGAATAATTCGTTTGATTTTATATTGCCTTAAGAAGCAGGGTTCAGATTACAAGATTGAATGTCGACTAAGATCAAGACCTAACACTTAGCGACAAAGATCGGGGAAAATGTTAGATACGATCTACGATGTATCACTTCTCTAGTTCCGATGCTACGGTCCGATTATAGTGTGTCCTCTTCATTGATTATCTCCCCCTATTTATAGGAATGGAATGGCGAGAACTAAGGATCGTAGCAGGTAAGCGCGCGCTTCAAGGATCATCATTTTCTCTTATGTTCACCGAACTTCGTAGGTCGATTAATGGTTGAGTAGGTCATTATAACATCTGCGGCCAAACTTTTCATGCTAGAAAAGTTGGTATCCTTAACGTGGTCAGCTGCTTCCTAACGTGTCGGACATCGGGCCCTTCTGGCCATTTCGAGATGGTTGTGCTATGTCGTAGGGCCACGTGCTGCATTCGAAATGACTCGTCGTAGGTCGATGACGTGGTATTTTTGGGCTTTGAACCTAAGTTGGCTCAACGCTATCTTTATTCTAGTGGGATTGGGTTTTTTGGTTCCAAAAAAGGTATTTGAACTCTAGAGAAATGCGTATGGACCTGGCCTGTCAGAAGGGTGTCAAACCCACCTCCAATAGTGACCATTTGTCTAGATGGTGATTATCTATTAATATTATAATGTTTAATTTTAATATTGTAAATAAGGGTGTTTGTGAGTGGATGTATAATCAACAACACCAAGAATAGTAAGAGAAACAAAGTTTCATTCAAATCCACTTTTCATCTCTAGTTTTTCATTTTCTCTTTTTTTTTTAATAACAAACGTTTTTATATTATATATATACACTATATCATCTTCCCAAATAGCAATATATATTTCTAAAATAAGTATTAATAATAATTTTATAACAGGAGGATTATTTATCTAGTATGAAAAAGTTTTAAAATTACTAGACTAATATTAATTTTTTGACCCTTAAAATGAATTTTTTCGTACCCACAATACGCTTAAAACATTTGACAGGAAAAAACATATTTACGAAAATGTCACCTTCCCAACAAAAGAAATCCGCAGATTATCTTTTAAAAATCCGCAAACATGTGTCAAAGATTTATTTTTTTACGGATTCGTTTTGCAGATTTAAATGTTTACGGATTTTATTTTAAAGATTTTGTTGTACTTGTTGTAGATTTATTGCTTTGTTGCGGATTTTCAAAAATCTGCAAGAAAGGAAAACTTGCTTAAAAAATTACTAAACTAGTGCAGAAAAATCCATAGTGTAACAGATTTGTTTATAGTGTAACAGATTTAATTTTCTGCGGATTTTTTTTGCGGATATAATTTTTTTTGCAGATTTAATTTGAAGATTTTTTTTTCTTTGTCGAAGATTTTTACGCGATTTTGCAGTTTTTTCATAATTTACAGATTTATTTTGCAGAGTTAAATTGTAGTGTCGAAGATTTAGTATATTTGGTGCAGATTTATTTAACTTTGCTACACTAGCAAACATGCTCAAAAAATTACTAAAAGAGTATTGTAGTGTAACAGATTTATTTCCTTTGTTACAGATTTATTTAAATTTTACGGATTTTTGACATTTGATGAGGTGACAAGGGACTAATGGTTTTTTTTTTTGCAGATTTGTTATTAACTATCCAAAAACAAAATTGTACTTTTTTTAAAAAAAAAACAAGAATTTTATTTTGAATATATTTTTTTAATTTTTCTAAAAACTGGACGAATTTTTTTTTTTTTTTTTTAAAGAAATTAGGATTTTGAATGTTATTTTTTAAAAAAATTTAAAATTTAATTTCAATGTCACTTTTTAATCAATATAAAAAAAATTCTAACTTTTTAATTTTAAAAATTGTTCCGTCCTATTATTAAAATTTTAGAAAAAAAAAGTTTCAAAACAAAATTATAGTTTTAAAAAAAAATACGTACAAAAGTTTTTCAAATTTTTTTTTTTAAAAAATCAAGATATTATTTTGATTTTCAAAAACGTAATAAAATTGATGTTTAAAAAAATAAATTTTTACTATTTTTTTTATTACTTCACTAAATATTGTTAACTTTTAACTAACTTAGTATAAGGGTATTTTAGTATTTTAGAATTTCTTGAATACTAATTTTGTAAAAGGATACTAACTTAGTACTTACACTAAAGATTCATACTAGTGGGAGTAAATTTCACTTTTATAACACTTTATTAGTACGATCGTCTTACCGATAAGTGTATCGTTGCTTGATTATTTTTGCTCAATCACTAGCTGTTATTTCGTCTATCCAATCACGATCGTCGTTCAATTCTGTGCTGCTATTATGTCCGCTCAATTATGTGCCGTTATTCCGTCCGCTCAATTCCGCGCCGCTATTTCGTCCGCTCAATTTTGTGACCGAAAAACCATCTCTCTGGCCGATTTGTTCTGTAAGAGGTGAATATCTCTATCTTAATTTAAAAATGATGTAAAACTTGGCATAACTCCATATAAATTCCCTTAATATATCTAGAAAAGAATTATATGACATGGGCATCATATGCAAAAATGTATCTAATATCGGGTGGGCTTCTCGATACCATCGATCTGTCGGTAACGACGTCATATGAGAATAAAACTAAAGCTGATGAAAATAAAGCTAAGGCTATTATGTTTTTACGCCACCATCTCCACGAGAACTTGAAAAAAGAATACATCACGAAAGAAGATCCTTCATATCTTTGGCTCCCTCAAGAATATGTTTGATCACCTAAAACACGTGATCTTACCAAGAGCCAGATATGACTGGTTGCACCTTCGATTCATGGACTACAAAAGCGTTAAAGAAGACAATTCCGCGGTCTTCGGAATCACCACCATGATGACTTTATGTGGAGAAAAAGTAAGCAATTATGATATGATTGAAAAAACGCTCTCCACATTCTATCATGGCAATGTAGTCGTGCAAGAACAGTATCGAGCCAAATGATACACCCGATACTCGGAGTTGATGTAAGTCCTCTTTGTTGCGGAGCAAAAAAATCAACTCGTGATAATGAATCATCAAAACCTTCCATTTGGATCGGCTCCATTCCCAGAAGCGAATGCTGTAGCATCCAGAGATAATGAAACATCACAAGAACGAGGACGCAGACGCGGCAAAGGTTGTGGTCGCGGTCGTGGACGAGGTCGTGAACGTGGACAATGAAGGGGTTCCCAACCAAATAGTGATGAGACCAACAACATAAATTTCCAAGTAAACGAAGCTGGTCGTGCTATCAAAAAGCAGACCAAGAGATCTTGCTTCAGATGTGGCAGAAAAGGAAATTAGGAACGTACATGTCGTACGCCAAAATATTTCGTCAACCTGTATCAAGAACTCCAAAAAGCAAAAGAATATAATGTTGAAACCAACTTCAATGGTGATGAGGCCGCACCATCCTTTAATGGCCTAAATGAGGATACTCATCTGGACATTGCTGATTTAATGGTTGACACTAGAGATGTTAACGAAAAGCAAAGCGATTAAGATCGATGAAATCTGATAACTTGCCAAGGAAACTAGGAAAATTATAGATTAATGTTTTGGTTTGTATTATATATTTCTGAGAAATAATTTTGCGGCAATTATCTTTTAACATGTATTAAATGTTTTGTTAAGAAGATTGTTAAAATATAATGTTTGGGCTGTAATATAGAGTAACGGTGTAAGATACTTATGTTATTGACACATAATATGTCACAAGTCGGGATTCAGAATGGAGATATCTGTCTAGTAGATAGTGCTACAACGTACACTATCCTTAAAGATAGACGATATTTCTCCTGTCTCGAAATAAAGGACTCCGCTGGTTGCATGAGTACTATATCCAGTAATGCAAAGATAATACTAGGCTCCAGAAAAGCTAGTTTCTCAATGCCAAGGGGAACTAAATTTGAGATAAATGATGCATTATATTCCCCCAAATCTCATAGAAACTTGTTAAGTTTCCGAGATATCCGCTGAAATGGATATCACATAGAAACTATGGATAAGAATGGCGTTGAATATCTTTGCATTACGTCCGAGAGGAAACATGTATTGGAAGAGTTACCAATGTTAGCGTCCGGATTATATTGCACAAGGATAAACATGACTAATCATATACTACGATAAACCAAAACGTTACTAGAACATTTAAAGTGTTGCATGAAAGGCTAGGATATCCGAGATCAGTCATGATGAGAATAATTATGCAACATTCGAGTGGCCATCCATTGAAAAACGAAAATATATTTCAGTCGGGGGGTTTCCATGTAATGCATGTTCTCAAAGGAATCTCATCTCGCGGCCATCAGAAGCCAAAATTAGGAACGAATCCCTGGTATTCTTAGAAATGATACACAATGATATATGTGGATTCAGCCACCCATCGTGCGGACCATTTCAATACTTTATGGTATTAATGGACGTATCTAGTAGATGGTCACATGTGTGTCTGTTGACCACAATAAATATGGCTTTCGCAAGATTCATTGCCCAAATAATCATGTTAAGGGCACAGTTCCGTAATTATGCCATAAAGAAAGATAGGCTTAATAGTGCTGGTGAATTCATTTCAAAAGCCTTTGATGACCTGAACATCATTGGGACTCCGAACGAAGTTGATGATGAAAGGACTCATATGAAAGAAGAGTTTGAAATGAAAGATCTTGGGAAGAAAATTTTTTGTCTCGGGATCTAGATAGAGCACGTCGAAGCCGGAGTATTTGTCCATTAATCAAATTACACTACAAGAGTGTTAAAACGCTTTAATATGGATAAAGCGAATCATTTGAGTACCCCGATGATAAATAAATCACTTAATATCAAAAATGATCCATTTCGACCTTATGAAGATAACGAGGAAGTATTAGGTTCTGAAGTACCATATATGAGTGCTATTGGTGTGCTCATTTATCTTGCAAACTGTACTCGCCCAAATATAGCTTTTGCTACTAATTTACTTGCAAGATACAGTTCATCTCCCACGCAGAGACACTGGACCGGAATAAAGCAAATTTTCCGTTATCTTGAAGGTACGATAGATTTGGGATTATTTTACCCTAGAAACTCTTCGTGTTGTCTAGTTGGTTTTACAGATGCAGGTTATCTATCAGACCCGCATAAATCTCTATCGCAAACTGGATATGTTTTCACAATGGGAGGTACTACGATCTTGTGGCGTTCTTAGAAGCAAACGTTGGTTGCTACTTCTTCGAATAATGTAGAGATTATAGCGCTTCATGAAGCATGTAGAGAATGTGCATGGCTTAGATCCATGACCAATCACATACACGAAGCTAGCGGGCTAAACATCAGGAAAGAACCTACGAAGTTATATGAGGATAACGTTGCTTGTGTTGCTTAACTCAAAGAAGGTTATGTTGATGGTGGGATTAGCACCCCTTATAAACAGCTCAAAATTAATTAGGATATAGTCCTTCCAGTTTAGCTATAATCCGATCTCGGGTCATAAACTCGAGATATGGGTATTCCTCATTTCCTTTAGCTCGGCAAGCCGAACTAAAGGGAATAAAATTAAATCTTATATATTTCCTTTAGTCCTCGGAAATAAGGAAATATTCCTTATTATTAGGTTATTGGGCCTAAATAGACCGTCTATCTACCCTTATAAAATGAGGACCTCCTCCTCCTAAGAAAGGATCCCAGAAAATATATCCTAGTCTCTGAGAGAGAAGTAAACCTCTAAAAATTAGGTTTTAGAGAGAGAAATAGAGTTTTAGACTCCTAGAGAGACCTGAAAATAGAGAGAAGTAGAGAGAATTGTCAACAACTCATAACTCGGCCTTAGAGCCTGAGTTAAAGACAATTCAACCTTATATCACGAGTTAACAATAGCTCGGTTTAAGAGCCTGAATTAACAACTCGGCCGAAGAGTCCGAGTTAATCACAAGATTCCCGAGCCTAAGCTCGGATTATAATCTGAAGACGGAACTACGTGTGGCTTGATCCCTTCTGAGGGTACGTAGGCAGCCTCTCACGGTGTTCAGCTATAACATGTATTAACGTTATAATTTGATTGGTAGACAATAAGCATAAACTAGCGACTTTAGCCTTCTATCTGACGACTCGAAAGCAAAGACTTCAGACTTTTTGACCCGAAAACAATAAGACGCGGATCTTTATAGTCTATTAATTTCATTTATTTTTTTAATGTAAAAAAAAATTGGAGAGACAATAAACAAATAAAAAGAAAGAAATTTATTTATTTATTTATTAAATTTACTAGTAGATGGATCTGCATGCTTGTGCAGGATGAAAATAAATTCGATACATAATTCACCTTCGTATCATTCGGCATGTGTATGTTGTGATCCCGTATATGAGATACTATAGACCCATATATAAGATATCATAAACATGTAAGACTTTTTTGTTCTATGATATATATGAGATAAAGCCCATATATGAGATATCATAACATATGCTCATAAATACTATCTAGATTAATTTATTTTAAAAAAAAACTTAAATGTACCAAATACCACAATAGATAAGATATGGTTGATTAAACCAAACACAAACTCAATCTATAAACCGAGGCAGTTTGAAGATTTTTGAAGTACAATTCATATCTACTTAGAAGTAAAATACTGAGGCAGTTTGTTGGAAATTTAGATTTAAAATGCATGACCTGAAAGTGTGTGAAATAATAAAAATATATAAAATTGTGTTAATAAAATGATCGAATGAATCTGTACATTTCTATTCAACTCTGGGTTTTAATATTACCTTCGGGACTGACTTATAATCCCAACAATTGTTGTATCAAATTTAATGCCTGATGATCCGTCAACTAATGACAAAAAAATAATACCTACAAATAATCAACAAATGGTTTTTAATTTATAATATGTAGACAATTGTTATTTGTCCAAAGAGAAGTTCATTTACCACCGTCACTGAGGATCTTACAAAACCTCAGTATCACAAAATCTTGACCTAACATCTAATTGTTCAATGCTCTTTCAAAACCATAGGAATGTCTTCCTTTGGCAACACACTTGATTTCATTACCCTTACTCATTATGATAAAATATTGTAATTATTCTATTGTTTAAGATTTTCATTATCGTTGAAAAATAATTACTTAGAAAAAAAGACTTTTAACAACTTACTGAAGATTATGGATAACAAACCAGAAAATAGTTTTTGTGTTGTCAGAGAAATCCTCAACGAAATGGGCAACAGACTTTAGAAATCCATTGGTGTCTAAAACGATTAGATGGATCAACAAACCAGATATTAACGAAATAGTTTAATAGGAAAATGATTCCTTTAATTTATGTAAATCTAGAAACAAAAACTCACCGATATAGTATTTCGACCATGAACTATCATTTAACATATTTGCGATTTCGTGAGTTCGGAAATTGCATATGTTGGTTTGTACCATAAGTTTTATACAATTTGACAATATAATCGGAAATCCACTTTAGATTTACCAATTACATAATATGTTGCACTCTGTTGATTATAATGTCATATAAAACTGTTTAAAAATTAATTTGCAAACTTAAACTCTAGGTTAGCAGTTTTGTTTTGATTGTGAATATCAACTTCATCGAAATAACTGGATAATTTGAATAACGTCTTGCAGAAATGTAGATAAAGAATTTTACTCATTATAAACATGTTAAAAGGATAATAATTTTTCACGGCGTCTATGATTTCTGTTATATATGTTGTGACTCTCAAAGTTTAAATAAATTAACAAGATTCAATTTAACGAAAATTTCTCTCAATTTAAAAATAATAACTAAATTAGATATAGGAATTCATAAACAAGACAAAGAAGTTATTTTCAAATATGACATCGGTGAGTTTCTTCATTCGAGCCTTTTTTAATAAGTTCTTTTAACTTTTAAATGAACAAACTGAGGAGTCCCTACATAAACATAATTTACGTAAACGAATATACGTAAAGAAGACTAATTCTTCACGCTAATATTGTAACATTTGATTCAACTGCTAAAATTTTTGATAAGATTTATATACCAAAAAATTAACCAATAGAAATGTGTTGCCATGGTGATATCATAAGCACTATATTATATTTTGTAGCTATATATAAAATTCCGTAAAATACATTGTATCCGGAGAGTCTTTTTCTCCTTATATTCGCCTATCACCTTTGAGTTATTTATTTATTTATTCAAAATTAAATCGACTCATCTGATAAGTCCCTCATAACCCTAATTTACGTAAACGAAGATATGTAATGATGACTATTTCTTCACGCTAATACTGTTAAAGATGAATCAACCAATTAAAATTAAGATAAGATTTTTCCATCGAATAATTGCCCATTGGACATTTGTAGGCATGTTAATATCAGTTTCAGTCCTAGTATGAAAGGTTATCGATCCGGCATAGATTATGTCGAGTTTCAATTCTAACTAAAAATTTGAGTGAAGTTATGGAACTATCTAGTATCTTGTCTTTTAACTTATGAAGTAAGAGCGTTGAATCAAGGGAAATATCACAGGAGATATAGATCAATATAAAATCAATAACCAATAGACTCTTAAACATAGAAGGTAAAAGTATATAGTCCCCAATATCTTAGGGTACTATACCTATATGTTGATGGAGGGATTAGCACCCCGGATCAGTAGCTTGGCAATAATTGAGTTTCGGTCCCTACCGATCTTTCTCTAATTATGGATTAGGTCATAAGTCCCTTCAATAGGATTTGAACCTTCGGTCCAGACGATCGAAGGACACCTCGGTAAAGAATCGTCGGCTTTTAGTGTCCTAAGCGGGGGTATAAACTACTTCGTCTGATTGGACGAAGTCTAAGCTCAGAGAAAATAAGATCAAATCTTATCACAGATTCCTTAATTTCGAAAAAATAGAATATTCCCATTTTTCCGAGATTAGCCCATGTGCTTAAATAACCGACTACATGATATATAAATATATACCCCCCCCCTTCACTAAAATAGGTATTCAGAATCGGAGAGAAGAATTACTAGCAAACCTAGGTTTAATACTTCTCTTTGATAAAGTTAACTCGGCATTCCGAGTTAATATCCTTGTAATTGATATTAATAATAATATTTCTTTCCAAGGATTCTTTTTGTCTTTCTTATTTACTTAACTTACTCCAAAAAATGAACCCCTATAATTATAAATAATTAGAAGTTGAACCCAGTATCAACACTATGTATTAACTATTAGACCAGAAACATAGGTTTTCAATTTGAGAGGATAACACATGCAATAAACATTGATCTGCTTGTTCAAAAATTGATTTGAACAAGGACAAAATCACCTACTAAAACCCATGTTATGGTCTTGCTATAAGACAATGTATGAATAGCAAAACCTAGAGATCAATATCCTAAGTGATCAAGTCATAATATTGCATGAAATACCATTACAGTAGAGAGTCTTTATTGATCATATCATCTTAAATGTTTTAGAGATCTATAAAACCATAGAAAACCCTAGATCTAACAATAAAACTACTCACACATAGCAAGCAAAACCATAATCAATATCAATATCAATAGTTTGCATAAAAGTAGAGAGTACATTTTAGAAAATATAAAAAGTTGTGGCTCTCTCTCTTTCTGTAAAATCATTAGTGGGTAGAACTTCAAGGAACCTTAGGAACAAAGGTAGCTTCTTGAGTCAAATGGAGAGTTTTGGTGGCTTGAGTGTCTTGCTTCTTGAGTCAAATGGAGAGTTTTGGTGGCTTGAGTGTCTTGCTTCTTGAGAACTTGAAGGCTTCAAGGCTTGACCTAATTCATCTACTTTAGGAGAGTATATATAGCTCAGTAGTCGTGCATGGGTCGGAAATGAATCATCAAGACTTTAGGGTTTGAAAAAAGTCATGTGAAATAATTTCCTTTCTTCTGACCGAGTCGGTCGACTATTGGTTCAGTCGGTCGACTTCTGTCTTCTTCGATAAATTCTTCATTTTTGCTCCAAATCTTCAAAGTCTTCTCCAAATACTTCATCACGTGAATTCTTCTGTTTATCCTGGTTAAAATATAGAAAATGCTCCAAAACAATATAGAATATGCATGTGAAAAGCAGTAAAAATATCAATACATCACCAACCAAGCCTTGTAACACTCAATTATGCCATCTACATTGTACTTTATCTTATAGACCCATTGACTTCCTATTGATGTCTTGCCTTTAGGTAAGTTTGTGATGTCCTAATTGTGAGGAACTTCTTGGGCATCAATTTTTTTTCACCATTGCATTATCCCAAACCTTAACTCATACAGCCTCTTTGAAGTACTTGGGTTCCACTTCGGCAGAGACAACTGCAATAAAATCACGATGTCCTGCGGAAAACTGCTCATCCGAGATGTAATGAGTAAGAGGATAAAGAGATATATGTACCTTGACACGTTTCAGAGTACTTGGAAGTTGAGATAGCGTGATGGGTATCAGACTTTAATGGTATATCTTCAGTTTCAAAACCACAAATCAACACACTGCAAAACTGCTTACGATGACCACGGCCCAACTACTCCACATCAATAAGAAACTGAGACTCTTAAAGTTGGACTTTTGGCTCTTGTCGATCACACGAGCGACTATTTCGATCGACAAAGCCTCTAGAAACTATGCAGGCGAAGAAGGCTCCCTCTGTCGATCGGTACAAGAGGTAATGTCGATCGACACAGCCTATAGAGACGCTACATATAACGATGACTACCCCTGCCGATCAACACGAGGGGTTGTGTCGATTAACACGAGGGGTTGTGTTGATAGACACATCATCTGTAGACAGACTCTTTTGTGCAACAACTAAAGGAGAAACCACCAAATCGTCATCACTGACCTGAGGAGATGATGTAAGAGACGAGGAAGGTATTGGAGGTGAATTAGCAAAGTGATATAAGCACGGAATCACTGCAATACTAGATCACTCGATGATCAAGATATTCTCAAGCATTGATTCACGGAAGGTGGAATCGATGGTAGAAATGAAAATGGAATTGATTGACTCGCTCAATCAAATGAACGAACAAGAGTATTTGAATCACTCAAACAATCTTAATCCGTAGATCAATAGACCAAAAGTATCTCGCACACTTAGGATATAAAGATACGAACAAAAGAGAACAAAGGAATCCACCTAAGACTTTAATGAACAACACAAAAGAAACTCTTTTGAAAACTGAATAATACTTTACTGATTTCTAAAATGATTGGTGTCTACAATGTAAAACTAAGAGAGCTTATATAATGCTCTTACAAGAATAATTCAAATGGTAACAAAATTAAAAAGAGAAACAAAATGAAGTGGCTTCAATGCATATGGCCGTTAGAGAAATGATCCATTTAAGCCAAATTAGGAAGTGTATCACGTCCCTTAATATCTGGATATTGTGGTAATAAAACCATGCTTCATTAGCCTTCTAGAAGCTCCATTAAGTCTTGCTCCAATTGAATATAAGATACCTTCATTTAGCTCCAAGAAAGGAAAGTTGTATTTTCCTTTATTCCTTTTGATTCTTTGGTTAAGTGGAGATAAACTGAAGCTGGTAGAATCCTCTGATGTATGAAGTGACTCTCTTGGTCTCCATATATAGCTTTCATACGAACTAAATAGGAAAAGTTGCTTCTTCGATCAATTGGGCTCTTACAGTTTTGTTGTTGTGTTGTGAACTCCAATGGTCTCCTAAACTTCAATCCCGCCTCTTCAAGTCTCAAGATTTCTCGTTCCTTAGCTGATGATGACTTGATGTCCTCATCACAAAGGGAAAAACATCCTCCCTAAAAAACACATCACGAGATACCATGAACTCATTTCTTTCGATATCAAAAACTCTCCAACCCATATGACCAAACGAATAACCGATAAACACACACAAACGACTATGTTCCCCAAAATTATATTTATCTCTTGAAGAATGATAAGCATAGCACGCTGAGCCAAATACTCGCAAGTGATAAAACATCATAGTACAACCATGAAGAAGCTCATATGGTGTATTGCCATTGTGTAACTTCATTGGAGGACGATTGATCAAGTAAGCTGTCGTCAATACCGCTTCTCCCCAAAATTTTGTAGGCACATATGCTTGAAACAGTAGAGCACGAGCCACATCGAGAAGATGGCGATGCTTGCATTCTACCCGACCATTTTTTTGTGGAGTGGCCACACAAGAGGTTTGATGAACAATCTCAGGTTGACGAAAATAAGGAGAAAGACACATGAACTATGTTCCATTATCACTCCTAACAATCTTAACTTGTTTACAAAATTATTTCTCTGCGTATGCTAGAAAGTTTGTTAGCACATCACGTATTTGAGATTTCTCTAAGAATAAGTATGTCCATACCGCTCTAGAGAAGTCATAAATAATAGTAAGAAAATAAACCGCTCCACATGTAAAGACAGAATCCGATATGGCTCCCAAACATCACAATAAATAAGAGAGAAACATTTTTTAGCTTTATTAGAACTTTTTGGGAAGACCTCCCGAGTTTGTTTCGCCTTAAAACAGGCAACACAAAATTCAAAACCAACAAACTTGGAAAAAGAAAACGGCATAGGTAAAACTGAAAGCACATAAAAACTCAGATGTCCTAGACGCTGATGCCACAAGGCATTGATCCATTGAAACCTTGACTTTATGACTCTGCCGATACCACATCCGTAAGATAGTACACCCCATCACACTCTGCACCGGTTTCAATTAAAGTCCTCGTGAAACGGTCCTGCAACACACACATAGTGTCAGAAAACAAAGCCAGATAACTTGTCTGCTTTAACCACTTCAAGACAAATCATTATGCAATTTAAACACGGAACAAACAACACATTGGTCAAGAAACACGACCAGAAAAACTCCACACTCCCATTTATAAAGCAAATATTCTACTACCATCAGCAAAACGCACAACACAAGGCGGAATAGAGACTAGATTCGTTAAAAAAATCTAGATTACCGGTCATGTGATGAGAGGCTCTTGTATCAAGAATTACATTGACATATTAGTCTTACCAGACAAATTAGCCATAGCCGAGGAATTGGAACCAGATTGACCATGCATCATCTGAGAAAGCACCTGTCACTACTCCTGGGAAAATGCATAAATAGGAGAAGAACCCAAAGCTTGAACATCCAAAGCTCTTCCTCTTCCCCGACTACCTCTAGGTCCACCATCATTACCACGGCCACCTTTGTTCCACCACTTCGGAAAATTAACTAACTGCCAACAATCCTTCTTCATATGACCAGAACGACCACACTCTACACACAACATCTTGACACAAGAGTGAACAGTAGAGTCAGTTCCCTTACCAAACTCCACACGTGGCTAACCACTAGAATCATCTACCTCACAAAGAGCCACAAAGCCAACATGCTTTTGTTATTGCTCGCGACTTCGAGAAGAGGCTAGACGTTGTTACTCTCGCACCATCATTGAGTAACACTCTCCAAGAGGGGGTAATAGGTCAGAAGAGACCAAGGTCTGACACAAACTTGACGTCATTGAGACCCATTATGAACTGATCAACCTTCTCTTCTTCTTGTTCCTTATAAAGAAACGGGAATCGGATGATACGTTTGGAACTCTTTCCACAACTTAGCCAACCGTCCTTTATGCTGGAGAAAAAAAGTTGACCATCTTGCATACATGCAGCAAGAGCACTCCGAATCTTATGCACTCGAACTGAATTCCCAATCCAGAACTTCTTTTGAGATCATCCCAAAGTAACTTCGTCTCGAAGATAAAAGTGACATTACTTTGTTCCTCAGGAGAAATCGAAGTACGGATCCACCCAACAATCATAGAGTTTATCGTCATCCAATTCTCTTAATCGGGATTATAGGGAAGGGGACGCGGCAAAGAACCATTGATAAATCATGTTTTCCGCTTAGTCTGAAGAGCATTGAGCATCTCTACAAACCATTCATTATAGTTCTCACCAGTAAGAGTCACTAGTGAGATGACAACGCTAGGATTATCAAAACTGAACAACGTATACGGGAAAACCACAACAGTGGAATCCGAAGACATCATCACTGAAACGATGGTTCATGATGAAGATGACGAAAACATTAATGACATAGAGGAGGATGACGATGACATGATCCGAACACTGGATCAAACAAGACAGACAACATCGGCCTCAAGACGAAGAAACGAAGAACAGCGACGGTGTTTATCAATAGGAGAAAGCGTGTCGATCAACACGAGACAGAGACGGTGACAACGAGGTTAAGGAAAACAACAGCATAATACTTTTTAGGTTTTAGGTTCTCAGGTCTTTTGCTCTAATACCATGTAGTTTTAGATAACTGAATCACTTAATTATAACTTTACACATACAAAGATATATATATTTGATCATAAACGATCAGTTTCCCCTAATACTTATGGGCATAATCACTATACAAATCTAATATACACATTATAGCCCACTAAGATGAATTTGAATAAGTGGAGATAAGTTCCTAAGAAGAAATTGACTCTTTCATTATGGCACTCTTTATTTAGAACCTTGGAAGTTATGTCTTTGATAATATTTTTAGATATAAGATCCACCTTGAAACATTTCTCTCTATTTGTTTTAAGTTTACTTGAGGGGTAGCAACAGCTAAGTCCGGGGGAAGTTGATGAGATGAAAATTCCATACTTTTTTTAAGTTGAATTTTGAACCTTAAAACTCATCTTTACCATCGATCTTAAGCATTTTAGCTAGTTTACTAAGCATTTCATTTAGAATCCCAAAAAAGTAAATATTTCGCATCCTTGTGCATATATCTATATTTTTAAGAACTGTAAAGCTCATGGAAAGGGTTGATGAAGCTAATAGAACAATCCAGGGGTCACCAAGTATGGAAGGTGGTGAAAATTGAAGATTTGACAACCCTACATCTACAACCAACATCGATTAATACAGTTGAAGAATTCATATCGACTGGTAGTTCAGTCAATGTCAACCTCTTTGATAAACCATGTCGATCTGATGCATCGGAAATACGAAAATCCATAAGGGGATCATATCGACTACGGATGCAAACATCTTAGATCAAGCACATCAACCGATATGTTTGGACAAAAATGAAAATTTAATCATGAGTTACTATTCCCTATGCATATTTTTAGAGATGGCAATACCCTAAATTGAAATATGTCTTCGCCTCTTTTAGATCTAAGAAGGTTTGTGTGAAAGATCTTACCTTACAAGTAAGAAACTTTGTTCAATGCTTTGATTTTGGCCTTCTACTCATCTCTCCTTAGTTTTATGCATTTCATTTTTGCTATTTCATTTCTCTCATGGCTATCACAATAGCCATATGTGAGTAAGATTTTAACTATGGGTTGATGACTATTGGCAGAATTAGATGATTTGATGGTGGGATTGTGTGTATTAGGGTATGAAATTAATGAATCTATTTTAAGATTAAAGGTTTTGGTATGATTATGATATATTAATTCAACTTGATATTTTCACTTGCACATCAAATGTTTGTGAAAATATCCAAACCTCCTAAAGAGCAAAATTTACTTTAACTACAAGAGATCGATGGTTAAGGAAGTTTGTAGGAAGTTTGATGATGATTAAGACTACTCTTGACAATTGACAATGAGAATTCGTAAACAAGGTCACTAGTGTAATGATTATTGCCAAGATATTAGATTAATCATAGTTTGAGTTTCAAAACACTAGAGTAAGCTATTAAAATACCCTAGTTAACACATGATACAATTAACTCTTCTCCAAATAAGCAATCACCAATATTCAAACCACAAATATGTCTATGTTTAATCAATGAGTTAGATCCACCTCCTTATGAGTTATTATGATTCGAACCTTTATGGACCAGACCAAAGTCGATGGATCAATGTTAACATCAAAATGGGGAATTGGAAATTAGGTTATGATAAAATTGGATACAAGGCAAGGGGCACGAAATTTATTGGTGATAAAATTACAAGGGGTGGAATTTTCTATTATAATGGTATGCTCGAAAGATAATGTTATACATAGTATAAGGACCAATACGTAAATAATAAAAAATGGCAGATCTT
The DNA here is from genome assembly GCA_900116095.1 of Euclidium syriacum. Lineage (NCBI taxonomy): Eukaryota > Viridiplantae > Streptophyta > Magnoliopsida > Brassicales > Brassicaceae > Euclidium > Euclidium syriacum. The sequence goes on from FPAK01000013.1 coordinate 1,859,173, forward strand.
AAACCCCTCTAAAAACCCTAGAAACACTTGTATAAAAGACACTCGCAGGTGCGGCTTCATCGTCAATCGCATTCTCTCTCTTCAACAGCTTTACTCTCGTCATTCGCATTCTCTATAGTAAAAAGCAAAGATGAGACCTCCTCTAACACAAGGTAAGAACCCTAGCCGCCGCTTTCTGTATATTCCTTTCTTTGATCAGTTTTCAGACGAACTCCGTTAGACATTTACAACTGTACATATTTATTTCCGAGTTGGTTTAGTCGAAAATGGTTGTTAACATTGTTCCGTTTCTGCTTAGAACAGTCTTGGGTCCTGGATATTTCTATCTATTTAGAGAGTGTTGTATATAGTTTAATGAGAAGATGGGAACGGTGTTTTTTGTATTCAGGACGTGGTGGCGGTGGTTTCAGTGGCGGACGTGGTGGCGGTGGATTCAGTGGCGGACGAGGTGGTTCTGGAGGTAGAGGCAGAGGCGGAGGAAGAGGAGGTTTTGATGGTGGCAGAGGTAGAGGTAGAGGAGGCAGTGCCATGAGAGGAGGACGTGGCGGAGACCGTGGTGGACGCGGCGGAAGAGGAGGCCGTGGAGGAGGGATGAAGGGAGGTAGCAAAGTGATTGTGGAGCCACACAGACACGGTGGAGTGTTCATTGCAAAGGGTAAAGAAGATGCTCTTGTCACCAAGAACTTGGTTCCTGGTGAAGCTGTCTACAACGAAAAGCGAATCTCTGTTCAGGTACTTAAATCTCTTATATAGGATTTGATTGATTGTTTGATATTTGTTGTTTCTCTCTTTAAAAGATTGTTTGATTGAATCTGCAGAATGAGGATGGAACTAAGACTGAATACAGAGTTTGGAATCCATTCAGATCCAAGTTAGCAGCTGCTATTCTTGGTGGTGTTGATAACATATGGATTGTAAGTTCCATCTTTTTGTGAAAGTTGATGGTGATGATATTCTGGTTATTGGTAATAAATAGATATGTTTTTTTGGTTGAATGTAGAAACCTGGTGCTAAAGTTCTTTACCTTGGTGCTGCGTCTGGAACCACAGTCTCTCATGTATCTGATCTTGTTGGCCCTGTAAGCAGAACCAAGCCTTTTTATCTTGATATTTGAGGGTATCTTGCAATGTTTGGTTGTGTTTGTTACTTATTATATATATATCTTTGCCTGTGATTTGGTAGGAGGGATGTGTATACGCGGTTGAGTTTTCTCACAGAAGTGGTAGAGATTTGGTAAACATGGCAAAGAAGAGAACTAATGTTATTCCAATCATTGAAGATGCTAGACACCCTGCAAAATACAGAATGCTTATAGGCATGGTTGATGTTATCTTCTCTGATGTTGCTCAGCCAGATCAGGTTTGTTTCTATTTCATCATAGTCCTCTTACATTTATATTATATTAGATGCTTTTGCTTTTTAAAATGATAATTATTTGCAAATGATGATCCTACTTGGATTCCCCTTCAGATCATCATGGGTGATGCAAACTCCAAGTTTCTGATGCTTTAGGAAACTGATTTTTTTCTACTTTGGTGTTAAATAAAGTTTCGAGTCTTTTTGTGGTTGTAAATGTAATTGTTGTTTATACTTTGCCCTTGAAACTGTGCAGGCTAGGATCTTGGCTCTAAATGCATCATACTTCCTCAAAGCAGGAGGTCACTTTGTGATTTCAATCAAGGTCAGTGGCAATCCAATCCAAACATTGATGGATGAATGATGTCTGAAAAATATAAAAGATTAGTAAACATGTTTTTTTGTTTATTGTGTTGGCAGGCAAACTGTATTGACTCAACAGTCCCAGCAGAAGCAGTGTTTCAGAGCGAAGTGAAGAAGTTGCAATTGGAACAGTTCAAGCCAGCAGAGCAAGTGACGCTTGAGCCATTTGAGCGAGACCATGCCTGTGTCGTTGGTGGCTACCGTATGCCTAAGAAGCAGAAGGCTGCTACTGCTGCTTAGAATCTCTTTCTCTTTTGCATTTTCTAGGAGGCTCTCTTTAGAATCTGTGCTAGTTTTGAGTACAAACATTTTCCTAAGTTCCACCCAGCTTTTGCTTTTTTTGATATGTTTTTAAATTTCTAGAATTTTGATGTGTGAACTCATCCTCGTGGAGAAAGAAGAATTTGACATAAGATGATGAAATTTGGAATTAAATTAACTTGAACTTGCAAAGTCAATATACAAAACATTAGTTAGAAACAGAGGTACATAGGAATGAAGAGGAAAAGTTACAATCATTATTTTCACCTTTTAACCTCATGACTCCAATTGAAGATTTCAAAGTTATTTTTTTCATCATTAACTAACTTGCCCACACTTTGATTATCTCCTCCAAAAGTGACTTCGCCGTATCATTAGTTGCATACCCATTATCAACGCTTGGGCCGCTCATAAGTACATACCCATCAAGCTTTTGAGGACATTTTAGACACAAAAGAGTTGCATTTCACCCAACCTGAACCTGGATGTTTCCATGAACCCTGCCTTCCACTAGCCATCCCGTCATTTCTATAACTAGCTAGCTTCCATTGGAGTGATATGATTCTTTCACAAAATAAAATAATAAATTAGAAACTAACATAAATTTCAAGGTAATTTTAGGCACGTAAATTAGAAAATATAGAGTGTTGGGAACAATAATAAAAAACCAAGTTTGTCAGAAGTGGGATTTGAACCCACGCCCTCTTTCGAAGACCAGAACTTGAGTCTGGCGCCTTAGACCACTCGGCCATCCTGACAATCTGTTATACAATCTATTATACAATGTATTAAACGCATATCTATCTATATACTTATTCAATTACTTTTTAGTTTTTATACTAGAAGAAAAATGAAAACATACAAAACAGCTTTCTCAAAGCATTTGGAAATGAATCCATATATTAGTACATGTATCCCATCAAAATTTCAAAAGTTGTTCGATACATTTAAGTCACAGAAACAAATGCAGTAGACATGCTTTCAATTGCACTTTTTTTTTTCCTATGGAAAAAGAAAGTAACAAAAGCAGCTTTACATCACTACTGATTGAACACTTTCCTACAAAAAGCCTAAACAGAGTTATTGCTGAAAAAATAAAAACAATTACGCAATTACATCCTTGGATGTTGTCTCGCCTCCTCCCCATTTCTTCATACGTTCCATCGTCTCCTCAACCTGTTTGTTCATCACAGTTTAAAAAATACAAACAAAATGAATGTTTCAATGTGATCTAAAAAATTAGTATCTGATTTCTTTATACCTCTTTATTCCAGTTAGTCTTGTAGAGAACAAATATGAGTAACAAGGTTTGAAGAGTTGTCCCGGCTATCATTCCAGCCCAAAGTCCCTGAAAAATAAAGACTCTCTTATTAAACTAAGTTCTAAAAAGCATTTTGAATAAAATTTTAAAAGTAACTCTCACTAACCATCACTCCTAAGTTGGCTTTATAACCAAGAAGATAGCCAAAGGGAAGACCGAAAATATAGTAAGAGCCCAAGTTGATATAAGCCACTAATCCTTGCCAACCACCTCCTACAGCCACACCTGATCAAGATGAACAAAACCAAGATGGTTATTAAAGAGACTCTCCTCCGGTTTGGTTTTAAATGGGAAAAAAAAGAGATTTGTACCAGAAATAACCGGTTGCACGCTGTTGAGAACCATGGTTATACCAAGAAGGTAAGCAAGCTTAGAGACAGCTTGTTGAAGTCCTTTACTGTTTGTGAAGATGACGGCAAAATGGTCTCTAGCTATAATGATAGCCACCATAAAGACAAGTCCTATAAGGAGAGACTCCAACACTGTGACATAGACAGAGTATTTCGCTGCTCGTGGTCGCCCTAATCCAAGCTCATTCGAGACACGGACACTAAACACCACACACAAGTATATTTTCATTATATAAGCTCAACAAAACAACTATGTTAAATAAAAATCTTGTGTCAAGATTTGTGATAATACCTTATAGCAGCGTTTATTCCAATGAACAACATAGCCTCAATGCCATTGAGATTCATACTGAAAATCAACCGACAAGGTGTTAAAAAAAGCAGATTCAAGCTTTTTATTTGAGGTTAATTAATAAGTGAAAACTCAAACTCACCATATAGAAAGGGAATCAACAGCTATAACAGCGTTGTCAAGATGACCAGTAAGAACAATGATACTCATCATATACCAAACTTCAAGGCAAAGCATAACAGCAGATGCAATGGAGAGTCTAACGAAACCCCAAATATCTTTAAAAGCTAACCACGATAAACCCGACCAGCCTTCGTTACACCAACCAATCACATAAACGATTTGAGAGATTGTTATACCCCAATTGGTTAGATTAAAGGCCAAAGCGGCACCGTTTGTTCCCCAACCGAACACGTTGATAAACAGAAACAACATAACAACGTGTGAGACAAGAGCCAGAAAACCAATCCAAGCAATCACCGTTACTTTGCTCTGCGCTTGAAGGAACTTTGAGGTTGGGAAATTGAAGGCGAGTGAGAAGAGCTGAGGGATTGTTAGAAGTGTGAATTGTCCAGCTGGCACTGAGATCTCCTCGGCTTGACCGAGAAGTCTCAGAACCGGCGTGGCGAAGATGTAAACCGGAAGGAGGACGATGCAAGAAAAGAACAAGATAATCCAAGATCTCTGCAAATAAATGCCTAGCATGTGGACTTGTCCAGCTCCAAATGCTTGTCCACAGAGAGTTTCAAGTGCACTTCCCATCCCAAGCTGAAGTGTTCAAACAAAACCATTAGAAAAACATATATACATATGTAGGCCTTTGATTGGCAGTGAATGTACCAGGAAGCCGAAGGAGAAGGTGCCGATGACGGAGAGAGAGATGGAGACGGCGGAGAGCTCCACCTCGCCGATGTGGCCGACGAAGATATTGGTGATGGAGCTAATTCCGTACTGGCAGATGACGTTGAAACCCACCGGACCAGCGATCATCCACATCTTTGCCGACTCCGTCGACAACACTCTCTTCACATCGCTCCAGCTCCTCGCCGGCTCATAATCTTCCTCTGGTTCGCCACCGTTCGTAAGAAACGGCGCCGTTGGATCCATTTCCTCTCCTCGAAGGTCTCACTTCTGAGTCAATGTTAGTTGCGGACTTAAGGGTGGGAGTTTATATAACAAAGTCGTTGAATCACGCACTTCTCTCTCTCTCTCTCTTTTACTCTTCAACAAATATCCTCTCGTGTAAAGCTAAGAAGAATAATACAAATACCCCGTTTTAATCAGTATGACAATTTTAGATATTGGGACATCTTAAATTAAATAACAAATCTAAGACTTGACTCATTCGAAGAGCTTTATCATTTTTCCAACTTTTATTATCGGGTGGTTCAATTGATGACAACGATTAAATTTAAACAAAACAATTAACAGTTTAACACTACCTATCCAACCGGTGTACTAATCTTGATCACGTAATCTCTACAAATACACTACTCTCTCGTTACTAGATATGGTCACATCTTTTTCATTATAGGTTTGGTTTAGCTTATCTCTCTAAAACTCAGAAAAAATAAAAAATTATTAAAACAATATATAACATTTTTTTATTAAAAAAATTTCTCAAAAATCTTAAAACTCTCACTCGTAGTTTCTCAAATGAGAGACTCAAATAAAAGACTTTCTACAATTTTTTGAGAAATTTTTATAACTAAAAATAAATATATATTATTTTAATATTATTTTTTTATGAGAGACTCTCATAAAAATTTCTATTATAGATGCTCTAAGTTTTTTTCTTTATTTTCACCAGATTTATCTCAAAGTTTACTCTTTTTATTCAAAAACTCTAAAGGTTCGATCTTTAAGAGGTTTACAATCACAAGCCACCGTATTTTTCTTGTCTTCCCAACGTATTTTCATTCTTTCCGCCGAGTCATCTCCCATACCTTCCTTTTCTAGTCCTTCTTGATCGAATTTCATTCAAACTCATGTGTTTCTTCTCTTCCACCAGATAACCACTTGACAGAAAAATGAAATTAGTGGAATACCCTTTTTTTTTGCTTAGAGTCAACCACCTTCCACTCCCTTCCGTTTTCCAAACTTCTTTCCCATTCCCGAATTCTTTCATGTGGTATGTGTTATCTTTTGTTATCTTTTCTGACTTTAGAATCCGGAAATCTTAGGAAACATACCCCATTTTTCTTTTCAGAGGCTTTACGTGGTTACTGGTTTAACAAGAGATTCGCTCCTCGGAGGTCCGAACCTCATCCGAAAGACTATTCTAACATTACCTTGACAACATAGAAAAAGGTTCTAATACTTGAAGACCTCACCCCCAAAGTCCCAGAGTTCACCTCGAGGTGAACTTAGAAGTGGTTCGGACCCGTTTGAAGCAAATATACCATGTTCCAGAGGAATAAGCCTACTAAAAGGCTTGTAACATAGTTGAAGCTAAAAACTCGGAGGATATGACAACCCCACCATTTTACTCGAAATAATTTGTCGCAAGAAGGACGTGGGCATTATCCGAAGAAAAAAAGACATATAGATAGAGTCACATTGTCGCCATGAGAACCATGAAAGAACCACCATAACTCACAGCTCAAATACTCCCCACAGAAAGTGACAAGAGGAGGCATGCACTCGTTTTCTAAAGACATAAAAGGCCTTATGAAGAGCGAGAGTTCAATCTTAGTATACTACGCCTCTACCCGCCCTGGAGAAAGACCACTCATAGATATGTGTATTAACTTAAAACATTTAATTCCTATATGCCCCCCCCCCATGAAAAAGTCAGTGGACAACTAGAGATGATTTGTCAACAATAAAGAAGGAAAATGTGATTCACTGTTTTCAAATACTTCCTTTGACCACGACCCGCTACTTGTGAAATGTGGAACCGCGTGGAGAGCATCAACCATGTCCTTACCCAAGGGGTTCCACCAACATCCAATGAGATCTGCAAAAAACACTAGATATTTAAGGAGTTTCTGTAGAGAATTTGAGTTAGAAATTAATGTTGTAATGGATCTTAACCGCAATTATACATCTTAGATAACTAATAAGAACTCTAAACACTATATTAAGAGCTTCATGAACCTAAGGACCTTGGAATTAATTGATTTACCCCCAAATCAACACTTTCTAGTTTTAAATCCCAAAATATCATCAAATACTTGGAATTTCATCATTGACCACAAAAGTGTTGAGTTTTTGTTAAATTTTTAAAGTCCTTCTTTTTTAGCTTTAAATTTTTTATTATTTTATTTCATCTATTTGGTATTTGTTAAAACTTGCTAATAGAATCATTTAATTTAGTTTAATAGTTTTAATATTTTTTTCATTTACAATTGCATTTAGGGTTTTAGAAACCAAAATCAACATAATCTTTTCCTATATTAACATTGGCTTTGCATTCTTAGTGTTACTAAATACATCGTTTGATGCAACCGTGTTAGGCTTTGCAGTTGAAGCTAGTTTAAATAGGGACTTTAAACTTGAACAAAATATTTACGCATCAGTGATAGGTAACCCCCCCCCCAACCAAAAAAATCCCAGCTAAGAAACGTGGAGGAGAAGGCCGACCCCTAGAAAACTAGTGACATGTTCAACCCAAAAAATGAAAGGAGTCATCTATGGAACCGAGGGAGACAAAAGTCTACAATGTTGAAGGAACCAACCCCTTCGATGATAGGAAAATCATAGCCAAGTATCAAGGTAAAGAGGAGCGGACCCATAGTTTCTCCCTCGAAATTTCTCCCCACTAAGGGAGAAAAGTTTGATTGGTTGGGACTCCCAGTGAAGGTAGCACCCCATGGAGGTTTAAAACCCACTCGTATGAGGAATATTGTGCAAAACAAACTTTGGCTCGACTACTTAAAAAACAAGCCCAACAACCCTCGTCAAAGGAACGGCCATAGTAGGTGATTGCAATAAGCCAATGTAGAGGCCACAGATCATGTCAACGCATGGGAACAACATATCTAGAATGAGGCATCTCAAAGCCCTAACAAGTACTAAGGAAAAATGCCTCTTATGAACATTCGTAAAAATAAAGAAAAAAATGGCAATGTAACAAAGAAGGAAATGACCCATTTATGGAGGCAGTGGAGAGATGAGGTGGAAAATGACGAGATTTCACATGTCTCCACGAGAAAACCAAAAAAAGGAAATTGAAAATTTAAACGCAAAGTATGCACCACCCCTCAAATGGTGGATGACCAACACAATGATACTACTACCACGAGCGAACTGAATCGAGCCTTTAACATGAACCGAACCGAAAACCGAAATGAGCAATAGTCACATATCACATTAACAACGCAATTTATTTAAGCGATCGAAAGCAAGTTAAAGTGGCATTAATAACCTCCAAAATTTGTACAACCCTTTCGCTAAGTCAAATGGTTATATAACTAGTGAACATTTGCTCTTAAGGAGGCATTAGACATTTCCACAATATTTGGCGTGAGTGGGAATGTCATACATAAGATTTGGTTTGTCCCCCTAATCCTAACTAGCCTTGAATTCCTAAGATAGATTCCATGATATATCTTCTCTAACCATTCCTAATTTGAAAATGTGGACTAGAACGCAACAAAAAAAAATCATGTTCCTAATGGTAATGTTAATAAAAGTTCTAGATGCTTTTAGGAATTTATAGGGATTAGCCAATAGCCATGGTTTTAATCCTCACGGATACTCTTTTGTGTTCCTATACATGTCACATCATAAGGTAAGCGAGATTTAAGAACAAATCTTAGCATCACTAATCATACAAGTATTCAAGGTATGAGATACTAAATGATTAAGCTTACTTAGTAATTCTTTGAGGGACATATCAAAATGCCTTTTGAGCCATGATTCCCTACTACAAGATTTAAGTTGATAAATGTCAATTCAAGTAATAGATTGTAATTAACATAACATATGATATTATAATTAAATTTAATTACTTTCTTAATCTACCAAATTTGAAATAGTAAAGTTCATTAGTCATCATAGCATGATAGAACTAACTACCTTAAACATAATTAATTAGAAGTATAAGAATACAAAATCATAATAAATAAATAATAAGCAAATGACTACATTGTTTCAAGTATAAGTCTAAATTTTTTTTTTCAAATGAGAGACGAGGTACCCTTTATATATAATACCTCAAAGATAGAATAATTAAGAAAATGTGGGATTTCCCACCAAGTTTTCTGGCCACAGCCATTATATCGACCGATACTTCTAGTCGATACAAATGAGATGTATCGATCAAGACTAAGATAAATAGATAATGGGATATGCTGGTGTATCGACCATGTATCGGTTGATACGTCTTTTATTCTCTTCTCTTATTGATCATGTTCCGAGCTTCACTATGAATTCCCACATCACACCTTTTTCTCCAATCCACGCCTCGAAAACCTACAATGTACCAATATGCACATGAAAATGCATGATGGACTCCCTAATCCTATATGAAATGCAAGACGCATAAAATGCAAGAATGAACGCACTAGGACCCTGATACCGAGTATAATTAGGGTCCTAGAACATTAAATTACTGGATCATCACCTTCCAAAGCCCGATACTTCATTGTTATCTTGGGTCTTTGAGGTAAACAATCCTTAGGCTAAGCTATGGTTTTTCTGACTTGAAAATCCCATGGTTGGCCTAAGTGAGCTAAAAATTTGCAACGGTAGTGCTTAAAGTCTCAAAAATTTATACCCTTTGTTGCTTATCATTGTTGCATTAAATATTTTTGGGGTTATTTTTTACAATTCTCCAAATTTTAATTCTACCCGCATGTAATATATACTCTATTTTTATGAATCAAATGGTAACACCCCGGTTTTTGGAATACGGTGGTGCATGAGGAGAGTTTAAAAGAATTGATTTGACTACCTATATCAAAATGCACTTATCTTTTTCGTTGCACATCTTGGCAGAACTCTAGAGGTACGCGTGCTTGAGCTGGTGTAATTTAAGGATGAGTAACCTTATAGTAAATCATTTTTAGTACCGTGTGAGTGAGAGAAAAACACGGAGAAATATCTTGTGGTGATCTGCATAGCTAGTAAAAAGTCTTTCGAGCTCTCGAAAATAGTAAAAAAGTCACAGATAATGGTGGTCAGGGCATTACAAAATTACATTATATCATTTAATGTTTCTGAAATTTTGTTAACGTTTGCAGAAGTTCGTGAAAATTTGTAAAAGTTGGCAAAATTTACAAAGGTTTAGAGGAGTCATGCAAGGTTTGGTAGTGTTGTACACGATAATAAATATACGTGTTATAAAAAAAATATAGAAGATCGGGGTGCCTATTTACTCCCCCCGCCCCCACCCGAGGGAACTTTCATACCATATCAGATCTACATAAACTTTGATCCCCTTACTAATTCCACACCTGTTGCAAGTTTGATTGCGTATTTACACATCTAAACATAATTTCTCGTTTTCTTATTTACCACTCACCCATAAACCATTTCAGACTCTCCTAAACCGACTAAAAACCTTATTGGTACCCAAAACTTTGCAACAACCTAATTTATTAACCTATTTAAAAAATTTAATCGACCAAGCTTCTCCCGATTCTTCCAATGCTTTACAAAAATACTTGGAGGGTCACTGGTCAAATGAATGACCACATCACCAAACCACTCTTATATGAAGTAATCAAAGTGGAGAAGTTTGTTGGACTCTTGGTTTAAATGCAATATTTCAGGTTTTCACCAAATTTTTATGGGAAAGATAAGAGAATGGGGCTTCCCGGGTGTTTAGCGATGCCATGGGGCATAAGGGATTTTTGACTTTGGTGTCTCAAATTAAAGCCAAACTAACAATGTTGATTCAAGTAGTTAAAGCCTGATTTTACACCATGTTAACCAAGTTCAGTGTAAAAGCTAAAAACTTGGTTTTCTTTCACCTTTTACAAAGTTGTTCACTTTCTCAACCTTGTTCAAGATTCAAGGTTGGAGTTAACAGATAAGTGAACCAACAAATGCACTTATCTCATTGTTTAAAGTGCATTGCACGAGAAGTATCACCAATTCTATACTCTTGTTCTCCGAGTTTTTTAGACAACAAATTTGATAGTGTGAGAGTTTTAGCCTCGCCAAAATATAGTTTGGAGTGTGTGTTCACCTAATTTTTTAAGTGCTTTGGATTACACCTAGAAATTTGTATAGGTAATAAATATTATTGAAGATACCTCATTTTCGAGCTGATTTTAGTTTTCACCAAAAAGTTTGATCTTTCTAAAACATATAAAGGCTTAAGGTTAATTGACCTAATTAAGACCAAACTGTTGTTTCAGCTTCACTTAAAATCTTCTAACCAAATTAATATTAATCATTCCAATGTACACCAAATACATAAAAAGAAAAAGAAATCCTCTATATTTCTTAAGTGGAAACTTCCAATTACTACATTTTGTTAATTGTGGGAAAAAAAAACTATTTTTAATATTTATTTTGGTGAAAAAAACTCTCTTAAGATTAATTAGTTATCACTGTTTTTTTATTCTAAAATTGTGAAGTAATCATAACTTTAGATTTTGGAAAATGAGTTTTTTTTTTGTTTCGACGAAACTATAGTTTTATAGAATTAAGGAAGCGATTAGATTGTTTGTTACAAAGATAAGTAATAAATGGGATACAATAACTCAAACATAAACAAATAATTAATTACAAAGACATTATATTGAATTATTGGCACAGAAAATATTACATACGCAAATGTGTGTGTCATATACTGAGAAAAATAAATCAGAAGAGAGTTTGACGATATTTTTTGAATAGTAGTCTTTGTCGCGAACCGATCATAAGATCAGTTATTATCCAATTTCATATTTAATTCTACATTGACATGATTTGTATGTAGCATCTTATGGTTGACATTTCTTATTACAAACCATCTTTTGAAACCAATTGTATTCAAATGTAATTTTGAAAAATCGACATCTTGGTGTCAACATTTTTGTACCAAAATCTTTCTAATAGATCTTGACTCTATAATTTTTTGGAGGTTATCTCAAATGAAATTGCTTCTCTATGGCTCAATAAGATCTTTAAAAATTCGTGATCTCAATGAACAAAATTACATATGTTTGCAATCAAATACTTCAATGAGTCTATGTATGTATTTTTATCTTCTTCATTCCTTTGCCACTTTATCATATGGTATTGCATATCCTTATTTGCTAGATATATATCCACAACAAATTCTCCCTGAATCTTTACTAAATCAATATGTTGTTGTTTTCGTCGAAGTCGATCCCTCATATTCTGCAAAGGAAGAACAAACGGTATCGTATATGTGACAACTGAGATACAAATCAAAAGTGATAAACAAGAAAAACCAGAAAAAACAAAAATTATTTCCACTTAGGAAAAGAAAAAAAAAAATGTCATAAAAAAAGAATAAAATAATTATCAAAAAAATAAAAGTAAAAGCGAGAGTAGATTGGGTAGGTGAGGCTAACCGGTGGTGCATGAGACACCACGTTGACATATCAAAAATCCATAAAGACTATTCGAAGCATCCAAGAGAGACTCTTCCTCTCCGTTGTTTTCTTCCGGACATGATGTCGTCGTGTCTCTCTTAAATGCTTTTCTTTTCTTAATAGAAACAGTTACATTAAAAATAAATGTTCGACGTGAGCAAAAGAAAAAAAACATAAATGCTCTAGTTGAGAGTTTTTTTTTTTCAAAATAATTCTGTAGTGAAAGTACTAAACTTTGAGAGTTTCTGCAAGACACAAATACAAATTACAAATTACTTTGAGACTTCGTATAAGAGAACATATGGGGCCCAAACTGATACAACTTGAAAAGAGATTTATGAGAACATCTGCATGTATCTATATTTTTCTCTAAAATATAGAAGTGATTTTGCTCCAATATATCCTTTATAATAGAGTTCTTTACTTTTTAGGGGAAAATATAGTGAAATGCTATTTTTGCCTCTATATTTGAGGATGAAAATAGCATTCCTCTTTATTTTCCCTTATAGAATTTTGTATATAGGTATATATTGAAATAAATCCATCTTTATAATAGAGTTTTTTTATTTTTTTAAAAAATATAAAGATAAATATAGAGGTAGATTGGAGATGGTCTCAAAAATCTACGCATGATTATATTTCTATATTAATGACGCAATAATTATTCAGAGGTAACATAAAAAAAAGTTGCTCTTAAATCTAAGGAAGTGGATATAAATTAGAGTCATCAAGACTTTATTGAAAAAATACAGGCTGGTATTCTCTCAAAACCCTAGTTGACACTTTTTTCCACATCTGCTCAAGGTTTCTCGTCGCATAAGGTAAGACTACACTTCAATTTTCTCTCGGATTTTATGTCACCTCGCCTCATGCTGCCATGCCAAAGCTCTACATCCGCCAATTAGCCGACCCGAGCGAACCCCCAAAAGCTCGTCAGGGTATATATGTAGCTTACACCACCATTACACCTTCAACTCCTTGGATTTAGACCCAAAATGTGATTGGGATTAGGCTTGCTTTGGATATTGGGCCACTAGACTCTTCACTAGACATCGTTGAGGCTAGCCTTGCTGTAGATGCTTCGTTTGCACGGTCCCAAATCAATATTTGTGTTGTTTCATTTGGTTGCATTGCCCCTAAAACTAGTCCGCATGCTTAGGATTTCACCAAGGTTGCTTATCGCCTCAACAAAGATTACGCGTCCACTAACTCTTGGCATTTATGCCACCTCGCTTCTCACCTTACCGCTTGCTGCCACGTCAAAGCTATACGTCCGCCAGTTTTCCGACTCAGGCAGTTCCATAAGTTCCTCGAGGCACATATGAAGCTTGCATCTGGAGCTTGTGCCGACAACGCTCTCTCACCTTGAATTTTGAGTCGGAATGTGCTTAGGCCTAGGCTTCTGAAGCTTTTTATGGATCTTTGCCCCCCCCCCCGGATTTTCACTAGACATCGTTGAGGCTAGCTTTGCTGCATATGATCTATTTGCACTATCCAAAACTGAGTTTGTTATGGTTTCATTCGGCTGCATTTCCCCTGAAGCAACATGCACGCTTATGATTACTATGAGAATGCTTTCCGTCTAAGCAAATACTACGCTTCCACTTCTTCTTAAATTTTCCGTTGTCTGCTGTACTACCTGCTGCCACGCCAAAGCCAAATTTGTTGAACAAGGCGGTTACCGAAACCTTCCATGGCACATCCAGAGCTTGCACCACCATCGCTCCCTCAAATTGTCTCAATGAATTTTGAGCTTGTGTAGGCACCACTCTCTCTGCTCCTTGAATTTTCCTTAGCACCCTACAATCATTGCTCCACTTTTTCTTTTATATATATATATATCTCCCTCTTTGATATCACTTCTTCGTATTTTATTTTATCAAAAATTACTCTATTTTATCCATTTTCTCTTTATCTCCCTTGTTTTTAAGCTAACGTGTCGATCCCTTTGATTTTGCAGTGTTTTTTCTTTTCTTTCTTGAAAGTTTAGTGTGTTTTTGTTTAGCTTATGGTCATATGAACTTGACTATATAATAACTTGAGATGTAATATATTTTTTTACTTTTTATTTAATAAAAATTACTTTTTGGTTTCAACCAAGGTTTGTGTCTTTGTTTCATAATCCAAGTTCGATATAAGATAAACCTTAGAATCACCAGTAGACTTTTGAAATTTGTTGTAGTTCTATTCTATCCACCCTCACTCTATACTATCATGGATTAGATAGAGAGGTTCTTGGACCAACTAGTAGTTAAACCCTTGTTTCATTCAAAACTTGAGAACTTGTATCATATCCTAATTTAGGGTACAACTTTTTAAAAAAGCAAGCAAAGAGGACGAGTCTAACGAACTATCGCTGATGCAGCCCCAACAAAAATTACATTTATCCTCTTTTTACGGTTGAAGGAGGTGAATCGGTGTCATACTCTATGTAGTGTTATCTTTTAGAGTTACTATTCTGAATTCGAAAACGATTTTTCCTAGGTGAAATTTTTTCTAACTCGAACTTCCTCAGTTTTCTTGCCACGAACTAAACAACAAGTTGTTGTTTCACCTCAAAGCAGTTATCAATGGAGTATACTATAAAATTATAATAGTGACACCATTTTTTTGTCTTGTTCTAGGGTGGACTTCCTACAGAATAAAAATGATTCCCTATACAATTAAACTCATTTTCCCTGTCTTCTTAGATTCTAGAAAATTGGGAGATTTTTGTTGTTAGAGATAGAAGGTGTGCTCCATTCCTTATGGATAGTTTCCTATTTTTTTAAAAATGAATCCACTAGGATACGCGGTGGAGCGTATTGTCAAGTTTTCCAGATTCATGTACTCTTAGTTCTTTACAATATTTGAATGAAAAACACAACCTTTTTTGAAGAGCCCTTAGTGCGATATGATTGTTTGGATTGAAAATTCTAACTTTAGTGGCATTCAATATTTCCTTATATAGAGGTGCTTCCTCTTTATTAAACCTGGGTTTGGATGAAAATTGAATATTTTTTCAAGAAACCAGACACAAACTGGTTAAGATTATCAATTTAATTGGTCTCGAACTCGGTGAACCATTATAGGGCAGACCCAATCAAGTTCTTTGCGAAGAAGTGACATTGGGCGACTTCCATTTCTACACCACTGAGCTTGCAACAATGTAAGTCTGAAGCCCTTAAGGTAATACTTTGGATTGGTCTTACCATTATATTGGGAAAATAAATTGTCGATATCCTTTGTACATGAATTCTCAATCCGAGAAGTGAAAAGAATTTGTAAAGTCTTTTGAATAACCTGATCAAATTTCGGAGCGAAACTAGTAGCAACGTGCACATGTGACCTAATCCGCTGGAGTTTGGCATTTATGCCTTTAGTGTACCTATGTAATAAATTGAGCTCCGACCGAGAGTATTGATTAGATTCGTAAGCATGGTGATGCTGATTTTGAATGATATGGTATATCCACAAAGCGTTAAAGCCTATAGACGTGTTCTTGATGATCTTTGTCTCCTAAAGGAGGGAGAGGTAGAGCATGTATTTGGTTAGCAGACGCCTCCCTGGTTAAGCTGTACAATAGGGTCATCCGAGCTCTATATCTAAACTGACTTTGCGTGATGTCCGTTTGGAATTTTGCATTTACGACAGGTTGTGCAGTTGACGGTGTAAATACATATGTATTGTTTGTTGTCAACATTGTGGAGCTTGATTATCTCGGGGTTGTAAAATCAATCCCTAAAAAATCAAGACGAGTATGAGAAAGTAGACATAAAGTCACATCACTGCGCCTACTAGCTTGAGTGGGACGGCTCTAAGTTTGCAGTCTAAGAGGCATGGCGCTCTGAGATGTTGCGAGATGTCCCATCTCTAGGTTATCTTGTCGAGCCTTAAGAGCCCAATTTTGATCTAAGAAAAAGCCTACCAGGTTTCTGATTTAAGTAATTTGAGCCAAAATCTAGACAACAAAATGATGAACATTTAGAGGGATGACAGCTCTAACCGTCTTTTATGTAATAACGGTAGGTGATGACCAAATTCAATGACGTTTGACGTTTAAGTCGTTATTTAGAGTAAGTTAAACATGTTGGGCACTCGTGATATCTTCAGTTGTTGGAGGAGTTGTCATGTTACCTCTAGAGGCCATCGAAAATTTTTGGTACAAGGGAATTTTGACCATTTAATCCCCACTAAATGCGCCAAAATGTGAGACCAAAATATCATACTCAAGATTTCGAGATTGATTTGAATAAACGAATAGATGGCTTCGAAATCTCGTTCAAGGTTGATGATCAAGAACTTTGAATGTTATTTTGATTATATAGTGTTTATAGCTTTCGAATCCCACAATCTTACATACTCACTTTCGTGGTCATATATATGTATGTTACAATAGTAACTTCCATATACTGAATTACTCTTGCTCATTATATTTATGAAAGAACCTTAAGATCCTTCAACTGGAACCTGCTGGCGTACTAAATGATGAGAAATTTAAGGATAATTTAGTTATCATATTCAAACTCCTCACTTTCCATCATGCTCGTTTCTTATTAGCATGATCGTTGATCCTTATGTATACTCGCTCTTCCCCAACTTGCTCGCTTATTACGTGCTTGCTGCCTAATTTTACTT
Source organism: Euclidium syriacum (assembly GCA_900116095.1). Lineage (NCBI taxonomy): Eukaryota > Viridiplantae > Streptophyta > Magnoliopsida > Brassicales > Brassicaceae > Euclidium > Euclidium syriacum. Next base: position 1,876,231 of record FPAK01000013.1, read on the forward strand.
CCTAACATGTCTAGTTGTTGGGCTGGATTTAGGGTGCTAAATCAAAGCCCAATAGATACATGTGGGTAAAGTTTCGTTCCCTTCAAAATTCTAAAAATATTTAAGAATTCTCTTACTTCATTAGCGAATTACTTCATTCATGCTCCCAATAGTGTAGGTAGAACAGTCATGTCATCCCATTTGGTACAAGTGTACTTGTTGTTCTTATGAAAACATTGCCTCCCTTACTTCATTTTCAGAGACGGGACTTGTCAAGGCTCTATTTATATTTGTGTGATTCTAAAAACTCAAAAAGGTTTGTTTGATGAGGTGGATTTGAAAAGTTTAGAGAGATATGTAGAAGTCACTTCTTCCTTTGAGATATCAATTTTTTTTTCATTTTTTTTTCTAATAAAGAGCTCTCTAAGTATTCCTTTCATCATCTACCAACTTTTCGAAACTATTTCATTATATTGGCTCTCTAACTGTAGCATGGCTGCCCAATTGACATTCTAACCTACTTGAGCGTACCAGAGTGCGCACAAGGTATTTAATAAATGATTAGCGGGTTGATTGTGGTTAAATCGAGAGATTCGAGGGATTAGCGTGGGTAGATTTATGACGTGACTTTTGATATCGTGGCGTCCACGTGGAGTGGACTAAAGAGGGTCGGAATCCTCCGTAGAAGGAACTGAGTTTGGTAACTAAGTGCAAAAAAGAGAGAGGGAGCGAGGTGGTCGTGTTTATAAATGTTTAGCGACGTGCTTCCAGGAAGCGACGTTTGGTCGTTGTTACAAGAGTGAGCGATGTGCTTCAGGGAAGCGACATGCCGAAATACAAAGGGAGTGAGAGTTGGGCGAGATGGCAGTGGTTGAACTGAGATCATAACCTAATTCCGGTGGACTGGAGTCGCTCACGGAGTTAACCTTGATCTAAGTAACCAAGCTACTCGACCTAATCTCTGGTTTCTATTTAGTGATTACAAGTGAGAGAATGTCTGAATCTCCTTCTACAATAAATGTGGGAAGTATTTATAGAAGAGCTTGATTCTTGTTAGTTGACTTGTAGCTAGGCTAGATTCGAGTCGTAAGCCGCCTTCCGGGTTGCGTCAGCTGTAGGAAAGGACATGCACGCGTCGGGGCCATTTCCGCAGTTAACTCCTTGTTTGTCCTGACAGGCGACAAAGTGTGATGTGGTTCCGGTCACATCACACTTTGTCTAGTTGACTTCTTGCACGTCGATCCTTGCGAGACGCTTTCCCGAGACGTTGCAGCGAGGTGCTTCATCTACGAGGGGCCTGGATATTGGATCCGTGTAACTCTGGGCCTTAATCGTTTGCTTCTGGACCGTTGTTTTGGACCTGTTAACTGAATCTAAATCTGAACTCGGATCAGGTCTGGGGTGTGCTAAGACCACCCCAACACTATTTAAAAGAAAATTTGTTGAAGATAAACGGTAGGAAAATTGCTTATTCCAACAAAGGTCGAATAAAAATGGAAATTATATAACAAACGTGGAAAGTTGTCGTTCCAACAATACGGGATGTCCTTAAGTGATTTACAACGCTTCTAGAAGCCAAAAAGTGAGTTACGTAACGTAGGTAAAATGAATATAGGTAGGAGAATTGGAGGGGGGACATTTTCTCCTACGGAAACTTAATGGTCCACTGGTCCAGCTTTTATTTTTCTTAGTCGTTATTGTATTTATTCCTCTGTTTCGTTATTTAAAACCTTTGTCATCAACCCGATGATGGCATTTTTCATTTCTTGGTTTTATTTATGTATGTCAAAATCAGTAAAAGTATTAAAAAAAAAAAAACCAAATGAAAAAAAGAAAAGAAAAAAGAACTTTGTACATTTCAACAAAACCATCCAGCCCAGCAAAAAAGACTCGGCGTGGCACATATTTGTTTTTCTTTAACTCTAAATAAATGAGAAAATTTCTTTAAAATATCTCAACTAAACTAATTTTTCCTGATTAATACAATTTTTTAATTCGGTGTGATACATATTTGTTTTTCTAAACTCTAAATAAATGAGAAAATTTCTTAAAAATATATTCCAACTGAACCATTTTTCCTAAATACACGAATTTTTTAATTATTGAACTAATATACCAACTGAAAAACATTGTTTATTTATACACAAACTGTAAAAGTATTATATTCTTACAATACTATTTTAGCGGACGTTAACTGATGTAACAGAGTGCTTTTAGCGGTGTTAGATAAGCATTCTAGATATATATTATTGTCAGTCTTTGCACTTGCTAAAATAATAGCACAGTGGTCTCGTTGCTCGTTTCAGTATTATCAAACTTGGCTTCGAGCCTCCCTTTGGACATTTTTTTTTAATTTTGTTAAAATTTAACAAAAAACTATTGTAAGATGCAATTTCCGGTTGTATGCTGAACTTAGGCTTGGGCATTCGGTTAGGGTTCGGTTCGGTTTCTTTCGGGTCCGGGTCTATTCGGGTAGAAAGTTTTTGTACCCATATAGAAACTTATAGAATTCCGGTCCCGGTTCGGTTCGGTTCCTTTCAGTTTCGGGTCGGTTCGGTTCTAAATTTTTTGTAACCGTTATTTTCGGGTTCGGTTCGGGTCCATATATTTTCGGTTATTTGTACCTGTAATACCCGAAAAAACCCGAAAATAAACCAAGAATGCTAGTAAACTTCAATTTTACAAATATTCTACAAGCAAACTTTAAACTTAAACAAGTAAAAGGAGAGGCACAGAACTCAACGGTGGACGAAACTAAATGCGCAAACGGCAAACTTAATGTTGTTGAAGGACAAAGACAAACCCTCTAAGTGACTTAGTGTATTTTATATGGATATCCGTTCGGGTATCGGGTAATACCCGGATCCGATCCGATACCCACGGGTAATATATTTTTATACCCAATAGGGTAAAATGCTTATGACGGTTCGGGTTCGGCTCGGATATTTTTTTGGGGTCCAGGTTCGGGTATTCGGTTCCAGATATTATACCCAGGCCTAGCTGAACTATTGTAAGCTGCAATTTCCGGCGAGACCTTCTTGCTTCCCACTGGCGACTGTCTTTGTGATTCACGGCTTGGAAAAACAAACTGACGCCTCGGCAACTTCAATCACCGAGACAATTTTCAAAATTCACCGTCGACAGCCTCCACCTCCATCGTTTAAACCCACACCGATCAGAACCCAGATCTCAGGCCTTCACCCTCTCCAATGTTTATATTTTAAATCGATTAAAAATCGATTAAATCGATTAAACCCACACCGATCAGAACCCAGACTCCCAATAAACTTAACAAGAGCTTCTCCAATTTTGATTCAACCCAGAACTCGAGAACAACTAAGTTAAAGTTGGGGATTTTGGTGATTTTGTAACCTAGGTTTTTCAATCGTTTTCTAAAGCGCAGAAAGTACCGGTAATTCTCGTCGAAGATACGATTCCGTTTGTTGCCGTCGTCGGTTCACTGATCCACAAAGCCATTAAATCAACAAGATAATCCGCAAAGAGATAAATAATATGATTATTTTAATTTATATATCTAATTAACTTGAGTGGATTAATACTGACTTTGCGGTAGCCCAGTTGACAAAGGACCAGGAAGGATTACATGAGGTTGCTAGTTCGATATACTCTTTCTACAATTTTTAATCGATATAAAATTTAAACATTATAGGTAGGGAGGTTCAAACCCAGGTTGGGAGCGATGAGAGATGGCTTTGAGACCACTGTACCACGTTAATTTCTCAATTAAATTTCGATTTCGGTAATAGATATCTTACAGACGGAGTTAATAACTCCGTTAACGTCAGTTTATTAACTCCGTTAACGTCAGTTAAATTTGTGTATGAATAACCTAACATTTTTCTAGTTTGTGCGTTTGTGCATTGAAAAGATAATATTAACGAGTTAGTGAGTTAGTGTATTAATCAGGTAATCATAAAAGTTTGTGTATATTTTGAGAAAAATAAGTTCAGTTGGGGTATTTTATAGAAATTTTCTCCGAAATAAATTGATTAAGATGAAGATGAATGATCGAAGTAATACATGAAGGAGTTAAATGAAAATAATTAAAATCAGATAAATGTTGGGAACGAAACTTTGCTAATTTATCAGATGCTTTGCAACAATATGAATCCAACAATATGAATCCATGAGACTCTGATACTTTGAAACTTTGAAATTCAACGTCTAATATTTGTGATCCAGTTTGATAAACTCCAATATGTTCTTCTTTTTTGGACTGCTTCTATCAAGTTTTTATAATCTCTTTCTACAATGACTTTTCAAATCCTTTTACCCATAATTGTTGTAGCCAAAACAATAGGTTTTTATAAGATTACCATTTGAATCATTGTCCCAACCATCTCCATTAAATGAACAATCTTCTCCATGACCAATTGAATTATTCTTCCACCATCGTCATCAAAGGGGCATTCTTCTCCGCCATCTACTTCACGATTAACAAAACCACACCAACTATTTAGGATTGTAACCAGTTAAATCATTGTCCTAGCAATTCCATCAATTGAACAATATTCTCCACCAAATACATCACATTTATCCAAACACTCTTCAACTATTCGAGGTGGGTTACCATTTGAAGCATAGTCATTACCACCATCTGACTTTTTTCCAAAGTCAGATACATTCGATACACATCCTCCAATTTCTCCAGTGTGAGAAAGTTTGCAAGGCCTCGATCATTACATATAAATGTAGAAGGTGTGTCGCCACTAAGATATTTTATCATATGATTTGGTAAAATATAAGCCACATCGACAATATGATTCTCTATAAAAAATTCCAAAAATCTGATAGAGAAATTCATATTACTTGATTTGTTCTTCAACGAATATAACCCTCCTTCCTAGGTTGTCATTAACGACGAATTGATGTCTCTTGATGCGGTTGAAGTTTTCACACTAATGTAATGCAAGTGCATAATTATAATTATGCAAATGTAGTATTTGAAGTAACGGTCACAAAGAAAAATTTGGGCTAATCTTAGATCACGTGTTTCAGAGATGTTTCAAGAAATCAATCAAACGTAAATGAATTTAAAACTAAGTGGAAGCAATTAAACTGATAGACTCATGTTTTTGTATGAAATATTTAAAGACATTTTATTTAGGTAAATTTATCAGGTATCAATAGATAACTCGAAAAATTCATAAGGTTCATTCAACATAGTTCTCAAACTATAAACACAACTATCTATATAAAAAACCTAATGTTTTAGAGAATTCTATCTATGCATTAACGACTAGGTCAAAAATCTATTGTCAAACCTATGGAAACTTATTCATGTATTAAAGCGTTCAAGTTATATATGTTCACAAGCATCTCAGTCAAATTCCTTTAGACCTTGAGAAGTGCTTGTTAACTACTGAGAATACTAGCGGATCTACCAAGTTTCCTTGAAGTTCATAGATTTGGTTAATTACTCCAATCCTATGCATTAATCACTTCTGGAGTGAAGAACCACGTGGTCAGAACCTTAGTTAAGAAAATTGCCTTGTCGATCCATTTAAAACCCTAGAAAAATCTAAATTTAACAAGTAGACTACTCAGATATAACAATTACTCAGACATAGCATTTGAAAGACATATCATAATTGAATTACTGAATTGCATAAAGAAGAAATAATACAATAGAAGATCAGAGGTTTAAGCTCTCAATTGAGGCAAAATACCAACTTTTCTCTTCTTCAGAGTCTAAATAAAACAAGCGTAGAAAAGTAAAGACTAGAACAGTAAAAGGCAAAGGAAACGTTTTTGTGGAAGCTGTGTTGTGGAGGCACGTCTCTCTCTCTGCCTAAAATTGGCTAAAAAACTCTTTCATAAGTGTAGAGGTGGTGCTTAAGGTTAAGATTAGGCTCGGACTTTAGTTGGAGCGAAACGGACCGGACCTAGAAATCTTGTCAAAATAATATGTCTTCTATAAAATGATCATAACTTGGGCTTTATAAATCCAAATGATTTTATTCAAATTGGATATGAAAACTAACTTCCATATTTTCATTTTCGTATGTTAATCATTTGTAGATTCATTCACTAAGTGGTCTAAAAAGTGAGAAACTTCAGGAACTCAAATTTGTCTTTGTATCTCCTTTTGGTAGTTGTGTTCCAATTCATTTCACTTTAACTCCAATTACTCCAAAACGTCATTCGACTTGTAAAGTTTGTAATAACACCTAAAGAAACTAAAAACATATAAAGACACATGTATCATGGTGAAAAACCGGTAAAACTGCTCATAAATTACAAACCAATGTCCAAAAACAACATATAAATTCAACATTATATGCAAAATTATAGCATATACTAGTATGCAACCATCGAGATATTCTTCCACGAATCTGCCATGTACACCAAAGCATGCAGGAGGCATGTCGACCTCAGCAAAGCTTGTAAAATAACTTCAAACATGTGAGTCTGCCAATGTAAATCATAGCATGAGAAAGGAATGTCGAGTACAACAGATCCCGCAGGAGGCCTTTTGTGCACAACAAAGCATGCTAGAAGGCTAATGTAACACCCCCGATCCGCAATATGATCGTCGAGATGTGTCATGGACGAGTTGGAGAAGATAAAACCTTGAAGAAGAAGATAGAAACTCGTCCATGGTGAAAACAACTATTTTCTAAATTAATTTAATTAATTCAGAAAATAGTGGTGAATATACAGACATATTTATGTCTTATGGTGTCATATCGAAAAATGGCAATTAGATTATATAGGGGGTGGGTATCCGCGAGTGATCAGGCGGCCTATGAACTTGACCGCGGATAGACCGTAGCTAATTATACTCATCCAAACTCGAATAGACTGAGTCTAAACGAGAATCAAAGGGATCAAAGGATGGATCATATCGAATCAAGGAAGATTGGCTGGAACGGAATTCAGATGTTCAAGAACTAGGTGGGATCGAAGGATAGAACAATTCAGTCAAATTCGAATGAAGGACTTAGCTAAAAACAACATGGATGGGCTAAATGATCAAGATGATCAGATCCAGTCAGCTCAAACCAGATGAACCATCGAGCTAAGCCAGCTGGATCAGCTTAGTTTCAAGAAGTGAAATGATTGAGTACAGTCAGCCTGATTGTATGGAATGCAGCTAGTCGAACTGTGCAACCAATTCGATGGACGGTTGAGTGGTTTTACTCGAATCGGTGCGAGTGACGAAGTCGCGACGATTCGGTCTGGATTCTGATTGGTCGAAGGAAAATACTTTCTTCTCGCAGAACCGATCAACTGGCCTCAATATACGAAGAGACAAGGCCAGAAATCGCTATCACGCGCATAAGGAAAAATTTCCAGAAAAATACTAAATCTGAGAGGAAGGAGAAAGAAGAAAGAGAAGTCTACGAGATTGTCGAGGCGAGTTTGCGTGAGGCGAGACTCGTCAAGTGATAGACGGATCGGGTGGAGAAGTTCTCGAATTCAGAGGTTGATTACAACAAAACCGCCAGACGACGGTGAGTGCGAACCGAGACTTTATGTCCGAATGGGATTTTAAATTGTCGGATATAATAGGATCGGGTTAGTTGGGTGATTCTGACTAGACCGTCCATTCCTAGGGTTCGATGTTCAATATTCTGCTTACACTCGGATCGATTGGCGAGTCTCAGGTTAAGACATCGCAGAGGGGCGAGTGACTTGGGGAACATGATGATTCCACCAAGGCTCAACCGGTCTGAAGACAAAGGTATCCGGGTTAGTCAAACAAACTATTGGTACTTCATGTATTGTTGTGTGATGTGTATATCATTTCATTCATGAATATAGTTGATATATCGGTTAGGAATCACTAAGTAATTGTTGAATTACTTGTGCCTTCTTTGTAATTTCATGAAATGATGGTGATTGGGGTAAGGATTGTGTCTAAGTGATGGATTGGTGGCACATTTAAGATGAGTGGTGTGAAGACTGGGTAGTGATAGGATTAATTTTAATTATGTAAACATAAGGGCAAAACCTATACATATTGTCAAATCCTATTATTATCTAAATAAAATCCAATACTTCTTATCTTTACATAATGAATTATTTATATTCTCGCATAATGACTCTAGTATGATGAATCTCATAATGAAAGCATGACAATAAACTAAGTATGGAATAAGACTCATAAAATAGGATCGGATGTCTAAATCACTTAGTGATTCGTGCCGGAACAACCTCACCGAACTTAGAGTCCGGGATAGGGCGTTTCAGCTACTGGCAACAACATAGCATGTTGGGAACCTACTGAAAACAATATAGCCTGCCATGAAATTTTTGACCTCCCTCAAAGCCTACAAAAGAACTGTCATGTATACCAGAGCCTACAAGAGGATTTTCGGGTAACGCATAGCCTAACGGGAACTTGCCAACGTTCATCAAAGCCTGCCAGGCACCTATCGACATCCATCAGAGCCTACAAGAGTACAGCCGAGTAAAGTAGAGCCTACGAGGAACCTCCCGATATGCAGCAGAGCCTGCCTAGCACTTGTCAACCTTCATCAGATCTTGGAATACCTAAAACGAAAGTTTGACATGTGATATTATGTGGTTTTTCGGGTTTTATAACCCTTTTTTGTTAATTTTAGAATCTTTTCAAATCTATATACTATAAAATATATGTTTTAAGCATTAGGGATGACTTAGAGAAAGTGGAGCAAAAATGAGAAAGATAGACAAGAAGAGGAGATACAGTCTCTGATATGACTTTCAGAAGTTTAACACAATTGGAGACCTTCTCGATCTTCAAATGAGATGAGACCGATGCCAAAATAAAGGTATGGAAGTTAACTTCCACCTCCAATTTGAATCAAATCATTTGGAAGTCTATAGCTCTAGATATATATGTAAAAATATTAATGATTTGTCAGGAGCTGAAAAAGAAGTAAATTTACGAGAGTTTTGTCGATCGACAACATGCATATGAAATTAAATGCATATTACATAGTCTTCCAGAGCTCAAATTGTTAGTTTTTAGAAATATAGATTGACCCACATAGAGTAGAATATTATTTGGGCATATATTTTGGTTTTTGAATATTACCGTTTCTATATCTATTTGCGATGTGTCCCGTGTATAAAATTTTCCTCTGCAAAAACATGTGAAATATACATGAGTGGAAGGCTAACGATTGCATGATGCATCATTTTCATGTAATATATGGCTTGGATTCTTGAGTCAAAGCCTAGCAATCCTTTTAAAGCTTACAAAAAAAATCGAGAGAGAGAAAACTTACCAAGAGTAAAGTGACAAAGAAATCGCTTGGTCCTAAAAGATTGAAACTTTTTCTCAAGAGTCCACTTAATTTCTTAAATTTTCAATGAGAATCAGATGGTTGTTCGAAAATCCAAGTAAAAGAGATCTAAGGTATTCGGTAATAGTTGAAGATGGATATGGCAATGAGATTATGTGTCGGTCAATCTTGCTACCATATCGACTAATCTTGGGCTTTTGTGAGATTATGTGTCGAACAACCTTACTTTTCTATTGATCTATCTTGGTACTTGGTCTCAACCATTTTGTACATGTCTCACCAAAATTGGTGTATTTTGAGAGCCGTAAACTAGTTAGCATTCAAACGATTTGAAGATGGAAGCTAACTCTTGTATCTATCTTTTAGCACTAGTTTTCTCTCGAAATATAATTAAGAATTTCTCCTTTGAATTCAAATTGAGAACTTATTCCTCAATGGTTATGTCTCCATAAGCTTTTATCTTCTTATAAGTACTCATTGTACTCCGAGATTGCCTCTAAATCCCCTCTAAAGTATCAACAGGAAAAAAAGCAAAATAGACGCCAAAACAGTATCTAAATGCTAGAAAAAACTCAAAACGCAACTGAAACGAGGACTAAAACCAATGAAAGTTTTTGTATTATCACCTTTCAACTTGCAAGGTATATGTTATTTTAATTTAATAACATCTGTTCTACTAAAAACCGGAGAATAAAAAAGGAGATTAAAGGGATCCGTTGTAACATTAAGAGACCATCTATTTACAACCATTTGTTTAAATCTATTTATTCATGTATCCATGGATCAGTCCTAACATTAAGAGAATCCATATCCAACCGTTTGTTTAAGTCTTCTTCTAATAAGTTTTTTAAGTCTTCTTCTAATAAGTCTCTTTCCGATAAGTCTCTTCCTTTTCCAACCATTTTCTTAAGACTATTTATTCTTGTATCACATGGATCATTCCTAACATTAAGAGACAATCCATTTCCAACCATTTTTTAAAGTCTTCTTCTAATAAGTCTCTTCCATGTAAGATGTTTTGGGGAAATTATCTCTGATGTATCTTTATATCTTTTTCGTTTGAAATATGTATCTTTTGGAAAATTCTTACCAATATGTATCTTTTCAACTTTTCTGTGCTGTTAGAATGACAATTTTACCCCAGTAATGAGATTCTAATTTTTTAGTTTTTTTAACTTTTACCTTTTATTATTTTTTATTATTCTCTCCCTTATCTCTCTCATTTTTTTTTCCACCCAAAACATTTTTGAAGGTTGCTAACGTCGCAGCAGAGAGGTTTATAGCCACGAAAACCGTCGCAATGAGGTTAAAATCGGCCGATTAACCGGAATTCAAAAAAAAATCAAATCGGATTTATTTTGGAAAACCCAGATGGACAGTCTATACTATCCACGAGTACATTGTCCACGAATTCCCGACCATATGTACGTTTGGTCATCTACTATTCATCGCGAGAATCTCTGATCTTGTGTACGCTTGGCCGCTTGCTATCCACCGAGAACATCTAACATACTGCATGATCGTGATTGGTGGTATCCATAAATAGCATGCAACATGATTGTCGTGTTGTCCGCGATTAACTAGACACCAATCGACACAGACCTCGGATCACCCATTACCCATCAGAAGTAACCACCAAAAGATATTTGTAAACAATTTTTGAAAGATGTCACTTTGAAAAGGAGGTAATTATTTCAAGATGCTCCTCCGTCCATAGGAACTTTATCTTTTTAATATATTTGGTAGTAAATTCAACAGGAAATAAGAGATGTTAACTTCGAAACAGTCTCGACTTTACCAATTACGTGTTTAATATTTTCTTCTTAACAAAATCACACGTAGTGCTACAAACAAGGAAAAGAGAAAGGAAAAGGAGATGGGTTACAACTTCGAATGGTGATACAAAGTAGTGGATACAAATGGTGCGTGTAACTTTTTGAACCGGTGCATATACAGTGAACCAAAGAAATGCATAATGGTAAGGTTTGTTTACTGAAAGAGTAGAACCTCAGAGTCACGGCTTGGTTTTTGCTGATTGGGTACTGCATGATTTGCATCTTCCTCTTTCTTCTCTATCTCTGTGCTTCCGGAGGGTTTAGAAGTGTTGAGTAACCCTTTGAACCAAGCGCCTTGAAGTCTCAAGTTGCTATTCTCTGGATTGTTAAGGCGTTGGGGAGAGCCATTGGATCCATTGGTTACGTTTGAGGTAACATTTGAAAGAAAGCGATACGCCACTCTACTAGCTGACACCAGTTCAGTTTTGGCCTGCTTTATCTGCAAATTCCCAATTCTCAACCCATAATGTTGCATTCAAGTGATAAGAAAGAAGCAGAGAGAGACAGAGAGAGAGAAAGAGAACAGACCTTCATGGCCGTGTTTCCCGCCACTTCCAAGGCTGTATCACCGGCGTGGGCAAAGCGATTCACCCAACCTGTTAAGAGACAGACAGACAGAACTCAAGCAGTCACATATAAAAGCCTTGGACACACACACTGATTCCAGAATAATGGGTTTACCTGGGAGCTTTGGCACACCAAGCCTGTCACAGAGTAGATCGCAGAAGTGATTGCAATTTTTGGACAACAAGTCATAAGTGTGTCCTGGCCATTCCCTGCTGAGCTCACGCAACATCTGATTTACCATGAAGATTGTGGAATCTGTCTTCCCCAGAACGATTTTCTCACGATATGTGTACATTGGATTCTTTCCACTAGGGCAGCTGAAGACACCAGTTCCTTGTTCACAATACCCGTAAGACCATTCATCGTCCCCATATACCTGCACATATTCATATGAGATGAGATGCCACTCAATTTCTCTTCCCTGAAAATCAATATGAAGGACTAATATGGAAACCTAAAGTCATGTGCTGGTTGGTAGTTTCGTTTACTTAGCAAAGGCCTCATTTTCTAAGTTCACCAAATTGTCATGACTGAAATGGGAAAGTGGTCTTTGTTTTTTCCCAGGTCAACGAGGAATGAGGTAAACAAGAGCCATCATTGGATTTGACAAGTCTCCCTAAGAGACTTTTATGAAAACTTTCCCAAATTACTAAGAATCATAAGATCCTGAACAGAGAAGGAAAGAGCAAATAGGTTGCAGGACACCATAACTTATCAAACTAGTAGAGAGCCTCACCGATCAAATCAATACAGACTAGGCAGTGGAGTACCTGAATGGCGCTGTGGAATATGCCGCCTAGACCGATCCCGTCCTTGAAGAACCTGTTGATCTGAACAATTGTGTTGTTTGTCTTTTCCGATCCACTATTCGTCACGTCGTATATGTGCAGAATAACCTCCGCCATGACTCCTCTCTACCAGATTACCCAAACCCTAATTCCAGCTCGCAGATTCGTCCCTCTATAGCGTTCGAGAAGAAGGAAACCAAGAGACTCGTACCAAATCCACTTTCCTTCAACAAATCTCACTACTCGATCTCTCCGAAATGACTAAAGCAAAATAAATTTCATTTCTCTATCTTGTCCCTCTTCCTCAATTTCAGACGTTGGAGACGAAGAAACTGGTGCAGGGGTGGTGGGATCTAATTGACCCTTTTGCCCTAACTTTTCCTTCGGATTTACCTGTTAGCCTGTCAACCGACACCTTTTATTCTTAAAAACATTTATTTTTCTCGTTTTTTTTTTTTCATCTGAATATACTTTATTGATTTGATAAGTTAATATGTATTAATTGGTACAATTCATAGAGTAATAGCATAAACCAGTATAAATATTAGCATTATTTATAAATTACAGAAAATTTATTAAATTATATAATTGATAAAAATAGAAGCAGTTGGATACAAAATTACCATAATAGACATAATGATAACAATTTAAAACTTAATTAAGTAAGTAAATGTGTTATTGTAATTTTTAATTTATAATGCTAATGTTAAGTCAAAAACTCTAACCTTGAGCGTCAGCAAAATAAACATTTAAAATTCTAAATGTTTTTTTTAATACTTTAAATAACAATAGTTGATTGGATATAATAAAACATTAAGCTCACCTAAATAATTTACCAATCAAGACTCGTCTACATGAAGAGCATTAGTTATACATATGGGAACATAAAAATGAAAAATAAATTGTTGATTTTCATCAATGGGTCGCTTAGCTAGAATATCCGCTGGTTGATTAAACTTCTTGTTGATCCACTTGAATTGAATATCTTCAAAGCGAACTTTCCAATGCGAGATATCTCGGATCCAATTGTGCAAAGCAAAGTTTCTTTTTTTTTTATCCAGGATTAGATCATTAAGGGTTTGGTTATCACTTTCAAAAATGACTTTTGTAAAACCTCTACTCCAACAGTATTACATGGCCATTAGTAGTCCCTGTAATTCTGATTCAAGAGCAGAATTAATACTCGTTCCTTTTGCTTGAGCTGTTCCTCTAAAATAGCCATGTGAGTCTCGCAAAATCCACCCCGCCTTTGCTTCATTACTGGCTGCTACATATGATCCATCTTGATTGCACTTAATCCAATTTGATGGAGGATGATTCCAATTACTTGATCGACAAAACCTGCCCGGTGAAATAGGTCCACTCCCATAATGATCATCTCTGAACCTTTCAACAGCTTTCCACTCATTGCAAAGAGGCCCATTTGAAGCCAATTGAAGACCAACTCATGAGTTCTCAATTCTAAAATTACATGCCCAACTTAGAATGTCTCAACAAACTCCAAAACGACATGAATTTATGTATTTTAATAAGATATTTGTGTGTGCTCGTTTTGCATGTTTTGAGATTAGAATAGTTTCTTTCCTTTTTAGTAAGATTTGTAACTATTAGTATTAGAAGTTAATGCTTTGGTTTTTCAGACATTTTAATAAGCATTGTACTAGGTTTTCGACCCAAGAATGTCTAACTGCACGAACCACTCTATAAGTTTCCTTTAACATATGTGTATCATTCAATTTTGATTGATAAAAAATGTATTTTCTTCAAAGAGTGTCTTTGAAAATCCTCTTTGTTCTATGATTTCATTTTGAATGATATCAAGGCGACCTTAGTTCTGTCTTATCACAAGATTATCAATCTCATGTGTAGCGACCATCACCCCATATCATCTTTAGATTGAATCAGAGAGTGCTCATCCGGCTAGCTGGTTTAGTTCCATCATTCTACATCATTCGAATCATCCCTTGAGCTAATTAGAAGTGCCTCAACGACAAGCTGCTAGTTCCCATCAATCTACCCTGAAATCAACAACCCTTAATCTTTCATCACCAAGGCTCTTCCACAAACACAAGTTTCAAGACTTGATGATCAAGATTGAACTCACCTCAACTGCTCCATCTTGAGGGGGCATATAGAAAATATATTTAGTGCATATATCTAAGATGTATATTTTATATTTATTTTCTTATTTGTATAAGGAAATAGGCTTCTATATATAAGTCTTCTAACTCTTTCATTAATCTATAAGAATTAATTCATACATCGAGAAGGAAAATCTTGAAAAAAAAAAATTATGGCTCATTCAACCGAGTTTCTCCCTCCACCACCAAGTTCAGTGATTAATCGGAGACGAAGAAAGCAAAAATTAGGATTTTTGGCAACAATCAATTTGAGAAAAATGAAGAAATATGAAAGGAAAATCATGGAGAGACTAGGAAGATAAGAAGGAAGATAAGAAGAAGAAGGGGAGATATGATAAATAAGATGTGGGCAGCAACTAAAACACTCCAACCCAGTTTTCCCTACCAATAAAATAAGTATTCACATATTAGTTCTATCTGCAGTAAACCTAAAACAATTTTAAACTTTTCCCTTAAAGATGATTCTTGAGATTACATCTTTTCTAATTCGGTCTAACCACCTAAATCATTCTTTCTCATCCCTAGAACAACAATTCTAAGTAATTTAAGCACCATCAACTTAATAACAAAAACAAGTACCTTATCCATTTAAGTAGATTCAGTTCGACCATTGTTCTCCGTTGTGATTACAAGTCTCTTTTCTACTTTACCTCTGAACCCAATGTCTCAAACTCACAGTTATTTAACCCCTTTATCAATCTCCTAAACAATTCACTTCAATACTTAGTTACTCAGCCAACCATCCCAACATGACTAAGTATAAAGGAAATTATTCAGAATCCAACACATTCTGCAATTATGATGTGTCGGTGTTTTTCAAGTTTTAAATTTATAAACACCTCAATCGTTTCCCTAGCAGTGTAGGGATCGAACTCAAAGTAGAGTGGAAATTTATCGAAACTTTTGAAACGGAATACGAATTGGGTGCGATGGTAAAAGAGGGTTTAGTTGTTTTTTTTGAGTTTTGGTTTTAGTAAATACTACTTAAATTTATACACTAATATCGATGTTTAAAGGTATGGGTTTCGCGGGAGAAGATACCGGTTAGGAGAAATCCTAAGTAACTAACTAAGAATAGGGTTTTGAGTTCTTGTTTAGGGGTTTGTTTTACGAGTGGATTTATTCGGTTAACCCAATGATGTCTCGGTGAGAATCGATTCGCTAGTTTTTCACTCTAACAACGGGTCCACTGAGAGAGACAGATCACTACTGGCCTTAAGGTTATAAATTGCATTACTATTCTTAATGTCGATTTGATTCTAATCTTGATGGTAGAATCAACAATTTCTTAGAGTGCAACCACCTCTCTAGATTACTCTCCTAACATGTTAAGCCATTTGAAAGGAGCCTGACATAATCTTAAGCGTTAATTATGCAAAGGTTTCCACAAATCATCCCTAAAGTATAGTTGATACTAGTCTTATTAGGTTAGAGAAAGCCTCTCTATTAACTAATTAGATAACTCTTCAAACACATAGATTGTGTATGTGAGTGTAGGGATAAAGAATATTAAATAAAATAGTACTTTTACCGAATATAACAAAATATTAAAGTAGCTTCCCTTTAGGGAGAAAAAGAGGTCTAAAAACTACAATAGAAAAGTGTCAAATCAAAGTCTATGTCTCCTTAGATCGAGCATGTTGTATTTATAGAGCGCCAAAGTTGGTCAGGGGTATTTTGGTATTTTTCTCGTGTTTGACACTTCCATATTGATCGATATAGGCGGTCAATACAATGCTCCCCATATCGATCGATATTTAATCGATATGGACGTCTTGAAACTTCTCCTTAGTTCTTGTACATAAAACATGCTAATGAAGGTTTTTAGGACTCCGATGCATTGAAATTTTGACTGGTTTTCACAAGCATATTTTATACGGTTTTGGAGCCTTTTCTACACTTTAAACAAGATAAACAGGAGATTTCACGAGATTGAGAAATTGGAGAAGACTTAGATGATTTGGAGCAGAGATGAAAAAATACTGAACCGATGACATAGTCGACCGACTCGTTATGGCGGTCAGAAGAAAGGAAACTAATTTTTGGGATTTTTCTAAACTCAAAGTCTTGGAAACTCATTGCCGACCTAGAAACTCATTCCATGGAGTTATATAAGCGACCATAAGCAGAAGGATTAGGTCAAGCCATCAAAAACAACTCAAGTTCTCAAGAAGCAATTCTCTCAAATTACCAAACACTTACTTTTGCCTGAAGGAGCCACTTGTTCTTAAGGTTTCTTGAGCTTTGATCACTACTTTGGATTACAGAGAGAAAGACCCACAAATTTTTTTACTCTCTAAATCCTACTCTCTTTACTTTTATGCAAGCTTTGATATTAATATTGATGATGGTTTTGCTTGCTATGTGTGAGTAGTTCAGTTGTTAGATCTAGGGCTTTTCAATGGTTTTATAGATCTCTACAGCACTTAACATGATATGATCGGTAATGACTCACTACTTTAATGGTATCTAATACAATATATTGACTTGATCACTTAGGATATTGATCTCTAGGTTTTGCTATCTTATACACATTTTATAGCAAGGTCATAACATGGTTTTTAGTAGGTATTCTCGTCCTTGTTCAAATCAACATTTGGCTTGAAAGGTTATGAACAATCAGATCTAGTTTTATTGCATCTCTTAGCTACCTTAGGTTAAAAAACATCCTTTCTAATGTAGTGGTTAGTGCATAGGTATAGTGCCTTGGAAAACTTGGTGTTATATATCTACGCCTTATGTGTTTAAGAGTCTATTGGTTGTTGATTTTGTGTTGATCTATATCTCCTGCGATACTTCTCTTGATCTAGTGTCTTTAATCCATAAGTTACAACACAACAAATACTAGCTAAGTTACTTAGAATCATTCAGCTTCCTGGTTACAATTGAAACTCGATATAATCTGTATGGGATCGATAACCTTTAATACTACAATTGTACATTGTGCACTTGTAGTCATATTTAGATGAAATAATTCACGCTTCAGACTCCTGGGATGCAATGCATAAAAAGCTATCCCTAAGTGCATAAAGAGTGAAATAGAGATGGGTCTATTGATATAAAATTTTCATAAATTAGGTGCTTAAACTATCAATTTTCCATCTCATCACATTACCATATTGATTCCTTAATGTTATTTCCCAATCCATTTCGATCAAGCCGCAGAACCGCACCATCACGTTACTTATTCACTCAGCCAACTATCCCCACATGACTAAGTAACGACATAACAATTCATATCCTTAATACTTTTCTTCACGCCATCAGTTCAAACTCTTCTCTCTCCATTGTCAATCAAATCCGGTCTTGCAGAAAAGAGTTTCCATATGGAAGCGTGTTTTAGAAATCAATTCAGCTGATAGAATCAGTCATTTCAGTCATCTAAAAAGAGGAATTAGAGAAGCAATTCTCGAGAACAGAAAGTTAAAGGAGCTGAAACAAATTTAACTAAGGCTTATCGTGATGAAGAATTGTTTTGGAGACAAAAATGTTGGGAACAGTGGTCAAAAGCGGGAGATAAGAACACAAAGTATTATCACAATGCAGTAAAAAGAAGAAAGATAAGAAACAAAGTCTTAATGCTGAAAGATAATATGAGTAATGAACACTTCTCATAAGGCTCAAAATGACGAATTGCAGTTATTTTTTCCGAGATTTGTTTATGAGCTCTAACCCTCATGATTTGGACTCTTTTTTTGAAGGTTTTGAGGAACGTGTTACCCCTCAAATGAACCAAGACCTTACTGCATTGATGTTTGATGAAGAAATAAAGTTTGTAGCTTTCGATACTAAAAGTAGCAGCGCTTCCGGTGAAAATGGTTTTACCAGAGCTTTTTTATCTAAAAATCGGGCATATTGTTGGCCCATCAATTATACAGAAGTTCAGAGTTTTTTTTCCAACAGGTATCATGCCTCCAGGCTGGAACCACACACAACTTTGTCTCATCCCCAAGATCAACAATCGTTGTCTGATTAAAGATATGAAACCCATTAGTCTATGTACTATTCACTACAAGGTTATCTCCAAAATTATGTGAAACCGGTTAAAGAAGTGGCTTCCCAATCTTATTTCAAAACTCAAGGTGCCTTTTTCACAGGCCGTCTTATTCAAGACAACATAATCATTGCGCATGAGATGGTCAGCGCTTTAAAGATCGATCCTATTGCGTCAAATGACTACATGGCTATCAAAATGAATATGTCTAAAGATTTTGATAGGGTCAAATGGAACTTCTTAGAAACCATTCTAGAGAACTGGGCTTTGACAGGCTTTGGGTATGATGGATTATGTCCTTCGTTTCTACGATATCTTTCTCAATCCTGCTAAATGGCCAATCTCAAGGTCTCCTTAAACCTGAGCGTTGTATTCGACAGGGTGATCCCCTATGACCATTTCTTTTTATCTTGGATGTTGAAGCACTTATTCATTTGTTGAATCGATCAAAAACGGCAAGAAGATTACATGATATCAAACTTGTTGAAATCTGGTCCGGTGGTTCACCATATGCTTTTCGCCGATGAAAATCTTCTTATGTGTCGAGCCAGGCCAGTGAAGCTTCTGAGATTAATAAATGTCAAAAATTTTATGGGGATGCTTCAGGTCAGGAAATCAACTTGATAAAGTCATCAATTATTTTTCGGTTCAAAAGTACCAGAATATGCGAAATCAGCCATCAAATCTTGTATGGGTATATACAAAAGAAGGGGAAGGATCATACGTTAGCCTACCAGAAGCTTTCAACGGTTCAAAAATCAAGCTCTTGAACTTCATCCGAGAAAAGGTACAAGGTCGTCTAAGAGGACATTTTTCAAAAGCTCTCTCACAAGGCAGAAAATAAATCTTGATCAATTCGAAAGGCTTAGCTTTTCCGGTGTATGCGATGTCAATTTTCAGACTCGCTAAGGACCTGTGTTCTCGTCTTACTAGCGCCATTATTGAGTTTTGGTGGAATGATGCAAATAAAAAGCACAATATTTGCTTGGACAAAGCGTTGTAAGAAGAAAGAAGAAGGTAGACTTGGGTTTCATGATATAGAAAGGTTCAACCAATCACTATTAGGGAAATATGCATGGAGGATTTGGAGCAACCCGGAGTCACTCATCTCTCGTATTCTCGAAAGAAGGTACTTTCCATCACATCTTTCTTAAGGTAGAAAACCTTCATATGCTTGGAAAAGCATACTATATGGCAGAAAACTATTATCCAAGGGTATGAAAAAAATTATTGGTAATGACAAAGACACAATATTGTTGGATAATTGGATTTGGGATACAATTCCCCATCGTCCCCGTTGTTGAGATAACGATATCATTGATCTCAACGGTATGGTTTCAAACTTTCTCATCCCTCACGTTCCTCTCTGGAATGCTCTTTTAGTTTGCCAGACTTTCTCATCCCTCACGCTCCTGGAAAAAACCAGCCTCTCCCGATCACAAGTGCAACAACGATATCTCTTGGTTAGGACAAAACCGAAAGTCATGAGTTTCTTGGCTTTTACCAAAATCAGATGGCCATACACTTAAACACAGTAGACGCTCTTTCTCTAGGGTATTATCAGCTATGGATGTAAGTCTCTTTAGCCTATCATGGGCTACTGAATCGATGATCGATTTACGGAATAGAAGGGTAATCTTTGAAATTTCGAACTCCTCGTTACATGACGCAATTGCTCACCCTACTCGACACCCACAAGACAAACCGATTTTAGACTACATCTTTGGATTGTGTCAACAATTTGAAAAATGGTATGTTGTATTCACACCACCCGTTTGCAATTTTCCAGCAACAAAAATGGCCAAAAGTGTTACAACTCCACAAATTTCAATCATACATCACACAAGGCGGTCCTCATTGACTTCGACAGTCTCTTACTCGTGAAACAAGGATTTCTTAAGCACGAAATTTCTTTCTCTCTTTTCTTTGATCATGAACTTTGTTTTTCTGTTTTTCATTTTTATATTTCATTAATGGGGCCTATTGGTTCTCCTTTAGTTTGTATAACTTTCAAAGATACATGGTATAAAATGTATCTCCAGTGTAAAAAAAAAAAATTGATATAGTAATGATGATAAATAGGTAGAGGAAGGATCACTATAAAAAAATTTTAGTTTTCTTTTTGAGTTAATTCTCAAAAGAGATTTGGATGATCTATTTATTTTTGATGTTTCTATACATGCCACAATAACTACTACTAAAAACCTGTAAAAATAAAAAGATATTGTTTATAAAAAGGCAAAAATCAACAGGTTAAGATAAAAACAATTTATTCAAAATTGTAAAAAAAAAATACAAATGGTTAAAGTAGAACATAAAATAAAATAAAAATCGCTATTTTTAAATTTGCATTGAAGAAAAGAAATTAATATTTTAACTATTTAGACAATTTAGCATATCAGTCATCCAATAAGAATTGAGTATGAGAATTGCCACGTCAATTTCTATCTCTTAGTGTGCACATGTGCCATACATTTTTCTCAAATCCGACGTCTATGATTCGCTCTTTTTGTCATCCCCCAAATTAACATCACTATATATTAAAAATCCCAACAAGGAAATCTGTTGGTGGAAAAGCTAGGGGAATGAAATCGTGATGAAGGTATGTATCTCGACTTTTTAAATTCTGTATTTAATGAGATCTAAGGTGATGTTAGGGTTTTATACTTAGGTCGAATAATTTGAAAATTGATTTCTAGATTTATGATAGTGTTTTCTTATGTGTAGTACTTTCACATGTTTTCTTTTTTGTTGTAGTTCTTGTTCTAATACGCGTTAGGCCCAATCCGACCGTCTGACTAGTGTCTAGCGCGTATAAAAACAAGGACTGGAGAAAAAGAAAACATGTAAAAAGTAATAAAAATATTTTGACCATAGGCGACGAAACAAATTAAATCGATATTTCTCGCATGTAGTGTTTTAACAAAAAAAATTGATTTAATGAGGGTTGTGAAAAACATTATGGATGCGACATGATTAGGGTTTAGAGATTTGTGGGTTGAGGAAGAAGATGGGGGTAAGATAGTCTTTTCCCATTAATTAATGAAAGATCTAAAACAATTGTCGAAAGCATAATAGCGTGATTCGAACTCTGCTTGGGGTAGCATGAGAAGCATGTCTTGCCATTAGACTACTCAATTTACGAGTTATATTTCTCTCAATTTAGTATATATATATATATATATATATATCCACATAAAATTTAAACAATAATAACTAGGTTATGATTAACCTCTGCGCACTTCCCGATTTTTTTGTTAGGCGTTAGACCTAATTTGATCGTTCAACTAACACCTAACGCATATTAGAACAAAGATAGAAGCAAAAGTAAAAAAAAGAAGCAAAATACTATAAAACTTGGGTGTAAATCCCTTTTCTAGTCATAAATGCATTCATTCATTCAAATTTTTTTTCTAAATTAATAAAGAAAATTAACAGGTTGTCATACCATATACTAAATGAAATGAGTAAAACACATTTGAAAATATAATAAATTAAATCACTTTATACTAAGTATGTAATAATAGGAAATATATTATTTGCATAAATAAAAAGGGTTAGATTTCTATTAAAAAATCCTCTAAAAAATACCTTATCGCAATCCATCTAAGAAATGGATTGCGTACACATATTTATGGATTTAATTGTACAAATTATTGTTTTTTTTTTTAATATCTTAGATGGAGGTTTAAAAAGTATAAGAGAGAAAAATAAAGATTCAATAAACTCAAAAGAAACGAAAAATTAAACAAGAACTCGAGGATTGCAGCGAAACACCCATATGAGAACTCAACTTTACTCAAGCAATTAACACAAACATGTTGTTTAAGGTTTGAAGAAAAATATTTTTTATCCACTCTCTCAGGTCCATCGAAATTACAATGTCGAAACTTCGAACAATACTTCGCCGCTTATGGTCAAATCGTCATGGCTCTTGTCCGTCGATCGATTTTCTGGCGAAGCATTGCTCGAATTTCCGACATTGAAATTTGGATGGATTTGAGAGAGTAGATCAACATATCTTTCTTCAAGTCTTAAACAATATTTCATATAAATTTCTTGAGTTAAGTTGAGTTCTTCTGTGGGTTTTTCGCTTCAATCCTTAGGGTTTATGTTTAATCTTTCGTTTCTTTTGAGTTTATTATATTGGTTCTTTATTTTATTTTTTAATGTTTTTTTCATTCTCCAACTATGATATTAAAAAATAAAATAATTTGTAAATTAAATTCATGAATACGTGTACAAAATCCATTTTTTAATGGATTGTGATAAGGCATTTCTTAGATGATTATCTAATAGAAATCCAACCTGTTATTATTTACGCAAATAAAATATTCTATACTATTTCTTACTTATTTAACTAAAATAGTATGAAATAGTATGGAATATTTTATTTGTGTAAATAATAAGTGGTTGGATTTCTATTAAAAAATCATATAAGAACTGCTATTGATTATCGCTCTTTATTTCTTTATGGACACTAACAACCCTAATTATCTCCCTGCAACTCAGAACCGCCGTCCACCCTTTCAACCAACACAAAGCATCTTTTTGACCAGCACGGAGGCTTCCTTAGCTCCGACGCCGGTCCCATCCACCTTCCTTCCCTCTTTTTTCCTTTCTTTCGGCTAGCTCCTGGTATGGTTTGATTTTGGCGGAGGCGAGATCGGAGTTTTGAGGATCTCGATTCGTGTAGATCTTGTGCCTATGCGTTCTACGTTCTCTCCGTTTTAAAGGTTTCTTCCGCCGGTGATGAGGATCGCCGGTTTCGGCGACTCTTGGATATGTGGAAACCAAAGATTCTTCCTGATGGTGAGGCGGTGTCGGGCTTACCAATGGATTTAGATTCTCTTCCTCTTGCGACGGGTCTCAGTCTTGCTGCCGTGGTGAGTGCCGCCGGCCAGAGCTTTTTTGTCAACTCTCCTCCAGATCTAGTTTTGTATCGGTAATGGCGGTAGCGAGGTGAGACTGCAGACGGTTCCAGTGATATTTTTGGTGGACGATTACCGTGGAGGTTGTGCTTTCCTTTGATCTACAACAACCCGGAAATGCTTCAAAGACTAGATGGAGGATTTCGGTGTGAGGACATCATCGCATCTCCTCCTTGCAATCATTTTCGACGAGTTGTGTTCTATGCTCGATGATATTTCATTCGGGACAGGTCTCAGCGTTGGATTGGTTCCACCTTCAAGGTAACGACTAGGTGTGGTCTCTTTTGTGTGAATTGGCTAGGGTTCGAGGACGGCTCTGCTTCCCCAACTGTGACTCTCCACCAACAAAATCCGAGGTCATGCGGTTTTGTTGCTCCTATCTTTTTAGTAAAGGTTTATAGTATTTGTGTAGATTCTGGTTAGTCCTCCTAATATGCCAGGTCTTTGTTTTGGCTAATTTTATTGGATAGAATTATCGGGTTATGTGTAACCGATGATGATATATAGATCTTCATTGTGGCTTTGAGTGTCTCTTGTTCTTATGAGGTGAAGAGTTCTTCGATGATTTGCGGTCGCACAAGCCAAATCTGCTCCGCGCCTAACTTTTCTCTGTCTCTTTGAACCTACACACTAAAGCTTAGGTGGTTTTTTAGGCTATGTTTTTGGGTTTTGCGAGCGCCGGATACTTTACCAACTTGTGATCTATTCCGGAGATAGTTTGGTTACGGTTTAGTCGTGATTTCCAAAACTAAGCCTTATTACCTTAGTTTTCGAGGATTTTGGATGTTATAACAATCGATTATATGAGAAGGGGTTATGCTCTCATTGTGTATTTGATCCGATAAGTTTAGGTTTTAGGTGATATTATCGCTAATGATATATTCAATCTCAAACGTTAATGTATTGCTTTCATTCGTGAAAAACTAAAAAAATGTTTTATTATCATTTCCATTTCACCCATGAAAACCCAACTTTTGTCTTTTTCTTCTCCTTTGTTTACTTGGTCAACCCTCTTCCCTTTGGACTTGACATATAAGTATTCTAACACCATTTTTACATCTTAAGCTTTGTTAAAAAGAGGGTTTAGGGTTTTTTCTTAAGGAGAACATCTTAAATATTTGAATCTTTTCTTATGATTTATATAATTTCATTTTAGATTTCTCGTTTCTCTTTATGATTTCTTCTTCTTTCTACTTTTCTCTTTCTTTAATGGCCATGGAAACCAGAGTTTCCATATGTGAGAAGTTTTGTTATGGATTGAGACTTGGGTTAATTTGAGTAGAAATTAGCTTGGGTTTTGGTTTCTCTAGGCTAGATCTTGTGGAGTCTAACATTGTAACTTGTGTTTTCCATTTTTTTGGTAAATGTGTTTTCTGTTTTTTTGTTTGGTAATAATTGTAATTTCTCTACCCCTTTCAATAAGTTTTACATTTTTTTGAATAAGAGGTATGGTTTTGTATTTAAAATCATTTTTTGGGTATTTTTAAGCAAATCCCCCTTTTTAAAACAAAAACTTAATTTAATGGTATTTTGAGACATGTCATTATCCTAATACTTATTTTTATTAAACTCTCCTCTTTTATGTGTTCTTCCTCGTTATCCTAATACATATTCTACATCGAGATATCATTGCTCGAATCTCTACAGACTACCATTACTCTACACCGAGATATCGATCAGCTTATCTATAACTGGATCTCCTCTTTAGGGTACTTTGAAAACGCGAATCTTACAAATCTTCTCAAAGATGGTTCTTTGTTTTGTGATTGTACCTCTGGTTCTTCAATTTTGTATATATTAGTTGTGTATTAAGGTTTAGTAGTGTTTTTACAATGGCTTGTATATATTTTCACTTCTTTGATAAATAAATTTAACAATGCATAGAAAAATACATATTATAAAACAATTTTAGATTCTAAATGATAGAGAAGCTCACTCTAATAGTTTGATAATAAAGTAATATTGTTGTAAATTTGTAGTACTTTTAAATAGATGTTTAAAAATAAATGGAAATGTATAAAATTAACATATAGTTGCAACTAGAGCCATCTTGTGGCCCACACGGGTCAAACATTAACTTGCGGCCCTCATTGAATATTAACATTTTTTTGCTCTCATTTCTATAAAAATTTAGGTAGTATGATCGTAAATCTTCATGTTAGACACTCGAGTTCAACCAACTGTTTTATTTTACATTTTTTCATTAGTTTTTTTCAAAATTTCCAACAAACTAGTTAAAAATTCTAATCTTTTTTTTCTTTAATATGCGGACCTCCAAATCATAGTTACGACTCTGGTTGCAATACGTCACTAAATTATACTTCAACTAAAAGGGATGTTTATAGAGAAAAGAAAACTAAAATGTTGCTAGTTCTCATACTTTCTTTTAGTAAATTTTCATTTGACCAAAAAAATATAACTCGGTAAAAAATTTCTAACTAGGATGGGAAGATCTTCACTTTTCAAGCTGAGGCCAAGGAGTCTTCAGAATCCCAACACACCTCGAGTATTTGTGTCCCAATGAATCCACATATATACTCTCAGAAATTTTGGTTGGTGGTTAACCTTAAACCACTCTCTTCAATATAAGGAAAACCTACTGGAATTGTCAACCGGTGGAGAATACCAAGCAAGGATGAGAATATATGGATATTGTCTGTATCAATATGAGTTACTATAATATGAGTACAGTTTTTCCTGAAGGGTTGAGTGGTATATTGGCATTAGTATAGAAAAAAGAGATGCAAATGCATATACAACAACAATTCAACAAATTTATTGACACAAATTAAATTAACATGGAAGAAAAAAATTTATTTCTTAGTGGTTGTATGAGGATCTGGTTATTAGACAAAGAAGCAAAGTGTGGAAGAAATTGATAAAGATTGGTCCTTCTAGAGAGGAGCCATGGTGTATGAAAGGTGACTTTAATGAACAGCTGAGAAACGAGACGAGAAGATGGGGAGCCTTCAGAGCAGAGCACACTTCCATGGACTTTCGAAACATCATTTAATCCATGGCTTTCATGGATGTTCCTTATCAAGGAAATTCGTTCTTCTGATTTTGGGTTAGAGGTACTGAGTTAGTGTCTTGTGTTGATATTGGGTTCAACTTCTAATTATTTGTAATTAGAGGGGTTCGTTTTTTGGAATGAATTAGATAGAAGACAAAAAGAGAAACCTCGAAAAAGAGAACTTTATTGATTATATTGGTTACAAAGGTGTTAACTCGGAATGCCGAGTTAACTTTATCAAAGAGAAGTATTAAACCTAGGTTATCTAGTAATTCTTCTCCCTGATTCTGAATGAATTAAATTAGTGAAGGGGGGTGTGTATTTATATATCCTTAATAGTCGGTCATTTAAACCCATGGGCTAACCTCGGAAAAATGGAAATATTCCATTTTTCCAAGATCAGGGAATCTGTAATAAGATGTGATCTTATTATGTCCGAGCTTTAGACTTCAGCTTAGGACGAAGTTGTTTACAACCCCGCTTCGGACACTAAAATCCGATCATTCTTCACCGAGGTATCCCTCGGTCATCTGGGCCGAGGGTTCTATTCCTGTTGAAGGGACTTATGACCTGATAAATTATCAGGGAAAGGTTGGCAGGGACCGAACCTTAATTATCGCCAAACTATTGATAAGGGGTAGTAACCCTACCATCAACAGTAAGTCCCCCCAGTTCGTATGAGGATGTCTTTGGGCAGAGTTGGCAAATTTCCAAATTAAATAGCTTGTCGATTAATGAAACTCGGTATTGGTCGGTCTTTATCTTCAAAAGTCTTGAATCTTCAGCTTCTATCTCGATCCAAGAACCGCTATCTCGATTATATCAAAAACCCTTTGCTTCCTCGTGACGTGTCACTCTCTGACCAGGCACATTGAATGTGGAAGTGGAATAGACATGCTACGTCTTATAAATATTCTCTTCCTGAACCAAAAATTCAATCATCATTCCTCATTCTCTCTAAAAAATTGTAGATTTTCCTTTATCTCTCTAGAAAAATGTTGAACCCTTTCATGAGGAACCTTAATATCTACAAACCTCGGGTGTTCGTATCAAAACCCGAAGAATCTAAAGTCGAAGAGGAAAATGTGCTTTCCAAACCAGCGGTTTCCCCGGAAGTAAATACCCCGAAGGTAGCAACTAGCAAACGAGCTCTTTCGGGAACTCCCGAGGAAGCAAAGAAGCCGAAGAAAAGGAAAACTAAGACTTCCTCGGAGAAGTCTCTCATTTAGTTGGACGCCCTGGCGATCAATCATG
The DNA here is from genome assembly GCA_900116095.1 of Euclidium syriacum. Classification (NCBI taxonomy): domain Eukaryota; kingdom Viridiplantae; phylum Streptophyta; class Magnoliopsida; order Brassicales; family Brassicaceae; genus Euclidium; species Euclidium syriacum. Next base: position 1,903,990 of record FPAK01000013.1, read on the forward strand.
CAATTCTTCCGTCTTCTTCTACTCTTCCACCACCCACCGAGAAGAACTCGAATCCAACACCTTCGGAGAAAAATCCGATAATTCTGATTCCAGACTCCACCAATCCAATAGGAAACGCTAATATTCCTCCTGTTCAAACTCGGAACAAAATTTCCGAAATTATGCCTCCTCTGAAACCCAAAGTTCCGAGCTTTACCGCCCCTAGACCTACTCCAACAGGTCTCCTGAATCTTTTACCCGAGACCGATAAAAACGAGCAAGCTAAAGCTTCTCAACAAGGTCTCGTTGCTCCACCTTCACGTTATTCCTTCCGATACTCCTTTAGAAAGAATGTTCCTTTATTTGAAAATCAAAGAGAATGTGCAAAACTCTTTGGCAGACTTAGAGGTCGATCCGAATCTCTTCCTCTCCTTTCCGAGGCTGAAAATGATTCGTTAATCCAAAGCGCGGCTTCATCCTTCTTCAAGGTCTCATACCTATTTGTGTCTCTTTTTCTATCAAATCTTATCTGACCCTCGTCTCTATTTACAGACGACTGATTCTTTCAACCGTCTTCTGTCGGATGCCGAGTTAAAGAAATCAGCGATGAGGAAGGAAATCATGAGTTTAAGACTCATGGTGGAGAAGTCTTCTCTTGATTCTGCAGCTGTTTGCAAGATAGCCGGGGAGGAAGCTAAAAAGTCTGCCGAGCTTGCTAATGAAGTTAAACGCCTGAAACGTAAACTAGAAGAGGCTCGTCGGCCTAAGTCGTCCTCTTCCGGACCAGCCGGGAATAAAGGTAATAAAGGTCCACTTCTCGGAGAATGTAGGGGTAAATTTGAAAAGATTCGGAAATACATTGACACAAGCCGGCTTCGTAACTCTCTGACTGACTTATTTCATCAGGTGAAAGGGAAGTGCGATCTGGTTAGGGTACTCGAGAAGGAGAAGATTTTGATCTCAGCTGAACAACCTTGAGCATCGGTTAAAAGAATTTCCCACTTTTCTCCTTAGTCCCTTAGACTTAGTAGTCCTGTATTTAGTTCGACAAGACCTCGGACGTTATCGTCGGTCGGGTGATGTGAAGATGAAGTTGCCTCTAGGAGTGCATAATCCATATGGATCTTTTGTTACTTTGTAACTTTTGTTGTTTTTTTAAAGTTTTTGTCTTGTATGAACTCATTTGAAAGTTTTTAGTTTAATGACTTTTGTCTTAAATGTTACTTTATGACAATAAAGCTTTTGTCATTTTCGTAAAAATTGATTTAACGAGAAATGTTCGACCATTATCTGTTATCCCAGATTCTACTTTATTGAATTCTAGTACTTGAAGTGGTTTTAAATATGCGGGAATGACCCGACTTTGCCTTGTGATTTCTCGCCTCTATTTTATCGAGCTCCGATATCTCCAGCTGCATTCGGTAAAGAATATGTAAAGGGATAAACCATGTTATCGAGTACGTGATGAAGGCACCGATTTTGTTTTTTTGTTTTTTCTTTTTTTCTTATAAGATTCTACGGCTCATCCGTGCAATGATACCTTTTTAGATGAAATGAATTCCAAGCCCAAGGTACATCCTCGCCTTCCATAGTCTTCAAACGATAAACTCCGGGTTTAACTTTCTTTTCTATTAAGTAGGGACCTTCCCACTTAGCCCCGAGCTTTCCAGCTCCGGGTTCTTTCGTGTTTTCGAAGACCATCCTTAAAACTAAGTCTCCTTCATCTAGAGGATGATCTTGAACCTTTTTGTTGTAATATCGAGAAGCAATTTGCTGATAGTTCTGAATACGAAGTAAAGCATGGTCCCGAAGTTCCTGAATTTCATCATTTTGTTCCTTTAACTTCGCATCATTAAACTCGGTATCATGTATTATTAGGGTTCTCCGTAAGCTCGAAACCCTAACTTCGGCTGGAGACATCAATTCCATCCCATGAGAAAGTGAGAAAGGGGTTTGTCTAGATGCACTTCTAGGGGTTGTTATGTGTGACCATAGTACTCCTTCCAATTCGTCCGACCATCTTCCTTTTTTTCCGAGAAGTCTTTTCTTTATTCCGGCGACGATCGTTTTGTTTGTAGCTTCGGCATGTCCGTTTCCTTGTGGATACCTCGAAGTTGATTTGTTTAAACGGATTTCCCATTGTTGGCAAAAAGCTTCAAAATTGTTTGAAATGAACTGTGAGCCAATGTTCGTTACTATCTCGTAAGGAATTGCGTGTCGACAGACTATGTTCTTCCAGACGAAGCTTTGAACTTCACCACTTTGAATCTTCGGATAAGCTGCTGCTTCGATCCACTTAGTAAAATAATCAGTCAAGGATTAATCGAAACCGCTTCCCACTAGTTGACTTCGGAAAGGGTCCTACAACGTCCATCGTCCAACACATGAATGGGTAAGAAGGTACCGCGGTCATAACTAACTCTGTTGGTGCATGAATCTCCGGAGCGTGTCTTTGGCATTTCTCACAACATGCCGTGAACTTATCACAATCTGCCATCATAGTAGACCAATAATAACGCAGTCTCCGAAGTTTTACGGCTAGCATCCTTCTTCCCGAATGATTTCCTCCTTCTCCAGAGTGGGTAGAAATCATTACTTCATTTGCTTCTTTTTTACCGATGCCATGAAGCATTAATCCCCCGGCCGACCTTTTAAACAAAACATCGTCCATTATCAAATATTGAGCACCCAAAGTTTTAAGCCGGCGTGCTGCCCATTTATCAGATAAAACCTCGCCATTTTTTATATAACGGACAATTGGTGTTCTCCAGTCTTCTTTGTCTTCTTCGAGAAGTTCCGGCTGAGCCTCCTCTTCATCCGTGCTTTCGATTGCAAGAGAATGCTGTTCGCGATTGCCAATACTCGGATAATTGATTGTCTCGACTGCAACTGTTCTCTGTAAATGGGGATCCGACGCCGTTGCAAGGGCGGCCAAATAATCTGCCATCGTGTTCTCCTTCCGTGGAATCCTTTTTAGATCGAACTCTTTGAAATGCTCGGCCAAGTGTTGTACTGATTTTACGTAAGCTCCCATTCGGTCGTTCTTTTCTTCGACTCCACTAAACTGATTTGCTACTAATTGAGAGTCGCAACAGGCTCGAAGATACTGAGCTCCCAATTGCTTTCCAAGACGCAGTCCCGCGGTTAGGGCTTCATATTCGGCTTCGTTATTAGATGCTTCGAAAGCTAAACGAAACTTTGCTCCAAAATTTCTCCAGTTGGAGACTTTAACCAAATTCCGATTCCAGAACCAAATTTAGACGAAGAACCGTCTACGAAGAGGGTCCATCATTCGTTTTGCGGGGATATTGTCAAGACTTCTGGGGGTAGTTCGGACAAGAAATAAGCTAGCACCAAGGACTTTATTCTCAATTTAGTTCGGTATTCGGTATCATACTCACTAAGCTCGATTGCCCATTTCGCCAATCGTCCTGACTGACCAGGGCTGTGCAATATTGTTCGGAGTAGTTGGCTCGTCATTACGGCTATCGGGTGTGACTGAAAGTAAGGTCGAAGCTTCCGAGCTGCTATCAGTACAACAAATGCTAATTTTTCTAGCGCTGGATATATGGTCTCTTCATCGAGTAACGACTTGCTTATGTAAAAGACTGGCTTTTGTTCTCCTCTGTCCTCTCGGACTAATATGCTACTTACGGCCGAATCGGATACTGAAACATAAAGAAAAAGAGTCTCTCTGTCCTCTGGCTTGTTTAAAACCGGAGGAGTTGATAAGTATCTTTTTAACTCTTGAAAGGCTTCTTCGCATTCGCTATTCGATTCGAACTGTTTGTTTCCTTTTAGCAAATTGTAAAAAGGTAAACAATTATTAGTTGATCGTGAGATGAATCGTTTTAAAGCCGCGATTCGTCCTGTGAGTCTTTGTACTTCCTTTGAATTCTTCGGAGAGGGGAGGTTCTTAATTGTGTTAATCTGTCTCGGATTGGCTTCTATTCCTCGTTTCGTTACAAAATATCCGAGGAACTCCCCAGAAGTTACTGCAAACGTACATTTATCTGGATTCAACTTCATACCAAAGTGGTTCAAGATATCATCTTGTAAGTGGGCAACATGTTCGGAAGCCACATGGGATTTCACTAACATATCATCGATATAAACCTACATAGTATTTCTGAGCTTCTTTGCAAACATCCGATTGACCAATCTCTGGTAGATCGCTCCAACGTTCTTCAAATCGAAGGGCATTACGCGGTAACAATAAGTTCATCTATCCATTCTAAAGGCGTTTTTTTCTCTATCATCTGGGTGACTCATAATTTGGTTGTATCCAGAGAATGCATCCATAAAGGAAAGAAGTTCATTTTCGGCCGTTGCTTGTACCAATCTTTCTATGCTCGGAAGAGAGAAAAAATCCTTCAGACATGCTTGATTTAGATATGTGAAATCTACATAAATTCTCCATTTTCCGTTTTTCTTCTTTACTACTACGGGATTGGCTAACCACTCTTGATATTGAACCTTGGTTGTTGATTTCTTCGTTAACGGCCGCTGCTCTCTCGGGTCCTAATTTCCTTTTCTTCTGTTTGATTGGTTTGTGGGTTGGATCCACGTTCAGCCGATGCGATATCATTGTAGGATCGATTCCTACCATATCTCTGGATGACCAGGCAAATGTTCCTTTGTTCCTTTCTAGCAGGGCGACCAACTTGATCTCATTTCTCTCTCTAAACTTCTTCCTATGGTTATACATCGTTCGTAACGTTCATTGTTGACATAGATTTTTTCATACGAATCCTTTTCAAACATATTTGGATCTAACTCTCCAACTACTGATAAGCTCGAATCTTCGTTACCTGGAATTTCTGGTTTCGAGATCATCGAGATAACACGTGATTTGGTTTTTGCGAGCATGGAATAAATTCTGGCTACTCGTTGATTCCCTCTTACCGAGCAGAAACCATGCGGGGTTGGAAACTTGAGGCATTGGTGATAGGTCGACGGGATCGCCTCCATCATTGTTAGTCAGGGTACTCCCATGATCGCATCAATACCGGGTAAACCGCGGTTCCTATACTACATGAAAAACAGTATCCATGGTAACTACTCCGACCGATACCGGATAAACCGCGGTTCCTACTGCTATTTCTCTTTTGCCCGGAAGCGAAGTTATGGATTCCGTTCTTACTTCCATATTTTTGGAAACTACGTTCATTCGATTAATCGTTTCTAAACTCAGCAGATTTACCGTGCTTCCAGTGTCTATTAGTACCCTTTCGGGCAAAAGAGAAATAGCAGTGAGGAATCGTGAATCCATCGAGATCTGCGTCTGTGAAGGCCGCTGAAGGATGATACGTCAGGCCGGAGTGATCGATCGAGTTCTTGTTATCTCTCGGATACACCTCTTTATAGTTCCTTTTGAGTCCGAACTATTGAGGATTGTGCCGATATACTTTTCCATTCCCGAAACTTCTTTCTTACATTTTCTAAAGGAGATACCCCCCTTACCTTGCGCGCCAAATGTTGATATTGGGTTTAACTTTTAATTATTTGTAATTAGAGAGGTTCGTTTTTGGGAATGAATTATATAGAAGAAAAAAAGAGAAACCTCGATTAACTCGGAATGTCGAGTTAAATTTATCAAAGAGAAGTATTAAACCTAGGTTATCTAGTAAATATTTTCCCCGATTCAGAATGAATTAAATTAGTGAAGGGGGGTGTGTATTTATATATCTTTAATAGTCGGTCATTTAAGCCCATGGGCTAACCTCGGAAAAATGGAAATATTCCATTTTTCCAAGATCAGGGAATCTGTGATAAGATTTGATCTTATTATGTCCGAGCTTTAGACTTTGACTTAGGACGAAGTTGTTTACACATCCGCTTCGGACACTAAAACCCGATAATTCTTCACCGAGGTATCCCTCGGTCATATGGGCCGAGGGTTCTATTCCATTTGAAGGGACTTATTGTTGATATTGGGTTCAACTTCTAATTATTTATAATTAGAGGGGTTCGTTTTTTAGAAAAGTATAAAGTAAGAAAACAAAAGGAAACCTCGAAAAAAGGATGTATTATTAATAATCTGTTTTACAAGGGTGTTAACTCGGAATGCCGAGTTAACTTTATCAAAGAGAAGTAAAACCTAGGTGATCTAGTTCGTCTTGTCCTCGATTATGAATGAATATTATTAGTGAGAGGGGGTATGTATTTATATATCTTTAATAGTCGGTCTAGTAAGCCCATGGGCTAATCTCGGAAAAATGGAATATTTCAATTTTTCCAAGACTAAGGAATATGCGATAAGATTTGATCTTATACTGTCCGAGCTTTAGACTTCGGCCTAGGACAATGTTGTTTATACCCCCGCTTCGGACACCAAATTCGATCACTCTTTACCGAGGTATCCCTCGGTCATCTAGGCCGAGGGTTGACATTCCTGTTGTCGGGACTTATAACACAAAAAGTTATCAGGGAAGAGCTCGACAGGGACCGTACTCCAATTATTGCCAAACTATTGATAAGGGGTAGAACCCCACCATCACCAGTACATCCCCCCCCCCAAGTTCGTCCGAGGATGTCTTCGGGCAGCGTTGGCGAATTTCCATTCTAAATAGCTTGTTAATAAATGAAGTTCGGTATCAGTCGATCTTCGTCTTCAATAGTCTTAGTTTTAATTTTGCAATATTCTTCATTTTTCAGTTTGGCGGGAAAACACTGGACAACGAAAGGTCTTATTCTCTTCTGGCGCGAAATTCTCGGATATTACAAGACCTTTCCATTTTCCAATGATGTGTCGATTATACACTCTCGAATCACCCGAAGCGACTTTTGGCAGGAAAAGGTGATCGTGGTTTATTCATTGAACCCTTTTTTCCCAATACAATTTTAACACTTATTGAAAATGTGTGTTGATCTTCCGCAAATGTTGAACCTCCTCTCTTTAAACAACTATCTAAAGAGACTAAATCCCCATCCTTTATCATATTACTCTCGCAATTCTTCTAAATATTCTTCTCAAAATGTCGCCTAAAAATTCTCCTAGCTCAATCTCCGAAACCGATCCCACCTCGGCTTCTTCTTCTTCCGCGTCCAGCGAATCGCAGCAAACAAACCCCGAAGATTGATCAATCGATTCCCTGATCGATACCGAAGGCGTTTCTTCAGTCGAGAAGGAAATTGAAAATATTTCTTCACCTATCCCGGCGAACTCCCCATCCAAAAGCAACAGTTATGAGACCATCTCCGACCAGGCAACCACAAGAGAAGAACTTTCTGAAGAATTTGGAGACTCTACCTTCAAAGAAGTTGACATCGATAATCTCCGCCTATTCGCCTCCGAACCAGAAGGTCTCGATATTCAAATTCCGAAGTCTGGAGAAAAACCTTGGACTCCTCTTGAGGGATTCATGTGTCTCTACTTTCATTTCTTTATCGAAGCTTGACTTTAGTTTTCTATTCCTTTTCTTCTGGTTGAATTTTGTAAACAATTGAAGATTGCTTTCACTCAGCTAGGACCCGGTGCTATCAGACATATGGTAACTTTTCTTATCCAAGCCAGCAGGGCTGATAATATCATTCCGTGCTGGAAATTCTCCGAACTTGCCAAACTTGTCGATAATCGAGATGGCAGAACCTCGTATACTATGGTTAAAAACGCCAGTAAACTAGGAAAAGGATTTACTTCTAACGCCAAAAACTGGCGTACTAATTTCTTTTACGTTCGGATCAATAAGGCTTCTATCTTTGATCCTAGTGCCTAGGTGGTTAGGACATGGTCAGTTGATAGCTCGAAAATCGTAATACCGATCATTTTTAAAGAACTCCCTTTGATCTTTAAAAAGGAGATGGACCAGATTGATAACCTTCCTCCTCTGGTATTTTCTAAAATTCCTGCGGATCTAATCAATCTTGCTCGCCTACGCTCAGGTACCTCGAATTTCTTCCGAAATTTTGATTTGTTGCTTCTTATTGTTCGGGTTTTGTTTTATAGGCTATGTAGTTTCCAAATCCGACTGTCCATTGTAAAGATCGCCTTCGGATTACACCAATAAATTGCTTATCCGAGCTCCCCCAAAAAGGTCAAGACTCCAGAAATCTCAGAAAGGCGAAATAGGCGAGATCGACTCCTCTACCCATAGAGCTTCAACCTCTTCGGAAAGGAAACGTGGAAAAGCAACCACCACTTCTCTGAAAACTAAGTTTTCAAAGAAAAGGTTTGATTCTTCGGTTATTGGGACTCCTTTAACTAAAAGACATAAATCTCAATTTGAAGCCGAGGACGCTCCCTTTAAGTTTGAATTCAATTCACCACAACTTCTTTCAAATGATGAGGAGAAGAGAGTCGAACTTTTTTGGAAGATGGCAGGCTGTAATTCTTTAAAGCCGGAAGGTGATTTTCTTGTGAAGGAGCTTGTATCCATTCTTGCATGGAACTCCATTCGGGTTTGATGATCTGTCTCTATCTTTGGTTATCTTTTACAATATTCCGAGGTCTTAACAAATTTTATTTTTCAGGAAGCTCGGAACACTTGTCTCATCGTGGGTGAATACGAAGGCTTGCTGAGGGAGAAGAATGATCACATCGACAATCTCGAAAAGAAGAATGAGGCTTTGGAGGTTGACCAGACTTCTCTTATTTACCAAGTCGAGGCTATGAAGAAGGAAGCTCGTGCTGCTGCTGCTTCTTTATCTCATAAGGTACAATCTACCAAGAAGGTGATGGCTGAGAAGATCCAATACAGGCTGAACTCCATTAAGAAAACTGTCCAGGCTCGGGAAGAGGGGCTCGTAAAAACTATGAATCTTGGGCAAGTCCATGCAGTTTTTGGAGTACTTAATGAACTCTCTTCTCAAGGTATAAACATTCCTGCAGATTATTTGAAGCAAGTGGAGAAGGACGCCAAAGCAGCCGAACAAGAAGTTAAAAATTATAATTTTCCTGAATTCAAACCAAACGCCTTTAGTTTCGAATTGTAATGTTGTTCTATATTTTTTTTTTTTGTTTCTTAAGGAACCTTTGAATGATAACCCTCGGGGTCTTCCGAGATTATATTCTTGTGTCTTTATTATTTTTTTAAAAACAATATATTTTTCCTTGAATTTCGAGAAAATATTTTTCAAGTATTCTGTATGTTGGTATTTTTCAAGAATTCATTCAACAGAATACCGGATAATCATGGGCAGAGCCGAAAAATGTTCAGTGAGTTAAACCTCGACTGTTTTGACCTCTAATCCTTAGATCTTACTTTATCAGATCCTTGGATTCTTTGGGTATGAGTTTTATGTTTTTCAACATAAGCGGGAATGTCCCGTCTTTGCCTTAGAATCCCTCGGTCCTACTTTATCAGGCTCCGAAACCTTCAGTTGCATTCGGTATAGAAATGTGTTAGGAAGGATAAACCCTGTTATCGAGTACGTGATCAAGGCATCGATTTCGTATGTTTTATTGTTTTTAGTGAATCGTAGTTAAGTATAGTCGAGTCATTGAGACTTCATTACTATAGAACCAAGATTAGATGTTTGTAGTTGAACCTTGTGAAAGGCTGCCTACGTACCCTTGGATGGGATCAAGCCACACGTAATTCCGAGGTTTCATTAATTATCTCGGAGAATCCGAGATATCAACGATTTTATTTATTTATTTTTACTCTATATTCGGAGCCTTTTGAAATTTAAAATTTCCTTTCTGAAGTGAGGTTTGGCTTTTTTCTCCTTGAGGCCTTCTTGGAGGCAACGCCTTGCTTCGGCTTGACTTCCTTTTACCAAAAAAATTTCGAGTGGAGTTGGGAATTTAAGGCATTGGTGATAGGTTGAAACCACTCCTTTCATTAGGAATAGCCAGGGGGTTCCGAAAATTATGTTGTAGAGAATTGGCTTTTCTATTACGTCGAAGTTAAGGATTTTGATTGTTCCTCCAACCGTTACTGGGAGTTGCGTTGTCCCAAGAGTTGGAACACTTTCGCCATTGAAAGTTGTTAGTGAATTTAGCCCTGGTTTGATCCTTGTCTCCTTTGACCATAATTCTTGGAAAACATCAATAGTTATAACATTCGCCGCGCTTCCGGTATCTACTAATATTCGAGGAACGTCGTAATTCCCAACTTGTAATTTTATCACCAAAGGGTCGTTATGTGGGATTTCGATTCCTTCTAAGTCTTCGTGAGTAAAGACGAGCTCCTTTTGTAAAGTTAACCTCGGCTTCGTATGCTGCTCGGCTTGCTCTTGTATTTCCTTAGGGAATTCGGAAATAACGTTTATCCTTATGTGACAGTACGAGGATCTTTCTTGGGGAGATTCTTTCCTTCTTTGACGAATATTCTTCAGGAGTCGCTCCTTCAACTTTGATTGGCTTTTTTTGGTGAAGGTTTCTCTTGGCTGCTTGGGAACCCGTTCCAAGTATTTTTTTTCAAAAGATACTTTGGTAGGTTATGGCATTCTTCTGTGCTATGTCCATATGTGGTATGGTAACAACACCACGCTAGAGGGATTCTTTCTTTTTTAATCCTAGCTTTTTTCTTTTGTTCTAGATACTTATCGGTTATGAATGAGATTTTCGCTCTGACTCTTCCTTTTTGCTCAAACGTTTTATTGTCGTGCCGGCGAGGTTCTTTAAAGATTTTTCTTATGTCTTCGTCTTCTGAAGTAATTTGATCGTTCTCGGATAATCGGGCTCTGTTCTCGTCCGCCCTGATGTATACGTTTGGTTCTGTAAAACGCATCTTCTATGGAGTGAGGCCGGTAAGCCGAAATTTCTTCCCAAAATCTTGTCTCATACCACGTTCCATTAGTTAAGGCGTCAATGGCTAGTTCATCTGAGATATTTAACTGGAAGTATATTGTCTTGAATCTCTTCATGAAACTCTGAAGTTACTCGATCGACGTTTGTTTTATGGAGTAAAGGTCGGAGATCGTTGCTGGTCGTTAAAGGATTCTGGAGCAAAACTTTCATGTCCCGGAGTTCGCGGTGCAATTCTGCTATGGAGTCACTTGTTATGGAGGTCAGCTCGTCATCTGTTGACCTTCTGCTTATAATCTTTTCTTGAGTTCTTGTTGTCTCGTTCTGCCTTTCCACTATCTCTTCCGTACCTTGTTCCGCTTCATCTGATGATTGACAGTTTGATAGAGGGCTGCTTATTGGCTCGAAATCCTGATTACTTGCTTCCTCGTCTTCCAGAAGACCTTTTACGGATTCTCCAATCCTTAGGTTTGTCCACCGAGTTGATAGTCCGGATTTTTGATCTAAAACTTCAATGGGCGGTTGATCCCATCGAGTCATCCGTGGTCTTCTGCGAGTCGTAGTTATCATTGGTGTTTCTTCTTCCGAGGTCTCTCTTTTACCTACCAAAAGTCAGTAGCTCCACCTACCTGGCGCGCCAAATGTTGATACTGGGTTCAACTTCTAATTATTTATAATTAGAGGGATTCATTTTTGGAAAAGTATAAAGTAAGATAACAAAAGGAAACCTCGGAAAAAGGATGTATTATTAATAATCTGTGTTACAAGGGTGTTAACTCGGAATGCTGAGTTAACTTTATCAAAGAGAAGTAAAACCTAGGCGATCTAGTTCGTCTTCTCCCCGATTCTGAATGAATATTATTAGTAAGGGGGTATGTATTTATATATCCTTAATAGCCAGTCTAGTAAGCCCATGGGCTAACCTCAGAAAAATGGAATATTTCCATGGAATATTTCCATTTTTCCAAGACTAGGGAATCTGCGATAAGATTTGATCTTATACTGTCCGGGCTTTAGACTTCGGCATAGGACGATGTTGTTTATACCCCTGCTTCGGACACCAAATTCCATCACTCTTTACCGAGGTATCCCTCGGTCATCTGAGCCGAGGGTTGACATTCCTGTTGTCGGGACTTATAACCCAATAAGTTATCAGGGAAGAGCTCGGCATGGACCGTACTCCAATTATTGCCAAACTATTGATAAGGGGTAGAACCCCACCATCAACACTTATGACCTGATAAATTATCAGGGAAAGGTCGGCAGGGACCGAACCTTAATTATCGCCAAACAATTGAAAAGGGGTAGTAACCCTACCATCAACACCTTGCAAGCTAGATATGGTTATGGCTAACAGAGAGTGGTTTCTCTTATTCTCAGAAGCAATGCCCTTCTAAATTCCAAGAATATGGTATGATCATAGTCCTATCACGACTTGATTTAATGGGAAATTACTAGAAGAAGAGTTCAATTTAGATTTTACAAGAAATATAACAAGAAGCAAGGCTACTCACAAGTTGTTGTAAGAGGATGATATAGAGAATATGAGGATATGGCTTCCATTCTGATGGATAACCTAGTCAGCTGTAGAAAGGAACTCTCAAGGTTTAAGAAGCAATCCAAACCCAATTCAGAGGTTTAAATCGAGGAACTAGAAACACAACTAGATTTTATGTCTCATCAACATAATTTTCAGTATATAAAGAGGGATCTTCATGAAGCCTACAAAGAAGAAGCTCTATTTCAAAGAGTAGAAAACAAAGTGAATGTTTTATAAGAGGATCTACATTGTTGGCTTATTATTGATTAACAGGGAGAATAAAGAGAACTTGACGATTGAGTATGGCAATACAAGTTTGATATACTCGGGGGAGAATGAGGTATTGTTATCAGGTTCAAGTGATTGATTCCTAGCTGATGAGATAATGATCGATTCGGGTCAACATTTCATAATAAACGGCCAAATAATTAGACGATCAGTGGTTAAACGAATCATTTGATGGATAATTCGGGAAGTGGATCCAATGCAGATCATTAGATGGGTATTTTGATGATATCGGGTTATGTGATTAAATTCATAGTCGTAAAACGATGCAGAGTGGGTTGTATTTGATGGGCGGTAAAATGGAACTAGTCGTTGTATTGTTTTGGTGGAATTATGAGTAGTGACGATCCATGTGCATGGGTAGTTTAATCTATAAATGTTGGGTACCCGGTTAAAGAGTAGTTATGGGTAGGTTGGCGTGTGAGAGCTGAGTGATAAGATCGAATTATGTAATGGAATGATTAATGATTTGAACCATCTTTTATCGTTACTTAGTCATATGGGGAAGGTTGGTTGAGTGAGTAACCAACAAGGTGTTACAGTCTGACTGGCTAACATAGGCGATGCAGATGAAGAATTAGTGTGGCAATGCGGTACAAGATAGTTTATGGGTATCTCTCTTCGCACTTAGTCATGTGAGGATGGTTGGCTGAGTGACTAGGTACTGAAGTGAGATGTTGTCTAGTTTGATCAAGTAGCCGAGTTAATGAGAGTTCAAGATGTTGAATTCATATGGTGAAGGCGTGCAAGGAAACGTGGAAATCAGACAATGAAAAAGGATAAATCGAATATGCTAAATGACTAAAGTACTTGTTTAATATAACCTATATACTATTTTTTAATTTCTATCGCGTACTTAGTAGATTTGATATTCTAAACATGAAAAGGCTAAGTTTAGTGGCTAGATGGAATAGAGAGAATCAAACCTTAGTGAGAAAAGTTTAAGAAAAAATTGTAATAAATCCATGCCATATTTTGAGTTACAAATTAAGTGGAAATTTCGTACATGTCAAAAGGGAAACATGGTTTTTTAATTTTGGACGAAAATGACATTTTGAAGCATGTGATATGTTGTCACGTGTCGAATACAAGAGGGACCTTCGACTGCCAAAAAATGTATTGCTAACGTGTTATGTCAAAGGTATTTAATGATGTGTTTGTAGATAAAAAATTCAAGCAAATGAGACCTATCATAACTAGTTGGCTTATAAGATATGCACATTATTATAAAATATAATAGTGATATTTGTTTGTGACATGTAATGTTTATAAATATCAATTATTAAAAAAAAAATAACACTTACAATTTATTTGTAACAAGGAATATTGATAAATAATAGTTACTTTCAAAAGTATAGTAAAAAATAATAGCTATATATATTTGTGACAATGATTGTTAATAAATAACAATTAGTTTCAAAAATAACAAGACTTGTGAATGTTTGAAAATAACAAGTGGTATATTATAATTTTAATTGATATCACTCCATAACAGTGATTTATATTTGTGACCATGTTAGATCAAAGAAGGATAATTGAGAAACGAAGGGGGATGATTTGCATACCGATCACCTTGATACAAAACTTATCAAATTCAGACTTGGTGATTCCCAAGGTAAAGTACAGCTTGCTAGTGAGAAGAAACATTGTTGAGCATAGGAGATATATATTGTATATATCTAAAATGTATATTTTACATTTAGTCTTTTCTTTAGATAAGGTAATAGTCTTGTATATAAGTCGTCTAACTCTTTCCTTAATCAATAAGAATCAATCCATGCATGGTATCATAACGAAAAATCTGATCTATTCTATTTTTTCTCAAAGCCGTCGAAACCTTAAATACAAACCCTAACTTGGCCGCTTCTTCTTCATTTGTTTAGGAAAACCTAATTGACAAGCTTTTAGCTTAACCCTATTTTGTTTACTCATCATGACTAAGAATTCTGAGCATGTTCCCAGTTTCAACTTTTCTAATTCCAACGAATCCCCATCACCATCAACATGGCATCCATCACCAAACTCACGCCAACCAACTACCTCACACGAAAGCTTCAAGTATTTGCCTTACTTGAAGCACACATACTCGACCCCTCATTACCAGATATATAAATTCTTCATCAAAACTCACCATTGACAACAAGTCAAAACCCAACCCTAAGTATGCACCATGGTTTCCAAGATTGAATCTTATACAATGCCTTAATGGGCACTTTATCTCTTCCGCAGCCACTCGTTGCTCGAGCAACGACCTGTCGCGAGATCTTGACCACATTCGCTCGCACCTACAGCCAACCATCACGTGACCACATCAAGCAATTCAAATATCAATTAAATAATTCTCTCAAAGGCACACAATCTATTTCTGAGTACATGGAATCCATCATCGCCAAAGCCGATCAGTTAACACTCCTTTGCTCTCCAATGGAACATGAAGACCTCTTGGATATATTTGTCAAAAAACTTGGAGATAAATACCGCGATGTAGTGGAGATGGTGAATGGTCGAGACACTCCAATCACCCTCAATGAGCTACATGAGAAGCTCATTAAACGTGAAAGCGCTAATCTCACTCCGGTTGCAGCCACACCATCCATCGTTCATGCCACCACAAACGACGCAAAATTTTGAAGCCCCAACAGCAAAATCGTGGAAATACTCACAACTACAACTATGGTAAAGGCTACAATAACGATTACGGTGGCTCCCGTGGTGGTTATGGAAACAATACATCTCGAGAAACAGACACGGTGGAGCTCGTGGTCGTGGATCCTATGGTAAGTATCAATTGTGTGGCATCTTTGGCCACAGTGCTCGTCGTTGCAGCCAACTACCCAAATCCTCGTGCAACTACTCATTGCAGCCATCTACTCTTTATGCTACCTCACCAATCCCATTTCACTACACTCCTCGCCCAATGCCACCATCACAATGGAATCTGCAAGTACACTACACAATCTCGTCTCCACATCCTGGCCCATATGGTACTTGGTTCCTTGATAGTGGTGCGTCTCATCATATAGCTTCTGACCTCGCCAGCCTCTCATTCCACTTTCCGTACTCAAGTGGAGAAGATGTCACTATTGGCAGTGGTACCAGTCTTCCCATAACACACACTGGTTACTCAACTCTCTTCTTAGTCTCGACGCTTATATTTTTCAAATGTGTTATGTGTTCCATCTATTGCTACAAACCTTATCTTGGTCAAGCTATACAAAACCAATCGCTCGATGGTTAAAATTGTGACGCAAAACTTTTCAGGTGAAGGATCTCAGGTCGGGAACAACACTACCACGAGACAAGCTAAGAATGAAGTCTACGAGTCGCCCAATTGTTTTGTGAATTATGTCTCTACATTTTCTTCTGTCAAATCCCACTTGTTGATTGTCACTATAGACTAGGACATATTGCTTTACCAAATTTGAAACACATTGTTTCTCATGCTTCTTTACAAGTTTCTAGTAAATATTTTTCTCATTTTAATGCTTGTTCCACAAACAAAAAGTCACAAACTTCCATTCTCCATCATTACAATAACATCTCAAGCACCCTTAGAACCCTTCTACAGTGAATTTTGGACCTCATCCGTATATTCCATAGATGGCTTTAAATATTATATGATCTTTGTTGATCACTTCACTTGATATGTCTGGTTCTATCTTCTGGAAAAAAAAATCCAAGTCATCCAAGTTTTCAAACCATTTAAGTCTCTAGTTTAGAATCCTTTCAACCGTAAGACATAAATCATTTACTCGGATAATGGGGGATAATATATAGCTTTAGCTTCATACCTAGCTGAAAATGATATCTCGAACTTAACCTCACCTCCCCACACCCCTTAACACAATGGATTAGCTGGGTGGAAACATCGTCATATAGTTGAAAATGGGCTCTTATCCTTATCCATTCATCCATACCTACCACTTATTGGAGTTATGCTTTTGCTACTCTAGTATATCTCATCGATATGTTACCCACACTAGTCATTTCCACTTCCAGTCTATATACAATGTTGTTTTAGGGTGGTCCTAACTACCTCAATCTTATAATCTTTGGTTGTCTATATTACTTGTGGCTAAGACCTTATTCTGCTTACAAACTTACACCTTGCTCCGCTCCTTGTGCCTTTCTCGAGTATTCTCTCACAAAGAGTGCTTAATTACTTGTGTTTAAATCCAACCACCTCTCACGTGTTTCTTTCAAGATATGTTGAATTCCATGAACACTCGTTTCCATTTGTCACCCTTTGCTCTTCTATATCCACGCATGTATCCTCTGATGTAGGTTTATCTAGCAACTAAACTCTAGCACCTACAGCTTATAGAATTCATATATGCATGTTATCACTCGAGACTCCATCAACTGATCCTCATCCACCTTCGATTATATTGTCGGAATCAATCCTAACGGAGCCTCCTTCACCACCATCATTAATACTGTCACCCCAGCTACATCTCCTTCTCCTCACATGTCATCTTTTTCCGTAAATACGCCATCATCAGAGGACATGATGATCGATACGACATATGTGTTGATTAACATTGAACCTGAACCGACGTCTCCAACGCTACCAGCTGCACGTACAAGGTCAATGAATAATATCCACAAGTCAAATCTGCGGTATGGTCTTATTGATATCCTTACTGAGATTGAACCGACCACTATTGTTCAATCTCTCAAGGAAAAAAAGTGGAGGATGTCTACTAGTGACGAATACAATGCCCTTATGATTTATATTAATTTCTTATGTATAATTTTTAGGGTATATTGGTATTTTCATATGACAAAATTACTTTCAAACATTTAAAAACTGGAGTTAGTTTCTAAATATCATAAAATATGTATAATATATTTAAAAATTTTCTATAAAAAAAATTGTATATACTAAATTTTGAATTTTTTCATGGTGTTGGCACCCAAAATTATTTTAAGTCATACGTGCTCACCTATATTGCATGGAAACATAAATGGGTATGTGGAAGTGAAGCGTTTGGAAGTGTGAAAATGATTTTTTTAAAAAGGTGGATTTGAAAGCGTGTATATATATAGATATATATAAAAATAAATAATATAACACCCAATTATATTAAAAATATTATTTAAGTAACATAATTCCATACATAAATACTAAGAAACTTAACTAAAGATAAAAGAAAAACATAATCCTCAAAATCGAACATTTAGATTATCATCTTTATCCTCATTTTCATCTAGTCCATCAAACAAAACAACTTCTAACTCGGATTTGTCTAGAGAAAGAGAAAAAAAATTGTCTTCCAAGATCTCATCCAAAGTATCAAATTGATCATCTTTAAGATCTCATATATGATTAGGACTTTTTTGTAAGCAAGAATTTTTCTAGATAAAAATTCGGAGATCTTATTATCATATTTTTTAAGTATGAGAAAAGTTCCTATGTGACGTTTCTGAAATTGGAATCGGCGTTTTCATAATACTTCCAATTCAAATTTTTTTAGGAATCGCATTTCTATGAAAATTCCAATTCTGAAACGTGAAATATGCTCAAATGGAAATTTTATGCAACATAACTGCTCACAACCAATAATAACATGTTCACGAGTGCAATTTCCGTAAGAAAAATGGCAAAATTTTGGGAGGTTTATGGTAATGAAACCAAAATAAGACTATCTGTCCTGACATGTCGGGGGTAAGGGTGGGTACGGAGCGGCTATCCTGAATTTTTGTTGTATTTTTGATTAGCCCCGCTCCGCCCGATCTGCACTTATCCGATCCGTATCCGCTCTGTCCGATCTGCATTTATCCGATCCGTATCCGCTCCGTCCGATCTGCACTTATCCGATCCTTATCCTCCATGAACTGAATATTCTAGACATCAGATATTCGATACACTCCGTAGACATTGAATAATAAATTAAAAATAATCAAAAATAGAGAAAATCAACATCCAACCATGAAAATTACAATGTTCATAGTTAAATTAAATCACTCTAAAATTTTGAAATTTTTCTAATAATTTTTTAATTGATTTTATGAATAAAATTTATTTATTAAAATAAGTATATAATGTATATATATCTAATCTATATATACATATATTTATACATAAACAGAGCGGAGATATAATTCTTTAAATTTTCTAGTATTTGTGATTTGTTTTGTCTTTAATGGATATTAGATTTTATTATTTATTTTGTTTCACTAGATTAGACACATCTCCTCGTATACTCCTATGGGGAAAAAAATATGCTCAAATACTCTTATGTGGTAAAATGACAATTTTACCCTTAATGAATTGGAGAAATGAGAGAAAATGTTAAATAGCATTAAATCGGTAATGACTCAACGAAAAACATGATAGCTCAGTGGTTGCGAGCTCCACGCGCTTCCCCGTGTTTACGCGTGCCCAGGGTTTCAAATTCCTGTGCGCGTGGTAATACTGGAGGAAATACTGGTAATACAAGTACTATGGTACAACTAGGGGATACTAGGGTATACTACGTAATATTAGGGTATAACTAGGGTCAATTAGTGGATTACTAGTACAACTGATGGTACAACTAGGGTGGTAAGTTTATATTTAAAAATTGTTAGAGGGGTAGTTTCGTCCTTTCATTAAAACGAGGAGTACTAGAGATTACTATGGAGTAGTAGAGATTTAAAAATGAATAGTAAGAGTATCTGAGACAATAACTCACTAGGTTATAGATATCATTGTGGTAATCTAATGCCTGTAACGAGTGTAGGGTCCCAGACCACTCGACTAAACGAGGTCGTTTAGGTCAAGTCTCAAAGGAATCAAATGTCGAAATACTCTGAATGCTTATAAGAAAATCTGAGATACTCTCCACCTAATACTCCACATATTTTCCATTTAAATTAAATCGAAAAATTAGATGTCTAAAAAACCAGGGGTAGACTTAGTTATTTACAAATCCAACCATGAAGATTCGTAGGAACTGGGTCGGGGCATGGATATTGTCGTGTTCGTCGAGTCAAAGAATTTCTAAACTTTTTTCTTTTCCCGACGAAGTTTTGATTGAGCTAAGTCGTCCTCGTCTTTCACAAATTCTAAGAAATTGGAAAGCTCCATCATTAGAAAAGGGAAATCGAAGCCCATTCAGAGTCGAATCCTGTCTTGTACTTTGAGTTTGAAAGCTAGCTAAATCGAATTCGATTTTGAAACTTAGATTGTGTCAGATTAGGATAGGATTAACTAATAAAACAAGAGAAAATATGAGATTAACTGTCTTGGGTCCTCTAAATAGGCACAAACACTTTCAAATTTGTGAAAATAGAAACAATCCCTTTGAAGTTCTCCATGTTATACTTGTAATACTAGGAATAACTAATTTATTAAAAATAGAACCAATCCCCTTGAAATTCTCCATGCAATATTCGTAACATTAGGAATAACTAACTTTGTTGTATTACTTATAATAAGAAGTTGTATTAGTACGAGTGAATATTAAGAACAACTACGAACAACTATATAAGCTTAGATTATAAAAATTTAGGATAAATCGAATATATATATATATATATATATATATATATTCAAATAACACTAATAATGAAAGAATAATAAATATAGTGTGATTTTAAACGTTTTCAAAACAGAAAAATAAAAGTTTTGCGTCCGTAATGATGCGATGTGATGGGAAAGAAACATGTAATCGTGTAGAAGAATTCAGAGAGAATGAACGGTTTTTTCTCCAATTTCTTCCTCTTCGTCTTCCCTTAAACGGTTTTTCCGCCACTTTCTTTCTCTTCGTCTTCCCCTAAACGGTTTTTCCTCCACTTTCTTCCTCTTTGTCTTCCCCTAAAAAGATCGAATCCTAAATCGAAATGGAAGTTGGAATGGGTTCCTTCGCATCCTCAAACCGTCGGAGAGTTTGTCGGAGAACGACATTGAATAGTCTTGGATTGCGAGGAAAAGGAACATTTCCACTCCCTCTCACTTCCACTGAATCTAGTTGAAGTCGTTCTCTTTAAGGTCAGGAAGAACTCATTTGGAGATCCATGTAGCACATAAGCGACTTGTAGGAGGTTAAGGAATGTGATGGATGAAGAGGCATTTTACCAAGATTTTGACCTCCTCAACGTGAATATAAGTATTCCCCGTATGACTACTGAAGCTGTTGCCAATATTTATTTGATGTGTTATCTTCATGGGAATGCGTCGGTGATCTCCCTAAGAGGCGCTAGTTCTTTCTTCCAACTAGATAAATTTGATGAAGGGCTTTCTATGATTCGAGAAGGAGCGGTAAGAGGATACGGTCAAGCCTTGTATGCGTATGCATGTCTAAGGCGAATCATTGCTCCATGTGATCAATTTGATAGCCGCTTGATGAATATGAGCCGAGATTTCGTCCGAAAGGAGAGAGAGAAGATGGAGGGTTGGAATCATAGACCGTGGTACCCTAGAAAGCCTGAATTTTTCAGGGAAAAGGCAAATCAAATCGATTTACGGAGACTTCTCAAATGCAAGTGTGCCCTTACCAATCCTGATTATAGTTGGGGTGAGGGATGGATGCATAATAAAGAGATGGTGAAAATAGGTGAGATGTCTGACTCTTTCTTTTGGAAGATTCACACATTGGGTTTTGTTGATAAGTTCCCGGGTAAAATCTCTGTATGGCCATCAGATTGGCATCTCGTGGAGGTGAACTGATTTTTTGTTTGGATTAGCAATTTCCGCTCTTTTTGATGGTTTGTAGCTGTTTGTAGTAGTTTTTGGTAGCAATAGTAAGGTATACTTTGTTTTGGTTAAGTGTTGTTGAAAATACTATTTGGGTTCATATTTTTTTATCTTATTTTATGGCTATTGGAATCGTAGGATATGTCTTGAATATTTTGGTCATATGAATCATAGGATATGTGTAGATGGAGATTTATGAACAAAACTAAGAACAAGTAAAATAACAAAAGACTATTTCTTGATTTGGTTCGAGTACAAACACTACTTGATTAGACAAAACAATACAGCTACAAGAGCTACAAAGAGTGCAACAAGGGTCAGAATCCTCATCTCCTTCATGGCCTTGGTTCTGTTTTCAGCTTCACTAAAGTTGTTCATAGCCACCATCCCCTCCATGGCATCTTTGAGATCATCATACTTCGCCGTATCATGGAAAATTTGGCTTAGCTCATCAACCCTTGACTTCAACCCCTCTGTCTCTTGCTTCATCAGCTCCAATTCCTCCATCAGAGCTTCATCTAACCATTTTGTAACGGCACATCCTCCAGCCTATAAAAAAAATACACAGTAGAGTGGAGTGTATCTTACAAAGCCTAAAATCCATATCAACTTAGTGAGTAACTTACTGAGCCCTTTTTGCAACCGTAGTATCTCCTTCCCTTATCGGAACCGCAGGGACAAGTCTTGAGTACGATATCGTCATTGCAGTAGCACTAAGTGGGGATCCCGTATTGCCTCTGAGGTTTTCGTCTAGAGGAGAACTCTTCATCGTAGTTTGACAAACTCCTGGTTCCTAAAGAGCTCCAATTGTAGCTAAATGTTCAACCCATCTCCTTAGATTTATCAGACGAACAATTAGACTTACGTTAGTGATGGTATAGGCCAGACGCGAGACTCGTAAATTTTTTGAAATCCAAATCAGAAACCCAGAATTGAAAATCGCAAAACCCATATTTTAAATTCGCAAAACCCATAATTTAAACTCGCAAAACCCATTGAACGAATTCCCCTGCAAACCCATATTTGAATACAATATCAGACTATAAATTGAAACTCAGATTTGAAACCATAGTTCGAAACAAATACTTGAATCCGATTTGAAAATCTAAATTCAATTGAAACCCTCGATTTAGAAAAGTACCTTAGAAAAATGGAGAGATTAACCTATCGTTTCCTTTTTGCTAGAGAAAAAAAGAATTGAAAGGGAAATGAGGCGGATTGTTGAAAATCAAGATTTGTCCGGAAAACCAAAACCAAAATTTTGAAATTCAAAATTTTCCCGAGAGAAAAAACATAGTATTTCTTCTCAGTTGCACAATATTTCTCCGGGATAAACAACCTAGTATTTCTTCTCAATTGCAAACAGTTGTACTTTCAGGCTTTTTGCTGATAATTAGTATTACCATAGCCTAAATTAAAATATTTTGGTTGTACCTATTGTTTATGTCTATTTTGTATAAGCCCAAACATTTCTATAGGAAAAAAACCAACATTATATATGTATAGTCGATTTCCCATCACACCATGAGAAAACGCAATCAGACTGTTTTTGAAAGTATAAAGTATTTAATGACAAAACTTGAATCTCGTATAAGACAAATGTAAAATTCGAACATTAGCATAATCATAATCAGTACAAGTTTATTACACTTAAACATAAGCTTAATCATATCGTAACCATAATCATAACATAAGCACAATCATAAACCTTGAGAACCTAGTTGTTCTTGGTTATACTACCATAAGTTGATAAAACAAGAGTAAATGGAGACAATGTCTTAAAGTAAAAGTTACTATACTAAGATAATAATCATTCCTCCTTAACAACAGTTAATTAACATAAATAGACTCACATAGAACCATTCCTTAATATTGATGCCAAAAAACTTACAACATAGAGTATTTCAAAATGGTCAGGGCTTTGCCGTGTTGGCAATGAAATCATTGAATTTGCTTAACTCCAAATACCAAAAGCAGGAATCGCAAAAATTAGGGTAGGGGCACCAGCCGTTAAGAGGTGCATATGGGCAAAACTGTGTCGGATCAACCAGATTCGAAGCCTGTTTCCAGAACAGAGGTAACTCGTAAGGCCAAACCCACTCACTCTTCGATGTCATCAACTTCCTCATACGTATTGCGAAGTCACGAGTCATCTGAGGGAAATGTGGCATTATTCCTTCGTTGTCAAGCGATAGAATCAGTTTGATCATTGTGGATGAGTATTTTGCAATTTGGCACCCTCTATTTCCAACAAGTTCCATCTTCATTAGACCCTCGTTGAGCAATTGGAGCCTGAAAAACTCATAGACGCCCCTCAAATAGACGGCGGTAGGATTTCCTGTTTCGTAGCATCTCTCATACAGAACGCCACGACCGTCATCATCAAATTCGTCTTATCCATGGAAAT
Organism: Euclidium syriacum; assembly: GCA_900116095.1. NCBI lineage: Eukaryota > Viridiplantae > Streptophyta > Magnoliopsida > Brassicales > Brassicaceae > Euclidium > Euclidium syriacum. The sequence goes on from FPAK01000013.1 coordinate 1,927,574, forward strand.
GAGATCAACGGTCTTGTAGAAATCTTCACCGTGCCATACAATGTTTAAAATGGGTTGAGCAACTCTTGCAGAGGCGAGATCTCTTGGGCTGCGCTCGCAAACGGAAAAGAGTATGAGATGGTGGAGTTTTGGTGGCAGCGAAGTGAATGTTAGTGTTGTTCATGGTTCGGAGATCAAAGGAGGAGATAGGGAGAATCTGAGTTTTTTTTTAATGAAACCACACTAATTGAAAGGAGTTTAAGATGTAGATAGGAGAAACTATAGATATAAATGTTCAGATGTGACTTTTCAGGTTTCGAAGTGACTCCTTTCCGCATTGTGTTCAATATCTTGAGTAGAGTGAGTACCAATGATGACAATCAATGACAACAGGAACCTAGTTGGGAGGTAGTTGTGACATTAAAAACATCAATCACCACAAAAACAACATTAATCACCCTTCAAAGGAGAAATATTTGCTCATTCACAATTGGAGAAAGAGTTAAAATATCAAAACAATATAACCATATATAATATAATTTGTATTTCTAGTTGTACCCTAAATAGTTTTTTAAAAAATATTTTACTACTCTTAGTAATACCAAGTTATTTCAATAATACATTATTCCACCAATCTAATAATTTCTAGTTGTTTTAGTATTTCACTACTCTTAGTAATGAAACCCCTTAATAATCCCAAATTATTTCAATAATACATTATTCCATCACTCTCAATAATCTCTAGTCGTTCTAGTAATTTCTAATTCACTACTCTCAATAATTCATAGTTGTTCCATTAATCTTCTAGAAGTACCAGATCTGCAACGATTCAAAATAAACGATGAAATAATTCAATTATTACCAATACAATTTCTCTACCGACCCAGCAAACCAATACAATAACCGATGAAATCGTTCATTGACAATGAAATTTCGTAACCGACCCAGCAAACCTGTACAATAACCGATGAAATCGTTCATTGACCAATGAAATTTTCTAGCCGACCCAGCAAACCAACCTATGACCGACGAATTCCTTTCGTAACCGACTCAACAAAGGCTCCAACCCAACCACGAGTTCCCCCAGTATCGAATGCAATTTCGAATTCCTTTTGTAACCGAGCCAGAAAACTAACTCAGTATCCGATTAAATCGTTGAATGGCACATGAGTGAATGAATCGGTGTCAATGGTCGTCACTGTCAAAGACGGTTTCGAAGTCGGTTAAATCGGGTTCGGTTCACAATGATCCACAATTTGCTTTAATTTCCATTGGTCCACATGTCAATAATCTCGCCGAATACAAATAAAATAACTAAATCAAGAATTAAATTAAATAAGAAACTAAATGTTAGGTTCGAAGGTAAATGTTTGGGGGAAGACATATTCGACCGAAAGAACAAAATGAGATAAAATAATGGATAAGAGTATTCTAGAATGGGTAGAGCTATAATTTGTTGATTAGAGACTAAGCCATCAAAGTCTCAATTGAATTATATAATATATACTAAAAATAAAGGTGAGAGATCATTCGACACGTGTTTTGTTTTAATTGGAAAACAGACAGGGCAACGTTTCCCCATCGCTGAATCATCCTTTCCCATTGTCGTCTCTTTCAAGTTTTAAGAGGATCGATCTGTCCAAATCCTCTCCATCTCTCTCTCTACTTTCCTCTCCATCCAAACAGCAACTTTACTTCCGCGTTTTAGTTTCTCTCTCTGCGTTATCTCAAAAATTAGGGGAGTTCTTCGAGGCAGCGGCTTCTATGCCATTTTGTAGAGGTTTGGATCAAATTTCATCATCTTGTTGCTCCTTTTCAATTTCCGTAGATCTTTTCAATCGAATTGACTTGTTTTGTGAAGAAACATCGATTAGCTTCATTTGTTCCTCAGAATTAAAGCATAATAGATGGGCTAAAGCCTAGTTTGTCGATTAAATCCGATTAAATCCGACTATTTTATGTTGTCTTGTTGCTAAATTGAGGTTAGATTTTGATCTGACTTGAACTTGTGAGATAGATCTGGTTAGGTTGATCCATTAGTGTAATTGACGCTTCGCGAGGATTAAGAAAGGTCGATACGTTTAACGTAGAATCGACTCTTTGTAAGATTCTTAGTTCGTTAAGTTTGGGCTTCAGTAATCATCTAGATTACAGGATTTAGGGCTTCGATCTTGCCTTGTTATTGACTGTGTTCAAATCGATTGAAATTGCTGGCTGGTTTTTAATGTTATTCTCTTGGCCTGAAACTATGTTTTCGCTTTTAAGATTTAATGTTTCTTCTATGCAACTTAATCAAGTAAACCTCAATGCAGAAGATCGGCGAGTCAAAGGGGTGTGGGAAAGTAGGACGAATGATGATTCTAAAAGATAAGTCTGCAAATTCTTATAACGTCTCTCTTCAGTTGTCTCCAGTTGTTTCTTTTTGGGATTGTATTGTTCGCACGATGAGGTATTCCTACGTACCAGAGTGGGTGTAGTCTTTGAGGTCCTCTGAGACAGCTTAGTTTAGTGCACTTATACACAGTTAGAGATTTAGAAAGTTATATAGGAAGCAAAGGAATCATGGATCAGTCGGCCTCTAAGCAAACTCAGCCACTCGCTAGGAAAGGGAAGAAGAAACATGGTAAAGATGAATTTGATCGTGTCAAACAAGCTGAAAAGAAGAAGAGACGTTTGGAGAAAGCTCTTGCAACTTCTGCAGCCATTCGTGCTGAGCTGGAAAAGAAGAAACAGAAGAAGTTGGAGGAACAACAAAGGCTAGATGAAGAAGGTGCTGCAATTGCTGAATCTGTTGCTCTGCACGTTCTACTGGGAGAAGATTCTGAAGAAGAAGGTTATAATCTCTTTACAGGTGAAAAGACCAACTATGTTCGTAACCGAAGCTGTGCGAGCTACGTGGTTCAAGGGATTGGGTTTGTGTCAAAGGGATATGGATTAGGAGACAGTGACTGCTCAGTGCCATATAAGCCATTCGCAAGGGATGTTTGGGAGGACAACATGGGACTATCTGCTGATTTGATTGCTGCACAGGCTGTTTCGTCGTTACAGATATCTGAGAACGCTTTCAATGGGATGTTTCGGGGATGACAAATGCCGCAGGTTTCTAGGTTCTGTTTGGGAAAGTAAGCGTTTCTTATATTGGTATAAGTAGCGTTTTTGTTGTTTATTTCTAGAAACCCTTTTTGGTTGCTTCGATGTGAAAATGCTCTATTGTTTCTCTCTTGATGATTTGATCTTTATGCTTTGTTTTCTCTCCATGAAACATTACAGACGCTATCTGAGTTTATAGTTATATTCATTTGACATGTTGAAATCTCTCAATATATCTAAATAAGAGCTAACCTTTATCTAGTTTTCTAAATTTCCAAATGGCAAAAAGAAGCTAAATTTATGGTTCATACCGAGCAGAAGATTATACTCTTTTAGTAGTTACCAATCACAAGGGTAGAAGAATTAGTGGTAGCAAAAGTACAATCACTAATTTTACCGCCCTCTTTCAGTCTCTCTCTCCACACAAACTGTCTTTTTTAATCTTTGTTTAATCATATTTCTTTCTTCATTTAACATACTTAAATGTTACACGAAAATATATCACAGATTTAGACATAATTGATCAACCATTTGTGTGTTGTTTGAGAAATATTATGCCCTTTCTCATCAACATCTTTTGCTTCAATTTCTTCGTACAAACTGATTCAATCCGGCGAACATTTTTCTGCGTGCTCCGAGACGCATTCTCTCACACGATCAAAACCATGAAATGAAAGGAGCTCTAGGTCAAATATAGGCCGGCCAAGACACGACCATGGAGGCAACAAGGAACTCACAAGACAATCCAGTCTCTGTTTTGCCGCCGACATAGTTCCCTGGAGTTTTTAGTCCCCTCCTTTTTTGTATGCGAAATTCATTGGAAACGGGTAAAAACTTGGGGAAGAAAAAACTCAATTGGTTAATTGGAGTAGAAAGTGTCGGCTGAGTGTAGTAAACGACGTCGGTTGCTCGAGCCATAAGTTAAGAAGCATCGGTAGTAGAAAAGGCAAGGGTATTAGAGTCATTCTGGATCCCCACCACCGCCGCATCCGTTTCTTCATTTCCCACGTCTGAAATAAAAAAATTCGGAAGAAGATTAGCAAACTCAATTAGCTTTAGATCAAATCGAAAGACCAAGAGTTGTTTGTACAGTTTCGGAGAGATCGAGTAGTGAGATTTGTTGAAGGAAAGTGGATTTGGTACGAGTCTCTTGGTTTCCTTCTTCTCGAACGCTATAGAGGGACGAATCTGCGAGCTGGAATTAGGGTTTGGGTAATCTGGTAGAGAGGAGTCATGGCGGAGGTTATTCTGCACATATACGACGTGACGAATAGTGGATCGGAAAAGACAAACAACACAATTGTTCAGATCAACAGGTTCTTCAAGGACGGGATCGGTCTAGGCGGCATATTCCACAGCGCCATTCAGGTACTCCACTGCCTAGTCTGTATTGATTTGATCGGTGAGGCTCTCTACTAGTTTGATAAGTTATGGTGTCCTGCAACCTATTTGCTCTTTCCTTCTCTGTTCAGGATCTTATGATTCTTAGTAATTTGGGAAAGTTTTCATAAAAGTCTCTTAGGGAGACTTGTCAAATCCAATGATGGCTCTTGTTTACCTCATTCCTCGTTGACCTGGGAAAAAACAAAGACCACTTTCCCATTTCAGTCATGACAATTTGGTGAACTTAGAAAATGAGGCCTTTGCTAAGTAAACGAAACTACCAACCAGCACATGACTTTAGGTTTCCATATTAGTCCTTCATATTGATTTTCAGGGAAGAGAAATTGAGTGGCATCTCATCTCATATGAATATGTGCAGGTATATGGGGACGATGAATGGTCTTACGGGTATTGTGAACAAGGAACTGGTGTCTTCAGCTGCCCTAGTGGAAAGAATCCAATGTACACATATCGTGAGAAAATCGTTCTGGGGAAGACAGATTCCACAATCTTCATGGTAAATCAGATGTTGCGTGAGCTCAGCAGGGAATGGCCAGGACACACTTATGACTTGTTGTCCAAAAATTGCAATCACTTCTGCGATCTACTCTGTGACAGGCTTGGTGTGCCAAAGCTCCCAGGTAAACCCATTATTCTGGAATCAGTGTGTGTGTCCAAGGCTTTTATATGTGACTGCTTGAGTTCTGTCTGTCTGTCTCTTAACAGGTTGGGTGAATCGCTTTGCCCACGCCGGTGATACAGCCTTGGAAGTGGCGGGAAACACGGCCATGAAGGTCTGTTCTCTTTCTCTCTCTCTGTCTCTCTCTGCTTCTTTCTTATCACTTGAATGCAACATTATGGGTTGAGAATTGGGAATTTGCAGATAAAGCAGGCCAAAACTGAACTGGTGTCAGCTAGTAGAGTGGCGTATCGCTTTCTTTCAAATGTTACCTCAAACGTAACCAATGGATCCAATGGCTCTCCCCAACGCCTTAACAATCCAGAGAATAGCAACTTGAGACTTCAAGGCGCTTGGTTCAAAGGGTTACTCAACACTTCTAAACCCTCCGGAAGCACAGAGATAGAGAAGAAAGAGGAAGATGCAAATCATGCAGTACCCAATCAGCAAAAACCAAGCCGTGACTCTGAGGTTCTACTCTTTCAGTAAACAAACCTTACCATTATGCATTTCTTTGGTTCACTGTATATGCACCGGTTCAAAAAGTTACACGCACCATTTGTATCCACTACTTTGTATCACCATTCGAAGTTGTAACCCATCTCCTTTTCCTTTCTCTTTTCCTTGTTTGTAGCACTACGTGTGATTTTGTTAAGAAGAAAATATTAAACACGTAATTGGCAAAGTAGAGAGATTGATTCGACGTTAACATCTTCTATTTCCAGTTTAATTTACTACCAAATATATTAATAAATAACAGATAACTATAACATCACATAGTTCGAAAATGATATATTCGTTATAGTCTTTCACATGGTTGTTGGTAGAATCCATTTAATTTTGCATTTGAGAAGCTGTGGAGTAGTTTTTTGAGAGGCTACAAACGGCACAGCGTTCGCGTTTATAAATGTGAAACAGCACGTTTGCTTTTACTTGAGTTTCCATATTTAGCTGTTGACCTAATCATTCCTTTAAAATTTGGCAGGTCGTGTACAAAAACATATATCCCACCAAAACGGTGCCGCGAAGACGTTGAATAATTATTTTGCACACTGCACCTCTTTTTATTATTTTATTATTCTCCGTGATCCGTTTTCGACGATTCTTGCTCGAATCTGAAAATCGATACCCGAAATTAAGGAAATCGTAGACAAGCAAAGGAAGAAGACGAGGAAGAGGAAGAGGAAGACAGCAAGATGTGGAGACGCGTTGCCTTACTTTCTCCGATAGTGTCTTCGTCATCGCGATCCCTTGCGCTCAATCAGGTGCGACGTTCTCCTGTTTGATTTTCAATCCCGATCGCTTTTTTTCGTCTATGGATGATATGAATTCTTTGTCTGTTATCTTGGTCGAATCTGTGGTTTTATCTGTCCATTACTTATTTCTCAATGTTCTAGGCAGCTTTTGGGCATAATATTCGGGAATCTTTTGCAACGGAGACAATTAAGCCGGTATATATACGAGGAAAGCTCGATCAGTCTTCTTTTTTCTTTCTATTTTCCCGTTAATTGTTTCACTTTTCGCGTATAAACGTGTTCTACTCAATGTGTCCCAGGAAGAAGGACGTTTACCGCCGAAAGAGAAAGCTCCATTCATTACATTCGTATTAGGTTAGTTCTCGAATCTGGTCCTTATTTATGTTAGGAACGTAACAGTTGGATCTATCTGGGTTTCTATTTGACTTTACTGTGAAAATTTTAAGATGATTGACTCTCATTGGCATACGATCTACTCCTGTTAAGTAAATGGAGATTCCAACATTTGTATAAAACTTTGCCATGTTGCAATGCTAAGATTTCAACAATTTGAATATAGTTGTGATGAATTTAAATTCTCAGGAGGTCCTGGAAGTGGAAAAGGTACACAATGTGAAAAGATTGTCGAGACCTTTGGATTGAAACATCTAAGTGCTGGGGATTTGCTCAGGAGAGAAATCGCGTTGCACACTAAAAACGGGTGAGACAATGGATTCTTTTGTATTGCTAGTGTAGAACTAAGAATGCATCAAAAGTTTCATGAAAAAGAGTCTCAATTTCAGGGATATGATACTGAACTTGATTAAAGATGGGAAAATTGTTCCCTCAGAAGTTACAGTAAAACTATTACAGAAAGAGCTGGAGTCGAGTGACAGTCACAAGTTTCTCATTGATGGTTTTCCAAGAACTGAGGAGAATCGTGTTGCATTTGAGCGCATAGTGAGTAGTAAACTATCATCTCCCTTTCTTTTTTTTCCTACATGGAAATAGTCTTGGAACAAAGCTTTGAAGAACATGAAATAGCTTCTTGATACTTATTGCAGATAAGAGCAGACCCGGATATAGTACTGTTCTTCGATTGCCCCGAAGAAGAGATGGTAAAACGCGTCTTGAATCGTAATCAGGTGCTTATTTTACAGTATGTACTTACCCTGTAAAATTTTCCGTCAATGGTGTGACATTAAACTGATTCCTTGCTGTTGCAGGGCCGAGTTGACGATAATATAACTACGATGAAAAAACGTTTGAAAGTGTTTGAGGCCTTAAATCGTCCTGTAATCGAGTACTACAAAAAGAAAGGAAAACTCTACACAGTGAGATCTTTGCAAACATTTATGATATTATTCTTTTTCCATTTGATATTTTGGGTCTGGAAAGGCTGATGATAATGTTTTGATTCAAAAGCCTTATTTGATATTCTATTCGATTCATACTTGGTGTAGATAAATGCAGTAGGAGAAGTAGATGACATATTCCAACAAGTTCTACCTATTTTCACTTCATTTCAGGTATGGATTATATCTCTCTCTGTCTCTGAATTTCGATTCAAAATGTATATACCATTGTGCTTTCTGCAACCAGCTCATGATCTTGTATCTATGCCTTTAAAATTCCTGTTGTTCACACAGATCAAATCGATGTTCTGAGTAAACCAAGATTTGTGTTAACACGTGCAATTTTGTGTGCAGCAATTCAAGGAGAGTCATCATGTAAATCAAAAGTCCTTTGTCGGTTCAAGTTCTTCCTAACAAAAGAAACCCAGTCTGAGAGATTTGTTTATTACTCTTGAGTTTTGATTCATTGCATCGTGTCTTTTGTAATATCACAAGTACAAATAAAAAATAAGATGAAACGTTTGATCTTTATATTATTTTTGTTTTGTCGTTTTTATTTATTAATATTCTCACAAGTACTACTTCCCTCCATTTATCGGTTCTCTAATCAGGAGGTAGAAAATTGAGAAAAGAGAAGATGGCAAGTATCGTACACAAACCAATCTTGTGTTATCCAGAATATTCTTTATTTGTGTCGTCTTCTTCGATGAAGAAGAAACCTAGACATTACGAACAGTTGAAACAAAGACAAATTCAAGACGCTAACACTGGAGTCACTTCCCTCTCCTTCACCAAATCATCTCCCAATCCCATCTTGACTGGAAAACAGTCGATTCACCGGACTCGACTCGAAGCTTTAGATGCAGTCCTTACTGACCTTGAAAATTCCGCTCGAAAAGGCATCTCAATCAGCGAACCTGAGATCTTCGCTTCTCTTCTCGAGACATGCTACAACTTGAGAGCTATTGAACATGGCGTTAGAGTTCATCGCCTTACACCTGCGTATCTCTTGCGCAATAACCTTGGGATTTCATCCAAGCTCGTTAGGCTCTACGCAGCTTGTGGCTACGCGGAAGTTGCACACGAGGTGTTCGATCAAATGTCTAAGAGAGAATCATCGACTTTTGCTTGGAACTCTCTTATCTCAGGCTACGCAGAATTAGGTCAGTACGAAGACGCCATGGCTCTCTATTTCCAGATGACTGAAGAAGGCGTAAAACCAGACCGGTTCACCTTCCCACGAGTGCTCAAGGCTTGTGGAGGAATTGGTTCTATTCAGATTGGAGAAGCTATTCACCGTGATTTGGTTAAGGAAGGTTTCGGATACGATGTCTATGTGCTCAATGCTCTTGTCGATATGTATGCAAAATGCGGCGACATTGCTAAAGGGCGCCATGTTTTCGACATGATTACTCACAAAGACTATATTTCCTGGAACTCTATGTTGACTGGTTACCTTCACCACGGATTGTTACATGAAGCGCTGCACATATTTTGTCTAATGGTTCAAAATGGGATTGAACCTGATAAAGTTGCTATCTCCAGCGTTTTAGCTCGCGTTTGGTCGTTCAAACATGGGCGTCAATTACATGGATGGGCAATTAGGCGAGGAATGGACTGGGAGTTATCCATTGCAAATGCATTGATTGTTCTCTACTCCAAAAGAGGAAAATTGAGTCAAGCCTGCTTCGTATTCAATCAGATGCTCGAGAGAGATACCATATCATGGAATGCTATTATCTCTGCTCATTCCAAAGATTCTAATGGTTTGAAATATTTTGAGCAAATGAGACATGTTAATGCTAAACCTGACAGTATCACGTTTGTCTCGGTTCTATCACTCTGTGCTAATACAGGAATGGTCCAAGATGGGGAGAGACTGTTCTCTTTGATGTCGAAGGAGTACGGGATAAATCCGAGGATGGAACATTATGCGTGTATGGTGAATCTGTATGGAAGAGCAGGAATGTTGGAGAAGGCTTATTCAATGATTGTTCAAGAGATGGAGTTTGAAGCTGGCCCAACTGTTTGGGGAGCTTTGTTATACGCGTGTTATCTCCATGGAAATTCAGATATAGGAGAGGTTGCTGCTCAACGTCTTTTTGAGTTGGAACCTGATAACGAACACAATTTCGAGCTGTTGATGAGAATTTATAGTAAGGCTCATAAGGCAGAGGATGTTGAGAGAGTAAGGCAGATGATGGTGGATCGTGGATTGGAGGAGACATAAAACTTGGTTCTGGTTCTACTACAAGGTACGTACGTAAGAGTTTATCTTCTTAAAAATTACACAATGTGAATAAGTCTTATTTGATTACATGACATCTGTTTGAACGCGTCTGATTGGTTAGCTGTTATTAGAAATTATCTGCTTTCTTGATTCTCGTGGGATGTCGTCTTCTGCAAGATTTGACTTTAAAAGCAGCGTCTTCACCAGATTATACTTTTCTTACGCTGCATTATTCAATTAAAAAAGCTCTTCCTCGTGACCAGTGTTTCATATGGTTTAGTCACATGGGTTCACACACTGGTCACGTGCATGAGGACCCACCACTTGCATATTTAGAAAGCTAGAATCCAAATATGTTCGTCTGCAAGAGTCATAAGATAATGTGAAGCAGTCAAAAACACTTTACATGACGACAAAGCCGTTCCAGCTCTTATCCTCTGTTATTGATCTTCACAATTATTAAATGTCTCAACCAACTCTGTGTGAATGGATTTAAGGATCAATGTATCTGCATTGACGCATTTTTAGTCCTCTCTCTATAAATCCCTGAACCCTTTTGCTATTACTCCCACTTTTGTGTTTGGAACCCAAAATGGCAAAAAGTTTAGAGCTTTTTCTGATAGTCTTTGTTCTATATGTGTCCACTACAGCAATAACCATGGCGGCCAGAAATCTTGAAGAGGAATCAAGTGGTGATACAGAGTTCATTAAAGCCTCGTGTGAGACAACCACGTATCCAGACCTATGCTTTCGGTCTCTGTCGTCATATGCAAGCGAGATCAAGAAACGGCCACGGCAGCTTGCCGAGACAGCGCTTGCTGTTAGCATGGCCCGAGCAAAATCAGCCAAAAGTTATGTCTCGGAGATGACTGACTACAAAGGAATCACCAAGAGGCAGCACGATGCTGTCTTGGACTGCGAAGAGGAGCTGGGAGATACGGTTGACAGGTTGAGCAAGTCGCTTAAGGAACTGAAGCATCTGGAGGAAGGCGATAGCGGAGAAGACTTCTGGTTCTGTCTAAGTAATGTCCGGACGTGGACAAGTGCTGCTCTTACAGATGAGACCACGTGTCTTGATGGGTTTGCAGGGAAAGCCATGGATGGGGAGCTCAAAAGCTTAATCAAAACACACATTGTGCGTGTGGCGCAAGAGACGAGCAATGCCTTGGCTCTCATCAATGACTTTGCCTCCAAGCATTGACCAAACATGTCAATGCCTTGTCTTGGGTACTTGGTTTTTCTTTTCTTGGACTTGGTTTCTGAAGAAATGCATTTTGGTGTGGTTCTCAGTCATATCAGTGTCTTGCCAGATTGTTGTATCGTCTACGATTCCTAATGTAGAGAGCATTTGTAATCCCCTCTTTTAACCTCTCTTAAGTCTTAAGTTACCTCTTCGAAGTTAATCACTTGAACTGAATCTGCGATAGGCCTGAGCGCTTGTGCATTTGGCCCAACAATCTCCCCAACCAAACTCTTTTGAAAACGAACTTGTTGGATACAAATTACTAGGATTTTTCTCTGTGCCTAGCGCGGTAAAAAATTTAAAATGCACTAATAAACTAAAAAATCGTAAAAATCGTAAAAAATGTGTAACACAAAAACATTAATTCAAACAACCATATCAAAAACCAGAAAACCAAAAATTTCAAACTTATTACACAAACTGAATACCACTATGTCCACATGCCGCAAAAACCTCGTGCATGTTGAGAATGGTTACAATGTTAGGGGTTAATGGTTAAACCTAAACCTTAAGGTATATCTAAGGACATTGCATGCGCCCGGTGTGGTGATATTGCAAATTCTTATCTTTCTGAGTCTATTGGCCACTTCATGTATCACTCAAAATCCAAGTATCCAACTCCATCACCGATCACAATTTTAACATAAGTAGAATCTCTTTATAAAACTATCACACCTATTGCATCACCACCACTACTTTCCATTTTGATTATTTCACCACCATTCTAGTTACCAAACCAACTCTAGCTCTTGTGAAGCAACTCCACCACAACTGCCTCACCATCACCAACTAAGGGTCCAAAATCTTCCATATTATAGTCAAATGATCGTATTAAACTATCGTTTAATCACATAACTCATAATGGTCGTACATCAAAACTCTTTTAATCTTAAAAATGTAAACATTAATCTCAGCCTTATTAACCGAAAATGTTGTTTTAGACCTTGTTAAAGCACATAAACTGTAATAGTCGAATATTTGTCAACATCACTTATTGTTACAAACTAAACCAAACCTTGTAACCAAAACAGTGGTACAATTCTCATCTAAGCTTTATTTGGTTTTCGTAAGCGTAGTTTTAATAAAATCCTAATGCGAACTAAATCCTTCGTGGAGAGATTCTTAAAAATATGATTTTATTTTGTTTTACTTACGTGAACGCATTTGAAGTTTATTTTGGTACATTAATAAGACTTTTATATTTTACAGTGACCAATTGTTACCCATATGTTATAATGGCATGATTCCGATTTCAATAGAAAAATAATTATGAAAAACACTAACATCACTAAATTGTAACTGTTCAAAACAACCATGGTGCTCAAGATCTGTAGACCAATATTTTTTATAACCGTACATGTAGTACCCATTCTATCATAATCAATGAACCACATGGTAAGAAATATTTTCAGTTAACTACTAATCAAATAAATAAAAAAGCTTTAGATTAATCATACAATTGATGCTTAAATCAAGATCTAATCAAAAACTTTCATGGTGTTTTTATATCACTTAATTTGCTCTTTATTTAAAACTAGGTGGGTATCTTTGCTACGCACGGGTTTTTTTTAATCTAATGTAATTAGAACCATGATCTGAGATATAAGTTCAATCCATTCGAGAACATATTTTGTAATACCATGAATCAGACATAAGAAGATTAAAACACATCTATTAACATTTTTTTTGTCGAACTATTAACAATTATTTTTGAGCAATTGTAGAGTTTTCAGTTTATAGATTTTCAAGAGTTCCTTTTCTTCTAACTCATGGCTTATTTTTCTTTCATCATTTTGTAACTTTTTTTCTCTTGTGGATACATCTCCTTATAATTTTTTACCATATGTTAATGTAAACTACACATTATACCATCTTAAGAGTTATTCAAAGAGACATAATTAATATGAAATAATATTTTTTTTCTCAGGTATTTTTATGTTTTGAAAAACGTTGCACACTTCTTCGATTACCTTTGTGATCTATTCATAAAATTTATCCCGCAAGTTAACTTAAAATATTCGAAACACCAAAACAAATTAAATCCTAAATCATTGAACCTTACTAAGCTATGACAGCAACGACATCTGGATCATTTTTTATCAAACCAATATGTTTATATTAAATGTTAAAAATTTAGAAAACAATCAAAGGGACTGTCCTATTGAATTATAGGAAGCAAGAATCAAATCAAAAATCACCTTTGCCAAAGAGACTTCACCAGTCAAAATAAATGGTTCATAAAACATAAATTGCCGACCCCATAAAGTCGATTCTTATAGACGATAAAGAAAGAAAATGAACTTACTTGAGCAAATCTGACAAAGCTAAACCTTCCCTAAGCATCACCTTAAAGTTTTTGCACCTTCTTGATGATTTTTCACAAACGTTTCTTTTTTGGCGCTTCTCGTTTTTTTCTCATCTTCCCCTAAACCCAAATCTTTAAAATTGGAAAAAAAGGGATGACAAGATTCATTCTATATCTATATCTTGAAAACAAATTACCAAAAAAAAACAATGAGGAACTGAAATTATTGAACATGGTAGAAGAGAAAATGAAGCAAATCAAAGATGGTGAAGTTGAGAAGTCAAAGATTGCGTGAAGCATATTAAAGCATTGGACATTGGTATTGTAATCATATATAATAATGAAGAATTGAACAGATAGAGAGGAAGCTGTAAAGGTATAGCATTAAAATATGTAACTCTTGCACTGAAGGAGATGAAATGGTCAATTATAATTTGATTTTTGATTTTTGTAAAGTAAAAAAAATTTCCAGACACGTGTCACTATTTCCCGTGCTTACGTGTCGCAAAACTGGAGAGAGTTGGTCAAGTTTTATATATATGATAATCGAAATATTCTCTGGAACATACAGGCCGTAACGGAAGCGTCGGATTGAGCGACATTACGTGCAATAGAAGCAAGCAAAGTGATACCGCGACAGCCACTATATTAGCTGTCGGAGCATTAACCACCAAACAACCGTACTTCGTCGCCGTCTGTAAATCGACATTGTCGATCCCAACGCTGGCTCTTCCAACCACCTCCAACCGCCTCTTCCGCCTCAAGCACTTAGTATAGTTTTATACACAGAGTTCCAACCTTGGATCATTTATCAAGCTCAAAATATTTGCTTCTAAGAGCATTAAGTATGTAGAGAGAAGAAACTCACGTGTAACATAATGTCAAAAAAGAGTTACATATGAGCAAGTTTTTGTTCTTGCATGGTTTTAAAATTCATCTATAGAGATTGATTTGTGGCAAGCATCACACCAGAGACACTCAAGATGATAAATAACATCCAAAATATCCACATATTTTATGTGTTCGATCTCAGAGTTGCAACCACCAAAGAATTTACTACATAGAGCTTATCTATAAGTCAAGATCAAATTAATGGACGAATAAGCTTACATAGGAGAAGAGATCACATTTTGGAGTTTTTCATCTTTTTTCACCTCGTCGTTGCATTGTCTTCCTTTGCCTTTATCCTTTAAATGATCCCAAATAATCTTATCAAGCTTCTCACCTTCATTCAACGGTGTGATATAGTAAATTTTGTTATTTATTTTACGTCGAGGAAGAATCTTTACCATGTTACTAAAGAGGTTTTGAAGCTTCAACTCTACTTTTTTCTTCCTTATTGGTGTGTTCATATTCAATTTTTTTCATTTACTTTTCTACATTAAACTCTTCTAAACGAGCTGCTCATATTTGTCTTCCAAAACATATTCGTCATGTAGTCTTATTCTTTCCTCAGTTTCCATCTCACAAACGTGGTTTTGAAGATTTTGCGCTATCTATTCATCTTTCTTCGTTTGCTCTTCAACATGTTTTCTTCTTCCTTTCTCCTTAAACTATCCTTAACAGCCTTAGCAAGCTGCTCATCACCGCCGAATTAAGTTTGCTTGATCGAATCACATGTCACTGTGATAAAAAAAAATTGAAGTGGAATCACATATTGAATTGAGATAAAACCTCACATCATCAAAGCTAGTGCAAAACATATTTTGATCGATAATTCAACACGTCGATGATGGCCTTGGATGAAAACCTTGGCTACATATCAAATTACATGATTCTCTCTCGCAAATTGGCCATCGACCTCGAGAATCATCTATATTAGGGTTTCATATTGAACTCTAGAATTCGTCATGGAAACAGTTGAGTCATTGCGAGCCAGGCGTTAAAATCTTCTTTCAAAAATTTTTCAAGTCCCAGGCCATTCGTTAAAACAATCAAATTCAAGCAATTCATATCTGATCCATCTCGTATTTCTAACAAAAATAGTATAAATCCAATACCTAGACGATAACCTCAACGCTCTATTCCCAAAATTATTCTACATTCATATGTAATTTTTTGTGCTCAAAGCTGCTAAGGTTTCGCTAAATACAAATGATTTTTCATGGCCTAATTTTGATATTTATAATAGATTAAGCAATGATGGTTTCAATGATGAGCAGACCTAACCAAAACTTTAAACCGACGAAAATACATAACCGAATAAACTAACTGGGTTTATAAAACAAACCAAACTATCCCACCGATTTATATATAAACCAAACAACCATAATACTAAACCAATCAGTTCATTAAAGACTGTTTTGTAATCGACCACCTTAACTTTTTATCTGGTGCATTCTCACTTCTGATTTAATAGTATAGATACGGAATTGTCATCAACTTATTGAAGAAAATATAAAATTCTGCCACATATAAAAAATATATTAGAGAGAAAGTTAATATAATCTCTTTATTAAAAAAAGGGAAAACATAATGCTAGGGGTTGATATATTTCCCGAAACCCAGACTCCAACCCGAAGAAACCAGTTTGGTTCGAGTATGGTATGTCTTCAATGACCGATTGGTACTTATGTTGAAAATCCATTGGATTTCGGGTGAATCCGAACCGCACCAAAACCAAAATTGGTACCCGAGTTAACCGAAAAAAAATATAAGAAGGAGGTTTGATAGTTTTTCTTCCCAAACCAAAATATTCTTGTTTCGATTTGGATCTTCAAAGATTAGGAAAATAGAAGATATGATGCCAAAATCTTGCTACCAATAAAAAGAGATATGATCCAAGTTTTACATTTTTACTTTGGCTTTGGTTTTGGTGTTTTCACTTTGGTTTTGGCTTTAATATTTCGTTCAATGGTGTTTAGTTTTATTTCTTAGAACTCTTGTTATGTTTATTTGAATAAAATTCATTCTCCTTATGGTTGTCTTATATTTGTTGTTTGAACTAACATAAATAACAGTGTTGTTAGTGAAACTGATAGAAGACATGCTCTTTTGTACTTAATATCTGCACTCGAACTGAATCCATATGGACTATGAGTTTTTATCTTATATCCCGAACTGGTCTGAATCTGGCATAGTCCGAACTGTACCCATCCTGAAATTTCGTACACTACAAGAAATTGAGTTATTTATAGCTCCTAACTATAGCGGTTTTAAATTTTCCGCAATAAAAGAGAGAGAGACGCCACTTTTTTATAGTGTTTAGAAATGGAACATGTTATAAAATGTGGTGGTGCGTTTGGAAGTGTTACTTTTCAATTTTTTTTTCCGAGTGTACCTCTTTTTGATTGCGTTAAACACAAAACATGTGTTATGTTATATTTAAGCGGGATTAAGTTTTTCATTTGCCCGCGTGAGACAAATAAGCGGGATTAACACACTAATTCTGGAGAAAAAAAAAAAAAACTTTGACTAAAAATCAAAATTTTCCTCAGTCCTCTCATTCTCTCTATTTCATTCATGAGCTCAAAATCTTCGCCTTCGCCGTGATAATCTGAAGAAATCTTCGCCGCTGTTGTTGTCAGAGGCCTTCAGATTCCAATTTTTCCAGGTATAATTTTAGGTTTATGTTGAAATCGTGTTTTTGGGTAAGGTGTTTATCGATTTAGGGTTCTTACAATGTCGACTAAAGAAACCCTTTTCGATTATCTCTTGCTACAGGTAGCTCTTGGTCAGGCCTCAAAACCAAAGGTATGTGAATTTCTACGTTTTTTTTAGGTTTAGATTGGGGTTTTACATATCTTAATATTTTCGATTACTTTTCTGATTTTTGCAGGTAGCTCGTTGAGTCAAGTTTCGCAGTATTCTCAGGTATTAATTACGGTTTTTTTTTTTGTTTAGATTGGGTTTCGATTTTACGACTTCAAACTATTCCATGAGTAATTGATATATTTTTCCTGTTCTTTGTGTGAAATTCCCTTTCAGACTCGTCATATACTATGTGCTATAAGACTTTGTGAATTCTTAAGTTTTCTTTACTCTAGATTCTTGTTTATTGAACATAATCATTTTCTTATTTAATGTTCTTTGCGTACCTTTTTTTAACAGATTATTTAAGTTCTTTGTACAAGAAGACTTTAGCTGCTCCGTAAGATTGTGAATCCTTTCTCTATTTGTTACTATATTGTTCTGTCATGTTTCTTAAGAGATTCAATATGATACTTATTTGAGTACCTGATCAATTGATTTATGCTCACATATGTATGTATAATTGGTGTGGGAGCTGTATTGTGTTTGATGTAATATGGAGAAGTCATGTGTTTGGTTACCTAGGTATGAAACTCTCTGTCATATTCCTCTATACTTTTATTTTCAAATGTTTTTTATTTCAGTTATATTGATAGTTGGACTTCATGTTTTCTTTACAGAAATAACATTGAGTATGCTGAAGGTGCAAAAAAATTTGTGAATGCATCTGTGAAATCTATGAGTTGTCCTACGGAGATTTTCTGTCCATGCATCAATTGTCGCAATGTTTGTCATCAATCGGTGGATACAGTATTAGATCATTTAGTGATTAGAGGAATGGATCATAAATACAAGAGAAAAGCCTCGTGGATTATGCATGGAGACATAAGGGACGATAAAAAGGACGACGGTCAAATTTCTGGTTTGGATGCTTATGACCTGTTTAGGACAGCTTTCAATGAGGATGAAGAGAGTCTACAGTCACCAAAGCGTAGTGGATCTCAGTATGACAATGGCAAAACTACAGAAGAATCTGAGTTTTCTAAGAAGTTGAATGAAGCTGAAACACCATTGTATTCGACATGTCACAATTACACGAAGGTCTCTGCAATCATGGGTTTGTACCGCATTAAGGTGAAGAGTGGGATGTCTGAAAACTATTTTGATCAGCTACTGAAGATGGTCCATGACATGCTTCCTGATGACAACATGCTTCCAAAGTCGACATACGAGATGAAGAGGTTCTTGAAGGTATTTGGATTTGGCTATGATGTCATCCACGCAGGCAAGAATGATTGCATTTTGTATAGGAAGCAGTATGAAAAGATTGAAACCTGCCCCAGATGCAATGCTTCGAGATGGGAAATCGATAAACACAGTGGTAATGTGAAGAATGGAATACCTGCGAAGATCCTTAGGTATTTTCCAATCAAGGAAAGATTCCAGAGGATGTATAGATCAAGAAGGATTGCTGAGGAGTTGCGCTGACATTTTAGCAATGCAGCTGAAGATGGTATAATGCGACACCCGGTTGATTCTATAACTTGGGGTCACGTGAACGACAAGTGGCCAGAGTTTGCAGCAGAACCTAGAAACCTTCGGTTAGGTATTTCTACCGATGGTATGAACCCTTTCTCTATCCAGAATACAAAATATAGTACTTGGCCAGTGGTGTTAGTCAATTATAATATGTCTCATGTGTTGTGTATGAAGAGTGAGAATATCATGTTGACGATGCTAATCCTTGGTCCAACCGCACCCAACAACAATATTGATGTTTACCTACAACCATTAGTGGATGATTTGAAGGACTTGTAGAATGAAGGAATTGAGGTGTATGATTCATATTTGAAAGAGAAATTCACACTAAAAGCTTTGTTATTATGGAGTATTTACCCGGCTTTATGGACTTTATCTGGATACAAAGTGAAGGAGAAACAAGCTTGTAATGTATGTGGGTAGGAAACACCACATACATGGCTGAAGTTTAGTAGAAATTATGTGTATTTAGGCAACAGGAAATGGCTTAGACCTAGACATCCTTATAGACGCATGAAAGGATGATTTGAAAACACTATCGAGAATGGGAACGCAAGAAGAATTCAAACCGGAGCATAAATATTTGAG
Source organism: Euclidium syriacum (assembly GCA_900116095.1). Lineage (NCBI taxonomy): Eukaryota > Viridiplantae > Streptophyta > Magnoliopsida > Brassicales > Brassicaceae > Euclidium > Euclidium syriacum. The sequence goes on from FPAK01000013.1 coordinate 1,946,890, forward strand.
GCGGTTAAGAATTTCATGAATCACTTTGGAAAACCATTATGTAGAGATATTAAAAGAAAACGAGCTGAGCTATGTGAAGATGATGTGGTTTCTGAAGAAGAATATGCAGAGGACACTAATCAATGGCGGTGGAAGAAACGATCAATATTTTTTGACTTACCATATTGGAAGGTTAGTCAGTTTTTATTACTAAGTTATTATGCTGTTAACTGTTATAATGTCTACTACTCTTTGTTTTTACAAACCCTTTTGTTCTATTGTCTTAGGATTTGCCGGTTCGTCATAACATCGATGTTATGCACGTGGAGAACACTACAGGAAAACAACACTATTACCACTACAATTTGCATCTACAAATAATGTGGCAAGATAGAGCGACGAAATAGTGACTATTTTGCTACTAAATATCCACATAAAATTATTAGTCGTAAATAAGTGACAATAATGCAACCAATATGTGTTGTGGCAGATTGGTCGTATATTTATGACTAAATTGTGACTTTGTTGCAATTAATTCAATTGGTTGCAAAATGGTGGTAAATTCAACCACAATTTTGCCACTAAGAGATGTCATCGCAAATTATTAGTCGCAAAATAGTGACAATAAGATGTAGTTGTTAATTAGTGGTAAAATATTAGTCGCAAAATAGTGGCAATAATCTGTAGTCGCTAATTAGTGGCAATATTCACTACTAAATTGCTATTCCTTTGTGCAGCGAAGAAATAGTGGTAATTCAGTTGCATATTACCTGTACAAATTTAAGTCATTTAGTCTCCAAATTCCATAGTTTAAACTAAGTAGATGTTGTATGTAAGAAAATCGAACCCAAGAGAGACTAATTATAAGCCTTAAGAACAAACCAAGTAGTTGTAATTGATAACAATACTAAATAGTACTCAATTTAAGCAAGACAAACTAAGATAAGATGATTAAGACTTAACAATATATTAAAGAAATGACTTTGGGTTAGGATTTTTGATTTAGTATAACAATCCGTTTGGTTATGAATGATTAGAGGCCCAACAATAAAATTTAATCTAGAATAATTAATGGGTATTAGTTGTAGATTATGTCACTCTAATGGTCATTAACCCTTCATTAATAATTATATAGCTAATGATTTCTTATGCATTAAATATCATTAATGAAAATTTAAACATTTACCAAACACTAATATTTTGGAAACCTAAATCTCTTGTAACCCATGAAATAGCTCTTAAAAACTATTCGAGCATTTCATCAGCCAATTAATATGCATGAGAAACCTAAGATACTAACCTAAGTTGAACACTCCTAAATTCATTCATTAAATCGATTTTTAAAATAGATATTCCATTAGTAGCCTCAATCAATAAAACCAAACTTCTTATTACCCTAACCAAGTCCAAACCTAAGCCATAAAGAAACTACTCAAACATGATCATTAGATTGGTCATGATGAAAAGATCTATAGTTAATGAAATGAGCATAAAAATAAACAAATAGATGAAGACAATAGATTTACAGATTTAAATCATATAAATATTGTTTTTTTTTTTCTGCACAGTATGAGTTCTAGTATACTTATGTGTGTATATATGTATGTATAATTATGCTTTATATTAAATTTAACTAAGTTTAATTATGTGTATGAAAAATTTACGTTTAGATTATTATTTTCCACTAAACATATATTTTTACATTTTTTTTTTTTGGTTTGGCGCATAATTATTATTAATTATGGGTTTGGTAAAATTATTTGGTTTGGCTCACTTTTTTCATTTACCGCCTAATTCTCTATTGGTTTTGGCCAAAATTTTGGCTTTGTCCCCGAGCCAATATTTTTTGAATTTGGTTGAAATTTTGCACTTTATCTCATTCTCTCCCTGTTTGTTACAGACCAAAAAAAAAAAAACTCTCATTCTCTCTCGACAGTCGACACTTCCTCTTTCCCAAATAAAAAAAACCCTAGCTTCAATTCCAGAATTTCGTCCCAAACCAAACCGTAATTCCCCATTTCTCTCTCGATTATCCTTTCTTCTTCCTCGATTATCTGTCGAGATTTTACAAAATCAAACCTTAATTTCCCTCCCTCTCCCGATTATTCCCAAAATATCACAAAGCACAAACCCTAGACAGAGTTTACCTCTCCGGATTTCTCCCCAAATTTTCCAGAAACCCGGAGATCTGAACGGAAACCATGGGGAAGATGAAACTGTTGTGGCCGAATTCGAGATCGGAGATGGAGATGACACCAGATCTAGAGGTCCTAGATCTCTCCGACAATGGCCTCACCGGTCAGCTCCCACAGTCACCTATGATGGTGCAAAGTTATTCACCCAAAACTAAATGCAAGTGCACAGTGTACAATTGTAATATAAATTAGGTTATCGATCCTACAGAAATTAGAATGCAATATATCTGGTAACTAGTTTTATAACTTATGGATTAAAAACGCTAGACTTAGGTAAATCGCGGGTAATATGGGTCATGCACGAAATTAGATATTGCTCTACTCTTAAACACAAAAGACAATGTATACAATACCAAATCTCTTTGCGTATTGCACTATGAATCAACCAACAGATCAGAAAGGATGCTTTTCAACCTATATAGCTAACACATGTATTGAGAATGGATTTGATTGTTCATGACCTTCCAAGCCAAACTCTCGTTTGTACAAGGAGGAGATCACCTGCTAAAAACAATGCTTCGGACTTGATGTAAAATGGATGTATGATGCAACAAACCCTAAAATTCAATATTCTAAGTGATCAAGTCAAAATATTGTATGAATTAATATTAAACCAGAGAGTAGTCACGAATTCAGCAACAATTCTTGCACCTAATGACCCATAAAACCTTTGACAACCTAGATCTAACTAGAGAACGACTCACACATAGCAAACAAACCAATCATAATCATTAATATCAAGAGTTTGCAATATGAAAGTAATATCAAAAGAGATCAGAGCAAAATGTGGCTCTCTCTCTGTAAAACCAAGAGAACAGGGGCACAAGAAAACCTTCACACAAGGGTGCTCCCTGAAAACAAGATCTAAGTAACTTTTTGGTAAAGAGATGCTTGAATGCTTCAAAACTTGATGGAAGTCGTCTCTCCTCTTCTCCTCTGCTCAAAGTTGATTATATAGCTCCTCTAGGTCATGCATGAGTCGGCAAAGAAGTTTTAGAAGTTAGGGTTTCGAAAAAGAGGCCCAAGAAAAATTTCCTTTTAATTAAAGCGGCCTCTGATCGGTCGACTCTTCGTTTCAGTCGGTCGACTCGGGCTTCGGATCATAATTCTTCATTTTAGCTCCAAATCTTCTAAATTCTTGCAAAACACCTCAGCATGTGGAATCTTCCATTTAACCTGTATAAAATGCAGAAAAGGCTCTAAAACAGCGTAAAATATCATCATGAAAACCGGTAAAAATAATAGTACATCAACCTACACTGGCTCCTTACAAAACCTGATTCAGCAGTTGTAGCTCAAATTTTAGGAGGTTGAGACTGGTTTAAGGCGTAGTTGTCGAATCAGTCTCTTCAGCTGCCGTCGTCTCCACTCTAAGCTACGTACATGGAGCCTTCATTGGAGGTCTTATGGGAATGCTATCCCCTGAAATGCATCAGTCCGGCATTGACTCTCAAGCCATATCTTCTCTGAAGCAAGCTCCGGTAGACCCTAAATCACCAACTTCAATTTTTGATTTTTTTTTTGTAGTGAGTACCTGCTTTTGTTTATTGTGACTCCGGTGTGGGAAAATCCTTAAGTTCTATGGGTTATTATCAGCTTTGTACTTAGGTTTTCTGTTCGCATTTTAATCTCCAAACGCAATTCGGCTTTGATTGAGAAAACGAAAAAATGAGTTTTCCCCCAATTGAAAATAGAAGTGATGCAATGGACTAGCAGATGCTTTTATACATAGTTATGAATTAAGTCACCTAAAATAGTAATTATGTATTAATAACGAATAACTTTCTATGGTTTGATTTTGTTCTCGAAACTATATTTGATATCAGAGTTGTTCGTGCACTACGTTTCTTGTTTGATGCAGTAAAGTAAATCAAAGATGGTGGTTCTTGTTATATGTGTGTTTACATATTTCTTAGGTTTTGGCTTCTCAACTCTATACTATTTCTTCTTATTTTTTCAGACATGAATTGATGGAGCTGTAACCTTAACCTCAATCAATTTTTATGCAAATATGAGCCGTAGAAAGAAGAAATGGAAGCTATGGAGGATTCATCGGTGAGCTTCACATCTTCTTTCTAGTATTTACACTTTTGACTAACTGAAGAGTTTGTGAAAGTGGCATATTTTGGAGCAAATTTGAGTTATTGGTTTTCATTAGTTATCACGCTTCAATATAAATAACTCGTTTGCATCTTTTGGCTAGTAAATGTGATTTGTTTCATTCGATTATCAAACCTATTTGATTTTGAATCTTGATTATGCTTCTATTTTGTCTCTTTGCTTTTCAGTGTATTCATTCGGATGCGGGAGGAACTGCTTTTGGTCTTGGTAGTCTTAAAAACACTCTTGTGAATGGGAAGCAAATGACTGGCGGTGCTGCAGCTTTTGTTTCAATGCAACAACAGCTAGAAGCAACTCCTATCTCCTTAGTGAGTTCAACTTGTGACTTAGGTTTTTATCCTTTTGGTATGTAATGACTTGACTAATATCTTAGCAACTCCTATCTTTTGGTTTCATCATTGGTTTGTGACAACTTAATAACTTCTATTGGGTTTTAGTCTCATTTTTTAATATTAAAAAAAATTAGAGTTTCTAATTATAAGAAATAAAATTTAATTTAACAACAAAAATTATTATTTTTAATTTACAAAATATACAAATTGATGAATTCAATGGTCTAAATTTAGTGGCAAAAGTTAACCTACTCAACTAAGGCATAGTCGCAAATTGGAGGCAAAATTTGCGACCAATTAGCCACTCGGCAACAAATTACATTAATAAATAGTCACAAATTGGTAGCAAAATTTTACCACTAAAACGTAACTAAACTGAACTACTCACTAAAGACCCAATATCGTAGTATCAAATTTATGTGGAAATTAATAAGGAAGCAGCACAATAGTCGCCTTTTAGACTCTTATGATTTCGTCTCAAATTTAGTCGCATTTTTGCCATTATTTTCTAACTACAGAAAATTGCGACGAGCACTTTTACCACTACGTTATATAGTTGAAAATTTGTGACTAAATCATTTTTGTCACTAAAATTTCACTTTTGTTGTAGTTACAATTCCTTTGTTTTCTTATAGTGGAAGAACCTGTCAGATGCTATACTGTCTCTTCTGATGAATATTGCTAAATCAAAGGATGGAGTGAAGGCAAGGAAAGAATTGGAAGAGATGGGAATTAGAAGACACTTGCACACACAAATAAGGGGAAAGAAAACTTACCTGCCACCAGCAGCTTATTGGTTCTCCAAGGATGAAAGGACAAGATTTTGCAAGAGGTTACCTAAGTTTAGAGGCCCTGATGGGTACTGTGCGAACATCTCAAATTGTGTGTCTCTTGATCCTCCTGCTATTAGTGGTGTGAAGTCACAAGATCACCACGTCCTTATGCAAAATTTACTACATGTTGCTTTGAGAGGATTACTGCCAAAAGGACCCAGAGTCGCTGTCACTTGATTATGCAACTTTTTCAACAGGTTGTGTAAGCGTGTGATTGATCCTGAGAAGCTGATTACTATGGAGTCTGGGCTTGTAGAGACAATGTGCCAAATGGAGCGGTTTTTCCCTCCTTCACTATTGATATCATGTTCCACCTTCCTATACACCTTGGAAGGGAGGCACGGTTCGGAGCACCGGTACACTTTCGATGGATGTATGCGTTTGAGAGGTACTCTTTATTTGTTATTTATATGTTTCTATATTTGACTGTATGAATAATAATATTGACAATCTGATTTTGTGAATGAGTTGTAGGTACATGAAAACACTGAAGGTTTTTATAAAAAATTTCGCAAGACCTGAAGCGTGTATGGCGGAGGGTTACTTGGCTGAAGAATGTATTGCCTTCTGTTTAGAGTTTCTTAAGAATACTTTACCAATACAAGAAACCATCAATCGTACTGGAAGATGTTGCATCTGATGAACACATTCTTGAAGGCCGTCCACTACAAAGTCGGAAGAACTTACACTTTCAGATAAAGAAAGAGACATAGCTCACCGGTATGTATTAATGAATACAGCCGTTATGGATCCTTATATAGAGTAAGTTCAAATTTATTTGATACTTATATTTTCTAATTTGTCATTGAACAATTAAAAACCTATAAATAATAAATTCTGCATCTTGTGAACAAGATGCATTTGGAGGAATTGCAATATACTAATGTCCGATGTGCAACAAACGAGACTATTTGTTAGAAACTTCACACTGAAAAATTTGCAGAGTGGATAAAGACAAAGTTTTGTACAAAGTAACATATATTTTTATTGATTAATACTGTAACTTTCTGATTAGATACCTAAAAATTCAGAGTGTCATTCAACCAAACTGAGATGGTTGGCATTTGGCCCGAGACATAGTGCTCAAAGCTATAAGGGTTATGTCATTAACGGCCAACGATATCAAAGAGATGACGTAAAGCGAATGACTCAAAAGAGTGGAGTGACATATGAAGCTTTCAGTATGTGTAGGTCTAGTGCTCAAGATAGTAAACAAATGGCAGACATGGTGGTGTACTACGAAGTTATAAAGGAGATCATTATGCATGACTATCACATGTTCCATGTTACACTATTCAAATGCAGTTGGACAAACAAAGGGTATGGTGTAAAGGAAGAAGACGGCTTCACTCTTGTGAACCTCCATATGAACCAATCAGCCTTTGCACATGATCCTTACATCCTACCATCGCAAACGAAGCAAGTTTCTTACTCTCGAGAGGATAAGTCTTCTTACTGGTATATAGTTATGCGGGCGCCACCGAGGGGTTATCATGAATTGGAGACGAATGAGGATTTTGTTAGTGGAACAATATCAGTGCAGAAGACCTGAGTAATCAAGCGTCTAATGATGAAACTTTTTTGTGTGAGGGATGATTGTGAAGGGGTCTTAGTAGATGATTAACAGCCTTTGCTTTTGTTTTACAGATTTGCTGTGTTTTATTGTTTCCCAGTCAAGATTCTCAGCTAATGCTTTTGTTACTTTTGTGATGCTTAATAGAAGAATAGCAGCCTTTGCTTTTGCTTTGATTATTTATGTGTCTATTTCTGGTTTCCCTTTCAAGATTCTGAACTAATGCTTTAGTTTATTTTTGTTGGTAAGGGTAAAACATGACAAGGGCGAAAGGAAAGACGACTCATGTCTGACATAGCAAGCGACTCCAATCTCCTGAAGAGCTGGAAAAAGTAGTTGAAGAAATTGCAGAATTTCCCACTGGAAACCAAAATAATGATAAAGAAACGGCTGAGCAACCCAATGTAACGGAGAATGAGAAACCCAATGAGACTGATACTGATATGCAAGACAATGAGTCTGAGACTGAGAAAAACCAAGAACTTGAGGCTGAGAAAACCAAGGAACCTGAGGCTGAGCAATAGAGGGAAACTGTGAATGAGATTCATAGGGAGGCTGAGAATGAGATTCACAGGGAAGCTGAGAATGAGATTCACAGGAAAGCTGAGACTGAGAATATCACGCAGTCTGAGGTTAAGAAGAAGAGAGGACGAGGTCCGACTAAGATGCGTAAACTGGCAAAAGAGGCTATGGAGAAGGTAAATGTTGAGTTTTCAGCGATAGGGGAGCATTCAGGGCCGGGTTCAGTGACACTTTCCTCTTTTCTTGGTCCTCTTGTGAGGGAACATGTACCGGTACTACTCGATGATTGGAGGGCAGTTGATGGCGCAACTAAGGACACAATATGGGAGGAAATTAAAGTACTCTGAGTGTTTATGTTTAACTTTTGTGTGTTTATGTGTAAATTTTATAAATTTTATGTAGGCAAGGTTTAATCTGGAAGATGGTTGGCAAAGAATGTGTTTTTAAACAGATGGGTGCAATCTGACGGGCTTCTAAATCTAGACTTGTTTCTAAACTTCGAAAAACTAAGAGTGCCAATCAGAAGCTCAAATTAAAACCAAACAACATCCAATCTCTTTGATCTTGGAACAGTTGGATGAAGAGTAGGACTTCAACAACTTTTAAGGTTAAGTTTTTGTTACAAATTTCTGTTATAGTTGGTGTACTTGATGGCTTTGATAAAAAAAATTTAATTACCGCAATTCAGGTTAAAAGTGAGCAATACAGTGACATGAGGAAGACTCAGATTCCTCACACAACCAGCCATAAAGGAATGTTTCGTCTATCTGTGGAAATGGTATGTGTGTATCTTTCTTGTGTATTGCATTTTTAAATTTTTTAACAAAAATATATCATATACTTGTTAAAAGATTGTGCAGAAGAAAAAGAGTTCAGACCCAAGGAAGGTGATTAGAAGTAAGATGTGGTTAGCAGGACACACTCACGCTGATGGAAGACTTGTGAAGAAAGAATTTGCAGAAAAAATTATAAGAACTGTCGCCTAATTATTATGCAATAATTTTTTATTTAGAATCTTATATGATCTGTGTAATTGGTATTGTTCACAAATTATTTGTATCGGAAGAGGATAAAAGCAATTGATAGTCAAGTGGACTCCACAACCACATAAAAATGAAAGAGAAGATGTTGGTAGTCAAGTTTTAGGGAAAGATAAACATGGAAGAATTAGAGGGATAGGCAGAGGGATTAGTCTGACCAAGATGGATTACCTTAACGCTAGAGACTCACATGTTCAGAAGGTTGAGGCTTCACAATCAGAAATGCTGATGAAGATTGAAGAATTGAAGAATCAAGTTCTTTGTTTAGCTGGAAAAAAAAGTAAGTTCCACTTTCTTTTTTTTATGATTGCCAATGGAATCAGGTTTTAACCAATTATTTTCCTCTTCTTAGCCATCTGGTGCATATATGTGGGTGCTCAGTCTAATGTTTCAACCACAAACAAAGGAGAAATTAAGTGTAATATATTGGATTGGTGTGAGCCAGAAGATGTTGTTTTTGGGGAAGGAGAATTCTGCTCGTCTGAACCACAATATATGATTGGCCGTATTCCACTCGGTCCTAACGCTGCAGCTATTATTGTGAACTCTGCTACAAGGCCACATTCATTTGTATAGAGGCTTACAACAACTGTTTCCACAGTTTCTGAAGCTATTGGAGTGAAGATTCCTTGGCCAGCTGATAGGGTGATTTTGGATTCAGAGTTCAGTTCCATAAGTGTTTATAAGCCAACAGTATATATTTTTAATTTCAGTTTTAATGCATGTTTAACTGTAAATATCAATCAAATGTCTAATATGTGCATGACTATGTAGGCTTTTGATGAAGCACAAATGAAATGCAACATCTTTGCTTGGAATGGAAGTGAAATTGTTGCTGAGGGTATAATTTGTTTAGTTGAACCAACTGAAAAGGTCAACCAGATTCCTCTAGGTTCTAATGCTGCAATTATTAAGGTTCAGAATATGATTGATCATCAAGTTTTTTTGTGGAGGCCAAGTTCTGAAACGGTATTGATGGGTGAAGCTTTAAGTGAGAAGATCGCATGGCCACTTGATAAGGTGGCATTATGTACATCACCAGAGGCTTCACCAAAACAATCACCCGAGGTACAAGTCTTACCTTCTGCATTTGATTTAAAGTTTTGTTATTTCTATTTTTGTTTATAGATCTATGATGGATGTGTTTTACAATTTGACTACAGAGTATAAGTAAAAGCATCGGTATCAGCAAAAATTCTAAAAATAAATGCATCTTGTTTGACTTCACTGGCTCTGGGCAAATTGTTGCAGAAGGTCGTGTTTGTTCTACTGACCCAGATGATCGAGTACACTTCGTCCCTTTAGGTCCTAACGCTATCAAGGTATGGGTAGATGTGTCAAAGATTGGAGATGCTAATTTTTGGGGACCGAATTCTGAAGTAGAGTGTATTGCTGATGCTATAGGTACGAAAATTGCTTGGCCTAACAACAAATTTTAAAGTACTGTGATAGAAGAACTTGTTAAGGATTCATGTGTTGATGCAAGAACTTGTTAAGAATTCATGCGTTGTCTAGAACTATTTATGTTTGTTGTGTTTTTATCACACTGAAAACTATGTGGGTAGACATCTTTTGTTAATACATTATTCGGATGTTTTATTACTAAATGTGTGGTTTATTTAGGTTCCAATAATGTTTCATAAGATGAAAGTGCTGTGCTATGGAAAATGTGTTATGAGATTTGAAAGTGTTGTGCTATTTCATAATGTAAACGTTATTATAAATTTTAATCGATGACAAAAATACTTTATGAAAGAGTTTAATTGCATAAGACAGACGTTATTATAAATTTTAATATTGCAAAAGGTATGTGTTATTATAAAGTTTTTAATTGCACACAAAACGTTATAACAAATCCAGATCTTTTTATAACGGGCGTATACATAGCGCGACTAAAAGTGCTATAGAATCAAACAATAGTGGATATTAGTTGCTATGAATGTTCATCTTTCTTGTAGTGGTAATACTCCAATTGAACCTATGAACCTAAATCCGAAAATCCAAATTATCCGAACCAAACATGTTTGGGTAACCAAACGTCCACTACTAAATAATGCTATAAAATCAGTATTTTGTCAAATTTTTGTATAAAGCAAAAATTTTGACATAAATTTTACAAGATAACATGCTATATTCTCAAAGTTATCCACTACTACATGAGCTGATCTACAAACCAATCTACAAGACAGTTTGAATAGTAAACTCAAAAGGTTGAGTACATCATCTTCTACATCAAATAAACATGAGAAAATGGGAAGATGGTGACTGTTGCCCTCCAACCCGGAATATTGAAAAAAATTATGTCAAATGTAATAAACAAATATAAAACTAAACCGGTGTTTAACAGAAATCGGAAGAGAAATATCCAAATGATAAATTTCTCTAAATCTGAGAACAAAAACGATTAAGTTTTAAAGATCATTGAGTTTCTGAAAACCTAATCGCTGCACTCGAAAAATAGCATCAACACCTAAGAATTTGAACCTCTACACTTCAACTTCACTTGCATTCATAAAAGGTGGTATGAGGAACAAGACTGCTTAGTGAGACGGTCACAGCTACCTACATGATTTCGTTACACAGCTCTACACTCATCTGGATTCGGCTCTGATACTAGATGTAACGTATCGACCGTCACCGTCTCTGGGCCCATGCTCTTTCGACCTGTGGGTCCATGCTCTCTCGACCTATGGGCCTCACCCTCTTCCGACAGCCGCTGCGTCACTTCTAAAGCTCAAAAGACATTTTTTTACTATCCCTACATATGACCACATGATCTTTCCCCATGTTTTGTCTTCACTTGCGCAGTTTTGTAAATCAACTCTCGTCATCCATCCTGAAATTTGCCTAAATCAAGCACGTTTAATTATAAAGTTGTTTCAGGATGTGCGACCGAATATATAAATACACTTTGGTTATGGTTATATAGGTAGCCAAATCAATTGTTTTAGACTCTTCTCATAAACCACCATTTTCCACGGAATCGGGGTGTTACACAAGTCTTTATTTTCTTCCGTCTTCCTCAAAATCAGCCTATACCTCCTCATATTGATAATTAATCAGCAGCCCTTTATATTATGGCAAATCCTGTTTTTTATAAGCGTACAAAACATATTGAGGTCGACCGTCATTTCACCCAAGATACTATTCATGATGGCCTCATTTCCACGATTAAGGTTGACACCTCAGACCATCATCTTCTTCGTAAGTTGGGTATTCACGATCTTCATGCACCACCTTAAACGAGAGTATTGGAATAATGATATGTACTTATTCGTTAAAGTTAAAGGTAGTCCAGTCTATGATTATACAGTTGTGGTTTCTAAAATCATCTTTAGTGGAATGTTCTAAGTGGATGTTCTCATGACTAAAAAAATTTAAAATTAAAAAAAAATTAATATCTTAAAAAAAATTGTGAAAACATGTTTTCATTTAAGAACAATTTAGAACACTTTAACAACACTTAAGCATACTTGTGTCATTATATTATTAGTTCAATTATTTTTTAAAATTAAAATTTAATTAAACAATAAAACTAAATATACAATATTAAAATTATATTAAACATACTTGTCATTTGTTATTATATTATTAATTCAATTATTTTCTAAAATTAAAATTTAATTAAATAATAAAACTAAATATAAAATATTAATATTATATTAGATGAGAACTCTTAAAGAAGTTGTCACCACTAAAGATGTCTTAATATACTACAACTTTGACACACTTCTTATTTTCTCATCACTACCTTCGTTACTATGTTTTTTTTTTTTTTGCTTGAATCAACATCTCTTTTGAAGAGCAAATCAGACTTAGTAAATTCTTTTTGTTCAGAATGATAAACTGTTTTTGGCTCAGAGGATCATTTTCAGATGTGCCTTTAAGACGACGTTTTATGACATTTATGTTCTAGGATGAAGTTTAAGAAATGGGATTGTTCATATCTTGTTTATTCAAGTAGAGATAACCTAACTTGTCGTCAAAGAAAGTTGTAATGGGTTTTGTGGAAAAACCAGTGTAGCTCTTGTCCATCTTCGTTGAACAAATGCTGTGAATAACTTTGAAGAGTTCGTTCTTGTGCGTGATAGGTTGAGCGGCAGAGTCCTCGAACTGCATCCACTACATATTCAAGAAACAAAAAAAACTTTCGAAAGATTGCGAGAGAATGTTTTCAGATTCAGAATAATTAAAAAGTTGAGGTTACTTTACTTGAGCTGCTTCGATCTCTAGGTCCTGCTTCTGAATTTCAAATGAGGTGGGCCGCAACAAACAAATGAAGAACAAATCTGACTTGGTAAAAAATGATTCGTGTGTTTGACTGCAAACACAAGAAAGTTGCAAAGATTAGAACGTGGAAGAATCAAGAAACAATGAAGTAGAGGACGTGATATGATCAGTACCAGAAAGCTAGAATCTCCACAAACTCCGTGTCGATCTGAAGATAAATAGATTGAAACGTAAGGTTTAGATATATTCAATTACACAGATTGTATATAGATATATAAAGAAAGATCTTTGAGTCTGCATACGCTTGTCTCTTCTTTTACTTCTCTAATAGCCGCAGTAAAAATCTCCTCACCCTATACGCAAAAGAGAAAGAGTGAAATCTTCAAAAGCCACATAGAAATGGATTAAAAAAACTTTTTACTACAAATATATACCTCGTCAACAACTCCTGTCGGGATCTTCCAGATACCTGATCCACATAGCGTACCGTATTTTTCTTGCACAACAAGAAGCTGCCCCTCGTCATGTAAATTAAAGAATCAATTGATTGCATGGAAAAAATATTTAATAACTGATCATGTTTGCAGCAAAAAAGTTAGTTACTTATGGAACAACATAATACGACCTGGATTGTTTCTACGGTTCTACCTATGTGTGCGTTTACATTTCCAGTGATTAGAATAATATAAGATGGAAATAGAAAGAAACAATCGTACGTGTTCCATGTACCTCTTTGTTAGGGTTCAAGACAACAGCACCAACACGAACGCGATGAGATGCATTCAAAGGAATGGTACTTGCAGCTTTTGGAATCCAGTAGACTAGCATCAGGTAAGTTGGCTCAGCGTGGTGGTACTGGAAACCTTCCTGCCAAAATTATGATGGAGACAACACAGCACACTCTTTTAACATCAAACGTTTTAGATATACATGGAGTTTCATCTCAAAACTAATTGGTATGAAGATCCGGTTTGGCAAAGAAGAGTATTGAAACATCACCTTAACTGCAGTTTCGACGAGGTTTACGTGTGATATTGGTAAATTTAACCAGATTCCTTTTTTACCCTGAAAAATATGAGTTTTACATAATCCATCGAACCTCTCACGCTACAAGAGAAAGATGCTCAGTGATCGCACAAGCACAAACCTGTAACCGCCACTGCGTCAATGAATATCTAAGCACTGCAAGGAAACGCTTTGGGTCTATAGGAGTCTTCATCTCCACGATCACTCCTTCGTAGTCATCCTCCACAAACGGAAGCATTTCGTCAATCTTTTGTTTGTGTTCTACTCCTCCATTAATCAGAGGAGCCTCGTGGTCTGACATTCTTCAACTTAGGAGAAGTCGAAGATTAGATTCAAGCAAAGGAGATGAGGAAGAACATAGATAAAAAGGAGAATACGTAGTTTCAAGTTTCAAAGGGCTAATTGATTCAAAACGAGACGGTAATGGCAGCAATGATTAAGATAACACATTTAAATCATAATGATAGTGGGGTGGGTCTATGGGCATTACACAAATCATAATGATACACATTATGCCGACTTAGCCCTTAACTCGGTGGACTGACGCATTCCCACACGTCACATATTCAACGTCTTAAGCACATGTAACACACCCTAATTAGAAATCTTTTACCGAGTTATATTTTTTCTGTCAAATAAACTAAAAGAGAAAGTATGAGAACTGCCAATATTTTAGTTTTCTTTTCTCTATAAACATCTCTTTTAGTTGAAGTTTAAATCAGTGAACTAGAGTCGTAACTAGGATTTAAAAAACCACATATTAAGTATACTAAAGAAAAAAATGCCATAATTTTTAATTGGTTTGTTAAAAAAATCCCGATGTAGAGCAATGGTAGTCTGCGGAAGTTCGAGCAATGGTATCTCAATGTAGAATAGGTATTAGGATAATGAGGAAGAACACGTAAAAAAAGAGAGTTTAATAAAATTAGTATTAGAATAACGAAAGTTCTCAAAAATATATTTAAATTAAGTTTGTGTTTCAAAAGGGACATTTGCTTAAAATACCCAAAATTTATTTTATATGCAAATTTAAAGTCCTTATTAAAAAAATGCAAAATATATTCAAAGGTATAGAAAAATTACAATTATTCTTGGTGATAAAAAAAAAAACGGAAAACACAGTTACCGTTTTAATCTTTTCGGTATTTTAGACTTCTGTCAAGTCTATTGATCTAAGATTTACTCGGTAGGTTATTCATACGAATTCCTCTATCAAAATATTAATTTACCTAATCCTTCCAAAATATAAGCCTTAGTGAGTAGATAGTAGTATAGTCTATAGTCGAACCGCAATCAAACAAATGTAGTTCTTAGGATTATGATGTGTCGGTGTTTTCAAGTTTTAAAACTTATAAACACCTCAATCTTAGCCCAAATATAAACTATACTCGTTGTAGAAATTGAGGGATCGAACCCAAAGGAGCGTGAAAGTTATCAAATCGTTGAAAATTGTTTTAGAAAGCCGAATTGTAAAAAGGGGGAGGTTCATGTTTGTTGGGTTGAAGTTTGTTATCTCTACACTAACTAACTAAGATAAAAGTGTGAATTTCCAAGAAAATTGATTTGGTTCGAGAGAGGTTTTGAGAGACTAACTAACTAAGGTTATGAGCTTGGGTTAGGGACTTGTTACACAAGTAGTTTTACTGGGTTATCCCGAGAGTTTCCTCGAAAACAACCGGTTCGCTAAGTGCTTACTTTAACAACGGGCCCATTGAGAAAGATAAACAACTAACGGCCTTAACATCTACAAGTGCCTTTGCATTTTTTAATGTGGATTTCTGATTCTAATCTCTGGTCCATCAATTTCTTAGGAATTCAATCAACTCCCTAAACCACTCTCCTAACATGTTAAGCCATTTGAAAGGATACTAGCATGGACTTAGGCGGTAAGTCCACAAATCAAACCCTAAACGCTATTCAATAGTCCTATTAGGGTAGAGAAAGCCTCTCAATTAATCACTTAAACTCATCTCCTAACCACAAGAATTAGAGGGATTGGAGGTTAGGATGAGTGATAGGAGGTGTCACTAACTGCATCTCAAACTATCCCCTAAGGACCCATGATTAAGAGATCTAAACCTAATTGGTTTCCTTGATGAACCAATTAATTAACCCTAATTAAAATTATCATAATCATTCTCTTTCTCCTAATCAACCTCTCTTAACTCAATATAAATGATAAAAAAAATAAAAAATAAAAAATAAAAAAAGGTTTTTATAAAGCAAAAAAAAAATTAAAATAACATAATTTAATATTTACAAGCTACCTTTTAAGGTAGCACCTAAAAAGAACTAAAATAGAAAGGCTATTTTGTAGAGAGAGAATTTTTTGATGTGGTGTGTCTCCAAGGAAGGGACATGCTCTATTTATAGGAGTCTTTGGTCGGCTAGGGGCATTTTGGTCATTTTTTTTGCTTCTGGCTCCCAACTATCGATCGATATGGGTCTCGATGTCCTTCATCCCATATTGACCGATAGTGACTTCGATACGGAGGTTCGGCCTTGATTGGTGGCTCCTTGCCTTTGTTCTTTGACTTGTTTTCTCCTCTTTGAGCTTTTGTCCTCTTGGATGACCAGAAAATACCCTGAAACAAACAAAACATACAAATGCAGACTCTTGGGACTACTAAAATGAAAAACATGGAAATCTTATCCTAAATGCACGAGAAATGAAATAAAGGTGGGATAATTGGATAAAATCTTGTAGACATCTGGTGTTAAAACGCTCAATTTCTCATCTCATCAATTCCCCCGGACTTAACCTTTACTCGTCCTCGAGTAAACAAAGGTTAGCCTCAAGAGAAAAGTTTGAAATCTTTTGGTAAAAATTGGATAAATGGTTTGTTGATTCTTTAAATCAAGAGAATGGTTGAAGAAAGAACTATTTTCCTATATGAATATATTCTCCATTCATTCAAGTGTTCTCACTCACCAATCCATTCACTTAAACTTTTTAGTCAAATTGAAGATCAATGGTGAGGTTTTGCTAAGGAAATCAATCAAAACAAACTTGCTTGGTTTGGTAGGAGAAAGGTTTCTCAACTTGAAGGAGTACGTTTATTAGCATCACAGGTTTTTCTAAAAAAGAACGGTACTTTCGCAAAATACTAAAATCCAAGACCAATTGGTGCATACAAGGTTTAGATCGCCATCTACCCTTTCCCAAATTGCATCTATACTTTTAGTTCTATGGATTGAAGCTCAAGGTGAAATTTATTTCTCATCCTATTTTAACCATGATCCAAAGGCTTTTTGCCTTTATTTCTTCTCTTTCTCAACCTCTATTATTATTATTTTTGTAATGCTAGGGAAGGTTTGCTAAGTAGGGAATCATGGTCTCTTATTTCTCTCTCTCTTTTTTTTTTTTTTTTTTTTTACCTTAGCTCTCTTTTAGATTCTAACCCTCTTAAGATAGGTTTCTTTCCTTAGATTTTTGGGACTAGATGTTTTGTTGAGATCTTAGAGCTTGACTTCATTTGTAGACCAAATCACTTCTTATAAGTTTCGCTTCCCCTTCTTATAAGATATACACATTTCCACTATCTTTCTCAATATGATCAATCGCAATCCCAACCTATTCTATCCTAACCCCTATCATTAAGCTCAAATGCGAGTGAGCTTCTATATGATGATCTTAGCCTTGTCGATCTCGAGGCTCAACATGTTTTGCAAAGTATGCGCTCGAAAAAGGCCTCACAATTCACTAGCAAGTAACGTTTGGGTTTCAAGAAAAAAGTTTTGGTGTAAGGTGGGAATAATCATTGGTGAGAATGGCCATTTGAATCCACAAAAGAGTGGTAGAAAGGAAAAAGAAGATCCAAATGTGTATAAAGGTTACAACAAGATTGTTCTTTCAAGATTTCCTTAACAAAACATAGCAAACTCGATTTCAAGCCATATAAGTGTAAGGTTAAGATTGAAAAAAGTTTTGAGATCACTGATTGAAAGATAAGAACTTCCGTTTTTACGAGTTCTTTTTCTTCTTCGACCAATGATACAAACCATTTCAAAAGGAGTTTCGTCAAAGGAAATCCGAATTTTCAATTTATGCTTATGTATTGCATCCTAAAATTTTTCTAGACTTGATTCTATACTTATCCTAGCATAGTGATGCAACTACATGTGAGAAATGCTTTGAAATCTTGAAAAATAAAAATATTTCACAAATCTTACAGAATTTTTTTTATCGATCGATATACTGATCGATACAAATGTATTGAATGCAATATCAGTCGATACTGAAATCCAATTTTTTTTTTTTTGTAAAATTGTTTTCGAAAATCTTTTTTTTTTTTTTTTGTGTTTTTAAACTTAGAGACTAAGAAAACTTAAAGATTAAGGATCTACTAAAAATACAAAATAAGAAAAGAAGAAAATGAGATTAGTAACTATAAAATCCTCTTTCAAACTTAATTAACACCGTCCCGGTGGAATCAAATCGAGAGAGGTAAAATCCGCATAAACCTAAAGCTATCGGTATATACAATGGAGTGCTGGATAGTGGGACTTACCTTTTTCCATAGTCGGATCTACGGTTAGATCTGTGGTTCATTCGTTCATTCTCTTCGTCTTCTTCGTTCTTGAGGATGATCTTTATCGGTTTGTTGAGGAGCTTAGCTCTTCAATCAGCGGTAACAGTTTCTTCATTGAGTCTCTCGCTGACATAAGTGGAGGGGGAGTTTCTTCCTCTATTCATGACCCGGTAATGGATCTACCCGTCGTAGAATGCGTGAGGTTTAAGGAGGAGAGTAGCTTCATTTTCGGTTGCTCGGGTTGATAGAGTTGGGATTCGGTAAGTGTACCTTTCTTGAGCTTCGTCATCGACCGGGGTTTCTTTCAAGTCGGGGACTTCGATTGGTCTAGTTCCTTCTCTTCCCGCGGTGATAAGTAGGGCATCGAGACTATTTCCATCTAAGGGTTGGGTATCCGGCATTTTTCGTTGTGGAAGGTTTTGAATTCCTCGGTTAACTATTTGCGGGGCCGCGATTGTTTCTTCTCTGTCCGCAAATACTCTTCTTGATTCATCGAGATCGGAGAAGAATTTGTGAAGGAAGACCTTGAGGGGTGAAACCTTTCTCCTTTGTTGCAACCTTGGGAGTCTTGGTATCACCTTATGAAGTGTTTTTAAGAGAAGTGTGAACATTTCCATTTGATCGTGGTTATTGGTAATGATTTCCTCTAACATCTCTGTAAAAACGTGGTATTTGAAAACCATGTCTTCTTGGTTGGTCTCTTCTTCCTCACTAGTTAGCACGGCATGGCACAAGTTCATAGCGAGTACCGTGCTACTTTCAAATTCGCCCAATTCTTCTCCCAAATCGTTTTCTCCAACCGATTCTTCATATTCTTCATAAGATATCGCTCCACAATAGTCAAAATAAATCGAAGCTCGGGGGTAGACTTGGTTGCCGAGTTTCGTGAAGGTGATCATCATTCCTTCGAAGTCGATTTGCGCTCCAATTGTAGCTAGAAATTGACGGCCGAGCACCAGCGGTCCCTGTTCATTCTTCATTGCTTCAACAACTACCAAATTTGTGGGCATAATCCACCCCTTTACTTCTACGGGAACATCTCTCACAATTTCTTTTGGGATTCTTGTTGTTGCATCCACTAGAGCTATCCGCTTGGAGTGCGGCTCAAGCTCGATGATGCCTAGTTTTGCTAGAAGGGTACTGGAGACTACATTAATGTTTGCTCCCGTATCCGCCAAAGCTTCTTTGATTCTTATGCTTCCCAAGTTACAAGGAATTAAGAATGCTCTCGGATCACTCTTCTTCTCAAGACTTCTTGACCATGCTTTACCCTTTTGTTCATCTTCATCACTTACCCTTACTGTCTCATCTTTTCCCTTGTTGTTTATCATTGATCTCACCAAGGTTCTTATCTTCTCCATATTCTCAATGTTCATAGGGAGCAGTAGCTCGATAGACTCGTCTTCCACCGCTTTCTTGAACATTTCGGATTCTCTTAGTTGAGATTGTGCGAACCTCGTTTCGGGGAATGGTATTCTTTGGGGATGTGATGATGAACTTGATTCGTGTCCCTCTCGATTGTTAATTTCGAGTTTTCCCATTTTCTTGTCGACTTCAGACACCTCAGTATCGATCGATAGTGTGGTCGATACTCTGTTTTTCTTCTTTGGGAGACCAGTATCGATCGATGCATAGGTCGGTATGACCAGACTATCGATCGATATTGCTCCTTGTCCGGCCCTTCTTGGCTCGTCTTGATTCCTGTATATCTTCCCGGCGTTTATCCCTTCTTCGTTGTCCATCTTAAACATCTCATAATCTTCTTCTTCACTCCACTGGTTCTCGAGCTCGAAATCCTCATCATCTTTTAGCCATGTTTCAAGGAATTCGGATATGAACTCATTATCGTTCTCGAAATTCTCGGGATCGCTCAACCAACCTTGAATCTCCTCGTAGTTTCCTCCTTCATCCCATTCATCTTCTCTATTGATCGTTCCACATAAATCCTTGGGGTTTTGCTCGGGTTTAGCGGGCAAAGTTGAAATGGAGACTTGATTTGTTTGGCCTAAGTCGGTCGTTCTTCTCTCGAGAAGTCTCATGTTGTTTGAGAGCTTTTCCATCTTGTTGTTCAAATCAGCATAGCATCTGTCAATCTTCTTATTCATAGCTCCGAGATTCGTTTCTACCTTAGTGGCTATCTCGTTCATCTTGGTGGCTATCTCAATCGAATGCTTCCCTTGACTATCCAAAACTTGCTTCAAGATTGAATTAGTGCCAAAACCATTGTACCCTTGATTTCTTCTAAACCCTTGGCCGCCATACCCTTTATTGGATCTACAGAAACCGCCTTGGTTGTTGTACCCTTGAGAGTATTGACCAGTGTTGGCTACAAAGTTCATGTCTTCCACTTGGTAGACTTCTTCTTCTTGTACCATGTTGACACTTCTCTTGTTTCTTTGAACTTGTTGAGCCATTAGTAAGGATTGTTCCATCTTCTTGGCCATCTTCTCAATTTTCTCTTTAAGCTCTTTTAGCTCCGAAGTTTTGGTTTCTTTGGTGTGCGGATTAGTTAGCCCATGCTCTGATTGAGCTAGATTCTCTATGATCTTCTCTCCTTGGCTAATATTAAGAAGCTCCCTTGGTTTGCCGTGGTTATAGCTAACCTCCATTGGGGTTGACATCCTTGGTGAAATGTATTGAGAAGTTGTTCCTTTTTGAAGCCATGGTGCGGGTAATCATTCGTGTAACCCTTAAATCGCTCGCATGCTTCGAGCAAATCTTCACTAGCACCTTGGCGGAAGCTTGATATATCGTTTCGAAACTAAATGGTTCGTTGTCGGTTGAAGAATTTGTTTAGGAATTCCTTCTTACAATCCTCCCAAGTTCTTATCGTGGTACTCGGTACATTTTTCTCCCAATGGCTTGCCTTATCCGCTAATGAGAACGGGAACAAGGTTAACTTGTAAGCGTCGGCGTTGACTCCATTGGTTCGTACGGTTTGGGATATCCTTTCGAACTTCTCTAGATGATCTAGGGGTTTCTCGTGAGTCAGCCCGTTGAACCGGTGTTGAAGCACCATATTGAGTACGATCCCTTTGATGTTGAATTGGTTGTCCTCTTCATTCGGGATCTTGATTCCTGTTTGTGAAGGCATTAAGTTCGGCTTGTCGTATCTCCCAATTAGTTGCTCTGGTTCTTGACCTCCTTCTTCATGAACATTTTCGATTCGGTCGCCCATGTTTGATGATCGAGGGTTCTTCCTACGGCTTTTCTTTGTCTTCCTAAAAGTTCGCTCGAGTTTGGTAATATCGGTAGGTGGAATGAGGTTTCCTTCGCTGTTGCTTCTTCTCATTCAACCTGAAAACACAAGAGAATAGGAAGGGAACTCTTATTAGTATGTTTCCAAAAATAAAATAAAAATTTATTTGTAAATCTAACATAATGTTTTGTATCGACCGATAGGGGATCGATACAGAACTACTATCGATCGATGTATAGTCGGTATAACCTAATTAAATAAATGATATTTTACACATAACACAATATCGACCGATATAAGGTCGATACAGACTTGAGTAGATCGATACAGGGTCGACACAAGTTGATTTACCCAAATAGAAACATGGTATCCACCGATACAGAGTCGATACACTGAGTGCATCGACCGATATGATGATCGATATTGGTGGTCGATTTGAAAGATAAAATCCGACAAATCAAATTGGTTTAAACTTTTTGATAAATCTTGCCAGTTGCTCCCCGGCAAAGGCGCCAAAAACTTGATTTGTCGGTGTTTTCAAGTTTTAAAATTTATAAACACCTCAATTTTAGCCCAAGTATAAGCTATACTCGTTGTAGAAATTGAGGGATCGAACCCAAAGGACCGCGGAAGTTATCAAATCGTTGAAAACTGTTTTAGAAAGCTGAATTGTAAAAAGGAGGAGGTTCATGTTTGTTGGGTTGAAGTTTGTTATCTCTAAACTACCTAACTAAGATAAAAGTGTGAATTTCCAAGAGAATTGATTTGGTTCGAGAGGGATTTTAAGAGACTAACTAACTAAGGTTATGAGCTTGGGTTAGGGACTTCTTACACAAGTGGTTTTACTCAGTTATCCCGAGAGTTTCCTCGAAAACAACCGGTTCGCTAAGTGCTTACTCTAACAACGGGCCCATTGAGAAAGATAAACAACTAACGGCCTTAACATCTACAAGTGCCTTTGCATTTCTTAATGTGGATTTTTGATTCTAATCTCGTCAATTGATCCAGAAATTTCTTAGGAATTCAATCAACTCCCTAGACCACTCTCCTAACATGTTAAGCCATTTGAAATGATACTTGCATGGACTTAGGCGGTAAGTACACGAAGATTTCCACAAATCAAACCCTAAATGCTATTCAATAGTCCTATTAGGATAAATAAAACCTCTCAATTAATCACTTAGACTCATCAACTAACCACAAGGATTAGAGGGATTGGAGGTTAGGATGAGTGATAGGAGGTGTCACTAACTGCATCTCAAACTACCCCCTAATAACCCATAATTAAGAGATCTAAACTAGTTGGTTTCCTTGATGAACCAATTAATTAACCCTAATTAAAATTATCATAATCATCCTCTTACTACTAATCAACCTCTCTTAACTCAACATAAATGATAAAAGAAATAAAAAATAAAAAAGAGTTTTTATAAAGCAAAAAAAAAATTAAAATAACATAATTTAATATTTACAAGCTACCTTTTAAGGTAGTACCTAAAAAGAACTAAAATAGAAAGGCTATTTTGTAGAGAGAGAATTTTTTGATGTGGAGTGCCTCCAAGGAAGGGACATGCTCTATTTATAGGAGTTTTTGGTCGGCTATGGGCATTTTGGTCATTTGGTTTTTGCTTCTGGCTCCCAACTATCGATCGATATGGGTCTCGATGTCCTTCATCCCACATCGACCGATAGTGACTTCGATACGGATGAGGTTCGGCCTTGATTGGTGGCTCCTTGTCTTTGTTCTTTGACTTGTTTTCTCCTCTTTGAGCTTTTGTCCTCTTGGATGACCAGAGAATACCCTGAAACAAACAAAACATACAAATGCAGACTCCTGAGACTTCTAAAATGCAAAAGATGGAAATCTTATCCTAAATGCACGAGAAATGATATAAAGATGAGATAATTGGATAAAATCTTGTAGAAATCTGGTGTTAAAACGCTCAATTTCCCATCTCATCAGATTACGAGAGTTTGAACTTTGCTAAGATGATTGGTTCTTTGATTGGTGGTTTACTAATTCTAAGAATTCAAACTCAAAACAAGACCCAAATGATACAATGCAATGCAAATATGAAAGGCGATGCAAAATATTTGAACTAAGATAATGAATGCAACTGATAAAAGTGAATTTAAATACTAGCGGTATGGATCAAGGCATGAGTCTAAAAATGATAAGACTAGCTAGAGAATGGGTTTTGGTTCTTATTTAGCTATTGAATTAATCTAAAAATTTCGATTCCATTTTAAATCAACTAATTTTCATAAATTTAACTATCTAATGATCAAGTGAT
This sequence comes from Euclidium syriacum, assembly GCA_900116095.1. Classification (NCBI taxonomy): domain Eukaryota; kingdom Viridiplantae; phylum Streptophyta; class Magnoliopsida; order Brassicales; family Brassicaceae; genus Euclidium; species Euclidium syriacum. The sequence continues at coordinate 1,970,766 of FPAK01000013.1, forward strand.
TTACTATGATTCCTGATGCATTAAAATCATCATTAGTCATTAAATAATATCCTAAACATCCTAAAAACCATTTATCATCCATTCCCTTAAACTAAAAATGAACTGCTCACTTGTCTTTTTATTTCCCTAAGTTCAATGATGAAAATTTCCATCGAAATCAAGCATTAAAGACAAATAAAATACTAGAATCCACTAGACCTAGCCTAGACAAACCAAAACCCAACCTTATTTCAACTAAAATGAACCCAAGCTTCAATTCATAACAAAAATTCTTACACATGGTTGGCGATTAAAGAAAGATGAAAGTAGAAAGAACAAGAAATCATAAATAGAAACAAAAATTTAAAATGAAATTATATAAATTATAAGGAAAGATTCAAAGACTCAAGATTTTCTCCATAAGAAAAAACCCTAAACCTCTCTCTAACAAAGCTTAAGATATAAAAATAGCTTTAGAACACTTTTATATCAAGTCCTAAAAGAAAGGGGTTGACCAAATAAAGAGAAATAAAAACACAAAAAGTGGGTTTTCTCGGGTGAAAAGCGACACTCGCCGGTTGGCGATTTTGCTGCACCAACTTAATTCGCTTGTTTCTCATCAACCGTAGTTTTGAATTATGATCCATACAATGCTATGGCTTCTTCTTTCTATCTATCCTCTTTGAACTGGTCAAGACCAATCATCAAAATATCGTTCCATGTTTATTTTTAGCTCTTTAGACCCCTACTTGCTCCGTTTATACATATTTTAAACAAAATAGCGTCAAATGAAAATGTATACAATCCTAGAACTTCTAAATGTATAATTAACATAATCGATATGAAAAATGCATGAATACAATCTGATTTGATGGTTTATGAACCCAAAAAGTCATTAAAAAAGGATAAAACCATTAAATTACCATAACATCAACTCTCCCGGACTTCTTTTTGTCTTTCCTCAAGCAAACAAACTAAGACAAATCGGAAGAGAGATGTGAAACTGGATCTATTATATATAGGATAAAACAAAGATCTAGCCTCCAAGAATACCATAATGCATGAACCATTTCTACTCCTTAGAACCTTATTTGCATTCATCAACATTTCACCATTCACTAAGATGTTCTCGATTCATGTAAACTTAGCTCTTTTACATTCCCTTATAATAATATTGTGGATCTCATATTGCACACATCAATCAAGCTTTATTTGGTTTAGGGATGAGGGTTTGAGTTAAAAATGACCTCTAAGGATAAAAGATAACTGATGCATACAACATACGAACCTACTCGTCCTAATCAGTAGACCTTAAGATATATTCATGTTCTAGCATTTCTTGTTCCCCAAAATTTTATGATTTTTATTTCTTTTTCAAATACTTTATTACTTACTCGGGATTTTCTTTTACTACTTTCGTTTTCCAAAGTCCCAATTTTCATTTCAAATCTCTTTCTTTTCTTTCTTATGTATTTTTTTTTCTTTTTTTTTATAGGAATTATATTTTTCTTTTATTAATTTAAGATTTGTTTCATTTTTGGATCCCCTTTGCTTTTATTATTTTTCCTTTTTAACAACACAAATGGTTTTTATTTTCATTTTGAAACTTTTTATTTACAAATAATCCATCATATTCTATCCTACTCTACTGCCAAGCTTGGATTCAAACCGGCGTCTATTAGAGTTCCACTCGTTATCATCCTAACCAAATATTTTTTACCATGGTAAATGAAAGGTTGTCATACAATATAAATATGAAATGATAATAAAAAGTTTTAATTTTTTTATTTTATTTATCGTAGGTGGAGGCTGGAAAAGCAGAGAGAAAAATAAACAACCAATATAATAAACTCAAAAAAAAACAAAAGATTAAACAAGAAACCCGAGATTAGAGCGAAAATCTCACAGAAAAACTCAGCTTAACTTAATACAGATGAACATATTGTTTAACATTTGAAGAAGTGATATGTTGATCCGAATCCATCCAAATTACGATGTCGAAAATTGTAGCAACGCTTCGCCAGAAAATTGTTAACGGACAAGAGCCACGACGATTTGAAGACCATAGGCGGCGAGAGATATAATAGGTAAATATCGATTTTGACTTGAATCAAGCAAAAACAAAAAGGTTTCTTGATTTGTCTCGCCGCTTATGGTCAAATCGTCATGACTCTTGTTTGTCGAGCATTTTTATGGTGAAGCATTGCTAGAATTTCCGATATTGTAATTTGGATGAATTTGAGAGAGTGGATTAACATATCTTTCTTTAAATCTTAATTAATATGTTTCATCTGAATTGGTTGAGTTAAGTTGAGTTATGATGTGGGTTTTTCGCCCTAGTCCTCGGGGTTGTTTTTTGATCTTTCATATATTATACTGGTTCTTTATTTTTGTCTCTTTTGCTTTTTCAGTCTCCATCTAAGATATTTTTTAAAAACATTTGTACAGTTAAATCCATGAATACGTGTAAAGAATCCATTTTTTAGATGGATTGTGATAAGACATGTTTTAGATGATTTTCTAATAGAAATCTAACCACTTGTTATGTACGCATATAAATTCTTCTCATTATTATTTACTTATTTTAAAGTTATTTAGTGTTTCATACTTTCAAATTTCTTATTAACATTTCATTAAATATATGGTGTGACAACTTGTTAATTTTTTTGAATTATTATAGGGGAAATTTATAAATGAATTAATACATTTATGACTAACAAATGGATTTACACCCAACTAATTTGTAGTACTTTCATATGTTTTCTTTTGATTCAATCCTTGTTCTAATACGTGCTAGGCGTTAGTCGGGCGGTTGGGTTGGATTTAGCGCCTACCGAAAAAATCGGAAATTACGCGGAGATTAATCGAAATCTCGTTTTTAATTGTTTAAATTATATATATATATATATATATATATTAAATGAAGAGAAATATAATACATAAATTGAGTTGTCTAATGGAAAAGACATGCTTCCCATGCTACCCCAACCAGAGTTCGAATCTCGCTAATGTGCTTTTGACAAAAAAATTTAGATCTTTCATTAATGAAGGAAAAATATATTTTTACCCCGTCTCCTCAGCCCATGAATATGTAAACCCTAATCGTGCCGCACCCATGGTTTTTTTTCCACGACCATTATTAAAACATATTTTATGTTGTGAAAACACTACATGCGAGAGATATAACATGCAAATATCGATTTTGACTTGAAACAAGCCAAAAAGGTTTTTAATTTGTTTTGCCACCTGAGGTAAAATTATTTGTATCAGTCTTCAAATGATTTCTTTTGTTCCAATCTTTGTTCTAATACGCGTTAAACGCTAGAAAACATGTGAAAAGTACTATAATTAAAAAAAACTTGAGACAGATAAGAAAAAATTTGATTGATAAGAAAACATGTTAAAAGTACTACAAATAAGAAAACACTATTGTAAATCTAGAAATTTATATTCAAATTATTTGATCAAGTAGAAACCCTAACATCATTCCAGATCTCACTAAATACAAAATTTTAAAAGTGAAGTACATAACCTTCATCGCGATTTCCTTCCTTGGAGCTTTTCAACCGGTAGATTTCTTTGTTGTTTGCTTCATACGAGCCATCTTCTTGAATCGCTAAGCGAGAAAAAAAAAACAATAAAATTTTGAGAGGATTTTGATGACCGTAAACCCACCATAGTTTCTCTTTCGATTGCGAGATTCTTAGATGATTCAGAGTACATGATATTTTAAATTTATAGTGATGTTAAGAAGGTTATATTGGGGGATGGCAAAAGGAGTGAATTAGAGACGTAGGATTTTAGAAAATTGTAGGGCGTAGATTCTCTTTAGAAGACAGAAATTGACGTGGCGAATCTCATTTTCAATTTTTATTGGTTGACTCATACGTTAGATAGGTGACGTGGTACTTTTGTGTTTTTAAAAAATTAATAGGTAAAATTTAAATTTCTTTTCTTCAATGCAAATTTTAAAATATCTAATAATTGATTGGCTATTTTTTTTCAATTTATGTTATACTTTTTACCATATATATTTGTTTTTTTTTTTTTAATTTTGAATATATTATTTTCTATCTTAAGATGTTGTTTTTTGCCTTTTTTATAAACAATATCTTTAATATTTGTTGTTTTTAGTAGTAGTTATTTTGGCATGTATAGAAACATTGAAAACTAGTATATCATCCAAGGTGATTAGCTGTAGTAACGCACATTCTTGTGGTATTTATTTTGTAGGCATGAATTTCATTTTTATTACTATTTTATTTTTCCAGATTGTTATGTCCTTAGGACGCTTATTAAAAAAATTGATTTACGAGAATGCCATTAATGAAAAAGGGCGGCAGAGATAACGCACATCACTATTTTGGTTAAGTCACAGAACCGGACTTGACAGCAGAATAATTTGGTTCGCTTGACAGCAAAATAATTTGGTTCACAAAGTTGGTATGAAATTGAAAAGTCACGGCTGTGTTACAGCAAAAAAACCATAAAAATCCATCCATTCTTTTGCGGCAGAAATATAAAATCTAACAAATTTTGTGTTTTTTACTGGCAAAGTTATGTAGACTATGACAAAGTTTTCTTCGGGCCGCAAATATAATGGGCGAGCTATGGCAGAGTTATGTTGATTTTGGAAAATTTACACTCGAACCGCAGAACTATCGTATATTATGGCATAATTATTTGATTTACATGATGACAGATTTACAGGCGGGTCGGGTACGGGTAGCCCATTTTTGAAAAATCTGGCATATTTGTTTTTTGGCGGCAATTTTCTTCGCCAATAGCAGATTTGTTTTCTAAGTTTGCAAAGTTACGTCACGTTAGTACCGTCATTGGGTGGGAAAGTTATTCGACGATGGAGCAAACTTTCAAATCCTTCGTAGATTTGACTAAGCCGGTGCAAATCTGCTACTTCTTTCCTACACTACATGGCGACATAAATCCAAACAATTTAATGACTCAGATAGCCAAACTTGTGATGACAAATTTCTATCAATGTTCATTGGTAGTCATGGCAGACATTTCGATTGTTATTTCCGGTTATGACGCTATGCAAACCGAACCTAAGCAAGATTCTTAAGTATTGTTCTAGGTATTTCAAAAAGGACACGATGTATCAGTTAGTGGGGGTCAAGGGTGGCGGAGGTCATATTGTAACGAAGTTCTGGGAATTATGCGACAGAGACTTCCGACGATTGTATGGTGTTACTTTCAGACCAGATCGGAGAAAAAACTCTTAAATCGATGGATTAGGAGAAATGTAGAATCGTACTCGTCTTCGGGAAATGGATCAAGAGAAAGAACAAACGATATAGTATTTTCGAAGTCGATGAACAGGCTGGGTCTCGAGTTATTGAGGTAAAGGAAGATATGCCACACAGTGAATTCGTCGAAATGGTATACGATCAGTACAAGGTCAAAAAAGAGCCGAACGAAGTTGAGCTAAGCTGCACGCTGTGGTGGAATGGGATGTTGAAGTGATATTGCGATACTCCTTGAGTGGTTATTACGAATTCTAGTGGGATACTTGGGAGATGGCGCAACTGAAAGTAGATCTGGTGAGACTATGCGTTCGGGTGTATTCACGATCAGCTATAAGGAGAAGAAGAAGAAGAAGAAGAAGAAGAAGAAGAAGAAGAAGAAGAAGAAGAAGAAGAAGAAGAAGAAGAAAGATACGATTTCCATGAAGTTTCTGATGGGACGGAATAGGGAGATGAAAATTACAGCAAATACGGGAGAATTATCGAGGAGGAAGTGGAGATTTTAGAGGCCGGAGATCTTACAATCAAGAAGATGGTAGCAACAGCAGCAGCGGCTGTAGAAAATAGAACTGGTGAACTTATAGAGAATAGAACTGGTGAATTTACGGTACCCGACTTCATTGTCAGGCAACGGTTTTAGTCAAAGGAGGCTATAGAAACAAGATTAAAAATGTTGGTCGTCCGCCTCATATTAGACTATGATGTTGACCGCAATTGTTGGGTGAAAGGCTGTTCATGGTGCTCATGGGCCTTACCAAAGAAAGATGTAAGAGAATTTTACATTTGTATATATGTTGCTCATCATAGTTGCTCGATGACAGAGCTTTTTGCGCGATGCTGGGAAGCAAAACCAGATATACTTGGGAAAACATACAAGGAATGCGATGGACGTATTGGACCAAGAGTTATGCCTTGTGAGGTCGCCTAAAGACTCACCCACAAATTCAAAATCAAGGTTTGTTAACAAATCTTCGCGACTGCAAAGCTTATATAGACTCAAAGCTTATATAGACTCATGACCATGGTAACCACAAATAAATTACATGTTTAGATGGACTACTGGAAGGTATATCGCCCACTTAGGAAAGCCAGACAGCTGGTTAGAGGAACTAGTGAGGATGAGTATAGGACATTACTTGCTTACCTGTACAAGATTTGGAGACCAAATCCGGGGACATATTCACAACTTGTGGTCGACACCGAGGACGGATTCAAGTACGTTCGTTGCACTTGGTGGGAGTCTGCATGGATTACCCTATATGAGGAAAATACAGGGGAATTATATATTCGTGTTTTTTCGGGTTTTAGAACCCATGTTTTGAATTGTTTTTAAGTCTTTTTCAGGCATTGACATTGCTTAGAAGAGCTTTGGAGCATTTGGGATAACTTGGAGCGAAACAGAGTAAAAATGGAAGTTTTCGGGATTTTTCACGAAGAGACCAAGGCAAGAGCGCTTGTGTCGACCGACACTACCATTACTGTCGGTCAGCCATGGTCATATCAATTTTGGATATTCCACACCTGTGTATATATACATAAATAAGGATCAACCTTATCAAATCAGTAGTAAAACTCGAATAACACATGTGAGATTTTCATCCAACTTACCTTAACTAGATTGGGCATGCCCACCAATAGCCACGGGCCTTCACTAATCATGCAGCCAATTTCGGCACCAAGATTAAGTACACCTGTACACTACATGATAAGAGACACAATGCTAAAATGATAAGCACATTCATAAATTGTCAAATCTAAACCTAACAAAGTATTTGTTGAATGATTCTACGAAAATCCATAAAAAGGACAATGAAAACCTGTCGAAAAGCAAAATCCCAGATGCGCACAGTTTCATCTTTACTCGCCGTGTAGAGTTTATCGATCCTGATGGCAAGGAAATCCTAGTGACAACCTTAACAAGAAATTGGAAGTCAATAATATCGCAAACAAGCACAAGAATCCAAGACTATAAAAAAATGACATACCTTCTGATGGCCGTCTAGCTGAGTCAACAACGCGAAACTATCTCCTTTGCTCCAGCAATGCAAGTATCTACACTTATCACTGTAAGGGCAATTTCCATCAACCCAAAATTTGCAAAGTTTCTCCGTCTTAGTCACCGTTATGTTCCCCCCGAATCTCCCCCTGATATTATTAGCACTCCCGCTAACTCGGACCCGCAAAACCAGACTCATCAGCGCCTCTTTTAAGCGTCGGGCCTGGCAATTCTCTGTGAAGGTATGGGAAAGGGTAGCGGTTGCATCGACCAGCTCGCGAGTGATAACAAACCTTCTGGCTTGAGTCTGTCGGCCGATTCGAGCCGCCCGGTCTCTCAAAGGCCCTCATGTTTCCTCCGTTCATATCTAAATCCATCGAATTGTCCCTCTTTAAATTAAAAAAACAAAACAAAACGGTACAGAAACTACAAGAAGTGGCTCAAAAACCTCGGAATTTGAGTATCCGGAAAACTTCGAACCGATCATCCAGTTCAAAATACCAATTCCGATCATAAGTGTTGATGGTGGGGTTACTACCGCTTATCAATAGTTAGGCGATAATTGAGGCTCGGTCCCTACCGACCTTTCCCTGGTAATTTGTCAGGTCATAAGTCCTTTCAATAGTATTGGAACCCTCGGCCCAGATGACCGAGGGATACTTCGTCCCAAACCGAAGTCTAAACTCGGACAGTATAAGATTAAATCTTATCACAAATTTCTTGATCGTAGAAAAATGGAATATTTCCATTTTTCCGAGGTTAGCCCATGGGTTTAGATAACCGACTACTAGGGTATATAAATACACCCCCCCCTTCACACAGGAAGATCATTCAAAAACAAACCCCTCTAATTATAAATAATTAGAAGTTGAACCCAGCCTCAACATTTGGCGCGCCATGTAAGGGGTAGCTCCTTTAGGAAGAAGTAAAAAGGAACCTCGGGAATTTGGTCGAGATGGAGAAGTATGTTGGCACAATCCTAGATAGTTCGGGTTCCAAGGGAACCATAAAGAAGCATATTCGAGAGATACCAATAACTCGAAAAATAAGCCCAGCTCCGACGTATTATCAATCGGTGGCTTTCACAGACGCAGACCTTGACGGGGTTATACTTCCCCATAACGATCCCCTGGTTATTCATGTTTATATAGCGGGAAACCCCATGGATAAGGTACTAATAGACACATGAAGCATGGTAAATCTGCTGAGTTTAGAAACAATGAACTGAATGAATGTGGTTTCAAAGAATATGGAGGTAATAACATAATCAATAACCTCGCCTCGGGGAAAAGAGAGACAGCAGTCGAAACCGCAATCTACCTGGTGTATGTTGGAGTAGTTACTATGGATACTGTTTTCCACGTAATATCGGGACCCTTTCAATTCAACGCAATTATGGGGGTACCCTGGCTAACAATGATGGAAGCAATCTCGTCAACCTATCATCAATGTCTCAAGTTTCTGACTCCACATGGTTTCTGTTCGGTAAGGGGGAATCAACTAATGGCTAGAATGTGCTCCGTACCTGCAGAAATCCAACCGCGCGTTAATTTCGGAACCAGAAGTCCCAGGTAACGAGAACCCAAGAGTGTTAGTAGTTGGAGAGTTAGATCCCAATATTTTCGAAAAGGATATGTATGAGAAAGTCTGTGTTGACGAGGAACGCCCGGAGCAGTCCCTAACTATAGGGGGGAGGTTTAAAAAAGAAATAAGAAACAAGCTGGTCGACCTATTAAAAAAGAACAAGGGAGCTTTCGCCTGGTCATCATAGGATATTGTAGGAATCAATCCCGCGGTAATATCACACCGTCTGAACGTAGATCCAACCCACAAGCTAATTAAGCAGAAGAAGAGGAAATTAGGACCCGAGAGAGCGACGGCGGTTAATGAAGAATTTGATTGACTACTGGCAAAAAGATCAATAACCGAGGTTCAAAATCCGGAGTGGTTAGCCAATCCCGCAGTTGTGAAGAAGAAAAACGGAAAATGGAGAATTTGCGTGGACTTCATAGATTTAAACAAAGCATGCCCGAAGGATTGTTTTCCTCTTCCGAGCATAGAGAGATTAGTGGAGGCAACAGCCGGAAACGAGCTTATTTCTCTATCCCATTCAACTCTGCCTCTAATAGTTAGCTCCTCAACTCTCAAATTTTATGTTCCTTCAGGTGCAGGTTTCATTACTAGTTCTGGTTTCTCCATCGATAGCCAGGGATCCTCCCAGATTCTTGTGTTTTTGCCATCTCCAATGACGTGGCCCAGTGTCAACTGCAGCACATCACGTCCCGATATGATCCCTCTCCATCCATGAGAACATGTTTTCGAGCACTTGGCCCCTAGAAAGCTCGAGTTACTACAATATTTCCCCAGCAAGACCCGACCAAGGAGACTGTTTGGATTCGTGTGTAGTCTCCAACTTGTCTTAGAAAGCATCGCGTCATTGTACTGTTGGATTTCTCTGAATCCTAGTCCTCCATCACGCTTTGATTCCGCTAACTTGCTCCATGCCACCCATCACATGTTTTGTTTCTCTCGTTCCGCATCCCACCAGAAGCGGGTCATCACTGATTGGATTTCCTTGCATAGATTGATAGGGAGTTATAAGCAATTCATCGTGTAGGCATGTATTGCAGTCGAGATAGATTTCAGCAACACAAGTTTCATCGCACTAGTCAGTCTTCTTGTAGCCCAGCTGCGAGATCTCTACTTTATTCTATCAACTATCGAGCTAAATAAATCTCGTTTTCTCCTCCCAAATAGTTATGGTAGTACCAGATACTTCCCTTTTCCTCCCTCTTTCCTTATTCCCAGCTGCTCCTTTACCATGTTATTGGTCTCCATCGTCGTCCTCCTTGAGAAGGTTATTGCAGATTTCATCTTACTTAGAGACAATTAAATAAGAAAATTGTTCTACAATATATTTTTTTGAATGGCAATTCTTATAGTATAAGCACCGCAGAAGAGGTCGAGGAGATTCCGAAAAACTGGACTCAGATCCGACCGAATTCGGAGAAGGATCTCAAATTTCAAATCGAAACTTCACTCAACTGATATCAATAAAAAGAGATAAAGCTCGAAGTTTTATTCATAAACATGCAACCAAAAGGCTGAATAACCGCATGTTGATGGTGGGATTGCAACCCCTTATCAATAGTTTGGCGATAATTGAGGTTCGGTCCCTGCCGACCTTTCCCTCATGATTTATCAGGTCATAAGTCCCTTCAACAGGATTAGAACCCTCGGCCCAGATGACAGAGGGATACCTCAGTGAAGAATGATCAGATTTTAGTTTCCGAAGCGGGGGTCTAAACAACTCCGTCCCAAAGCCGAAGTCTAAAGCTCGAACAGAATAATATCAAATCTTATCATTGATTCCCTAATCTGGGAAAAATAGAAATTTTCTATTTTTCCGAGGTTAGCCCATGGGTTTACATGACCGACTACTAAGGATATATAAATACACACCCCCCCCCTCTTCACTAATTTAATTCATTCAGAATCGGGGAGAAGAATTACTAGATAACCTAGGCTTAATACTTCTCTTTGAAAAAGTTAACTCGGCATTCCGAGTTAACAACCTTGTAGCCAATATAATTAATTAAATTCTCTTTTCCGAGTTTTTTCTTTTGTCTTCTGTCTAAATTCATTCCCAAAAACGAATTCCTTTAATTACAAATAATTAGAAGTTGAACCCAATATCAACATTTGGTGCGCCAGGTAGGGGGGCATATCCTTTGGAAAAGGTATAAAAGAAGCTTCGGAATGGAAAAGTTTATCGGCACAATCCTAAATAGTTTGGACTCAAAAGGAACTATCTTCTGAGTTTAGAAGCGATGAATCAAATGAATGTGGTTTCCAAAAATATGGAAGTAAGAACGGAATCAATAACTTCGCTTCCGGGCAAAAGCGAAACAACAGTAGGAACCGCTGTTTACCCGGTATCAGTCGGAGTAGTCACCATGGATACTGTTTTTCATGTAATATCGGGACCCCTAGTATTCGATGCGATCATGGAAGTACCCTGGCTAAAACTGATGGAGGCAATCCCGTCGACCTATCATCAATGCCTCAAGTTTCCAATCCCGCATGGTTTTTGTTCGGTGAAAGGGAATCAACGAATAGCAAGAATTTGTTTCATACCCGCAAAAACCAAATCACGCATCATCTCGATGATCTCAGAACCAAAAGTTCCAGGTAACAAAGATCCGAGTTTATCAGTACTTGGAGAGTTAGATCCAAATATCTTTGAAAAGGATTCGTATGAAAAAATGTGTGTCAACAAGGAACGTCCCGAACGATGTATAACCATAGGAGGAGGCTTAGAGAGAGAAATGAGATCGAATTTGGTCGCCCTGCTAGAAAGGAACAAATAAACATTTGCCTGGTCATCCGGGGATATGGTAGGAATCGATCCTGCAGTAATATCACATTGACTGAACGTGGATCCAACCCACAAACCAATCAAACAGAAGAAAAGGAAATTAGGACCCGAGAGAGCAGCGGCCGTTAACAAAGAAATTGATCGGCTATTAGCAAAAGAATCAATAACCGAGGTTCAATATCCGGAGTGGTTAGCCAATCCCGTAGTAGTAAAAAAGAAAAACGGAAAATGAAGAATTTGCGTAAATTTCACAGATCTGAATAAAGCCTGTCGGAAGGATTGTTTCCCTCTTCCGAGCATAGAAAGATTGGTAGAAGCAACGGGCGGAAACGAACTCCTTTCCTTTATGGATGCATTCTCCGGGTACAATCAGATTATGATACACCTGGACGATAGAGAAAAACCCGTCTTTATAACGGATAGAGGAACTTATTGTTACCGCGTAATGCCCTTCAGTTTGAAGAATGCTGGAGCGACCTATCGAAGGTTGGTCAATCGGATGTTTGCAGAGAAGCTCGGATATACAATGGAGGTTTATATCGGCGATATGTTAGTGAAATCCCAAGTAGCTTCCGAACATGTTGCCCACTTACAAGATTGCTTCGATATCTTGAACCACTTTAGTCTGAAGTTGAATCCAGGTAAATGTACGTTTGCAGTAACTTCCGGGGAGTTTCTCGGATATTTAGTAACGAAAGGAGGAATAGAGGCCAATCCGAGACATATTAACGCAATAAAGAACCTCCCCTTTCCGAAGAATTCAAAGGAAGGACAAAGACTCACTGGACGAATCGCGGCTTTAAACTGATTCACGATCAATTGATAAATGCTTACCTTTTTACAATTTGTTAAAAGGAAACAAACAGTTCGAATGGGGAATAGCGAATGTGAAGAAGCCTTTCAAGAATTAAAAAGATATTTATCAACTCCTCCGGTTTTAAACAAGCTAGAGGACTAAGAGACTCTTTTTCTTTATGTTTCAGTATCCAAATCGCCGTGAGTCGTGTATTAGTCCGAGATGACCAAGCAGAACAAAGCCAGTCTTTTACATAAGCAAGTCGTTACTCGATGCGGAGACCAGATATCCAGCACTAGAAAAATTAGCATTTGTTGTGGTGATAGCAGCTCGGAAGCTCTGACCTTACTTTCAATCACACCCGATAGCCGTAATGACGAGCCACCCGCTCTGAACAATATTTCACAGCCCTGGTCGGTCAGGACGATTGGCGAAATGGGCAATCGAGTTTAGTGAGTACGATATTGAATACCGAACTAAATCAAAAATAAAGTCCCAGGTGCTAGCTGATTTCTTGTCCGAACTACTTTCAAAATTCTTGACAATATTCCCACATAACGAACGTTGGACCCTCTTGGTAGACGGATCTTCGTCTAAATTTGGTTCCGGGATCGGAATTTGGTTGAAGTCCCCAACTGAAGAAGTTTTGGAGCAAAGTTTCAGTTTAGCTTTCGAAGCATCTAACAATGAAGCCAAATATGAAGCCTTAATCGCGGAACTGCGTCTTGCAAAGCAATTGGGAGCTCAGTATCTCCGAGCCTGTTGCAACTCTCAATTGGTAGCAAATCAGTTTAGTGGAGAGTTCGAAGCAAAGAACGACCGGATAGGAGCTTACGTAAAATTAGTACGACACTTGGCCGAGCATTTCAAAGAGTTCGATCTAAAAAGGATTCCACGGAGGGAGAACACGATGGCAGATTCTTTGGCCGCCCTTGCAAAAGCGTCAGATCCCCATTCACAAAGAACGATTCCAGTCGAGACAATCAATTATCCGAGTATTTACAATCACAAACAATATTCTCTTGCAATCAAAAGCACGGATGAAGAAGAGGCTCAGCCGGAACTTTTCGGAGAAGACAAAGAAGACTGGAGAACACCAATTGTCCGTTATATCAAAAATGGCGAGGTTCCATCTGATAAATGGGCAGCACGCCGACTTAAGACTTTGTTTGCTCAATATTAGATAATGGACGACGTTCTGTTTCAAAGGTCGGCCGAGGGATTAATGCTTCATTGCATCGGTAAAGAAGAAGCAAATGAAGTAATGACTTCTACCCACTCTGGAGAAGGAGGAAATCATTCGGGAGGAAGGATGCTAGCCGTAAAAATTCGGAGACTGGGTTATTATTGGTCTACTATGATGGCAGATTATGATAAGTTCACGGCGCGTTGTGAGAAATGCCAAAGACATGCTCCGGAGATTCATGAGCCAACAGAGTTACTTATGGCCGCGGTACCTCCTTACCCATTCAGACCCCTTTCCGAAGTCAACTAGTGGGAAGCGGTTTCTATTAATCCTGACTGGTTCTTTTACTAAGTGGGTCGAAGCAGCGGCTTATCTGAAGATTCAAAGTGGTGAAGTTGAAAGCTTCGTCTGGAAGAACATAGTCTGTCGACACGAAATTCCTTACGAGATAGTAACAGACAAGGGCTCACAGTTCATTTCAAACAATTTTGAAGCTTTTTGCGAAAAATGGGAAATCCGTTTAAACAAATCAACTCCGAGGTATCCGCAAGGAAATGGACAAGCCGAAGCTACAAACAAAACGATTGTCGCCGGAATAAAGAAAAGACTTCTCGGAAAAATGGTCGGATGAATTGGATGGAGTATTATGGACGCACAGAACAACCCTCAGAAGTGCATTTAGGCAAACCCCTTTTTCACTTTCTCATGGGATGGAAGCGATGTCTCCAGCCAAGGTTAGGGTCCCAAGTTTACGGAGAACCTTAATGATACATGATATCGAGAAAAATGATGCGAAGTTAAAGGAACGGAATGATGAAATTCAGGAACTTCGGGACCATGCTTTACTTCATATTCAGGACTATCAGCAAATTGCTTCCCGATATTACAACAAAAAGGTCCGAGATCGCCCCCTAGATGAAGGAGACTTAGTTTTATGAATGGTATTCGAAAACACGAAAGAACCCGGAGCCGGAAACTCGAAGCTAAGTGGGAAGGTCCCTACTTAATATAAAAGAAAGTTAAACTCGGAGTTTATCGTTTGAAGACTATGGAAGGCGAGGATATACCTCAGGCTTGGAACTCATACCATCTAAAAAGGTATCACTGCACAGATGAGCCGTAGAATCTTCGAACTACAGATGGCTTGATCCCTTTCTACAGATGGCTTGATCCCTTTCAGGGGTACGTAGGCAACTCATCGGAGTTCAGCTACAACAAAAAAACAAAATCAATACCTTGATCACGTACTCGATAACAGAGTTCGTCCCTTTACACATTCTTTAAAGAATGCAGCTGGAGATTTCAGAGCTTGATAAAGTAGAGTCAAAAAATTGTAAGGCAAAGTCAGGTCATTCCCGCATATTTAAAACCACTTCAAGTATTAGAATTCAATAAAGTAGAATCCGACATAACAGATAATGTTGAACATTTCTCGTTAGATCAATTTTATCGGATTGACAAAATCTTTAATGTGATAAAGAAGCATTTAAACCAAAAGTCATTTAATTAAAAACTTTCAAAATAAGTTCATACAAGGCAAATATGAAAAACAAACAAAAAAAAAATTACAAAGGAAGGATCCATATGGATTATGCACTCCTGAAGGCAACTTCAACTTCACATCATCCGACCGACGATAACGTCCGAGATCTTGTCGAATTAAAGGTGGGGCTACTAAATCTGAAGGACTAAGGGGAAACGCAGGGAATTCGTTTAACCGATGCTCGAGGTTTTTCAGCTGAGAAGAGAATTCCTTTTTTTATTATAGGAGGGATCAAAATCTTCTCCTTCTCAAGTACTTTAATCAGATCGCATTTCCCTTCCACCTGAAGAAATAATTCAGTCAGAGAGTTACGAAGCCGGCTTGCGTCGATGTATTTTTAAATCTTTTCAAATTTACCCCTTCATTCTCCGAGAGTATCTAGTCGACCAAGCATATTTGGGTCAATGTTATTACCTTCATTCCCGGTTGACGACTTAGGTCGACGAGCATCTTCTAATTCATGTTTCAGGCGTTTAACTTCATCAGCAAGCTCTAGCCTCCTCCCTGGCCATCTTGCAAACAGCTGCAAAATCAAGAGAAGACTTCTCCACCATAAGTCTTAAACTCCTGATTTCCTTCCTCATCGCCGATTGTTTTAACTCAACAATCGACAGAAGACGGTTAAAAGAAGCTGCCGTCTGTAAATAGAGACGAGGATCAGATAGAATTTGATAGAAAAAGAGACACAAATAGGTATGCGGCCATAAAGAAGGATGAAGCCGCGCTTTGGATTAATGAGTCCTTGTCAGCCTCGGAAAGGAGAGGAAGATATTCGGATTGACCTCCGAGTCTGCCAAAGAGCTTCGCACATTCTCTCTGGTCTTCAAATACAGGAACATTCTTTCCGAAGGAGTATCGGAAAGAATAACGTGAAGGTGGAGCAATGGGACCTTGTTGGGAAACTTTAGCTTGCCCCTTTTTAACGGTCTCAGGTAAAGGCCTCAGGAGACCTGTCGAAGTAGGATTAGGGGCGGCAGAGCTCGCAATTTTGGGTTTCGGAGGAGGCATAGTTTCGGAAATTTTTTTTCGAGTTTGAATAGGAGGAATACTGGTGTTTCATACCGGACCGGTGGAGTCTGGAATCCGAATTATCGGATTTTTCTCTGAAGGTGTTGGATTCGATTTTTTCTCGGTAGGTGGCGGAATAATAGAAGAATCGCTCGGGAGAGTAGAAGAAGATGGAAGAATTGCAGGATTCATCGCTGGGGTGTCCAACTGAATGAAAGATTTCTCCGAGGAAGTCTTAGTTTTCTTTTTCTTCAGCTTTTTTGCTTCTTCGGGAGTTCCCGAAAGAGCTCGTTTGTTGGTTGCTACCTTCGGGGTATTTACTTCTGGGAAACTGATGGTTTGGAAAGCACCTTTTCCTCTTCGACTTTAGGTTCCTCGGGTTTTGATACAAACACTCGAGGTTTGTAGATTTTAAGGTTTTCATGAAAGGGTTCGACATTCTTTCTATAGAGATAAAGGGGAACTTACGATTTTTTAGAGAGAATGAGGAATGATGATTGAATTTTGGTTTAAGGAGAGAATATTTATAAGGTGCACTATGTCTATTCCGCTTCCACATTCAATGTGCCTGGTTAGAGACTGACACGTCACGAGGAAATAAAAGGTTTTTGATAGGATCGAGTTAGCGGTTCTTGAATCGAGATAGAGAAGTTCTGGATTCTAAACTTTTTGAAGATAAGGATCGACTAGCACCGAGCTTCATTAATTGACAAGCTATTTAAATTGAAAATTCGCCAACTCTGCCCGAAGACATCCTCGAACGAACTAGGATGGACCACTGTTTATGGTGGGGTTACCACCCCTTATCAATAGTTTGACGATAATTGAGGTTCAGTCCCTGCCGACCTTTCCCTGATGATTTATCAGCTCATAAGTCCCTTGAACAGGATTAAAACCCTCGGTCCAGATGACCGAGGGATACCTCTGTGAAGAATGATCGAATTTTAGTGTCCGAAGCGAGGGTGTAAATAACTTCGTCCCAAAGCCGAAGTCTAAAACTCGGACAGAATAAGATCAAATCTTATCACAGATTCCCTAATCTGAGAAAAATGGAAATATTCCATTTTTACGAGATTAGCGCATGGGCTTACATGACCGACTACTTAAGATATATAAATACACCCCCCCCCCCTACACTAATTTAATTCATTTAGAATTGGGGAGAAGAATTACTAGATAACCTAGACTTAATACTTCTCTTTGATAAAGTTAACTCGGCATTCCGAGTTAACAACCTTGTCACCAATATAATTAATAAATTTCTATTTTCCGAGGTTTTTCTTTTTTCTTTTGTCTAAATTCATTCCCAAAAACGAATGCCTCTAATTAAAAATAATTAGAAGTTGAACCCAGTATCAACACCGCATATAAGATTCACCGCAAGGAAACAAAATTCATCGGAAGAACCTCCCTATCTCGAGATTGAGAAGAGTAAAGAAATACCAATGTTGAACCGACAAAAACCAAAGCCGGCACTCTTGAAAGCTAGAGGGGAAGAGAAAGCAATGGTTTGTAGAATAAAATATAACTTCAATGATTCCACTCATCCTTAACCTAAATTGACTCTCTGGTGGTTCTTAGCCTAATCGAGTTGAACGTTGTTGATGGTGGGATTCTACCCCTTATCAAAAGTTTGGCAATAATTGAAATTCGGTCCCTGCCGAGCTCTTCCAAGATAACTTATTAGGTTATAAGTCCTGAAAACAGGAATATTAATCCTCGACACAGATGACTGAGGGGTACCTCGGTGAAGAATGATCGAATTTAGTGTCCGAAGCGGGGGTATAAACAACATCGTCCTAGGCCGAAGTCTAAAACTCGGATAGTATAAGATCAAATCTTATCAAAGATTCCCTAATCTGAGAAAAATGGAAATATTCCATTTCTCCGAGATTAGCCCATGGGCTTACATGACCGACTACTTAAGATATATAAATACACACCCCCCCCTTCACTAATTTAATTCATTCAGAATCGAGAAGAAGAATTACTAGATAACCTAGACTTAATACTTCTCTTTGATCAAGTTAACTCGGTATTCCGAGTTAACAACCTTGTAACCAATATAATTAATAAATTTCTATTTTCCGAGGTTTCTCTTTTGTCTTCTGTCTAAATTCATTACCAAAAACGAACGCCTCTAATTACAAATAATTAGAAGTTGAACCTAGTATCAGCACCGCATATAAGATTCGCCGCAAGGAAACAAAATTCATCGGAAGAACGTCCCTATCTCGAGATAGAGAAGAGTAAAGAAATACCAATGTTGAACCGACAAAAACCAAAGCCGAAACTCTTGAAAGCTAGAGGGGAAGAGAAAGCAATGGTTTGTAGAATAAAATATAACTTCAATGATTCCTCTCATTCTTAACCTTAATTGACTCTCTGGTGGTTCTTAGCCTAATCGAGTTGAACGTTGTTGATGGTGGGATTCTATCTCTTATCGATAGTTTGGCAATAATTGAAGTTTGATCCCTGCCGAGCTCTTCCACGATAACTTTTAGGTTATAAGTCCCGAAAATAGGAATATTAATCCTCGGCACAGATGACTGAGGGATACCTCGGTGAAGAATAATCGAATTTAGTGTCCGAAGCGGGGGTATAAACAACATCGTCCTAGGCCGAAGTCTAAAACTCGGATAGTATAAGATCAAGTCTTATCACAGATTCCCTAATCTGAGAAAAATGCAAATATTCCATTTCTCCGAGATTAGCCCATGGGCTTACATGACCGACTACTTAAGATATATAAATACACCCCCCCCCTTCACTAATTTAATTCATTCAGAATCGAGAAGAAGAATTACTAGATAACCTAGACTTAATACTTCTCTTTGATAAAGTTAACTCGGTATTCCGAGCTAATGAGCATTGTAATCAAAATCATTAATAATACATCCTTTTCCCAAGGTTTCCTCTTGTTTTCTTACTTTATACTTTTCTAAAAATGAACCCCTGTAATTATAAATAATTAAAAGTTGAACCCAGTATCAACATTTGGCGCGCCAGGTAGGGGGGTTTGATATCGCTTTTAGCAAAAGAAGAAAGAGACCTTGGAAAACTGGAGGACGAACACAGAAACACCAACTACAAACGAACGTCGAGACGGCGAAGTCGCAAAAGTAACCGATGAAGAAGGTATGGTCCAGGATACCAATCATCCAACTAGGGAATCGGCCAGGACCCTATTTGAAAGTCGCAATCCCATAGTCCGTGAACTAAGTGACCCTCAGGCTACACTCAGTCAACTCGTCGGTAGGGATTCATAACTCCTACCAATCCAAAACTCGGAGCTTCAACAGCTGAGACCCAGAACTCGCAAGAATTACCAAGCGCATCAATAACTCCTCGTCCTGATCCTCGGACAGCCGAGCAACCCGCGAGAATACAATCGTCAAGTAACGGTGAAGAACGGCAGACAAAAAATCGAGTTCCCAATGTAGAAGAGGTGACGACCCCCGAAGGAGCAATGATAGGGACACAGCAGCAACGTCAGAGGTTGTTGGCAGAGCAAATTAACCATCAGCAACGGGTCAACCGAAGCCTAATCGACCAACTCGCGACCATATCAGAAGAACTCCAAGTTTTGAGAGCCCAGAGCCATATCCAAACTCTTAGAACAACTTCGGTTAGACCTTCACGAAACATTCCTCAGCGGGTAACGTTCGAGGATGGTCAGACCGGCCTGAGAAAACCCAGGACGCCCACTACTCGCCGAAGTTTGAGAAGTGGGGATGATGTAATTCAGACTCCGAGTACCGACCAATCGATCGCAATCTTGAAAAGAGAACTAGAGGAGATGCGATCGCTAGTCCACAAAGCAACAAGCATCGCCCCAGAAGTCTATCAATTGCTGGCAGAAACGGAAAGAAACCCGTTCACTCATAACATCACATGAGCACGAGTCCCACTCAATGACAAGCTAAGACTCCAAACCTACGATGGAACCGGAGACCCCGTAGTCTACATGAGGGCCTTTTTAGTCAAAGTCGGCCGAGCCGAGTTCCAAAGAGGTGAAGAGGACGAGGGAAGATGTCAACTTTTCTTAGAGAGCTTAAGAGGAGATGCCCAAGCCTGGTTTACTAGTTTGCTCCCCCCCCCCCCCCGATTCAATCAGTTGTTTTGCAGAACTCCGCGAAGCTTTCTTCAAGCAGTACATGCTTCATCTAGAACAATAGGCCACGGCATCGGACCTCTACGCAGTAAAACAAGGACCAAAAGAGCCACTCCGTGACTTCATTAAAAGATTTAAAGTGATTTACTTGTGACTGAGGATTGACGTCAACCTAGCAATTGGAGCACTTAGTGCTGCGACTTGGTACCAATCGAGGTTTTGGGACGAATTGTCTGCTCATAGGCCCCAGTCTATGAACGATACTTTTCATCGAGCAAATACTCAGATAAGGATCGAAGAGAATCGTGCCGAACTCGTCAAAGTACACAGATCCACAAAGATAAACAAAGAGACGAAACCAGAGGAGAAAATGGAAGGGTGATGAGTAGAAAGGGATCAACCTCGGAAGGATAAATCATACTCGGAAAAAACCTTTTCGGTAACAAACTCGCCAAAGGATATATCTCGGAAGGATAAGTCAAAGTATACATACACCCGAGATCCTGACGATCCGACCACCCCCTTGTGTGAGTATCACAAGAGACCGGGCCACAAAACCGAAGATTGCCAAAACCTAAAGAATCATCTAATGGCCATCCGATTTGAACAAGACCGAGAAAAAGAGAAGCGTAAAACACGCGAAGATGAGGAAAACCCACATTCCCGCGAAGATATGGAAGAAGGAGAAGTTCTGCCTTCACCACACCCAAACCAAAGAAAAAGGATTAACATGATAATGGGAGGACTCGCAAACTGTGAAGATTCTGTTCGATCAATTAAGCGAAGCATCTTTAGACTGTCCGCGGATCAGGTTCCACGAAGCTACACTTTGCAAAAAGAGCTGACATTTACCACTGAAGATCTGAGAGGAATCGAACTTCAGATAGGCGATTGCGACGTCCAAATGATACTCGTCGACACAGGAAGCTTGGTGGATGTCATATCTTTAGACACATTGCAAAAGATGGAGGTTAAGGATCAGAAGATTAAAGACCGGGTTAAACACCTACCCGCTTTCGGAGGAGATACAGTATCAACTGTCGAAACCATCAAACTTCCAGTATCGGCCAGAGGAGTAACAAAAATCGTGAAGTGCCAAGTAGTAGAAAGAGCCACCATTTATAACGTGATCGTCGGAACCCCGTGGTTATACTCTATGGAACCCTTTCCATCTACTTATCATCAGTGCCTGAAATTCCCAACTCCAAAAGGATATTTCACGGTCCAAGGTGACCAAAAGATGGCTCGGAGATACTTCGTGACAGAAAACAAATTCCGACGAAGTCAAGAAGAACCCCCGAATCAATCTCTCACACTAACCGCGGTCAACAAGAAGAAACCAACATCTGCTGAAATCTTGGCAGAACTTTTTGAAACGGAACAATATCTAGGAAGAAAATCCAAGAAAGGTCGGAAGGGAAAAGCTTAGTTTTTTCCTGAAGGCAAAAAAAAATAAAAAATAAAAAATAAAAAATAAATCGTTGATCTCTCGGATCTTTCGGGATAGTCAACAGTAACCAACAATTCAGAATTACGTGTGGCTTGATCCCCTCCGAGGGTACGTAGGCAGCATTTCACAAGGTTCAGCTACAACACCATGAATCTTGGTTTTAGCCTCAAAGTTTACAATTCAACTATGCCGAGGTTCATACAAAGTCGGAACCTTGATCACGTTCTCGACCAAAATATAAAAATTGTCTAAAAGAATCTCGGAGCCCGATAAAGTAAGGCCGAGAGATTAAAGGGTACGAAATCAAAAAACCTCTTACACATTCTTTACTGAATGCAACAGTTCGACAATAAGTCTGATAAAGTAGGACTTATTGAAAAACTTCAAAGCAAAGAAATAGGGAAAGCGCGCCTTATTTGTTTTGCTATTTCCGGGTTTCAAAATATTAATTTGAGAAACTTCGAGTAAACAAATCCAATCATACAGGAAACGAAACTTTCATTAAACGTCCGAGATGACACATTTCAATGGAAATTGAAAGATTAGTATTCCAGTTATACGAGAAAAATAAAAAGAATTTTATTAACGTCCAAGGAATATATCTACAAAGAGATTCGAGTTGAGGTTTTATTACAAGGATTACTAATCTAAATATTAAAATCCTCATTTCGAAACTCTGGAATCAAGATAGTATTTGCAAGCGCGGCTAGTCGGTCACGTTCCTTCTCGGCCTCAACAACATCCTCTTCTGGAATCGGAAGTCCCTTGTCAAGAAGAAGACGAAGATTCATTGCAACAGCCGCAGCCTGTCCATATTCGTTAGCTTTGCTGAAGGCATTAGAATAAGCTTCGGAATACTCGTCAAGAAATCCGCGAAGGTAGTTTAACTTCTTTCGACAAATGTCGGCGGTTGCGCGTTGTCTTTCCCAGTAGCTTTCGGCACGCTTGGAGTCCATAATAGCTTTATTGACATCTCGCTCCTCCGAGATATCAACTACTTGACGTTTCACCTCAGCCAGTTCAGTGATTAGCCGAGAATTCTCCTTGAAAATATCGGAAATTCTCGATTCTTCCTAGTCAAAGTGTGCCTTCATTTTACTCAAGCGTTTATCTCTATTCGCGATTTCATTTTGCGCCTCGGAAAAAGCTTTTTCGGCATCAAGGGACCTCTTCTCTAAATCTTCGTTCTCGACTTGAAGAGAATTGATCTTCAAATCGGTTTGTGGAAGCCTATTTTCGTACCGAAGAAACGCCTGACCAACGAAACCCACCGACCGGAGCAGACATAAGGAAATTGTTAGCATAAGTTTCTAAAGAAAAAAAATTCTTCTCGGTTGTTACCTTGAAAAGTGAGCAACAAAGGGCTTCCAGAGTATCTGATTCACAGCAGACCTCGGGCAGACGACTGTCATAACCGCTCGCCTTTCGCAAGAGCTCGACGCTTTTCTTCTTATCCTTAAAAAGCAGATTTGCACCATCAAATTCGAATTTGAATGCATGGTGATCCTTCACAGGGAAGATAAGCTTTCAATTCTCGGCATTCTGCTTTTTTTGCGGCCTCGGAGCTTTATTTCTTTCTTGGGAGAAGATTCTGATTTCTGCAGGAAGCTCCTTCGGGGTTTGATCTCTTCATTCTGGGAGAAGAATCGTTTCCTTCCCAATCTTCTCGTCCTACATAAAATCAATCATAAAGTAAGAAGAAGCTCGGCAAAGAATTAGGAAGCTCGAAGAGAACGTACCGGCCCAGGAGCGAGCTCTAAAAAATGAAGAAGGAAGTATATCGCCCCCACTGTAGTTCTCCTTCTGCTTTAAGTTTTTCAAATTCTTCAGAGAAGTTCGGCGGAGGCGCTCGGAAGCAGCTTGGTTTAACTGAAAAGGAAACAAAGAGAGTTTAGCGTCGGAATAAAAAAGGAAAAAGAAGACCTAGTTTCTACCAATTATAATCTTCCAATTTCAGAAGATTGTGGCATCAGATCTATAAACCAAAACTTCATTGATTCGGACGTAGAAGTAACTTCGGAACCATAACTTTGTGCCTATACGAAATCTAGTGAGGAT
The DNA here is from genome assembly GCA_900116095.1 of Euclidium syriacum. Taxonomy (NCBI): domain Eukaryota; kingdom Viridiplantae; phylum Streptophyta; class Magnoliopsida; order Brassicales; family Brassicaceae; genus Euclidium; species Euclidium syriacum. The sequence goes on from FPAK01000013.1 coordinate 1,994,538, forward strand.
TTTCTTATTGGGTTTGATGCTTACTTTGAAGGTCCCTTCTAGGTTTCCAGTACCAGAAAGGTTCGTCAGTTCCTCTAGTTTCCAAGAATTTAACCGAATGTTGCACCGAGCTGCGAACACCAGAATCCCGGTGATGATTTTTACGGAGTTCGGTGTTAGTTGTGACATCGCTATTCCTCGACGGGCGCAGTAACTTACCATTAACTGCGGGATCGGAAACCAAAGATTGGCTTCGGCGAAGAAGTTTTCGTAGAGACAAACGTAACATGATTGTGGGGTCCAAGGTCTCTGATCGGACCTCGGAACCAGAATTTCAATCTCTGCGGGGTTTAAAGCTCTCCTTTTAATTGACCCAATTTCAGATCTAGGGAAAAGAGAGGGTCTAACATCCGGGATATTTGGCCAAGGACGAGTATTCCCAGAAATCGAAACCTCGACTTCATTTCTCCCGGACATTTCGTAAAAGGATATTAGTCAGAGAAGAAAGATCAGAAGTTACCTCGGAGAGCGGATAGTTGATTATGGGAGAAATTAATCAATAATCAGCGGTTTTATAGAACGAACAGATGATGATGAACGCTTCGTTTACAGTGATGAAAAGGTCTGATTAGCCAAAACCTGAGGCGAGAGGAGGCGCCTTTCTTCTCATTTATTTTCATCTGTTTTCGAGATGACACGTCACTTGAGAGGTGAAAGGTTTTGCGAGAATCGAGAAGTTTGTGTGAATGGACTTTTTGTTATCCAGTGTTTTCCCGCCCAATTAAAGAATGAAGAATATTGGAGAATTAAAACTAAGACTATTGAAGACGAAGATCGACTGATTACGAACTTCATTTATTGACAAGCTATTTAGAATGGAAATTCGCCAACGCTGCCCGAAGACATCCTCGGACGAACTGGGGGGGACTTACTGTTGATAGTGGGGTTCTACCCCTTATAGATAGTTTGGCAATAATTGAAGTTCGATCCTTGCCGAGCTCTTCCCTGATAAATTATTAGGTTATAAGTCCCGACAACAGGAATATTAATCATCGGCCCAGATGACCAAGGGATACCTCGGTGAAGAATGATCAAATTTAGTGTCTGAAGCGGGGGTATAAACAACATCGTCTTAGGCCGAAGTCTAAAGCTCCGACAGTATAAGATCAAATCTTATCACAGATTCCCTAGTCTTGGAAAAATGGAAATATTCCATTTTTCCGAGGTTAGCCCATGGGCTTACAAGACCGGCGATTAAGGATCTATAAATACATACCCCCCCCCCCCCCCACACTAATAATATTCATTCAGAATCGGGGAGAAGAAGAACTAGATCGCCTAGGTTTTACTTCTCTTTGATAAAGTTACCTCGGCATTCCGAACTAACGAGCATTGTAATCAAAATCATTAATAATACATCATTTTCCTAGGTTTCCTCTTGTTTTCTTACTTTATCCTTTTCCAAAAACGAACCCCTCTAATTATAAATAATTAGAAGTTGAACCCAATATCAACAAATGTGCACTAACATATTTATTTTCTCCATCTTCAAGGATTAATCTTGTTTAAATTAATCGCCATCAAAGCGTCATTGGTTACCAGAGGTTGTGGTGCGGTTTTGGAGGATTAAAGCTCAGATGCGACGATGTTTTGGAGAGTTTTCGGCGGATTCGGGAAAGGAAGGTCTTGATTCATTCTAAGGCGCAAGATCTCGAGATATTAATATTTAATCTGTATCTTGAGTCAATATTAACTCAAGATGTTGGGGGCCACTGTTGGGCCTCGATTTAGCACTAAATCTAGCCCAACAACCTGTATCTATAAGTAACAAGGAGCAGCGAGGTTGATGAACCATCATACTCAGGATAACTCCTTTGTGTTCGACTTCACAATAAATAATCAATATAGTTAAAGGAATTGCTTGAATATCTTAAAGCAAGAATCAATTAAGGTTTTGATGTGATTTACATACTTCAATTAGATTTTCAAAAAATAGTGTGTTCTATAAACACACAAAGCATATTGATATGAAATACTACTTCATCAGAGACATTATAGTTATGGGTGTAGGTGAGATCTTTTGACAAACAGGAAACCAACTGATATTTTGACAAAAGTGGTTCCCTTGGACAAGTTTAATTCTTCCTCAGACTTGTTGAAAGTCATTCTATTTTGAAAAAATCTCAAAGAAACTACTCAGGTCATGTAGATTCAGAAATAGAGCTTCACAAGAGAGTAAAATATAGGGTTGAAGGAAGGAGTCTTGATTGATATTAGGCCAAAGTTGAAATATGTTAAGAGAAAGTCAACTATTGGAGAACCTCTTTGGACTAGAAAATTTTGATTTATTTGGTTATTTTTCAATTATGGTCTAATTAAGTGGGTTCAAAAATTTCTTTGGTCTAGTCTAGTTACATTGTAAATTATTGTTGTTTCAATATTACAGATGGAAATCAATCACACAATATTCTAATACGTTTCTCTATAAGTTTAGATAGAAATAGAAAATACAACAAGAACAATTAAGAAGAACTCACTTGATGATTTCTCCTTTTTTTTTTTATAAGAACAAAGTATTGTTTGATAGAGGCTTAGTTTAGCAATCTCCTAAGACAAAAATTTCGCCCTAACAATGGTGTGTGTTGCTTCTATGGACGTCTATCTTGAAGATCCAACTATCGATCTCTAAATTGACACTGTAAAGAGATCCTTGCAAACTCTAATTTGAGATTCTCAGAAGTCGTTGAAGAGAAGAAGAAGATTGGAATTGATCCAATCTCTGTCTCCTTCGTCTCTCTCCTCTATATCGTTCTCTCTCTTCCTCTCTCTCTGCTTCGTATCGTTTTTCTGATTCATTAATATTGAGCAAAGGGATACTTGTGAAACGATGTGTTTCTTATAAAACGACACGTCTTACTCACGAACATGTATAATCTCTTTTAATCAATATAAACATATCACAAGGACTACTTTTGTAAATTAAGAGATAAGAGGTGTGTTTATGTAAATAAACACCAACAATACCCCACATTTTCTATTCAAACTCAAGAATACCCCACATTTGGATAGAAAATAAGATCGACAACTCCTGAGAGATAGAATCAACATGCATCGGTAAAGGTGTATTTTGGACTTGAACCTTTCCTAGTAAGCACATATCGTATTTACTTATGGGTAGTGAACTTCTAGTCTTGAATTGACCACATTTGATATCAAACCGAGACAATAAGTGAAACACATATATCATCAGCTCGTTTCAAGTTTATATGGTTTTGTTCATTTTGGTCCTGAACATATCCCGACTTCGTGAGAGCTCTAGAGAATTTAGCCATATCAAATCTCATAGATGCGACCGCGACATCACTCTCAAATAGGTAACCTTAGTTAAGAATAGTCCATCATATCCCACTTTAGAAAAGATACTAACGTTATTAAGAATAGATATTCAACCCTTACTCTTCAATGGAAACACATTTACTTCATAAGAATAAGAAATGTGTGTTTCTCCCTTGAGTCTTCCTCAGCTAGTTTGCCTCTTGAACCTAAACCATGGGATCTCCAATGTTGCTAGGTAAGGTTTCCACCAAGTGGTGACTCATTGTGTTGGCTTTAAGCCCCCATTCTCCTCGAAGTGAATACGACTTGCTCTTTTGGTAGACCTTTAGTCAAAGGATCAGCCAAATTTTCCTTTGATCTAATATAATCCAATGATATCACTCCATTGGAAAGCAACTGTCGTATTGTGGCATGTCTCCGGCGAATATGCCTTGACTTGCCATTGTAAATTTTATTTTTCCCTCTATTTAAGGCAGCCATGCTATCACAATGGATACATAGAGCAGTCACCGGCTTTGGCCACATGGGAATATCTTCAACAAAATTTATAAGCCATTCGGCTTCCTTTGCAGCTTTATCTAGTGCGATAAACTCGGATTCCATTGTAAACCGTGCAATACACGTTTGTTTAGATGATTTCCATGACACGGCACCACCACCAAGTGTAAACACATAACCACTTGTGGATTTACTATCCGTACTTCCAGAGATCTAGTTTGCATCACTATATCCTTCTAACACAGGAGGATATTTTGTGAAATATAGACCATAATTCATTGTATGCTTTAAGTATCTCAATACTCTAACTAAAGCATTCCAATGTTCTCTATTTAGATTACTTGAATATCGACTTAATCGGCTCAATAAATAAGCCAAGTCTGGTCTTGTACAGTTTGTGATGTACATGAGACTTACACGAATTTGTGTGTACTCTAACTAAGTGACACTTTCACCTTCATTCTTTGAAAGCTTACACGTTGGATCAAATGGAGTAGCAACTGGTCTATCATCAAAGTGACCAAACTTCTTTAGAACTTTCTCCATATAATGAGATTGATTAAGTGAATAACCATTTGGCTCTCGTTTTACTCTAATTCCAAGAATTACATTAGTCAATCCCATATCTTTCATTTCGAAGTTGTCACTAAGCATCCTCTTTGTGGAATTGATAATATCTTTACTTGTTCTCATTATCAACATATCATCCACATATAGACATACAATGATCGTATCATTTTTTGTTTTCTTAATGTGCACACACTTGTCACATTCATTTATCGTAAAACCATACGATCTCATTGTATTATCAAACTTCTCATGCCACTGTTTTGGCGCTTGCTTAAGTCCATACAAAGACTTTCTAAGCTTACAAACTTTCTTCTCTTTCCCTTTGACTATAAAGCCTTCGGGTTGATCCATATATATTTCCTCATCTAACTCACCATTTAGGAATGTCGTTTTAACATCCATTTGATGAATTTCTAAATTATATATGGCCACAATTGCTATTAGCAATCTGATCGAAGTGATTCTAGTAACCGGAGAATACGTATCAAAGAAATTAAAGCTTTCCTTTTGACGAAAACCTTTCGCCACCAATCTTGCTTTATGTTTCTCAATCGTACCATCCGGTCTTAGTTTCTTTGTGAATATCCATTTATGTCCAATTGGTTTATTTCATGGTGGTAAATCAACCAATTCCCAAGTATGATTACTTAAAATGGATTCAACTTCACTTTGAATTGCCTCTTTCCAATAAGGTGCTTCTGATGATTCCATTGCAGTCTTATAAGTTTGAGGTTCGTATTCGCTCAAGTACGTCATAAAATTTGTACCAAATTCTTTAGACATCCTCGCCCTCTTACTTCTTCTTGGTTCAATTTCTTCTTCTTAAACCTTTGAAGCATTTTCATCAACTTTACGTACTCTTTTGGTACTTGGTTTTCTTGGGTCTTTGTAAGGAAATATATCCTCAAAGAACTCAGCTTCATTTGATTCAATGATCGTATTTAGCTTGACCTCGCCATTATCAGATTTAAAGACTAAAAATCTATAAGCTGCACTATTCTCCGCATGACCGATGTAAACACAATCCACCGTCTTTGGTCTGATAGTAGTTCTCTTCGGTAAAGGTATTTGAACCTTTGCGAGACAATCCCACACTTTCATATTTTTATATGACGGAATCTTCTTCTTCCACATCTCATATGGAGTTTTATTACTCTTCTTATGAGGAATTTTATTCAATATGAAATTTTCCATAAGAATGGCTACACCACATAAGTTAAATGGTGAACCCGACTCGTTTAACATCGAATTCATCACTTCTTTAAGCGTTCTATTTTTCCTTTCAGCAACTCCGTTTTGCATTGGAGTATAAGTAGCCGTAGTTTGATGAATAATTCCATGTGTAGAACAAAATTCCGAGAATTCATTTGAGATATATTCTCCGCCACGATCGGTTCTAAGAATTTTGATTCTCTTATCTAATTGATTTTCTACTTCTGCTTTGAATTTCTTAAACATATTCAAAGCCTCATCTTTAGTTTCAATCAAATAGATATGACAAAACTTAATAACTTTTCCTTCCACAACTTGGATTAGAATGAAAATCACATAGACCACTATATTAATCCAAGTACTTCGATTGATTTTTCAACAGATTTGTAAGAATGTCTTGAATACTTTGATTCCAGACATACCTCACATTTACTTTTATTCACATTCACAAAATTTTATTTTGGTAACAGACCTATATTCATCATTCTTTTTAAAGAATGAAAATTGACATGACCCATTCTTGAGTGCCATAAATCATGTGAATCAATCAAGTAAATAGAAGCATAGCTATTGCCTGCGTTTTTATTAACGAACGGTACAACATTTAGTTTGAAAAGACCATCACATAAATAGCCTTTTCCTACATACATCTCACCTTTAGTGAGTACAACTTTATCAGATTCAAATACAATCTTAAAGCCTTTGTTACTAAGAAGAGAACTTGAAATCAGATTTTTTCGAATCTCAGGAACATAGAGCACATTTGTAATAGCAAGTTCCTTCCCGGAAGTGAGTTTTAGAACTACTTTTCCTTTCCCTTCAATCACTACAGTGCTTGCATTTTCCATAAAGAGTTTTTCTCCACAAGAACCATGCTCATATGTTGAAAACATATTCTGATCAGAGCATACGTGCTTTGTCGCACCGGTGTCAATCCACCAATCGTTTGTGTTTGTCACCATGTTTGCCTCGGAAACAACAGCAACAAAATGATTTTTTGTGAGAATTGCATTGCTGTCGTCTCCACTTTGTTTCCCTTCCTTTTTCTGGCGACAATCTTTGGCCCTATGTCCATGCTTTCCACAAACCCAACACGCACCTTGCGGTTTCTTTTTGAAGTTAGATCCTTTTGCAGCAATGGAAGATTTGTTGTCTTTCTTGTTATTCTTAAAGCTCTTGGATTTAGAACTTTTTTCCTCAACCATGTTTGCCTTTGCTTCCATAGAAGGAACTTCAAATTTCTCATTCTTGCGATTCTCTTCTTCAACACGAAGCTTGAGAATTAACTGCTCCAAACTCATATCTTCATGGATATGCTTTAGATGAGTCTTGAAATCTTTCCAAGTTGGAAGCAACTTTTCAATGATAGATGCAACCAGAAAAGTTTCATTCAAACCCATACCTTCATCCCTTAATTCATGAGCAATAACCTGAATTTCTTCCACTTGTTTCACCACAGAGTTGGTGTCTTTCATCTTGAAATTCAGGAACTTTCCCACAATGAATTTCTTAGCACTTGCTACTTTAGATTTGTATTTCTTCTCCAGCGATTCCCACAACTCTTTTGGAGATCTGAATGTGAGATAAACATCATACAAAGAATCATTCAAAGCATTCAGAATATAGTTTTTGCACAAAAATTCGTTTTGTGTCCATGTCTCTGATGCTTTGATGCTTTCGTCGGGAATATCTCCTTCAACAGGCAATTCCGATCCGTCCGAAGTCAAGCATTGTGGCAATTTAATTTTGTGAGATAAAACAACATCTTCTGCTGCCATCTCTTGAAATCCACTCCTCGGAAAACAAAAGACTTCTCAATGTGATTTTTCACATTACCAACATATTGATCCATCTGAAAATTTCAAAACAACAAAATAAATTTCTGTTTTAGATTGTTGTTTCAATATTACAGATGGAAATCAATCACACAATACTCTAATACGTTTCTCAATAAGTAGATAGAAATAGAAAATACAACATGAACATTTAAGAAGAACTCACTTGATGATTTCTCCTTTTTCTTTTATAAGAACAAAGTATCGTTTGATAGAGGCTTACTTTAGCAATCTCCTAAGACAAAAATTTCGCCCTAACAATGGTGTGTGTTGCTTCTATGGACGTCTATCTTGAGGATCCAACTATCGATCTCTAAATTGACACCGTAAAGTGATCCTTGCAAACTCTAATTTGAGATTCTCAGAAGTCGTTGAAGAGAAGACGAAGATTGGAATTGATCCAATCTCTGTCTCCTTCGTCTCTCTCCTCTATATCGTTCTCTCTCACCTTTGTATCGTCTTTCTCTTCCTCTCTCTCTGCTTCGTATCGTTTTTCTGATTCATTAATATTGAGCAGAGGGATGCTTGTGAAACGATGTGTTTCTTATTAAACGATGCGTCTTACTCACGAACATGTATAATCCCTTTTAATCAATATAAACATATCACAAGGACTACTTTTGAAAATTAAGAGATAAGAGGTGTGTTTATGTAAATAAACACCAACAATTATTTGGTATGTGAGAAGGGTGGTCAAAGAGTCTATGTGGGTAGTTGTAACAAACTTTACTCTTTGTGAGCTTATTTTCCTGAGAGACTCATACTCTTCGTTCTAGTGAAGCTTGCTAAAATGATATTTGACCCATCAGACATAGCTCTCCATAGTATAGGTGAACTCATGGTAAACAAATCAAGTGTGTACTTAGTTTTATGGTTTCCTGCTCTTTTGAATATTTGTGGCTTACAGAAGAGAGATAGATTGAAAGTGAAATATTTAATTGAAAAAAAGTTGAAAATCTAAAGTGGAGAAGAATATCACATATTTTGTATATCTGTTAACAACGTTTTTCATTGTGCTTCTAATGATGTCTGTATTGAATCAAGTTTCACAAGCAGCGTTTGTGGTTGAGGTATTGAGGACGGGCCTCGACAGTGGCTTGCTCGTGGTAACGACGTTGAGGACTTAAAGCTCAAGAAGTTGTGGCAATAACACTTTGGTCTACATCTGGTATCCAATATAGTTGTTTCAATCACGTCTCTTTTCTTGCTATGGTTAAAATTAGAGTTGGCTTTCTTACTTGTTGGAATTACTTTCTGCATTGTAGTTTTATTTTATTGGATCTGTCTCCGTTGTATTGCTTTTGTACTTCTATCAAAAATCAAAAATGAAATAAAATCTAACCTTGAACACACAAAAAAAAAAACCGTACGATATCTAACAATCGAACATGTGACTGCATGCTTTTGTAATTACACTCTTGGGTGCATCCACGTGGCTTTTTGTAAGTCCCATGCGAAAAATTTGAATCTCGAGAAAGGAAAGGAAAGGAAAATTCATCACAGGAACATCGCATAAATAAAGATGTTCTTCAACTCTTAAGCGGTGATTCTCGACTTTTGTTGAAGACAAAAGTGATCTACGAGGATGGAAGCAAGTGTGATAGCTCCGTCCTAGTTAGCCATTTTCTGATTGGAAAAGAATTGAGAATTTTGCAGGGTCGTTTGGGTCGGTACGGTATTTTTTGTCGACCTCGACAACTCCGACGATTTTTTGTAGTCACCAACTTCGATTTTTTTTTGCTCTGCTTCATCTGCAATCAAAGTTTATTCGCAGATAAGATTAACTGAAATTGAGTTTAAAGAGTGTCTTAAGGATTATGTGTGTGCTTTTTAACAAAGATAAATGAGAGAAAAAAGCGGAAAGTGTGGTAACTGTTGAGATGAGAGCGAAATTTTTTGAAAAGAAATTATGATTTTAGAAGAAAAAATAAATAAATTAAGAAACAAAATTGTTAAAATTCGTGGGACGGACAACTCGTAATAGGCATGACCAAAACCTAACTATAACCGTATTTCCGACCGTAACCATTTCGGATTTCAACCGTAACCAGACCGTAACCGTATAAAGAGTTAAAAAATTTAACAGTTAACCGTAACCGTTGATTAATTAAGGTTAAAGAATTTATTAACCGTAACCGTATATTAACCGTAACCGTATCAAAATCGTTGGTTAACCGCCAATTAAACCGTAAATTTACAACCGTAACCGTTTTTAGAAAATATAATAGATCAATACTTAATTATTTATATTTTTTTTTTTATTTATTTCATTAGATTTACATACATTTTACTAGGAAATTTAAATATATATTTTGTAGTTGTTATTTCTATATTTCTATGAATCATTTGTTAGTTAATATTTTTGAGACAAATAATTTTGTGTGCATATAAATAAGGAGTAACTCAAACAGTTTAGAACGTGTAAAGAATAAGTAATTGATGGTTTTAGAAAAATCTAAAAAAATAGTTATGCATGACCCCACTATTTCCATTAAAATAGTTATAATATTAACTGTATTATTATTATTAAGCAACCATAACATTTTTTAGCCGTAACCCTAATAAGCGTAACCATATCTAACCGTAACCGTTTTAACCGTATATTAAATGGTTAAGGTTAAGATAACCGTATATTTTAACCGTAATCGGTGATTAAATATCCTTAACCGTGATAATTGTAACCGTGGTGATGCCTAACTCTTAAAATGTTATGTGTGTGATGGAGAGATGGGCAGGATATGTAAATGTAAAAATAGGTGTAAAAACACAATGTAAGCACATTCAGATAAGCATTCTTGAGAATCTTCATTTTAAATCCTTCACGAGATTCATAACCCACAAATATTTTAGTTTGAAGCACAAAACCCTAAGTGAGGGATTTTCTAAGGTCTCACAGTCCAAGTTTCGATCATCCCGGAAAGTCCAAAATCCGTGCAAGAGCAGACCTGTATGAAATGCTCTAACAATCGAACATGCGACTACCTGCTTTTGTAATCACGCTTTTGGGCGCATCCACGTGGCTTTTTATAAGGCCCATGCGAAAAATCCGTATCCCAGAAAGGAAAGGAAAATTCAGACGGCACTTTTTCTTTTTCAACTCACTCAATTTGTACATTCGTGAAGCTCATTGGAACGATATCCATGGCGTCTGCAACTACTCTCTTCTTCCACTACGGCGCCAGTCGCGTCATCCCTCGTAGGCGCTGCGAAGTGTCTTTACTTAAATCGTGCGGACAAAAGCCATTTCTTTCCTTGCACAGCTTACGCGGCTCCTCAGCGACGTTCCGGCCTTCGTTGAGAGCGAAATCCGATGGCTTGGCTCGGGCATACGTCACCGGAGCGCCGCCTATCGCCGACGAATCAGACCCGAAGATTGAAGGATCTAAATCCGAGTCCGAGAAGGAACTATCAAAGGACTTAATCAGATGGGGGCTTATGTGGAGTTTGCTGAGCAAGCACAAGCTCAGGCTCGGTGTTTGTCTACTGACTCTCATTGGCTGCAGCACTTGCACTCTCTCTATGCCTATTTTCTCTGGTAATCGTTTCTTCTATTCAGTCTCACGTTTAGCGATTGTAATTTCAGTCTGTCGATTGTCTATGTATATCTTCGGTTTGGATTTAGGTTACATTTGGGTATTCAGCTATTGCTTCTCTCAAATAATGGTAAGTATTATATTATTCAGGGTTTTCTTGGCTGTAGGTAGATTCTTTGAAGTGCTGATTGGGGCTCGACCTGAGCCTCTGTGGCGACTGCTGAGCAAAATCGCTGTTTTGTACACTTTGGAACCGATCTTTACTATTGCTTTTGTTACCAATATGACTGCTATTTGGGAAAATGTTATGGCAACCTTAAGAGCTCTAATTTTCAGAAGGATTTTGATCCAGAAGGTCTGATTGCTTTTGGTTTGATCAAAGTTTGCTTGTTTACAATTGGAACATCTTTGATGAGGTTTTTTCTTGTCTTCCAATTATTTGCAGGCAGAGTTTTTCGACAAATATAAGGTCTGAGTTTTTCTTAGCTCTTTTTTTTCTCTTGGTTTGTTCAGGTTATAGTTATTAAACCTTCCTAGTCGTTTTGTTAAATCGAAAACATTTGTTATAGGTGGGAGAGCTGACAGGGCTGCTCACGTCTGATCTTGGTACTCTGAATAGCATTGTGAACGATAACATCTCACGAGATCGTGGCTTTAGAGCATTTTCTGAGGCAAGCCATTTCTTTATTATGCAAATGTGAGCTTTGAGCTTTGTGTTGTGAACGTGTTTGTACTTCCTTTTTGCTTTAGGAATTCAGACTTAACCTTAAGCTAGTGTTTTGTCTGATGCTAATTTTGGAGTTCTACAAATGAATGAGAGTATCTTGTTGCATCTCAAGAATTCCCCAGTTCTTCTTATGGCTCATTCAGTATTCACTTTTGTAGGTCTTTGGAACAATCTGTATATTATTTACTCTATCTCCTCAACTTGCACCTGTGCTTGGTCTATTGATGCTCGCTGTGTCAGTTTTAGTTGGTAAATGCTCTATATCTTTTTCTTTTCTCCAAATTTTGTTGTAATTTCTTTGGTTAGATTTGCTTACATTTAAATCTGCTTGCTCGGTCAAATCACAAAAGCTGTGTACAAGAGATCGACTGTTCCTGTTTATAAAGCACATGGATTAGCCCAAGCAACAATGTCTGATTGTGTCTCAGAAACGTTCTCTGCAATCCGAACCGTAAGTTCTTGGACTTCAACGTATTTGTATGTTATAGCGCAGATTAACTTTACTAAAGAAACTTCGATTGCCTTTAAAGGCTCATGTAATTTGTCTCTTTTTATAGGTCAGATCATTCAGTGGTGAAAAACGTCAGATGTCTCTCTTTGGTAGTCAGGTCATATTTCAGACCTCTTACTAGCTAAAAGTCATTTCTTCCAAACATTGTTGTTTTTGTTCCAAACTATTCCATGGTCTATTATTCTAACCTTCTGTTTGATGCACAGATTCTTTCTTATCAGCGTAGTGGCTTAAAGCTTGGTACCTTCAAATCTATAAATGAATCTATAACAAGAGTTGCTGTTTACATTTCTCTGTTGGCTCTTTACTGTCTTGGGGGAAACAAGGTGAAGTCGGTAAGATATTCACCCCTGTAAGACTTTTTTGATTACCATCATGATCATTGAAGTTGAAATAAAGCTTCTTGTCCATTAACACAAGAAAAAGAATCATGGTCTGATGAATTTCTCTTCGATCCTGTTACTCTTCATTCGTATTTTCTGGAATCAATGAGTGGATGTTTTCAAAGCTTTAATAAAGTTACTACCTTCTGAAATTTGACATCAAAACTAAAGAATCTAATGATCTTATCTCTCTTTCGTGTAGTTTCTTATGTTGTTACATTTTTCCTCCTTTGCAGTTTATTTTTCTTCGTCCTTATTGTTAAACTTTTCCCTACGCAGGGTGAACTTGCTGTTGGAACAGTGGTTTCGTTCATTGGATACACGTTTACTCTAACATTTGCTGTTAGTACCTCTATCCACACAGCCTCTATTGTTACCCATATGCTATGCATGTAATTTGGTTTACCATAATCAGTGATTCTGTCTGTCAGGTCCAAGGGCTAGTAAACACGTTTGGAGATCTACGTGGAAGTTTTGCTGCTATCGAGAGGATCAATTCCATATTAAATGCGGTGGACATAGATGAGGCTCTTGCCTACGGGTTAGAGAGAGATATACATAAAAAGAAAGTCCCAGACGAAAACCTTAGATTGTTCTTGTCTTCTGACTCTGATGTGAATCTCCGTAACCTTGATAACTACTACATGTCAGATCTGAAATCAACCAACACTCTACGTACACTAACATGGGCCGGAGATGTCTGTCTTGAAGGTAAAACTAGGCAAAGAAATTTTTTTTATCTTCTCTTACTCCAAGATCCCCCAAAACCCTTCGAAGATCAACTGCAGATTTTACATCTCTGTAATCTGGGTTCTTATATTCCATTTTGTTAAGTGTAGATGTGCATTTTGCTTATCCTCTACGACCTGATGCAAAAGTTCTTGACGGTCTCACGTTGACATTAAAATCTGGTACTGTAACTGCTCTTGTTGGCTCTAGTGGTGCGGGAAAGAGTACTATTGTACAGTTATTGGCACGCTTCTATGAGGTTAATCTACTCTCTTCTTCTCACTGAAGTAAGATACTGTATATGCTTTAAAACTAGTTTTGAAGCCGCTTTTTGCTGATATGTTGGATTTTTAATTCTCTCAGCCAACAAAGGGACGTATTACTGTGGCTGGAGAGGATGTGAGGATCTTTGACAAGAGTGAATGGGCTAAAGTTGTCTCAATTGTGAATCAGGTGTGGAAACGTAACTTCTTTAGTTCAGGCATGGTAGGATTCTTCTCTCTTTTGAAGGTTTGATTTCTGTTTTAACTCAGGAACCCGTTCTCTTTTCTCTATCTGTGGCTGAGAATATTGCGTATGGTCTCCCCAACGATCATGTGTCCAAGGATGACATCATTAAAGCAGCCAAAGCTGCCAATGCTCATGAGTTCATAATCTCACTTCCTCAAGGCTATGATACGTTGGTTGGTGAACGAGGAGGCTTGCTTAGTGGGGGACAGAGACAGGTATACAAACATTATATGTAGCTACTTTTTTTGGTTCCTTATAGACTTTCGCTACCTTTTTGATGTGCTTGTGTATTAACGTTTCAGAGAGTTGCCATAGCCCGATCTCTACTGAAGAACGCCCCAATCTTGATTCTCGATGAGGTGAGACTCTTTATTTAATAATCTCGCCTTCGCTAGAATCTTTACCTAAGTAGTAGCTTCAACAAGTAATTTCTAATGCAATTCTGGAAGGTAGAAAGAGGTGAACTACTCTTAAGCTCTCATCTAGTTTTATGGTTTAGAGAATATGTCAGTCTCAACTAGCAGAAACAGCTTTAAGATGATATGAGAGTCCTCTAAGTATTCTCACAAGCTTTCTTGTTGCAGGCCACGAGTGCGCTTGATGCAGTGAGCGAGCGATTGGTTCAAAGTGCGTTGAACCGTTTGATGAAAGACAGGACAACGCTGGTCATTGCTCACAGATTGAGCACAGTTCAGAGTGCGCATCAGATCGCTGTATGCTCTGATGGGAAAATATTAGAGCTTGGAACCCATTCTGAATTGTTGGCGCAAAAGGGATCATATGCTTCACTCGTTGGCACTCAGAGGCTGGCCTTCGAGTAATTTCCTCTACCAGGATGCAATTAATATTTAGATCTAGATTATAGATTCTACACTGTACATTGTTTACACAAGTGTAATAATAATATGTAACAAATGGCTAAGGTTTCGGTGTTTATCTATAACTGTGATTCACAAAAAGCTTATACAGATTTTTGATTGAAATATCCGAAATATATTTGTTCGGGGATGGATTTTGGATTCTCCGGACGGTTAAAATTTATGATTTTCGGATAGCGCTATTTTTGTTTAAATTGTTGGCGAGTGTACTGTATACTGCGGAAATGTATGTGTTTTTTGATGTTTTTAAGAAGGTTCATAGCTTTTGCTGATTTCGAGTGTTTTTTGTTTGACAGCATGGTCAAAATTACCCTTTGAGTAAATAAATTATGAGTGACTTTCCAACATTCTAAAATGAATTTTGGGATGTATTAAATTTGGTATTTTAGAGTGATTTGAGTTTTAATAAGATTTTAGATGATTTTAATAATTTTAGATGATTTTAAAAAAGTTGTTATGATTTGGTATTAAAATCTCCAATAATTTCACTTAAAACAATGAGATTTGGATCTTTATATTTTTAACTAAGAAAGTCTTCTAAAATCCTTTAAAATCTCATGTAGTCATTAAAATCACAATACTTAAAACATTTTCAATAATAGTAGATTTGATATGATTTTTAAAAATTTTTGTTTGAATAACAGGGGATTGTAAATGATTTTAAGTGACTTTGTCTCATGTTCAATAATACTGGATTTAAGAGGATATTTAAAAATTTTTGGTTGAATAATAGATGATTTTAAGAAAAACTTAAAACCTTAAAAAATCCACAGTTTAATATACCCCCTTTGTTCACGTGAAGTCGGTTTAGCGGGAAGAATTGATAGTTCAGATTTAAAATATTTTAGGATGAATTTGATTCTGAAAAAGTTAAACAAAATAATTCCTATGACATACTATGGTGAAAGAAGTGATGGTTCAGATGAAAGAAGTGATGGTTCAGATCTAAAGATTCCAGGATGAGTAAGACTCAAGGTTCTATGATTCTCAAAAAATTAAACAATACAATTCCTATGATATAGTTGAAAAACTATGGTGAATTAGGTTATATGATTCTGATTTTTTTAAAAAAAGTTAAACAATATAATTCCTATGACATAGTTGAAAAACTATAGTGAACTTGTCAGTGATAACAAAACGTTTTTGATCCAGTGGTAACTCCTCCGGTGGAAGATTTTTGGTTGGAAAAGTTTAGCCATAGAGGTTTGAGCAAAATTCATTCAAAAACTGCAAGGCAATCGGGTCGTCGATGGACCTGCTAAGGGGATTAGTCTGGACTCGTTTGCGTTTGGGATCACCTCTTGTTATCAAACAAAAAAAAACTTATCAGTGATATTATCATAACAACAACAATATGTGAATAAAGTACAAAAAGTTCTTTGAACTAAGTGTGGCTAGGATTGGGCAAAATACTTAGAACCAACCCAAAAAGGGGGTTCGATTCGGTTTTGGTTCCAAGTAAATACCCGTATGGATCTTGCCTTGACAAATTTCAGTCTTGATTCGGTTCATGTATTACCCAAGAAACCAAACCAAAATAGTACCTAAATATATTGATGTGCGAATTTTCACTTTGATGAATACTGTAAGTGTACATTTAAGTAGTTGGAATATATAGAGTTGTCAAAATCCACAAAGAGATTTTGTTACATGAAGGACTTAGTTGTTTCAAGCCAAGCTAAAGCTAAACCGATGTTTTTCGGAATGTAAAATAACTATGAATGTTTAAAACGTTGTGTTTATTTCAGTTGGTTTGAAACTTTAAATTTTGGAAATTTGTTGAGGTTCAAGGAATGATGATTTGATTTCTAACGAGATGCAAACTAGACTCAGTTCTTGAGTTCAAAAAACTATTATTTAATAATCTAACTTTCGTTAACAGAACTAATTTTTCTAATTACCTAAAAGACAAATCTTTTTGTTTAGTTACCGAGATTAAACAAGCATTACGCACGGTTTGATCTAGGTACTCACAAAATTTCTCACACATATCTTTCTACTCTAAGACATCTTTGCTCACCACAATAGTTTAAAGAAACCCTACCAAGTCTCCTGCTATAGATCTAACTTGTGATTCTAAATCTGGGTAGTTACTCTATTTTCAGGTTTTAAGATTTATTAAGATGAAAACATGCATATAAAAATCCCTATGTCAACGATATAATCAATAAAACCATAAAACACATTTTGAAAAATCTAAACCTAACAATAGATATATTCACACATATTGAATAAAACAGAAAGCATAATAAATAAATTGGATTTCATAGATAAAAGAAACAAAAATAGAAATAAACAGGGTTTGAATATCATATCTTTGAACAAATAGAATATATAAATTCGTCTCCCTTCAAAAGTCTCAAAAAATAAAAACGACTCTCTGAAAGTATTTATGATAGTTTTGTTTCCTATATAATAGCTTAGAAACCTTAAATATGTTAAGAAAATCGATTTAGGCCCTTGTGCAACTATATAGAACTTATGGGTAAAATATGAAATTTCTTTTATGTGCTCTAGAGGTCTAGTCGACGGACTGGATCTTCTAAATCTTCATATCTTCTCTATTTTTGCTCCATTCTTGTTCATGTTCCATTTCACATACTTAGTAACTATTAATCCTACAAGACTCGATAAAACAAAGTAAATATGGGATGAAAAACCGTGGAAACTATGATACATCAGATATCCGAAATAAACTTAAGCTTATTAAACCAATCAACCTTTCTTCGTCGGTTCCTTCCCCTTTCTTCGATTTCGAGAAAACATAAGCCTTAATTCACTCAATCATAGAGTCCGGAATTTCCATTTAACACTTTTCATCATCTCCTCCTTCAGAGACTTCCAGAAATTGAAATCAAGTATCGATTCTTCTTTTTCTTATTCACTATTTTTTTCAGCTTACATTTATGTGTATGTTTTGTGAAGGTATACACATAGACCCTGCTCAAGGCCAAGTCTCATGGCCAACGAATAAGTTCAAGTTGTGCTGGTTTTGAAATCAATTCAAGAATAATGCATAGTTGGTAAAGACTCTAGGCGAGCTAGATGCTTGGATCATATGTTAATTACCAGTGACGTGTCTCTCTCTGCTTGGCCACTGAAGCAATTATTTAGGTGGTTTAGTTAGCTTAAGCTTATTTGATTTAGTAGTTAAGTCTATTCGAATAAAATCAAAGGGTTAGAGATTTGAGTTCATTGTAGAGAGGGAATGTGGTGGTTAGGCTTTCGTTAGAGCAAGAGGTACCAAATTGTATCTCTAAAGTTTTTCTGGTGAATCAAGGCCATTAGTGAAACTTTGTGGTGTTCCGTCACCACCTTAAACGTAGCGGCTTTCCATGAATTGGGTTACCAAATTTTGTGTTCTCGGTTCATCTTCTTTCTTTTCTTTATCGCAAACACAACCAAATCGAGCTAGTTCGTAGGAGCACAATTCAAAAAAGTGGTACAAGAGCCATGTTCCAGCTAGGAACGACTCAGGGATTCGAAGGTCGTAGGTTGAAATTGTAGATTGGTGATGACGACTACCAAATTTGATGTCGCGTAGTTCGATAAGACTTTAGACTTTGAATTGTGTAAGAAGAGGATGCTCACACACCTCATTATTCAAGGTTTGAAAGATGTCTTGGTGAAGCAAGAGCCGCTTCCACAATTGACATAAAAAGAAGATATGAACTTTTTCTTGAAAAAAGCACGTTGATGAAGAGAAGGCGAGGCTCGAGAAGTGCGATAAAGTCATGAACTTGATCTTTCTTGATGTAGGAGATCACGTTTTGAGAGAGCTAGAGAAGGAAAGGTGCAATACAACGGTGAACATATGGAACACTCTGGATCGCTTGTATATGTCGAAGTCCCTTTTAAAATGCATGAGTCAAGAGAAAGACACGTCATTGGTGATCAAGTACATAACTGAAGGTCTACTCATTCAAGATGCATGAGTCAAGATTGATAGACCAACACATTGATGACTTTTTGAAGTTGATCAATGGGCTTAGGAATATTCAGACATAGATTCAAGATTAGGTACATGAGATATTATTGCTTTTTAACTCTTCATCGATTATATATGAACAACTTAAGCATACATTGAAATATAGTATAGAAGGAATTACTTTGGAAGATGTTGAGTACGGCTAAGTCTAGGGTAGGGGTGGACATTCGGTTTAAACAGTTTTTTTCGGTTCGGTTCATTCGGTTCTACAAAAACCTTGCAAATCGGTTAAGGATTTTTATATGGTTCGGTTTTTGGTTGTTCGGTTCGGTTCTTAATATCCAATTCTGTTTGATCATTTCAATTACGTCGCTAAATCAAAGAAGAAAAAACAAAATCATAATCCAAAACCAAACTGAAAATGTTTCAAATTTCCATTGCCTTTAACCATTGTTATGTTCTTCATATGCCAAAAAATCTTCATTCTCGGTTCGCTTTACTTATATTCACCAGTAACTTTAATACATACATACAAATATAAAATGAAATAAATGTACCAAGTGACTAAAATACCAGCTTTTTCGAATTTGGTTTGGCTCTAAATAATAAGTTAGTATGTTGTTTTCATAGCAAGTTTCTTTGTGTAAGGAATTCTTTTCTTTGCTTGTAAGTTGGTAAACAGTTTTTTTTCACTCAATAAATTTAACATTGATACGAAAAAAAAAATACCAGCTTTTTCGAACATTTTGATGTAAGTTTACAACTTATGCCTCAGATTGGTCGAAAGTGCGCAACTATTATTGTGTGCATATCAAAACTTTTATCATATTGGTTAGTTCGGTTTGATTCGGTTAACTCAGCTTGGTTCGGTTAGCCCAGCTTGGTTCGGTTCAGTTCGGTTAACCAAATTATATAAAATATTGAACAAATCGATTTCTTAAAGGTAACCAAACTGAACCAAACTAACCAAATAGTCGGTTCGGTTCGGTTCGATAAATTCGGTTCGGTTAAAATGCCCACTCCTAGTCTAGGAAATATGAGTTTGCAGAGGGTTATAGTTCAATGGAGAAGGACATTTCATTAGGGAAAAAGTGAAATTAGAAATTCCAATTATGGTAAAGGAAGATATTTTTTTGTCCAACAATTTCTTTTATTAAAAGAAGATAGTTCCGAAAGGGGAAAATTACATCATCGACAACTTTAACTTCTAGACGACGATACGTGATTTTTCTGTTCATCAAAAGAGGATACATATTTGTTTCGTCATCAGGATACATTTGAGGAAATAAGGATTAAAGGAATGTGAATTTGGGCTTTTTTTGAGATTTTCTCTATTGTTATCTAATCCATTTTACTCTTTTTATGTAGGCCCATTTTCCGGGAAATTTCCTTGTTATTTACGGTTCGTGTTAGTCTATCGATAGCTGTAAGTGTTTTAGGTCGGTAGTATCCCGCGCCTTTAAACTTTAAATTTATGTTTTTAAAAAAAAATAATTTAAAGAAACTAAAAAAAGATAAATTTATTGTAAAAGAGTCTTTCTAATATTTTTTGGCAGATTGTAAGAGAAAATCTAGAAAAATCTAGACTAGATATAATAACTCCTCCGTACCCAACTACCTCTTATCTAACCTGTTTCGCTTTCACCATCTTTCAAGGTTGGAACACAGCAAAAATATCTAATAGCTTGTTCTAGGGTTTCAAGGCGACAACGGCTGCCAAATAATTCCGTCTGACCATTCGACAGGTAAATCCTTGGTGAAAACTTTTGATTTTGACTCTGGAGATCTTGGATCTGTTCTGTTTGCTCCTTCGGTTTAGGGTTGGTGAAAGTAGTCCGAGGGAATTTAACGATCTAGCTTTTGTATCTTGTATTTCATCAGAGCCTCTTTGTTTTTGGTTTGTGTTAAGAATCCATACTTTGCTTGCTTGCTTGTTCTCGTTTGCCATTTCAGATCTGAGTTTTTTCATCTGCACATCGATTAGATCTGATGCATGCCTTGAATTTGGCCCTTTAAATGTCTGGATTTGTAGTTGTATTTGTGAAAGTAAATCCTTAAATATGAGATTTGTTATATGGATACATGAACAAAGCAATTTATGTGGTGTGATGGCTAATATACAGTGTTAAAAGTCTTCTTTCTGCCCTTGGAACATTCGTGTTTGAATTATCCTTTGTACTGATAAAATCCTTTAACATGGTGCTTATGCAGGAATCATGAAGCCAGTCTTCTGTGGGAACTTTGAGTATGATGCGCGTGAGGGTGATCTGGAACGGCTTTTCAGGAAATACGGCAAGGTTGAGAGGGTGGATATGAAAGCTGGTAAGCCTTTTCTCCTTCTTCTGCCTTTTACGTAATCTATCTCTTAAGGTTACTACGATGAAGAAGCAGTATCGTAAACCACTAAGTACCATGTGATGAAAGCAAAAGTCAAACCCATGTTCACGAAATCCACTTCCATGAGGACTCTCCCTTTGGAAGGAAGTATGTTCTCCACATCTCAGCTACACACAGAAGCACTCTTTCGCACCACACCTGCCTGGGCACGTGAAGCAGCCTGCTTGAGGAGAGAAAGATAAAATAGATTAGTGTGAAAACCGCCATACTCAGCATTTTCTTTGGCGCAGGGTGTTTTAATGTTGGGATGCCCATTCTCCCCCCCAGACCCATGGATGGACCATAGAGAAATTCCTCTTCTTGTCCCTCAAAACAAGTCACTTTCCATACCTGCAAATAGCACTGCCATCTTAATTGCATTTCATTCCTTTGCACAATTGGACATGCCTCTGCAATGGAGAAGGCACTCTCTTTTCATTCACATACCGTCTGTCTTCCACGTTTTCAGTTGTTCCTTCCTTGACATATTAATTCCGTAATGCAAGGTCTGTAACTGCTTCACTGGTCATTAAGTTTGCAGAGTCTTTTTAGGTGGTTCTAGGGAATGTTCGAAATTTTAGTTTTTTTTTCTACTAGGTAAGTAAGACACGCTCTGAAGATGGGAAGACATTGTTCGTATTCTCACTAGAGGTTCTTAACTTGGTTTGATTTTATTACTGTTCAGTTACTTAGATCTATGCTTTTGGCTTCTTTCTCCACAGGGTTTGCTTTTGTGTACATGGAGGATGAAAGGGATGCTGATGATGCAATCCGAGCGCTTGACCGTATTGAATTTGGGCGTAAGGGACGCAGACTTCGTGTTGAGTGGACAAAGGTAGGATTCTTTACTCTTTATTTTATCGTGATATTAGACATTGATAATTAATAGTAATGGTTGGTGTTTAGAGTGAACGTGGAGGTGATAGAAGATCTGGTGGTGGTTCAAGGAGATCTGCATCTGGCATGAGACCTTCCAAGACTCTGTTTGTGATTAACTTTGATGCTGATAATACTAGGACCCGGGATCTTGAGAGACATTTTGAGCCATACGGGAAAATCATAAACGTTAGGATCAGGAGGAACTTTGCGTTTATCCAGTACGAGTTGCAAGAGGATGCAACCAGAGCGCTTGATGCTACAAACAACAGGTTTGTTCGTTTGTTCCTGTTCAATTCAGTATCCAAATTGCTTTCTTTTACTACTTAGAGAGACTCACATTTCTCCTATGGTTTGTCATTTCAGTAAGCTGATGGACAAGGTGATCTCTGTGGAGTATGCGGTGAAGGATGATGATTCAAGAGGGAATGGACACAGTCCTGAAAGACGCCGTGATAGGTCACCTGAGAGAAGGAGGAGGTCACCTAGTCCTTACAAAAGAGAAAGAGGGAGCCCTGATTATGGTCGTGGAGCTAGCCCTGTTGCTGCATACAGGAAAGAAAGGACCAGTCCTGATTATGGGAGAGGACGCCGCAGCCCGAGTCCTTACAAGAAATCAAGGCGTGGAAGTAGTCCCGAGTATGGTCATGGCCGGGACCGCAGAGGCAACGATAGCCCACGCAGGAGGGAGAGAGTGGCAAGCCCTAAGAGAGAGAGAGTGAGCCCTATTCACAAGGAAAGCCAGAGAAATGGAGAAGGTGAAGTTGAGAGTCCAAATGAAAGGAGGGAGAGGGAGAGGTCGAGGTCTAGCCCTGAGAATGGACAAGTCGAAAGCCCTGGCTCTGTAGGAAGAAGAGACAGCGATGGTGGCTATGATGGTGGAGAAAGCCCAATGCAGAAGAGGTTAGATGGTTCAGAATTGTTATATGCTCTGTTTTTGTTATGAAGATTGTGAAACTAACAATGTGTGTGTGTGTGGCAGCAGGTCTTCTTCGCCTCCAGCTGACGAGTGAGCAGTGACTTGGATCACCATCTTAATCATAAGTAGGATTCTTGTAACCGTTTGTAGGTCAAAACTCTGCGTCGCCGTGTCTAGTTTGTCTTTTTGCTACATTCGAACACCATCTCTTTTATCGCCAGACTGATAAACTATGCTTTAAATGTGTTGTGCCATTCTGAATTTTTAGTTTTTATCACAACTCAAATTTTTTAAGTCTTTCATGGACGAAGAAAGATTATGAATTTCTTATTGGAAGACCGCTTAAGTAATGAACTCCGCTCCATTATCATTCGGTCTCACTCACTTTCTCATGTAAATCAATTAAAACACACTTAAGTTTCAAGTGTTTAATGTAACATCTCTGTTTTACAGTAAGGATACCGGGTCAGTTTGGGTTTGGAGAGAAATTGGATCCTCGTGAAAGAATCTAAAGAAACAAGGTTTGAGATATATAAGTGTATGACAAATTTACATGGATATTAAGTCATAATACAAGTAAATGAATGGTGTGAATCAAATGGTCAAATTAGGTTATGATCGAGATAAATTAACTGTAACAAAGGAGATCAAATGTGGGAGCTGAACCAACTAGGGAAGCTGGATGGTAGCTCATCCTCGTTGGGTGAATTGATCAAGTACCAGTTGGATCATAAGTAGCTAAGGTCAATAACAAATGTACATGGATGCTTTGAAATGAGACATTTAGATTCAGAGTAAGCCTAATGAATTTATTCTAGATATGTTGAAATCATAAGTATTTAGGTTGCAAATATATGTGCTTTGTTTTGCTTTGAATCAAAATAACTTATTTTTCAAAACATAATGGCTAATAGGGAATGTAGTTTGGAAAAAAAACAACTTAAGACTTATAGAGGAAACAAGGGTTTGAGTAAATCTCATTTGTAGTTTTTACATATGTTGAGATGATAAGTATGTTAAAGTTATATGTGCCTTGTTTTACATATAAGCTTTATTATCAAATGTCTAATGCGTTTAAACTCTTTTCCACTTCCTCGACATTGCATGACACGTAGCATTTTTACTTAGTTATTTGAGGGAATGTTAATCCCATAAAGTGACGTCCATATGGGTAATGATTTAGACCCAGAAACCAATTAAGAAGAGAGACATTACTTTAGTTTCATGTATAACTATAAAATAAAATTTAGTTTGACGGTGATTCATACGTACTGAGAGAACCAGAGTTTATAAGTTTGGAGAATGCGAGTGGTAAAAGCACTTCCTAACCTTGTTTTGTGTTACACGAATATTCTAACTCAATAAAGTGGTTGAAGAATAATCTACCTTTGCAGCATTCCGAAATCACGTACCCACACAAATAAAGTTTTGCGCATTTAAACAAAAGATAATGCGACCATACTAGTGCTTTAAAATGCTCTAAGTGTTAAAAATGTCTTATATAATATATTTTTTTTAAATAGCCTACCTGCATAAACGAAAGAATTTTTTAACTGTTTAAATTGTCACCATCCTAACACAGTTTTTAGAATACTAAATATGAAATTGACCTCGACAGCAGAAGAAGTCAACTGGAGAGTCTTGACATTGTGTACCCCATTGATGAGATCCGTCACATCCTCGTTAAGAACGTCCCCTTGAAGACGAACACGAGAAATGAAGATCCAAATTACCTTTGGCAAAGGATCAAAATTACAGTTTGATTGACGCATAATATGATCAGAGTAATAGAGGTCAACAACACTCGGTGTGTCAAGTGTCAGAATGCTAGAGTAATCATCCTGACTAGCACAATTATAAGTAACTCGTCAAGTATTTGTAAAAATATATTGTGGCTAGAACTATGTGTTCTAAACAATCATATCATCAACTACATATATGAAAGTGCATAAAGTAAAGAACACATAGAAATTCGTTAACGAGGTTCGGTTTTACCTACATCCCCGGGACCTAGTCCAGATCAACTCCACTAAAACCAATGATAATTTTTTGTTACATTGTTCTAGATGGACAACTCTATGGAGATAGAACATCCACACGGTTTCTTACTAAACCTAGATGTTCTAACACACTGCACAACATACTCAAAAACCCTTAGCTTCTTGTTTCTTGCAAAACCTATAAGCTACTTGATTTGAGTTTCTCGCCATCCCCAAATTCCCTTAGCTTCTTGTTTCTTACTAAACCTATAAACTACTCGATTTGGGTTCAGACAGCTGCAGGCTCCATAGACGAAACCACCATAGCAGACCTTACTATCTCTATGGTGGGGCGATGCCACACACACATGTGTGCCTCTCTCCAATAAACCCTAGACGCGCACCTTTTCACTTGGCCGTCTCTTGGGTTATATAGATAAGGGTCAAAACCCTAAGAATCCTTAAGCCCACACGATATCTTCATTCTCTTGGGCTTCTAGATACACGTGATGAGTTTTCTAAAACAAAGGAAACTCCACCAATAAGGAAACTCCCGTTTTCCCTTTCTGAGACACTTCCTGTCTCAGCGCCTGTGCTACATTATGAGGTAGTACAAACTGACTTAGCACCTGCATCAAGAACTATCCCACACTCTGTCTCAGTTCTTGTCTTTAGCGTCTTCTCTATAACCACCATAACAATATGTCGTTTATGACTTTTCCTCTACTACATGTATTGCTGTTGTTTATGTGCATGAATCACCCTCTGCTGTAATACACCATGTGTCAGTTTCTCTTTCAACATCTTACTATCCAAACTGCCACATCAATACACTGTGTTTGTCTCAGCTTCTGTAGTACATCATCTAACCCAGTATAGTCATATCTCAGTGTATGCATCAGCTCGGTCTTCGTGCTTATGTCTTATCTGCATATGAGCTGCATCACCTATTCAGTCACACTCTGTTCCAGCACCTGACTCATGTACTGCCTCAACATTTGTCTAAACTCGGTCAGCACATGCACTCTCAATCTCCCCCTTGATGACTGAGTTGTAGAGTGGGATCACTACTGCTCTTGTATCAGACAATCACAACGTTCTGTATCATCTTCCGAATCTCTTCAAAGTGGTACAGACTGCATTCGACATAAATGTCTCATTTGTGTCAGGAACTATCTCCGTGTCAGAGGGAGTTTGCTAGTCGTTAATAACAAATTCCGCTCTTATCAACACATTTGAAATTCCATGATTAACCATATTTCATTTTATTGGGAAAAATTGTTATTCTCTAATCCTCATCAAACTTTTACATGGATTTTCCGTTCTAATTTCGACCAAATTGCACCCTCCTCACAAATTTACTGTAAAATTGCACCCTATTTTCAAATTTCGGGTTTGACTCTTGACCAAACCACGTAAACCGTAACCAAATCCAATTTTGACCCAGTTTGAGGAACCAAAACCCGATTACAGACCCGACCCAATCGAAAAATTTTAAAAATCAAAATAAAATTCAAAAAAATCCTGAAAATTCAAAATAAATTATAAAAAAATAAAAAAAAACTTCAAAAACTTTAAAAATTCAAAAAATAGAAAAAATAAAAATAAAAACAAAAATTTCAATTTTTCTCTATTAAACTAATAATTTAAAATAATTTTTAATTTTTTTAATAAAAAAGTGCAAGAGCTGGTTCGCATGAGTTTTGTTGAAGAATGGTGTATGATAAGGTTTGTAGGAGATGCTAAGTGATATCATTAGTTTTTTTAATGATTTTTTTGAATATTTTTTTTAAAATAAAAATTTATTTTAACTATTAGTTTAATTGAAAAAAATGAAATTTTTTGTATTTATTTTTATTTTTTCGATTTTTGAACTTTTGAATTTGTTTTGAAGTTTTTTGATTTTTGATAATTTATTATGAATTTCAGAATTTTTTGAATTTTTTTTTGCTTTTTTGAATTTATTTTGAATTTTTTGTTTTTTTTTTCCAATCGGGTCGGGTCTGTACTCGGGCTTTGGATCCTCAATCTGGGTCACAATCGGGTTTGGTTACGGTTTACGTGGTTTGGTCAAAAGTCAAACCCGGAATTTGAAAATAGAGTGCAATTTGATAGTAAGTTTGTGAAGATGGTGCAATTTGGGCTAAACTGAAACGAGTGTGCAAAACCATGTAAAATTTTGATGAGGAGGTAGAGAATGACAGTTCTTCCATTTTATTAATTAGGTAGAAATAACGATAAAAATTGGATATCGTACCACAAGAAAGCGAATGTTAGCTAGTTCCTAGTACTTAACGGTTCGTTTAAGATTATAAAATTTATTTAGGATGATAATTTAACTATTCCACTAAGCAGCAATGTAAACAAGTAATGCAAAGCCAAAATGTAAAGGGCAAACCAAAATGCAACAAAATGTAAATTATGATTTATAACAAGATAATTAAAGCCATAGATCAATGATTAGTTTTAAAAGGTTGAGCTATACGAGGATTGAGTTTTTGATGTTCCTAATTTGGCTCGTGAATGCGTGATCTAGTGGTTTAGAGAATCTTATGCATAACCAATTCATTGTTGGTGATAAAGGTTCATCTAACGCCTAAGGACTCGGCGAGGCTTTCGCGAGCCAAATAACGCTTGGCGTTAGTCATTAAAATCCTTCTCTAACCGAATATAAAGGGCTTAGCGAGGCTTTTGCGGGCTAAGCATCTCTTTATTCATTTAACAGTGATTGAGGTATTTCATCAAACACTTAGAATGCATGAAAACCCTAGGATTAAGAAAGAAATTCATGACTTCCCTAAAAATTAAAACCCTTTCAAATGATAGACTCCTTTTAAATTAAGCCACAAACACAAAAACTCAACCCTAATTAAGCTTAGTCTAGACCATCCTCAACCCCTGTTGAAGATTTACTCACACATAGTGAGCTTAAGCTTAATCAAGAGATTTAAATGCAAAGAGATACTAAAAATGTAAAAACAAAAATGAAAAATGCAATACTTAATCTTAAAACAAAATCAAACCACAAACAAGTGCAGATTCAAAAGAACAAGGAAAATGGATTAATATGACCTAAAAGAGGCTAAGAAAAGCTTTAGAGTATTCAAGCCACTTTTTTTGGCTAAGTATTTATACAAGATTATAAGGGTAAAAGAGTAAAAATCATCATTCTCCTCCGGATTTCAGGACGTCCCGGCAGTAGAAGTGGTTTTGCCTTTGTTTGTGCTGCGGGCAGGGACATGCTCATCTCCAAGGGTTGTTCTGCTTGTTCTGTGCCCCCACTGCTCCTTTCCTGCTGCCGGCATGAAGCTGTTTTATGGCTTTTCGATGCTCTATCTTCTTCGATTTGCCTCCCTATGTGCTTGCTTGACTCTAGAATGGTCCATTTAGCATCATCGACCTCGATTGCTCCGGTTTTTACCTAAAGTGATCTAAAAAAAACAAATGGATGCATGCTTATAAAGTTCTAACTCTAATTGCATTGGAGTGATATTTATGCTAAATGCGGTTATTTACATCCTGAAAATGGTGGGTTAGACCTTAAAACGATTCACAACCAAGGCCCAAAAACAGCTAAATTTTACAACTTCAACTCCTCCGAACTTAACTTTTACTCGTCCTCGAGCAAATCAAACGATTCCGAGAGAGTGAAGTTAGAAAATTGGGGTTTCATAGACTTCTTTGCAATATTCCATTGATTAGCTAATGCATTCTTAACCAAAAGTAGCATGATGGATGTTCAAGATGACTCGAAAAACGAATCCAAGTTTATCTCAATTAGACTCTCTAGTTAACCTTTCATCTCAATGTGCAATCATTCACAATCAACCCCTTAATCAAATTATTCAATATTATTAGGTGATCTTGCACAAGAGTATAGGACAAGCTTATTTGGTTTACAGGTGTATTTTTTAAAAGAAGTGGTTACTCCATAGTAAAGGGTTCTCTCGTTGAAATGGAGAAAGCTTCGAAAAAATGCTAAAGACCGAGAAAAATTTGCGCATACAAGAACCGGGACTTCGTCTACCTATTTCCTACCTGAATCTCTTCTAACCCTCCTAGTTAGCTACCCAAACCCAAGGAGAATTCTCTTTGCTTTTGCTCCTTTCATTATTCAAGAGGTGAATACCTTTTGTTTCCTTTCATTCAAGCTTCTTCTCTTGTTAACTTCCTCTGATCGTTCTTCATTTAGCTTTTAAATCGTCATTCCTTTCTTGGATCTTTCTTCCTTTAGCTCTTTGAGCTTTCCTTTACTTGATATGAATTTCTTTCTTTTCCAGTCCTCTTTCTTTCCACATTTTGCTCATTCTTCTAAGTTTTAGTCTTTAAGATTTTACCATTTTCTCTTCTCATTCACTTGGTTTGGTTTGATCTTTCTGTTTCTTGACTTCTCTTGGGGTTTATCCATTATTAGCTTTTTAACTCCCATCTTTTTTCTCTCTTGAGCTCTTTTCTTTGGTTCTTATCTCATCAACCCATTTCCAAATCCTAGTGTAGCCTTAAGTCCTATGCTAAACTCGTGGTGGTGAGTGGCGTTTCCACAAAGTCTCATTCCTTGTCGATATCCCAACCTAACACCTTTTACTATGATTTTTTTGAAAAGATACCTCACAAAACACACAAGAGTG
Organism: Euclidium syriacum; assembly: GCA_900116095.1. Taxonomy (NCBI): domain Eukaryota; kingdom Viridiplantae; phylum Streptophyta; class Magnoliopsida; order Brassicales; family Brassicaceae; genus Euclidium; species Euclidium syriacum. Next base: position 2,023,945 of record FPAK01000013.1, read on the forward strand.
ATTTTGGCTTGAAAGAATGGTTGGGTTTTAGGTGTGGTTAACCATTCTATTTATGGGATTCGTCTATTTTGGTTAAAAAGAGGGTGGTAAAAAAGGAGAAAGATAACAAAAATATGTATATTGGTATCCATGTTATTGAAACTCATGCAATATATTTCTCAGTTTAAGTTCCTCTTAAGTTGGGGTTGATTCAAAATCAAAACACATTTTGAATAAAGCTAACCATTGAGTTTCCTTGATCAAACTAGAGTTGTTTTCGGTTTTAAAATTGGCGAAGCATCATAATACGATTAACAAGAATATCTTATTTAATAAGTGCTTACTCAAGTGAAGTTTGGTTTAATCATTAACCCCTATACAAATGCGAATACAACCTATCTGCTTTCTAGACTCAATCCTAGGCAATATTCACAAATGAGAAATGCAACTATATGAAAAGGTTGAAAAATCATTTTGTACTTTTGATTTTTTTAAAAAATTTTTAGTTGTTTTTTCTATGCAATAAATGAATGCATGTGACTCAAAGATGTGAAAAATGTAAAATAAGACTCAAATAAAAATGTATTAGCAACTAAGCACTCCTCCAAACTTAAATTTCACCGTCCTCGATGAAACTAAGCATAGAGGATTGTTTTTAAAAGGAAAATTATGCAAAATGTATGTACAAAGTTGGTGTTTGGTACCTTTAGGTCCGTGTAAAGTGGAGTGGGGGGGGGGTAAGGGGAAGGGAATTGATTTCGTTCTCACATTATCCCTCCTATTTCTCTCATTTACATTGTTGTTGAGTGGTCTTAGTTGTGCCACAAATTGTACCTTGAGAAACAAGATTTCATTAGCAAAAGATATGGAATTTTAAGAACGAGTTTAGTGCTTTCCTTGTGTATCCTAAGCAAGATAGTTTCATGTGGCTATGCAAACACCTAAATGGTTAATTGAGAATTGAAGGTTTTGAAATGATAAAGCTTAAAGGCAAATATCAAATTCCAATGTAATCATAAAAGAAAAGACGTGAGATACTAAAAAGTGCAAGAGATGACATTAAAAGTTTTGTTTAAAACATGGGAAAAAGAATTTGAAAATCTTGAAGTAAGAAGCAACAATAGAGTAAAAAGGGATTTTACTAATATTCAAAACACTTCTTTCAAACTATTGTAAGTTAATGGAATGATTAAAGCTTGTCAAAAACATGAAGTGAGCCTTAACATTTTCTCATTTGGAAATTAATTTGCATATTTGATGTTGAAAAATATGTTAACTAGAAAGAGATTAATGCTTGAATGAAGCTCATTTACCTTGTATATGTGTATCTAATTAACATACATCAACTAGGTAAGAGTACTATGCTTATGAATGTGAGAAAATGCAAGAGTAAATAGGTGGAAGCTCCTTGCGAGGTGCTTCCGTTGATGTGGTGGTGTTTTCAAATTTTAAATTTATAAAACACCTTAATCTTAACCCAAGTATAAACTATACTCATTGTAGAAATTGAGGGATTGAACCCAAAGGAGCGCGGAAGTTATCAAATCGTTTAAAACCGTTTATCAAAATCGGATTGTAAAAGTTGAGGATTTATAGTTGGTTGGTTGGGTTTGTGGTAACTAATCTATCTAACTAAGAGGAGAATGGTTCGGTTTGGGAGGGGTCTTAAGAAACTAACTAACTAAAGTTATAAGCTTTGGTTAGGGATTTGTTTCGCGAGATGTTTTATACGATTGTCCCGAGAATTTTCTCGAGGACATCCGTTTCACTAGGCGTTTGTTATATCAACGGACCCATTGAGAGAGGCAAGCAACTAACGGCCTTAATAACTACAAATACCATTGCATTTCCTAATGTGGATTTCTAATTCTAATTTCATCGATTGATCCAACAATCTCCTAGGAATTCAATCAATTCTCTAGTTCACTCTCCTAACATTGTTAAGCCATTTGAAAGGATGCTACCGTGAACTTAGACGATAAGTGTGTAGAAGTATCCACAATTCAACCCTAAATGCTAATCCTTAGTTCTATTAGGGTAGAGAAAACCTCTCAATTAAATACTTAGATTCATCAACTAATCACAAGGATTAGAGAGAATAGAGGTGAGAGTGAGTGTAAGAGGTGTCACATAATCCTTCTCAAACTAACCTCTAAGGACCCATGATTAAGAGATCTAAACCTAAGAGAATCAACTAATTAACCCTAATTAATGAGATCCCTAGTTACCCTCTCTCTCCTAATTAATATCTATTAATTAAACATAATTACTAAAAAAGTTAAATAAAAGAAAAAGGTTTTCCATAATTTAAATAAGAAAATTAAACAAAAAGTAAAAAGAAAATAAAAATATTTACAAGCCACATTTTAGGTGGTTAGAATTAGAGAGAGAATGTCTTGATGTGGTGTGTCTCCAAGAAAGGGACATGCTCTATTTATAGGACTTTTTGGCCGGCTATGAGCATTTTAGTCATTTGATTTTTGCTTTTGACTCACCACTATAGATCGATATGGGTGTCGATCTCCTTCACCTCCATATTGATCAATAGGATCTCGATATGGGTGAAGATTGACCTATGATCGTCAACTCCTTGCCTTCCCTTGTGACTCGCTTCATGCTTTTGAGCTCTTGTCCCTTCGGGTAACATGAGAATGTCCTGAAACACACACAAAACGTGCAAATGCAGACTCCTGGGACTACTAAGATGCAAAACACAGAAATCTATCCTTAATGCATGAAAAATGAAATAAAGATGGGATAATTGGATAAAGTCTTGTAAAAATCTGGTGTTAAAACACTCAATTATCCATCTCATCAGCCGTCGACAAGAGTGCGGTGTCGGGCGGCAAAAAGTAACAGAGCTGAAATTCTTTTTCTGCCGTAAAAAATGGGTGTTTTGCAGCCGAAAAGAGGTTGTGCTGCAGCTTTCTCACCTTACTTCTCCCTTGTAGGTTTCAATTTTTCCTCCTTTGAGTCTTTGGTGCTAGGGTGGACCTATTGGGACAAAAAAAATAAAAGAAATTAAACCTAAAGATTATATGTATAGTCAATGGATAACCATGAGATTGTCTCTCTAGTGCGCTCGTTTAAAGTCTCGAGCTTGACTTTTTGTTCTTATTAGTTGGGGAGAGAGAAGGGATTAGACTCGTGGCTCGTTCCCTTTGAGTCCTTGATGAAATCAATGATAGGTTATTCTTCAACCTTGACATTGTTCCTCAAATTGGTTCCTTATTTCTCGAACCATTCAACCCTTAGAGCTACTTTCATTTCAAAGCCATAATTCCAAAAGTTTGTGGAAAGGAGATATGCTTGAGAAACGCCTAAGGCATTATACTCATCAATCTCACGAGCTCTTAGAAGGATAAACACCAAGTGAGCTTTCTTCTGAAACCCTTTGGTGACAAGCTCCTCAACCTCTCTTGGAGCTTCGAGTTAAGCCTTGTGAAGCTTATCATTGAGAATCGCCATATCCTTATCATGAACTACTTGTTCTTTCTGCATGGCGATTAAGCTAGAGAGGGAAGATTCTTGTCTGATTGGTGAACAGTGTGGTACATGCTTTTGTGGTACCAAATAGTCCTTCTCTATTGAATTAAACCGCTCTTCATTGGTTTTCTCATTAGCTTCCAAGTCATGAAAGTGGTTAGAGACTTCACGAACTCTATCATTGAGGTTCCTTCTCATGAGAAACCCAATTTGTGATGGAGGAAGGCTTTGTTGTCGTTTTCGTCCCTTAAACCCTTCTTCTTTGGAGAATATTTTCTCTCAAAGCCATCATGCTCAAAACCATTGGAAAGCGAACTTTCTTGATCACCTAGAGCTTTATATTCATCAATCTTGTGATCATTTGGAGGAATAAAGTGCAAGTGAAATATCTCCTCAATAATTTTGGAAGCTCTTAGTTTTGATCCCTCCTTATCCTCATCTATTTATTTTCTCCTTGGAATTTCTTGCTCCTTGATGAATTCCTCTTTTTCAAGTTCTTCCCACTAAAGAATGCCCTTAGCTTTCGGACCCTTGCACATTAAGGATCCATCCTCATTGAGAGGCTCTTCATGTCGAGAGAGGCTAGAGAGATAAATCTTTTGGTACTCATTAAACACCTCCATCCTTTCGACAAGGGAATCTTGAGATAGTTGCTCCTTGATTAGTATGATAGGGGAACGTCCCTTTCTCTCTGTAACTCCATATCTCACTTTTCCAAGAGGAATACGAGTAAGCACTGTAACTCCATATCTCACTTTTCCAAGAGGAATACGAGTAAGCACTTGACTCTTAGATGGTGGCTTGATAAGAAGAATGTTTCTAGCCACAAAAGATGGTGAAAGATTTTTCCCTTTTGGGTTCTCTTCTCTATTCTTGTTCATTTGAAAGCACCTCTTACCATTGGATGCCTCACTACCCATTTCTACCAAAACCTCTTGAACTTGGGAGTCTTCATTGCTCAATAAAGTCATGACTTCTAAGCTTGCTTCTTGTAAAACAAAAGTAAAACCATAGTCTCAAACTATTTTTTTTTTTCTAGAAATAGCTATGCCATGCCTCCCCGGATGAAGAGGGATTTTTCTAGTCGTTAATAATAAATTCTGCTCTTATCAACATATTTGTAATTCCACGATTGACCGTAGTTCATTCTATTAATTAGGTACAAATAGTAAGAATCGGGTGTCGTACCACAAGGAGGCGAATGTTAGCTATTTCCTAGTACTTGACGGTTCGTTTAAGCTAATACAATTGATTTAGGATGATAATTTAACTACTCAACTAAGCAAAAAGGTAAACAAAATGGTATGCAAAGACAAAATGTAAATTTCAAACCAAAATGCAACAAAATGTAATACGATTTATAACAAGTTAATTAAACCCATGGATCAAGGATTGGGTATAAAAGGTTGAGGTAGACTGGGGTTGGGATTCCGATGTTCCTAATTTGGCTCGTCAACACGCGATCTAGTGGTTAAGATAATGTTATGCATAACCAATTCATTGTTAGTGATAAAGGTTCATCCAACGCCTAATGACTCGACGAGACTTTTGCAAGCCGAATAGCGCTTGGCGTTAGTCATTAAAATCCTTCTCTAGCCGAATATAAAGGGCTTAGCAAGGTTTTTGCGAGCTAAACAACACTTTATTCATCTGAGAGTGATTGAAGCATTTTGTCAAACATCTAGAATTCATGAAAACAATAAGATTAAGAAAGAGATTCATGACTTCCCTAACTTAGCAATTAAAACCCTTTCAAATGATAGACTCCTTTTAAATCAAGAAAAGAACACAAACGCTCAACCCTAATTAAGCTTAACCTAGATCCATCCTCAATCCTTGTTAAAGATCTACTTACACATAGTCAGCTTTAGCTTAATCAAAATATTTAAATGCAAAAACATAATAAAAAGGTAAAGACAAGAATGAAAATGTAATACTTAAAAGTAAATAAAATCAAATCATAACCAAGTGCATGATTCAAAAGAACAAGAAAAATGGATTAAGATGGCCTAGAGAGGCTGAGAAGTTTCCAAGCCACACTTTAACTAAGTATTTATACAATATTTTAAGGGTAAAAGAGTAAAATTCATCATTCTCTTACGGATTCCAGATCGTGCTGGGAAGAAGTGGTTTTACCTTTGGTCATGCCACCGACAGGGATATGCTTAGCTCCAAGGGTGGTTCTGCTTGTTCTGTGCCGCCCAATGCTCCTTGCCCGCCGCCGGCAGGGAGCTGCTTTATGGCTTCTCAATGCTCTAAGTTTTTTCATTTTCTTCCCTATGTGCTTGTCTGACTCTCGAATGATCCATCTAGCATCCATGAACTCGATTGCTCCGGTTTGTACCTAAAATGGTTTCAAAAACACCAAATAGATGTTTGTATATGAAGTTCTAACTCAAAATGTAATGGAATGATATTTATGTTAAATGCGGTTATTTACATCATAAAAACGTTGTTCTAGATCTTAAAACGATGCAAAAAGGAGGTCTAAAACCCGCTAGATTCTACACTGATCATTAACTCCTCAAGTGAAGGGCAAGGAACAAAAAGCACACTAAATTATATTTTACCCTTAAACCAAATTCAATCAAGAAGATAAACATACACTTAAAAACACCGTAAAACCTAGAAAGCAACATAGAATGGAAATAGGAATTATGAGTTGGAGATATTATCACTACATGAGATAAAATAAAAAGCACATCAAATTATATTTTACTGTTAAACCAAATTATATCAAGTAGATAAACATATACTTAAAAAACCGTAAAACCAAAAAAGCAACATATAATGAAATAGGAATCACGCGTTGGAGATATTATCAACACATTAGATAAAAAAATAAACATTCTAATCTATTTTTGTAAATAAACCAGGGTTAAATAACCCTATAAACAAAAAAAAAAAAGTTTGACTTAACCATAAACAATTCACATTGGTTATTTTATAAACATTGTAATCTCTTTTCTTATAATATATTTTTAGTTTCATTATAATATAAAGAGGGTTTTTATCAAAACAATTTGGCTTACTTTGCCATCCATTTTAAAATTTTAACTTAACTGAAGCCATATATAGAAACCTTAATTATTAATCCCACCTATGAATCTTGCTTATGTTGTCTCATTTAGAAAGATGGTAACATGGATCAGATGGTTAGGACGGAAAAACAAAATTAAATGATGTTTAGATATGTTGTAACTAAGTTTGGATTTTAAAATAGATGAATCGCTAGTATTTTAATGGACGTTAAAATTATGTCAAAAGTAACATGATAAATATAGACGATAACTTAGTAACTTATTGTTCATACAGTCAAAAAACAATAAAATACCGACCTAACTACTTTCAAAATAAATAATTTTTAAAAGTGGATAAAACTGTTTTTGCTATGTAAACTGCATAATTCAAAACCAAGTTTAATGACAAAATTGTTTGCTATATAAGCACGAACAAAATATAATACATTTGAATACTCGAAAGCTCATCTCGAATTTCAAACCGTATATTATGGCTCAAAAATTGAATAAGATATGCAGTGTTTTGATGATTGTAGTATTATTCACGATGATAGTCTCAACAAAAGTCTCTCATGCGAATACAAAGGGTGTGTGTCAAACATTGTGTATATAACCAATGTATGAAAATTACTAAAAAAACAACTGTTCCCTTGTGTGAAAATGCTTGCAAAAAACTCTGCAAAGAAAACCAAATCCCTCGAGAGAAATGGATTCCTCCACAGGAAGGCTTCTGCGACGAGTTATTCGGTTTATTATGCTAATAATTGAAGATTGTGGAAACTAAAACTGTGTGATACATTTCTGTAACAACAAAAAACATGTGTGTTTCATCTCATTGTACTAATTAATATCGTATGTACGCGTTTAATATTCTTAGTATATAATATCTTTTGTATAATTTTCTATCCATTAAAAATATTTGAATGGTATGTGCTTATATCATGCTCCAGATTTTATGGTTAAAATAGTTTCGTGGTTTTTCCAGTCAACACATTAGTATTTTTGACAACCTCCATGTTAGCTACACACTAATATTTTAGACGTGCATAATTGCTGATTTATTGGGGGAAAAAAGAAAATGTTATAGTTTCTATAACTTCTAAAATTATAATAAGACGTGGCTGCGACTGATTGATGATCATTAAAGTAACAATATGAATGAGTAAAAAATAAAAGGAGGGAATTATTGTTTTTTTCAAGTTTAATAAATTTATTTTATCATTACTTAAAAAATGAAATGTAATAGAATCTTGTCTGAAAGTATTTTTTATAAATAATGTAATTCGGAATGAATGTATAAAAAATTATTTTTTATAAATGATATAATTTTTAGTGAATGTTAAGGAATATGTAAAAAATTATTCTTTATAAATACTGTAACTTTAAATGAATGATAAGAAAATTTAATGTTATTTGTCGTCTATCACCGAACAACTATCACTAATAATGCGGCACGTTGATCTCGGAGCAACTCTCGTGTGCACAACAACTCTCTTCCATGAATAGTTCGACCACATGCGTAATGATTACCTAATTACTAACCCAACGACCTACCTAGTTTCGCGAGCGAAAGAAAAAATAATGATTCTTGAGAGAAACGCCCACTTGCGACTAGCTTCGGCTTCGAATCCGGTTCCTACAAACAGAAGGAACATTAAAAGAAAAGGGACATGAAACACACGCACAAGAGATAGAAAAATAATCTAGAGAGAAAAAACTTATATCACTTTTAATATTTCTTTCGACTTCTTAGTCATCTAGTGTTGGATCTCGATCTCAGATTCATATTCAATCTTGTAGTTCAAACCCTATCTCATCAAACGATCAATACAAATAATTTACTCGATAATATGTCCGAACACGCTGATTCAGAACAATCCTTCTTATCCCGAACTCCATATGTTACTTGTCTCATCGTAAGAGCTCCGACCCAAAACTTCGAACACACTAACCGAACATCTGCTGCCGTCTATGTGGACATTCAAGATAATTCTTATGGAGCGCAAGGTAGCCTAAGTAATGGAGTCTGAGCAACTTCTAGAATTGACCTTCTCCGAGCAAGACGCGCAAGGATTAGATACGCCGCTCAAAAATCCGCTAAAAATCACCCTTCAGATAACCTACTACGACATCTCGGTGCGATTAAGTAGATACTAGGTGCAGCGTAAATTTGATGTTCATGGAAATCCTCAATAAATGGAAGCTAATGAGCCCGACCTGCTGCTGAGAATTGAACCTATCTTTAGGTTTGAAGGTTCTTCGTCTCAAGTCATCGGAATGATCACAATAACAGTGTGCACCAGCCTAAAAGCAAGGTAGATTGACTTTTACGTAGTTGACAAACTGGCTATTTACAACTCAATCATGGGGACTCCGTGGTTCCACAAGATGCGTGCAGTCGCCTCAACGTATCACCGATGCCTGAAATTTCCGACAGCACGAGGCTTCACCAGGGTCAAGGGGATCAGGGCGAGTCCAAACGCTGTACAAAGCCGGACACAAACTGAGGAATTCCCCCGCTGGTGTCTCATCGTAAGAATCTTTGGCATAAATATATCGGCGGAACGGGATCATCCGAAGAAAGAAGATATCATTCAAGTGAACATCGATGAATTCGATCTGGCCATATGCGTTAGAATAGGGGTTGGGCTCCCCAAAGACATGCGAGGTGAACTAGAGAGGTTCCTAAATAGTAACGTCGGAACATTCGCATGGTCAACGGGGGATATATCGACTATTAATCCAAAGGTCAAATGCATGGAACTAAACATAGACCCAACCTATCGGCCAATTATAAAAAAGCGGAGAAAGGTCGGCCCAGGCGGTGAATGCTGATGTGGAACGATTGATGAAAGACGGATCAATCACGGTAATCAAGTACCCAGACTGGCTTGCTAACCCGGTTGTAGTAAAGAAGAAGAACGAGAAGTGGATAACGTGCATCGATTTCACCGACCTCAACACAACCTACCCCAAAGATAGTTTCCCCCTGCCACATATAGATCGGTTGTCGAGGCAACCACCGAACATGAATTGCTATCATTTATGGATGCATTCTCAGGGTACAATCAGATCATGATGCATCCCGATGAACGTGAGAAGAAAAACATAACTACCGATCGGGGGACATACTGTTACAAGTAATGCCCTTTGGGATGAAGAACGCGGGAGAAACGTATAAACGTTTGGTTAATAGGATGTTTGCCGACCAACTCGGGCAAACCATGGAAATATATATCGACAACATTCTCATAATATCATCAGACGCGTAATATCATGTTATCCATGTTCACTCTTGATTTAAGGTCCTCAACAAATATATAATGAAGCTGAACCTGAAAAAGTGTACCTTTGAGGTATCATTGGGAAATTTCCACGCATACATCATCTCGAAAATAGGAATTGAGTTCAGCCCCAAGCAAATAACAGCGATCGTGGACTTATGTATCTATATTTTTATCGGTTTTTAGACATATAATTTATACGGTTTTGGAACCTTTTCCACACTTTAAGCAGGGTAAATGAGAGATTTCATGTGATGAAGCATTTGGAGAAGACTTAGACGATTTGAAGGAAAAAAGAAGAACAAATCATTGGAAGACAAAGTTGACCGACTGGAAGCTGAAGTCGACCGACTCGATTAGGTTGGTCAGAAAAAAGGAAATCGTTTTGCAGGCTTTTTCCTAAACCCAAATTCTTGAAACTCTTATACCGACTCATGCGCGACCCCTGGGAAAAGCCTGCAAAACGATTTCCTTTCTTCATTTCGGCATAAGAGAGGCTATGAAGCGAAAAAGGGAAAATAGGAGGACGAACTGGATGACATCTTATGAGCCTATCGAACAACAGCCCGTCGAGCTACGAGACGTCTCCCCTTCTCAATATCACACGGGGTAGAAACACTAGTCCAATCTGAGGCCGACATCGCAACCCTTCGACGTACCATCGGGCCCCAAAACGAAGATATCAACAACAACATGCTTCAGAATAGTAACAACATTGTTAATGAAAAGCGACAACAAGCTATATTAAGAATCGAGAACTACCAGCAGTAGGTAGAAAAGTACTACAACAAAAGATTTTGAGTTCGGCATTTTTTCAAAGGAGACCTAGTTCTCAGGAGAGTAAACGAGCACACAACAGAACAACCAATCACGAAAACCGGTAGCAACTAGGAGGGTCCTGACGATATAACCTTGTTTTAAGGATATCTAAACGATATTTAATAGTATATTAGGGTATTTTTAGTGTCTATAATATTTTTTTTATAGGGTTTATCGGTCTAAACAGACAAAAAATGAAATGTAGAGAAATAACTGAGTTCCATAAGTCTTGCATTTGTTAGACCCTTTATCGGATGAGAAAGGAGACTGTCGACATACCAAAATGAAGATATGGAAGTTAGTTTTCATCACCAATTTGAATCAAGTCATTTGAAGTTAATTAGATCCAAATATGGTTGTTTTATTGAAGGATATCTGAATTGGCGGGAGCTGATGAGAGAAAAAAAGAAATTTTGATTTTTTTGTTTTTTTATGGGTTTTGAAGCTTCCTATTCTCACAAGAAAAAGTTCTGGGATATCCCATATTCTTATAATTACATATTTTAAACCATTTTTAGGCTATGCATTATTATATTCTAGGTTTTTAGAGAGAGATTATTTAGGGATAAGATGAGATTATTTTTGAACCCTTTTTAATTATTCTCTTGAATCTTTGATGCTTTCTATTCAAACCATGTTGTTTACTTCAGTCTCCATGTCTGAGTAATTTGCTTGTTAAGTTTCGGGGTTTCATAATAAGGTTGATGAAGAATTTTTGATGCTTTTAATTTGTTAGGGTTTATCTAATAGTCTTTAACTAGGATTTTTATAAATACTTGATTCTAGATTCGCGACTATGAATTGATCCCTTAGGTTAGTCAATTGATGCGAAAATATTTTTGGTTAGCTAGATCCATCTTAGAAGAGCAAAGTATCTGAAACTCGTAGGAAACTTGGACTAGAGACTTTGTAAACCGATCAAACTTGATATTATTGCATGTTTCGACTCGGAGGATACTCGTATGAAACTCAAAAGTCTATTTTCTATGCATAGGCATTTCATTCAGTGAAAGCTGGCGAGCGCACATTCGTGATATGTCCCAGACGGTTCTTCATTAAAAAATCCTAATTGAATTGGTTAGTCATAATTTGGATTCACCCTAGAAATTATTCTAGGCTTAACACTTTATTCATATGATTTACAACCATTATTTTACATTTTTTTGTTGCATTTTTATTACAATATATCTCTCTCAGCTTAATCCGAACTTAGAAATTGTGTCTTTCCTAGTCCCAGTGAAACGAACCTTAGTGTTTACAACGACATTCTTGTGCACTTGCAAGATATCACTAGGGATAAACTTTTCCTTGTGTCACCTTACCAAATATCCAATGTCGTAAGACCCGGAATCTACGATCTCATCACGATATCCGAACTCCGACCGTGGAAAGCGAAGAAATCTAAAGCGATACTTCTATTAAAAAAAAAAGATCGTAATTGCAACCCGACTCCACTTGTAAGATACCAAATTACGTATGACTTGATCCTCCCTGAGGTACGTAGGTAGCCTCCTCAGAGGTGCAGCTGTAACAAGAATTTTTTTTTTTATTACATCCATGACGAACACAGGCCCTTCTCGTAGTATCGAGGCGGCCGAAACTCAACCGCGAATGTAAACCGGTCCAGTCCTGCAGATAAGCGCTCCCGATAACGAAGTTGGGCTGACCATCTTATCACTACAACTATGTTCCAAAGTAAACGTAGTGGCCTAATTGAAACTACAAGTATGAGTAAGTCAGGTCTGCCCGCTATAGGTTATAAATGATTGTACTAAGAGATGTGAACCACGAGACCAATACACAATTCGAGAAACTACCAAGACCCCCGATAATACTTCCTTCATTTTTTTTATAAAAAAAGGGTTTGTACAAAATGATATAACATATACATGACACCTATGCTAAGCCAAAATTCTTGAGGTCAAGTTTCCTTCCTCAAAGTTATTGGTAGTTATGGTGTCAACCCTCGCCAACTGCACACTCATCGCCGATCCAACCTTCACACATTACTCCACCAGAATATCCACTTGCAATTCGCTATTAAGGAATTCCACGAACCAAGTCGTGGCCCTCCTGCCCTCGCGGCTGCCTCCTCCAATTTTACCTTGGAGCTCTTATTGTGCTTAACGACCTCCTCCTTGAGAACTTTGGACTCCTCAGACAGTCGATCTCGCTGGTTGTGAGCGTACTCGAGGCCGCCTAGAGCAACATCATGTAGGGCCATTGCATCCATCTAACCTTGCGCACGCGTAAGATCTTCACCTTCCTTGGAGAGATAGAGCACCAGGTCGCTCACTGCATTGTTACCTTCTTCTTAACATCAATTTTAGCTCCTTGAGAGCAAACTCGCTGCCCTCCAAGATCACTTGGATATTTTTCACCTCCTCATCATAGGATGTCAGGGCCCCGTTGACAGAATCCTAGCTCTAACCACTAGTACAAGAAGCAAAAAAGAAACAACAAAGAAGAGAACTTTAGTAAAAACAAAGAAGAAAGAAAAATTCCAGCCCAAAGATTGTGTACCCGAGCTCGTAGCACAACAAAATTACAAAGATGAGCGCCCCTAATCAGTTGAGCCGCCGGAGGATCCACGATCCCATTTACCTTGATCTTCCAAGAAGATTGAGACACTTTTGTGTGTTGCTAAGATGCGAGTCGTCACCTTTCTACTCGTGATGGACCGAAAGGTTGGAAGGGGTTGCATTTGGCCGAAGGAACTCGACCTCAGCGAACGCCCTAGAGCTAACCCAAGGCTCAATCACAAGGTTTATGGTCAAATCAGAGGCCCATGCGTTCGCATGAGTCTCCTTCACCCTGTTCCCCGAGGATAACCCATATGCTCAGGGTGTCTTGGGATTCGTTTGTTGCACGAACAAACCTCGAACTTGCTCGAAAATGGCTAGTGTGTTTTGGGTCGGATCCTTCCTTTTCCTCGACCACTCTTTCATTGTCTGATTTGTGGAAAACCGCCCAAGAATGCGGGAATGTGATACCCCATCTATCAAAGTAAAACACAAGTTATTAAAAGAATCGAACTGCAAAAAAACCACATAGCAAGAAGGACAACTACCTCGGTCAATTCGCGCCAGCGAGGCCTTGATCCTCTCTTTTGTGACCTTCGGTCAATTTTTAATCCCTTGGGCGATCATCCTATCTGTCAGCTTGACGAAATTGGCCGGACGAGCCCTAAGCGGAAGGTATCTTGCAGAAATGTAAGGAGTAATTATGACACCGAATAACTATGAAACGAGTTAACACAACCTGAACAATGAGCTTACCTGACTTCGGGGACCACACAAAGATAACATAGCACCTTGAATCCTTCAGCGAAGCCTCATTCTTCTTTACGAGAAAATACTTCCTCTCCAAGTTCTCAAGCTTATTATTCCCCCGCTGGTAATAAGTTTAAGGCCTAACCGAAAGGACGTATAGAAATTACCCTCGATCCCGCGTTCACGGATAGACTCATCATCTCAACGACAAATTTACGATCAATGGGAATCATGAGTTCCTCTGCCACTATAATGAGCCCAAAAATGTTACGAAACGTAAGGGCCGTCTATTACGAGGGATCTATCATGTGGGAACGACATAAGTTGGTAAACAGCTTCGGGATAGGAAACAACAACCCACATTCTATAAAAACAATTCATAGAGGCATACATAAAATCTTGGAAAATTTGTTGGACGCTGGTGGGGCTCAAGTATCACGAAGGAAAGGTCAATCGGCCATTTCCTAAGAGGAAAATATTAGTGATTACATATACTTTTAAAAACTCACTTATAAATTTCAATGCAAATATAGTTATTAGGATGTTTATATATTTGTATTTTTCCATAGAAGTGTGTTTTGATACGACTTTGAATTATATTATACTAGATTATATTCCGCACCAAATGTGATTATTAATATATTCTTAATAATGCGTAGTTATAGTTTAATATTTAAAATAATTTACTACTTTTATTAAGTTAAAATATTTAAAATATTTTTTTATTTAATTATGAGATATCATATGATCAAAATTTGTATTAAATTAATAATGTGATACATGTTGGGTTTTGAAATTAATAAGAATAAATAAAATTTTTTAATAAGAATGTTGCCTAAAAAGCTATTAATTATAATATATTAAATTTTAATATTATTTACTCCTTTTTATTCTAATACTAACACATAGTACTATTTTTTGTCTATATCTTCTCAACTAATATATATGAGAAGAAAACGAGAATATAAAAAAATCTGAAAATCAAAATTTTAAAATATTATTAAACACGTAATAAATTTATAATAAAAATATCAAAGTTTAATAATGTTTTGAAGAAAACTTTATTTATATTCAGCTTTGATCGGAACCCATTGGATTAAACCTGATACGCCCTTCTTCTTTTTTTCACACCAAACAGACCTATTTTTCATTAAGACGAAGACGATATACGGAGAGATAACGCAAGTACCGACTTAGCCAAAGCATCGGCAGATACATTTTTTTTCCCAAGAATATAAGAGAAACGAACATATGTGAAATTTTTCGAAGCGTGAATGATATCCCGAATGATTCCATATAGCTCGCAAGGTTGCTCTAAACTATTGAGAGCGTTGATAAGGGTGGAGGAATCGGATTTCATCCTAATGTGGGGGTGACCAGCCGCTCTTGCAGCCTCGATAGCTTCCAACATCGCTAGGGCTTCATCCATAAGGGGGGGGGGAGCGCACAAAATCCATAATGATGATCCTCTATCAATTGGGCGGTCATGAAGATCTCTGCTCGTCCATCCTAGTCCAGCTCTTCTAATTTTTTTGTTCCATGCTGCATCCAAGCTGGAAACAATGGTTACGATCGCATCAGGGGTGACTTCCGGTTTAAGATTCGGCGGTGCTGGTTTTTAAATGAGTAGTTGAGCTTCTTTTCATTCCTTAGCTTCCCGGATCTCTTTTTCAACTGTTTTCGTCGGGGAGAAGATTTGATTTTGGAATATAGATTGATTTTGTGCTAACAAGATGTTCCACAATATCCAAGGAACTATCAGAATAGTGGACAAAGCTGAGTTCGTCGGCACATATAATGTCCTAGATAGTTGCAATTCAGCATTAACATCGATGATACCATCTGGATTTACAGTCGGCCCAAGTGGAGCTACATTCCATACATCCCTAGCGTACTGGCAGGTGAAGAACATATGGAGATTTGTCTCCTCTTGGTTGCACAACTTGCAAAGGTTTGAAGAGGGAAAATTTCGGGTGATCATGTTTTCTCCAAGAGGCAGAGCATTTCTTACAAATTTCCAGAGGAACATTTTGATCTTTGGTGCTGTGTCAATGTTCCAAACTAAGTTTAGCCAATCAAGATTGATGATCGGAGCCAGTAGTGTCGGGTCCTTGGCACGCATCATCTCAAGCGCAGTATAGTAGCCGGTTTTTGTTGAATAAGCACCATTCCGCTGGAGTAACCAAATGAAGCTATCTGCTGCTCCCGATCGACATGGAACTATGCTGAGAATGTAGGGTTCTCTTTCAGAGATGATCTCTTGAATTTTTTTATCTAATCCAATTTCAAAAAACAGGGCAAAGGACAGATATAAAGAAGTCTTTTGTGTGTTCTGTAGTTGGGCCCATGGGCCTCTATGGACATGTGAGCGATAACCAAAAATCACTCTAGAGTTTTGTATATCTCCCATTGCCGATTTCCTTTCCAAGATGAGACTTCAGGAGATCTTTTCCACACAGAAATCCTCTCCATCCTTGGGAGATGGATTCAATTGCCTCTGAAGGGAATGTCCTGGATATCATACCTGTATTCACTCTAATATAGTTGTGAAGTCGAGATAAGACTATCATGTGATACTAGGTAGTTATAATGCTTTGCTAGAAGCCGCTTATAACTTATGAGTTATGAACTCATTGCTAGTATTGTATGATCCTACAGGGTCACACACCTAAACAAACTGGATAAACAAGATTGGGATTGATCATTAATGTAATGATCAAGTTGATGTATATTTGATATACTTTACTATGTGTTTTGGCTAAGTGTGTCGACCGACACAAGTAGTTGTGTCGATCGACACAGTGACTGAAATCAGACCGACTGGTTTGGTTTAATGATCTAATTAATGATCGGTTTAGCCCGGTTATTAATTAGGTTTTCGTGGTCCCTATATAAGATATAGAGGCACGAAATTTTCAGTTACTCTAAGATCTGCAGCCGTCTTACAAACACAGAATCTCGAGAGCTCTTCTGGCACTAGCATCCCGGTGATCCAGTTTGTGTGCGTGTGGACTTTCCGTAGAGGCGCAGGATTTGAGGCGCTCCTGATCTCGGCATCCTGAACATTTCCAATGCTCATAAACTCCAGGTATGATCGAGATCCGTAATATAGATTCAATCAACATGATCTAAAGGGCTAAAAGAAATCATTAGGATTTTAGAAAAGTTTTCAAATCTACACTAAATTCCTACAGTGGTAGCAGAGCCATATGTTGTAATTGAATCTGTAACATGCTATATAAATGACTTGACTTCGAATTTGATTCACAAGTTTTATAGTAGCTGCATGTTAGATCTTTTGGTTGAAAATCGTTTTGAAAAAACTCAAGAATTAGAGTTTCTGCGAAAGGCGTGTCGACCGACACAAAGCGTGTGTCGATCGACACGGCCTGTTGATTCGCGAAACAATGGTTTTTGAAATTTTTCAAAAACTATGGTTTCTGCTTGGTTGTGTCGACCGACACAAAGCGTGTGTCGATCGACACAAGCCTTAAAGCAGAGTAAAACGGTTAAGTGTCGATCAAATGATCGATATTCCAAGAAATCGCCTCTGTCGATCGACACACTGTTCGTGTCGGTCGACATGCGTCGATCTTCATCGGTTCAATTGGATTGAACCAGATTGGAATGATCGGTCTAATTTGGTTTCGTCGATTTCATCATGACTTCAAATCGGTTAGCTCGTGTCGACCGACACAACTACATGTCGATCGCTACAAACATAAACGGACACCGGTTCAATTGGATTGAATCAAAATTGATCGGTTTAATCGGGTTAAATGGTTTAACCGCGATTGAACCGGTTTAGGTGTCTCGAAGTCTGAATTAGATTCAGCGGTCTATATTTAAATCAACTTTAATTAGATTAAAACCTTTTGAATTAAATCTAATCTTTGTTAAACATATATGTGATATGTTTTAAGATCAATGTTCCGTTCCTCAAACAAAATATCAAGCATCTTTGATGTCTTTCCATATCTTGTCAGCTGCCGGGTCTTGTTTTGTTGTATGATGGGTTTGCCAAAACAAGGCATTCACAATTACACGAGTAAGGCAGGTGGTAATCGTTACCACATGACTTCAAGATTGGTTTGCTTGAATGGGCTATCAAAATGGTTTTGGGCTCATAGACATAAGATTGGATTTAATATAGGATATTAATCCAAGACCAAGAGTCATATTGGATATGATTAGCAAAGTGTTTGCTCACCTAAATAACTGAAGTTTGGGCGATGAGCCAAAACTCACTCAAATCTCAGTGAAATATGGATCTTGGATCATTATATTCAACTTGAGGAAAATTAATTTTGAATATAATGCGAGCTGTCTTAAATGTTAAGATTTCTCATTCCTTGAACATCAAAACTAATTAAACTCTCTCATTTCTTGATTCAGCTATGTCTAACAACAACAATTCAAACTCATTCACGTTGAGATCCGTCCTTGAGAAGGAAAAGTTGAAAGGATTCAACTTCTTGGAATGGTATCGGAACATAAGAATCGTTCTCAGAAATGAGAAGAAAGAATATGTTCTTGAGAAACCTCTTCCTGAAAAGCCAAAATCCAATGCTCCTGTTGTTGATAAGGACAAGTGGGAAAAGCATTCGGATGATGTGACAAATGTGATTTGTCTGATGTTGGCCATGATGAGCTCGGAACTGCAGAAACAGTTTGAGAACGCGGGGTCACCGATCGAGATAATCACAACCCTGAAATCTATGTTTCAGGAGCAAGCTCGCACTGAGAGATACCAGACGGTTAAATCTCTCATTGAGAGCAAGCTGTCAAAGGACAGTCCAGTGAGTCCCCATGTCATCAAGATGATGGGTTATATCGATAATCTGGCTAAACTGGACTCTCCCCTTAGCCAAGAGTTGGCTACGGACATCATCCTGCAATCTCTGCCGACTAGCGTCGATCAGTTTGTTCTGAACTATAATATAAACAACATGACGAAGTCTCTGACTGAGCTGCATGGCATGCTCCAGACGGCAGAGCCCAATATCAAGAAGGCTGCTCCTGATGTACTTATGGTACAAAAAGGTAAAGGGTTTAAGAAACCTGCTAAGGACAAAGGAAAGAGCAAGGCTGTTCAGGTTGATACTGATATTTTTCTTTACTGCAAGAAGCCTGGGCATTGGAGGAGAAACTGCAAAGAATACCTGGAAGGTTTGAAGAACCTGAGGAAGTCGTATGAGACGGCATCTAAAGGTATTTATGTTATAGAAGTAAATGTTACTTCATCAGGTTATAATTCTTGGGTATTGGATACCAGCTGTGGTGCTCATATTTGTACTAATATGCAGGGCCTACGCAGCAGTAGAACGCTGAAGAAGGGACAAGTGGACCTGCGTGTTGGGAATGGAGCAAGAGTTGCTGTATTAGCTGTAGGAACTTATCATTTGTCTCTGCCATCAGGCATGATTTTAGAGTTGGAGAATTTCTACTATGTACCTGCGATAAGCAGGAATATCATTTCTATTTCTGTTTTAGATATGAATAGTTTTGAATTTTCGATTAAGAACAAATGTTGGTCTTTTATTCGAGATAATATTTTTTATGGTAGCGCCCCATTGGAGAATGAGCTTTATATTCTCAACCAATCAATGCCTGTCTATAACATAAATAACAAATGGTTTAAATCAAATGACTCAAACCCGACTTTTCTCTGGCACTGTCATGTGGGCCACATCAATGAGAAAATGATTCAAAAGCTCCATCGTGATGGGCTTTTAGACTCATTTGATTATGAATCATTTTAGAAGTGTGAATCTTGCTTATTGGAAAAAATGACAAAAGCCCCTTACAACAAGTTTAATGATAGGGCCAGTGACTTGTTGGGCCTTATACATACAGATGTGTGTGGTCCAATGAACATTGGTGCAAGAGGAAACTTTAGGTACTTTATCACATTTACTGATGATTTCAATAGATATGGTTATGTCTATCTTATGAGACATAAATCGGAATCCTTCGAAAGGTTCAAGGAGTTCCAGAATGAAGTACAAAACCAACTTGGCAAAGTATCAAAGCTCTTCGATCTGATCGTGGAGGTGAGTACTTGAGCTAAGAGTTCGATGATCATCTTAGAGATTGTGGAATTGTTTCACAACTCACTCCTCCTGGAACACCACAGTGGAACAGTGTGTCTGAGAGGAGGAATCGGATTTTATTGGATATGGTTCAATCGATGATGAGTCATGTGGATCTACCGCTATCCTTCTGGGGATACGCTCTTGAAACGTATGTGTTTACGCTGAACAGAGTTCCAACAAAATTAGTTGAAAAGACTCCATATGAGATGTGGACTGGAAAGGTTCCAAGTCTGTCTTTTCTTAAAAACTGGGGTTGCGAAGCTTATGTCAAGCGATTGATATCTGATAAGCTAGCACCCAAATCTAATAAGTGCTACTTCGTTGGTTACCCTAAGGAAACCAAGGCATACTACTTTTAAAACCGATCCGAGGACAAGGTAATTGTTGCTCGGAACTGTGTCTTTCTTGAGAGAGAATTTCTTTCCAAGAATAACAGTGGGAGTAAAGTACAACTCGAAGAAATTCGAGAACCATAGGACGCTGTTCAACCTGATGAGGGAGAGCAGCCGTTGGATTCACAAGAAGTTGTGGAAGCAACACCTGTGGTGCCTGTAGTTCGCAGGTCCGGAAGGACTCGTAATGAAGTCGAGAGATACGGATTTCTCGTGACTAACTTTCATAATCTTCTGATCGTTGATAGTGACGAACCTGCGAATTTCGAAGAAGCAATGTTGGGCCCTGACTCCGAAAAATGGTTTAACGCCAGTGAATCCGAAATGGAGTCCATGTCAATCAACAAAGTTTGGTCTTCGGAAGATTTGCCCGATGGTACAAAAGCCATTGAATGCAAATGGGTCTTCAAGAAGAAGATTGACGTGGATGGTAATGTACAGATGTACAAAGCTAGATTGCTGGCAAAAGGTTTCAAACAAGTGCATGGTGTTGACTATGACGAAACCTATTCCCCAGTCGATATGCTTAAGTCCATTCGGATTCTCCAAGGGACTGCAGCTTATTATGATTATGAGATTTGGCATATGGATGTGAAAACCGCATTCCTGAATGGGATTCTGGAAGAGGATGTGTATATGACACAACCTGAGGGTTTCGTAGATCCTAATAACCCTAGGAAAGTATGCAAGCTTCATCGATCCATTTATGGATTGAAGCAAGCATCTCGGAGTTGGAACCTTCGTTTTGATGAAACTATTAACGAATTTGGTTTCATCAGGAACGAAGAGGAACAATGCGTTTACAAGAAGACTAGTGGGAGCGCAGTTGCTTTTCTAGTATTGTATGTAGATGACATATTGCTTCTCGGAAATGATATTCCGTTGCTTCAGTCTGTTAAGACTTGGCTTAGAAGTTGTTTCTCGATGAAGGATATGGGAGAAGCCGTGTAAATTATTGGAATAAGGATCTATAGAGATAGATCGAAGAGGCTAATTGGACTATGTCAGGACACTTATATTGACAAGGTCTTACACAGGTTCAATATGCATGATTCCAAGAAGGGCTTGCTTCCGATGTCACATGGCATCACTCTCAGAAAGAAGCAGTGTCCTTCGACACCTGCTGAGCGAGAGCGCATGAGTAGGATTTCCTATGCCTCTGCGATAGAATCTATCATGTATGCCATGCTATGTACACGACCGGACGTCGCTTGTGCTTTGAGCATGACGAGTCGATACCAATCCGATCCCGGTGAGAGTCACTGGACTGCCATCAAGACAATCCAGAAGTATTTGAGGAATACTAAGGATAAGTTCTTGGTTTACAGAGGAAGTGATGAGCTTGTGGTGAGTGGATACACCGACGCTAGTTTCCAGACGGACAAAGACGATTTCCGATCTCAATCTGGTTACGTCTTCTGTCTGAATGGCGGTGCAGTCAGTTGCAAGAGTTCCAAGCAGAACACTGTAGCGGATTCCACGACAGAAGCTGAGTACATTGCTGCTTCAGAAGCGGCAAAGGAAGCTGTTTGGATTAGGAAGTTCATTACTGAACTTGGTGTGATTCCTAGCAGTTCTGAGCCTGTGGCGCTGTTGTGTGATAACAATGGAGCTATAGCTCAAGCAAAGGAACCCATATCACACCAGAAGTCCAAACACATCGAGAAAAGATATCATCTGATATGAGATATCATTCAGAGAGGAGATGTGAAGATCAGCAGAGTCCCGACGGACGAGAATGTTGCTGATCCTTTGACTAAGCCACTCCCACGGCCCAAGCATGAGAGTCATGCTGCTGCGATAAGAATTAGATTTCTTGAGTAGTAATCTTAATTTGAGTGGGAGTTGTTTGTTTTTGTTTTCATGTTCGTGTAAACATACTTTGGTTATGTTTTACTTAATGAAATTGTTTCATTATTATTTAATTGTGCAATTGATTAATTAAATAATAGTCTCAAAATAATTTAAGGTATTCTTATAGGTCATCAAATACGTGATTTGATCATGAAACCCTATAAGCGATAGATGTCATAAATTACTGAGGTCCCTGGTCGAAGGTTGTTAAATTGGGACATTAATAACCGCGCGAGACTAGTATGTGATGTGACTGATGACCAAGTTTCATGGTGTCATTGATAGTAGTATCAAAGTCAATCACATAGATATGTGTTGTGAACACGGTATCGGACATGACCCGCTAATGAGAACTCAACAAGATTGTTATATGAGTGTCATATGAGTTTCTCATTACGACTATAGAGTATAGTCCTTAGACCTGAGTTCATCATGATTTTCTGCATATGAATTGGTCTGCTTTGACTTTGTCAAACGTCATCCGTAACTGGTAATTATTCAGACATTGATTGGGCATATCATGAAGTGTGTGGGGAACAAGGGATGGAACAAGATGGGATTTGTCCCTCCTATATAACGGGAGTTAAATATCTCTGGGCCTATCGAATATTTGATACTGAAGGAATGTGTGGCCACACTCAAACAAGCTGAATGTCAGTTGTTTGCCTTTATCAGTATAAATCAAAGTTCGATAAACGTGATTTGGCTTTATAAGGATGACACGGGTTCTTGCCTTATGCTGAATCGAGATATAGAGACAAAGGGATTATTGAAATAAGTTGATTCCAGTACAAGTGGGAGATTGAAGGGAATGTCATGGATATCATACTTGTATTCACTCTAATATAGTTGTGAAGTCGAGATAAGACTATCATGTGATACTAGGTAGTTATAATGCTTTGCTAGAAGTCGCTTATAACTTATGAGTTATGAACTCATTGCTAGTATTGAATGATCCTACAGGGTCACACACCTAAGCAAACTGGATAAACAAGATTGAGATTGATCATTAATGTAATGATCAAGTTGATGTATATTTGATATACATTACTGTGTGTTTTGGCTAAGTTTTTCGATCGACACAAGTAGTTGTGTCGATCGACACAGTGTATGAAATCAGACCGACTGGTTTGGTTTAATGATCTAATTAATGATCGGTTTAGCCCGGTTATTAATTAGGTTTTCGTGGTCCCTATATAAGATATAGAGGCACGAAATTTTCAGTTACTCTAAGATCTGCAGCCGTCTTACAAACACAGAATCTCGAGAGCTCTTCCGGCACTAGCATCCCGGTGATCCAGTTTGTGTGCGTGTGGAGTTTCTGTAGAGGCGCATCATTTGAGGCGCTCCTGATCTCAGCATCCTGAACATTTCCGCTGCTCATAAACTCCAGGTATGATCGAGATCCGTAATATAGATTCAATCAACATGATCTAAAGGGCTAAAATGAATCATTATGATTTTAGAAAATTTTTAAAATTTACACTAAATTCCTACATCCTCTGCTTCGAGAAAGTGTGTTTTGTCACCATATTTACCTAGATGAATCCAAGCTAGAAGACTCTGCGGTTTCAAAAGAATCCACCAGCTCGTCTTATTCAACTAAACGAGCTTGATGAGATTAGGCACAACGCTTATGAAAGCGCGAAGATCTACAAGGAAAGAACCAAGATCCAGCATGACAAGAAGATCATTCCACGGGACATACGAACCAATGACAAAGTCCTTTTATTTAACTCTTGACTTCGTCTTTTCCCGGGAAAGCTAAGATCTCGTTGGTCCGGACCTTTCGTAGTCAAGGAAGTAAAGCCCTATGGAGCTATTGTTTTACATGGAAAGGATGGAGAAAATTTCACTGTGAATGGACAGCGAGTGAAGCTCTACTATGAAGGTGGCAAATCAATGAATGAACCCATCATGCACCTTCAAGAAGCACCAATTCTACAACCATGACCGGCCATAACAGTCAAGCTATTGACTATAAACAAGCGCTGAGTGAGAGGCAACCCACTAGGTACGTTTTAGTTTCATCTTTAGGTATTTTTTATTTGTTTTCAGGCGAGGAGACTCAACAAAACTAGAATATACGCTACCCGAGTCGATCGACCTCTCATTAGGGTCGGCCGACTTCAACTCAGAGGTACCGCGTTCGATCCTTTTAAATTTCAGTTCGGATATCATTCGCATTTCTTCTCACTTTTGTTACACCGGGACGATGTAATTTAAGTCTGAGGGGGTGGGTGTTTATCCACACTAATGAAATTCTTGCTGTTTATCTCATGGTCTTTCGCCAAATTTTCAGTATTTTTAGTTTATTTTCATCGAGTCAAACCGTTGAGGGGAAAATGATTAATATGGGACACTAATCACATTCTGTTTCACACTTAAGACAATTATTGCAGGAACCCAGCTAGAGTCTATGACTATTGGAAAACCTTGACACGATTCAATCAATCAGCAAAATACTCATTTCCTTGAGTCATGAAGCCCATGTAAGTCTGAGCTATTGCACTTTCATAACTATATAAGTCTGTCCTCGTTCAATGTCATAATGAGAATGTCTGGATATCTATAGCTTTCAACTCTCCCTTATTTAAATAAAAAGAATTCGCTTTTAACTAAAACTTAGTGATGAGGCAGAGGGAAATTCCTTAGGACGCCAATTATTAGTCACTAAAAGCTCGGGATATATGCGGTTAAGAAAATTTCCTGCGATACCACTACGCATTAGAACCTTTGAGAACTTGGTTGACAGCGAGGTTAGGAAAATTTCCTAAAATACCACTATTCGCTTAAACCTTGAGAGTTTCAAAAGATAAAGAAATGAATAAGTCTGGGGGAGAGTGAAGTAACTTTTGTGACATCTTATTATGATATCGAAAAGGGAAGGAACTTGTTTCCTTGGGCAGTACTTCTATGATTTTGAATAGCTATGATGCTTTGGATTGATTGACTTGTAAATCGTGGGAGATGCATGAAAGGTTGTTGAGTTGATAGGGAATGTACATGTTGGTCTTGACTTGAGTGGTTCTGGGATTGATAAACTCTTCGCTAATGTGATCTCCCAATGAGTTCCCAAAGTCATTATAACTTTACCTTGCAGCGTTGATTATTTGCTTGAGGACAAGCAAAGGTTTAAGTCTGGGGGAGTTTGATGTATCATGGATTTTACCGGTTTTCTACCATGATATAGTAGGTTTTATGGAGTCTTTGTAGCATGTTTTGAGCATTTATGCAGGATTTACTAGCAAAAGACACATTGGAGCAAAAAGAGCTAAAAAGAAGGTTTTATGGAAGTTTCCACGTGATTTGAGAAGACTTAGAAGATTTGGAGCCAAAATGAAGAAATATTGCTGCGAGCCCCGAGTCGACCGACTAAAGAAGATGGAGTCGACCGACCGTCACGCCGACTTAATTTAGAAGATTTTCTTAACGGGCCTTTCGCGGAACCCTAAACCCTAAGACTCATTCACGACCTATATAAGCACCTCTTAAGCACTAGAAGAGGCAAGCCACCGAACCACACAAGAACTCAGAGCAATACAAGTTTCTCTTTGCTTTTTGTTTCCATTGTTTTTAGCTATTGTTCTTATCATTGTTCTAAACTCTGAAGAAGATTAGAGAGTGTTCTTTCTCAATTGAGCCTTGTGAGCCTCTGATATTCTATTGTCTATCACGTTTTCGTATGCACTCCATTCATAAAAGGATGATTTATTTTACTAAAACCATGTCTGAGTACTTCATTCAGTAGATCTGGGGTTTTCAAAAGGGTTTACAAAGGATTATTCTTAACGGTTTGATTTGTGGAATAAGCCACGTGATTCTTCACTACAAACAATGTTTTACATTTAGAGGTTACTGAACTAACGACTTTTGAATTATCAAAGTCGATTTTTCTACCGGAGAAGGAGATAGAGACGCCGGAAGAGTCTGTAGTGAGCAAGGTGCGTTCTAAATCAAATGAACGTTTGATTAGACACCTTGTGAACAGATCTAACTCGTTCGCACTAAAACTTGTTTACTTTCAGCGACAGTCCAAAGAGATTTGAGATTTGAGATTTAGAGATTTAAATAAAGGCTATTTTCTAATACACCAATAGAATCTAGTAGGTTAAAGTGTTTAGAGTTCGAGAACTCACCAATAACCGTAATCCCACGTTTTCCCAATTGATATCCCTTAGATCTAATGTCTTTTTAAAAGTTTGCAAACACATCACAAGTCATTAGCATATTAGAATCATAGTAGTACGCTTACTTTTGCATATGAATCCAAATTAGCCCTAGCTCTCTGTTGGATCGATAACCTAAATACTACAACTGTATCCTGTGCACTTGCAGTTAATTTTGGGTGAATAACTTCGCACCATCAAGTTTTTCTGGCGCCGTTTCCGGGGAGCTTTGGTGTTAGTTTGGTTTTCATTAGGAAATTTGCATAAAGGTTTTGCATAACATTGTTGTGTGAAGAAATTTTTCGTTTGAGATGTCTGTAAACCCTTGTTTTGATTTGATGCAGGGCACAACTTATAATGAATCAGGAAGGAGACACGCAAAGCCGATCAATTGAAGGAGACGAACATCCGAGTCGACCGATCATATCTCTTAGTCGACCGACTCGTGATCCACCTCAAGAGGAGAAGAAAGAAAAGCAGAGGGAAAAAGAGAAGGAAGAAGCCACTGAGATAGCAAACGGAAGTAATATGTTGTATCATGGATTTTACCGGTTTTCTACCATGATATAGTAGGTTTTATGGAGTCTTTGTAGCATGTTTTGAGCATTTATGTAGGATTTACTAGCAAAAGACACTTTGGAGCAAAAAGAGCTAAAAATAAGGTTTTATGGAAGTTTCCACGTGATTTGAGAAGACTTGGAAGATTTGGAGCCAAAATGAAGAAATGTTGCTGCGAGCCCCGAGTCGGCCGACTGGAGAAGATGGAGTCGACCGACTGTGACGCCGACTTAATTTAGAAGATTTTCTTATCGGGCCTTTCGCGGAACCCTAAATCCTGAGACTCATTCACGACCTATATAAGGACCTCTTAAGCGCTAGAAGAGGCACGAACCGCACAAGAACTGAGAGCAATACAAGTTTCTCTTTGCTTTTTGTTTCCATTGTTTTTAGCTTTCTAGAGATTGTTCTTATCATTGTTAAAGACTCTGAAGAAGATTAGAGAGTGTTCTTTCTCAATTGAGCTTTGTGAAGCCTCTGATCTTCTATTGTCTAATTCGTTTTGTATGCATTTCATTTACAAAAAGATGATTTGTTTTACCAAAACCATGTCTGAGTAGTTACTTTATTAGATCTAAGGTTTTCTTAAGGTTTTCTATGAATTGCTAAAATAGTTTTAAACAATCTTTTCAATCACGAAATTCTTTGCTACAGTTGCTCTTCACTGAGTAGACGGACTCGCGAACCGTTTTATTCAATCATAAATCGAGATCTGGTAGTCGAGAGACACCGAGGATCGGTAGACAGTTCTGTAGTGAGCAATGTGCGTTCTAAGTCAAATGAATGTTTGTTTAGACACCTTGTGAACATATTTAGCTTGTACTCACATGCTTGTTTATCTTCAGCAACAATCCAAAGAGATTTAAGATTTAGGGATTTAAACAAATGCGTTGTTTTAACACATCATTAGAACATCGTAGCTACTATTGTGCCTAGAGTTCTAGAGTTTAGAGATTCGAAATTGATTGTGTTCTTACCTCATAAATTCATAGTTTCCAACTGGAATTCCCTAAGATCTAATATTTCCCCGAATTTGAAGTCACCAAACGTTTTCAAGGTTTTCTCGGTTTACAAAAAGATTTACTTAAAATATCTCACTCATAAATCAACCATAGCTCTCTGTGGGATCGATAACCTAAATACTACAACTGTACACTATGCACTTGCAGTTAATTTTGGGTGAATAACTTCGCACCATCATAATACCAACCAGGATGAACTCAACATTGCTGGAAGTTCTGAGAATAAGACGATGGAGGACCAATTCAAAGTAGCACAAGGAATAATGAGCATGTCAACATCGAACAACTCGACAAACTATTCTTCAAGAGAAGAGAATGGAAAGAGGAAAGAAGAAACAACAACCGAATCTAGACAGACCCTCGACTCAAAAAGCATTGAAGGACGCATGATCAACTCAAATTTCGGAGGAACAATTCGTTCCACCCGCACAAGCCCAGTCGACCAGACCCGAGTCGACCGTCTTCCACAAGGACAACCGACCTGGAGGCAGAAGTCCAATTCGACTATTTTCAAGACGAGAAAAGAAGATCAACAGGAGATGCCTGGACTAGAAGACGATGTATATCTTACCACCAATGATGGAAGCTCTGAATGAAATTTCTACCCTGGATGAGGGTATGATCCAAACTACATCAAGGCCGCACTAAAAGAAGATGAGCTCAACATCAATACCAAGGTGATACGAAGTCTGTTGGAGATCGAGCCTTATAAGAACGAAAGAAGCAGCCCACTGAGACATTTGAAGGAAGTAGAAGACGCACTGACACGAGTTGCTAAGGATGAAGGTATCTATAACAAGCTATGCCTAAACCTGTTCAAATACTCTTTATGTGGAGGAGCTCTACTTTGGTATGACAGACTTGAATCCAAGAATATCAAGACGTGGTAAAACTTGAGGGAAATGTTTATTGACAAGTTCTTGGTTGAACCACGAATGAATATTGTATCATTTACGCAATCCGAAGACGAGACTTTCAATGAAGACAGGAGAAGACAGGAGGACCACTTGCGCAACTGCCCAAATCATGGTTTCAATCCAAAGGAGGTAGTTTCAATTTTATATAAAGGGTTGATGTGGGAGAATCAAGTCATTTGGACACATTGAGCAATCGAAATTTCGACGCTCTAAATTCCAAGAGGGGAACCAAGATCATACAAGACTATGTAAGGAGTGAAAGCGCGAATAACAGAGGAACCAGTCAAATGAAAGCACTAAGGCACGACAGGGAGATCCAAGAGATCAAGAGGAGGTTGCAAATGATTGAACTTTCAAATCATAGGAGAGAAGAAGATGCCCATTACCAAGACAAAAGGAAGGCTCAGGAACAATCAACCCGAGGACCCATGCTAAGCAACGTGATGAAACCAATCATGAAGGAACAACAAGCTGGGTATTACAGATGGATGGCTATGAACAATCACCAAGAGACCACTGAAGAAAGAAGAAAAAGAATGGTGAACGAAATTATGAAGGAGGTAACCAATATGGGAAGCCGCGGAGTCATCCTCATTCGAAAATAGATACTGAAGGAGGAGCTGGTTCACGATCCAGGAGAGAATTAAAAATGCTTCGAGTAATCAGTCCACCAAGGAGAACTTCCAATCAAAGAATCACGACGAAGAAATTAACGGAAGTATTGCAGTCGACCGACTTAGTCATGAAGACTACCGACCACCTTGGAGACGACCGTCTCGCGTTGAGAGACGATCGACTCGATATCTCGGACAAATGAGCATTTAATCTCTTTCAAAGTTGTTTCACACTGATATTCCATTTCAACATCAGAATCCAACCACAAGGAAAGGCATCCAACCCAAGACTTTTGCAGATTGAGGAGCCGCTCAAGGGGAGACCATTACTCAACAAGAAGGGAGCACTTAAGAGAATGACAATTTGTATAATCGAGCAAAAGGTCAAAGCAAAGGAACCCTCGGGTATGAGCAACACCAACCCCAAGATGCAGGGCGTGAAGTCTCTAGAAACCAACCCGCAGTACGTGAAGAAGATCAAAGGAGCCAAGTAAGTTGTTGACGAATCCAAAGGGCTCATCAAAAAAGGGAAAAGTCAATTCACTGCGAGCAATTCAATCCAATTCAAGGAGATAGGACCAATCCAAGCAGCTATTCTGAGTGCCTCAGCACGATTTCAAGATGAAGCAAGTGCCGTAACAGCCAATCAAGTATTCATAACAGAGCTGGAGGGAAGAATCACGCACCATCATCCGAAATCAACCACTCATGATATCTCTGCTTCGTTCAATACAACATACAATTACAACCGGCCACCACCACTCAACCAAATCCCACTACCACCACATTACTTCCAATTCGTGAAGGAAGAGAGATTCAAGGAACTAGAGAGATTGGTGGAGGAGCTTGTGACATCTACGTAGAGTCAGATGACCAGACTAGTAAGCCTTGTTGGCAGGGTAAGCGATCTTGCATGCCAAAACGCAAATTATCTCATCAAGATGAAGATCGCCCAGTCACTGGTCACTACTAAAGCAACACAGCATCCGATTGTCGATGGCGAAAATCAAATAGACCCACGAGTCGACCAACTATACCCCCAGACGGTCGACTATCACTCTCAGGAGAAGGAACTCAAATCGCAACGATTCGACAAGATATGTCAGACACAGGATCCAATATAAGCAAAAAAAATAAGCTTTGGAGGTAATGAATACAATGTTATCAGGATGAACTGCACAATAAGCAGCAATAAATACCCCAACTCAGCTGTTATTCATGGAAACGAAGTCAATGTGGTATCTACCACCCTCGCAACAACCTGGGAGAAACCAAAGAATGAAACTTAATGCTAAAGTCAGAAGACTAAACCCTCCGCGTAGCCATGGGAGTGATCCGAAATGTCACAGTACGCGTTAACAAGGTGACAGTCATCACAGATTTTGTCGTACTCCGCTCGATTGATTCAACTGAGGAGCAATTCATCATCGGACGGCCATTCTTTACACGCCTGGAAGTTGCAATAAGAAAGTATTTCCAGTTGCCTTCACATCCATCTTGCGAGCAAAACCAGCCCCTAACGATCAACAAAATAAATGCTAGAAGCAATGCTTCCACGCCATCATGGCTATAGTCGCCACATTCAGTCAAGCTATTGACTTTAAACAAGCTCTAAGTGGGAGGCAACCCACTAGGTACGTTTTATTTTCATTTTTTAGGAGTTTTTTATTTGTTTTCAGGCGAGGAGATACAGCAAAACTGGACTATACGTTACCCGAGTCGTCCGACCTCTCATTAGGGTCGGCCGACTTCAACTCAAAGGTACCGCGTTCGATACTTTTAAATTTCATTTTGGATATCATTCGCATTTCTTCTCACTTTTTTTACACCGGGACGGTGTAATTTAAGTCTGAGGGGATGTTTATCCACACTAATGAAGTTCTTGTTATCTATCTTATGGTTTTTCGCCAAGTTTTTAGTGTTTTTAGTTTGTTTTCATCAAGTCAAACCGTTGAGGGAAAGATGATTAATTTGGGACACTAATCACATTCTGTTTCACACTTAAGACCATTACTGCAGGAACCCAGTTAGAGTCTGACTATTGGAAAACCTTGGCACGATTCAATCAACCAGAAAATACCCATAACCTTGAGTCATGAAACCCGTGTAAGTCTGAGCTATTGCACTTTCATAACTATATGAGTCAGTGCTCGTTCAATGTCATAATGAGAACGTCTGAATATCTATAGCCTTCCACTCTCCCTTATTTAAATGAAAATAATCCGTTTTTAACTAAAACCTAGTGATGAGGAAGAAGGAAATTCCTTAGAACGCCAATTATTCATCACTAGAAGCTCGGGATCTATGCGGTTAGGAAAATTTCTTGCGATACCACTATGCATTAGAACCTTTGAGAACTTGGTTGACAGCGAGGTTAGGAAAATTTCCTATAAATACCACTATTCGCTTAAACCTTGAGAGTTTCAAAAGATAAATAAATGAATAAGTCTGAGGGAGAGTGAAGTAACTTTTGTGGCTTCTTATTTTGATATCGAAAAGGGAAGGAACTTGTTCCTTGGGCAGTTCTTTTATGGTTTTGAGTTAGCTGTGATGCTTTGGATTGATTGACTTGTAAATCGTGAGGAATGCATGAAAGATTGTTAGTTGATAGGGAATGTACATGTTGGTCTTGACTTGATTGGTTCTGGCATTGCTAAATTCTTCACTAATGTGATCTCCCAATGAGTTCCCAAAGTCGTTATAACTTTACCTAACAGCCTTGATTATTTGCTTGAGGACAAGCAAAGGTTTAAGTCTGGGGGAGTTTGATGTATCATGGATTTTACCGGTTTTCTACCATGATATAGTAGGTTTTATGGAGTCTTTGTAGCATGTTTTGAGCATTTATGCAGGATTTACTAGCAAAAGACACATTGGAGCAAAAAGAGCTAAAAAGAAGGTTTTATGGAAGTTTCCACATGATTTGAGAAGACTTAGAAGATTTGGAGCCAAAATGAATAAATGTTGCTGCGAGCCCCGAGTCGACCGACTGAAGAAGATTGAGTCGACCGACCGTCACGCCGACTTAACTTAGAAGATTTTCTTAATGGGCCTTTCGCGGAACCCTAAACCCTAAGACTCATTCACAACCTATATAAGCCCCTCTTAAGCACTAGAAGAGGCAAGAACTCAAACTGCACAAGAACTGAGAGCAATACAAGTTTCTCTTTTCTTTTTGTTTCCATTGTGTTTTAGCTATTGTTCTTATCATTGTTCTAGACTCTGAAGAAGATTAGAGAGTGTTCTTTCTCAATAGAGCCTTGTGAGCCTCTGATCTTCTATTGTCTATCACATTTTCGTATGCGCTCCATTCATAAAAGGATGATTTGTTTTACTAAAACCATGTCTGAGTAGTTCATTCATTAGATCTAGGGTTTTTAAAAGGGTTTACAAAGGATCATTCTAATGGTTTGATTTATGGAATAAGCCACGTGATTCTTCACTACAAACAGTGTTTTACATTTAGAGGTGACGTAATTAACCACTTTTGAATTATCAAGGTCGATCTTTCTACCGGAGATGGAGATAGAGACGCCGAAAGAGTCTGTAGTGAGCAAGGTGCGTTCTAAGTCAAATGAACGTTTGATTAGACACCTTGTGAACAGATCTAACTCGTTCGCACTAAAGCTTGTTTACTTTCAGCAAAAATCCAAAGAGATTTAAGATTTAGGGATTTAAATAAAGGCTATTTTCTAATACACCAATATAATCTAGTAGTTTAAAGTGTTTCGAGTTCGAGAAGTCACCAATAACCGTAATCCCACGTTTTCCCAATTGATTTCCCTTAGATCTAATGTCTTTTTAAAGTTTGCAAATACATCACAAGTCATTATCATATTAGAATCATAGTAGTACGGTTACTTTTGCATCTGAATCCAAATTAGCCCTAGCTCTATGTGGGATTGATAACCTAAATACTACAACTGTACACTGTGCACTTGTAGTTAATTTTGGGTGAATAACTTCACACCATGAAAGAACATGGTATCATCCGCGAATATGAGATGATTGATACGCGGTGAGTGATTCGAAACACGAATGCTACTGAGGCGACCATCTCTTTGAGCCTTTGAGTAGAACCTCGACAAGACTTCACTGCAGAGGATAAATATATATGGAGAAAGTGGATCGCCTTGTCGAATCCCGCGGTGGGGAGATACCAAACCATAAGCTGAGCCATTTAGGAGGAAAGAGTAAGTGACCGTGGTTATACATTGCATAGTCCATCTGATCCACTTCTCATGAAACCCCATTCGTTGTAGAACTGATTCAATAAATTCTCATTCAAGGCGGTCATAGGCCTTTGTCATGTCGGTTTTCACAGCCATAGAGCAATTTTCTTTTCTGCTTGGGAGTGCTTCAAATTGTGTATAATATTATGGGAGATGAGAACATTATCCGAAATGACTCTGCCCGGGACGAAAGCATATTGGTTTTCTGATATGATGCCATTGAGAAGGGGTAGTGGGCGCTTTGAAAGTATCTTTGACACTATCTTGTAATAGACGCTGCATGAAACGATCGGTCGGTAATCCGAGACTATTTTTGGACTGATGATCTTTTGTATTAGACGAATATGTGTGTCATTAATGCATTGGGGAGACGGTCTGATGAGAAGAATTCTTGGATTCCCTTGATGAGCGCTGGTCCAACCGAAATCCAGTTTGACTCAAAGAAACTTGTAGAAAAGCCATCAGACCCTGGTGCTTTGTCCGGGTTTGTGGCGAAAAGGGCATCTTTTATCTCTTTAGGGGAGGGGATTTTGATAAGATTTGCATTTTCATCCATCGATATGCACAGTTGCAGAGCATGTTTCACAATGTCAGATCGCTCTATGTCTCTATCAATTTCTGAAGTGTAGATCTTTTTAAAGTCTAAGAAACCCTATAACCCGGTAAACTCAATTTTTCGAGATTTAAATTCTATATCTGAGATTTTTTAAAATTGGGTCAAACCATATTGGGTTTAAATTTTAGCTCCAGTTGTTAACAGTAAATATAAACTATATCCAGTCTAGTTATTTACAAAAGAAAACAAAGGAACAAAACTATTAAGTGCTAGGTGAAAGTATTTAATCAGATCTGGGATCATATTTTGTATAGTTAAGATATGCACCCAAATCCAAAATTTGTGAAATACTAGGATATTTGGTCCTTGAGACACCTCTGATTATGTAGAATAGAAAGTCAAATTTTATATTGGAGATATAATTCAATCACGTAAGACAAATACTATTAGTTATTAATAATAAGGATTTTTATAAGATGCAATAGAAAAGAGAGAAATGGATAAGCGAAGCGTGTCGTGGAGAAGAAGGAGGAGCAAGTAAAGAAAGGAAAGTCAGATATTCCCGAAAATCCTTAAAAAGACAACTGCATTTAATCTTATCCATCTCCTCGAAACCATCAAAACTGTTGGAACCGAAGAATCATCATCACACCCATTTTACCAGTGCCCGATCGACTCGGTAGAGGAGAAAAGACTCAACCCTGTGGCCCGAAGCTTTCGAATTTGATCGTCTTATGTTTGGTGGAGGAAGAGGACCCATGGGCGGCGGCGGAGGGATGATACGCGCCGCCGGCCGAGCGATGACGAGGACAGGCGTAGCCAACGGCGGAATTCAAGATCCCTTTACTTCATCGACGTCGTCGTCTCCGGCTGTCGGCTCTGCCCAGAAACTCGGATCTTCTATTGGCTCGAACAATCTGATGATTTCGGCGGCATCAGTCTCGCCGTTAAATCAGCCAGCGGCTCCAACAGCCGGATGGAGCGGCGGCGCTTTTGCGTTTGTGAATTCCGGCGTTTATGAAGACTTTGAGTGGGTTTCAGAGGAAGGAACCGAAGAAGATGACTCTGTCTTTGGCTCTGTTCCCTCCGTTGATGAAGTCCAAGATGCTGTTTCGGCTCTCCAACAGTAAGCAATCTTAATTTTTTCACACACTTGAAATTATGCAACTATATATGCGTCTGTTGATTGTTTGGTCGAACTATCTAAGCTTTGAAAACTTCTATTAATGAGTCAGATTTGACAATTAGTCTCAAAACATGCGGTGGATTTGTTTTTTTTTTTTTGGGTGAACGGTTGTTTTCTTACATGTGGATGATGTTTTAGTGGTCACGAGTTCACAGAGAGAGACACACACACACAACAAGTTTCTTGCCTTGATAATTCTCTCAAAGTTAACTTTTTTTTTCTCTCTTTCTCTGATTGTGATAGAATTGTCTTGATCTGATGATATGAAGAAGTTTATAACTAATTTTGGTTTTGTTTTCTTCTAGTATTAGTGTCCCCACGTACAAGTTATTTGCTATTTCCGCTTCGTACAAGTAATTGTTGATTTTCTTGTTTCTTGAAGGGTTTTCGATGGTAGTTCCTATTCTCAGATGGTTAGAGACAGGTACGAGATGAATCCGGATAACGGTAGTCACATAGCCACCGGAATGGTTCATAAGGTTCCTTCATTTGGGTCTGATTTGGACTGGATGGAGCCTTCAATGCAACTATGCCATTCAACAATCTTACACCCTCATAGTTGCGATCAAGTTTACAGTGCTTTTGACCTACTTCGAACCGAACCATCTGTCCAGGTGAGTTTGAATTCTTGACTCTCTGCTCTGCTCATCATTTCCTTGTATCAATTGAATCAAAGAGGCGTTGGCTATGCAGAGAATGGTTATATCATTGTCGTCGGACAAAGCAGTGTGGGAGGCAGTGATGAACAACGAGGTCGTGCGAGAGATTAGAGACTTGTACAACAATGGCGTGAGTCAAGGTAATAAGGAAGAATGATTGATCAAATCATTTGACAGGTTTCTCTCATTTTGCTTACATTTAATTATAACAGGTGAGGAGAATTCAGATGACGGTACTGGTCCTGGGGAGAATAATAATAATGCTGCAATGGATTTCATAAAGTGGGTGTTTGACAACACAATGGTGAAAGCAACGGAACTGTTTGAGAAGATAACAAAGGTGGTGACAGAGTTCTTCAATGCTGATGATGGTATTAACAAAAAGGGGAAGAAAGATGCCAAATTCAACACTTGGCTCGAGGAAAGGCTTAGGACTTCGGTCTTGCTCTCCATCGTGGTCCTGCTCGTCGTAATGGTGTCCCGAGCCTGCAACAGGTCTTGATCGGTTCAAATTTGTCGACATTACTACATTTGGTCTTCTTTATGTCTCTTGGAAACTACTTGGTTGTTGTTTGTTTTGATAATAACAACTTTAAACGTTTCAAAATGCTACTGAATCCTTAAGACACCAACGACCATGGTTAGAGATTGGTTTGTAATTACAAAATCTAATGCACTATCTCTAGAGAAACCTTCACTGGTTTGTAGCAGACTTCAAAAGAGACTCAACGTCCGGAGTAACAGTTACAAGCTTTGCTGAAGAACCAATGCGACAGCAGTGCCTCCCTTTGATGTCTACTGCTGCTACGTCATTATGAAACTTTGCATCCGGACCTGGTGCAACCTGCACGGTATTTTGAGTTAGTAAACATCTGTTCAAAACTGTCAAAAGTAAAAAGTAAATAATGTTAAGAGTTACATCGAAGAGGACGTCTCCAAGTTTCAACTTGACAGCTCCGCTCTTGTAAACGAGCATTTTTCCCATGAAACCTTCTGGTAAACCATCAAAAGGGTTGCTTCTCTTTGTGTTATACTCCGATATCGATCTTTTGGTGTTTACTTGCTTCATCACAGGGAGACAGTCTGGAATCTTAAAGAAAAACATTTGCTTTTTGCAATGTTGCTCCTGCAAATACATATATAAGTCAAAACTCAGTCTAGAGTTGAGAGCTGTCCGTAAAATACCAAAATTGTTCAGTACCGGTATCGTCAGACCAAGTTCTTTGGCCGAGTTGATGTTGCTTTCATCATAATCAGAGTGTTTAGCCAACTTCCCAAATTCCTCCTGGTCAAGAAGTTCTTGCAACACAAGAAACAAGAAGCAAATCTAAATAACCAACAATGTCCATATGGTTGATGTGTAAAAGGTAGTGAGGGAGCGTACCTGGATCACCGGAGTTTGGCTTTCTCAAAGGAAGAACTGTGGGATAGTAGGAGTTTACATAATCCTGCACATGAATTGAGCCTAACCTTCTTCATCTCACATAATCAACAACAAAAAAGAGATAGTGGGAAGGGGGAATCAACTTCTAGTTACCCAAGGTTCAACGTAGTCTTCCTCCATTCTTGTAGCCAAGTTATGAACCTGTTGTACATCTTTTTGGGTAGTAGCAGTGGGAAGTATAAAAGAAATGGGTTCTACATCAAGACCGTCGCGCTTGTCGTCTTCTTTAGGAACCCCAAACGACCTTATTGCAAGTGACGACGACGAGGAGTTTGGTTGGAATGCAACTTCAGAGGAAGCTGCAACATTTCAACGATCTCAATACTACAATGACCTTATTCAGCTCACTTCTCAGTGAGGTCAAACAAACCACTAGATATTTTATTTCAAACATGGATATTGTTACCTTTTGTTTCGGTTTTGGGTCTTCTCTGTCCAATCTGCAACAAAGAAAGTAGGTTTCAACTATACAATCAACATTTCATGGTGAAACTAAACCTAAATCGATTCTCCAGCTTTCATCCTTAATCATTTCGTTGCATATCTGATATGTGTGCTTTATATTTCTACTCTTTGCTGCATTTCTCTCATGTGTAAGTCATATTGATATACCGAGAAATGTAAACCCTAAGCGTGAAATTAATCAAGTGAAGAAGGAAAAGATAAATTTATTTGGTAACTAAAGATGAAGAAAGCACACCGTTTTTGGAATCATAGGTATTGTATATATAATAATCTAATACAACCAAATCGTGGAAATTATGGTTAAGATTAATAACTGAAACTAAATTTTTCCGGGAAGATAAATAGAGAGCAAGATTGAGAAGATACAACATACGCCGATACGTTTGGCGATCTGCCGTGCTGCTTTTCTATCCTCTTCCTCAGCTTCCCTGTGCTCGGAGAAGTGTAAGGGATATATAAATCTTTCACAGACAAGAGAATAGAAAGGATCTCGAGCAAAAGGACTTACGTGGTGGTGGGAGTCGGAGCGATCGGCCGGAGGGAAGGCTTCGGAAGTCTTGGTTGGAACCTCCGCTGGAAGAGAAAAGGTCAGTCAAACGAAATTCCGCAACGGTAAGATTTCAGAGGAATTAGGAAGACGGAATCAGCAAAGATTACCTTCGATTTCCGGGGGGTTTCAGACCCTGAATCCATGGCTGTCACCGGCAACGCACTCGAGAAGGGAGAAAAAAAAGAGTGAAAATTTAGGGATTCAGGAAAAGGGAGAGTTTCGAACTCGAGTTCTCTAACGCAATTTGATAATGGTTTGCCACGGGACTATAACACTTTATTGACATCGTTATCAACTATGAGATTTATATTATTTTGTTATAGTGATCACCAATAATAGCGTCATCCGTCGTCATAACATAGTGGAAAATATTGGTTGTAATTATTGGAGTTGGATCTCTATCTTGTCTGTTAGAAATGGACGATTGTTAAGTTCTGTATAATGCTGATGTGAAGTTTAATCAGAAACGTTGAGACAAGATGGAAACGAATAGCCGTAAATGTTCTATCAACGTGTGGCAAAAAGACAAACATGTGTTTCGATTTCAATCATAACTATAATGGACTGATTATTCATTCTCTCCCTAATTCCCTTTCCTCCAAAAACTTTCATATGTATCATCCTCTTGTTCTTTTCTCAGTAAAATTTTACACCTATCTCCTATTAAAATAGCTAAACATATTTACAATCAATTAATTTTAATCAACGATAAACTAACCAAATTCGATTCCAACCAAACAGGACCCAGTAAAATCGACCAATAAAAAACATGACTTCTTATTCTTCATCCAATTTCATCATCTTCTTTCAATTTCAAACCTAATCTCTTCTTTTTGTTTTATCTAATCATTTTTTCAGTTTCTTTTTAAAAGATCTAATATTAAATTATTTTTTAAAAAAACTTGTTTACAACATTTTTCCGTACAGCTTTTCTTTAATTAAAAAAAACTAATAAAAAAAAACATTTCTCAAATTAGTCTTCAAAAACCAAACTATATACGAAAATCATCTTCTTATTTCGTCACACCACTCTTCCTCAGCGTATTCAATATATTCAACACATTTACATCCACCATTTGGGAGCACCATTCATAGAGCCAAAAAGAAGTAGAGTAACCACCATTTACCTCTATCTTATAGGGGAAAATCCTATAAAAAACCTTCAATGTGGCAACCACTTCCACTTAAAACCTCGAGACTATTGTGTGATCAAATTAAACTCTCAATGTAACAAAATAGGCAATTTAAACCTTCAAAACGGCTTCTCATTTCTAGTGCCTTCCAACTCTAATGGAACTGTTCACGGTGAACAGTGTTTCCGTTAAAAAAAATTATTTCTTCAAAAAAATCTTTAAATATTAAAAAAAAATCGAAAAAAATAAAGTAAAATCTAAAAATTTCCTAATAAATCAAAAAATTCCAAAAAATCTTTAAAATTCCAAAAATTTTCAAAAAGCTCTTTAAATATTCAAAAAATCGATTTTTTTTTTAAAATAGTCTAAAAATTTCATAAAGATTTGGAAAATTCTAAAAAAAAAATCAAAAAATTCAAAAAAAAATCCAAAAAATCAAAAAATTCCCAAAAACTTTTTGATTATTCCAAATAATTCATAAAACCAAATTTATATATAAAACCAAATTCTAAAAATTTGTAAAACATTCAAAAAAAATCAAAACAATTCATAAATTATAAAAATTAAAACTATAAATTAAAATGTTTAATATTGAATTTTTTTTTTGCTGAATTTAAGATAATACACAAATAAAGTGGAAATGATGGGATAACCACAACCCCAAATGCGACGAGACCACTTCCATTGAAAATGTGACTCAATTGTTTTGAGATGTGATACAGTGGCGGTAGCGGAAGAAGAAAATTTGATCGAATCAGAACAGAGATATGATAAAAACAGAGGAATTCAATCAAGTTTAAGAGATAAACTTAATCTATAGATGGACAAATGCGAATACTCATCACAGTGCTCGAAAGATCTTTGTGAAAAATCTCAATCTCAACAAAACGTGAAGATTACAATCCAAAAAGCGAACTACTTATAGCTAAAGAAATCACAAAGATAAACTCAAATCATAGCTATAGAAATCCAATTGATAAACTCAAATCCTAGGAATCATAATTATCTCTAAAGAAACAAAAGTCTTTTCTCTTCTTTGGTCCAAACTTACATATTATTCATGTAAATCCAATGTGATTTAGAACACATCTCTTTGTTATTTCTTGGTAATCGATGATTTGGAAAGCTTAAATGTGTCTTGATCAAAACATAACAGTGTATTTGTATCCAATCATGTCCAATTTATTCGTGTATCAAATCTTAAAATTATCAATTTTATTTTTAGTTTTAATTTTAGTTTATGATTTTTTTCTGAATTTTTTTAATTTTAAGGAAATTTTTGGAAATTTTTTTGGAAATATATACGTTCTAATTTTATTTCATGTAACTTCGGATTTTCTTTGATTTTTAGAAAAATTTAAAGAATTGTTTTGAATTTTTTGAATTTTTTTTTGGAAATTTTTAAATTTTTTTTTAACTTTGGTAAGAATTCTAGAGTTTTTGGTAATTTTTGGATATTTTTGGAATTTTAAAGATTTTTCTATATATTTTTTGAATTTTTAGGAACTTTGTAGATTTATTTTGAAATTTTGTAGATTTTGGATTTTTTTTGAAATTTTTTGAAATTTTTAATATTTTTGAATTATTAGGAAATTTTTTAGATTTTATTTTCTTTTTTTCGTTTTTTTTTTTGAATATTTATAGAGCTTTTTGAATTTTTTTGAAATTTTAAAGATTTTTTGAAAATATGTTCGAATTATTAGGAAATTGTTTAGATTTATTTTTTGTAAATTTTTTTTAATATTTAAATATATTTTTTTAACGGAAACACTATTCACCGTGAACAGTCCATTAGGGTTTGAAGGCACTGGAAATGAGTAGCCACTTTGAAGGTTAAAATTGCGTATTTTGTCACATTGAAGTTTAATTTTATCACATAATAGTCACGAGGTTTAAAGTGAAAGTGGTTGCCACATTGAAGGTTTTTTATGAGATTTTTCCGTTTCGCCATCACTCTATATTTTCTATATACATGATCATGAATTTGTTGTTTCTTTGATTGCCTAATATATTCTTTGCGAATGAGATGCTTATGAATCCAATCAATCTAAAAACAGTTTCTTGTAAACAGTACTCTCCAAATGAGTTTTAATACACATACTTCGTTCACCTCTGATGCATGAATTATATACCTAAAACTAACTGCAAGTGCATAGTGTACAATTGTAGTATTTAGGTTATCGATCTTACACAGATTATGTCGAATTTCAATTCTAGTAAGGAAATTCTCCTTAGAAATTTTAGTATCCAATAACTTATCAATCAAACTTAACTTGCAAACTTATATTATTAAAAATACTAGATCATGGGGAGAACCGCAAGAATTATAGATCCGCATCAATCAACTATCCATAAATTTTTGAACATAGAAGACACTTGTATGTAATCTCCTAATTACTTGGTAGATTACACCTACTTGTTAACGACATGGCCAGAAAAAAACTTTTCAATCTATGGAAGCTAAATCATGCAAAAAATACAAATCTAATTGTTCATGATTTTCCTAAGTAGAGAATGATAGTGCCAAATGAAACATCACAAGTTGTTGTTCTAAGGTGTTGGGGGGGGGGGGGGGGTGGTTATCCCAACACATATTTCTTCATAAGTGTTGATTCATCCGTGAAATATGATTGATACTTGAACGTCAAATGTTTACTCATATATTTGATACTTCAAAATGACCTCGAAAACTGCTATAAGGCTTCCAATTTCGATAATATCCTATAAATGACACAAAATACCAAAATAAGTAAAATGACATTAAAATTTCAATTAAATGTTAGAATAGGCTCAAGAGACGGCTTAAAATGAGGAATAAAACCGATAAATAAATGATGTTAGATGAGACCTCTATGAATATGTCAAAGTTATGTTATTGTTTGGAGAGTTTACAAGCACCACAGATGCAACAAAAGTTGTTCTATGGTACTTAATGGTGGTATATGCTCCAAAAAATTTCCTAATAGAGAAACTTGATGTATAATGAAATCTTGAATTAAGAAGGAATGAGCTCCAAAGTAAAGTAAATTGATTAATATGTTCGATTTACAAGAATTAACAGTGATTTAACACCAATTCCAATATAAAAAAGAAAACCAAACAGGA
This sequence comes from Euclidium syriacum, assembly GCA_900116095.1. Classification (NCBI taxonomy): domain Eukaryota; kingdom Viridiplantae; phylum Streptophyta; class Magnoliopsida; order Brassicales; family Brassicaceae; genus Euclidium; species Euclidium syriacum. Next base: position 2,066,756 of record FPAK01000013.1, read on the forward strand.
CACTATTTTATTCACAACCGCCAATCGATTATAAAAATGCAAACACATGCCGATTGATTTGGTGGTTTCTCAGTTATAACTGTACAAGGAGTTGTTTTACCACTGTATGTTGTAGTTAGTTGCTGAGTTATTTCTTCACCAAAACACCTTTGTATTATTTGTATTAGGGTATTTCAAGACTACAAAATACTAAGACAATTTTCCATTTCATTGTTTCCTAATCCACATAGGATTTTGTTGTTCTGAGTTGATTTGGTCTATGCAATAAAAAGAGTAAGGAAAAAGAAATTGGAAGAGGAAGAGAACTTTGAGAGAGAATAAAACAATCAAATAAATTGCTAGAGTTTTGAGATTATTTTTATCTTTTTAATTAAAGTAAAATGGTATTTTGTATGTTAACCCCATTAGGGATGGGTACGGGTGGATATTCGTGAAATTCAAGATACCCGAATCCAAATCCGAACCCCTCGAATCCATCATTTAGCTATTCAGATCCGTATCCAAACACCTCAGAGATCCGATATTCGGGTATCCGGAAAAAATCAGATATTCGTGGATACCCGTATAGAATCCGTAAGTTATTATTATAAATGTAGTAGATTTTTTTTTATTAAACTTCTTAATAAACACTTCGAACACTACTAGAAAAATCGTCGAATACCAACGGCCATTTCAGTTGGAAAATAGTTGCAAAAGAGGTATTTCCAACAGAAATTTGTTGGAAAGTTAATCATTGGGATCTGGGCGTTGGAAATCTGATCCATTGGAAATTTCCAACGGATTTCCAACGAATTTGATCCGTTGAAAATTTTCAAGGGATTTCCAACGGATCAAGTTAGTTGGAAATTTCCAACATAAATTCTAGAAATTTCCAATGGATTTTTAACGGATTTTTTAATTGATTTTAATTAATTTGATTTTTTTTAAATTTAATTATTTCTATTTTTAAAATTTTAATTAATTTGATTATTTGTTTATTAAAATTTATATTTTCCGGAAAAAATAAATTCGTTGTAATTTATTAGAAAATAATAGTTTATCCCGGAAACCGATGTCGGCTTCTCGGTTCGACGTCGATGGATAATTTTTGTCGAAATTTAAAAAGAGGAGGAGAGAGCTTATGAATGATGGATGCAAATGAGGAAAATTCTCGGGTTTCTTATATAGGGAGAATTTTTCAACGGATATCCGTTGGAAATAGGATCCATTGGAAATCCATTGGAAATTGCATGTTGGTATTCCATTGGAAATCTGTTAGGACACTTGTAACTGATATATTCCTTGGAACTCGGTTGGAAATTTCTAACGGATTTCCAACAGACATATCCGTTGTAAATTTCCAATGGAATTCCAACGAATTGCCCATTTTTCTAGTAGTGGAAACAGTTTTAAAATTCCAAAATATATCATTTTATAGTACCAAAAAGACAATCAAAAGCTATGAGCTACAACAATCTTCGACACATGATATATATATTTTTTTTCGTTTTATGTATGGATCAAACAGTATATGAGACACATATTTAATGGGTATGAGCTAATTTGTTTTTTCGTGTGGACCATATATAATATATTCGTGTATTCCATAACATAATTTGTGAACTTATTATAAGTTGTAATTAATCAATTAAACAACTATAGATATATAGTTTATAAGGATCGGATTCGGATACCTATATTAAAACAAAAGTATTACCCAGATTCGGATTCGCGGATTTGTTAATTTTATTACTCGGATTCGAATCCGAACACATCGGATACCCGAAATTTCGAATTGGAATGGATCGAATCTCGGATTCAGATAATTTGCCCACCCCTAAACCCAATAGTTGTTTACTTTAAGCTATACCAATCAGGCCCATAGTCTTCTTCCATACTTTCTTATATGTCTAAATAGTAGAATTTTACCAACTTTTAGAAAACATTTTCAAACTTAAGAATAAATGTTGGGGCATTTCTAAAAAAGCTCTTGTTATAGACCGTAGCTTGCATTGCAAAAGGCGTATTGCAATCAACACTTAGGTCACATATTCCAACTTTTGAGTTACTAGAGAAAGACATTATAGTCTTTGCGAAGATTTTCTCTGTTCTTCAATCTTCTGGAGACAATGGACCTTCAAGCTATTCTCCTTCGCCTGTTAAAACAAAGATACACCACTTTATCCAAATTGAAATTATACACAAAATCAAACTATTTCAGAGGGTGAGTGCTCCACCAAACCACTTTCAAGTTATCGATCAAGCTGGACCGGTTAAATATGATGGAAGGAGTAGATGACTTACCGCAAAAAAAGGAATTAAGAAGAGGTTCTTCTCCATTTCTTCAAGATATAACAACTCTTGTTTGAACATGGTGAGCAATTCTGTCAACTCATATAGAATTATTTCCACCTGTGCTGATACGTAATCATCCAAACTTTCTTAATAAATATCTTATAAATCATATATAAAAAGAAATAAAATTAGAAAAGGTAAAGATCTATATAAATATAAATAGATCTGACTTACTCGTGGGAGAAACTTGGGGATGATATTTTCGATCTCATCCATGACTTTTATAGCTGTGACCATTTCTTCATGTAAGAATACCACATCTATCTGTAGCTTGCAAATTTTCATTTTGTTAAGAAATAAATACACCAAGCTTTTTCAAGATAAAAGATAAAATAAAAATATCCGACCTTGGCACCATGTACGAGGGGTAAGCGGAGAGATATAGCGTGGAGTTTTCGAGTTAGTTTGCTCAACGCTTCGCAGTTTTTAGCTTCCAATTTGGACCACTCATTAAGCAAAGGCATTTGGAGGCTGAGAACATGGCGTAGTTTAATTTCTTTACGGATCCTTTCAACTTCAATTAAATTTTCCACCACGTAGTTCCTCATTTTGTATATCCTAAGCCAAACCCAAAATAACTGATCCTGAAACCATTCCCAAAAACAATTTAATAAAATACTTTTGTATATGTATATTCAGACATATAAATTATCATGTCATACCTGAACGTTGATCTTAAGTTTGACCATTGTGGCTTCAGTTCTTGCGTTAACAAACCTCATTTGAAGTAATCTGTTGTTTAAAACCTTAAACCGGTGATAATCCTCCTCTTGAGCCGGGGATACTTTCTTCTGCGTCTTGAAGTACTTCAAAACTCCGGCTACTGCTCCAGCGCCACCGCCTCTTATCTTGGCCGCGCTTACCGGTGACTCAGGCGGTGTCCTGCACATTGAAGGCGCCGGAGCTGAGCTGGACAAAGAATTCTTCATGGTGGAAACTCTCCCCGCAGATAGTGCCCACGCCGACGGTGAGCTCCCTCCCGCTTTTACACCTCTCGATGAAGTGTTGTTACGAGGACTGCCACGCTCGCGTTGCTCCAAGTAACGAGCAAACGCCTCTCTGCTTTTGGCGTTGTTTATCTCGTGAGACTTTGACGCGCTGTTTCTCGCCGGAATCATCTCGCCGGATTTCGGCTTGGATCCGGTAGGTCTGGAGGATCTTGTTGTGGAGTGTGATCTGCTTATCATCACTCGTTTGCTTGAATTGGAAGGGGAGGAGGAAGAGGAGGAAGAAGAAGAAGAGGAGAATGAGGCGTTTAAGGATACCGGTAGAGAGACCGAGGTGGTTATATTCCGGCTCCGGTCAATATTCGGCGATGGAGGCCGGAGTCTGCGACCTGTCGTGGTTGCCATTTTTCTCTATTTCTTCTTCAATATTTGACAGTTAATTTATCACGCAAGATTTATATATATATATATATATATATATATATATATATATTGTCTAGACATTGAGTTGTACAAGTTTATAATATAATATTGTTCTGATTTATATATATAATCTGTTTGGTAGCGCGAAGGGTTTGTAGGAGTTGACAGCACGTAGAGGCAGTTAAGAACACTTCTGCATGTACGCACGGCCGTGCTTATTAGATTAGGCAAGAGTCATAGAAATCAAATTTCGAATTACTCCAAATGATTATGAGAAAATCTCAAATATTCTACCTATTTTTTTATTTAATTTTAATCTAAAAAATTGTAAAATATTCAGAAAATTAAGGTAGAGTTTAGATATTTACTGATCTAACCACGATTTGGATCAACCAAACTTGAGATCTGGAGTAGCTGGATCGGATCACGCCTTAAAATAGTTTTATAAATTTCTTTGGTTTTTCTTTTATTTTGTTTTTATTTTTTCTTACATAAAATTCGACTTTTCTGTTCAAATTTATTATATTTTTTTCTAAGGATTCGTTTCGGGTTTTGGTCGAGATCGATTTCTACGATTTCAGTAAAATTGAAAATCTCCGTTAATCATCAAAGTCTGGTCGAGTTCGAAACCTAGGTAAATCGAAAATGAAATTCGAAACTGAAGTATCTGGGTCGGATTAGTTGGTGTAACAACAAAAAAATGAAATTAATTGTCTTGGATCTGTAAAACAGATACAAATACCTTTCTTCACGAATTCAAAATCGTTAAAACATAAGCAATTGCTTTGAAATCCTGAATTGATTCAAAAACTAGTATTATCAGGTTTAACTATGCATTTGTATAACTCTTATAACTTTGTGCGAAGTATTACCCAATATTACTCAATAATACTCAATGATAACAGTCACTACAAGAAAACTGAGTATTGATAGCAGATGAAGATAGCGTTTTGGTTAAATATGCTATCTTTGACTGAGCTGCTTATTTTAGATGGCGTTTATCAAAAAAAAATGCAATAGAAAACATTGGCGGATAAAGGCGGGTCTTAATTTGTTTTCGCGTCTATGTTTAGATAGCATTAAGAGTATAAAAAAGCTACCGTATGCTTTAGCGGGATTCTGTTTTTTGTTCCCCACCGTTGTGAAAAAAACTAAGTACCAAAAATATAAAAGTCAAAAAAAAAATCGATACGTCATTTTTTTCTTCTCTCTTGAAACCCAGAATTTTCTCTCTCAGAAACAGTGATCTTTGCATGTGTTCTTGATCTCAGATCTCAATTACCCAATTGAATCCTCACTCTCATTCTCTAATTATCAACATCTCTGGTAACCCCAAACCGTAATCCGACCAAAATCTGAAATCCCCACTTGGGTCTTCAGCTTCTGTCGCGATTTACAACTTCAACATCTGCACAGGTATGTGAAATTGGTTAGGTTTTAGTTTGAATTTGTGTTTTTTGAGCCAATGTAACTCTAATTGCAATCGATTTTTAAGCGATGTATGGGTTTAATTAATCGATGTTGCAGAGAGCTTCGTTGTTTCGAGTAATCGATGGTTTTTTTTTTTTGCAGAGAGCTTTAAAGGAGAAAACTAATTTAGCAGGTGAGTCGTTTGTTTCTCTCATTCCTTTTCCTTTACTCTGTGTTGAATGGTATGGTCTTTGAGTGTTTGTTTTACGTTTTTCTCTGCCTGATCTATTTGCTTGTTATTATCTTTTATATGTATAATTGGTCGTGGAGATTTGGTGTTGTTTAAACATGGAAAAGTGTTGGGTTTGGCATCCAAGGTATGGTTGTTGTTGATATCTTCATTGCTTTGACGAGTAAAAGTTTGTTTTTTGTGAGTAAAATTGAAGTGAATAATGTTTTATGCATCTCAGGGCTAGTATAGAGTATCAGAACAGGGTATCTACTTTTGTTAAAGCATCATCAGGGAGATTGGGTAATCCTACTGAGATGCTATGCCCCTGCATTGATTGCCCGCAATTTATGCCATCAACCTGTGAATACGGTGGAGAATCACTTAGTGATTAGGGGTATGGATCAGAGATACAAGAGGAATTCGTGTTGGAGTTTACATGGTGATGTAAAGACTAATAAAGCAAGTAATGGTCCGAGCTATGACTATGAAGCTTATGATATGATTAGAACAGCATTCTTCGATGGTGAAGACAATTCAGAGCCACATAAGGAAGATCAAGCCGATGGGGTTGATTGGAATGAAGAAGTAGAGTTTAAGAAGAAGCTACAAGATGCTGAAACTCCATTATACTCCAGTTGTCCCAACTACACTAAGGTTTCTATTATTATGAGACTTTACCGCATTAAAGTGAAGAGCGGGATGTCAGAAAACTATTTCGATCAACTGCTGACCTTAGTTCATGACATGCTTCCCATAGACAATGTGCTTCCTAGCTCCACAGATGAGATGAAGAGATTCTTGAAGATGTTTGGTTTTGGTTACGACATGATTCACCCCTGCAAGAACGACTGCATCTTATATCGAAAACAATACAGAGATTTACAAAGCTGCCCAAGATGTAATGTTTCTCGATGGGAAATGGATAAACATAGTGGTGTAGAAAAGAAGGGGATTCCAGCAAAGGTATTACGGTATTTTCCAATCAAAGAAAGATTCAAGCGCATGTTTATATCGAAAAGGATAGCGGAAGAGGTGCGTTGGCATATCAATGGTACTACTTCAGATGGTACAATGCGTCATCCGGTGGATTCAATAACTTGGGCCAATGTTAATGATAAATGGCCTGAGTTTGCAGCTGAACCAAGAAACCTCCGGCTAGGTCTTTCCACAAATGGCATGAACCCTTTCTCGATTCGGAATTCAAAATACAGCACATGGCCGGTGTTATTGGTAAATTATAACATGTATCCAACCAACTGCACCAAGCAACAACATCGATGTCTATCTTGCACCGTTGGTAGATGATCTACAAGATCTATGGAATGAAGGTATTCTGGTGTTTGACTCCTTCAATAAGGTTTACACTTAAAGCAATGCTGATGTGGAGTATTACTGATTATCTAGGATTAGGTACATTGGCTGGGTGTAAAGTGAAAGGCAAACAAGCATGTACCGTATATGGAAAACATACACCTTTCAAATGGTTAAAATTTAGTCAGAAGCATGTCTACTTGGGTAACAGAAAGAGACTGAGACCTGATCATCCTTATAGAAGAAGAAAGAAATGGTTTGACAACACGGTTGAAGAAGGGAGAGCACATAGAATTCAAAGTGGCACAGAAATATATGAGGCTCTCAAAGATTTCAGAAATGATTTTGGTAAGCCTTTATCGAAACAAAGCAGGAGAAAAAGAAAAACTTTGTGTGATGATGAGGATATTTTAGAAGATGAATACGAAGAAGATAGTGATAATTGGAGATGGAAGAAAAAGTCCATTCTATTTGATTTGCCCTACTGGAAGGTAAACATTTTCCCTCTAACTTTAACTTAAGACCTTTATTTTGTTTTATTTTGTCAATTCACTCATATCTCAGCCTTCATACTTGTCTGTGGTGTTAGGATATGCCGGTTCGGCACAACCTTGATGTGATGCACGTGGAGAAGAACGTCTCTAATGCACTCTTGGCTATTTTGATGCAAAGTGCTAAGTCAAAAGATGGTGTTAAAGCACGGAAAGACTTGGAAGATATGGGGATTCGAGAGAAGTTACACGTTCAGGAAGGAGGTAAAAGAACTTACCTACCTCATGCTTCGTATTGGCTTACAAAAGATGAGAAAAAGGTTTTCTGCAAGAGGCTAAGTTTATTCAGAGGACCTGGCGGCTATTGTGCAAACATTGCCAACTGTGTTTTTGTGGATCTTCCCATGATTGGTGGATTTAAGTCTCATGACCACCATGTCCTTCTTCATAATCTTCTACCGGTTGCGCTTAGAGGCTTGCTCCCTGATGGACCTAGAATTGCTGTGACTAGATTATGCAGCTTCTTTAGCAGATTGTGTCAGCGTGTTATAGATTCTGAGAAACTGATCACTTTCGAGGCAGAGTGTGTTGAGACATTATGCCAACTGGAGAGATACTTTCCTCCTTCGCTTTTTGATATAATGTTTCATCTTCCGGTACATCTAGCAAGAGAAGCAAGACTTGGTGGTCCTGTGCATTTCAGATGGATGTATCCATTTGAAAGGTAATCACTCATTTCCTTTGTATTTCATGTCTTTCTTCTGTTAACTAACGGATTTTTGTTTTACCCACAGGTACATGAAAACACTAAAGTCGTATGTGAAGAACTTTGCAAGGCCTGAAGCGTGTATAGCTGAAGGATATTTGGCTGTGAATGTATAGAATTCTTCTTAGAATTTTTACGTAACTTTGTTCCAGTTCAAGAAAGAGTTACCCGTAATGAAGATGTCGACACTTGTGCATCTGTGCTTGAAGGCCGTCCATTGCATAAGGGTCCCCAGATAACTCTTACTGATAATGAGCGAGACATAGCCCATAGATATATTCGGATGAACATGGAATTGATGACTCCATATGTAGAGTAAGTTCACCATTACAATGCATATTTTAATTTATACTTTGCAGTCATTTATAACATTATGCTAATTTTTTATAGGATGCACTTGAAAGAATTGCAAACTACTGACGTTAGATGTTCAAGAAATGAGACTCTGCTTTGGAAAATGCATGGAGACAAGTTCTCTCATTTGGTGAAAGACAAGGTAAACTCCACTTTCTTATCTGTTGAGTGTTTATTATTGAGTCACATAACAAAATTAACTGGAATTCGTGTTGACATGTGATATCAGTTCGCTGATAACTCCAAGGAACATTCTGAAGAACTTAATTGGTTGGCTTTCGGACCAAGACATACTGCTCAGACTTATAAGGGTTATGTCATCAATGGGAAATGATTTCAAACTGAGGACGTTATGCGTAAGACTCAGAATAGTGGTGTAACTTACGAAGCCTTTAGTATGTGCAGATCAAGTGCCAAAGACACCAGACATATGGCTGACATTGTTGCTTACTACGGAGTTATACAACAGATCATTATGTTGGATTATCACATGTTCAAGATACCACTATTCAAGTGTAAGTGGGCCAACAAAGGTAACGGTGTAAAAGAAGAGGACGGTTTTACACTCGTTAACCTCAACGTAAACCAACCTGCATATATACAAGATCCTTAGATATTGGCGTCGCAAGCAAAACAAGTCTTCTATTGAAAAATGAGTCTTCACAGTGGTCTGTAGTTATGAGGGCACCACCAAGAGGTTACCATGAGTTAGAGACAGAAGAGGAGTTTGTAGCACCGTTAACAATTCCTGAAAATGAAGATTTGGGGAACCAGTCCTCTGATGATGAAAGTTTCTATATTAGAGATGATTGTGAAGGGGCTGTAGTTATGGATTGATAGTGCATTGGGTAGAGTAGGAAAATTGCTGTGACTTTTATTGTGAATAAGTTGATAAGTTAGTTATATTGCAGGTGTTACAGAATGAAGAAGCAAGTAGAGGGAACTACTAGACGCAGTCAACGTAAACAAGGTATTGAACCAGTTCCTCTAAAATTGGTCATGAGATGCACTAGGCTTGCGACTATGAAGCAAGCTTCTCCTGATATGCATGAGACACAAGTTTCTCCTGAAGAGGCTGAGAAACAAGTCTCTCCTGCTGTGACCGACAAAGAAGCTTCTCTTGAAGTTACTCAGAAACAAGTGCCTGAGAACGAAGCAAATCCTGTAGTGAATGAGAAAGAAGTTTCTCCAGATGAAGAGGAGATCTTGAATCAACATGAACAAGATACCAATACACGTAACGAAGATGGTGACTCATAGAAGCATGTTGATGGTGATGAACCTATTGCAAAGAAGAGGAAAACAAGAGGTCCAACGAAGATGCGTGGAGTTGCTAAACATATTGATGAAAAGGTTAACGTTGAATTCACATCGCTAGGTGTGCCTGTGGGTAAAGGTTCAGTGACACTTTCATATTTCCTTGGACCTTTGGTGAGGGAATATGTACCAGTAGTGCTTAACGATTGGAGGCACGTGGATGAGCCAACAAGACAAAGAATGTGGGATGAAATTCAGGTATTCTCTGTTAAGTTCAACATTTCTTGTAACTGTGATGGTGATACTTATACAAATGTATCTTTATGTGCTATATATACAGGCGAGGTTTAACATTGATGATGAATGGAAAAAAGATGTTGTTTTCAAGCACATGGGTACCCTGTGGCGTGCTTCTAAATCCAGGCTTCTAACTGAAGTTAAAAAAGCAAGTAGGGCAGAGATACCGGCGTTGAAACCTAGCAACATCCAGTCTCAGACAGTTTGGATAAATTGGGTGAAAAATAAGATGAACGAAGAGGCTCAGGTTCCCTTTACTTTTGAATGGTTATTGACATTATTATTTTAGAGTTTGAGAACCAATTATTTTTGGTTTGCCTTTGTAGAATCAAAGTGAACGATTTAGAAAGCTTAGGAAAGCACAGATTCCACACACCACCAACAGGAAAGGAATGACTCGCTTAGCGCATGAAATGGTATGGCTATTAAGAGATTTTATTGTGTAGTTCTGTGGTTTATTATATAGTTAAGCTGCATATGTCTCTTGTAGAAGAAGAAGAGTCCCGATCCTTCAAATGTGACTAGGAGTCAAATTTGGGTAGCAGGACACACTCATGTAGATGGGACACCTGTGAGACCGGAATATGCCGATACTATTGTACGTAATGAAGGAGCAATTTAAGAAAGGTTCCCTATGCGTATAATGAACAATGTAATAATTTTGTCTAACTTTTTGTCTCAGGAAAAAATAAAATGTCTAGATACTGAGATGGGATCAAGTGATAGTTCTAGTGTTAGGGATGATGCGGTGAGTCAGGTGCTTGGAAAAGATAGGCATGGACGAATTAGAGGGATGGGCAGAGGTGTGACTGCAACAAAGATAGCCGTAATTCAATGTAGAGATGCACATGTGCAGATGCTTGAAGCTAAACAGACTGAATTGATCAACAAGATTGAGGATCTACAGATTCAAGTTCGTGGCTTAGCTAAAGGGAACCAGATTAGTAATTTCCAAATAATGGAATCATTATGCGACCTTATAAGTGTTTTGCATTCACTTATCTTCTTATGAATGCAACATGAAGAAGTCTCTATGTCTTACAATTATAGTAATGGTACAAAGTAGTTACTAAGTGTAAACTACTAGATTGGTTTTCAGTAGATGATGTTGTAGTAGGGGAAGGAGAGTTCTGCTCGATTGATGCAATGTATAAGATTAGAGATATTCCTATCGGCCCCGGAGCAGCGGCTGTTCTTGTAACATCGGTGTGCAGAGAAGATGCATTTCTATGGAGGCCAACATCAGAGGTCTCAAGGCTTGGACAAGCTCTGGGTATGAAAATTTCTTGGCTAGCTGAGAAAATAATGTTGGACAATGATACAAACTCTCCAACCCCAACTCACACTGCTGGTTCATCAGTAATGTTTGCTATTTTTCATTCTAAGTAATGTTTTCTTTGAATGGTGTGCATCCAGTTGTCTATTATATATAAATTGCATGACTTAGGTTTCACGTGATAAAGTCATCCTCTACGATTGGAATAAGGATGCTGTCGTAGTTGCTGAGGGTACTCTGATCTCCACAGATCTAGAAGGAATGGCCAACAATATACCTATCAGACCCAATGCCACAATAGTTAAAGTTGATAAGGTGGTTATGGAGGACATTCATATGTGGCGACCTATCAATGATAAGAAATACTTGATGGGCAGTGCTCTTAACGAGTACGTAGCATGGCCTATTTCGAAGTTAGGAATGACTACTCATCAAACCAGAGCATCACCAAAAGCATCATCCCCTGGGATAATAATCTGAATTTGTTTGCTATGTTTCACTAGTTCTGATTTGGTCTGTTGAATTTCATTTGTTGGAATATAAGTTAAATTGTTTGATATATGTATCTTGCAGAGTGTAAGCTGTAGCTTGAAAAACAGCAAATCGAGTGGACAGAATAAATGTATGCTACTAGATGTAACTAACTCTGGTGAAATCGTTGCAGAAGGTAAATTCTTATCGAACAATCCGGAAGATAGAGTTCATTTCGTTCCATTGTGTCCAAAAGCAAGCAAGATATTGGTGGAAGTTGTTAAGATTGCGAATGCAGAGGTGTGGAAGCCAAACTCAGAGATGGAATTCGTTTCTGATGCAATGAGATCAACAGTGACATGGCCTAACGATAAAATTGTTTTTATGTGATTTTGTTGCTATATAGGATCAGTTCTGATTGTGTTCGGACTAATATTTTCAGTGGTGTTTGTGTTATGTCAATGTACTAGTACTCTATTTTCAGTTATGTTTGTGTTAAGACCAAAACATTTTATATCTTCAGTTGTGTTAATATTCAAAATTTTTGCCAAAACACTTAAAACAAATACGATGAAATAAAACAAAGGAAAAATAGTAAAAAAATCGAGTGGGCCTATAAAACTAAACCCAAGCTGCCCCTTTACTTTTGTTTCTAGTGTCGCTCCCTTAGTATCGGAAACTGGTGGATTAGGTTTTATGTCGCTTTCTTAACTAAACTGAAGATATCGAAGACACTTCGTGGTGCCATATCGAAGACACTCGAGATCTTCGTATTCGTCCGTCGGTCTGTCTCTGGTGAGTGCCAAACTCTTTTAATCTATGTCTCTATCTATCACTATATGTATCTCCTACTCTTTCATCGACCTATGTGTAATTAGGGTTTCAGAAGCCGTTTCGTTTTCCTATGTTTTTTTTTCTGTGTCATATGAAGAGATTTTCAGAAGCCGTTTTTTTTTTCCGACCTAATTGTAATTAGGATTTTCTGACATTGTTTTCTATAAATTTGTGTCAGGGAGCTGATTCGTTTTCAACTACAGAAGCAGCGACGGAAAAGAGGTACAATCTTGACTTGTTTTTTATACACTTTTCTCATCCATTTCCATCGATTATCGTCTTGACTGGAATTGTTCATCCTTATTTTCTCAGACAACCTTGGAGATTTCCGAACGACTAGAGGTGTAAGAAAATATCTTTTCTCAAGGTTAGATTTTTCTATGACTCTCTCCTTCAACTTCTGTGTTGATGAGTCTATTTATATGCACCAGCTTATGCAGTTCACAGTGTACATTTGTAGCATGAAAACTTGATGCGTGAATTGTTTCCACCTAAACAAACTACAAGTGCACAATGTACATTTGTAGCATGAAAGGTTATCGATCCCACATGTAACCAAGGGATTGCCGCAGATCTGGTACTTTGGAACTTGTCAAAGCAAAGCATGATTAGTATCATTAGTGATATCATTAGACTAATGCAAATGAGATGTTTCATCATTGGTTTAAGGGCGCTAGATCCAAAGGAAATCGCAGGAAATATAGATCAACAATCAATCAATAATCAATAGATTCACGAACACATAAGACGATATATATAATAACTGATCTCTCGAGATATTATACCTATGAGTTAACCATTAGATCAGAAAAAATGCATTCCAAACCAAATATAAAAATACATGTAATGAAACAAATCTGATTGTTCATAACCTTCCAAGCCAAACTCTCGTTTGCACAAGGACGAGATTACCTACTAAAAACCATGTTCTGGAATCATTACCCAATGGTGTATTGGTGTAACTCCTCCTATGAGCAATATTCTAAATAGCCAGATCAGAATAAAGTAGAGAATACCATTAAAGTAGAGAATATTGATTATATCATGTTGAATGCATTAGAGATCTATAAAACCATTGAAAACCCTAGATCTAACAAGTTGTCTACTCGCACATAGGAAAACTCATGCACAAAGTAAACTTCATAAAAGTAAAGAGGTTCAGAGATACAAGCTCAGTATATTGGTATGAAGAACAGATCTCTTCTCCCCTTCAAGCTCTCAAGCAAAGCTAGTGTAGCAAAACCCTAGATATCTAGAAAGCAAAATAATATTTGGTGGCTATGGATGCTGTGAATTTCGTGATTGGTGATTCTTTTGTGATTGCTACTCTCTGCCTCTTAAGACTTTTTTTTATAGGTGGAAAAGTCGTGTCTAGGTCAAAACCTCCTTAAAACTTGTGCCGGGCTTGATTGGAGCTAAACGGGGCAGTCTTGTAGAATTCGTCAGAATGGACCTTCTTCAGTAAAATAACAATATCTCGCGCTCCAGAACTCCGTTTGATCCGATTCTAAATGGAAATGAAAGTCAACTCTCGGGGCTTCGATTTGATATTTAATTTGCCTGTTATACCCTTCCTGTATGTCGATTAATTGTCCGTTGACTTCCAGATTTCAATTCTGGCTCTGCACTTTTCTTTTCTGACAATTTCTCCAATTCTTTCCTTTTTACTTCCTTTTGTTTCCTTTTGCTCCAAAACACCTTTTGCTTTTAAAACTTGTATAAATAACTAAAAAACACTAGAAAAACTCTATAAAACCAGTTATATCATGGCATAAAATCGGTAAAATCCATGATATATAAACGATGAATACATTGACCCAATGTACCGCATAGCCATCAGTAGAATGAAAATGGAAGCACGCAACTCAGCTCAAATGAGACGTCCCAAACAAGAACAAGGAGAGTCATCAAGAAGCAAGTCTCGTCGTAGAGACTAAGGAGCATAAGGTGAAGTTATTTGAGGATTTGCTTATGAACTACATTTTTAACTAATATAATTTGTAATTTCAATATGAATTTGGTATTTTATATTTTGTAAACGTTATTCTAATTAATGTAATTTGTGTTAATTAATAATTTCGTAATTTTAATTATTATTATAAATTATTATATTCTGAAAAATTTGGGTAAAATCAATAACCAAATTATGTCGACCAGAATTGATAACATGTATTGAATGCTATATATAATATTAAGATGACATTTGATTAATGCTATTATTGAGGTTTTCATAATACAAAACAAATGCAATTATATAATTTTTCATAATACCAAACAAACGCTATTAAAAACTAATCTATTGCAACAACTAAAACGCTATCTTGAAAATAGATAACATAGCATTTCATAAAACCGCTATCTAAAAGTCCAGACTTTTTACGGTCGATGACATAGCGTTTAACTATCCACTATCATATCATACGATAGCATTTTTCCGATGCTATTAATACATATTTTTCTTGTAGTGAGTAATCGCATTTAGAATAAAACTTTAATATCTTAACCAACGTAAGGAAAAAGTAAAAGAGGGGTAAAAGAAGGATAACAGAGATAACAAAAGTAAGGAAAAATTTGAAACCCTATCATTATTACGCTGTTACATAGGTTCCCTTATATCAATGTCTTCGGAGAATCTCTACGCCTCAAGCGCGCCACAAAATCACGAGTTAGCTCAGGATAGTTGTGAAGCTTACCCCTTTCATCAACACTAAGAATCAAGCTTAACATGGCATCAACATATTTGGCTAATTCGCAGCCTCTATCGGCAGCATCTCGAATCATATACATCCCCTCATCAATAAAATGTTTCCAAAACACCTTGTTCATACATGTGATGTAGATCGCCTCGGGATTCCCCAGAGAACAACATCAATCTATTAATTTAGCCAACTTGGTTGAGCTATAACACCAAGTCTTCATGCGACCAATTTCAGCGGAACGGTAGAATTGATCCTCCCTTTCGACTTTGTTGAACCCCCGGAAAGCAATTCTCGCGGATGCAAAATCTCTGATGTCGTGTCGACATACTTTTGTGAGAATACGGTGAAGCATTTCCGGCGGCAGGGAACTCAGGTTAGTGTTTTCCATCTCTGTCAAATGATCAGTTTCGTTTTACGCAGAAGAAAAACTAGAAGTATGAAATTTTCTTTTCTGAGGATGATGTTTAAGGAGAAGATAAACGGTTTTGTCTTCATCTAAAGGAGAAGATTAAAGCTTTAATTTCATTTGAAAAGCGTGTCGTTGATGGGGTGTTCTGTGTCTCGAGAAAGAACAGTTTCAAACATATCATCATTACACAGGGTATATATGTCCACATGCTCTCAATCTAATTGTTTCTCTATCGGTGGTGGTTATCTCCACTTCGCTACCACAATGAATACCCTTAATTAAATTAAAAGCTATGCAGACTTGATTTGATTAATTTGATTGATTGGATTCACTCATACAATTATAAACAACTAATAATTATTATGAACAACTAAGATTTATTATGAACAACTAAGATTTAACGAATATGGTAATGTGGAATGATGAGATGGGAAATTGAGTGTTTTAACACCAGATTTCTACAAGATTTTATCCAATGATCCCATCTTCATTTCATTTTTCATGCATTTAGGATAGATTTCTATGTTTCGCATCTTACTAGTCCCAGGAGTCTGCATTTGTACGTTTTGTGTGTGTTTCAGGACATTCTCAGGTTACTCGAAGGGACAAGAGCTCAAAAGCATGAAGCAAGCCACAAGGGAAGACAAGGAACTAACAATCAAAGGTCAATCTTCATCCATATCTAGAACCTATCGATCGATATGGAGGTGAATGTTGATATTGGGTTCAACTTCTAATTATTCGTAATTAGAGGGGTTCATTTTCGGAAAAGTATTAAATAAAAAAAACAAAGAGAAACCTCAGAAAGAAGAACTTTTATTAATGATTTGAATTACAATGGTGTTAACTCGGGATGCCGAGTTAACTTTATCAAAGAGAAGTATTAAACCTAGGCGATCTAGTAATTCTTCTCCCCGATTCTGAATGAATGTTATTAGTGAAGGGGGTATGTATTTATATATCCTTAATGGTCGGTCTTGTTAGCCCATGGGCTAACCTTGGAAAAATGGAATATTTCTATTTTTCTAAGACTAGGGAATATGTGATAAGATTTGATATTATTCTGTCCGAGCTTTAAACTTAGGCTTAGGACGATATTGTTTACACCCCCGCTTCGGACACTAAATACAATCATTCTTCACCGAGGTATCCCTCGGTCATCTGGACCGATGGTTAATATTCCTGTTGACGGGACTTATAACCTAATAGGTTATCAGGGAGAAGCTCGACAGGGACATGGAAGTAAGAACGGAACCCATAACGTCACTTCCAAGGAAGAAAGAAGTAGCAGTAGGAACCACGGTCTATCCAGTATCAGTTGGAGTAGTTACTATGGATACAATCTTTCATGTGGTGTCAGGACCCCTCGTATTTGATGCAATTATGGGAGTTCCTTGGCTAACAATGATGGAAGCAGTTCCCTCAACCTACCATCAATGCCTAAAGTTTCCAACCCCACACGGTGTTTGTTCAGTGAGAGGAGACCAGCGAATAGCCAGAATCTACTCCATGCCCCTTAAGAATCAGTCAAGAACAATCTCGCTAATCTCGGAACCAGAAGTCCCCCGCAACGAAAATCCGAGTTTATCAATAGTAGGAAAATTGGATCCGAACATCTTTGAGAAAGATGCGTACGAAAAAGTATATGTTGACGAGGAAAAACCAGAACACTTTTTAACTATAGGAGGAAATTTGGAGAAAGAAACGAGAAAAAAGTTAATTGATCTGCTGAAGAGGAACAAATGAACATTTGCCTGGTCACCCGAGGATATGGTCGGAATTGACCCCGCAGTAATATCACATCATTTAAACGTAGACCCTACCCAAAAACCAGTGAAACAGAAGAAGAGAAAGTTAGGACCCGAGAGAGCGACAACCGTTAACAAATAAATCGACCAATTACTAGCAAAAGGCTCAATAACTGAGGTCCAATATCCGGAATGGTTGGCTAACCGGTCGTAGTAAAAAAGAAGAATGGGAAATAGAGAAACTGCGTAGATTTCACAGACTTGAACAAAGCATGCCCCAAGAACTCCTTTCCTTCATGGATGCGTTCTCGGGATACAACCAGATTATAATGCACCCAGACGATAGGGAGAAAACCGCCTTTATCACAGACAGAGGAACTTACTGTTACCGAGTAATGCCCTTCGGCCTGAAGAATGCAGGAGCAACATATCAAAGGTTGGTCAATCGAATGTTTGCGGACAAACTCGGTAATACAATGGAAGTTTACATCGATGACATGTTAGTGAAATCTCATGTGGCCTCCGAACACATTAATCATCTACAAGATTGTTTCGATATCTTAAACCGCTACGGTATGAAGTTAAACCCCGATAAGTGTACGTTCACGGTTACCTCGGCTGAATTCCTCGGATATTTGGTAACAGAGCGAGGAATAGAGGCCAACCCAAGGCAAATCAATGCGATAAAGAATTTACTATCACCAAAGAATTCAAAGGAAGTACAGAGGTTGACTGGACGAATCGCGGCTCTAAACCGATTCATTTCCAAATCAACCGATAAGTGTTTGCCCTTTTACAATCTCTTAAAAAGGAATAAACAATTTGAGTGGAACAACCAATGCAAGGAAGCCTTCCAAGAATTGAAGAAATATTTGTCAACCCCTCCGGTTCTGAACAAACCCGAAGATGGAGAAACCCTTTTTCTTTATGTTTCGGTATCAGAGTCGGCTGTAAGTGGCGTGCTGGTCCGAGAAGACAGAGGAGAACAAAAGCCAGTCTTCTATATAAGTAAGTCGTTGCTCGACGCAGAAACTAGGTATCCAGCCCTAGAAAAATTAGCGTTTGCCGTTGTAATAGCAGCACGGAAACTTCGACCATATTTCCAATCACATCCAGTCGTTGTAATGACAAGCCACCCCCTCCGAACAATACTCCATAGTCCCGGGCAGTCGGGAGGTTAGCAAAATGGGCAATCGAGTTTAGTGAGTACGATATCGAATATCGAACCAAAGCGACAATCAAATCCCAAGTGTTAGCAGATTTCTTGTCCGAACTACCTCCGGAAGTAATGACGATAGCCCCTCAGAACGAACGGTGGACTCTCTACATGGACGGGTCCTCATCCAAGGTCGGATCCGGGATCGGAATCTGGTTGAAATCTCCAACTTGGGAAGTTCTAGAACAGAGCTTCCGCTTAGCTTTTGAAGCATCGAATAACGAGGCAGAATACGAAGCTTTAATCGCAGGACTACGACTTGCAAAACAATTAGGCGCCCGGTATCTCCGAGCTTGTTGTGATTCTCAGCTAGTAGCCAACCAGTTCAGTGGCGAGTTCGGAACAAAGAACAATGGGATGGAGGCATACGCAAACTTGGTACGACGTTTAGCCGAGCATTTCAAAGAATTCGATTTGAAACAGATCCCACAGAGAGAAAATACGGTAGCAGATTCATTGGCCGCTCTTGCAACAGCGAAAGATCCCCACCTGCAAAGGACAATCCCAGTCGAAACTATTGATCATCCGAGTATCTGTAGTAACGAACAGCAAACTTTTTCAATCATGAACGTAGAAGAAGAAGACGCTCGACCGGAAATCCTCGGAGAAGACAAAGAAGATTGGAGAACGCCGATTGTGCGTTATATAAAAAATGGCGAAGTCCCACCGGATAAATGGGCAGAACGTCGGTTAATGGCCGTGGCTGCCCAATATCTAATAATAGATGACGTTCTGTTTAACAGGTCTTCCGGAGGATTGATGCTCCATTGCATTGGAAAAGAAGAAGCAAATGAAGTAATAACCTGTACTCATTCGGGTGAAGGAGGAAACCACTCAGGAGGAAGGCTCCTAGCTGTAAAACTCCGAAGATTAGGATATTATTGGTCAACCATGATGACCGATTGTGACAAATTTACAGCACGTTGTGAGAAGTGTCAAAGGCATGCCCCCGAGATTCACGCGCCGAACAGAATTACTTATGGCCGCAGTATCTCCTTATCCATTCATGAGATGGGCTATGGATATCATAGGGCCTTTTTCGAAATCAACCAGCGGAAAGCGCTTTCTGCTAGTTCTAACCGATTATTTTACAAAATGGGTAGAAGCAGCAGCTTATCCAAAGATTCAAAGTGGAGAAGTTCAAAGTTTTGTCTGGAAAAATATAGTCTGCAGACACGGGATCCCTTACGAGATAGTAACTGATAATGGTTCTCAGTTCATTTCAGATAACTTCGAAGCCTTCTGTAAGAAATGGAAAATTCGTCTAAACAAGTCAACTCCGAGGTATCCACAGGGAAAAGGACAAGCCGAGGCTACAAATAAAACAATCGTCGCCGGGATAAAGAAAATACTTCTCGGGAAAAAGGGAAGATGGTCAGACGAGTTGGAAGGAGTGTTATGGTCGCACAGAAAGACTCCTAGAAGTGCGTCCGGGCAAACCCCCGTTCCACTCTCCCACGGAATGGAAGCTATGTCTCCCGCCGAAGTTAGAGTTCCGAGTTTGCGAAGAACCCTAATGATACACGACACCGAGGTCAATGATGCAAAACTAAAAGAACGGAATGATGAAATACAGGAGCTACGGAACCATGCCCTACTTCGCATCCAAAAATATCAGCAAATCGCTTCCCGATACTATAACAAGAAAGTCCGAGATCGCCCTCTCGATGAAGGAGACTTAGTTTTACGAATGGTGTTTGAAAACACAAAGGAGAACGGAGCCGGAAAGCTCGGAGCTAAATGGGAGGGTCCTTACTTAATCAAAACAAAAGTAAAGCCTGGTGTTTATCGTCTAAAAACTATGGAAGGCGAAGATATCCCTCGGGCTTGGAATTTGCTCCACCTAAAAAGATATCACTGTACTGACGGTCTTTAACAAAATAAAAAGAAAAAAAAACCTAGTAAGGTTCGAACTACGGATGGTTTGATCCCTTTTGGGTACGTAGGCAACTCTTCGGAGTACAGCTATAATAAAAACAAACCTAGTAAGGTTCGTACTACGGATGGCTTGATCCCTTTTGGGTACGTAGGCAACTCCTCGGAGTACAGCTATAATAATAAATAAATAAAACCTAGTAAGGTTCGAACTACGGATGGCTTCATCCCTCTTGGGTACGTAGGTAACTCTTCGGAGTACAGCTATAACAAAAATCGATGCCTTGATCACGTATTCGATAACAGGGTTTATTCCCCCCTAACACATTTTATACCGAATGCAGCTGAAGGTTTCGGAGCCTGATAAAGTAGGGCCGAGGAATTCTAAGCCAAAGTCGGGTCATTCCCGCATATTTAAAACCACTTCAAGTACCAAATTTGATAAAGTAGAATTCGGTATGACAGATAATGGTCGAGCATTTCTCGTTAAATCAATTCTAGAAATTGACTAAAGCTTCAATGTGATAAAGTAACATTTAAGCCGAAGTTGTTAAAAGAACAAATTTTTATTTCATTGAACACAAGACAAAAATACAGCAAGACAAAAGAGAAAATTACAAAGTAAGGAATGTTTTGTAAGAGTTATACACCCCAGGAGGTAGCTTCATCTTCACATCATCCGACCGACGTTGAGGCCCGAAGTGTTGAGCGAATAAAGGCGGGGCTTCGAGACCTCAAGGACTACGATCAAAAGTGGGAAATTCATTCAACCTGCGTTCGAGGTTGGTTAGTTGGGAGAACAATTCCTCTTTCATCACGGAAGGAACTGGAACCATCTCCTTTTCAAACACCTCAATCAGATCGCACTTTCCTTTCACCTGATGAAACAAGTCAGTCAAAGAGTTACGAAGCTGGTTTACGTCGATGTATTTCCGAACCTTTTCAAATTTCCTCCCACACTCGCCAAGAGCATTTAGACGCCTGAGTGTATGTGGATCGAGGTTATTACCTTTGTCTCCGGTTGCCCCAGAAGTGGAGGGTTTAGACTGACGAGCATCTTCTACCTCCCGCTTAAAACGCCAAACTTCATCAACGAGCTTAGCAAACTTTTTTTATTCTTCCGCAGCCGTCCGGCAAACAACTTGGAAATCAGCATCAGTCTTCTCCACATAGCGCTTAAGTGAATTGATTTCTTTCTTCATTGCCGATTCTTTCAACTCAGCATCCGATAGAAGACCATTGAAACAGGCAGCCGTCTAAAAAATTAAAACGAGATGAAAAATAAAAAATTAGGCGAAAGTGAAAGGAATAAGGAGAAGTGAAGAACCTTGAAGAAAGAAGAAGCCGCGTTCTTAAGCAGAGAGTCCTTTTCTTCTTTAGAAAGGAGGGGAAGAGGGTCGTATCGACCTCCAAGTCTTCCGAAGAGCTTCGCACACTCTCCTTGGTCCTAAGGAACATTCTTTCTGAAAGAGTATCGGAAGGAGTGCTTTGAAGCCGCGGCAGCAGGACTTTGTTGCGAAGTTTTTCCTAGCTCTTTGTTCGAAGTCTTAAATTGAGGCTTCGGGAGAACTGTTGGAGTAGGAACGGGAGTGGTAGTGCTAGGCATTTTGGACTTTGGTGGAGGCATATTACCGAGGGAATCTTGGTGTTATGCATTGGAATAGCGGGGTCCGAAATCCGAATAACGGGCTTTTCCTTCGCAAAGTTTTGATTCGGGTTCGTCTCAACCATGGTTGGGTTAGTCGAAGTGTTGATCGGAGGAATAGAAGTCGGAGGAGCCGCGAGATTTGGTGTTACGGGGGAAGGCGGAATGAGAGATTTTTCAGAAGAGGTCTCGGTTTTCCTTCTCTTCGACTTCGTTTTCTTTTCCGGGGTCTTAGAAAGCTGTCGTTTGGAAGCTTTGTTTCTTGGGAGACTTCCTTTTGGAGAATTAGATGTTTTGGTAGGTATCTCCTTCCCCTCGATTTTGGATTCCTCGGATTGTGTTATAAGTACCCGAGGTTGGTAGATCTTCAAGTTCTTCATGAAGGGATTCGGCATTTTAGAGATAGAGAGAGAAAAAGAAAGTTGGGGATTTTTTCTGCGAAATGAGAATTGATAATTAGGTTTTGCGGCTTGGACAAGGATTATTTCTAAGGCGCAATTTCAATCTATTCTAATTCACCATTTAATGTGCCCGGTTAAAACAAGACACGTCAACGGAGTTTTCTGAGGAATCGAGGAGTTTATGCAAGACGACTTTTTATTATGTTTTCCCGCCAATGTACGAATATTTTTTTTTAAATAAAAAAAATGAAGAATTAAAAGCTGAAGTGATTGAAGACGAAGATCAATTGGTTCCGAACTTCATTTATTGACAAACCATGTAAGGAGGAACTTTGCCAACGCTGCCTGAAGACATCCTCAGACGAACTGGGGGGACTTACTGTTGATGGTGGGGTTCTACCCCTAATCAATAGTTTGACAATAATTGGAGTTTTGTCCCTGCCTAGCTCTTCCCTGATAATCTATTAGGTTATAAGTCTCGACAACAGGAATTCTGACCCTCGGCCCAGATGACCGAGGGATACCTCGGAGAAGGTTGATCAGATTTAGTGTCCGAAGCGGGGGTATAAACGAACATCGTCCTAAGCCGAAGTCTAAGCTCGGACAGTATAAGATCGAATCTTATCACAGATTCCCTAGTCTTGGAAAAATAGAAATATTCCATTTTTCCGAGGTTAGCCCATGGGCTAATTAGACCGACTATTAAGGATATATAAATACATACCCCCCCCTCACTAAGAACATTCATTCAGAATCGGGTGGAGAAGAACTAGATAACCTAGGTTTTACTTCTCTTTGATAAAGTTAATCTCGGCATTCCGAGTTAACAAGCATTGTAAAAATCTTTAATAATAATACACCCTCTTTCCGAGGTTTCTTCTTTACTTTCTTATCAAGTACTTACCTAAAAACGAACCCCTCTAATTAAAAATAATTAGAAGTTGAACCCAATATCAACATCCACCATAGCTAAAACTTGGCAACAATAGCTACAACTTCTCGACCATAGCCTAAACTTGTCCAACAATGCTAAAACTTGTCCACTGTAGCTAAAACTTCTCCACCATAGCTAAAACTTGTTCAACAAAGCTACAACTTGTCCACCACAGCTAAAACTTTTTCAATAAAGCTAAAACTTATCTAACAGAGCCAAAACTTGTCCAATAGAGTTAAAACTTGTCCACCATAGGTAAAACTTGTCTACCATAGCAAAATAATTTCCAACAATGCTAAAACTTGTCCAACATAGCTAACACTTTCTAAGATAGCTAAAAACTTGTCCAATAAAACTAAAACTTGGCCTGGAGGACAATAACTTATCCAACAGTACTAAAATTTATCTACAAGAGAGTTTAGCTGAAGAAGTTCTTGATAACCATTATGAGTTCTTACATACCAAATAATTCTGATTACTAAAGATTTTAATCATTGTGTGCATATTTACACAATTAAAAAGACAATACTCACAAATATATGTTCTAGAATTATATTGTTTCCTAAGACTTAGAAGATAGATGGTGAATTGATAATGATTTCATGAACAAAAAAAAAAGGGAAAAATGCCAAAACAACCCTAACTATTTCATTCTGGCCAAAAATATCTCAACTCTATATCTGGACAAAAAGAACCTCAATTTTTGTTGACTTTTTCGGAAATCACCAAACGTGTAGTTGACTCGGCCAATAAAACACGCCGTTATCTGATTCGTTAACAGATCCGTTAAGACGAAAAATGACGTTGTTTCGTTAAAATCAAAAAATTTAAAACCATCAATCCATAGATTCGAACTCGAGTTTACTGTGCTTAAGGGATGGTTTGATGCCACTAAGACAATGGCATTTCTTCGGTAATGCTCGACAAAAATTGTAATTAAATGAACTTAAAAATCGTTGCAATAAATTGGAAGGTTTCTTCTTCCTTTTGCTCCTTGAGACGATTCCTCTTTCTCTTCCTCAATTTCAAATCATTAGATTCCGATTCTAGTTTCCCATAATCGAATTCAAATTTCTTTTCTTTCCCTTTCGAATTAATTTCCTCCCTTTCTAGAATCTCGTCTGAATTCTCATCGGAAGAAGAGGTTATGGTGTTGGTAAAGAGAATTTAAAGGAACTGAAGAAGATACTCCAATAGGATCTTCGTTGGGTTCTTGACGACGGTATCGATGTGGAAGAAATTACGATATGGACAAAGAACTCGATCCTTCAAAACGATGGTGTAACGTAAGCGAAGCATTCAGAGTTCTCGTTAACAGGTTTCTTATACATTTATTTAAAACAAAATATTGATTTATATTGATGTTGTTAAATTGAGTGGTAGAGAAATCACTGAGAACTTGGGTTTGTTTGTCTTCGTCTTCTTCCTTAAGGGAAGATTCACATTCGTGATAATGAAGGAGGAACGCCTTCTGATTCATCTTTGTTTTTAATGGAACCATTTAAGTTTGTTTAAGTAAAAGCAAATTTCAACATATAATGATGAAATGCTATTACCTCAGTGGTGACAAACCCTTCCCTTTCACACAGCAAACCCGAGTTCGAACCCATGGATTGTCAGTTTTTAATATTTTGATTTTAACGAAACGACGTCGTTTTCGTCTTAACGGATTTGTTAACGATTCAAATAACTACATGTTTTTTTGGCCGAGTCAACCACAAGTTTGGTGATTTTCAAAAAAGTCAACAAAAATTGAGGTATTTTTTAGCCAAATATAGAGTTTATGTATTTTTTGGTCAGAATAAAATAGTTCGGGTATTTTTTGGTATTTTTCCCGAAACAAAAACATTATTTAGAAACAAGAAGTAATATATGAAATTTATTTTACATACCATATCTAACTAGGGTTTTAATATTTAGAAAAATAGAAATGATTTCTTTTGCATGCATATTGAAAACGATTCTAAAAAAGCGGTTTTGTTTCACATTTTTTGAAATATTGATATGTTGATTTATATTGATTATCTATGAGTAGCAAGCACGCAATTTTTTACGAAAATTAGAATTGATAATGCTTAACTCATTTGGGCTTATATGGCTCAAAGTGATCTTTGATTGTAGCGGACCTCTTATTCAAACTGGACATTGCTGTGAAAACTATGTTGGAACCTTTATTTTGTGATAAAACATTTGGGCTTTATAAAATCAAGTGTAAACGTAAATGAGAATTATATTGGACTATGGGCTCATTGAGTTAATGAGAAAATTTTGATTTGATTGACTTGGTTCAATTGATTGCTGGTTCAATTAAATTGGTGTGTTTAATGTGGTTTGGTCGGTTTGATCGGTTTCAAATTGAGAAAGAAAAAGTCGTCTCTTCTTCGTCTCCTTCAACCACGCATCTTTAAACACAACCATTAATGGTTTCCCAAAATTATGCAGTCATGTTTATGTTTTTTATTCTTCTTAATCAATTCGTATGGCCGTTTTGATTACGAAAATCAATGCTGATTTTGATTGATTCGAAACTCTCCTCAGCTATAAAAAACGAGTTTGGTTTCTCATTAGAGGATACATTTTACACAGCTTTTATTTATACGAAGTAAGAAACATTGTTTCTCTCCTCTCTGTTTTTAGTGTAATTTGAGAGTATTAGTAGAGTTTTCGTTTGTTGGTATTTTTTTTCGAGTGATAACGAAATCAATACGTTGTCGGTTTTATCTTGGGATTCGAGTATCACACAGTCTGTCTCACTGCGGGTGATATTTCGGGTTAAGGATAGAGATCAAATCTCGATTCCGACTTTGTATCCTTGTTATTTTCAATTCACTCACTGTTTTCGCAATTTCCGTTTTCTTGGGTTCTACAAACTATTGGAACACGAAACAAAAGAAGAAGCGATTAAACCATCTAGCTAACCGGCGGTTCTCAACCACCTCGATCTGTCTAGACAACACAAGAGATAGAAGACGAGAATAACATAATACACGTTCCATATTTTCTTCTACAATTTCTTATGATATGAATCACATATGTAAAATAGATCTTGTTCTACGGATGAATCACCTAGTAGTTTTATTTATGTAAGTGGATAGAAATGATCTATGATGTTTGTATATTTTGCAGCCCAAGTTGCAATGGGGTTGTATCATCAGGCCATTTTGGGCAATATAAAATGAAATATCTTGGGCGGAATAAAAAGAAAAGAAAAATGAAACAAAACCCTAGAAAGAAAGAACGTCACTCGTTTGCGAGCAATAACTACGAGCAAGCGAATCGACGGCGACGATAAAAGTAAAGAGTTGAAGAAGAACAATCTTGCAGCGCCTCAGATCTTTATCTCCTCTCTCGCTCCTACTTGTATTGGATGGCACCGAAGCAGGCGGAAATGATCAAGAACCCTCCTGTGGCCTCTTCCAGTGAAGAGGAAGAAGAAGAATCTGGTTCATCTGGAGAGGAATCCGAATCTTCGGGTGAAAATTCGAACAAACACGAGTCTTCCGATGACGAAGGCGATAAGCACTCGAAACCCGCCCTGACAAGTATTCTTCCTGTTGCTGGGAAAAAGCCTGAAGCTGACTCCGAAGGCGAATCTGAATCTGAATCGGGTTCTGGTTCGGGTTCGGATTCTGATCCGGAGCCTGCCGAGAAGAAGAAACCTGATAACACTGTTAAAACCAAGCCAAGACCAGAAACCTCTGAATCGAAGACAACCAAATCGAGTGCGGTAACTCAGCCGGAGAGCTCTAAGGCTAAGCGGTCTTTGACGCAAACAGATGATGCGGGTAAGAAGAAGATGAAGACATCAACCACGGAGCCGGCAAAAGATGAAGAGGTTAAGAAGAATTCTGGAGAGGAAACAAAGCAGCTAATGTTTCAGAGGAAGTTCAGCGAGACAGATGAAATCGCCTTGCTTCAAGGTATTCTTGACTTCACCTCTACCAGAGGAGACCCTCAGAAAGATATGGATGCCTTTTGTGATTATGTGAAAAAACTGATCGATTTCAATGCTAACAAAAGCCAATTAGTAACCAAAATCCAGAGATTGAAGAAAAAGTTTGGAAATATAGTGAAGAATCACCTTAAGAAAGGAAAGAGTGAAGACCAGATAGTGTTTTCCAAAGATCTTGACCAAAAATCTTTCGAATTGTCAAGAAAGATTTGGGGAATTAAGGGTGTTATGTCTTCCAAATCAAGAAACAAGGCTGGAGGAAATAAACTATCTCAGTCGCCTCAGAAAGTAGATGAAAGGAGAACACCAGAGACAAATGTTATTGTAAACACTTGTTTTGGTAGAGAGATATCTTCTTTCTTGAAGGTGGAGAATGTTACTGCTTTTGGTTCGGATGAATCGACAATCAACGCAGGTTGGGATATGATTGCGGACGGACCAGACAAGAGAGAAATGGAGGAAAAATGGAAAGAACTCAAGGCAATGCAGGTGGAACTATGTCTGGAGAGGACCGGAATCATAGCTGATTCTGCCAAGGTGATGTTCAAAGACAATGCATCTACTTCTGGTATGTAGATGAAAAACTTGGTGACGTTTTGAGCTATGTTTTTGGTTTGGCTTTGCTCTTTTAGTTTATGGTGCATTTTAGCTTTGTGGAACTAATTCTATCCTTAGTCTTGATTAATATTTTGTTTATGCCTCTTTGTTGGATATCCCCTAATGTGGATTTATTATCTATTTCTCTTGTTTGATTTCTGAGAAAGTAGTTGGAAAAATGGATCAATCCAGAAAACACACACAAGATTTAGCAAGATAATATATTTGTCTAATCAATTTCCTAAGCATATTTTTAATCAATTTCCTAAGCATATTTTTAATCAATTTCCTAAGGATATTTGTCAACTTTTGTCGTTATAAAGCTAAATGATAAATATATATATCCTTTGTGAAACACCTAGTTTGAATCTCTCCTTTGTAGTCAATTTATTATCCCCTTTAAGATGGCAAGTTTAGTTTCTTCAGCAGCTACAAACATAGACCAAGCAAGATGGTGTCACTGAGAAAACAAATCCGACGTTTGAGAGTTGGATATAAACTTATTAGCTTTTCAGATCCTGAATCTTTGGGTATCTGATTTAAAACTCAGACCAGTCTTTCAATTCTCGGATAGTGAATCAAAATCTGGCTGATAAGCAATCTTTTATGTATTTAAGTAGATGAAAGATGAATGGATAGTAGGCACTAAAAGAACTGTGACAGTCATGATACTACAAATTATCTCGTACAACAAAATTCCATGCACAAGAGGAAAGATTAAACGCAATTTTTAAGACAAGCAGGGAACAAACAACTGAGATTTTTATCAGATGGGGTAAACGGTCATGGCACTGCCAGCGTGATCACGTTGGATAAAGGTCAGATGAGACCCACATTTGACGCTTATTAACAAAGTCTTGCGCCTCGTAAACAGGGAAAGCAAGCTAAGGACACTGCATCAGCCGCATACAAAGGATGCTTTATCTCTTGACTAACTTAACTTTATACTTTGAGCTTTATCATTCTAGTCTTGCCCTCTGTTTTGAAAATAATGCTCTCTAAACTTCTTGCCTTTTGCACCTCAAACCCCTAAAAGACTCCACCATTAAGCGTATTTCTAACCAAAAACACTATAATTTCATCATTTCTCCGGAGATCTTTTCACTTTCTCCTATAATACATCTATTAGATTATCCTTTTTCGGTACTAAATTCCACCCCAAAACTCTTCTTTTTCTTCTCTTTACCACAATGATCTCTCAAAACGACATAGTACTCCATGGACCATCATTTTTTTCAAACTTGGAATCAACTACTGATGAAATGAGAATTTTATGGTAAGATTTTTAGAACTTTAAACTTATCTATACACCAATTAAATGCATTTTAGAATAATTTTATAGAAGTTGACTTTTGGTTGACTTTTTTTATTTTGCACGTTTCATTCTCTTCACTTATGTTTATGATTAATTGAGTAGTCTAATTTTTTTAGCTTTTTCAATTACACACTTACTAACTAATTGTTTCTCTTTTGCTTATACCAATATCGCATCTAGGTTGCCACACATCAACTCGAAACATCTAAACCCTTATTTTGCATTCTGATCTCAATATATACATTGAATTGATTGATTATATCAAATATCAAAGCTTGAATCTTATGTAAAAAATATTTCATCAAGGTTTTAGTGTCGTTGTCGGGAGAGGAGGGGGATTAAAGGCATTTCATTTATAATCAAATAGGATTATTTACTAAGATTTTTTTCTTTTACATTTTTAGTAGTCCTAATTTACCTTTCTTTGAAGGTACATGTGAAGGAGCTCTAGTGAAGGAAACCTCCTATCTCTAGTTGACATAACGAGATTGGAAATAGATTTGAGAGATGAATAAACAACAAGAAGAACCTTGCACTAGGAGATAAAATTAGCCAACTTTAGTGCCCTCTCAAACCGCGATCAAGGTTACTTGTCACCCGGTAAACCAATGTGAAATAAAGGGTGTATTTCTTACCATGGTGCTACAAAACCATTTCCACGGCCTACCACATGAGAACCCACTTGATCATCTAGAGACATTTGAGAAAATATCTAAGACCTTAAGGACCAACATGGTGAAGGATAACATGTATAAACGTACGTTGTTTCCCTCCTCTTTGGTGTAAAAGGTTAGTCAAGATAAGAGTATTCTAAGCTCCTTCACGGACTCTTGGGATGATTGCAAGAATGTGCTCTTGAAAACATGTTCCATATGCCAGAGAAAGGTGAATATAAGGAACAAGATATTCACTTCCCTAAAAGGTGCTTCGTAAGGTCTATTAGAAGCTTGAGAAAGATTTAAGGATTACACAAATGCTTGCCCACGCCATGGGTTCGGGAAAGAAAAACTCTTCAACATATTCCACCCAGGTTTACCTCCTCAATGGCGTTTAGCCATCACAACCATTAATCAAGGGAGCTTTGCAGATTTAACCTTGAGACAAGGGTAGAAGATAATTGAAAACATAACTCAATCAGAGCATG
The DNA here is from genome assembly GCA_900116095.1 of Euclidium syriacum. Lineage (NCBI taxonomy): Eukaryota > Viridiplantae > Streptophyta > Magnoliopsida > Brassicales > Brassicaceae > Euclidium > Euclidium syriacum. The sequence continues at coordinate 2,097,094 of FPAK01000013.1, forward strand.
GGTGCGGTGATATTTATCACTAGTAGAAAACACCGATTTAGCCACGGCATAGCCAAAAAAATTTAGTGGCTATATTGAAAGTAGCCACAGATATCGTGGCATACCAAATCCGTGGAAAAACGTGGCTACTCCATGACTATTTAGCTACGTTAAAGTCGTGGAAGTATAGCCACGATTTAGCCACGGCTAGGTCGTGGCCACCTCACCACGGCAGCAGACCGTGGCTAAAGTTGTGGCTAAAGTCAAATAGATAAAGTTGACAATATAGCCACGGTTTATCCACGAAAGCGCCGTGGTGGCTTAGCCACGCTGCTCGGCGTGGAAAAACTGTGGCTATTTTGTCACAAAGTGTTGTCGTGGCTATGACATCACTAATTCGTGGCACGACTTAGCCACAATTTGTTCGTGGCAAGATCTGACGCACATCACCTAGTCACATCCTTTTGCAGGGAATATATTTGAAATTTAGTCACGATATATTTGTGGCTATATCGTGGCTTTTCCGTGGCTTTGTAAGTTATATATGCATCAGTTAGAAAGTGTTTAGAATTATATTACCAACACAAAAACACCAAAATAGCAAATTTCCAAGCGAGAGAGTGGATGTATAACCGGTTTGATGTTGCGGGTATGTTGAGAAACGAATATATGAGTGGAATTGACGCGTTTTTTTGATATACGTGTTCACAACCGTTATTAGGTACCAAATAATTGAAACAATTTTAATTTATGTTTTGAACTGTTTTTTTTTGTTTATTTACTTTTGTTATTGAATAATTTCGTTTTAATTAAATAACTTTTGTTTCGTAATTATTAATTAATTAAATTAATTAGTAATTATTATATTAAATTATGTATAAAGAAAATAATCTGATTTATGGATGTAGTTACATACTTTTCCTGGTTATTTCGTGGCTAAGTAACCACGATAAACAGTGGCCTATCCGTGGCTCTATCCGTGCCTAAGGACAGCTACGATCTAGCCACGATCGCAACGTGGCTAAGTAGCAATTCTATAGCCGTGGCTATGGCGTGGCTATTTAGCCACGTCCTTATAGCCACAAATTTATCCACGTTCTTATAGCCACAAATTTTCCATGACCTGGCCGTACCAATCTAGTCATGGTTTGGTCATAGCTATTTCGTTGATATATGGTCACCGCTTGGCCGTGTCTAAAGTCGTGGCTATATAGACACGACGTATATAGCCACAACCTTATAGCTACGAATCTTTTCCGTGGCTATATATATATTACCATGGTTTTTAAGGTATAGCCACGAAAATTTTCGTGACTATTTTCAGAATTTTACTAGTGTATGGAGTTGAACCCAATAGCTTGGAATTGAAAGGACTCGAGGAGAAAATAGCTGATTATGCTAAGAAGATGGTGAGTGCTATCCTTATGGGCCAACAAATGAAATCTAACAAGAAAAAAAGCTTAAATGGTCCAAGAGGATGTCTATCAAATCCTAACCGAACCGTAAGTAGACATTGATGAGATGAACTATGTGGCAAACAATGGCCAATTCTCTCAAGGATACAACAACCAAAGTGACTTAACTTCGATCAAGTAGACAACTACAGGTCTAGACGTATCGATTAATGCATCGATCGATACCCAAAATTTCTTGAAAAGGTGCATCAATCAATACAAAATCTTTAATCCCGAGTTTTAGAGCATTCTAGAGAGTTTTGAATTTCTAGGTTTTGTTTAAGCCTCTCTTAGAAGATCTTGTAAGAACCTTTGCTTAAATTTTTTAAAGTTGTCTATTTCATTCACTGTCCTTTAATTTTATGCATTTAGTTTATTTTCTTCTTCATCTTTACCATGGCTTTAACAATAACTATTGGTTAGTAGTTTATTTTTTTTACCATGGATCAATGAGTTTGAAAGAGTTTGGTTGAATCATTGTTTGGGTTATGCTAGTTAGAGTTAAAAATAAAGAAATTTATCGTTAGGGTTGTAGTTTTAGTAGGATTGGATCGATTGGCATGACATTTCTTTTCTTACACCAAGTGCATAAACCTCCTAAAGAGAAAATCTCTTTCACTAACATGACCAATCAACATAAAGGTGATTTGTAGGGAGCTTGATGGTGCTCAAGAGTCAAGACCACTTTTAACTCATGTATTCGATGGCTTAACTTTATAATAAGGTAATTAGTGATTTGATTATTACCAATGGCCTTTGAATGAATCACAGTTTGTATTTAAGAGCCACTAGATTAAGAGTTTAATACACCCAACATAAACATAACTCAACCAATCATTCTCCAAACCAATTATTATCCAACTAGAAAATCCATACGCCTTTATTTTTATGGAATTTTTGGATTTGACTTTGTTGTTGGCTTTCTTTATTTTGTGCGCTTTCATTCTCATTCACTTTTGGTTTATGTTTATAGTTAATTTCCTAGTCTATCATTTTTTTTACTCTCCTCACGCACTTCAACTATCCTTCGTTTTTCCTCAACAAGTTTTAAAAATTGGGTGCATGTGGAAGAACTAGCTGAGAATTCCGACACTGGCAACTTGCGTTGTTCCAGTGGTGTTCCCGACTCTTCCTGAGATTGAGTTTAGTTAAGTCCCATTTGGTTCGTAGGACAACCCGCTTGATTCTTCTGGATCATTCTCGAACTTGTCAAGATGTCATTGCAACGGGTAAGGTGAATCTCCCTCAGTTATATCTTGGCTGTCTCAATATAGTATGTCTCGATGGTGGCTTGCGAGAGGTCCGATTGTGATGGTTTACTCTTGTGACTCATTTCGCGGGTTAACCTTACTTAGTTCATAATTCTCATATGTTTGATACATGTATTGTCATGATCTTGTTATGTTGAGTGGTATTGTGATTTCACCTGGTGTTTCGACTAGTTTTGGTAATAAGTACAACATCTGGTATGAGTACTAAAAGGATTCTTCCATGGTTGGTCTCAAAAACTCCACATTAATAAACTCCTACGCCTCCTATTCTCGCGATCTGGCGTATTTCTGACTCAACGATAACTTGGTGTTGGAATTGATGGGTATGAATATCAGTTGTTGTATCGGCCATTTGAGACTACTTTTGCTTTCAAACATTATGATTTGATCATGTGTATGGTTCATTGGTATCGGATGGTGTGTATCAGTGGTGTGGATTAAGATACCCACAATTGGGTCTTAATCATAGTCTCCAAAACTGGCATGATAGGGATTTTTACGCTTGGTGATACTAGTAGAGCGGTTCTAATTTTTGTGAACCTGGGCTCAACAAGATAAGTATTAGACACATGTTCGATTAAAATTACCCACCTCCCCAAGGAAAAAAAAAACACATTTGTTGACCGTATCACTTTTTTGTTGTTGTTTGAATAATACTTTCTTTCTGGAAAAAAAATATCGGATTTTTGCTTTTCTACTTTTCCTTCTCTTGATCGAGAGAACGACAAAGAGGAAGCTACCGACCGGTGCTGAAAAGAATTTTCAACCGACAGCTTTTCGATTTCAGGTTGTCGGATCGATTTCCCTCTTTGTAGAACTCTGATCTCTCGCTGCTCTCTGCATTTTCACCGGGGTTATTCGTTGGATCTTCCCAGCTCCTTTCTGTCCTCTGCTCTTCGATTTTGGATCCTTTATTTATGTTTCTGATAATTTTTTCATCCTGGGATCATATGTTTTTGGGTGAATCGGGGTCTATGATAGGTGCTGCAATAAACTTCTTTAGAGCCGACTTCATCCTTCTATGTAGCATTTTCGGCTTCCTTATGCATTGAATTTCACCTGTAGAAATATAAAAGATATTACTCAATCTGAAAGAATCCAATTTTTGGTTGCCCGCTCTTGTGGAGCTCAATTGTCTGTAGATTCTGATCTTTCTGATGCTAATGATCAATATTACCTAGTTGATTTGTGATTATGGTTCCTTGTTTGGTCACTTGGCTTGTGGGTTGGTTGTATCGTCCAAGTCTTAATACTGATGAGAGATCATGTTTACTGCAGGTAGCACCATGCTAATATGAGTAATGAGATTCTGGGGATTAAGGCTGTTATAGTTTCTAATGGGGATAAGGTACTTGCCGCTCTCGGTAGCATCAACAGCTCTGAGCTTTGTGGGCCTTCAAGTCTGGACAGAGTTGTCTTTGGATAGACTTAGAGCAGATGGGTTGATAGCCGAGAATATTTCTTTAGGAGCCTCTGAGCATGCGCTTGAGCTACTTCTGGGTTCTTACTTTACAATTGCGCTGCTGACAAATTTTGTGCTCAATGTGTATATTCTTCTGGTACTTTCTCTCAAGGTAAGAACAACATTTACTACTGGAATTCAGTCTAAGCATTGATTTTATTATATTTAGCTTTCATAAACTTTCTGTCGATGTAGGTTCTCTTCAAATTGGCTAAATTTGACTTTCAAACTTTCTTAGTTGAATGCCTTTATGAAATTTGCTCATACTTTTTAGACTTGGCTTTCTTTCTTTCCTCTTAGTCTACATTAGTAACTGCTATCAATAGTCATTGATTTATCTTCTGTTGGAAATAGTCCAACCTACACTTCTTACTTTGGTTGCAAGTGAAAACATAACAATTAGTTTTCACTTTCGAATAAAGTGTTATGCATAGGAAGAAAGTATTCTTAACCTATAAGAGCCTATAAGAGTCGATCTCCTGTTTATGGCTGCTGAAGCTCTTCCATGAAAGAAAACTCAAGAACTAAGCACATGATTCTAGTAACTGAGTGTTATTTGTTTCTGCTCACCACTCTCTATGGTTCTAATGTCTTTTAAACATCTTCTGCAGACTCTATTTTTTGGAGATTTATATGGCGTTGAAAGTAAAAAGTTAGTGGAGCGACTTGCCAATTACATCATTTACAAGGTAGCTGTTCTTACTTTGATGGAAAACTAGACTGCGGCGTAGTTTCTATCTTTTGCATGCGATATTCTTGGTATTTTGCATTAGTTGATATCTTTACAGCTGACAGGAAAATTAAATGAAATATACTTAAGTGAGAGAGTAACGAAAAGGTGAAAAATAAAAGTTTTTGAGGCTAGAGAGAGGTCTTTACTCAGAAATACCTGTGTGTTTGCATCTTTTTTTAGTATTCTCCTAGCTTGAGTTATTTGCAGATGTCTATATGTATTCTTGCTGTTAATTGATTGAACCCCCTTTTAATCCTCTCCTGTCCCTAGGGTACATTTCTGCCACTGGTGATTCCCCCAACAATATTTCAAGGTGTCCTGTGGACAGTATGGTTGACTGTTCTATGCACTTTGAAGGTATGGAGCACTGATTGCAGGAACTACTGGCGTTCTTGATTTATGATAAACAAATTTGTGAATTTATTTCCTAATGCGTTTCTTGTAATACCATGTAGATGTTTCAAGCTTTGGCTAGAGACCGACTTGAACGATTGAATGCATCTCCTTCTTCTACACCTTGGACATACTTTCGCGTGTATTCAGTACTGTTCTTGGTTCTCTCTGTTGATATACTATGGTAATTCCTAAACCTTGTGGTGTAGTGTCAACTCAATTGTTGCATTTTTTTATCTTAGTTTATGAACATCTATAAAGGTCATGATTCCATTTTAGTTTCTCTCTGGACACCATATATACTTCTTTCACTAAACTCAAATAATGTGTATTACAGACCGAAAAAATTAACCTACATGTCTGACGCATTTAATTGTCTGTGAAAATTGGTGTTCCTAGAAGTTGATATTGATACTATACAGATGGCTTTCGTTTCCTAGCAAACTCGCATGGTTATGTTAGAGGATCAGAGTAGAATGGTTTCCAGCATTACTGATCCGTCAAAAAGAACTTCCCAAACTCCTTTCACCACACTGATATAAAATTTCTTTTCTATGTTTACACTATATGGTGAGAGATGTTATCCTGAAATTCATCTATGCATGCAAATCTCTGAACAAAAGTATAGCAAAAAAATTTCCCGAGGGAATATGCGAGGAATATGTTTTTCTGAGTCCATACTTTTGTGGTCTAGTCTATTTGGTGATTTTCTATTCATCTCTTTCTGCTATAATGTTTTCTGCTCTTGTAACCAACTTGAAGTTCATGTCTGGATGATATGTTGAGTTAAAAAAATTACTTTTTTCCTGATGTTGCAGGATAAAGCTTTCCCTTATGACATACAATACAATTGGTTCCTCTGTGTATCTGTTGTTACTATTTGAGCCCTGCAGTATAGCTTTTGAGACCTTGCAGGTACTTAGGCAATATCAATTGTTTTCGTTGTCTTACTTGTTGCCCTTCTTTTGTGGCCATGGTCTACAAAATATAGAGCTGATTTGGATTATTTTACAGGCTCTGTTAATTCACGGGTTTCAGCTACTCGATATGTGGATTAACCACTTAGCAGTCAAAAACTCGGACCAAAGATCTAAGTTTTTTGATTCCATGACCGCAGGTCATTTCATTTCTGGTGTATGCCATGTTTTTCTTAGATTCCGGATATTTTTGTTTATTTGAACGCAACAGCTCATGATGATCTCTTACACTTTGGATAGGCTCACTGTTGGAATGGAAAGGCCTTCTCAACCGTAACCTTGGTTTCTTCCTGGACATGGCTACTTTGGTAATGGCACTAGGTCATTATTTGCACATCTGGTGGTTGCACGGCATTGCTTTTCATCTGGTGGATGCAGTTTTGTTTCTCAATATACGTGTAAGTTTGTCAATTGACTTTCTATAACAAAATGTCACTCTCTCAGTTACTTAATGCTAGGCACTGCATTCAATTATCATATTTTTTATATGGTATTTCGTTTTGTTTGGCAGGCATTGCTAAGTGCAATTTTGAAACGAATAAAAGGATACATTAAACTGAGAATAGCTCTAGGCGCTCTGCATGCAGCCCTTCCAGATGCAACTTCTGAAGAGTTGCGGGCGTATGATGACGAATGTGCTATATGTCGGGTATGCTTTCGCTACAGAGTTGTTTTCACATATATTACCTTATCAGCACCTCAGACTTTTGGATACCTTATATGAATGGCAGGAACCTATGGCTAAAGCTAAAAGGCTTCACTGCAGCCACCTTTTTCATCTTGGATGCCTGAGATCCTGGTGCGCTTAGTTAGATACCGACAGCATCCTGCATTTATTACTGAAATTGGTGATGTTGATGATGTTTTGTTGATGGCAGGTTGGATCAAGGTCTAAATGAGGTTTATTCTTGTCCTACATGTCGTAAGCCTCTTTTTGTTGGTAGAACTGAAAGTGAGTCACACCCCCACACAAGGGAAGTCTCAAACGATGAGCAGTTAGCACGTCAGCTTGAAAGACAAAACATTCCTGGACATGCACTAGAAACTGGATTATTTCCTGCTGAGTTGCCAAATTCCATTGAAAGTGATCCTTCGAGGTTCAGTTCCTTCTTCTTATTGATAACTCAATGGTCTTTTTCCTATGACTCTTTGATCTTGATGCTACTTCACTAAGTTTGCATGGCCTTACTCTAAGACAATATATAGAGTATTTTGGATAGCAAGTGATATTTGGTTTGATGACCACCATATGCGCATTTTTTTTGGATTCATCTTTTAAGAGTTGCATCTCTAACTGGAATCTAAAAGTTCTCACCCTTCTCTTTCAAAAATTAGGAATTCAGGATTGGATCCAAGCTGGCTACAGGCATTGTCAGGTCAGGGTGTTGATGTTGCCGGTCCCTCTACTGCATCCAGGTCCGTTGGACTGGGGCGAGTTCAGATGATGATGAGGCATCTTGCCTCTGTTGGGGAAAGCTATGCTCAAACTGCACTTGACGATGCTGCTTGGAGTCTATGGCCAATGAACCCTTCACAAGCATCCACATCTTCTGCAACCGTACCTCCTGGTGCTGGTGGAAGGACAGGTGGTCTACATCTGAGAACTGCATCAAATGCGACAAATGAAAGCTTGGCAAATATACTAGCTATGGCCGAGACAGTTAGGGAAGTCATGCCACATGTACCCGATGAAGTTATTTTCCAGGTAAATTTTGATGAAGAAGTGCATACGTGGTTGAGATATAGTCTTCTGAATTGACACTAGAACATGTTGCGTTTCTATTGCTTGCAGGACCTGCAGAGAACGAACTCTGTTACTGTTACAGTGAACAATCTTCTCCAGATGTGAAGATACTTTGTGTTATAAATACTGAGCATTTGCTGCACTTCCATTTCAACCTTAGGTATAGATTAAATGATTGAGGACATATCATTATCCTTAAATCTTACACAGCACCCAACGTTCCAAACTTGATCCGCTGTAAATAGAAGGCATCTTTGCTATAGAGAAGAAGAGGCTATTATAGCTTCTGTTCATTGATCTCCTGGTGTTCTGCAGATATCTTGTCGCAGTCTGACGTTGGCTTCATTCACGAGGGAGAGTAACTACTCTATCAGATGCTTCTTTGGCTGCTGCTACCTCTCCTGTACAAGAATGTGTAATTTACAATAAAAAAAGAAGTAAATGAAAGAATATACTTGTTATTGATCCAACAGCCTGTTATGTAGTAGTATATCATCAAATTTGTAAACTCAATTAGTTACTTTGAGAAACTTTAAGTATCCTCCTTTCTCTTCTATACGGGATTTGATAGCTTAATTCTGCAAATTTAGAGGTTTCTGGGAACAGATCAATGAGATTCTGGAGTAACAATCTCGGTCCAGACTTCTTGGTTTTTTGTGCCTGAAGTTTATGTTAGTTGTGATAAAACATGTTCCTTTAGTTGAATGTTTAGGAAATGCAGGCTTTGTTTAGAAGATCAGATGTGTGGGGGTTTTTCTCGAGCTCAAAGATGGGTTCTCTTTAGCCGTTAGAGTATAAGACAACTTCCATATCCACCTTTCCATCATCTTTGAAGCAGATAAAATTATATATGTAATCTAATATATGCCTTCAAAAAGTTAGGTTTTATGGATGGTAATAGGAGTTTGGAGAAACGTTTCTCGTAGGATACAGAATAATTAGTGTGTTGGGTAAGTTTGGAAATTGGTCGAGGAAAGCATGAGTGTCTCACCGAGGCATTTTGTCTGTGTGTTTGTAGTTTTCATTCTTTGACTCATCTCGGTTTCTTCTGCTTGTGTTTCGGGTGGTGACATCAGAATGCGATTATGTGAGTTTTGTATGTTTCATTTGCATCTACTTGTGATGTTGTTCGATGGATGTGTGTCGTCTCTTTTTGGGACGCCCTTTGATATACGGGTCGGGGTCGCAAGATGGCTTCCTCAACACCTACATTTTTTAACAATCTGACAGTTCTCTTTGTATGTTGGTGAAACAACCAGCCCCATCTAATCTTCTGTGTTGATTTTTTTCGAACTACATCTCCCAGCCCGACTATGCTAGTGTTGTGGATTGTGGACTTGTTTCGTGAGTTTGCTGATGTCTATTTTTTAGAATCGGACCGGACTGGCTGGTTGAACCGGTCCAACTGGAAACCGTCAGCTAAACCGAGTTTGAGTTGAACTAAAATTCAGATTTGGATAAAACCGGTCAAATAACAGCCAAAACCGGTGGACATCAAAACTATAATATAATAAGTTTATGGTTAGCTCCAAAATAATTAGAAAAGTGAATATTAAAACGCCTAAACATAAACATAGAGTTCTCGGAAGAAAAGAAAACACAAAAGACTTTTTTCTCATTTTCATTTTTTTTTCTTTCTTCCAAATGATTAAAACAATGAAATGAGTATACTAAAACCGAATTAAACCCAATATATTTTTTAAAAATTAAATTAATTAGGTATGTGTTAATGGATTTGAATTGAAATTAAAGACAACTCTTTCAAAACATGAAATGAGTATTTAATATATTTTGCAGATTCCAAAAATCAAACTCTAAAAATTATCATATTTACTTCTCTTTCTTTCTTAAATAAACGAGAAAGACGTTATTATAATTGAATAAATATTGTTTTTTTTATATTTTTTGTTATGTTTTTAGTCTAAAATATTATTAATCGGTCAATTTTATTTTTTTTATTTTGTTATTAAATATTTTTCTTGTGAATATATAATTAAAAAATAGAAAAATCTTTAAACCCGTCAAACCAATTGGATCGGTTCGACCAATCAACCATTGACACTTTCAAGTTGGTATCTAGTGTGGTTATAAAAACATTGGTTAATGTTTTCCTCGAAGACTTATCGTCAAGTCTCCTTCTACTTTGTGATTCATCATATTTTGACTTGGTTCTTGATGCAAATCTTCCTAATGATTTACATTACTAAACGAACCTTATAAAACACGATTAATTCCATAAGCAAGTAGAAGACTTGGTATCCATAGAATTTTTTGCATGAATGCCTCTGTGTGTGTGTGGTGGCGACTTTTTTTATTCCTAAGAAAATTGGGTTTTGGCGAATCTATGTTGATAGTAATGATAATAATATTTTCGATTCCTCATCTATTTGACATGCTTATCAAATTGGAACGTTTTATGTGTTTTTCAAATTAGATTTGAAAAGCGATTACCATTAGATCCGCATTTAACTTGCTCATGATTGGGAAACAACATTCATGCTTTTTAGTGGCTTGTTATGCCATTCAGATTATCTAATGCACCTGATATATTTTTGCGAGTCATGAATCAGGTTCTCTTACCTTTTACATGCAAGTTTTTGGTTGTTTATTTTTATGAAATATTCTTTTTAAACGTGTCTTTGGTAAAACATCTAATTACAAGGTTGTTTTACTTATCTTGTATTGTGACATAAAAAGATTTTGAATTTGGTTCTTTAAAGGTCCATTTCCTTGGGTATATCGTATCAAAGAATGGGTTAGTGATTTGACAGAAATATTTTTGTACACTAGAATAAAAAAAAAAATCTTTAGCCTAACACTCAACTGTAAGCGTCTAAACCATGTAGTATAAGAGATATCAAATCCTTGGGGAATAGAACATGGAAAACTAGGAATCCATGAAACGAATCAATTTGCGACAAGCAAAGATATGCAATTTGTTTAAAGTCTCAAATCTAACAAGCAAAAAGAGTAAATAACTAAAAAGAAGTAGAATGCTGAGAAAAAAAATGATGCAATTATAAAAAAGTAACACAAATATTAAGCCAACCAAATAAATATAAACAATGATCAAAAGATAAATATGCATGGAATTGAAAATCAAACAAGTTTACAAAAAAGTCAATGTGAAAGTAAAATCTGAAAATTTAAGTAATGTATAGAAAATATGACTCAAGGCATTTAAAATAGAATTTCAAAGCTGAAATAAGGACAAGACGTTGTGTGTGGACTTTGAAATAAAAAAAACAGGTTGAGAGCAAATGTGTAAAGTACTTTACCTAAAACTAATTGTAAGTGCACAATATACAATTGTAGTATTTAGGTTATCGATCTCACAGAGAGCTAAAGTTAATTCGATGATTATGTGAATAAGTAAACTAACATAAGAAACCAAAGTTACTAATCGCAGTAGATTGTATGCAAGGCTTTCAAACATTAGATCTAGGGAAATTCAGTAGGTAATAATGGTCATAATTCGTGTAAGTGATTCTAAAACTCTAGACACGATTATTCTTTCGATATCTTGAGAGTGTATCAGGTTTTTGACTTTGTTTGCAAACCCAGATCTCAAAACTACTTTTGATTGCTGCTAAATGTAAACAAGTTTTACAAATTCAAGATAAATCTGTTCACAAGGTATCCCAGACGAGCCTAAGCAAAGACCTGAGAAGCACCTTGCTTACAACATATTTTAGGGTTTCCTCCGATCCGTTCCCGCGATCCGATCAACCTAGTTACCTAGACGTGGTTAATTACGTCACTTACCTCTTGTAGTAAAGAATCATGTGGTTCATTCCAGAAAATAAATTACTGATCCATTGAAAACCCCTTTGAAAATCCTAGATATAACATAAGAACTACTCAAACATAGTAATTGTAACATAAATCATTATTGAATTAATGAATTGCATGCAAGAGTGAATTATACAATAAATATCATAGGTTCAAAAGTATTGAATGAGCAAGAACAATCTATTTTACTTATTCAGAGCCTTAAAATAACAAAGCTCAGAAAGTAAACCCCAAAAATCTAGTAACAAGCAAGAGAACAAATTGGAAAGAAAGTAACTCTATGATGATGAATGATATTGATTTTTTTCGTAGCTTCTTCTGCTGCAGATAGCTTCTTTTATAGGTGTGGAAGTCGGTCTTAGGATAGAACCTCCTTAATACTTGAGTCGGACTTGATTGGAGTGAAACATGCCAGTCTTTAAAATCCGGTCATAAAGATATGTCTTCAGTAAAACGATTATATCTTGGGCTTTACAAGTACAATAGGTTGGATTCAAATTGGAACTGAAAGTTAACATCTCTGCCTACAAATTGATATATAAGTTGTCTTTTGAGTCGCTCATTAGGTGAATCAATGGTCGTACGACTTCTGAAACTTAGATTCTATCCATACACTTCCTTATGCTAGTTTTGCTCCAAATCTCTTAACTTTATCTCCTATTGCTCCAAAACGTCTTTGTTTGTAAAACCTGTATAAATACTTAAAATGGCTAAAAACACTCGATAAAAACACATGTATCATGGTTGAAAACTGGTAAAATCCACGACACATCAAGAGCATAATAAAGAAAAGACGTTGATGATTCCTCAAGATATACATCGGCCCGATTCATTTGAAAAAAATATGACACGTTAGAAAGCTAAAGGATATGTCACGACAACTCATAAATGAAATAAGAAGAATCTGAAATGACCATGGTGGAGAGTTCCAAAATGAAGCGATGAGAAAGTTTTGTGAAGACAAAGAGATTTTTCATCAATTCCTGTCACCAAAAACACCTCAGAAAAATTGTATATTTGAAAGGAATAATATAAGTCTTCAAGAAATGGGACAAGCCATGATTCACAACAAAAATGTGTGTATTTTTGGGCTGAAGCACTCAACACATCATGCTACATCGTAAATCTTATGTATTTCATAAAAGAAAACCTCTAAAACACCATATGAGTTGTGGATATGAAGAACACCCAACCTAAACCTGAGTCATCTACATGTATTCATATGCGTTTGTATATCCTGAATGATAAAATCATCTAGAAAATTTGATACCAAAAGTGATGAAGGAATATTCATGGGATACTTAGTAAACAACTTAGAATTCCGGGTTTACAATAATGAACAAAGGCAATGCATGTATAAGTTAATGTTGCATTTGATGATTTTTCATATGTGAAAGTTAACAGATAATAACTGGATGAGAACACCATGCCTAAGGAGAAAAAAAATATTAACTAACCCATAAAATAAGGTTGAACCTTCAGCTGGGACAAAATCTAAATCTAATGATCCAAAGCCACATAGCAACACATCGAGTGAAGTGATATAAATACAAAATTATCACTCAAAGGAAGATATTATTGGTGAACTGGCCAAACCAATAAAGACTAGAAGAGTTGTAATCAATTTTCAAGAACAAGTTATATTTACATGCTTCATGCAAACTCTGGAATCAAAGACTCACAAAGAAGCTTTAGACGACGATTTATGGATTTTAGCAATGCAAGTAGAGCCGGAAAAATTTGTCAGAATGGTGTATGGAAACTGGTTACAATGGAAATGTGGTAGGTACCAAGTGGATCTTCAAGAACAAGACTAACAATGATAGAATTGTTACAAGGAAAAATACCGCATGAATGTAGGAAATATATTTGAATTCACGACTGCTGGGACAAAGTTAATTGATGCTTATACTTGTCCACTTGTATCAGTTTCGGGTAGAAGTACTATATTAAATTGAAGATTTTTTTTTTTAATATGAACTGATTTATGTATCATATTCCATCCGCCTCAGGGTTGGTATACCATAAGCTAGAAATACTTTCGGCTGGTTCATTTCATAAAATTCTACCAAAAAATAGTAAACTCTAAATACCTTGTCTTGTATAAGGGAAGAACTATTAGCTAATCAATCATTTCATGTCTCATGTATATTATGACCAATACCAAGTATAAATAGAAATAAGAAATACCATCTTTGTTAATTTTATCAAATTCTAGCTCTTCTAGGGTGGTATTACTGAGGACCCCCCCCCCAAATGGTAGTGTAACTTCTTTAAAAACACTTTATACATGAGTTAGATTCCTTGAATACCTCAAAAAGTATCTATTTACTAGTTTACTCTCATATTGAAGGAATTGACTTTGATGAAACCTTTGCTCCGGTTGTCGGGCTTGAATTAATCACATTTCATTTGGGAATGACATGTACACTTAAGTTCAGACTGCATCAAATGGATGTAAAGAGTGCATTCCTAAATGGTATCTTAGAAGAAGAAGTGTATGCTGAAAAACATCAGAGTTTTAAAGATCCGGTGCACCGTGAACATGTCTACAAACGGAAGAAGGTGTTATATAGACTCAAATAGGCACACAACGCATGGTATGAAATACTGAAAAGATTTCTTCATATGCTCACACGGGAAGAAGCTGATGGTAGTAAAGATCTATGTTGATTACATAATTTTCGAAAGCACATCTCAAGTGCTAGTAGATGAGTTTGTTCAACAAATGATGAAAGCATTTGAGATGAGTTTCGTTGGTGAGTTGAGAAAGTTCATAAGAGTTCAAGTCACTCGAAATGATGAAGGGATATTGTGTCACAAAAAACTTATCTAAGAATCTGGTAAAAAGATTCGGTTAGAGACAAATAAAGAGGCAAAAATTTCAATGGGAACTACAACCAAACTATCAAAAGATGAATTAAAAGATGTGGATGATAAGTTATATCGAGGAAGGATTTAGAGTTTACTTTACTTGACAACAAGTAAACATGGTTTGTGTTTTAGTGTGGGAATATTTGCAAGATTTTTAGTTAAGCCAAAAAAATCACATCTTTAAGCTGTGAAGATAATTTTTATCTCAGATATAATACATTAAGGATACAAATACTAATCTTGCATGATACTCTTAAAGTATATTCTAGCCAATACAATCATGACTCTCTGATTTTTTGGTGATGCCACATCAATATATGACAGCAATCATAAATATTTGATTTAATTTTAACATTAAGAATTTTTTGATCAAACGAATTCAACTACCTGCAGAACCTACAATTATGATGAAGAACTCAACAAACGATAACGAACGACACTTCCAATGTATAAGCTTTTAAAGTCTTAACCATTGGACTAAGGCTTCCACCAATAAGGTTAGAGTTTTGTGCAAAAAAACCATCAAACTTATTTTTTTATGGACGTCAAATTCTCACATAAAAGTTGTGCAATTCAAACACCTCACCTCACAAAAACTCCGCAATACAGCCCTTGCACGTATTGCCTACGTGGCACGGGAATACGGTGTTAAAAAATTGACGGTAAGAACCGAACAACTTTGTCTTAGTCGAGTTAAAAACGGTAAGATGTTTTGCTCTACCAAAAATAAAATAATAAACAATGATTCAAATTAATCAAAACAACAAGAGAATCAAAATCAACCAAAACAACAATGGAGAAAAAGAAACAAGGTATGTTTTTTAAAGAAAGATTAATCTCGAGGAACTTACAGAACAAATGCTTAGTAAATCAGAGAGATGGAGAAGGGAAGATAGGAAAAAAACTTTGAGAAGATAATTTTATAAACACAAAAGTTATGATCAATCGATCATTCAATCTCTCAAACTTTGTTCTCCATCCATACACAATATTCGGTCTTCATTCTCTCATATAACCAAGCCACGGCGGCTCCACCACCGATTCTCCGAGATACTCCACAACCACAATCGCGTACCTCAAACTCGAATCCACAAACGAATCACGTCGTGCTATATCATTCTTTATTCCAATCTCTAACAAATCCGATCCCTGTAAATACATCCTAAATCTAGCAAAGCTCGATCTGATTCATCTAATCTAATTTTCTGGTGGCTAAGCACACGCGTTGCCTTCAGCTCGGTCACACTCTGTTTGCAATTCGTGTCGCGCTCGTAAGAACAACTCCGACGCCAAGAATCTGAATCGGACGGAAATCTGAGACAAGAGATCAATACTCGCGATTTTGACGACGACGCCGAATTTGCATAAAACGATCATGAGGAAAGTGATGAAGAAGGAGGCCAAGCGGAGAATCAGGTGGTGACATGGGATGCGCCTACGGTGGTGCTACAACCTCCAGTGGTGAGTTCATTGTGTTCCATTTGTAGCGGCGGCGAGAAAGCTTTCTCCGGTGACGGTAATCTTTTGGTGAAAAGGACGCGACGAGATATAGATCTTACTACTCTTATGTATCAATCGAATCTCGACCTTTGATATGATTATCAAGAGTCAGAAACCTCGCCATGATTAACGGCTAGAAACAGAGATCTAAGTCGACTTTTGATATGACTTTTGATGTGATTATCAAGAGACGAAATCTCTCCATAATAATGTTTATTGTTTTATTATTTTTTGTTTTATTTTTGGTAGAACAAAACATCTTGTTCAAAACCTACGATTATGATGAAGAGTTCAACGACACTTCGGATGTATAAGCTTTTAAAGTCTTAACCATTGGACTAAGGCTTTCACCATAAGGTTAAGTAGACGATATACTATTTCTACAGACAAATATAGTAGGGATATTATATTCAGCGTTAAGAAAAAAGTGGAATATAAAATAAAAACATTAATGAAAAAGAATCCGTGCGTAGCAGAGGATATTTGCCTGTAATAATTGAAAACGATGTGCCAAGAGAAATAGGAAAAGAAAAGCAATTTATTTCTAAATTCAAAAACCCATTCAGACACTAAAACACATTTTCTTCGACTTCCCTACCGTTTTCTCCTCTTTCGTTTCGATTTCGCCAAATGATGTCAAATCCATAGCGTCTGATCACGAAGAGGAAACTAAGAAACCCAACTAAATGGGGACTGCTTCTCTCTATTTCTCTCCTTGTTCTATGTTCGCGTCCTTCCTTCTCTGCTTCGTTCTTCTCTCCGGCGTGTCGCTCGCGGCGGACCCTTTCGTCTCCTACGACTTTAAAGTTTCTTACATTACCGCTTCGCCCCTTGGCGTTCGTCAACAGGTTTCATATCGTTCTCACTTTCTTCTTACCATTTTCCCCGGAAATCTCGGGTGTGGTCTTTAATAAGGGTCTCACCGATTCTTCGCTGTCAATTGAGAGATTTAATGGCGTCTTATTGTGCTTTCGTTTCTCAGTTTACTGAAACTCGCATTTTACCTTAGATCTAAGTATACAGCGAGTGATGAGTATTGTCTATTACGGGTAATATCGAACCTGAAAAATGCTACAAAGGGTCACTGGAGTTGATTTAAATCGTGGGTTTATGTATATAATTTATGGTTCCTGTTATCTGAAAATTTGCTGAAAAATGTGGATTGAATATTTGCTATATATGGGGTTTGAACATATCTGACCGGATTCAGGTTATAGCCGTCAATGGCCAGTTTCCAGGACCTCTGCTTAACGCTACTACCAACTACAATGTTGTTGTTAACGTCTTCAATCATTTAGATGAGCCTCTCCTCTTGACTTGGTGAGACCAGAAGTTTCTTAAGAACTTTATTCTCCTTTGATGTGCAGCTAATAATATGCTTATTGGATTCTTTCATTTGTCTTTTGGAAAGGTCTGGCATCCAAATGCGACGCAACTCGTGGCAAGACGGTGTTCTTGGTACAAACTGCCCTATTCCTCCGAGATGGAGCTTTTCTTACCAATTCCAAGTGAAAGATCAAATTGGAAGCTTTTTCTACTCCCCTTCACTCAACTTTCAGAGAGCATCTGGAGGTTTTGGTCCCATTGTGATTAATAACAGGGACATTATTCCTATCCCTTTCTCAGAGCCTGATGGTGAAATCATATTCATTGTTACTGATTGGTACACGCAGGACCATAAAGTATGTAACCATCATTTTGTTCTATTGTCTTTGTCTGCATTTTACTCATCAGTAGCCGTCTTTTTACTATATATACCTGCAACGTTGTTGCTTTTCAGGCATTAAGGAATATTCTTGACTCTGGGAAAGACCTTGGGATGCCTGATGGAGTCCTCATCAATGGAAAGGGTCCTTACAAGTACAATAGTAGTGTACCTGATGGGATTGATTACTTGACCGCTCATGTTGAACCAGGTACTACTATCGTTGGGAGTTTTTGAGGAATCTTGCTTTCAGTTTTTCCCATGACACCTATGAATCTTATAATGTGACTTTCCTTAGCATCCTAGTAAACTTTGTTGATGGTGTTGAATCTCCAATTATCAGTTAGTTGTACTGTCCTTATTTATTTATAGCTCTTGACAACTGTTGCATGTAGTTGAATATTTGTAAAGATGGTATTTCAATCTTTAGGAGAAGATTTGTTGAGATTCGTCCTTTTTTTCATATTGTAAATGATCAGTTTGCTATTTTGCCATAATGGTGTTATACACTGCAGGAAAAACATACAGAATTCGTGTTCACAATGTTGGGATCTCGACAAGCTTGAACTTCAGGATTCAGAACCACAGTTTGCTTTTGGTAGAAACGGAGGGTCACTATACCTCACAGACAAACTTCACCGATTTTGATATTCATGTAGGACAGTCGTATTCTTTCTTAGTAACCATGAACCAAGACGCCAAAAGTGACTACTACATTGTGGCCAGTGCAAGATATGTAAATGAAACAGTGTGGCAAAGAGTCACTGGTGTCGCCATTCTTCATTATTCTAATTCCAACGGACCTGCTTCTGGTCCTCTACCAGTTCCAACAACAGATGTTTCTAGCCCATGGTCAGCAATGAACCAGCCCAGAGCTATCAGGTTTGTTCTTATAAATGCTTCCCTGCTTGTTGCTACCACTTCCACTGAAGCTAACTCTTACAATATGTAGGCAAAACACATCTGCCAGTGGAGCTCGACCAAATCCGCAGGGATCATTTCACTATGGTCAAATAAACATCACTAACACATACATCTTGAGGAGTTTGCCTCCAACAACAATTAACGGGTCAGTTCGTGCTACACTTAACGGGATTTCATTTGTGAATCCAAGCACCCCAGTGAGACTTGCGGATCGCAACAAAGTGAAAGGGGCTTATAAACTGGACTTTCCTGAGAGACCTTTTGGTAGGCCTCTCCGTTTGGATAGATCTATGATCAACGCAACATACAAGGGCTTTATACAAGTTGTTTTCCAGAACAACGACACCAAGATCCAGAGCTTCCACGTTGACGGCTATTCCTTTTTTGTTGTTGGGTAAGAGAAAAAACAAGCCACCTTGTCATGTATTTTTGTTCCACCTGGTGCTAATGTATCATGTTATTCTAGGATGGACTTTGGTATTTGGTCAGAAGACAAAAAAGGTTCATATAACAACTGGGATGCCATCTCAAGAAGCACGATCGAGGTCCACACAGCATAAGATCACTCAAAAGTTACTCTGATCTGCAGGTTTTTTAATGGTTTTGTTTTTATTGGAAGTTAGGTTTACCCAGGGGCATGGACGGCTGTACTTATTTCTCTTGATAATGTTGGAGTTTGGAACATCCGAGTAGAGAATCTTGACAGATGGTATCTTGGTGAAGAAACTTATATGTGGATCGTAAACCCCGAGGAGAATGGAAAGACAGAGATGGATCCTCCCGACAATGTTCTTTACTGTGGTGCCTTAAAAAACTTACAGAAGTATGTTTTTGAACCTTCTCTTTCTCTCTATCTTGCTGTACATTAGTTAGTGAGATTCTGAAGTCTTCCATTTGATTTCTGCAGGAATCAACCCCACTCAGCTGCGACATCTATACTTAATGGGCACTTGATGCTAATGGCGTTTGTCGCCTCGGTTCTCACCATTTGTTGAGCCTTTTTTACATCTTTGCCCTTTAGTTCGGCTTTGGACACTAGGCCATAGCTCTTTGCTACCTATGAACCGAACAACCCTGGTTCTTGCCCGAATTTAGGCCAAATTGGTTTATAATCATGGTTTTGTTCCTCTTTTTGGATTATGTTTATGTTCTTTGCTACAAGTACTATGATAAGGGGAAAATCGTAGTGTGATGAAAAATGGATTTAGATTAAAGGGATAAACGGGAAAAGTGTTCCATTAAAAAAAGTTACCCAGCTTGAGACAAACCCGAAATTGAAAGATGATCCCAAATTGGAAAAGAGCAAAGTTCGATACAGGGCACGAGCTAGAATAATAACTAAAAAACGACAAAATCTCCAGAATGAGGAAAAGGAAAGATCTCGTGCACAACTCAAGCATTCTTCCATCGCCGTCTTGAATCATCATATCTACTTCGTACATGTGTCTGTCATCTCCTCCGTCTATTTATATAAGTAATACTCTGCGTTTTAACTATATCGATACTCCTCGTTTTACTGTATCAAATCTCCCTCCTTAAAGACAACCTTGTCCCCAAGGTTGAAAAGCCGAATACTTGTGCTGCAGATCAAACAAGTACTCCCATGTAGCTTCAGACGTAGGTTCATTAGTCCATTTCACCAGCACTTGTGTCACTGCTTTATCTTGTCGCTTAACCATTTTCCTCTCAAGAATCTTCTCTGGTTGTTTCTCAAGAACGTCAGACACGTGAGAAGGTAGGTGGGTTGACACCAATGGACCTTTACCCACCCGTAACTTCAGTTGAGAAACATGAAACACATGATTAATCTTGGAATGAGATGGTAACTCCAATTTATATACACCACCTTGCCAATCGTGTCAAGCACCTTATATGGTTGGTCCATAGTACTTTGGTGCAAGCTTGGAGCTGTGTCTCAGAACCACTGATTGATGCTGGTAAGGCTGCAACTTAACGAAGACCCAATCACCGATAGTAGATACCCTGTCTGATCGTCTCCTATTAGCAACCTGAGTCATCCTATGATTAGCCCTGAGAAAATGAAACTTCAAGATTAGTATCATTTGCTCCCTCTCTTCCAAGCTGCTCGCCACCACTTCCACCTTTGATTCTCTGGGCAAGTAAGGCAAATGAACGGGAGGGGGTTTACCATAAACAGCCTCAAAGGGAGTCATTTGTATGATGGTGTGGAAGTTAGTGTTATACCAGAATTCTGACATCGGTAACTACTTACACCACTGAGCAGGTCTGTCACTACACATGCACCTTAGGTAAGTTTCCAAGCATCTGTTAACCACTTAAATCTGCCTATCACTCTGTGGATAATATGGAAAAGAGTAATACAGAGCCATAGCCTGCAACTTAAATAGTTCGATCCAAAAGTGACTCAGGAAGACGTTATCTATGCCAGACACAATAGAATCAGGCGATCCATGAAGCTTAAAGATATTTTCCAGGAATACTTGCGCCACAGAGAGGGCTGTATAAGGGTGAGCTAGATCCGTGAAGTGAGTCACTTTGCTAAGTCTGTCCACCACCACCAAGATCACTTCCTTCCCCAAACACACTGGTAAACCTGTAATGAAGTTCATGGGAATATGAGACCAAACCGTGTTTGGAATGGGCAAGGGTTGGAGCAATCTGAGAGAAGCAGCGGTGTCATATATGCAGGTTTGACACACATCACACTTGCGAATAAATGCCTGAATATCTTTGAGCATCCCGTTCCAATAAAATAAACTCTTGACTCATTGTGTAGTGGCTTCTCTTCCAGAATGCCCCCCACCACTAGAGCTATGGACCCACTGCAGAATAAACTCACCTAACTCCACATCACACGAAACAACTTTTTTGCTTCGCCGGCGTAAAATATTCTGAGACCATCCCAAAACAGATTTAGGATTTGGTTTTACTTTAAGTGTAGCAATAACCGTTTGTAAGTAAGAATCGTGTTCATAGCAAGCCTCGATTCTCTTCATCAAATCACATTACCGCACCGTCATAGCCATGTGGAGGACTTCAGATCCAGAGACACGAGACAGAGCACCCTCCACGAGGTTCTCTTTGCCTGCCATGTATTGTATCTCATAACTAAACTCCAATAGATTAGGAAGTCATTGTTGTTGTATGGGCGTGTTTAAACGTTGTTCCAGAAGATACTTCAAACTTCTTTGATCTGTCTTGATGATGAAGTGGCCTACCAACAGATAGTGACGCCATTTTTGAACTGCAAACACCACAACCAACAAATCTTACTCGTAAATAGAAAGATGAAGTTTCCTCCCCTTTAAATAGTGGCTTATGTAAGCCAGAGAGTGATCTTCTTGCATTAACACGGCACTAATCCCATCACCACAAGTGTCTGTCTCAACCACGAATTGTTTGTCAAATTTACGGAGGGCCAGAAACGGTGCAGAGCAGAGGGCTTCCTTGAGCTTAACAAACGCCGCAAAGGCTTTTCTCCCCAGTGAAACCCATCCTTCTTGGTATTTAAAATGAGTGACCTCGCGATAACACCAAAGGCTTTAACAAAGCACCGATAATAACCAGCAAGCCCCAACAAACCCCTTAACCGTTTCAATAATGTAGGAACAGGCCAGTCCGCGACAGCTTTGAGCTTATTTGGATCCGTAGTGTTGATACTGGGTTCAACTTCTAATTATTTGTAATTAGAGGGGTTCGTTTTTGGAAAAAATATTAAGTAAAGAAAGCAAAAAGAGACCTCGGAAGAAGAACTTTATTAATGATTTGAATTACAAAGGTCCGAGTTAACTTTATCAAAGAAAAGTAATTAAACCTAGGTGATTTAGTAATTCTTCTCCCCGATTTTGAATGGATCTTATTAGTGAAGGGGGGTATGTATTTATATATCCTTAATAGTCGGTTTTGTAAGCCTATGGGCTAACCTCGGAAAAATGGAATATTTCCATTTTTCCAAGACTAGAGAATCTGTGATAAGATTTGATCTTATACTGTCTGAGCTTTAGACTTCGGCTTAGGACGATGTTGTTTACACCCCCGCTTCGGACACTAAATCCGATCATTCTTCACCGAGGTATCCCTCGGTCATCTGTGCCGAGGGTTAATATTCCTGTTGACGGGACTTCTAACCCGAGAAGTTATCAGGGAAAGGTCAGCAGGGACCGAACCTCAATTATTGCCAAACTATTGATAAGGGGTAGAACCCCACCATCTACACGTAGAGACACCTTTCGCTTCAATGTAATGTCCCAAATATTCAACATTCTCTGTTGCGAAAGAATAATTTGACATCTTGGAAAACAATTGTTGTGCTGTCATCGCTGTAAATACACTTCTCAAGTCTCGAAGATGAAGCTCTAAGGAAGAGCTGTAGACCAAAATATCATAAAAAAAAAGAGATTTTTTTAGGAACTTCCGAAATTACACTACATTCATAAGCCTTTGTAAAGTTGTCGGTGCATTTTTCAACCCAGAGGCATGACTATATATTCGAAATTCCCAGTGTGAGTCTTGAATGTTGTTTTGTGAATATCCTTGGGTTCCATCCTCACTTGATGATAGCCTGCTTGAAAGTCAATCTTAGAATAGATACTGAGCCACCTAGTTCATCCATCAAGTCTTTGATGAGGGGAATTAAAACTCAGATCTTTGATAGTCAAGCTTTGGAGTCCCCTATAGTCAACACAGAGCCGCTAGGAGCCATCTTTTTTCTTGACTAACACTACTGGGGAAGCATAGGAACTAGAGCTGTGATGCATGGTACCACTAGTAATCATATCCTGCACAATCTTATCGATCTCGTTCTTCTGGTGTATGGTGTAAAGATACGGTCTTTGGTTCACCAGTTGGCACCAGACACCAATGAAATTATGTAGTTGTGTTTTTTCGAAGAGGAGGTAAAGAAGTTGGTTATGCAAAGATGTCCTTGAACTCCTTGGCCAGTGCCAAAATTGGTGATGGTGTATGAATCTCTTTCTCAGTAGCCTGGAGTAAGTTAAGCTCTATTTGGAATTCAGGCACGTCATTGCACTTCCTATTCCTTTACTTTCTGTATCTTGACCGATCTCACCGAGTCTGCTTGGATATCATGTAACACAACCTTATGGCCCTCCTTCTTAAAGCGAACCTCCAAACGCTCGTAATCCCGAGTAATCTTCCCCAGTGTATTAAACCATTGAACCCCAAAACCATGTCAAAATTTTACATTGCATTGACCATAATAACATCTTCTTTAAACTCAATGTGCTGAAAACGCGATGGGAATTTTTCAACCTCCTCCAAAACCTCGATACGTAGGCCATCAGAAACTTTGACACGCGCAGAACCAAATGATTTCATCTGACAACCCAATTTCTCAGCAAACTTAACATCAATGAAATTGTGTGTGGAACCTGTATCCAACATAATGTATATGGCTTGCTTCCTTGCATTCCCTTAACGTTCAAAGTTGTGCAACCAGTGGTACCATACAAAGCATTGACCGATATTTGTGCAATTTCATTTTCATCTTTAACAAAAATCTCTTCCACTACTGGCTCTGCAACCACAATTTCCTCAACTTCTCCGATGGCTTCCAAACGATAGAGCTTGGATCTGTGAGTTTTGTCATGCTCTGGGGAAACGTTTTCAGGGCACTAGTAGCAAAGAACCTGAGCTTGGTGGTTAACCATTTCTTCTTTCGAGAGAGAATGCTCTGTGGCCCTTGAGGTACCTTAGCTCGAGGAAGATGCGACTCCTTAGGTTTGGTTTGCTGTGCATTCGGAAAGAAGGGTTTTAACCCTGCACCACCTATCTTATTATTGTAACCAGCTCCAGAACTTTTTCTTAGAGAGGTAGAAACCGCTGTGGTTCTAGCAACAAACACTGGTTGATGAAGACATCCAATTGCTAGGAGAACCATCAAGGGAGGTACGCGACCCGTTCGTGCCAAATCGGCCAATCACGAGGTTAACAAGCAAGACCACTCAACACCAACTAAAATTCTATGTAAGAAAGCTACTGGAGCTGCTGGAGCACGTGGAGAAATCCCAAGGTTCAGTCATGAGAGACTTGGCCCCAAGACCCTTTCAAATGGAGCTCATCGACGACCAAGAGCTCAAACTTTACCACACTGAAGAGCACGACCAAGCCAACCACTTGGATCATAAAAATGTCTTCAAGAGATTCTAGACCACGTGTAAACCTGCTTAAAAGCCCTGAAGAGCACCGAGTTCTAAACCTCTTAATTTTGACCCAGTTTAGCCGATAAATCGATTTTGGCAATTACCCAAGACCAAACCGGTTTAGACCACGATCCTGAAAATACCAATCAATCCAAGATGCTTATTAAGGCCAAGGTTGCTAGATAAATCAAGGAGAATAGGGGCAATTCAAGTCGAAGAAGACCCTTGGCCATTTTTATCCCGAAAGAGCAAGTTTTGTTACAACTTGCTCTCTACTTCTTTTGATGACTAAGGACGACCAAGGAAGACTCCAAAGGAACCATAGACTCTAACTATGGTCTTGATTGGTAAAGCATTTGGGTGAGCTTAATGCTTTGTTATATCTAATCAACTATTTTCATCTATAGCATTAAACAAAGCATTTGGAGTTCTAATTGCTTATTTTGCTAATGCTCAAGATTAGAGCATTTGACTTAGCATTAGCATTATTCATTAAGATTACAATAATACCCTTACTTAATTAAGTTTTAAATTATTAAATTACAACTGCTTATATTTTTACCAATCACATAATTTAATAAACTGTATGTAGTTTATAAACAACTAATGTTGATGCTTATGCTGGTTTATGCTACTGCCTAATATAAGTTGTACCAATCAAGGCCTATGTCTTGTGGTTGGATTATATTGCTTAGAAGATCATTCATTTGAATACTTTCCTTAAGAAAACTTAAAACTAAGCCAATTATGTAGCGGTTAGTTTTTATGTTTAATTTTGATTTTTGTTTCCTTTTATCTTAATAAGAACGTTGTAGCTCACCTATATAAGTTCAATACAGTCCCTTGTACCATTCACCTAATTACTGAATCATAAACTTGCATTTTGTTAATCTCTTGTCTTTTGTTTTTGTTAAGGAATCCAGAACCAAAAGTCACTCTTGTTCTATATCACAAGATAATCACCTCTTGTGTGGGTTAGAACCTTACCTTCCGACATCAGTCCGCTTAGAGTTTAGTAAGACAAAGTACTTTAGTACCTCTTATTAGATTTGCCCTCTTCTTGGTTGGAATAATTTTCAATTCCATTGAAAGTCACATCATTTTGGTACAAGAGCCAAAGTTCCTACCAATACAATTAGATTGAGTCTATTCTTTTCCCAATTCTTTTTTCACTTTACCATTTTGTTTTGGAAAAAAAATTCTTTTTGCAGTTTCTTTCTTAGCCTAGTTATCTCTATTTTTTCTGGGCTATTTGCTTAATATACACCGAAAATTTAATTTAAATGCTTAATATACACCGTCACTTGAAACAAATACAGGAGTACCCTTCTGGGGTTGACTAATTACAGTTACCCCTTACGACCAAACAAAAAAACGGATGACGCAATTACGATTGTAACCTTAGGGTTTTAGCAAACTTAACCAGAGGTCTGTGATAAGTATATCAGACCTCTAAGGATTTGTCGAAGAAGTCTGATATATAATTAATGAGTAAATTTAAATTTAAAATTCAGACAAAAATAGTTTCTTAAAAATTTTAAAACCATAATATATATGTAGACAATTTACTTGTTTATAAATTATAATTTTGTAAAATTATATCAAATTAAACGATGTTAGGTGATTAATGTCTATACCCAATATTTTCAGACTTCTAAAGAAGTCTCATTTCGAATAAATTAGTAAATTTAATTTAAAAAATAGGAAAATTAATTTTATATAAAATTATGGTATACAAAAATTAAATATAGACGATTTTGACGTATAGAAATTAAAATTTGTAAAATTTGAATCAAATTAAAAACATGTAAGGTAAATTAGGTTGTTAACCCCAAAACATGGTTTCCAATGATACATTTACATATAATCTTAGGGTTAGGTTTAAGGTTAACGAAATTTTAATTTGAAATAAAAAGTTTGCACATTTATGTTATAATGAGCAAATGATTAACGAGTTTTATGTTTCCTTGGTTTGTTGTTCAACTATTTTGTGGAAAAAGTGCTAAATACTAGTTTTAGGGTTTCACAGACTTCTCCATGAAGTATTCTTTTTGAGGTTTCGCAGACTGACGAGAAATTAAATGTAAAAAATAATTTAAAAAATTCAGGAAAAATAATTTAGTAAAATAGATTTGTACATAAATTAAGAATAACCAATTTTGATAAAAAAAAAAAATTAAATTAACTTAATTTGGGTCAAATTGAATACTTGGGAGTTAATTTGGGTGTAAACCCCATGTTGTTTGGAGTTTAGGGTTAGATATTGGTTGGAATAGGGATCATACTTTGCTTTTAGTGTCTAAGTAACTATAAAAGAGTGTATATATCGAGTTATATAGTGGATTATACTAATTACCGAGTTGTGAAGATTTTCATCTATGTTTGACATGTGAGGTTGGATAAGGTTTTTATCTATAGGGTTAGATCTTGAGTTTGAGTATTTTGAAGGCATATTGTTAAAGTGACTTATAATAGTTATTTCTTGATCATTTTTAACGAGTTTTATGTTTGTTATCAGTTTTCTACCTAATAGACTGTAATTATTAGATTTAGGGTATGTCAGACGTCTATGTTAGTCTGTTATCATGCACAGAGTTTAGCAGACTTCCATTAAAGTCTGATTTTACAATGAATAAGTAAACCTACTTGGTAACTTACCCCCATATATAAAGGAATTTTACCAACCCTAGTCTCCATAATCATTTTCAACTCTCTCTCTCTAAAACAGACTCTCCCTCTCTAAACTCTCTCTAATCTTGCGGCCGGAAAACCCTCGTTGCCGCTCCGTATTCTTCCTTCTGGTTTGAGTTCACCTTTTTCCTGTCTTCTCCGCTCTGTATCTCTCTCTATTCACCTTTTACTCATAGTTAATTTGCCACCGCCACAGCCACCGCCACGGCCACGGCCACGACCACCGCCACCGCCACCGACACCAATACTGTAATCCTCTTATCCCCTACAAAGTTTTGAAAAAAAATGTCTTAGATCTGTACGAGAAAGTTTTTCTCTGTTCGTAGAGTAGATCTAAATAAACACAATACTTCTTTCCTTTTCTCCTTTCATCACTAAGTAAAATACATCTTTTTAGGTGTCGTTTGCTACGATTTGTATGCAGAAAGATATATTTTTAACCTTTCTCTATCAGATCTATCAGGTGACATACTTGTCAGGCTTTTTTCGCAGTCTGAGAAACATGATGGGGCGATTCAGTCACCTTCCAACGTCGAGTAGTAGATCATACCCAAGTATCAGTTCCACAGCTCGATATCGGTCTGGAACATCCCAACGGATTCCCCAAGAAATGTTTTTGCGGTTTGGACCCTGTCATTAGAGCATCCACTACCCCTGACAATCCGGGGAGAAGATTCTATGGGTGTCATAACTATCTCGTAAGGCCTTCATTTGTCTATGTTCAATGTTCTTGATATATTGCAACTCAAGTGGTATGGACTACGATTGTATGCTTGTAATGTGGTTGGATAGGATGGAGGCTACCATATAATGAAGTGGTGGGATGAGGCTCTGATGCAAGAGTTCGAGGAGTTGAAGAAGTCATTGGACCAACAGGGCGAGCAAATTGACCACATATTCCTCCATTATGCTGAGTTAGACTGTGTTACCACATTGCAGAATGACATGTTGAGAACGCGGGCAGGGTTGAATCAAATAAAAGAACTATTGTCAAAGAAGCCATTAGACGAAATGAAGCATGGCATAGAGCCTAAGAACATGATGTTGTGTGGTGTTCTTGTCATGGTCCTGATCATATCTATTTATGTTGGTTTTAGGCATTGTTAGTTTAGATAAAACGCTACGGATGTTAAGAGTTGTGAACGGATGGCCCTTATTTTGTATATGAAGGGTCAATATATATATTTCTGTAATTTTGTTAATTTTGTTACAATATTAACATTCTCAGGAAGGTTTTAACAATTTAACATGATGCGTCGCCAAGTGATTGACAAACTGCATATGTAGTCTGAGATCATTTTCAATCAGACTTCGGAAGCAAATCCATCAGACTTCAAAACTAAATCTATCAGACTTCTAATACACTTCCATCAGACTTCTTCTTGTACCTTTTCATTGGAAAAAGGGCGGGAATTTTCCCGCCTAGGTAGTTGAACTTCGAATCAAACTGCAAAATAAGTCTATTGTATGACTTCGTGGTGAAGTCTGATATCAGACTTCACATTGAGTCTGATAATCATAATTTATCTGTGGTGAAACCGTTTTTTTACGCCCTCGCGTCGGACATATAAATAATTTTTTACATTTTATCCATTCAGTTAGTTTTTACAGTTTCTTTGAAAAGAAAAAAAAGACGAAATCTCTCTCGAAGTCTCCGAACCGTCGTCGGCAATTTCTGAATTGTTGTCGCCGGATTTCAATTTCTAGATCGGAAATCCTCATTTACCGGTAAGATTCGTATGCGCTTCCCTTCCCCTTCGAACTTCAAAACCGTCTTTCATTTTCCTCCTCTGTTCACTAACATCCGCTATTTTAATTTTCCAGATCTAGGGTTTTTACTCCGCCGTAACTCCCACTATAGGTAGGGTATGTGCAAGTGTGTACTTTTTGGGTGTTATGAAACAAACGCTATAAATTCGATCATTTGTGTTTGATTTCAATTCCATGAATTAAAATTAGTTGAAAACGACAAACAAAGTTCAAAAATCACCCATAGTTCAAAAAAGACACATACAACATTAAAGGAAACCCATCGTAGTTCAAATAGTCAATCAACCAGACTTCTAAAACAGTACATCAGACTTCTTGATCAATACATCAGACTTCTTAACGAACCATTCAGACTTCTATCAAAACCCGTAAGACTTCAAAAGTCACCCATAAGACTTTATCATATTAGCTCAAACCTCGGGTTTGGTAACCTACACTGTTAACAGTACTTAGTCATCTAAGTATTTTGAGATTCAGCATAAAATGCAACGTGATATAACTTACACAATTTGGTTGCTTGTGGCCTGGTTGTTTGCAATTCGAGCAACTATACTGCTTATGCAGCTTCCGCGGTTTATGACCCTTCGTCCTCGCAATTTCCATCCAAGTTTGCCACCTCGACTTCTTTTGTCTTCCACGAGGACGCTTAACTTCCGGAGGAATTACACATACGGCGTCGGGATCCATGAAACCAGTACTCTTTGGGAAGATAATCTGTGAATAAGCTGTGAACAGATAGTCTCTTCCATAAGACGGGCACACAAGCGTCGCCGAGTTCAACTCAAGTTCAGTAGCAGCGCAAAGGGCATGAGAGCAAGGTATCTTTTCGTAATCCCATACTCCACATTGGCACGTTCGGTTGTCTAAATCTATAATGCAATCCCTATGCCCTCCCTTAACAAAGAATTTATTACCTTCTATGCGTTCGGCCGTCATGAAGTCAGCGCAATATTCACGAATTGCCATCAAATATTCAACACCTCGACTAAATGTTGTTGTCAGCCCCATTGCATCTAGCCGCCTTACACAAAACCACTTTCCTAGCTTCTCTTGAATGAATTCCAAAAGGAATGATATGGGATATCCTCGTGGCGTCTTCAGAGCGGAGTTTATAGATTCAACTATGTTGCTCGTCTTTATGTTGTACCTATAACATAAAGACGATTAATTTTAAGACTTCAATTGTCAGACTTCATATTGAATCTGATTATAGTATTAGACGCTACGTATAGTCTGACTCATACTAGACAGACTTCACATTTAGTCTGATTCATGTGGCAGACTTTACTACGTGTCTGAATTGCCAGACATCATATGAAGTCTGTAACATGATCATCAAACGTCATGTACAGTCTGACCACTTTGTTAGACTGCGATGGAAGTCTGTCATGTAATGCAGAAGACTGCAAATTGTAAAGTTTGAGACTTTAAGTGTACTTGTCGCCTTGGAAGTGAACACGTGACCATACACTAGGATCCGCCTGCACCATGTAATCAGCAAGTTTAGGGTTTCTCGCTTTTAAGGAGGCCATGTAACGGTCGTAATCGTACATCGTATACGCGTACGCCGCGTTTTTCACCAAGTAAAGCAGATGTTTTCCCTTGAAATGGGTGACAACGTTATTTTCCAGATGGTAATAACATATCCCTCGCCGTGGCGAAGGGAAAACCGTATTACAAGCATTCTTAATCGAAACGCACCTATCGGAAACTATTACCAAAGGATGATTATCTGGAATGCATTCTTTGAGCTTTTTGAAAAACCATTCCCAGGATTCATCATTCTCAGAGTCCACAATTCCAAAAGCCAACGGGAATATTTGGAAGTTGCCGTCCTGGGCCGCCGCAACTAACATAACACCACGATATTTTCCGGTAAGGTGAGTGCCATCAGTAACAATGACTCTTCTAAGAAATCTAAACCCATATATGCAAGCTCCAAATGAAAGAAATAGATATTTAAATCTATTCTTTTCATAAAGTTCAAGACCAGTGATTGTTCCCGGGTTGTTGTGTTCGAATCCACGCAACAGAGAAGGCAGTCTCGCATACCCATCTTCCGGCGAGCCCCTTATCAACTTTTGGGCATGCAATAATGCTCTATATGCAGTTGTGTAATTCATCTTAATCCCATACTGCTTCCTCATTGATGCTTGGATGTTCTTGGGTGTAATCCCATCAATTATGTTGAAGCTCTCTACAAACAACCATCCGATATAATGAGGGGTATGACGTTTGCACGCAGCACGCCGGTCTCCTAGTGAACACATATGGGTCTTTTTGTAGATCATAACCAAAAAATTTCCTGGTTCACCCTTCACCGCAGCTATAATCTTCCAATTTCATCCTTCCACACAACACTTAGCCACAAACAGTCTCGTGTCAGACTTCTTTACTCTCCATGCAAATTTTTTCATTATCGTTGTAAGTCGGAGCTCTGCTTGTAGATCCCCTTTGCTATCAAAACACTTGTTTAGAATTATGCCATCGGACCACGCCTTCTCGCCTTTTCCCACATATCGATTTGTAAGACCATCCAACTCATAGTTCTTAAAATCCTCATCGTCCTCGACATCTTCAGCTTTCACTTTACCATAAAGGATGTAATCAAAATCGTCAAAGTAAGCCTCAGCATCCTTCATGAAAATTTTCTCATCAGTATCCACGTTACGAAGCCCTTCTTTTTCACCCCCACCAGCACCAACAAACCCTTCCAAACAATAGTCCTCATGGTCCTCATTCCATTCTTCATCATCTTCCTCTCCATCTTCCTCTCCATCTTCTACTTTAGTAGCGTCATCCTGATTCACCTCCGAAACAACACACCCATCCTCCTTACTCTCAATATCCATACCAGAACGGCTGGAGACACAAAGACGGATTAGATGTAACCTAGTCAAATCAACCATACTTTGTACTTGTCTATCATTGGTGACATAAATAGGAGGGCTTTTCGGACCCATTTGTTCCAACCTTGTTGACGGTAATGCATATGATAACTCCACTGTTTTCTTGACCAACATATAATCGTCTTGTGTCATCTCAAAAAGTTCACAGTGGGTACAACCATCTTGCAAAGTGAACATCCGTCCTCCTTTGCTACTATCAACCAAAAAATGCCAAGGTCGGTGTCCAGACACCCATTCTCCGTAAACAACAGGGATATGAATCATTATTTATAAGAAAAACATGAAAAATCATAAACCAACATTTCCAATTGAAAATCTGACTTCCAAAAGAAGTAAAAGAAGTCTGCGTATATAAGCAACAATGTCCTAATTCTTTAAAAAATAATTAGAATGCATAAACTTGTCAAACTCACACATAAGCAACCTATACGAGTTTAACAGTTTTTTAAAATATAATTACAATAAGATTAATTCTAATTAGGCCAGAAAATAAATTTAAAATATTTAATTAAAACAGACGTCAAATGCTGTATGGGCTACTTAAAAACAGACGTCATACGACGTCTGAAAAATTGGTATCTCTGCATTTACAGAAACATGTGTAAATCTACGTTGTAAAGCAGACTTAATATGGAGTCTGACAAAAACGATCAGATCTGAAAATCGACGATATGCAAAAAATTCTTACCGATTTCTAGTTTTGAGGTTCTTTCGAGCGTCGTCGACCCTCTAGAATGTGTTATCCCAACGAACCCGAGCAAGCTGTGAGGTGTTTTACTATATAAATCAATATCGTATCCAAAAATGGAGGGGGAAAAGGAGAAATCGATAGGAGAACAAATGAAATGTTAGGTACAACTCTATTGTAGAGTATTAAATCCGAGAAACGGGTTCAATTGCACATTAACTCTTCCGCCATGGTTGTTGTCAAAGTTGTTCGAAATTGATGGCAATGGTATTTTCGTGAATACCCAAAGATGTTTCAGTTTTTTTGATCTTTTTATTTCCGCATAAAATTAATAATTAAAAAAAAGAAGGATTATCAGACTTCATTCGTAGTCTGACAAATAATCGAGAGGTACAATCGGGTTAATGAAAAAGAGGAGAAGGGAAGGGTACAAACAGCTTTGACCGCAAATTGTGGGATACTTTTGCAAACGTCCCATTTTAATAAATTAAAAAAGTTCATTTCGCATTTTTCTTTCTAGCATAGTTAATTCTATTTTCTAGTATTTTAATTAATTTAAAAACAAAAAAAACATTTTTACCTGTTTATTTTGTAGAATAGTATTTTTCATTTTTCTAGAATTTTCAGTTAAGTTTTTACAAAAAAAAATTTCCATACTTGATCGATCCGACTATACTAATCCGATCGAGCATTTTCCTTTTCAGCTTGAATTAACATATTCGGTCATAACTTTAAATTGTAACCGGACCGGCCCTAATTTCTTGCTTGGTGAGGCTAGTACTCTAGAAGATAGGTCGAGAAAAGTTTCATATTTTATAAGTTATGACCTGATCACTGGATTTTGGACCTGTCAGTTTTTTTGTGGTATTTCGCTCGAGCCATCTCTTGAGTATAACCGTATTAGATAACTTTACGAGGATCGGTCGAGAAAAACTAGTACCAATCTGATCGTTGTTTGAGTTGGCTGCTACTTTCCTTATTCGGCTTGACCAGATTTCCCAAAATCGTGACCCACTTCGAGTTTCTTCAATTTTCTGCAAATTTACCGTACCATCTCCTTAAATTAAGTATTTGGCATTAATTTAAGAGATTCGGTAAAAAAATAGGCTCCGGTCCTACCTATTTTGGAAGTTACCCTGTTTGGCCGCAAAATTGCCATATTTGGCTTATTAGGTATCCGTAAATCACAACCATAACCTAATTTTACGATTTTCTGTGAGATTTTTTATAGAGCACTAACGATATGACAATGTATAACCTTAAGCAGTTTTCAATACTCTTAATTGTTATCATTTTTGTACCAACCCTATAATTTATGATTAGTGTTTATCTGTTGTATATCGAAATTGAAGGCGTGCAAATTGCAGAAGGTTAAAAAACCAGAATTGCTTCCAAAAAAGGTCACTTCTGTCATAGATGTTGTTGGATTCCTCTCTAATGGCCAAGTTATGTTCTTCCCTTGTGTTATGGATTTATAATTTGAGATTTTTTCTCTTTTGGTTACTAAAGGCTGTTTTTTCTTGTGAGTAATTGCATGATAAAAAGATTGCTAAAGACATCGACGATTTTTAGAACGGTACATGATTCAAGGATTGCTAAAGACATCGAAGAGCTCAAATTAGTTTACCACCATGAAAGACGGTCATTATAGCTCTGCGAGTCTCCTTTTATACTCTAATTTTGTGTTTCCATTTCGACTCTCTTGGCGGTGACTCGTCCGTGGTTATGTGTTTTTTTGATGTTTAAAGGAGTTCAAAATTGACAAGTTGCAACTCGCAGAAGCATAGAAGAAGAGTAAGAATAGAGAAAAGTTTTCGAGCTTCTTGCTTTGCTCCATGATGGAGTTCCCAGATTCTTACTCGACATAGGTTAAATCCTTTTGATTTAACAATGATGAGAAATTTTAATTGCTTGCTTATATAGAGTATAATGGTCTTCCTGTTTCAAATTTGTTGCAGGTTTCAAGTTTCTAACGATTGGTGCATAACAACTAAGTGTACAAAGGAGTCAAATTGCTCAAGATCGCATAGTTGGCTCGGAAGTTAGGAACTATTGTCTTATATTGGATTGTGTAGAGTATTGAAACTTGTTGGTTAGAATATGTTGTTTATGGTAGGATTATCTTCTTTGAATATTAGAACGTGTGTAGTTTTTGTTTGGTAATAACTAATAACATTTGCTTCTAACAATTTTCTTTAATGATCAAAGTATAATAGAACAAATAGGTATAAATAAAACATCCCTATCAAAATTGTTCAGCTAAAAACTAAGAAAAGATAACAAATATAATATGTTATTACTATATATACCATAGCAAATCAAATAAACGGCATCTAAAAAAATAATTAACAAATCACATGAAAAAATGCTATTTAATGTGCAAGAGAAAAAATAATGGACGTAGATACATCGTTCACCAAAACGCTATGATTTTTAATACAATCTCCACTTCACGGATACTTGGAAGCGTTGTGTCTCCACCATGAAAAAAACATCAAACTCAGATCCTAATATACCTTTGTGGTTTTCAACAGGTTCAAGGAGATATGTCTCCAACTCATCTCTTGGATCATCAACTCCAATATCTTGAACCATTTCTTTGTACATGAAATCAATCCTCTCGTACCCAAAGTCGTCATCATCAACTAATTCCATTTTATCAAGTGACTGATCTTGGCTACCCATTGATGATGCTTGTGTTGACTATGGTGATTGCGTGGCTGAAACTTTGTTGAATTAGATACTATACTCACTGAACAAGCTGCGAAGAAGTACCTCAACAGAATCCATCATTGCTCTGCCATCATAAGTGTCTTTCCCATATAGTGTGTCAAAAAAAAGCTTAGCAAATTGCAGTTTCTTCGTAGGATCAAAGATAGTGGCCACAATCAACATCTTGTTGCTGTTCTTCATTCCATCCTAGTATTTGGTGAACTTTTTCAACATCTCTTCAGCCTTACTCTTGAATGCATCATCTTGTCTATTAGTAAGAGTTACCATATTTTTCTCTAAAGTCACCATCTCAACGTAACACTTGTGAGCATTAAGAGGGGCAGAGGCTGAGACAACCAATGTTAAATTGTAGAAGATCTTAAGGAATTTGACTAACCTCTGGATAGCATTCCAGTCAACCATCAAAGGTGGTCCAGTCCTTGTTGCACCATTTTCAACTGATTCCGTGAAGTGGAGATTGTATAACTTTTCCTCTGCCTCCATCTTCTCAAATGCTATCTTGAAATTGATTGCTCTTTGCAACATCAGGTAGGTAGAGTTCCAGCGAGTCTTCACATCCAATGGCAGGCTTCTCCTAGTGATCTTTCCCGTGTCAACTCTTAACTCAAATAACTGTAGCTTGGGTGTAGATGATCTAATATAATAGACTGCATTCCTTATTGCAGCAACGTTGTCATCTACCTCAGCCAAACCGCCCCTCACAATTAGATTCATGATATGCCCAACACATCTCATATGCAGAAACTCCCAATCTAGCACCAGAGCATCAACATACCGTAACGAAACATCACGCTGAAACTTCAGAAGAGCTGATGTGTTCGCGGTTGCATTATCATCGGTAATGCAAACACCTTTTCCATACCCCCCTTAGCTAAACAATCAAGAAGCACTGCTGAAATGGTCTAACCTTTGTGATATGAGACAAACTTAAACCCTATGATAAGCTTCTTCAACTTCCAAAATGGATCAATGTAATGTGCAGTGACAACCATGTAACTCGCACCTGTCATTGACAACATTGAAGAAACAAAATTGAGATCAGACAAGTTTCTAACAGGTTCCAACAAGTTTCATGATTCAAACAAGTTTCTATCTCATATGTCGTGGATTTAGATATCTCCTTACAGAAGCTATAAATAGATAAGTAAGAACATTATTATTACTCTACGTTTATAAATCATGTTCAAAATTCATGCAATAGCTCTTTCATCAAACACGTAATAGCTCTACCAAGTTTCTGTAAGTAGTTTCTAATAATTAAATGTAATAGCTCTTTTAATGTTTACTGAAAAAAAGAACTTCAGCAATAGAAAATTATTAGTACTCCATGTTTATAAATAGGTAAGTAAGAGCCTTTACAAAAGTTTCAGAACACAGCAAGATAAAGAACTCATGAAAACCAAATAAGAAAAAAGATTACTTGTTGCTGAAGTAGTCCATATGTCGATTATAAGAGAAACTTGTTGTTTGGTATCCATAAACCACTTCTTTATGCTGATCTTTCTTTTCACATATGTCTCTTGTTGTTGTTC
The DNA here is from genome assembly GCA_900116095.1 of Euclidium syriacum. Lineage (NCBI taxonomy): Eukaryota > Viridiplantae > Streptophyta > Magnoliopsida > Brassicales > Brassicaceae > Euclidium > Euclidium syriacum. Next base: position 2,134,368 of record FPAK01000013.1, read on the forward strand.
TTCTTGAGTGTGATTGGTATAGGTTAACCTGTTCGAGAAGACAAGTAAGAGTAAGATTTACGAATAAAGTGAAGATTTGGTTTTACTGAATTGTAAGAGATAAAGAGTTATGGCAACCTTGTTGTAGAAGTGCTTCCAAGCAACGCTTTCTATGAAAACAAGTGGAATTTCACCTAAGACAACCAACTCATTTACTGCTTCCCTGAATATGCTCTTAGAATGATTTCCAAAATATGTATCGCAATGAATTAGGTATCGAAGTGAATCAGGTATCGAAGTTGTTTTCAACCCGCACATGCCATGTGAACCCACAAGCTAGTTATATATCAACAGATTTATTAAAAAACTTCCATGTATTTTAATTTGGAGAAGAACGTTCGAGTTATTTGTGATTTGAAAATTATAAGCAAAATAATCCTTTCGATCTATATTTTAATTATAACACAGATGCACACCTTTTTAAAAATGTAACTATGCACACATTATTTGAAAATAATTTTTTTGCATGTTGATTATGTTAAATCTACTATGCGTATTAAATTAATATAAATTTGTAGATTTAATTTTTTTTTTTGTTATTTGTATTCCATTTTAGTTTTTTCAATCAAACGTCACCACCTTTCAGTTTTTTCCGTCGTTTCTATTAATATCCTAAAATACAAAATTTCTTCGTTTAGCACACGTAGAAACCCTTTTATATACAAAACAAAAGTAAGAATGGCGGAATATTGTATGTTATCTGAAATTCATAACAAACAAGATGATTAGCGTGTGCATGTTAAAAAGGTAATTGTATTTTAATTCATCAAATTTTTTACCACGATGGTGAGAAATCACTACTTCTTAGTTGTAGCCGATAAAAAGGTAATTGTATTTTAATTCATCAAATTTTTTACCACGATGGTGAGAAATCACTACTTCTTAGTTGTAGCCGATAAAAAGGTAATTGTATTTTAATTTATCAAATTTGAATATATTTGCCTAATGATATGTTCGTTTACAAATATCAGGGCTATAGAAGAGCATTTGAAATTCATTTTCAATTTCGACACCGGTTCTCCGATATGATTTATCACCAGGGCTCATGGTTTAAAATTAAGAATTTTTCTATTGGAATTAAAGATGGAGTCAATAAACTAACATATTATCCTTACTATTGTTAAAAAAATGGTGATACCAAAGTTTTAAAGATCAACCTCATAAACAACATTTGCAATTTTTGATTTCATGAGATCGCAACTATCTTAAATGATAGTTCATGTTCCAAAGATTATATCGGTGAGTTTTTATACATAGATCTACATAAATTAAAGATCATTTTCTCTATTTATTCGTTAATGTCTGTTTTCTTTATTCAGTTAATTGTTTCAGACACCATTGGATTTGTAAGATCTGATGGTGATTTGGTTGAGGATGTCTCTGATAACACAAAAACAATATTCCAGTTTATTATCAGCAATCTTGAGTAAGTTATTGAAAATTTATTTTTTCTTCTAAGTAAATATTTTTCATCGATAATAAAAATCTTAAATAGTATAATAATTGCAATACTTATATCATAATGAGTAACGGTAATGAAATCAAATGCATTGCGAAAGTGACACATGATTATGCTTTTGAAAGACAATGGAACAATCAGATGCTAGGTAAAGATTTTGTGATATTGAGGTTTTGAAAGGTCATCACTTATGTGTTGGGAATGTCCTGAAATCACACTTGTATTTAATCTAGTATATAGTTGTCGAAATAAGACAATCATGTGATACTAGGTGATTATAATATTTTGCTAGAAGCCACTTGTAATCTATGAGTTGGAAACTCATTACTAGTATTTTATGATCCTACAGGGTCACATACCTAAGCAAACTGGATAAGAGTATATTGGGATTGATCATTAATGTAATGATCGAATTATTATGTTTCTGGACAGTGTGTCGACCGACACAAAAGGTTGTGTCGATCGACACACATCCCGTACCAGAATAGTGATTTTGGTTCGGTTTAATTAATCATTCGTATAGACCAATGGTTAATTAGGTTTTTCACAAGTCATTATATATAGGATATATGTACGACTTTGTGATGATTAACCTAGTTTCACAGCCACCAGAAACACATGAATCCCGGGAGTTTTGTTCAGAGATTTGATCTCTCCCGGCACTAGCATCTGGAATTTCCAGTTTGTGTGCGTGTGGATACCAGTAGAGGCGCAACATCTAAGGCTCTATTCAATCTCAAGTTCCTGATCTCTTCCGCTGCTCAATCAATCAGGTATATTCGAGATCTGTCAAGTAGATTCAGTTTTAAACATGAACACATGATCTTAGGCATAGAATTTGTGATTAGGGTTCTTTAAATGTGATTTAAAATGACTGGTAAATGTAACTTCTCTTTGGATGTAATACATTATCTACAAATTATAAACTAAACGATTTTTTGAATATTTGTAGGCATTATTTTTTTCATTAGTTAACGAATTATCAGACATTACATTTGATCGAACAGATGCTGACATTATAAGTCCGTCCGGAAGGTAATATTAAAACCCAAAGTGTAGTAAAAATGCATAGATTAATTCATTATCATTTCATTAGTTAACTAAAAATTTTATATCTTTCTATTATGTCACAAATTTTTTTGTCGAACATTTTAAATTTTGTTTTTCGACAAAGTTCGAGTTACAGGTTAATGCGAGTTGTACTTTAACATATTTTTAATAGTCGTAGTTTAATGGTTTTTATGTTGTGATCCTTTTTAATATTTTCTCATTACTTAGCATTTGTATGTCGCATATATCTGATTCAGAATTTTGCAATGAGCCAAAGGTAAATCATTTATCGAAGTTGTTTTCAGCTTACACATGTCGTGCTAATCTCATGTTAAGTAAATTAGAAATATGAATTGTGCAACAAGAGACATACGTAACATAATAATAAATAATACAAAAACAATATGAATTGTGCAACAAAAGTGCACTAAGACGGACTAATATTTATTATTCTGATATATAATTCATGTGTTATGTTTCATAGGGATTAAATATTTTTATAAATATGTAAATTAAAAAGGATTGTTTGTGTTGAAACAAAACTATTATTAGCAAAATCATTGTTTATTATAATAGTATATGTCACATATCAAAGTAACAGTATACACATTTGAAACTGCTTAACGATCCACTAATTACTACTGTTCTGTTTTTTATTGAGTTTGTGTCCGGCTTAATGAACGGTATCTACTTTATTTTGGAATGTGATATATTTATATTTATAAAAACTCAAATTGACTTCCACTAGTATGAATCTTTAGTGTAATTATTAAGTTATTATCCTTTTACAGAATTAGTTTTATGGAGGTTCTAAAATACTAAAAATACTCTTATACTAACTTAGTAAAAAATTAATAATATTTAGTGAATTAATAAAAAAATAGTTTTAATTTCGTTTTCATAAAAAAAAAATTTCTAAAAAAATAGAAAATTTATTTTAAAAAAATTGTAAAGATTTTAAATACACATTGTCGACCTTAATTCTTTTTTTAAGGACTCCATAAACAAATCTGCAAAAAAAAAAGAGAGTTTTTCTTTCACCACATCATCAATCATCAAAAATCCGTAAAATTCCAAATAAATCTCTAACACATTAAATAAATCTGTTACACTACAATACTATGTCATAATTGTTTTACCAACTTTTAAAGTGTTGCAGATTTATTTAAATCTGCATCAAAGACCAAAAATCTTCGACACTACGATATAAATCTGTAAATTATGGAAACCTGCAAAATCACCTACAACGCTTCGACAAATAAAAAGAAATCTGTAAAAGAAATCTTCGAAATTTAATATATCTGCAAAAAACTCCGCAGAAAAATAAATATGTTACACTTAAAACAAATTTGTTACATTACGTTCTAGATAAGTAATTTTTAAAAGTTATTTTCTTTTGTTGTGGATTTTTTTAAAATCCGCGACAAAACAATAAATCTACGGCATGCAAAGTTAAATATGTACAAAATAAATCCGTAGACATTTAAATCTTCAAAACAAATCCGCAAAAAAACAACTCTTCAACACATGTATGCGGATTTTTTTTTAAAAAAATGGTAGATTTATTTTTATGGAAAGGTGGCATTTTGGTTAATTTGTTATTTCCGGTCAAATGAAATAAAGGTATTTTATGCACAAAAATACTCATTTTAAGGCACAAAAAATTAATACTACTCTAGTAATTTTAGTCTTTTTTCATACTAGATTAGTAATCCTCCCTTATAAAAATGAGGCTATTAATGATGAGCCCTATTTCATGATATCCCATATATGGGCCATAATATCTTATATAACACATAGATCACAATAAATTTATAATGAACAGAAATCGCACATCACATATATGAGATTAAGAACTACACATCCGAAATGAGTCGAAGGTAAATTAGGTATCGAAATTGTTTTCAGCCCGCACATACCATGCGGGCCCACAAGCTAGTTCTATATATCGAAGTTTGAAGAACTGGGTAGTGATTTGGAAGTCCCTCGAATGGGTTTTTTATAGTGTTGATTAAGGACCTAGTGTTCAGAGAAATATTGGAAAATCCACCATGATTTGGGGAATAGGAAATCAAAGCATGAAATATTTTGGGCATCGGATCAACGAGTTTCCTAATCTCTGAACAATTGAGAATCCAATTGAGAGAATTTAGGATAAGTAGTTTTGGGAAGAAGATATTATCAAACAGATATTTAGAGGCTAGGGTCCATCTCATTAACTTCGGTTTATTAGGGTACCCATTTGGGTTTCGGTTCGGTTTAGGTTAACCCGAAAACCAATGGATCTTCAACATAAGTCCCAATCGGTTATTAAAGAAAAACCCATACTCATACCGAACCGGCTTTTTCGGGTTGAATTTGGGTTCGGGTTCGAGTTTCGGAAAATTTGCCCATCCATATCCACGAGGAGGCTTGGCCCGTCCCTCTCAAAACGGACTGAATACCTGCAGCCCCCCCGCCCTCGGCCGGAGCATCCCCCCGACCCATAAGCTTTGCGACATCTTGAGGATTGATCAGATCCCGATCGACCGATCCTTCAGGAGAAGCAACACACTCATGCCTGAGGACAGCGATCCCCTTTCTCTTCTTCCGAACTAAACCTCGGGTCAGAGAAGTAGACTCAGTCGGGCGCTTCTCGGCCGATTTATCCGAAGGAGCCAGATCCTCCGCCACAACTAACGTTTTGGAAGAAGCGGAGATTGCAATGACAGCCGTCGGGGCCATAGCCAAAATATACCAAACTCATATTATTGCATAAATAAACATGAATATTTTAAACAAATCATAAATTATCACGTGGCAATTAATGTTCATCTTCTTCATAAAATACATATTATAGCATAATTCGACGACTTTTGCAACCTCAATATCTCTCTCTCTCAATTTTGACCAAATTGTGTGTTATTTATATCATTAGAAAGATAATTTCAATATCTACGCACGAACACCAAAATCACTCAATTCTGATAATCCAATAGAGAGATATGAGCGAAACAAAATATACGGTTTAGTTTCTATTTGTCCGAATTCGTGCAAGATATTCCAGTTCTTAAACTAATATTTTCCAGAACCATTTAACTCATAATTAAGAACACTTATCCAAAGTTTCAAATCATTTCATCAAGGATTCATCGATCTACCATTTCCAACCATACCTAGCAATAATGGTTTCATCAATTCATCATGAATAATCGATACTAACACATATGTCTTTTAATCATGATTTCTAAGATCATAAACATGCCAGAACCGTATCCAATTGCTATGATACCAATGTAAGAGTTTTCAGCGGAAACGGTAAACCGAACATATAACTTAGCCCGATTTGGTAATGGGTTTTGCTTAGATATGACTTGGAAACGAACGCAGAGATCGGGGTTGTGATCACAGACGAAAATCAACAACTTGTCACCGTTCAAGTGCCGTTCCGCTTGATTCTTAGAAAATTTCTCTCTCTAAAACATTTTTCTCTCTCTCTAGAGTTCTCTCTAGAATTCTCTATATTTTTGTATAGTCACTTGTGTTTTTCATATATCTGTACTGTCTCTATTCTAAACAAAAACACAGAGACACTTTTTAAAGAGACACATCTCTTAACAAAGAGACACCAATAGTATCTTTTGGATTATGAGAAATGACTTCTAAAATATATGCGTTAACTAAACCGGTTCGATATGCTTCCAAATCATTGGTGCAAACCGACCATAAACCAATAGTTAACCCCTTCCCAAGGGTTTTTATGGTTTATATGGAAGGCTTGGAATGATAAGGCCTACAAAGATCTTGATCGGAAACCCCCGAATATTCTTAAACATGCTATTGAAGAGGCCCAAGCATGGGCTGATGCTCATAGTTCACCGGCGGTACAAGATCATGTGGTCCTACCTTCTCCGGACAGTAGTTTGTCAATTTATGGAAGCAGCTGTCAGATGGATGGTTCACGGAAAAAGAGCGCCACTTTTCGGGTCTAGGCTGGTGGCTTAATATCCTCTCCTCCTCAAATACTTTGATGGATGTCAAATGACAGCGTTAGAGCTTATCCTTCTTCACTCGGAGATGGAGGCCCTCCTCTGGGTGATGGAGTGTATGATTACCTCCTTGGAGTTAGTGAAGATGATCACGACGAAGGATGATTGGCCTGCTTGGCCTTACTTGCTGATTTCCACCCTCAGAACACAATTTCAAACTTTTACCCTCACTCTCTTTCATCGAAGACTTAATGGTAAGGCGAATTGCTTGGCATGTAATGCTACTGCTTAGGGTAGAGAATTTTCTTACGTAATTAATGTTCCTCTAGTTTGGATTACCAAACCATTTGTATAAGTTATATTATTTCAATGATGTTAAAAAAGAGCTAAATGAATAAATATATATATATAACATGTACGAATATTCATTGTTTTGATATCTCTGTTCATAGTAAACACCAATTGATGCTAACCATAAAATAACAAAATTCATTGATTTAACAATAATTTTTATAATAATTTTATGAATTTTTTTTTTATAATTCACCTCTTTTGTTACCTGATGCACTATATCCACTATTAGCCAAATTTGTAAGTTCTGCCAATAGAGTTACAAAGATTGAAGACGATGAAGATCCGACAAGCCAATCCACTGCATTAACTAAATAGCTTCGTACTTTGTAAAAACAATTGATGCAATATCGAATAATCATGTATTTAGTTGTGAGAACAACATCGAAGAGACATATTGTTCTTCTTTAGAGTATGAGATGTGACCATCGTCTTACGATTGAGTTGAAAAGAATAGAGAAGACGAATCCACAGGTGATCCACCTGTTGTATCATAGTTTAAAATGTTTAAGCGTCAAATCAAAATATCAAAGATTTACTATTCAACACTTACCTTTATGATTTAGAGGAGGAGATGTGACCATCTCGTTATTTACATATGATGATCGAGTTTCAAATAATACACACTTTCTAAAACCATATGGCCCACCTATTCAACCATAGTTTAAAACAACAAAAGAATATCTAAATATCGAAAGATTTTAAGAAAACACTTACGTTTTATCATCGAAGGAGAAGAAGTATCACTCGATGGTACGACAATGCTTCACTAGTCTTCCACCTTGGATAAAACAAAATGAAATTTTTACCATTCTAATGTCTATTAATCTCATGTTACAAAAATTATGTTCACTTACGTTTCCTAAGAGGTGCTGATGGAGTTTTCTTATCATCGTCTTCTCTAGTCTTCCATCGCCAAAATAAAAAATGTAGAAGACACTTGGTCTAATTTATAGTATCACGTAAAATAGTTTGGAGACATATCTTCATTTTCTTAATCTGATTGGTTAAGTATTATAATATAAAATACTCTTAGTTTCCTTAATTTGTTTGGTTTAATATTATGATAATATGGCGTTTCGTTTACTTAATTCAATTGGTTAATGTTGACGGTGGGGTTACCACCCCTTATCAACAGTTTGGCGATAATTGAGGTTTGGTCCCTGCCGACATTTCCCTGATAATTTATCAGGTTATAAGTCCCTTCAACAGGATTAGAACCCTCAGCCCTGATGACCGAGGGAAACCTCGGTGAAAAATGATCGGATTTTTAGTGTCCGAAGCGAGGGTATAAATAGCTTCGTCCCAAGCCGAAGTCTAGAGCTCGAACAGAATAAGATCAAATATTATGACAGATTCCCTGATCTTGGAAAAATGGAAATATTCCATTTTTATGAGGTTAGCCCATGGGCTTACATGACCGACTATTAAAGATATATAAATACATACCCCCCTTCACTAATTTAATTCATTCAGAATTGGGGAGAAGAATTACTAGATAACCTAGGTTTAATACTTCTCTTTGATAAAGTTAACTCGACATTCCGAGTTAACACCCTTGTAACCAATACGATTAATAAAACTTCTCTTTTCCGAGATTTCTCTTTTGTCTTTAATCTAAATTCATTCCCAAAAACGAACCCCTATAATTACAAATAATTAGAAGTTGAATCCAATATCAACATTTGGTGCGCCAAGTAGGGGGGTGTTCCTAGGGGTGGGCGTTGGGTACCCAATCGGGTTAAAAATTTTGTTGGGTTTTCGGGTTCATGCTCATAGGTACCATTCGGGTATTTCTAAAATTCGGTTCGGGTGCGGTTTGGGTTGTCCCGGGTTCGGGAATATACTAAAAATCCAAAGTCCATGCGGATTCGGTTCGGTTTCGGTTTTTTAAAACTCGAGACGAACAAAAAACCAGATCATGTGTCTTGTGGTTTTTATTTTCTTATGATGTTTAACGTTATTTTTAACCAAAACTCTTAAGTAGAAGACTACCTCTACTAAATACCATTTTCTATGATTCTAGTGAATGTTACCCGAACAAATTTACTTTAAACTTTGTTAATAAGTACTTTTAAAGACAAAAGCATGTGAAGAGAATGTGACTTTATTCAAAAACCAAAACAATTGAAACAAAACCAATACAAGGTTTCTTGGGGGATAAGGATCTAGGGTTACAGAGGAAGATTATAATATACACCATGATTTTGGGGATACAAAATCAAAACTTAAAAGATTTTGGGTAATGGATCTTCTTGTTTCCAAATCTTGAAAGGATTGAAAATCAAAAGAAATAAATTTGGGTGATTTACTTTGGGGGAGAAAATATTTCGGCGATATCATCGGAGGAGTCGAGGAGGATAAGGGATTACGGGTTATCTAATTATCTTTGGTTTATTTGGGTACCCAATTGGATTTCGGTTCGGTTCGGATTAACCCATAACCCAATGGATCTTCAATCTAAGTACCAATCGGTTATTGAGGACAAACCTATACTAGTACCGAACCGTTTTTTCGGGTTGGGTCCGGGTTCGGGTTCGGATTTCGGAAAATATGCCCACCCCTAGGTGTTCCTTTGGAAAAAGTAAGAAAGAAGCTTCAGGAATGGAGAAATATATCGGCACAATCCTCAATAGTTCGGACTCAAAAGGAACTATAAAGAGACGTATTCGAGAGATACCAAGAACTCGATTGATAAGTCCGACCCCAACGTATCATCCTTCAGCCACCTTTACATACGCAGACCTCGACGGAGTCACGATTCCTCACAACGATCATCTAATAATTCGTGTTTACCTAGCAGGAAACCCTATGGAAAGGGTACTAATAGACACTGAAAGCACAGTAAATCTGCTGAGTTTAGAAGCGATGAATCAAATGAACGTAGTTTCCAAAAATATGGAAGTAAGAACGGAATCAATAACTTCGCTTCCAGGTAAAAGAGAACTAGCAGTAGGAACCGCGGTTTACCCGGTATCAGTCGGAGTAGTCACCATGGATACTGTTTTTCATGTAATATCGGGGCTCCTAGTCTTCGATGCGATGATCGGAGTACCCTGGCTAACAATGATGGAGGCAATCCTGTCGACCTATCACCAATGCCTCAAGTTTCCAACCCCACATGGTTTTTGTTTGGTAAAAGGGAATCAACGAATTGCTAGAATTTGTTCCATGCCCGCAAAAACCAAATCACGCATCATCTCGATGATCTCGGAATCTAAAGTTAGAGGTAACAAAGAACCAAGTTTATCAGTAGTTGGAGAGTTAGATCCAAATATCTTTGAAAAGGATTCGTATGAAAAAATCTATGTCAACAAGAAACGCCCTAAACGATGTATAACCATAGGAGGAGGTTTAGAAAGAGAAATGAGATCGAAGTTGGTCGCCCTGCTAGAAAGGAACAAATGAACATTTGCCTGGTCATCCAGGGATATGGTAGGAATCGATCTTGCAGTAATATCACATCGACTGAACATGGATCCAACCCACAAACCAATCAAACAAAAGAAAAGAAAAGAAATGGAAATTAGGACCCGAGAGAATAGCGGCCGTTAACGAGGAAATTGATCAGCTCTTAGAAAAAGGGTCAATAACCGAGGTCCAATACCAGAATGGTTAGCCAATCCCGTAGTAGTAAAGAAGAAAAACGGAAAATGGAGAATTTGCGTAGATTTCACAGATCTCAATAAAGCATGTCCGAAGGATTGTGATGCGTGAAGTTATTCACCCAAAATTAACTGCAAGTGCACAGTGTACAGTTGTAATATTTAGGTTATCGATCCCACAGAGAGCTATGGCTAGTTTGGATTCAGATGCAAATGTAACCGAACTATGACAATTCTAATATGCTAATGACTTGTGATGTGTTGCAAACTTTAAAAGAGACATTAGATCTAAGGGAAATCAGTTGGGAAAACTCAGGATCACGGTTATTGGTGACTTCTTGAACTCTAAACACTTTAAAATACTAAATCCTATCATGGAAGATAGCATTTATTTAAATCCCTAAATCTCTTTGGATTGTTGCTGGAAGTAAGGAAGCTTTAATGCGAACAAGTTAGATTTGTTCACAAAGTGTCTAAGCAAACTCTCGTTTGACTTATAACGCACCTTGCTCACTACAGACTCTTCCGGCGTCTCTATCTTCGTCTCCGGCAGAAAGATCGACCTTGATAATCTAAAAGTGGTTAATTACGTCACCTCTAAATATGAAACACTGTTTGTAGTGAAGAATCACGTGGCCTATTCCACAAATCAAAACCGTTTAGAATGATCCCTTGTAAACCCTTTGAAAACCCTAGATCTAATGAATAAACTACTCAGACATGGTTTTGTTAAAACAAATCATCTTTTTATAAATGAAGTGCATATAAAACTAATTAGACAACAGAAGATCAGAGGTTCACAAAGCTCAAATGAGAAAGAACACTTCTCTAACCTTCTTCAGAGTCTAGAACAATAATAAAAAAAGTATCTAAAAGCTAAATCAATGGAAACAAAAAGCAAAGATAAACTTGTATTGTTATGAGTTCTTCTGGGGTGTCTCGTGCCTCTTCTAGTGCTTAAGAGGTGTTTATATAGGTCGTGAATGAGTCTTAGGGTCTAGGGTTCCGCGAAAGGCCCGATAAGAAAATATTCTAAATTAAGTCGACGTCACAGTCGGTCGATTGCATCTCTTCCAGTCGGCCGACTCTGGGCTCGCAGCAACATTTCTTCATTTTTGCTCCAAATCTTCTAAGTCTTCTCAATTCACGTGGAAACTTCCATAAAACCTTCTTTCTAGCTCCTTTTGCTCCAAAGTATCTTTTGCTAGTAAATCCTGCATAAATGCTCAAAACATGCTACAAAGACTCCATAGAACCTACTATATCATGGTAGAAAACCGGTAAAATCCATGATACATCAGATTGTTTCCTTCTTCCGAGCATAGAATGATTGGTAGAAGCAAGGGCAGGAAACAAACTCCTCTCCTTTATTGATGCATTTGGATACAATCAGATTATGATGCACCCGGACGATAGAGAAAAAACCGCCTTTATAACGGATAGAGGAACTTATTATTATCGCGTAATGCCCTTCGGTTTGAAGAATGCTGGAGCGACCTACCAAAGGTTAGTCAATCGGATGTTTGCAGAGAAGCTCGAAAATACGATGGAGGTTTATATCGACGATATGTTAGTGAAATCCCAAGTAGCTTCCGAACATGTCGCCCACTTACAAGATTGGTTCGATATCTTGAACCACTTTGGTATGAAGTTGAATTCAGATAAATGTACGTTTGCAGTAACTTCTGGGGAGTTTCTCGGATATTTGGTAATGAAACGAGGTATAGAGGCCAATCTGAGACAGATTAACGCAATAAAGAACCTCTTCTCTCCGAAGAACTCAAAGGACGTACAAAGACTCACTGGACGGATCGCGGCTTTAAACGGATTCATCTCACGATCAACTGACAAATGTTTACCTTTTTACAACTTGCTAAAAGGAAAAAAACAGTTCGAATGGAATAGCGAATGCGAAGAAGCCTTTTGTTGATACTGGGTTCAACTTCTAATTAGTTATAATAAGAGGGGTTCGTTTTTGGAAAAGTATAAAGTAAGAAAACAAAGAGAAACCTTGGAAAGAAAGACTTTTATTAATGATTTGTGTTACAAGGGTATTAACTCGGGATGCCGAGTTAACTTTATCAAAGAGAAATATTAAACCTAGGCGATATAGTAATTCTTCTCCCCGATTCTGAATGTATATTATTAGTGAGGGGGGTATTTATTTATATATCCTTAATAGTCGGTCTTGTAAGCCCATGGGCTAACCTCGGAAAAATGGAAATAAAAATGGAATATTTCCATTTTTCCAAGAGTAGGGAATCATTGATAAGATTTGATCTTATACTGTCCGAGTTTTAGACTTCGGCCTAGAACGATGTTGCTTATATCCCCGTTTCGGACATCTGAGCCGAGGGTTAATATTCCTGTTGTCGGGACTTATAACCTAATAAGTTATCAGGGAAGAGCTCGGCACAGACCAAACTAAAATTATTGCCAAACTATCGATAAGGGGTAGAACCCCACTATCAACAGTAAGTCCCCCCAGTTCGTCCGAGGATGTCTTCGGGCACCGTTGGCGAATTTCCATTCTATATAGCTTGTCAATAGATGAAGTTCGGTATCAGTTGATCTACGTCTTCAATAGTCTTAGTTTTAATTCTCCAATATTATTCTTCATTCTTTGATTGGGCGGGAAAAGACCGGATAACCAAAAGTTTATTCACGCAAACTTCTCGATTTTACAAAAACCTCCTTGCTTCCCCTTGACGTGTCTTATTCTTATCAGGCACATTAAATGGGGAAACGGAATGGAAAAATTGTGCCTTATAAATAATCCTTACCCAATACCAAAACCTAATTATCAGCTCTCATTCTTACAGAAAAAATTTCCAATTCCTCTTTCTCTCTCTATCTCTAGAATGTCGAACCCCTTCATGATGAACTTGAAAATCTACAAACCTCGGGTATTCGTACCACAGTCCGAGGAATCCAAAATCGAAGAGGAGAAAACACCGATCAAACCACCTGTTTCTCCAAAAATGAGTTCCCCGAAAACCACAGCTTCTAAACGACAGCTCTCAGGAACTCCCGAGAAAAAATCAAAGTCGAAGAGAAGGAAGACCGAGACTACTTCCGAGAAGTCTCTTGTTCCATTAACCTCCTCGGTACCCAATCTCTCAGCTCCATCAACTTCTACTCTTCCGAGCGGTACCTCAACTGCTTCAACTGCCGTTGAGATAGACCCGAATCCGACACCTTCGGAGAAAAATCCTATAACTCAGGTTTCGGACTCTGCTATCCCAACAAGAAACACCAATACTCCTCCTGTCCAAGCTGAGGACAATAGCAAAACCCTCGGAACCATGCCTCCGCCGAAGTCCAAAATTCCGAGCTCTACTGCCCCCAGCTCTACTCCAACAGGTCTCCCGAAGCCACTTCCTGAGACTTCTAACAAAGAGCCAGCAAAAGTTCCTCAACAAGGTTCTGCTGCTCCACCTTCACACCATTCTTTCCGATACTCAGTTGGAAGGAACGTTCCTTGATTCGAGGATCAAGGAGAATGTGTAAAGCTCCTTGGCAGACTCGGAGGTCGATACGGTCCTCTTCCCTTCCTCTCCAATGCTGAAAATGATTATTTACTCAAGAACACGGCTTCTTCTTTTTTCAAGGTTCCTTATCATACTTATACATTCAATTTTCGCCAATTTTTGACCGATTGTTTTATTTCAGTTTTCAGACAACAGTCTGGTTCAATCATCTTCTATCGGACGTTGAGTTGAGAGAGTCGGTGATGAAGAAAGAAATCAACTCGCTAAGGCTCCAAGTGGATAAGTCTTCTCTTGACTCGGAAGCTGTTTGCCAGATGGCTGCGGAGGAAACGCGAAAGTCTGCTAAGCTCGTTGATGAAGTTCGACGTCTGAAATGTGAGCTAGAAGATGCTCGCGAGTCTAAACCGTCAACTTCCGGAACAACCGGGAATAAAGGTAATATCATTGATCAACATATGCTCGGTCGCCTAAATGCTCTCTGAGAATGTAGGAGTAAATTTGAAAAGATTCAGAAATACGTCGACGCAAGCCAGCTTTGTAACTCTCTGACTGACTTATTTCATCAGCGAAAGGAAAGTGCGATATGATTAGGGTGTTTGAGAAAGAGAAGGTTCCGATTCTTTCCGTAATGAGAGATGAATTGTTTTCCCAGTTGATCAACCTCGAACGCCGGTTGAGTGAATTTTAAACTTTTCATGTTAGTCGCTCAGACCTTGAAGCTCCACCTCTGTTCCATCAAGACCTCGGGCCTCAACATAGATCGGATGATGTTAAAATGAAGTTACCTCCAGGAGTGCATAATTCTTACAGAACTTTTCTTACTTTGTAATCTTTTCTTTTTGTATTTTTGCATTGTATGAATTTATAAAAGTTTTGTTTTTAATGACTTCGACTTAAATGCTACTTTATCACATTAAGGCTTTTGTCATTTTAGAAATTGATTTAACGAGAAACGCCCTCGACCATTATCTGTCTTACCGAATTCTACTTTATCAAATTCAGTACTTGAAATGGTTTTAAACATGCGGGAATGACCCAACTTTGCCTTACAATCCCTCGGTCCTACTTTATCAGGCTCCCAAATCTTCAGCTGCATTCGGTATAGAATGTGTTAAGAGGGATAAAACTTGTTATCGAGTACGTGATCAAGGCACTGATTTTGTTTTTTTTTTTTGTTATAGCTGTACCCCGAAGAGTTGCATACGTACCCAAGAGGGATCAAGCCATCCGTAGTTCGAACCTTACTAGGTTTTTTTTTTTTTTTTTTTTTTTTTGAAGATTCTATGGCTCGTTGGTACAGTGATATCTCTTCAGATGGAATGATTTCCAGGCCCGAGGAACATCCTCGCCTTCCATAGTCTTCAAACTATAAACACCAAGTCTTACTTTTGTTTCGATTAAGTAAGGACCCTCCCATTTGGCTCCGAGCTTTCCAGTTCCGGGTTCATTTGTGTTCTCGAACACCATTCGTAAAACTAAGTCTCCTTCATCGAGAGGGCGATCTCGGACTTTCTTGATATAGTATCGAGAAGCGATTTGCTGGTAGTTTTGAATACGAAGTAAAGCGTGGTCCCGAAGTTCCTGTACTTCTTCATTCCGTTCTTTTAACTTTGCATCGTTGATCTCGGTGTCGTGTATCATCAGGGTTCTCTCTTAGACTCGGAACTCTGACTTCTGCAGGAGACATTGCTTCTATCCTATGAGAAATAGAAAAGGGGGTCTGTCCGGATGCACTTCGAGGAGTAGTTCTGTGTGACCATAGTACTCCTTCCAATTCGTCCGACCATCTTTTTTCCTGAAGAGTCTTTTCTTTATTCCGGCAATGATTGTTTTATTCGTAGCTTCAACTTGTCAATTTCCTTGTGGGTACCTCGGAGTCAACTTGTTTAAACGGATTTTCCACTTTTCGGAGAAAGCTTCAAAATTATTCGAGATGAACTGTGAGCCATTATCCGTCACTGTCTCATAAGAAATCCCGTGCCGGCATATTATATTTTTCCAGACAAAACTTTCAACCTCCCCGCTTTGAATCTTCGGATAAGCTCCTGCTTCGACCCACTTCGTGACATAATCAGTTAAGATTAGGAGAAAATGTTTCCCACTAGTCGACTTTGGAAAAGGTCCTACAATATCCCTAGCCCATCGCACAAACGGATAAGGAGGTACCGCGGCCATAAGTAACTCTGTTGGTTCGTGAATCTAGGGAGCATGTCTTTGACAATTCTCACAACGTGCCGTAAACTTGTCACAATCTGCCATCATGGTTGGCCAATAATACCCTAGTCTCCGAAGTTTTACAGCTAGAATTCTTCCTCCCGAATGATTTCCTCCTTCACTAGAATGGGTGGAGGTCATTACTTCGTTTGCTTCATCTTTACCAATGCAGTGGAGCATCAATCCTCCGGCGGATCTGTTAAACAGAACATCGTCCATTATTAAATATTGGGCAGCCACAGCTTTAAGCCGACGCGCTGCCCATTTATCCTATGGGACCTCGCCGTTTTTGATATAACAAACAATTGGTGTTCTCCAATCTTCTTTATCTTCTCCGAGGATTTCCGGTTGAGCCTCTTCTTCTTTTGCCTCTTCGATTGCCAAAGCGTGCTGTTCGTTATTGCTGATACTCGGATAATCGATCATTTCCACCAAAATTGTTCTTTGTAAATGGGGATCTGATGCTGTTGCAAGAGCGGCCAAAGAGTCTGCCATCGTATTCTCTTTCCGTGGAATCCGTTTTAAATCGAATTCTTTGAAATGTTCGGCCAGATGCCTCACCAATTTTACGTATGCCTCCATTCGATCATTTTTTGCTTCAAACTCGCCACTGAACTGGTTAGCTACTAGTTGAGAATCACAGCAAGCTCGAAGATATTGAGCGCCCATATGTTTTGCAAGACGCAGTCCTGTGATTAAGGCTTCGTACTACGCCTCATTGTATGACGCTTCAAAGCTAAACGGGAACTCTGTTCCAAAACCTCTCCAGTCGGAGATTTCAGCCAGATGCCGATCCCGGATCCAAATTTGGATGAAGATCCATCAACGAAGAGGGTCCACCGCTCGTTCTGAGGAGCTATTGTCATCATTTCTGGAGGTAGCTCGGACACGAAATCAGCTAAGACTTGGGATTTGATCGTCGCTTTGGTTGATATTCAATGTTATATTCACTAAGTTCAACAGCCCACTTTGCCAGCCGTCCTGATTGTCCGGGACTGTGTAGTATTGTTCGGAGAGGGTGGCTTGTTATTACGGCGATCGGATGTGACTGAAAAATAAGGTCGGAGTTTCCGAACTGCTATCACTACGTCAAACGCTAACTTTTCTAGAGCTGGATATCTGGTTTCCGCGACGAGCAACGACTTGCTTACATAGAAGACCGGATTTTGCTCTCCTCTATCCTCTCAAACCAACACGCCGCTTACGGCCGATTATGATACCGAATCATAAATGAAAAGGGTTTCCCCATCTTCGGGTTTGTTCAAGATCGAAGGGGTCGATAGGTATCTTTTTAGATCTTGAAAAGCTTCCTCGCATCCGCTATTCCATTCGAATTGTTTATTTCCCTTCAAAAGATTGTAAAAGGGCAAACACTTATCAGTTGGTCGTGAGATGAATCGATTTAGAGCTGCAGTTCGCCCTGTGTGCCTCTGCACTTGTTTTGAATTCTTTGGGGACGGGAGGTTCTTTATTGCACTGATTTTTCTTGGGTTAGCTTCTATTCTCGCTTATTTACCAAATATCTGAGGAATTCTCCGAGGTAACTGCAAACGTGCACTTATCCTGGTTTAGTTTCATGCCGAAGCGATTCAGGATATCGAAACAATCTTGTCGATGAGTGACATATTCGGACACCACATGAGATTTCACCAACATATCATCAATATAAACCTCCATTGTACAACCAACCTCTGATACGTTGCTCCTGCGTTCTTCAAGCCGAAAATCATTACGCGGTAACAGTAGGTTCCTTTGTCTATGATATAGGCGGTTTTCTCCCTATCATCCGGATGCATCATAATCTGGTTGTACCCCGAGAATGCGTCCATAAAGGAAAGAATTTCATTTTCTGTCGTGGCTTCCACTAGTCTTTCTATGCTTGGGAGGGGGAAACAATCCTTTGGGCATGGTTTGTTTAGGTTCGTGAAATCCACGCAGATCCTCCATTTTCGATTTTTCTTTTTTACTACTACAGGGTTGGCTAACCACTCCGGATATTGAACCTCGGTTATCGAGCCTTTTTTTCTAGTAACCGATCGATTTCTTCGTTTACAGCTGCTGCTATTTCGGGTCCTAACTTCCTCTTCTTCTACTTGACTGGTTTATGAGTAGGATCCACGTTTAACCGATGTAATATCACTGTTGGATCGATCCCTACCATTTCCTCGGATGACCAGGCGAACGTTCCTTTTTTTTTCTTTATTAGGTCGATTAACTTTGTTCTTGTTTCTTTCTCCAAATTTCCTCCTATAGTTAAACAGCGTTCTGGATTTTCCTTGTCGTCTTATATTTTTTCGTATGAATCTTTCTCAAAGGTGCCCGGATCTAATTCTCCAACTACTGATAAGCTCGGATTTTCTTTGTGGGGGACCTCCGGTTCCGAAATTAGCGAGATTGTTCGTGAATGATTCTTCGGGGGCATAGAACAAATTCTGGCTATTTGTTGGTCTCCTTTAACTGAACAAACATCGTGTGGGGTTGGAAATTTGAGGCACTGATGATAGGTCAAAGGGATTGCTTCCATCATTGTTAGCCAAGGTACTCCCATAATTGCGTCGAATATGAGGGGTCCTGACACCACATGAAAGATAGTATCCATAGTGACTACTCCAACTGATACTGGGTAGACCGCGGTTCCTACCGCTACTTCTCTTTTCCCCGGAAGTGAGGTTACGGGTTCTGTTCTTACCTCCATATCTTTAGATACTACATTCATTCGATTCATAGCTTCTAAACTGAATAGGTTTACCATACTTCCGGTATCTATGAGCACATTTTCCATGAGATTTCTGGCCAAGAAGACACGGATGACTAAAAGGGCCGTTGTGGGGAATTATAATTCCCTCGAGAACTGCATCTGTGAAGGCTGCCGAAGAATGATATGTTGGGGCTGGACTTATAGATCGAATCTTCGGTATTTCTCGGATACGCTTATTTATAGTTCCTTTGGAATTCGAACTATCGAGAATCACACCGATATATTTTTTCATCCTCAAGGTTTCTTTGTTTTACTAAATAGAAGTCCCCCCCTTCCTGGCGCGCCAAATGTTGATATTGGGTTCAACTTCTAATTATTTATAATTAGAGGGGTTTGTTTTTGGAAAAGTATAAAGTAAGAAAACAAAGAGAAACCTCAGAAAGAAAGACTTTTAATAATGATTTGTGTTACAAGGATGTTAACTCGGGATGCCGAGTTAACTTT
Organism: Euclidium syriacum; assembly: GCA_900116095.1. Classification (NCBI taxonomy): domain Eukaryota; kingdom Viridiplantae; phylum Streptophyta; class Magnoliopsida; order Brassicales; family Brassicaceae; genus Euclidium; species Euclidium syriacum. Next base: position 2,153,747 of record FPAK01000013.1, read on the forward strand.
ATCAAAGAGAAGTATTAAACCTAGGTGATCTAGTAATTCTTCTCTCCGATTCTGAATGAATATTATTAGTGAGGGGGGGGTATGTATTTATATATCCTTAATAGTCGGTCTTGTAAGCCCATGGGCTAACCTCGGAAAAATGGAATATTTCCATTTTTCCAAGACTAGGGAATATGTGATAAGATTTGATCTTATACTGTCCGAGCTTTAGACTTCGGCCTATGACGATGTTGCTTATACCCTCGCTTCGGACACTAAATTCGATCATTCTTCACCGAGGTATCCCTCGGTCATCTGAGCCGAGGGTTAATATTCTTGTTGTCGGGACTTATAACCTAATAAGTTATCAGGGAAGAGCTCGAAAATGACCGAACTCCAATTATTGCCAAACTATCGATAAGGGGTAGAACCCCACCATCAACACCTTTTAAGAATTAAAAAAGATAGTTATCAACTCCTCCGGTTTTAAACAAACCAGAGGACGGAGACACTCTTTTTATTTATGTTTCAGTATCCGAATCGGCTGTTAGTGGCGTATGAGTTCAAGAGGATCGAGGAGAACAAAAACCAGTCTTTTACGTAAGCAAGTCGTTACTTGATGCAGAGACCAGATATCCAACACTAGAAAAATTAGCATTCGCTGCGGTAATAGCAGCTCGGAAGCTCCGACCTTACTTTCAATCACATCAGATAGCTGTTATGACGAGCCACCCGCTTCGAAAAATATTGCATAGCCCCGGCCAGTCGGGATGATTGGCGAAACGGGCAATCGAACTTAGCGAGTACGATATCGAATACTGAACTAAATCAACAATAAAGTCCCAGGTGCTAGCTGATTTCTTGTCCGAACTACCCCTAGAAGTCTTGACGATAGCCCGGCAGAACGAACAATAGACCCTCTTCGTAGATGGTTATTCGTCTAAATTTGGTTATGGGATCGGGATTTGGTTAAAATCCCCAACTGGAGAAGTTTTAGAGCAGAGTTTCCGTTTAGCTTTCGAAGCATCTAACAACGAAGCTGAATATGAAGCCCTAACCGCGGGACTACGTCTTGCAAAGCAATTGGGAGCTCAGTATCTCCGAGCCTGTTGTGATTCTAAATTGGTAGCAAATCAGTTTAGTGGAGAGTTCGAAGCAAAGAACGACCGAATAGGAGCTTACGTAAAATTAGTACGACACTTAGCCAAGCATTTCAAATAGTTCGATCTAAAAAGTATTCCAGAGAGGGAGAACACGATGGCAGATTCTTTGGCTGCCCTTGCAACGGCGTCAGATCCCCACTTACAGAAAAAAAATTCCAGTCAAGACAATCAATTATCCGAGTATTGGTAATCACGAACAACATTCTCTTGCAATCGAAAGAATAGATGAAGAAGAAGCTCAGCCGGAACTTCTCGGAGAAGACAAAGAAGACTGGAGAACACCAATTGTCCGTTATATAAAAAATGGCGAGGTCCCATCTGATAAATGGGCAGCACGCCGGCTTAAGACTTTCGCCGCTCAATATTTGATAATGGATGACGTTCTATTTAAAAGGTCCGCCGGAGGATTAATGCTTCATTGTATCGGTAAAGAAGAAGCAAATGAAGTAATGACTTCTACCCACTATGGAGAAGGAGGAAATCATTCAGGAGGAAGGATGCTAGCTGTAAAACTTCGGAGACTAGGTTATTATTGGTCTACTATGATGGCAGATTTTGACAAGTTCACTGCACGTTACGAGAAATGCCAAAGACATGCTCCGGAGATTCATGCACCAACATAATTACTTATGCCCGCGGTACCTCCTTACCCATTCATGCGTTGGGCGATGGACGTCGTAGGCCCCTTTCCGAAGTCAACTAGTGGGAAGCGGTTTCTATTAATCCTGACTGATTATTTTACTAAGTGGGTTGAAGCAGCAGCTTATCCGAAGATTCAAAGTGGTTAAGTGGAAAGCTTCGTCTGGAAGAACATAGTCTCTCGACATGGAATTCCTTACGAGATAGTAACAGAAAACGACTCACAGTTCATTTCGAACAATTTTGAAGCTTTTTGCGAAAAATGAGAAATCCGTTTAAACAAATCAACTCCGAGGTATCCGCAAGGAAATGGACAAGCCGAAGCTACAAATAGAATGGTTGTCGCTGGAATAAAGAAAAGACTTCTTGGAAAAAAGGGAAGATGGTCGGACGAATTGGATGGAGTACTATGGTCGCATAGAATAACCCCATAAGTGCATCTGGACAAACCCCTTTCTCACTTTCTCATGGGATGGAAGCCATGTCTCCAGCTGAAGTTAGGGTTCCAAGTTTACGGAGAACCCTAATGATACCGAGATTAATGATGCGAAGTTAAAGGAACGAAATGATGAAATTCAGGAACTTCGTGACCATGCTTTACTTCGTATTCAGAACTATCAGCAAATTGCTTCTCGATATTACAACAAAAAGGTTCGAGATTGTCCTCTGGACGAAGGAGACTTAGTTTTACGAATGGTGTTCAAAAACACGAAAGAACCAGGAGCCGGAAAACTCGGGGCTAAGTGGGAAGGTCCCTACTTGATTGAAAAGAAAGTTAAACCCGAAGTTTATCGTTAGAAGACTATGGAAGGCAAGGATGTACCTCGGGCTTGGAATTCATTCCACCTAAAAAGGTATCATTGCATGGATGAGCCGTAGAATCTTCAAAAAAAAAAGAAAAAAAAGTGAGGTTCGAACTACGGATGGCTTGATCCCTTTCGGGGGTACGTAGGCAACTCTTAGGAGTTTAGCTATAACTAAAAAAAATCGATACCTTGATCACGTATTCGATAATAGGGTTCGTCCCTTTACACATTCTTTACCGAATGCAGCTGAAGATTTCGGAGCTTGATAAAGTAGAGACGAGAAATCATAAGGCAAATTCGGGTCGTTCCCGCATGTTTAAAACCACTTCAAGTATTGGAATTCGATAAAGTAGAATCCGGTATAACAGATAATGGTTGAGCATTTCTCGTTAAATCAATTTTATCAGATTGACAAAACTTTAATTTGATAAAGTAGCGTTTAAGCCAAAAGTCATTAAAATTAAAAACTTTCAAAATAAGTTCATACAAGGCAAATACGAAAAACAAACAACAAATTACAAAGTAAGGAAAGATCCATATGGATTATGCACTCCTAGAGGAAGCTTCATCTTTACATCATCCGAACAACGATAACGTCCGAAGTCTAGTCGAACTTAAGGCGGGGCTACTAAATCTGAAGGACTAAGGGGAAACGCAGGGAATTCTTTTAACCAATGTTCGAGGTTGTTTAGCTGAGAAAAGAGTTCCTCTTTTATCATAGGAGGAATCAAAATCTTCTCCTTTTCAAGTACCTTAATCAGATCGCATTTTTCTTCCACCTGATGAAATAAGTCAGTCAGAGAGTTACGAAGCCGGCTTGCGTCGATGTACTTCCGAATTTTTTTAAAATTTATCCCTACATACTCCGAGAGCATCTAGTCGACCAATCATATTTGGGTCAATGTTATTACCTTTATTCCCGGTTGACGACTTAGGCCGAAGAGTCTCTTATAGTTCACATTTCAGGCGTTTAACTTCATCAGCAAGCTCGGCAGCTTTTTTAGCCTCCTCCCCGGCCATCTTGCAAACAGCTGCAGGATCAAGAGAAGACTTCTCCACCATAAGTCTTAAACTCCTGATTTCCTTCCTCGTCGCTGGCTGTTTTAACTCAGCATCCGACAGAAGACGGTTGAAAGAAGCTGCCGTCTGTAAATATAGACGAGGGTTAGATATAATTTGATAGGGGAAAAGACACAAATAGGTATGAGACCTTAAAGAAGGATGAAGCCGCGCTTTGGATTAATGAGTCCTTATCAGCCTCGAAGAGTAGAGGAAGAGATTCAGATCGACCTCTGAGTCTACCAAAGAGTTTTGCACATTCTCTCTGGTCTTCAAATAAGGGAACATCATTTCCATAGGACTATCGGAAGGAGTAACGTGAAGATGGAACAGCGGGACCTTGTTGGGAAACTTTAGCTTGCCCCTTTTTACTAGTCTCGGGTAAAGGGTTCAAGAGACTTGTCGAAGTAGGAACAGGGGCGACAGAACTCGAAATTGGAGTTTGAACAGGAGAAACACTGGTGTTTACTACTGTACTGGTAGAGTCTGGAATCAGAATTATCGAATTTTTCTATGAAGGAATTGGATTTGAGTTTTTCTCGGTGGATGGCGGAATAATAAAAGTATCACTTGGGAGAGTAGAAGAAGATGGAAGAATTGCAGGATTAATCGCCGGGGCATCCAACTGTATGGGAGATTTTTCCGAGGAAGCCTTAGTTTTCCTTTTCTTCAGCTTCTTTGCTTCCTCGGGAGTTCCCGAAGGAATTCGTTTGTTGGTTGCTATGTTCGGGGTATTTACTTTCGGGGTAGCTGTCGGTTTGGAAAGCGCTTTTTTCTCTTCGACTTTAGATTCTTCGGGTTTTGATACAAACACCCGAGGTCTGTAGATTTTGAGGTTTTTCATGAAAGGGTTCGACATTCTTTCTAGAGAGATAAAACGGAACTTACAATTTTTTAGAGGGAGAAAGGAATGATGATTGAATTCTGTTTTAGAGAGGGAATATTTATAAGGTGCAGTATGTCTATTCCACTTCCACATTCAATGTGCCTAGTCAGAGAATGACACGTCACAAGAAAATAAAAGATTTTTGATAGGATCGAAATAGCGGTTCTTAGATCAAGATCAAGAAGAAAGATGAAGATTCTAGACGTTCGAAGATAAAGATCGACCAACACCGAACTTCATTGATCGACAAGCTATTTAATTTGGAAATTCGCCAACCCTGCTCGAAGATATCCTCAGACAAACTTGGGGGGGGGGGAGAGACTTACTGTTGATGGTGGGGTTACCACCCCTTATCGATAGTTTTACGATAATTGAGGTTTGGTCTCTGTCGACCTTTCCCTAATAATTTATCAGGTTATAGTCCCTTCAACATGATTAGAACCCTCGGCCCTGATGATCGAGGGAAACCTCGGTGAAGACAGATCAGATTTTTAGTGTCCGAAGCGGGGGTATAAATAACTTCGTCCCAAGCGGAAGTCTAGAGCTCGGACATAATAAGTTCCAATCTTATCACAAATTTCCTGATCTTGGAAAAATGGAAATATTCCGAGCTAACACACTTGTAACCAATACGATTAATAAAATTCTATTTTACGAGGTTTCTCTTTTATCTTTAATCTAAATTCATTCCAAAAACAAACCCCTCTAATTACAAATAATTAGAAGTTGGACCCAATATCAACAGTTAAGTTTCATAGTAGTATATTATTAATTAATTTGACTCTTTGTTTCCTTCAACTGCTTGGCTAAATATGGAGGTGAAATATAATTCAATATTTTATTTCTATTTCTCATCCATAGACGCTTACGTTAATTCTTTTAAAAAATAGTAAAAATAATACCAACAATCATATTTATTCATACACAAAGATTTGCTCTTTTATCAGGTCAAAAGATCCAAAACGTTTGGTTTCAACCCGTCTTAGAAAATTGATTAACATGTCATTATTTAGTAACAATATCTTCCAATCAAATTATAACGTTAATGCTTGTCACATTTACTCGTCCAAATTTTTTCCATCTAATCCAATTAGACAACGCCATTTCAACACAAAAAACTTAGACGACAGTTCATATAATAGTAAGGAGATATAATTATAAACAATGATGGTTAAATTATAGGGGGGATTGCTAAAAGTAGACCTCAAATTAATTTTAAATACAAAACTAGACTCCAAATTCAAAGTTAAAAAAAACTAGACCCTTGGGGTAGGGAAATTACGTTTGGCGCCCTTATGTGTAAACGAAAAAACAGAACCCGCAATTACAATTTTTACCCTCGCGTCCGGAGACTTCAGATGTGAAGTCTTCCTATAAGACTTCATTATGAAGTTTCAATGTACCCATGTGAAATCTTATAAGTATTTAAATCTTATATTTAAATTTTAAAAGAAATAAAAAATAATTAATTTGAAATTTGATATACATAAAGTATGTTTAATCAAATATGAACTCTTAAAATTAAAAGTTCAATAAGTTACATAATATCTAAGGTTGGTTATGCTCTATTTTAGGCTATAGAGATTTTACCATAAAGTCTAATTAATAATTAAATCTTATATTTAAATTTTAAAAAATAAAACATAATTAGTCTGAAATTTAATATACATAAATTATGTTTAATCAAACATGAAGTTTTAAAATTAAAAGTTCAATCAATTACATAATATTTATACATGTAAGGTTGGTGATGATCTACTTAAGGGTATAGACTCTTCATTATGAAGTCTCATTAATAATTAAATCTTATATTTAGAATAAAAAAATTTTAAAAAATAATTAGTCTACAATTTGATATAGTTAAATTATGTTTAATCAAATATAAACTTTTTAAATTAAAATTTCAATGAGTTCAATAATATATAAACATGTAAATTTGATTATGCTGTACTTTAGGGTATAGAGACTTCACTTTGAAGTCTCATTAGAAAATAAATCTTATATTTAATTTATTATTTTTTAAGAAATATTTTTATAATTTTTTAAAATACAAAAATTAATATTGTTCTAATATGTGGTATATAAATTATAATTTGACAAAAAATTCATAAAATTAAATCATTTAAACTCAATTATATTTAAACTCGTAATTCAATGACAAAAATAGAAAGAAAAAAAAAACTCGTAATTTTCATTGAGACTTCATCGTGAAGTCTCAAACTTTAAGTTTTTAAGTAAATTTAAATTAAAAAATTATTGAAAAATATTTAAATTAAATTTTTTTTATAGATAATTCATTACATAACAAATGTAATGATTAAAAAAATATAATTTCATCAAATTGCATAAAATAGAGCAAGTGATCTAAATCTTATTTGGATTGGGATATGAGGTTTTAGGGTTTGACAAATAGTTAGACTACATGTATATATATATCTCTAGGGTTGGAGTTAGGGGTTATAATTTTTTTAACCAATCGACAATTGTTGATAGATTTGGTAGGTTTAGTGTGGGATAAGACTATTTTCATTTCAAACGTAAGTAATTGGGAGGGGTTATTAATAAAAAAATTTTAAATAACCTATATTTCAATTTAAGGATTAGATGAGACTTCAAAATGAAGTCTCCGTGTGAGACTTCACGGTGAAGTCTCATAAAGCAGGAACTTTTAACCTAACCTGAAATTAAAGACAGGGGTATATAACAAATTTACAATGATGTAATCCAAAATTTTGTAACCTAACCGACACCTTTTTCTTCTTTTTTTTTTTTCTCTCAGAGAAAACCATAGAAAAAAAAAGTTCTTCTCCTCAAAACTCTCTCGCTTCTTCTTCGCTGCCAACCAAATCTGCTGTTGTCGTCGCCTTTGATCTCACTTCCTCCTTCACCTCCTCCTTCACAGCTTGCGACACTGAAAAAAGGCCAAAACCCTAGACAGCCGCCATCTCCTCGTCACCGCCGTTGACTGAGATTCAAAGGGAGTCTCTCCATCACCAGCCTCGCAATCTCTGACCCCGCGTCGACGTCAACAGAGCACCTCCATCGCCACCCAGTTTGAATCCTCCGCAGCCGCCACTAGTCTATTCCGTCATGGCCTGGTTCGTTCCCTTTCTCTAGCCTCACCGTTTTCTCCAGTTTTGTGCACTTGGTTCAAATCACAAAGTTATGGATCTCCTTCCTTTGGTTCCATGTTCTTAAGGAAAAAAATTCACTCATCGACAGGAGACTTCATTTTGAAGTATCAATAATATGAGCTAATTGCATAAAAACTTAAGAAATTTGATTTTTAAAATGCCACACTCTCATACAACATAAACAAATATAAGTAACAAACATATGAGAACAAGAAAAATAAAAAAATTATTCATAATTAGGCTTAAAACCTTGTTTTAAAAAAATTAACATATGAGATTTCAATCTAAAGTCTCACGAGTAGACTTCATAGTGAATTCTTGTAATAAATATTTATTAATTCTTTTTTTTTTGTCACTATAAATATTTATTAATTCGAAACTCATAAAATTGATTTAAGATAGACTATAACACATTGACTTGTGAAACTCATACATTTACAACAACAATAACTAATACACATGCAAAAAATATAAAATCTCGAAAATGCAAAATAAATAAGATACACAAATACGTTTTAAACAAATTTACTGGTGGAGAGTTCAGACGGAAGTCTCAATTATTTGAGCTAAATACCTAATAAGTTGAGGGAAATGATTTAAAAATAATTATGTGACAAAAACAACTCAAACTCATACAACTCAAAAGACATTAGTAACACACATGTTAGATCAAGAAATTAAAAATAACAAACTATGAATAAGCTTAAATTTCAATTTTACTAGAATTAGCATATGAGACTTCACCACGAAGTCTCATACGAGAGACTTCACCACGAAGTCTCATACGAGAGACTTCACCACGAAGTCTCATACGAGAGACTTCACTATGAAGTCTCATGCGCGATATAGTGGAGACTTCATCATGAATTAGCATATGAGACTTTACCAGTGAAGTCTCGTCAAAAGTCAATGTTGGTCAACTGGAAAACTAAACCCTACTTTTTGGGAAACTTCATGGGTGAAGTCTCATCGAAAATTCAAATCGGTCAAATGCAAAAATAGACCCTCCATTTTCTGGAGACTTCATGGTGAAGTCTCGATAAAAAGTCATACTTCGGTCAATTGTACAACTAGACCCCTTCTCGGAGACTTCATCCTTGAAGTCTCAACTCTGTTTTTTTTGTTTACACAGGAGATTTGGAGACTTTATCATGAAGTATCAGAAGAAAAAAGTCAATTGCGAAACTAGACACAATTGACCATTGAGACTTCATGATGAAGTCTTCTCTCGCGACTTAGATCTAAAAATTAGAAAAAACAAGAAAAAGTTACCAAGATCCGTTTTTAGCTCGTTTTGAGCTCCATCAACTGTCCCGAACGCCGGATGCCACCAATACCGAAGAAACGCAGTTGTATTTATGCAAAAATCAGTGTAAATCTCAAGATCAAAGAATGGTGATTTTGGAAAACGAGATTTTTAGAGTTTAATGGATGAAATTGAGGAGGATATTAACGAAATTAAAGCTTTTAGCTCAAATATGAAGCATTAACATCTCTAAATTTGATTGTTCGAAGCATTTAGATCTCAATTTTGGTTGGTAATGGTGGTTGGGAAATGTTGAAGAAGATGGCATTTTCGTAATTACATGATAATTGAGAGGGTTATTTTGTTTCAAATCACGCTCTGAGACTTCAAAGGTGAAGTCTCAGAGCGGTATTTTTGTGAATAAAACATGCTTGAAAGGATAGTTTAAGGCATTTTGAAAGTTTGGGAAGGAGGGGTCTAGTTGTGCCATTAACTTCAACTTGGGGTCTATTTTAGAAAGACGTCCCAAATTAGTTGTGCCATTGACTTCATTGATTTGTGTTTGCTTTTTTTTGCGCCTTTAGATTATGGACTGAGACTTCATGTTGCAGTCTCCATTTATAAAATATGGGAGACTTCAACCCTGAAGTCTCCACAAAGTGAATATTCTGAGATTTCATAGTGAAGTCTAATCCAAACCCTAAGCTCAAATATAGGTTATTTGACAAATTTCGTTAAAAACTCCTCCTAATTACTTTCATTTTTCCATGAAAATAATCTAATCCCACACAAAACATAAGAAATATATCAACATTAGGCATTTAAGAAAAAACAAATCTAATCCTAAGTTCAACCCTAGAGACATATACATGTATTCTAACCCTTTATCAAACCATAAACCTCTTATGCCAATCCAACGAAGATTTAGATCACTTGGTTTAGTTTTATGCAATTTGATGAAATTATATTTCTAAATCATTAAATTTGTTATGTAAAGAGATATCTATCTTAAATTTTAATCTAATTATTTTTAAATAACGATGAAGTCTCGACGAATTTTACCGGTTTAAAATATAATTAAGATAAAATGATTTAGTTTTATGCATATTTTTGAAATTTTAATTTGGATACCTTTTATTCGATCAAACTTAATTTTTGTCTTTTAAATTTTTACAAAAGTATTTTTCATTATTTTAATAAATTAAATATTAGATATAATTACTAATGAGACTTCATATGGTAAATCTCTATACCCTAAAGTAGACTTCACATGTGAAGTCTCTATACCCTAAAATAGATTTGGGGTGTAGAGAATAATCAACCTTACATACTTAGTATTATGATATTGATTCAAACTTTATTCTTAAAACTTCATATTTGATTAAACATAATTTGTATAAATAAAATTACAAACTAATTATTTTTATTACTTTTTAAACTTAAATATAAGATTTAAATACTAACGAGACTTCACATGTGAAGTTTCACGGTTTCCTGAGACTTCATATTGAACTCTCACTGAGAGACTTCTGAAGTCTTCGGACATGAGGGCTGAAATCGTAATTACGGGTTCTATATTTTTGTTTACACATAAGGGCGCCAAACGTAATTTTCCTACCCCAGAAGTTTACTCTTACATTTGTTTCAATTTGGGATCTACTTTCATTTTTAAAATCAATTTGGGGTCTATTTTTAATAATTCTTCCAATTATTTTTCTATGATTTTCTAATTCAAATTTAATTCAATTTGGGACATAATTGAGATTATATTCTTTAATTTGATTCTTCAGTTTGATTCAAATTTGTTAAATTCTAATTTTTATATTTGAAAATTATTTTTAGTTAATAATTTGAAAAAAGTAATCAGATTATTTTTTATTACTTTATAAATTTAACTTTAAGATTTAAATACAGTAGCATTTGTTTGAGTAAATGGTCTAAATTTGCATTGAAAGTCAATTTCGAAGTTATTTTTGGTAATTTTCCAAAATTTATTATCTGCATGCATACCACATATAACAGTCTCAAGTATCTTATTAAGAATACTAAATAAATATCAGTTATGGACAAGTATACTTACATATGTCGTTGGATTAAAATAAACACAAATTACTATTCAAACGATATAATTAAGTCCTTATTATTTTATATTATGACTTCGATATTACGAAAAATTTAGTAAACTTTTAACAATAGCAATTACAAATATTATCGTCAGAACATTCTCCATCACTTGTTTCTGGAAATGTAATTTTGCATACGACTTTGCATTTCGAGTTAGTACATGGGCCCGGAATTGTGGTGGTACCAGATACATGTTTGAACTTGGTGTCGGTTGCTTCTGCATACAAAAGAGAATACCATGAATCGGTTCCAAAACTTCAAAGTAAATCGAGTAATTATGTCATATTCGAAAATTCGTTACATTACTTGAACATTCCCTGAAATTGTTTAGTGTTTTAGACAATTTGATGTATTGGAGATTAATAGAAGAATTTTATTTTATCTTATTCGTATTACAGTATTTTATAAACTTTTTACCTGTAGAAGCCAAAAAGAGGATGAGCAAGACAGTGGTAATAGAGACAAAATTGAGTATCTTCGTCATCTTTTGCTCGTTTTTTGAAAACTTAGATTGTTTTGTATGTTTTGAGTGAGACCAATCCATGCGGTCATAAGGTATTTATACTGAACATTTTTTTACTAAGGTTATTTAATTTTAGTAAGGCAATAATATGGCATTAAATGTGTTTGACCATTCAAAAGATAACTATAATCATATATTTAAAATAATTTTTAGAAGGATATGTGGACAATCTATAGACATGTGGCATTTATAGGTTGTCCACATGTCAATCCATAGAGAATCTCTTTTAAATTTTAGATAATAGAATAAGAGAGTATACATGTATATTTGCGGAATATTTTTTCAACATATTTGTATCCTAAAATTTGATAATATAGATATAAATAAATTCCTTTTTACTCTTATATGAAATGTCATCTAACTTTTTTTTATTGAAATGATGTTGTGTAATTGACTTAGACAGAAAATTTTATGACGAGTAAATGTGATATGTACTGATGTTATAATTTAATTGTTAGATAATGAGAAAATATCAATTTTTCGCCTCCTCTCCGATGATCGGAAATCAAACGCTTCGGATCTTTTTGACCTGAATATAAAGGAATGTGAATCGTAATTGTTTATTCCATTTTTTTGTTTGAAATTTAAAACAAATAAACCAAAGAGTCATTTTATCTTACGTGTTTCTTATTTCTCTATTATTTTTTAAAATTTATGTATCTAAATATAAAACGAAGAAATCGAAGAATCAATTCATACGCCTAATTTACATAAACGAAGAGACGCAATGATGATCATTTCTTCACGCTAATATTGTTAGTTTGAATCAACCAATAAAATTTAGGATAAAATTTATGCACCGAAAAACTGACCAAGGGAAATGTATTCCCGTATTAATCTCAGCTTAAGCCGTAAACATTGTATTATATATATCATTTGAGGACAGAGCAAATAAAGCATTCGACTCAATTATTTTTCAGTCTAACAACAAAAAATGCATAGAACTTTACTAAGAAAGAAATCATATGTTTTTGTTCCATTGAAAAATATCGGTCTCAATGAAAAAGAAGCGATGATTAAGGTCATATTTTACGAATATAGAACGCTTATAATGAACTAAGTGGTAATTACTTAGAGATAATTTTTTTCGAAAGAGAGATAAATATCTTCTTCATGTGAAATTTTTAACTCTCAATGCTTATTCATTTGCATAATATCTAATTATCTAATTCGTCCATATTATTATATGGTATTAGAACCCGATGTTCAGTAATTTTGAAGCATATAGACGTGCTCCAAGAAAGAAAATAATAATCATCAGTGAAGGTAATCTTCAAGAATGAGATGAAATATTTAGGCCAAGTACCTTGCTCTATCAGATACATCTTCTTAGAACTTCGACACTAAAAACATCTGATAATTTCTCGGTTGACTTTTCGGGAAATTATTTATATCTTTTCTCGGAGATTAGGAATACTAACCTTGACACGAAGGTTATGATTGATGAGATTACCTGTGTTTTATTTATTTTTTATGTATCTATAGATTTTTTCTTATAGGAATTATTCTATTAATAGTTTTCTATTGTTTATATTTTTTCACTAGGATTGTTTCATAACAGTGAAAGAGTTCTTCGCGTACACAATTCTCAACAGGTGTGGAAACGATTCTTCTACAACTAGATTTGGAAGTTTGTTACAACAGTTTTCTATGGATTGTTATAGTATGATAGAATCAATTCGTCTTTGTTATTTGTGGTTTAGTCAGAAGAAACTTTGTTCTGATAACTATAAACTATTTGGATTGCATCTGGGAAAAGTTGGGCAATGCAAATTAAGCAGTGAAAGCGAATATTCATACCAACGAGATTCATTGGAGGCATAAAGAAAATATGATGTAACAAAATCTATATGTTATCGTGGATATCCATATCTTTTCATTAGTTTTATATGTAATTCTAAATGGCCAGAAGTCACGTTTTTTTTGAAGAAATATAATATGACAACCGAAGATCGGCAAACATCAATTTTAGAGTCAACAAAAATGTATTACTGTACTATTTGGTTTTCCTCTAATGAGTTGTTTTTATGTTTCTATGATTTATTTTTGTGTGTTGTATGAGATATTTTCATATCCTTAAGAAGTTGCCACCAAATATTTTATACGATTTGACAATCTAATCTCAAATTCACTTTATAATTAGTCTTTATAAATTAGAAATGAAATTTCAGGAAAAAGGGTTGAATCCGAAAACTTAGAGTCAAGCTGAGCCGTTTTGATTTGATATATTAACTTGAACCTCTAAATAACTAAATATTTAAAGTTAACGTCTTACAAAGATGAGAGGACGAATTTCGCTTAGAAACAGCAAGGTGATATGATTTTTATCGGTGTCGAGGTATATCAATATTTTCTACTTAATTAATTCGTTCATTTAATATAAAAAATATTATTATGTTATATGTGTTGTGTTTTTGGTTTTGTGCAAAAAAAAAACAGTCTTCATATTTTTTGGTTCAAGTCAATCCGTCAGCTTTAAGTTGTGCAAGTTAAATCTATAACCTCGCAAAGCTCCGGCATTATAACTCTATATCGCCGGCATTGTATCTAACAGATCTATTAATTTTTTTACAGAATTCAAAACGACTTTTTTTTCGATTACGAATTTAAATCCAAAAGTTACAGAGTTTGTAATTACATAAAAAAATTATATACCTATATTTTTTGTAACTATCTTCATCATTTTTCGAGGTTACATGAATAATTACTTTTATATCACATATAATTTAATATGTATGTGCATAAACAAAAAAACATAAAAAAAAAACATAAACAAAAGTAATTGAGGAATAGGATAAGTTATTAAGATGTATCCACTAAAGAGAATAATTTATAAATATATAACTTTAATCAAAATTGTGTTTAAGTTTCAAGACGAAAGTCAATTTTAAAAATAAATTTAATGAATATTTCTCTTAAGTTTGTAATTTAAGTAAATAAGATATAAAATTTCATAACCAACACAAAGAAGTCATATTATAATAATCATATTATTATTTTATATTAAACATGTACTTTATTTAAAATATTACATTTTCTTTTGTGTTTTAAGATTTATAAGAGATAAATGGAAGAGTCTCATTTCTTATGGGTACTTATTTATCTAATGAAGTTTTTTTTATATATATATTTAAGTTTAGCACGCAAAAATTGAAAAATCCCTTCGTAAACCAAGTTACATAATGATGATTCTTCATGCAGTAAAGTTTGAAAACCAATAAAACTGAGGATAAAATTTATCTACCGAATAGGATAATTTATGAATATATAACTTTAATGAAAATTGCTGTTAACTTTGTAACGTTAAGTAAATTATATTTAAGAATTCATAAAAAACACAATAACCCTATATAATAATAATCATATTTTTTATTTTATATGAGATCCATATGCTAATTGTCTAGTATATTTATTTTTATGGTTTTTAATTTAAAAGGTATAATATAAAGATTCTCTTCATGTCCTGATAAACTTAAACGAAGATACACAATAATGACTACTTCACGCTGATATTGTATAATTAAAATCAAGCAAAATTAACCCACGGTAATGTGTGCTAATCTCAACTTAAGCCTAACATATATATATATATATATATATATATTGGGAATATCTTGAAATAAAAATTGTATTTACTTTTGTATATAGTTGTCGAGATAAGACAATCATATGATACTAGGTGATTATGATGCTTTGCTAGAAGCCTCTTGTAATCTATGAGTTTGGAACTCATTACTAGTATTATATGATCTTACAGGGTCACACACCTAAGCAAACTGGATAGAACTTGTTGGGATTGATCATTAATGTAATGATCAAATTATTGCGTTTCTGGAGAGTGTGTCGACCGACACAAAAGTTGTATCGATCGACACACAGCCCGAACCAGAATAATGATTTTGGTTTTCGGTTTAATCAAACATTGGTCTAGACCAATGGTTAATTAGGGTTTTCACAAGTCCTTATATATGATATGAGCATGACTTGGAGAGCTTAACCTAGTTTCCAGCAATCACCAGAAACACAGAAATCTCGAGAGCTTCCTTCAGAGATCTGATCTCTCCCGGCACTAGCAAACTGGCTTTCCAGTTTGTGTGAGTTTGGATACCACTAGAGGCGCATCATCTGAGGCGCTCTTGATATTCCGCTGCTCAACTTCCAGGTATATTCGAGATTTGTTGTTTAGATTCAATTGACACATGATCCTAGGCCATAGAATTTGTCATTAGGGTTTATTAATATGATTAAAATCCGGTACAAATTCCTTCAGTGGTATCAGAGCCTAGTGTTTTTATTGAATCTGTAGCATGTAAGTTGAATTGAACGAATTCAAATTGATATATATATATATATATATATATATATATATATATATAGGATTTACATGCATGTTGTTCAAAAATCGTTTTGATGCAAAATTGAGAAACTAGGGTTTTCTGCGAAGGTGTGTCGATCGACAGCAATTTTGTGTCGATCGACACGGCCTGTAGAATCGCGAGAAAAATTTTAGGTTTTCAAATTCCCGTGAATCGCTGTGTGTCGACCGACACAAAGGTTGTGTCGATCGACACTAGCTGATTCATCGCCGTCGGTCCAATCGATTAAATTGGTTAATTGTGATTGAACCGGATTTTGGTTGGTGCCGATCGACAATGAAAGTGTGTCGACCGACACTGATCGGTCACCGCGATAAATTTTCTACGGATATAGTGTTGATCGACACTAGTGTAGTGTATCGATCAACACAGATCCTTGATATGGGCAGTGTCGACCGACACTAATGTACTGTCGATCGACACTGGTTGGTTTTGCGATCGGTTCAATCGATTTTCGCGATTTATCACGATTGATTGAGAGGCGTGTCGACCAACACTAATGTAATGTTGATCGACACAATCCCAGAACCTGGAATTGCATAACCAATTTCGCACTCTAGAATGATTAAAACTTAATTAGATTAGCTGTTTTAATCTATTTCAAATCTTATAGGATACATATTTGATATGTACTAGATTTAAAGTTATGTTCCTCAAACTAAATATCAAATAATTTTGATGTCTTTCCAATCTTGTCAACTGTCAAGACTCGTTTCATTGTGTGATGGGCTTGCCAGGGCAAGGTGTCCACAATTACATAAGTAAGATAGATGGTAATCGTTACCAAATGACTTAAAAGATTGGTTTACTTGACTAGGCTATCAAAATTGTTTTGGGCTTAGAGACATAGGAGTGGATAAGACATAAGATGTCATCCACAACCAAAAGTTATATTGGATATAATTAGCAAAAGGTTGCTTACCTAGATAGCTAGAATTTGGGCGATGAGCCAAATCTCACTCAAATTTTAGTGAAGTATGGATCTTGGATCATTTTATTCAATTGAGGAAACATTGTTTTGAATATAATGTGAGTTTTCTTAATGGTTAAGATTTCTCATTTTCTTGAACATCATAACAACCCATTTTCTTTTCTTCTGATTCAGCTATGACTACTCATTCTCACAATACTTTCTCCCTGTGATCCGTCCTTGAGAAGGACAAGTTAAATGGATCCAATTTTCTCGAATGGTATCGGAACTTGAGAATTGTTCTCAAGCAGGAGAAAAAGGACTATGTCCTTGTAAAGATTCTTCCTGATAAACTGAGACCTAATGCCTCACATGCAGAGAGAAATGTTTGGCATAAGCACTATGATGATATGGTCAATGTGAATTGTCTCATGCTGGCTACCATGAACTTAGACTTGCAGAAGCAATATGTGAAAGTGTAGTCACCAATTGAGATGATCACTAACCTGAAAGCGATGTTTCAAGAGCAGGCACGAACTGAGAGATACCATACAGTTAAGTCTCTCATTGAGTGCAAGCTACCAATGGATAGTCTAGTTAGCGCACATGTCATTAAGATGATGGGTTATATTGATAACCTAGCGAAACTGGACAGTCCCATTAGCCAAGAGTTGGCTACTGACATCATTCTGCAGTCACTGCCGTCGAGTTTTGATCAGTTTGTTATGAACTATAACATGAACAACTCGACGAAGACATTGACTAACTGCATGGTATGCTCAAGACAACTGAGCCTAACATCAAGAAGGGCACCCCAAATATACTTCTGGTACAAAGGGGTAAGAGTTTTAAGAAACCAAATAAGGACAAGGCAAAAGGCAAGGTGATCCAGATTGTGAATCGGGACAAGCCTGAGTCTGTTTCCAAGTCCAAGCCAAGCCCTTATGATGTTGACAAGTACCATTACTGTAAGGAGTCTGAGCATTGGAAGAGAAATTGCAAGAAATACTTGGAAGATTCTGAAAAGATGAAGAAGATGTACGAGACTTCTTCTTCAGGTATTTATGCTATAGAAGTAAATGTTACTACTTCAAGTTCTACCTCATGGGTATTGGATACTTGTTGTGGTGCTCATATTTGTATGTATATGCAGGGCCTAAGCAACAATAGAACTTTGGAGAAGGGGCAAGTGGACCTGCGTGTTGGCAATGGAGCAAGAGTTGCTACTTTGGCCGTGGGAACATTTCATTTGTCTCTGCCATCAGGCTTGGTTTTAGAACTTAAGAATTGCTATTATGTACCTGCTATAAGCAGAAACATCATTTATATTTCTCTTTTGGATTTGGATGATTTTTATTTTTCGATTAAAGACAAGTGTTGCTCTTTTGATCGTAATGATATTTTCTATGGTAGCGCCCCGTTAGAGAATGAGCTTTATGTGTTAAACTAATCTGCACCTGTTTATAAGATAAACACAAATCGATTCAAGTCTAATGACTCGAATCCTACTTTTCTCTGGCATTGTCGTTTGGGCCACATCAATGAGAAACAGATTCAAAAGCTCCATACTGATGGGCTTTTAGGCTCATTTGATTATGAATCATGTAAGAAATGTGAATCTTGCTTATTGGGCGAAATGACTAAGGCCCCTTTCAACAAAACAAATGAAAGGGAAAGTGACTTGTTGGGCCTAATACATATTGATGTGTGTGGCCCAATGAGCATTAGTACTAGAGGAAATTTTTAGTACTTCAATACACTTACTCACGACTTTAGTAGATATGGCTATGTCTATCTAATCAGACATAAGTCGGAATCCTTTAAAAACTTCAAGGAATTCCAGAATGAAGTACATAACCAGCTTGGCAAAAGTTGATGTATCATGGATTTTACCGGTTTTCTACCATGATATAGTAGGTTTTATGGAGTCTTTATAGCATGTTTTGAGCATTTATGCAGGATTTACTAGCAAAAGACATTTTGGAGCAAAAGAGCTAAAAAGAAGGTTTTATGGAAATTTCCACGTGATTTGAGAAGACTTAGAAGATTTGGAGCCAAAATGAAGAAATGTTGCTGCGAGCCCCGAGTCGACCGATTGTGAAGCCGACTTAATTTAGAAGATTTTCTTATCGGGCCTTTCGCGGAACCCTAAACCCTAAGACTCATTCACGACCTATATAAGCACCTCTTAAGCACTAGAAGAGGCACAAACCGCACAAGAACTCAGAGCGATACAAGTTTCTCTTTGCTTTTTGTTTCCATTGTATTTAGCTTTCTAGAGATTGTTCATATCATTGTTATAGACTCTGAAGGATATTAGAGAGTGTTCTTCCTCAATCGAGCTTGTGAGCCTATGATCTTCTATTGTCTAATTCGTTTGTATTCATTTCATTTATAAAAAGATGATTTGTTTTACCAAACCCATGTCTGAGTAGTTTCTTTATTAGATCTGGGTTTTCTTACGGTTTTCTATGAATTGCTAAAATAGTTTTAAACAATCTTTTCAATCACGAAATTCTTTGCTACAGTTGCTCTTCACTGAGTAGACAGACTCGCGAACCATTTTATTCAATCATAAATCGAGATCTGGTAGTCGACAGACACCGAAGACCGGTATACAGTTCTGTAGTGAGCAAGGTGCGTTCTATGTCAAATGAATATTTGTTTAGACACCTTGTGAACAGATTTAGCTTGTACTCACATGTTTGTTTATCTTCAGCGACAATCCAAAGAGATATGAGATTTAGGGATTTAAACAAAGACTTTGTTTTAACACATCATTAGAACATCGTAACTATTATTGTGTCTAGAGTTCTAGAGTTTAGAGATTCGAAATTGATTGTGTTCTTAATTCATAAATTCATAGTTTCCAACTGGAATTCCCTAAGATCTAATATTTCCCCGAATTTGAAGTCACCAAACGTTTTCAAGGTTTTCTCGGTTTACAAAAAGATTTACTTAAAATATCTCACTTACAAATCAACCATACCTCTCTTTGGGATCGATAACCTAAATACTACATCTGTACACTGTGCACTTGCAGTTAATTTTGGGTGAATAACTTCGCACCATCAAAAGTATCAAAGCCTTTCGATCAGACCGTGGAGGTGAATACTTAAGCCAAGAGTTCAATGATCATCTGAGAGATTATGGAATTGTTTCACAGCTCACTCCTCCTGGAACACTTCAGTGGAATGGTGTCTCTGAGAGGAGGAATCAGACCCTATTGGATATGGTTCGATCAATGATGATTCACACAGATCTTCCATTATCTTTCTAGGGATACGCTCTACATACGTCTGTGTTTACGCTAAACAGGGTTCCATCGAAATCAGTTGCAAAGACACCACATGAGATGTGGACTGGAAATGTTCCAAATTTGTCTATCCTGAAGATTTGGGGCTGTGAATCTTATGTCAAGCATTTGATGCCTGACAAGCTCGGCCCAAAATCTGATAAGTGCTACTTCGTCGGTTATCCTAAGGAAACCTATGCTTACTACTTTTACAACAAAACCAAGAGCAAAGTGTTTGTTGCTCGGAACTGTGTATTTCTTGAGAGAGAGTTTCTTTCTAAGAAAAACAGTGGGAGTAAAGTACAACTAGAAGAGGTTCGAGTATCACAGGAAGCTGCTCAACCTGTTTAGGAAGAGCAGCCACTGGATCTACAAAGAGTTGTAGAGCCTATACCTGTAGTGCCTGAAGTTCGCAGATCCGAAAGGATTCGTCATGAGCCCGAGAGATATGGATTTCTCGTGACTAACTGTCATGATATGTTGATCGTTGATAGTGACGAGCCTGCGAATTTCGAAGAAGCAATGATGAGCCGTGACTCCGAAAGTTGGCTTAAGGCCACTGAATCCGAAATGGGATCCATGTCACAAAACAAAGTATGGACTTTGGTGGATTTACCCGATGGTGTAAAAGCCATTGAGTGTAAATGAGTTTTCAAGATGAAAATCGATGTGGATGGTAATATACAAATATACAAAGCTAGGTTGGTGGCTAAATGTTTCAAGCAAATTCATGGTATTGAATATGAAGAAACCTATTCCACAGTCGCTATGCTTAAGTCTATTCGGATTCTCCTAGCAACTGCCACTCATTATGACTATGAGATTTGGCAAATGGATGTGAAAACAGTTTTACTTAATAGAATTCTGGAAGAGGATGTGTATATGACACAACCAGAAGGTTTCATTGATCCTAAAGCTGCTGGGAAAGTATGCAAGCTTCATCAATCCATTTATGGATTGAAGCAGACATCTCGGAGTTGGAATCTTTGTTTTGATGAAGCGATCAAAGAGTTTGATTTCGTGAGAAACGAAGAAGAACCATGCGTTTACAAGAAGACTAGTGGGAACGCAGTTGCATTTCTCATACTGTATGTAGACGACATACTTGGAATAAGAATCTATAGAGATAGATTAAATAAGCTAATTGGACTGTGTCAAGATACTTTATATTGATAAGGTCTTACACAGGTTCGAAAGGCTATGTCGATCGATACAAAGGGTTATGTCGATCGATACACGAGTCGATACCAATTTGATCCTGGTGAAAGTCACTCGACAGCTGTCAAGAACACCTTCGAGTATTTGAGAAATACTAAGGATAGGTTCTTGGTGTGCCGAGGAAGTGATGAGCTTGTGGTGAGTGTTTACACGGACAAAGACGATTTCCGGTTATAGTCTGGTTACGTTTTTTGTCTAAACAACGGTGCAATTAGTTGGAAGAGTTCCAAGCAAGGAACCGTAGCAGATACCATGGCCTAAGCATCAGAGTCATGCTGCTGCTGTAAGCATTATATTTTTATAAGATGTGATCTTAATTCTAGTGGGAGTTGTCTATGTTATGACGTTCATCAAAACATACATTTGGTTATGTTTTAATGAAATTTGTTTCATGTATTATTTGATTATTGGATAAATAATAGTCTCAAAGTAATTTATTGTATTCTTATAGATCATCAAGTACGTGACTTGATCATGGAACCCTATAAGTGATAGATGGCATAAATTATAAAGTACGTGACTTGATCATGGAACCCTATAAGTCAAGGTTGTTAAATTATAAAGTACGTGACTTGATCATGGAACCCTATAAGTCAAGGTTGTTAAAGTGAGACATTAATGACCGCGAGAGACTAATATGTGAGGTGACTGATGACCAAGTTTCATGGAGTCATTAATAAGAGTATTAAAGTCAATCACATAGAAATGTGTTAGGAAACACAGTATTGGACATGACCCGCCAATGAGAACTCTATAAGATAGTTATATGAGTGTCATAAGAGTTTCTCATTACAACTATAGAGTATTGTCCTTAGACATGAGCTCATCATGTTTCTCATACATATGAATTGGTGTGGTTTGGTTTTGTCAAACGTCAGCCGTAACAAGTGATTATAAAGGCAGTATTGGGCATGTCATGAAGTGTGTAAGGAACAGGGATGGAACAAGATGGGATTTGTCCCTCCTATATAATAGGAGATAGATATCTCTGGGCCTATCGAAGATTTGATACTGAGAAATGTGTGGCCGCACTCAAACGAGGTGATTTTCAGTCGTTTGTCTTATCAGTATAAATCAGAGTTCGATAAACAACGTCTAGCTTAGTAAGGATGACACGAGCTCTTGCCTTATGTTAGATCGAGATATAGTGACAAAGGGATTATAGGAATAGATGATTCCAGTACAAGTGGGTGATTGTTGGGAATGTCCTGAAATCACACTTGTATTTACTCTTGTATATAGTTGTCGAGATAAGACAATCATATGATATTAGATAATTATGATGCTTTGCTAGAAGCCTCTTGTAATCTATGAGTTTGGAACTCATTACTAGTATTATATGATCCTACAGGGTCACACAGCTAAGAAAACTGGATAAAGCTTGTTGGGATTGATCATTAATGTAATGATCAAATTATTGCGTTTATGGAGAGTGTGTCGACAGACACAAAGGTTGTGTCGATCGACACACTGCCCGAACCAGAATAATGATTTTGGTTTTCGGTTTAATTAAACATTGGTTTAGACATATGGTTAATTATGGTTTTCACAAGTCCTTAGGTATATGATATGAGCACGACTTGGAGAGCTTAACCTAGTTTCCAGCAATCACCAGAACACACAGAAATCCCGAGAGCTTCCTTCAGAGATCTGATCTCTCCCGGCACTAGCAACCGGCTTTCCAGTTTGTGTGAGTTTGGATACCAGTAGAGGCACAGCATCTGAGGCGCTCTTGATCTCAAATCCTTGATAATCTTCCGCTGCTCAACTTCCAGGTATATTCGAGATTTGTTGTTTAGATCCAATTGACACATGATCCTAGACCATAGAATTTGTCATTAGGGTTTATTAATATGACTAAAATCCGGTACAAATTCCTTCAATATATATCATGTGAAGGCAGTAGTATTGAAGCATACAACACAATTATTTTGAAGGGTTTTGAGGGTTTCGAAGTGTATATGATTTCGAATGGTTGCAGCAGTTAAAAAAAATCTTATCTATAACAACAAAGCTTTTTACCTATAGCGGTATGAATTTTGAATTGAAGTTATTTATCTAAAATTACTGCAAGTCCATATAGTACAATTGTAGTACTTAGGTTATTGACCCCACAGAGAGCTATGGCTAATTTAGATTATGCAATTAGGATGTCA
This sequence comes from Euclidium syriacum, assembly GCA_900116095.1. Taxonomy (NCBI): domain Eukaryota; kingdom Viridiplantae; phylum Streptophyta; class Magnoliopsida; order Brassicales; family Brassicaceae; genus Euclidium; species Euclidium syriacum. The sequence goes on from FPAK01000013.1 coordinate 2,177,261, forward strand.
TGTAAATGAATATCTAATAATCGAACTAAGATAGCTAATAAGTTGTATGAAAGGTTTTAAAACATTAGATCTAGGAGAATTCAGTGGGTAACAATGGATCACGGTTTATTAGGTGACTTCTAGAACTCTAAACACGTTATTCTATCAAAACTCTAAGGAAGTGTTAGCGGATTTACTTCTTTAAAAAACCTAAATCTCAAAAGTGATTTTGGATTGTCGCTGAATATAAACAAGCATTAAAGCATTCAAGTTAAATCTTTTCATAAGGTGTCCGAACAAGCATTCACTATGACAGGAAAACACCTTGCTCACTTCAAATATTTCTAGTCTTTTCGTGTCCGTTTTCGATAAAGGAATCGACCTAGATACCTAGTTGTAGTTCATGATGTCACTTCGAAGTGTTAAACACAATTTGTAATGAAAAATTTGTAATTTTATTCCACTATTGATCCATTGAAAAGTTTTTTTAAAACCCAAGATTTAATAAGAGAACTACTCAGACATAGTAATAGTAACACAAATCATTATTGGATTAGTGTAAAGAACTAGTAGAGTCAGCTAGTCCAGGGAGTGATTAATGAATTGCATGCAAAATTAGAAAATAGAAGATCATCGGGTGGTGGATCTCAATTGAGTAAAGAACAGCCTCTTTCACTTCTTCAGTGTCTCAATGGAACAAAGCTTGGAAAGTAAACCCTAGATCTAGTAACAAAACAAATGACAAATTGAAAGCAAGTAAACTCTTTGAATGATTGTATTGGATGTAAGGGTAGTGTCTTCCTCTGCTGCTGAGAGCTTCATTTATAGTTCCATAGGTGGGGCTTAGGGTAGAACTCCTTAAAACTTGAGTCAGGCTTGATTGGAGCTAAATGAGGCAGTCTTGTAAATCCCGTCATAATGACATGTCTTCAGTAAAATGGCTATATCTTGGGCTGCATATATCCAATAGACTTGATTCAAATTTAGGATGAAAACTAACTTCCATATCTTCATTTTGGTATGAGGGGCATCTCCTGCATTGTCAGTTAAGTGGGTCAATGATCGTTGGACTTATTGAACTTAGATTCTTCCTGTACATCTCTTTTATTAGTTTTGTTCCAAATCGCTTCACTTTAGTTCTTATTGTTTCAAAACATACTAGAAAGAATCCATACAAACACTTGTATCATGATAAAAAAATCGGTAAAATTCACGATATATCAGGGTGCACAACTAAATAATTCTTACATAAAAAGAAAAATATAAATATTTAATATTACTAAGTAAATATTTATTATAAAATTAAACAAATAAAATAAATCTTGATTTTTGATAGTAAAACTAATTAAACAAACTTCAAAATTCATGACGACTTGAAGATATTGCCGAATGCAAGTGTGGTTCTTTAGAAGATGGATTGTTCCTGAGAATGGGGAAGATGATCATGCTTAGTCATGCAAATCATGTTTCTGGAAGATCGACACACTGTTTTTCTTCCAACGCTTTCTTGTCTTTAACTGGATTGATTAAGTTTGTTGTGTTCATGTGGTTTTACTTTTGTTTTATTTTTTTTTTCAGATTTTCGTTTGTCTTAGATCATATTATTATTTCATATGAGATCCTGATGCAGGGCACCTTCACTTACTTTCCTCGTCTCCTAAAATATTATCTTTCTTTTCTTATGTGTAGATTAATATTGGGCTTTTCTTATTTATTAGTTTAGGGTTGGTTAAGAGATTCTCTTGTTAGCTATATATACAATCGTTTAGGGTTTTGTAAAGAGCCACGTCTATTGAATATAATTTTAAGTTTTCATAGCCATCGATCTTTTTGAGGGGAAGAGTATTTCTAACCTTTTACGAGCTTTCGAATACGGGAAAGAGTATTCCCAAACTCTAATTGTCTTTTTCGTTGAGAGTATCAACCAACCGGCAAGATCCGAGTTAGAACACGTTTATCTCCTGGAGATCTCGCGTTCTTTCTCGTTATATAGATTCTACTCCTCATCAGTTGGTATCAGATTCAAACGGTCCTTCGTTTAAGTTTGATTCAAAGCAATCATATCATCAAAACACGTGCTACAGTGAAGACGAACGAAATCTATGGTAGGAGATGTTTCGAGACCAACGATTCGATAATAACCAAAGAAACATCCGCTGGGAAACAAGTTTTATGGTGGAGATTCCAAAATTCTACGGTGGTATTCACAGAGGTACCTGCTCATAAGTGCGTTCCGTTGGTGTCTACGAAGTTTCGCGGTCACGCAGCATCTTGGTGGAAACAATTGAAGGCCACTCGTAAGCGGAGCGGTAAGGAACCAATTCAATCGTGGGATAAGCTAACTAAACAGTTGAAGAAACCGTTTCTCCCATATAATTATGAACGTACTATTTACACTCGCGTATAGTTCTCGTTCAGTGGATCATTACCAAAAAAACTTCACTATTGGTACTAGCCATCGACGATCTCTTTTTGGAGCTTATAAGGAAGACTGGGCTGAGCTTCATAACAATCTTCGTGTGAGGCAGACGAACTTCTGAGCATCAACCGTCACATCGAGTTCTTCTCTCATATCACCAAGAGACAATCTGCAACAAACCTGCCGCGTAGAAATTGGAGGAGACAACGGGATTCTCTTGGAAGCTGATGATGAAAAATATCATCAGGCTGACGATGTAGACTCTAATCTAGAGGAAGATCACGAAGTATCCTTCCATTTCGACAAAGTGGAAAAGATTTGTGATGTTTCCATTGACGAATCATGTGTTGAGCAACTTGTTGACGATGCTGATTCGATCTTTGATATCAAGGATGATATACAATATAACCGATGACAAACACCACGTAGACGACACATATTTCGTTGGAGTTCAAGAGATGAGCGACAAAACAGATGCACCAACGAATTATGTTCCAAGTCGTATACAAACTTAACGAGGTAAGCGGAGATCCTGTTTTTGATATGCATGACGCTGAAGACGTTAATCAAGAGAAAATTGCCGACACATCAGTCACTTTCCAAAAGGTGGAAGACAATAAACTTGGACTACTAGAGTTTCAGAACTTCCAAGAGGATTACGGTGATTCACCTTTGGGGATTTATGATGACGATCCTGAGCCGCCCGATCGAGACGAGAAGTTTTTTCGCCGAAGCAAAAAAGATCTCTATGTAGAAACCTCTTCTTTAACACAAGAAGCGTGTGATGGAAAAACAATATCCCAGCTCATACTGTCTTTCCCACAACCAATCATGTTTCATGGTCTAGCGTTGCCACCAAATCTAGTTCCATTGATAGATGTTACCTTGTCTCGCGACATCGTAAGAACACGCCCGACGTGTTGCTCTTTTCTAGCTTCACATTCCATCGTGAACGAGTATCAGCGAAGGCGGATCTCCAGTTTCTTTTTACGATTTGAGTCAAGAGATTTACACCGAAAAAGTTCAATTAATTGAAGTTCAGTTGCTGCGGGGTTTCTTCGCGTCTAAGGAACATGTCAAGCTCATTGGAAAGAACAACAACATGGTCGCAAATGCTTTTACAGGTTCGTACATTTCAGTACTGCTGTATTCTCACTTGATAGTACATCCTGAATATGTCCCAATGATGGTCACGTTGGAGTTTCATCACGACTTGGTTTCCCGTCACCACCACTGGCTTTTTCATATAGTCCTGCTACTAAAAATTTCCGATGGTGCTTTTGATAGACGACCTTTCACAATGGAAATGCCAATATGGGCAAGCTTTGGGGGCGCAAACTGTATCTTCGAATCATTCTCAACTGTGTAAGCATCAATACAATCGTATGTCTTGGCGGATGCATCGAGAGGAATGGCTCGCTAAGCGACAGAATTGTGTGCGTGTTATTATGGAAATTTTGTTTCTTCATTGCCCTTTGATGATTTCTTCGATGTGTGGTTCTCGGCACAGTAGACTTCGCTACGGTGATGTGGGAATAATTTCTTCCACAATGCCTTCAGCGGTTTACGTTAACAATATCAGTGTTGTTGCTGCATTTTTGGAGACTATGCTGTTTGCCGATCAGCGCCTTAGTTTTGTGTGTCGTGGGAATCTTGGTATAGCCAATCAAGGATGCACGCTAGGTATCCATCCGGTCTTGTTCGTGGGATATGGTGGACTCCTTTCTTTGCATCTTCTTGTCGTTGAAGTGATATGTTTTCCTTCCACCTCACACTCGGGGACATCCCAACGCTTTATACATCTTGAGGCTCGCAATGGACTGGTGGTGTTCCATCTTGATGGTGTTTTTTTTCAATTATTCGAAATCTATGTTGAAGAATCACTCTATGCTGTGTATAAGGGAGAACGACCAATTCCAAGATTTTCTTCTCCATACACATTTAAACTGGCCAGACATAAATTCTTTGACGTAAAGCTGCTGGTTGTTTTCAATTTTATCAACAAAATCAACAACGGTGAGATTCATGACATTTTTTTTCCTCATATCGTCAAGAAGAAGACTATGGCAAGTCAATCACTCCCGTTAAGAAAACAAATACTGCTGCCGTTGATTTTTGGTATTCTATGATCATATGGGTTTGGTTATGGCACACAGTTTTGTTTCTGATATACATGCAAAGTCACGAGAGTCAACCTGCGGTCAACACATTGTGGAAATTTTATCTAGTTTTTGGTTGCCATATATACAATCGAAGCGTATATTATTTGGTGACTATATATAATCCACATAATTATTTTGTTTGATATTATTAATTCAAAAAATTAAATTTAAGATTCATAAATTTTTTATATATAAAACTTATTTTTAATTAATTGGATATAAGTTGGAAACGATTATCTGTATTATATAAAACTATTTATATTATAAAAGATATAAAAAATTTATTCATGATAAACTGATTAGTTTTTCAAATTAAAATTTAAATATTATTATTTAGATATATATTAAATTGCAGTCCTAAAATATATGAATTTAATTATGTGTTAAGTTTTGTTTAAATTTAAAATGATTAAAGTTAAATGTATGTTCATAATAATAAAATTTTACTACATTAAATCATAAATTTTATATATTAATGAGGTTAATGAATTTAGACTAAATATAGAATGAAAAATTAATGAGATGTCACCATTTGTAGAGTTGAATTGATGATGTGACACTCTAAGAATAGAGAACTAATAACTTTATATATATATATATATATATATATAGATTTGTTTTAAATGATAATGATAATTCGGAATATGTTTGACACCACCCGAGATGAAGTTCCCTTTTATAATGCATAGATGCAGAGAAATAATTACGAAGCTGTCGCAGAGGAGTACAAAACTTCCACAACTGAAATGCTCTTTCCTCCGGTAAGTAATTTTACAGTGTCTCGAATCTGTGATTTAGCAATGAGCATATGACTTGGTTTATCTAAATTAAAATGTGTATTCTAAGTCCATTTCCAAGTGTCCGATCTCCAACGAAATGGAATCGCCCGTTCATCATGAAGTAATAGGTCATATCATATCAATTTCATGCTCGATTCATAGATTTAGGGATCTGAATGAATCCGTTTTCTGTGAGAATTCGCGAAATGTAAATTATGATTTTGATTCAATTTTGTGGTTTAGATTGAAAGGAAGATGGCATAGATTAAGAAGCTTCACTAATCTGAAGCAGATCTCAAAGCCTTATCGGTGACCGAATCTTTACTTATCTATTTTTTCTCTCTATTTCTATCCTTAACACCAAAAAGTCGAATGGATTATTATAGGATCAGATTTCAAGATTGAACCAAGTGAATGGCTCATTGAAACTAAATCTGACTTGACAGTGCCGCTCTGAAAGAACAGTGCTAACACATAGTATGAATGATGCAAATTAAGTAATGCTAAACTTAACATTACTCTCTTAAGTAATGCTAATAAAGTTAGTATTATTGGATAATAAATTACTTACAAAGCAATGATAATACATTACTTACTAAAGTAATGATAAGTTGTTAACATTACTTAAAAAGTAATGCTAAGTGGTTATATATATAGATAATGTTAAATACCTTTTTTTTGTAGTGAATGTTTTTTTTTTAGTGAATGTGGAGAATTCTGTCTGACCTCGTTTAACACATTCCACAAGTGCTCTCAAACGTCTATGTAATCTGATTTGGTATGTCTCTAATGCCATGTTGTATATTTAAGTGTATTAAGGGAATTTTAATTCTAATGTAGCAGACATTTTACGTTTACAATATTAATTGTACAGTTGCAAACGTACGAGACACCCGTGGAATCAATCAGAACCTTTCGAGACAAAAAGCTCTGTTTTTGGGATAAAAACCAGAGTACGAAAAGAGATTGATCACAATATCACGATACAAAAGTCTTAATAAAAATCTCTATTCAAAACACATAAACGCAACAAAAAAACTCTAATTGTTACTCTTGTGTTTTAGACAAGAACAAGAGTGCAACATTGATTGTCTTATCCTAGAAGTGATATCAAATAACCCAAGGCTTTGAAAGGGGTCGAAATACTTTTTAAAGAAAGCGCTCTCGTGCGCGATTTAATCAAAATCCAAGTTCTCTTTGTTTACGATCAAGGTCTTGTCGAAACGTGTAGAAGAGATCGAGATCATCTCAACAAGAAGACCAAGTTTTGAAAAAAATCTTAAAGAGTATTCTCTTGTAAACAATGACGAACATATATGTGCGAGAGATGACTTTGAAATTTAGGAAATTGAACAAGTTCCAAGGCGTGGACTTTCGAAGATGCACTTTCTCCTCACAAATCTGAGCGTGGTGTATGTTCTAAGCACGCCAATTCCTACCGTGTTGACGAACAACGAGAACGGGGAGGATACAAGGAAGCAACTGAAATGGGAGACCGATAAATACATATGTCGTGGTCACATCTAAAACCGTATGTCTAATCCTCTCTTTGATGTCTATCAAAATGTTGAGTCCACAAAGAAATTGTGGGATGCTTTAGAATCAAAGTACATGGCTGAGGATGCTTCTACTAAGAAGTTCCTTGTGATTCATTTTAACAATTACAAGATGTCGGATTCTAGACCGGTTATGGAGCAATACAATGAAGTGCTTCGCATCCTTGGGAAATTCGCACAACACAATATAAAGATGGATGAATCCATCTCGGTGTCGAATATCATTGAAAAATTACCTCCCTCGTGGAAGGATTTTAAACACATGTTGAAACACAAAAAAGAGGAGTTTTCTCTTGTACAACTTGGTAGCCACTTGCGAATAGAGGATTCTCTAAATGCGAAATAGGGTGCAAAACCCAAGGAGGCTGGTACTTCTTCGATCAATATGATGGTAGATAGTGTGAATTCTAAGAAGAACCAGAAGGGAAAGAAGTTTCCTTTCAATTCTAACAATAACGGTGAAGCTAACAAAAGACTGAAAATCATTTGTGTGTTTTGTAACAAGCTGGGTCACTTAAAAAGTGATTGCAGGGCTGCAAAGGATAAAAACAATACGAAAAAAAAAAAATTGTTCATGGCAAAAACCAAAGGACCAAGGTCCGGTTTCTTAAAAAGGATGATGAGGTGACTTGGTGGATTGACTCGGGTGAAACAACAGTTTGCAAGGATTGTGGCTCGTTCAATTCGTATGAACCGGTTGAAGATGGATATGTACATTATATGGGCAACGAATCAACAACACCTATCCCTGGCCGTGGAAAAGTGGTCTTAGAGTTCAGTTCTAGGAAGACTCTCGATCTTGATGGTGCATTCCATGTACCTGAAATCAGAAAAGACTTAGTCTCCGGATGTGTTTTAAATAAGTGTGGATTTAAACAAGTGCATGAATTGAGTAAATATGTATTATCTAAGTGTGGTGTATTTGTTGGGTTTGGATACTTTTGTAATGAAATGTTTATGCTTAATATTAATAAAGTTGTCAATTCTAGTTATGTGATTTTTCTAGCAAAATTGACTCTTCTCTATGGAATCTTAGATTAGACCATGTCCATTAAGGTCGAATGATTGAAATGTCTAAAGAATGATTAATTTTGACTTTTGACATGAATATATAGAAGTGTAAAACATGCATGCTAACTAAGATAAATAGACAGCCATTTAAGAGCATAGAAATGAATGCAAGGGTGCTTGAACTTAAACACATTGATCTATGTGATCTACATGCTACACCATCTTAGGAAATATGAAAAATTTCATCACTTTTATTGATGATTATTCTCCTTATTGTTATGTATATCTATTACATGCTAAAGATTAGACCCTAGAAAAGTTTAAGATCTAGAAATTTGAGGTTGAATTGAAACATAATTACGTGGTTAAGAACTTACGCACGAGGTGAAAAATACTATGATCCAACGTATTTTCAGTCCGTATGAATTATTCATGAAACTATGGCTCCGTATACACCACAACAAAATGGTGTATCCGAGAGGAAAAATCGAGTTATAAAGGAAATGGTAAATTATGTGTTGTTCTACTCGGAATTGAGTGACAAATTTTGGGGTGAAACCATGTTGATGGTTTGCTATTTGCTGAATAGAGTTCCTAACAGAAGGAATAAGATTACGGCATATGAACTTTGGTACATAAAGAAACCAAACTTGAATTATCTTTGGGAGATGCAGGGCAGTGGTTAGACTACCCCAACCAAAGATTATAACTTTGGGAGAAAGAGGTATTGATTGCAATTTCATTGGATATGCCGAGCATTCCAAAGCGGTTTTATGTCATAAAACCTAATGATTCGATATAGGTTCACACCGTGATTGAATCAAGAGATGCAATTTTTGATGAGAATCGATTCTCCTCGATACAAATACCAAAGGAACTGAATCCAAGTTGAAGTGGAACTAAGGAAGGAGATGGAACCATTGTACCATCTAACGAGTCACCTGTACTTCGGAAAAGTAAGCTAGGAATGATTGAAAAATCTTTTGGACCTGATTTTCAAATTTATTTGATTGAAGGATCAAGAGATGAGATTGGTTACCAATACTCATATTTTTATCACATTGATGATGAACCTAGAAATTTTGGCAAGGCAATTTCGTTAATGACTTTAATATTTGGAAAGCAGCCGTAAATGATGAGATGAATTCTATCATAGTAAACAATACATGGTTCTTGACGGATCCTCCACCTGTTTGTAAGCCTTTGGGCTGCAAGTGGATATTCAAAAAGAAGAAGAGAGTCGATGGAAAAATCAATAAGTTTAAAGCATGATTGGTTATCCATGGTTTTAAACAAAAAGAAGGTATCAACTATTTTGATACATATGCTCTGATTTTTAGAATTTCTTCTATAAAATTCTTAATTGGCTTAGCAGCCATTCAAAATCTCGTGATCCTTTAAATGTATGTTAAGACAGCGTTCTTGAACGGTGTCTTAGAATAAGAGGTGTTTATGAAACAACTTGAATATCAATGAATATGGAGCGGTGTATATGGAATACTTAGGATATCTCGAATTTCCAAGATAGTGAATAGTTATCAAAACTTCACAACTACGTGTGGCTTGATCCCTTTCAAGGTTACGTAGGCAGCCTTTCATAAGGCCCAGCTACAACATCATAATAAATTTAAGTTATATAGTTAGGAATTCTGTACAACTCAACTATATTCAAACCAAAATTCACAAAAATCTGTATGTTAGAACATTGATCACACAAAAATTCGGACATTAAGTCTTAATAAAAAATTACCTAATAGAATTTCGGAACCTGATAAAGTAGGGACGAGAGATTAAAAGGTACAAAAATTTTTTTTTAAAACATTCAGATAATAAATAGGGAAAGCATGTCTTATTTGTTTTTATCTTTCTGGATTTCGAAGTTAAATTTAGAAGTTTCGAGTACGCATTCTAAAAATAAAAAATCAGACTCGATTCAAAGAGTTATAATATTTTTTTTTAAAATAATATATATATATATATATATATTATTACAAGAGTATCTAAACATTAATTCGGAGAATTTAATACAAATTTATCAGCTCGATGATCAAAATCTTCATCTTTAAACTCCGGAATGGAAACAACATTTGCAATGCCGAGCAATCGGTCGCGTTCTCTTTCGGCTTCAGCAACATCCGCCTCCGAAATAGTACTTTTCTTTTCAAAAAGAAGAAGAAGGGTTTGGGCAACAGCAGTAGCTTCTCCATATTCGTTAGCCATATCAAAAGCTTCAGAATATTTATCAAGAGATTCTCGAACCTTGTCTAGCTTACCTTGACAAAAGTTGAGAATTGCATCTCGCCCATCCAACTGTCATTTTTCAAAATATTCGGTGCACTTGGAGTCCAGAATAGCCCGACTGGCGTCTCTCTCCTCCGAGATAGCAAGGATTTGACGTCTAACTTCGGCCAGTTCAGTAGTTAGCCGGGAATTTTCCTCAAAGAGACCGGAGGTTTTTGATTCCTCTTCCGCAAGATTTGTCTTCAAATTACTCAAGCTCTTGTCTTGCAGTTTTGTCTCGCGCTTCAGCAAGGGCTTTCTCTGCATCAAGTGATCTTCGCTCCAAGTCTCCATTCTCCTATTAAAGACTACCTATCTTCATCTAGCAGTCGGATAGTATTTTCTCATATCGGAGGAACGTTTGACCGATGAAACCTACAGACTAAGAAGAATGATAAAATCAAGTCAGTATAAAAGAAGATAGTAAAGAAAAGAGGGGGAGGTTGTTGGATCAGTTATCTAGGGTATCTGATTCGTGAGAGAGCATCTAGGGTATCTGATTTGTGGCAAACCTAGGGCAGATGGTTATCATAATCACTTGTTTTTCGGAAAAGTTCGGAGCACTTTTCCTTGTTTTTACAAAGAATATATGCACCATCCGTTTCGAAGCGGAATGCATGATGTTCCTTTACGGGCGTCGAACAGTCCGCGAGTTCGGCGTTCTTCTTCTTGGCGGCTTCGACATTTTGCTTCTTCCTCGGAAGGAAATTTCGGCCGCTTCCATAAGCTTCTTCAGGGTTAGATCTCTTCCTAGTAGGAGAGGGATCACTTTCTTCACAGTTTTCTTTTCCTAGAAAATTGTTTACGAAGTCGGGATTGGTTCGGAATGTGGTTTAAGAAGTCCAGGAAACAGTCCTGTCCAGGTAATGGCTCGACGGATATGGGTAAGATGAATGTCACCCCACCGGATTTTTCCTTCCTTTTTGAGTTTTTCGAATTCTTCGGAGAAATTTTGTGGAAGAGCTTGGAAGCAGCTTGGTTTAACTAAAAAATAATGACAAAATACGTGGTTAGAACTCATATAGGAAAAGAAGGAAGGGACCTAGATTACTACCAATTACGGTAGTCCAATTTTGGTAAATCGTAGTAGACGGATTAAAACCGAAGCTTGGTTAATCCGAACGTAAAAATAGCCTCGGAACTACGATTTGGTGGTCGGACGAAGTTCATTCATTATCTTTCTTCTAGGTTTGATATCAATCTTGAAAGTTCCTCTCATATTTTCAGTACCTGTGAAATTTGTTAGTTCCTCCAACTTCCAGGAATTCATACGAACGCTTCATTTTCAGCAAGAATTAGAAGTCTGGTAATGATCTTGACTGAGTTCAGCGTCAATTGAGACATCGCCATCCCTCGACAAACACAATAGCTAACCATTAACTGCAGAATTGGGAACAAAAGATGAGCTTCGGTGAAAAAAATTCTCATAGAAACATACAAAACCCAGTGGCGGGGTCCAGGGTCTCTAGTCGGGTTTCAGAATTATGATTTCAATTTCGTCGGGTTGTTGAGCGCTTTCTTTGGTCTTTTCGATCCTAGACTAAGAGAAAACGGAGTGTCCGACATCTGGAATATTCGGCCACGGGATTTCATTCCCTGAAACTGAAGTCTCGAAATCATTTCTTTCACCCATTACTAGAAAAAGAGATAGTAACTACTCGAAATAAAGTAGAGGAGGGATTGAAAATTACCTCAGAGCGTGAAGAAATAGTTATGAGGGGAATCAGTCATAAACTAAGGATTATATAAGGATCGTAAGGGATGATAGACGATTCATTTTTTGTGTCAAGGGGGTTTAATTAGCCATCGTATCAACTAAAAGTAGGCGTCGACCTTTTTCATTTAAATGCTCCCCTTCTCAAAGTGACATGTCATTGGGAAGACGAAAGGATATGAGAATACCGAGAATTCAGTGCACGCGTCAGCAGAGATCTTTCATTTTCTGTATTTTTCCCACCAAAATTTAAAGGATGAAATAGGAGAAAGAAGGGATGTTCGAGATTTCCGAAGAACACAATCGTCTACAACCGAGTTTCACTTATCGACACACTACATAACTTCAAAATTCGCCGACTCTTCCCTAGGTTATCCTCGGACGAGCTGGGGGGGGGGGACTTACTGTTGATGGTGGTATTAACACCCCTAATCAAAATCTTGGCAATAATTGAGATTCGATCCCTACCGATCTTTCCTTAATTATGAATTAGGTCATAAGTCCCTTCAATAGGATTAGAACCCTCGGTCGGGATGACCGAGGGATTCGTCGGTAAAGAATAGTCAGATTTTAGTGTCTGAAGCGGAGGTATAAACTACTTCGTCCAAAGCCGAAGTCTAAGCTCAGACAGAATAAAATCAAATCTTATCACATATTCCCTGATTTTGGAAAAATAGAATATTTCCATTTTTCCGAGGTTAGCCAATGGGCTTATATAACCGACTACAGAGGTATATAAATACATACCCCCTTTACTAAAAGAGATATTCAGAATCGGAGAGAAAAATTACTAGCAGCCTAAAGCTTAAATACTTCTCTTTGATAAATTTAACTCGGCATTCTGAATTAACACCTTTGTAACCAATATCAATAATAATACTTCTTTTTCCGAGGAATCTTTTGTCTTTCTAATTTACTTACTTTACTTTCAAAAATGAACCCCGACCGTCTAACTACAAATAATTAGAAGTTGAACCCAATCTCATCACTAACTACCATATAGAATACTAACCACTTAAGCTTAGATTGTAAGTCATATTACCCTTCTAGATTTGAGGGTTGTTCTCAAACAAATAAATTACTGTTGTTGACTCCCAAGGGTAAATCAAAGCTACGATGATGTTCTTGTTTATAGTAGTCAATGCCCTTCATCTCCATTTGTATCACCGGGATTAGTTCTTCCACATAACTTCTTTGAGAAATGGCAAACCAGTGAGGAAATCAACATTGAAGAAAACATAAAAATATTGGGGATTATTGTGTAATTTTGATATACTTGTGGACTCATAATTGAAAGGAATTGAGAAAAAAATAAAATAAAATTCTCGTTTTGCAGTTCAGATCTATAGGAATAAAACAATAAAGGAATTTTGTATGTGAGTGAACATGCACGAGTTCTATAGAGTTAGATGGTTTAACCAAAAAACAGAGAGTGGTTGGGAATGTTGGACTTGGCCTTTTTTTTTTTATGATGAAAATCATTAAGAACTAACTTGATCTGCGACTTAGGTATTAGTCAATTAGGAATGGGTTATATTTATATTGGACCACGGGTTAAACTGTCTTTACTTTGTAATTGTCTTAGTCTATATAAAGCTAAGCACGTGCGGGATTTAGATAACGAGAGTTAAGAAGAGAGTTTATGAGCTTTTGAGAGATCTTTCTTGTTTTTAAAGAGATTGTGAGAAACCCTAAATTAGTATAATTTATGGTGATAGTGGATTAATGGGAAAGCTCTAGACCGAGATGTAGGATCACACACCGTAACCTAAACTCGTTAAATTCTCTGTGTTTTTTACTTTCTTACTCAAACAACCTATTACATGATTATAAGGAGAGTATCAAATCCCTACTGTAAAATTGAAGACAAAGAAGTAAACGAAAAAGTAAAAGAGCATTCTCTACCACGGTTATCTACAATAAATCTTACCATACTTTCCGTCGATTCCGACCTTCTTGGTTATCTTTGCCTATGACAGATTAAAGCCAAAACCGAATGAAAAGAAGAAAGTGTTAGCGATGGAACCAGAAGAGATAATAAAAAAATACCAGAGTAATAATTTAATTTTAAATAAATCTTGGAACATGAAAATTTCAAAATGTGAAAGAGAAAAGTGATTTCGATAACTTCCTAACGCTAAGCATAGTAAGAAACGACCTAGAGAAGAAACTATTAGAGAGATAAAACCTTAGAGAGCGAAAATCCTCTCTACAAAGCGATCTAATTTCCAAGTGTCCTCGCCATCGCCGTCGGTAGCTTCTCTTTCTCTGCCATGGGTAAGAAGAAGAAATCTTCTCACAATCCTCATGCATGTGCTTATGTTCTCGCGTCTTCAAATCGATTGCACGGGGTAAGATCTGTTTTGTTCAAATCGATTACTTCCGGCTCTTCTTCGACCATGAAATCAAAGATTTAGGAAGTGATGACTGTTGATGCAAATCTGGAGATTGAATCTCCATTGGCCGTATCTGATGGATCTGCCCATAATTTTCTCGATCAGATGGGTGTTGGACCAGGTGTTGTTTCATCTCCAAATTCAGCGGAAGTTATTATGCCTCGATTTGTGATCCTACCAATTCCAGTTTCAGAATGCCCTGTGCAAGAGGGAATCTCTTCTAGAATCAATTTTGTGGTTGATTTGTTTACTCAGCAATCTCCAATTGTTAATAAAGTCATTCTAGCTCCATTCTCGATGGACTCTTCTACAGCTAAAGCTGGAATTTCGCTCCAATCACCAAAGCTGCTTTGGAAGGATCTATTAAAGGTACATTTTGAGTCTTTAGAGCTCAAAGATGATGGTTTTCTTTTGGAATCGGAAGAGAAGTGTATTAGAATCTTGAATGCTATGATAGATTGTAATAAGAAGCAATGTGAAAACTTTATCATAGGTCAATTCTATGGAGATGCCCATTCTAGAGTTGTTGCTTATGCCGTAGCTAATGGTATCTAAAGTAGTCGTTTTCGCGATATCTCAATCCTCAGGCTTAGTGAAAAGGACTTTTTGTTTAGAACTCCTTATGCTGCTACTAGAAGACGAGTTCTTAGCCAACACATGTGGAATTTTGACGGTTAGATGATGTTTGTGGTTCTGTGGGAGCCGGGTCTTACTCCTGAAATGCCAGAGTTGACTTCAGCTCCAGTGTGGTTGGAACTAAGAAACGTTCCTCTTCAATTCTATAATGACGAATCTTTGAAGTGAATAGCTTGGTTGGCAAACCAGTTAGATGACATCCAGAGACTTTAAACCTATCCAATTTGGAGGTGGCGAAATTTTATGCACTCATTGATCCCAAAGTTACACTTCCAGAGTTTTTTAATGCTCATTTTGATTCGGGTAATATCCAGATGATCGATGTTTCGAGCCCATGGTTACCACCTATCTGCTCAGTTTGTGATGCAATAGGTAATATTATGCAGTTTTTCGGGTTTTAGTACTCTTGTTTTTTTATGTTTTAGAGTCTCTTACAGGTGTTTCAATAGCCTATTTGGAGCATTGACCATATGAGCAACTTTAAGCAAGAATGAAGCAAAACATAGCTGTTTGGAGCAAAGTGGATGTTTTGGGCGAAGGGAATGTCGATCAACACTCATTCCTGACCAAAGTGTGTTGATTGACACACCCACAGAAGAGAAAATCCGAGTTTTGCCTTATTTTATGTTTGGGCTCTTTTGTCTTCATGTTTCAGCCCAATAGGTTTAGGAAACAACTTGTATGTATAAATATAGAGTTTTTAGGAAACTCTATACACGTTTTCTTCTCTGGAGATTGGAATGTCTTTTGCTTGTTAGTGTTTGCAATCAGACATCAAACACGGATTCAATACAATTGGAGAAGACTTCTCATCTCTCATTCTTTGTTTCTCTGATATCTTTTATGCAAATTACTTACATAATCATGTATGTGTTTTATTCTCCATGTGTGACTAATCTAATATTTAGGTTTAGGGATTTCAAAGGATGACAAATAAAAATTAGGGTTTCTAACAAATTAGGGTCTCAATAGAGTTCTTCATCTAGTGTTTTCTTAATCACTTAGATTTGGAAGGTACACCCATAAATAAGTCTTAGGTTTATTAACTGCAATGGAAGTTGAGTTAATTAACTGGAAATAACTTAGATGAACAAGTAACTTTAATTGCAAAGTAATTTAAATTAGATAGCTTGTGAACTTAACAAACTTAATTGAATACATGCTTTAATTGTTAGGATCTGCAAAGGAATTGGATTTCCTAACTAACTAAGCATAGATACATTTAGCAGCGGAAGCTGGATTCCTATAGAAATGTGGTTTGTGTTCTAGAACTGAGATTCATTAAAAACCCTAGCTTTTCCCTATTTGATTTGGATTTTCCGAGAATTTCCCTACACCTAACGCCTTTCCCAATCAGTTTACAACCAAAGTCTTCGCGTTCTATTTAATTTAATACTTTTAAATTTACAATCATCACCTAGCTAAACTTAAAACTAGAAATTATTGTGTTCTAAAGAGTCTTTATGGATATGATAACATGTATACTACAATTGTCTTAATTGTGCACTTGCAGTTTTATTAGGGAAAACTTTCTCTTGGCGCCGTTGTCGGAGACTCTGATTAGAGCCAATAAGTTTTCTAGGACTAAAGTCTAGTCCAGGTTTTTACTTTTATTGTTTTACTTACGTTTCTTTTCTTTTCTTTTTTCAATTTCAGGTGTATGCCTAAAATCAGAACCAGAAGAGACAGAGTAGAATAAGATTTAGTGAACCTTTCTAATAAGGAGTTAGCAAGGTTAGAGCGCGAGAATAGAAAAGCATCAAAAGCCACAAATCAAGCAACAATGCCTCCAACACTAGTGGTTTTGGCAAGGAATGTTGAAGGTGAACTGGTTGATGCAGAAGGAAATAGGTACAACGCTCAGCTACAGAAGCTTGATGCCGCAGACAATGTGATATTGGAGGTCGTGGAGCAACAAACCAATGTAGCGGACCCTCCTCTCACACTAGCTGATTACAACCGGCCATATCAGTTTTATACCACCAGATCAGCCATCAGACCACCACCCTTTGAGAGGAATGAACTTTGAGCTGAAGCTGAATTACTACACTCACTTGGCGCATAATCCTTTTCTTGGTTTACCATATGAATACCCAATGGACCATTTAGAGAAGTTTGAAGGAATATGCAGTGGGATCAAAGCTAATGGAGTCAACAGTGGCTACAAACGCCTATAGCTCTTCCCTTTCTCATTGGCTAGAGAAGCTCTGAGCTGGTTGAACAGCTTACATGCAGGGTCATTTACCAATTGGGAAGCAGTTAGAAAAGCCTTTTTGCTATACTTCTATGATGATGCAAAGTCTGAAGAGCTGCATAGCAAGATATCATCATTCAAGTAGGGTCCCAAGGAAGCTTTCAAGGCTGCATGGCTTAGATATCTGAAGTACCAGAAGGATTGTCCTCATCATGGTTTTATAGAGTTGCACTTGCTTAGCACCTTCCTTAAAGGTGTAGATTGGAGATATCAGTCAGACCTTGATTCAGCCTCCAATGGTAACTTCATGACTAGGAGTACACAATCAGCTAAGGAGCTCATCATTAACTTGACACAAAGTAGCAGCACAAAGAGTATTGATCAAGAGAGAGCTAGAGATGGATCTGCTGCAAAGGAAGACATCAGAGAGTTTAAAGCAACTATGGCAACTATGATGAACATGATGAAGACCAAGCATGTGTCGGTTGTTGAGGAGATTCATGAGCAATCAGAAGTTGATGAGGAAGATGTGAACTTTGTAGGAGGAAATCAGTACCAAGGTCAAAGGTATCAGAACAGTGGGTATCAGAATCAGAACAATAGGTACTTTGTATGGACAAACTTCAAGGCAAATCAGAATGGCTATCAGAGGCAGCGGCAGAGTAGTGGCTTTTCCAAACCTTATGCACCTAAGGTTCCTCAAAAAGATCCAACTCAGTCACCTGATGCTTTTATGGACATGTTGAACTAGATTTTGGAGGGACAAACATTGATAACTGGAGATTTCAACAAGAAGATCGACTCAACCAACAACAGCCTCAAAACTGAGATTGATACCTTGAAGATTCACATGAAGAAGCTAGATGTTCAGGTAGCTCAAGTCGCTGAGGGGGTGAAGAGACAATCAAGTACACCAGGCAGGACTGATCATAATCCGAGGGAGCATTGCAATGCTGTGAAAACTAGGAGTGTGAGGCGAAAAGATCCATATCATGACTTTATGATTGACCCAAAGACTTAGGAATTAGTTGAGCAAAAAGTGGTATTTGATGAACAAGATTTCAAGTCTCCTGAGGGAGTGTCGATCAAGATTCCTATTGGTGTCGATCGACACAAGATAGACGCCAGGTTTCGAGCAAAAATTTTGACTAAGGAAAAAAGTGATAAAGTCTCTGAGGTAGTGTCGAACGACACTCAAAATCTGAAAAAGAGTGTCGACCGACACGAAACCAGGAACGAGGAAGTTATAAAGAATGCAGACAAGTCACAACATAAGGTTTATACAACTCCTCTACCTTACCCTAAGGCACCTAAGAAGTCTAAGAAAGAGGTTGAAGATGCTAGATGCAAGTTAATTTTGGAGGAACTCTAAGTCATAATTCCTTTCTTTGATGCATGCAAGATGGCTCCTACCTTGAGGAAGTATGTGAATAAAATGCTTGCCAATACCGTGAGTTTGGATGAGGGGGTGGTGATGATTACTTAGACGTGTTCAGAGATGATTTCCAACAAAATGCCTAAGAAGTTGAAAGATCCTGGCAGCTTTGTTATGAATTGCAAGATTGGAAACCTCACGTTTGAGAGATCTCTTTGTGACTTGGGCTCCAGCGTGAATCTTATGCCATTATTAGTGGCTAAGAAGCTAGGTTTGGCAGACTTTACCTATAACTCTCTTATTCTTGTCCTTGCAGATAGATCGACCCACTCTACCTAAGAGATTCTAGAGGATATACCAATTAAGATCGGGAATTATTGGATTCCCGCGGACTTCATTGTTTTAGATTATGAGAGCCACGAGCCAAGGGATCGTATTCTTCTATGGAGACCATTTTTGGCTACTAATAGAGCTTTGATTGACTAAAGAAAGGGTACTATTGAGTTAAGATTGGACGACATGACTAGGGTCTTTGATATGAACAAGATTCTGAAAGTCCAACAGTTAATGGTCAGACCGTTGTGGTTGAGACTCTAGAAGAGGTTTCTGACGAGATGTTTAATGAGGTGTTGACTAAAGATGGTTTAGAAGTTGCCTTGACTAAGGAAGCAAGTGAATTTGGGTTTATGAGTAGAGAGGTAATTGAGTATACTAAGATATTGGATGCTTGCAATAGGATAGAGACCATGGTTTCTCAAATTGATATACCTAAGAGGACGGCTAGAGACAATGATTGGAGTGAAAAGTTAGCTCCCAAAATTGAACTGCAAACACTTCCAGCCGGAGTAAGGTATACGTTTCTAGGTCCTAACTCTACTTACCCTGTCATTATAAACTTTGAGTTAAATAATGCAGAAACTACTTTACTTCTAAGCAAATTGCGAAAATATCGCAAGGCACTTGGCTATTCTCTTGATGATCTTACATGTATATCCCCAGACTTGTGCATGCATAGGATACACTTGGAGAATGAGACCAAAACGTCCATCAAACATCAGAGAACATCTGAAGGATGTGGTAAAGAAAGAGATCATGAAGCTGCTGGAAGCAGAAATCATCTATCCTATTTCAGATAGCTCTTGGGTTAGTCATGTTCATGTTGTGCCAAGAAAGGGGGAGTTGTTGTGGTTAAGAATGAGAAGAATGAGCTGATTCCTACTAGAACCATTACTAGGCATAGGATGTGTATTGACTACAGAAAGCTGAATGCTGCAACCAGGAAAGATCACTTCCCCCTCCCAATCATTGACCAGATGCTTGAGAGATTGGCCAACCACCTTTACTATTGTTTTCTTGATGGGTATTCTGGGTTCTTCTAGATTCCTATTCATCCTGATGACCAAGAAAAGACCACTTTCACATGCCCATATGGTATGTTTGCTTATCGTAGGATGTCTTTTGGTCTATGTAGTGTTCCAGCTACTTTTCAGAGATGTATGATGTCCATATTTTCTGAGATGACTGAGGATATTGTTGAAGTGTTCATGGATGATTTTTCAGTCCATGGTTCCTCATTTAAAGACTGATTGGATAATCTATGCAAAGTGTTTGAACGTTGTGAAGAGAAGCATTTAGTTCTTAATTGGGAGAAGTGTCACTTCATGGTTAGAGATGAGATAGTTCTTGGACACAAGATTTCAGAGAAGGTTATTGAAGTAAACAGGGCAAATTTTGAATTTATGCAAACTCTACAGCCACCGACGTCAGTTCTGATTGGAGATGTCTTAGTGCTCCGGTTATATGTTCTGCTTGTAACTCAAAATTGCACCCTACGAAGGAGTACCCTAGAAGGAAAAGAAGGAAATAAATAAGGTCTCATTGGGATCAAAGCAATTTTAGGTTCAGGATAAGAAATAAAATCGAAAGAGAGATCAGGTTTAGTAAAGTAAGCTGAAGGGCATGGTTATTAAAGAAGCTTTTAGTGGTGTGGCAAGTAGAAGAAAGGAGCTTGCCTTAGTGGTATCAAAAGATCCCGGGAATAAGATAGTGGTGGATGATATTTATGCTAAAGACTACAAATCTTCTGGTTCTAGTGAGATGGAGGATGATGATGGTTTCACCCGTTATATGTCGAGCAAGCAGAAGAAGATAGAAAGGGGTAATAGCCCCAAAATCTTCTAATTTTTCACATGGAAGACTTCAAATTTGGGTTTTTGTTGGTGTGTTCGGGGTCTTTATTAGGTTTGATAGAAAATAATAGATCCTTTAAGGCTACTCCAAATCGATTCAAATTCTCTTTCATGAACCGTTTCATCTGGGACAGAATTATTGGTTATTGATTAAGGTTGGAACACTAAAAGCTGCTAATAATAGAAAACCAAGAAAAAACATATTTCTATAAGCTGCTAATAGATTCGATTTCTTTGTTTGATCCAAAATGATGAGATCCTTGATGGTGTTCAAGAACCCATCCGAAATAGGTTGGTGCGAATTTAGTAAGAGGAACTACGATTCTTTGTCTGATTAAATTCTAGGGCAGAGTGATGGTGAATTGTAACTCTAACCCACACAAGTTGTGAAAGACTTGTGATATAGAACACAAATCTAAGTCTTAGCGAAACCACACATAAGACATAAATTCAAAAAAATTTCTAAGTGAGAAATCTACACAAACTTAGCGAAACAAAAGATAAAGCATAAAGCTTAAAAAGAGAAAACTCTTTTGAATTCCAAAAATGAATATATGATTTTTTCAAGAGGATTCACAGAGTTTAAATACACTTAACAAAAACTAAAATATAAAAACAAATAAATCAACATAAATGAAAATAAATGAAACTAAATGAGAAATCAATCAAGGTGTTGATTGATATAACATTTATTGCTTGATTCTTAACCAAGGGAAATGTGAGGTTCTTTGTATCTAGACAACTTCTTGATATGCTCATGGTTTGATTGTCTTCTAGAAACTCCTTGGCATTTTAGGTTTGCTTCTTTGACAATTTGGCACGCTTTAAATTAGATCATTTGTTGATAAGCTAAATATGTGAGTTGCATTTTCAAAACTACATCAATCGGCTTTAGCAGCATAAGCATGGGTTCTTCGGGAAGCGCTTACCGCTCTTTTGAAATAGAGGCTAGGTGATGTCCATCTCTACTCGGACTCCCTCACTTTTCTTTAACTTGTGAAAAGTGACCTTTGGGCTTATTTCTCTATATTTCTATTTCCTTTATTCCACGTACTAATAATGTCAATGCATACACTTTGGCCAAGCCGGCTCTTGTACTCTTGAACCATTAAGTTTTAATGAATTTTGATTGTGAAAAAAGTATCATTTAATATCTCTCATATTCAAATTAACAATTTTGTTTTTCAACTAAATATTAGTTAAAATAGAACTCCCATATTGGTAACCCAATTAGGAAGACAAGTGTTTATAAAACAAAAATATGAAAATAAAGTTCTAGAGGTTCGAGTCAAAAAATTAACCCTAATATTACAAAGACAAGAAGTGTATGAAATATAAAACAAATGAAACTAGATGCAGAGCATACCAAATTCCTTTAATAAGTTGGAGAAAGCGAACAACTTGTAAGGAAATTGTACCATGGAGACTAACTATGCACAATATGTATCGAACACCTGGAAATCTATCCTTCTAAATAGGATATTCTTTATAACCCATAATAACGCTTCCATCCCGCATAAAGGGTTGGAAGGAAATCTCCGTTGACACTTTGCTCGTAAAACACTCTATGGTCCACACCCCAGGTCCACTCCCCAGGAACACACCAATCCCAACCGTATGGTTGGATATGAACCTTTCCGGGATCTATCAATATGACATTTTAAGATTGGTGGAGCAATGTACAATTAATGTCCATCATAATCCTCAAGTTCCTTCACATCTTTTGATTGGCCAACCTCCCATAATATTTTTTAACTCAAAGCAAGATGTAATAAGTCTAAAGCCTCATATTTAAGTCCTTCAAATACATTTTTATTCATAACTTTCCATATGTACCACATAACCCAAGGAAACCTCGTTAGGATGATTTTCACATTCGTATGAGATTGTAATTTCCAATACAAGAAGTTTGAATTAGAAAAAACTGAAACTGAAGAGAATTTTGCATTGGATGTGAACACTGAAAAGAACGCATGATTAGTAGTTTCATCTAGCTAGTCACATCTTTTGTATATATTCTCGCAACTTTATCCCCGTTAATTAAGTCAATAAGTTGTTGGAGCTCAATTTTACTCAATTATTAATATGCATTTGTTCTTGTAATATTGAGTATATATATGTGAATGAGAAATGAAGTTTAATAAGCAAATGAGTCTTATAAATTCATTTGAGGATTGGGTTGAATCCATGAAATGAAATGTTTTTATTTGCTATAAGTCTTTTGTGTGAAAGTGAAAATATCACACATTGGTTAGCACATGAGAAAAGCTCTTCTTTATATATGGGTTCCCCTACAACAAAGTTCAAAAGTTTTGTGGAAGTAAAAGGAAATTATGCAAAATCACACAGGTGCGCGCGCGTCACCGCCGGGTTGGGCCGGCCGGGCTCATACCTCATTGCTCATTGCACTTTTAGTCTTATGCTTTATATGAGTGTGAGTCATGGGTCGTCATCATTATCCCTTCGAGATAATTTTTAAATAATGAAAGGAGAAATCTTAATGATTAGATAAATACTAAATTATTAATGATTACGTACAACATAATTACGGAGCAGAGTATTCTAGAGAATACCTTTGAAATATTCTTTCTTGTCTCTTTGGGATCAAGCCGACATTCTCATATATATAGACGCCTCATCTCCTACCATTCTTCATCCAAAAATCATAGAAAACAAATAACAATCATCATAAAAGAGTTCATTCAGGAAATCACTATCGTCCTTCATTAAGTAAGTTTCTCGAGAGGTATAACCTAGAAATTCGGTTCCCAAATTCTATTATGGGTGTTGCATAGCAGTCTATCACGTCTTTATCCTGAGATTCAAAAATCGTATTCAAACCATCACATAGTACATGCAATTTATTGAGTTAAGGAAAGAGATCATATCTTGACTTCTTGTTTTAACTCGATTTTCTTAACTACTAAAGCACCTGAAGCAACATTACATATAAAATGACAAAGCTTTGGGAAATTTTAGCTTCCAAATGTGAGCTTTTAAAGCTTTCCAGTATAACCCAACTCATGTTCCTCTGCTAGAGCCATAGCTAAACGATAACGAAACTTAATCATATATCTCCCTGATTTAGTTTAATTTCATATTAAGGATTTGGCTTTTAGTTACGACTTATTTTTATTTCCCTCAAAACTTGGTCATCCTCGGGTTGCATATTTTTCTTGAAGGGTATGTAGGTGCCAATTCTTTGTTTCCAGGTTAATGAAAGGATTTTTAGTGAAAAATTCTTTAAAAAAATATTAGTCTTGAAATAACCCCTGAACTAAAGATTTAATGAAAAAATCCTTCAAATTTAAATCTGTTAACACCTTAGCCCCTCCGTGAACAGTGCCTGGAAAAATAAACATAACCCATTAAATTGAAACGATGTGTTTTCTTTTGACCAAAAATACTACACGTTTTTTTTATAAAACAACATCAACTTTAGGAAACAAAAAACTACACGATCTTTTGGATTTTTCAGGCGATTAAGGAAACATACAAATTTCATGAAAACCAACCTCTAATTTTAGCTTTTGTTGAAAGGTGGTGTTTTAAGAGGTTTGAATCATTTTGAATATATTATATAGATAATTATATATATATATATCAATTCATATTATATATATACATATATATATATATTAAGAATAAGAATTTAATATGAATATATTTGATAGAAAAAAATAATTTTTCTTGAACTTTTTCAATTTCTTATAACTTTTTCATTAATTTTTAAGATAATTTCATTTATATTTTGAAAAAATCAACCTTCTGCAACTGTCCGCAAACTTAAACGCTTGTGTTAAGCAGCTTTTGATGTTGAACCGTTTATAGCGGCGTGAAGCGATAGAAAATTATTATTGTGATTGTTGGTAAACACTAACAATCGCTATTGTCCGCAAAAGCAGCTTTTACGAGAGGTAACAGATGAATCAATCAACACATTAATCAAGATTCAAGAATATTATTATTTCATAAAAAATGGAGGTTAGTTTTTTATGCGAAAATATCTTTTGTTGAAATTTTTTTTGAAGTATACATGAAAAAAAAAAATTCAAGAGTTGTCTCTAAGCATATGAGGGGACGGTGATTTTCTAATTATTTTTATCAAATATCGTTAAAATTGTTATATGATTTTGGTCTACTCTGCACATGTATGTATGTACATAAAATTCTTCTCTTTATCTCATTATTTTGGGGTCAAAATATGATATTATATTTTAGAAGGAGTAAGATCGTCGTATAGATGATTTGATAGCCAATTTGGCGGATTACAACCATCTGAATAAAATAAAGAGTTATAGGGAAAATGTTTAGCTACAACATGTGCGACATTAGTTGTCTACACATCAATTAACATGATTAAATACAATTCTAGGAATGATTGATATCTAATGTCTAATATTTTCACCAATTGTAAAAATTTCATTTCAAATGATGTCTTAGTAAGAAATATTTAATTTTCTTTTTTTGACATTGAAATATTTCATTTTATTTGATGGCTCCAACTTTTTATTTATTTTTTTGATTATTTGTATTATGCAGTTTGTATAATTATTAGATGAATTGGTTTTAGATAGATAGAAAATAATGGTTTAGCTTAAAGGTAAAAAAAAAAGAAGTTAAATGGTGTCTTAAACTCTATGCAAAACCTTAAACCTTTTATGAAAATGAGAAAGTTGAAGTAGTTGTTTATTTTATTTTATTTTGATAAGAAGATGAAGTAGTTATTTTTCTATTTTTTTAATTTTTTTGTCACAATGAATGAAGTAGTTATTAAGAGATAAAAATATACGTTAAAAGATGGAAAATGAGGAGACGGTAAAGTATTTGAAACGGCCATATTTTTCAATTATGGTAAACTTAGGAATGTTTTATTAGACTTTGCATAATTATGGTAATCTAAATAACTGGTTAACGATCCGGAAGAAAAGGAACAAACAGAACGAGAGTTGTCACATGGATCGAATAATAAATTAATTGAAACACAATAATAGTCCAAAGTATGTACGTATATATAAATACACATATATAAATACACATGGTAACAAGTTTCACAATTCGCCAATAGTCTGTATTTTCTATTCTCGCTCAAACCCGCAAGGACAAAACTCCTACAACATCAGAAATATGTCGCGTTTCGTGATAGTCTTTCTCACCCTCATCGTCATAAGTTCATCAAACATCCCAAAAACAGTAGCCACTCCACCAGCCAGCTACCAAAACTACAAAACATACGTGAAAACGGCATGCGATGCCGCAACATACGCTTCGGTGTGCTACAAATCATTGTCCTCCTACTCCTCCACCATCAAATCCGATCCAATTAAGCTCTGCACAACATCTCTCAGCCTCAACCTTAAATCGGCCAAGAAAGCCACATCGGTCGTCTCTAACCTTCTCATTAAGGCCAAATCTGTGTCCGCACCCGAGGTCCCGATTCTCAAGGACTGCGTCGAGGAGATGAAGGATACCGTCGATGAGCTCAAGCAAGCGCTTGCGGAGATGAAGAACCTTAGGGGTGGAGGAAAATCTGCGGAGGAGCATCTGAAGAACGTGAGGACGTGGGTGAGCTCGGCGTTGACGGACGAGAGCACGTGTACGGACGGGTTCGAGGAAAGGAAAGTGAATGCAGAGACTAAGACCAAGGTTAAGAAGGCGGTTTCTGAGCTTTCGAAGACTACAAGCAATACATTGGCCCTAATTACTAATTATCTACGCTACTAAATCAATCATTATATTCATTTAATTTACCTCTCTCATTGCATGTGCATGATCAATTTTCTCCTTTCTTTATCTCAGTCAAAGGGTTAATAGAAGTATTTTTTTTCTGTCGTTTCATAAAGAATAAAAATAATTAAAAATATAATTGCCAAAAATGCCACCGGACCAACTTAGTTTTCTTCTGATGGAGTTACGAAACTTGTTTTAAAAAATGCCATAAATGGACAGCTTTTACAGTCTTAGGCTCTTAGCCCTAGGCGAATGGAATCAAGGTCAGCATGACATGTGAAAATATACACCATGGCATCTAAGGGTTTCTTCCATGGCATCACAGGTAAAGCAGAGGGCTCTCTAACATGGTAGTCTGACGTAGAAAATAATATGGAAATAAAATTCCCATTTAGATAAAATTTTTTATTAAAAAGTAAATATTTCAAGTTTAAAAATGTTGAATGTCAAAAATAACTCCTTATCTTATTACCGACACCACAAATAGTTCATCTCAATGCCACTTACTGTCTCTTTCGATCAACGGTTCTTGGGTTTGTTGGCTCTCGCGCGGGGCAAAAATATCGGCAACGTTCTAGGGTTTAGTCAAGAGTTTTTTGTCCTTGCATGTTGAACATGGTTTCGGTGACGGTTCGGTTTTGTGAATTTTATTCCGTCGATTTTGGCTCGGCGCTGGAGTGTCAAAATCCTCTATAAATAGATTAATTCGGATAAAGAAATAAATTAAGAAGATTTTGTGGTGAAGTGATCGTCGTTTTATTAATTGAATTGAGGTCATAAATACAAGAGAATGAGAGGCCGGCTTTAAAAAAGAGTCTGAACTTGAAGATTGAAGTTTAACATCAGTTGGAGGGGTCAAGTTTTGGAAGCGTTCTTAGGTCGGTGAGCTGTTCTTTTTAGTCTCTTACTTCTCTCTCAGGAATTGAATGTCGATTACAATAAATATCGTAGGAGTATTTATACTAACTTACTAAGAAGCTTGTCTGCTTAAGATTTGACTTCGAAGTCGGCCTAGTTTAAGGATAAGCTGCGCCTAAGCCTGACAGGGCGTGCGAAAGCAGGTCCATCTGCGCTGGATTCGCAGTCTGCAGAGTTGCTTTTCTGACCCGACCTACTTCTGACACCGAAGTAAGCTTAAGTATCCCTTTTATCACTTCATATTTTGTCTCCTTGAGATAGACACAAGTTTTCAGAGTTTGAAAGTTGAGTCTTGCCTTACTCCGAATTGAATTCTGAACGTCGTCAAGATATCCCATTTTTTTGGGTATAGGCCTTTGATGGGCTTTGTGACCATTCTCGATTTGGGTCAGGGGATGTGCTAAACCCAGCTCCTATATTGCAGTAGAGTAATTGGGTGTTGGGTTTAGGGTAGTTGCGGCGGAGCAGTCGAGGATTACAGCGTTTTGGGTTGGGATAACTTTGACGAAGATGGCAACATCGGTTTCGATTCAAACCCAAAATTTAGTTCAAGCGGTAATAACTTTAATTCGTGTAAATTAGTTTGAAACCATAGAGTTTAAATTTATTCAAATTCATAAAATGAGTAAGGAAGTTACTGAAAATTGTTGTTCCATGCATTTTATCTTTGTTTTTGAAAATTGACATCTCTTTTGTTCCATTTTCTCATAAACCGAGACAAGGAAAAAATACAATCGAAATGTTATACCAAAAATGTAGATATAAGGTCATATTTCAAAGAACTAAAAGCATAGACTAAATAGAACAACACCAAATATCAATACAACAACCAAGTTACACAAACAAGACCCAAAACATATTTCCACTTTCCTACCGTCCGTATTCATCGCTATTACGTCTTGGTTCAACGCATAAACCACTTCTTTGATAATTCCAACATCAGTCTTCACATTATACACATCATTTGAATATTTACAAGCTTTGGCAAAGCTACTTCAACCACTTCAAGCACCGACTTTTTTTAACCCATTTGAATAAATAGTCCTAGGAATGCAAAAAAAACAAAAAACAAAAAAAGGAGATAAATTGACAACAAACAAGTGAACTAACCTAAAACTATCCACCTTTTTTTTCGTTTTCCGTCGGTAGAATGGATGTCCGAGATATTCTATCCACATTTTTTTTTCGTTTCACGTCGGTAGAATGGATGTCCGAGATACTCTTTCGTTTTTGATGTGTAAACTTTCAAATCAGCCCCGCATACACATTTTAAAGGAAATCAACATCTCCCAAAAGGTTTTTCAATTTTTTTCTCGAATTTTGAACTCATCTTGATGGAGAAGACGAACTAGATTTCCAAAAAAAAAAAAGTCGATGGAGAATAGTACTCGATACTGGGGTTGAGAATTGGAAGAGATGCAAAGCTTGAGAAGAGGGGGAATAAGATGAGGGAGACAATGTACGAAATATCATAATCCAGTTGTTAAATTTGAAAAATACACCATGTTTAATTTTTTTGAAAACTAACTATTTTTATTATATTGTAAGATACTTTTCTTAGTACTAAAATCTAAAAGTTAGATATATAATAAAATTTTAAATTTTAAAAGTATTTATTCGATTTTTAAAAAAAAAATCTCATAGAAAATGAAGTCATAATAAAAATGTTTTCCCCATCTATAAGTTTCACCTCTCTTCTCTCTTGTTACAAACCCTTGTGCCGGCGTCGTGTCTCTCTGGTTAGTCCGTTCAATCTCTCAACAAAATAAATTCAAATCTGGTGGGTGCGGGATAGGTTGATGGTTGATATTTAGAGATGAAGGGTTCAACCAGCTAGAAGGGAGAAAGGACGGGCACCAAATCTCTCTCCTTGCTCGTATATTTCTTTACATCGTGAAAAATAAATGATGCTTTCGAAAGTGAAAATGTCACCTTCCAAAATTGCATATTAACCATTGATTTAGTTTCGGTTTGGCTAAAATGTAATTTCACTTTAACTTTAGTTTAGTTCTAATTTAACCCAAAACATCAAATCATATCTTTAGAAGATTAATATATATATATAGATATATTCTTCTCTAGTAAATAAATTTGACCATAAAAACAAATAATTTTTTTTTTTTTAGGTTTTACCGATATTGGTCGTCTATGCAAAGGCTGCTGTAAAGTGTTAATTCTTTGTTTGCACCCTCTACTTGGTTTCTTCATATTTCTAATTTTGGGATTCATGCGAGCTGAGTCGAGTCGATTTGATTGACAATTTATAGGTTTTGATTTAATTTTTTGATTAGATTTGAAGCTTTTTTTTTGGTAAAATCACCTTTATGATATCTAGTTTTTCAATTCAGAAAAATTCTTTGAAACCCTAAAAACCTAACTCATGAATTACTAAGGTTTGAAATTCTTGTGGCAGAGAGTCTCAGAATAGTCTCCCCAAAAGATCTAAAGTAAAAACTCTAAAATCCTTAGATAGAAAGCTAAAAAATGGCCTAAAATATTGGAAAAATTAAATAAAACTAGTCTTTTCAGGAGTTAGGACAAAATTGCAAATTCTGGAAAGGTATGTACCAAATATGCAATTTTCGAGAAGTCGGTCTTGGATTCGTGGAGAATATCGGATGGCAGTCCACACCAGGCTAATAATCTATAGGATTTGTTCGTTTCGCTCCCTTTTTCTTTAATTTTCCTCCAAAAGTTTTAATCTTGGTTAGCTCGTCTTAGAAACCTCCAATAACTCAAACACCAAAAACACACAAAACAAGACTTAAATACAAACTCAAAACACGGGTTAAAAACCATTAAAAAAAACCGTGATACATCAAATCCCTTAGACTGTGATCTTTACTTGCCCTACAAAAACATAAACATAACAATAAGAAAGATGTACTCACATATTTCTATAACAACATATTTCTAGAATAACAGACAATACTAACTCACCCGATTTTTCAAAGTTAGATTTTTTTATAAAATTATCGGCCAAATCTTTTTGTTTAGAGACAATTTTGCTAACAAAAGTCTTTCAGCCAATTCCAGGCAATTCATGTAGGGTTTACAAATGAGGTTTAAACAATAGAGCCGATTACAATCTATGTTTAACAGACGAGGAGGATTTTGAAAACACGATCAGCATTTTTAATCAGGGAGTAAAATTGGGTGATCGGATCTATGTCTATTAAAATTATAAAAATCGGGTAAAATAATGGATATTATCAACAGTAACAATTAAAATCTTTTAAAACGAACAATGAAGATTCAAAAATAAGGATATGCGTTGTTAACCGGAATATTAACCAAGAAATCCGATATTGAAAGTAAAGGGAAAGTTACCATCTAACCTTACTAAGAAAAAGAAAAAGAGTTTTATGGTTCTACATACTTGCAATGACATTACATGTGAATTCTTACAAAAATAAGGTTATGAGAAATTTGTACTTCACTTTTAATAAAAGAAAAAGTGATAAAATATTTATATATTCTCAAAGAGCATACCTCAACTGTAAAGCCTAAATACTTGGACACTCTTATAGAAGAAGACATCAGTGTTACAATCAATGACATTTTGGGGTGGCCGAAGAACCAGCCTGATATGCAATACGAGAGGAAACTCAAACTACTTCTCATAGGTATCGTCGAATGAATGCTTAGCTGTGGACGAGAAGTTGGAAAAAAAAACATTGCTATAGTTGAGAAGGTTATGAATCTAGAAGATTCTCTCCAATACCCTTGGGTTCGTGACTGTTTTGAGAAGACATTCAAGATGATCACGGTTGGCCCGAAAGTGAAAAAACAATCGACCTTAATAGAAAATTACATGCATTCTCACATTCTGATTTGTTGGCTATCCAACTACTCCCGTGCAAGGAAATACCGATTCCGAAGGATAGGTTTCCAATGTTGGATTGAGAAGACTTTTCACTACAAATTCACGAAGGTTGTGTAAGAATAGATTCAAGTGTCGTTATGTTGAATTTTTCTAATCAAACAAATTATAATCCTAAGAAATTATCAATTCCAATTTGTAATAGGTAGGTAGATGTAAGCAATGATAACGATTCGAAAAGGAGGCGAAACATTCTTAATGAAGATACAAATCAATTATGATCTAGGCAATTTAAGGTTCTTTGGATGATTTCAATCCTAATCACTACTTAGAAATCTAAAAAAAAAAGCAAATAAGTAAATAACACGGCTAATGATGTTTAATGGTGATTAACAAGTTCAATTATATTAAAGTTATGGCAAAGAGCTAAGGACTTGGATTTAATTGGGCTTTAGTTTGTTTAAGGCGTTGATTTAAACACTAATCTAAGGGATTGGGTTTTAATTATAGATTAATCCATTCTCTCATTAATTTGAACTCATATTTATGGAAACAACGAACTCAGTTTCCGACAAAAGAGAAGGTGGTTGGAGAATAGAACTCAACAATGGAGCTGAGAATGGGAAGAAAGATATAGCTTGAGAATTGGAAGAGATGCAGAGCTGGAGAAGAGAAGAAAGAAGACGAGGGAGACAATTTGAGAAATATCCTAATCGAGTCGTTAAATTTGAAAAATACACCATGTTTATATCCACTATACAAATGATCAAAATATGAAACAAATATATCTATTTAATTCCAAATAAATCAGCATAAACGCAGAAAAAATCAATCAATTGATTGATATCACCATTATAGCATTGATATATATATATATATATATATATATATATATCTTGGTCGGATATGGAAACGGTAGGATTCTTTGTACCTGAACATCTTTGGCATGAATCAATGAATCCTTGAGAATCTCTGGTTGGTGTTGAAGATCTCAAAATCATTTGGTCTTCTTAAGCGATCTTGAGACTACGTCATTTTTGGTCTTTTTTACCAAGATTACCAATTTTTACTATACGGAAACTATCTTCACCATATGGAAAAATAAGAGGGTATTGAAGTGCAAGATAACCTGGATATAATTTGATGTTGTTTGGAGGTGTCATGATTGAGTTGGGAGAATAATATATTTTATATCTATTCCAAATAGAAAATAATTTGGAATCAATGTAGCCACTTCAAATTCAATATGAAAATTATGACTCGTGCTAACCGCGAGAAGATGTTAGTTATTATGTATACTATTAATTTATGGGTTAAATGATGAGACAATTTGCCTGTATAACACTTAAGCACATTTTATTTGTGGACTATGACACTCTTGAAAATATTTGGTGTCATATAACATTTTTTTATGAAAAAATCCGAAAAACCCTTAACTCTACTCTCCACAACTCTTTCTCTTTGGCTCCACATTGTCAACTCAAATCTTATTTTTATATTTTATTATTTTCTTATTCACTTTTCTTTTATTTTCTTATTTTCTTATTCATTTTTTTTTATCAAAACAGCAACCTTTTACATTTTTACTTTATCATTTCTTTTACTTCTTTTATGTTTTCTTTCTTTCTTTATTTTGTCTCTTATCTTCTTCCTCACTTTTTATTATTATTCAATTTTTTAAAATAATATTATTATTAAAAAATATTTATATATTTTTTTCATTTTATTGATATCCATATTATTATAGTAACGAATATAATATGTGATAAATATATAGATAACATAAATATATGTACAAGTTCGATTAATTTACACGTAAATATGGGTGTATAAGACTGGATTTATATACGAATAACAAATGGTTATGGTGTATGTGTGAATATGTATGTTAGTGTGGATATATGATATTGTCATATACGAGTAGATATATGAGACTTCCCTGTACCACATAAATTTATGTACAAGTAGATCTGATGTAATATAATATAATGTATAACCTATTACAATGTCTAGTAAGTGTATACAATATATTAGATTGTACACCCAAAACCTATTTGTACACGAATTCACATGGTAAAGGAAGGTCTCATATATCTACTTGTGTACGACAATATCATGTATCCACACTGTACATACACATTCACACTTACACCACAACCATTTGTTATTCATACATAAATCCAATATATATACACCCACATTTACCTGTACATTAATTGAGCTTGTACATATATTTGTGATGAACATATACATTTCACCGCACACACACACTATATATATGTGTGTGTGCGCTGTACAGGCTGAATGTGTGTACAAGTAAATATGGGTGTACAAACTGGATTCATGTACACGTAACTTAATACTTTCGTATACGAGTACATGTCTGTACAGACTAGATTCGTATACGGGTAAATTCGGTGTACACACTAAATTTTTTTACAAGAAAATGTGTCTGTATATGCTGGATTCTTGTACGAGTAACTTAACACTTTCCTGTACACCTAAATATTTGTGTATAAATTGGATTGGTTTACGAGTGTTAGTCCCTATAAAATCTAACAAATTATGATAAAAAGACTAAGTAGCCAGGTGATTTAGAGTTTAAAGGGTATGTACAAGTTCATATATATATAAAAAAAAATTAAATTGTATTATGGATATCAAAAGAAACAGAAAAATAAAAAAAAGACATCTTGTTTGTCAAAAAATAAACTGATTTTGGTAAATGAAAATATAAGTAGAAGAAATAAATATAATGTAAAAACAAAAAAAAAAGTAAAAGAGTTTCACTAGAATTTGTTGGAACGAGAGAGAAAAAGAAAAAAAAAAGAAAAAAAATAAATTCCTATTTTTCACATGCTAAACATACACACATGAGCCTACTTAACTTCTTTTTGCACTTTGTGTCAGAATGGCATTCTATGTAAATATCATTAATTGTTAAGGATTTTTTCGTCATGAATAGTTTCCTAATAGTGCCCAAAGTGTTATAAGAGCCAAAAAGTTTGTAAAAGTGTTATAACCACAAAATATTTTTGGTAAAGTGCTATGACTTCCAATTATTTCTTAAATGATGAAGGTGTGAAAATTAGAATCATTACTTTGTTAAATATATAACTTTTGTTGCTAAAAGGAGAATACATCGATGAAATATTTGTTATTGAAAGACGAACATTAAAATCGAATATTGTTAAAAAAACATATGATTAAAGTTTCGTTAGGCATGCATTTGTAAATAAATGTGAAAATTAGTAAAAAAATATATAGAATTAAGTTTAAGACTTTCATAGCTGAGGTTTTGAAAACTTTCTTGAAAACAACATTCATAGTTTGTATTTGTGTACGTTTTTCATCTTTTTCCAAAATAAGTTCTTGATCTCGGAATTAAACATCACCCTAGATAAAGCCACATATAACTGTTTGTGTGAAAAAATCAATATAGAAAAAATAATCCGACATTTTAAAGAATTTTTCCTCGAGATTGCCAATAAAAATTGTCTCCTTCTCATTATAAAAAAAATATATGCCTTCTTAATCCATCTCAGAATGTGTACTTTATCACCGCTTTTATTTCTATTGACTATTGTTGCTTCCAACACATGCGTGGCCAACTATAGTATAATCATTCTTACTTTGACTCTCCTTTAGGATGAGAAATATGGACCATCATTCTCACTTTGACTATGCACAAAACTCTACCTTTTTCTTTCACATTTGTCTTTAAGATGAAACACGATTTTTACTATTTTTGTTCATACACCCATACTCAATAAACATTTGATTCTACCCAATATTTATACAATTTTTTTTGCTTATCCAAGATCTCTCAGCTCAAACTCCATGTTCTACCCCGCTTCACATCTTCCCCAACACTCAATTATTTTCTACCTAAAGATAATTGATCCCTAAACCATCAAACCAAGGACAAATCTATAACCTAGAATTCTAGCATCCCCATTAATAAAACAAAAGCACAAATAGTTTAGCTTTTTCAGGATTGTCATCTTCGTTTTGTATACTCTCAAAATCCGCAATTCTAATTAATATATGTATCCCCTTGATATAATGAATTTTCCAGCTCTCTATTGTATGCTACAACGAAGCGATTATCGGATTCCACACCAAATTTTACCACTTTTAGACCATTTTCCCTTCTTTTATTGACTGTATAACCTTCATCTTTCACAATTGTACTTTCCTGATACTTCCTTGAAAAATATCTTGAACACTTACCATCTATCATGCAAGATGATTTCATGTATCATCATGTCTTTAACTACATCATACAAATCTGATCAGATTCTTAGTTAGGTATCTTTGCACGTATTACGTTGTTAATATCTTTTGGAGATTCTTCTTCTATCATTCCAAGCTAACGTGAAAAATATCAAAAATTACTCAGATTGATTTTTTGTTTTTCCTAGCTTCTTCCTTCTTCTTCCATTCATTCCAAGCTGACCTGAAAAACATCGAAAATTAAATATATAATTTTTTAATTATGGATATCAATGTAAATAATTACTGTTTTGAAGCATATATATATTGACTAATGTATCTTTGTATTCAACAATTTCCATGGCGGTTGAATTTATCAAAAGATAAATCATTTTGTAATATTTGGAGACATACAAAAATTTCGTCTATTTATAAATAAGTAAGTGGAAGTGAATAAAATTAACGAAAAGAAATGATTTACCTAGTCACTTTTTACTCTCTCGTCTTGTATGCAACATGTCTTTTGATAAAATATCTGAAGTTGACTCACAAACACACAGTGGTAAAGATAGTAGCGAATAGCTTCCTAATAGCCTGAATCGTCTCGCAAAAAGCTTGCTTCTTTGATTGTGTTAATATATTACTTATCATCTAAAAGACCCTTTCGTAGCAAATTTCTTTAAATCTGTCATAAATAACTATTTCGAATGTTCTTATTATTTATAAAATTATGGACAAAAAAAAAACCTTTAAGAGAATTCTAAGATAATAACGCTCACCATATGATGGAGAAACATTTGTCACGTGTTCTACAGATAATTCACGCTCTCTTGATTTCAATCTCTAGTTTTGTTTTATACAAACTTAATTGTGCATAAGTAAACTTGTACTTTTTATCAAATAAACTTGTACATTTTATCAAATTTTAGAAGACAAAGAAACCCGCGCAATCGTGCCGGTTAAAACCTAGTATGCATTAAAGTTCAGGTAAGATATGTTTACAAAATACTTTAACATTGGCTTTCGTCAGCTAAAAATGTATTGTCACCCTAATTTTTTATGAATTTTACAACAATTTTGAAGCCTAGCTACTTATTTTAAGATCAATGATATAGGTATTTAGGCTAGTTTATGCATTAACTTTATGAAGAATTAGATGATAGCCCCTAATTTATCATATCTAATTTTTCAATTAATTTTTAAATTAATTAGATGAGATTTATCTTATGCAATCTATTCAAAACATGTTGCTTGTTTCATTCACCACGTCTGAGTAGATTCATTGTTAGGTTTAGGGATTCAAGGGATTTATGAACCATAATTAGGGTTTCATCAAATTAGGGTTTCATAAGAGTTTTTCATCTGACTTGTTCTTAATCACTTAGATCTGAAAGGTACACCTAGTAATAAGTCATAGGTTAATTGACTGCAACAGAAGTTTAGTTGATTTATTAGGAAATATTTTAGATGAGCAAGTGATTCTAGTTGCAAAGGAATTTGGATGAGATAGCTTGTGAACTTAGCAAACCTGGATTATTTCATGCTTTACCTGCTATATTACTCTAAAGAATTTGGTAGTTTAGTTAACTAAGCATACTTAGAGTTTCGTAGCGGAATCTGGTTCTCTATAGAATTGTGTTTGTGTTCTAGAAAAATTCTTAGTTAGATTCTCTAGTAGATTTCTGCTTTGATTCAGACATCCCGTATAATTCCCGAGACCTAGCGTTTTCCCCAATTAGTTTAACAACTTAAAAGTCATTGTGTTCCATTCTTATTGCTTTTACATATTCACTTTATTGCCTAGCTTAAACTGGAAACTATTTATGTTCTAAAGAGTCTATGTGGATACGATACCCTGTATACTACAATTGCCTTAATTATGCACTTGCAGTTTGATTAGGAAAAATTTCTCACCATCATAACACTGGCTATTTAAATGTGTTTAACTTGACAGGACATTGAAAGTATGTTGTTAGCTTCTGAAGTTGACAAAGAGATATTGGATTCGATAATGGAAAAGGAGGACGATGTTGATGAGCACGATTCTTTTGTGGCTAGTTGGGAAAACCGTCTCCACCAAGGATTCACCGTTTTCTTTGAAGAGATGAAAGAGGAAGATGTGAAAAGGCGTCAAAAAAAGGAGGAGGAAGAGCCTAAATAGAAGCCTAAAGGGCGCGAAGCTAAGAAAGCTTCTCTCGAGGATGTGTTCGGTGCGATGGAGTGTTTGACAAAGCAGTTAAGTTTGCTCAACATTAAGGTCGGAGATATGGACGATAGGTTGAAGGAAGTTGAAGAGTATGTGAAGGCTCGGAAAGCAGGTGTTTATTCTAGGATGAATCAGAGCTCTGGTTAAGGCTGTTGAAATGTTTGTATTTGTAATTTGGTATTACAGTTGTTTTGTCTGGAACTAGTGTTTCGTCTGGAACTAGTGTTTCGTCTTTATTTTTAAACTATGATTTGTTTGGAACTAGTGATTTGGTATAACGATATTTTGTTTGGAACTAGTAATTTGGTAGAATCATTGAATTAATTGTAATACAAGACAAAACTAGTCATACTAGGTGATACTAAAAATGAAATACTAGGTAAAACTAATGATACTAGGTGATACGAAAAGAAAGACTAGGTAAAAATAATATTACTAGGTGATATTAAAAAGGAAATACTTGGTAAAACTAGTGATAGTAGATGAGACTAAAAAAGAAAGATTAGGTAAAACTAGGGTTACTAGGTGATACTAAAAAGGAAAAACATCAATACTTAGTAAAACATAAATAGAACTTGTACATTAATCTTAATGGAAATTGTAGATAATATGTGTTGAAGAAAAATTAAGGGAAATTGCAGATATTAACTCTGAAAGAACATTGAAATGTATAGTTAATAATTTTTATATCATTTTTTATCTACACAACTCCCACCAATTACTTAAGTTTTGTTATATCTTCGGCGTGGGTTTGAATATGTTTTCACATTTTCTCGGTCGTC
Organism: Euclidium syriacum; assembly: GCA_900116095.1. Classification (NCBI taxonomy): domain Eukaryota; kingdom Viridiplantae; phylum Streptophyta; class Magnoliopsida; order Brassicales; family Brassicaceae; genus Euclidium; species Euclidium syriacum. The sequence continues at coordinate 2,215,625 of FPAK01000013.1, forward strand.
TTCCTCTGCTCTTCAACCATACGAAGTAGCTTCTCTATCTCTTGTTCAACACCAAAAATCTATGGCTGACGAAAGTGGAGTCCATCATCCTAAAAAAAAACACAGAGATCTAAAAAAAACAGCCTCTCCACATCATCATCCTACTTACGGAAAGCTTTCCTCAATCTGAATGAACGTAAATTACAACAGCTTTCAGGTTTCTAGAGATATCCATGTGCCTAAAGTATTACCAGCTATAAACCCTAAGAACATTGATGTAGTTATCCCTAGTATTTCCAATTATACACCTGAAGAACACCCAAATAATTTGACCAAGTTTTACTAGTTTTACCTAGAAAAAGAAATTAGATCTGAAAGTATACCTTACAATACTATATCATATGGGTCGAGGAGATAATTGTCGGTGTAGTGGTAGTTGTACTCCTCTATTACAATCTCGTGAAGGAATGAAGAGAAAAGGAGAGAAAGAATGTGTTATAGTTGAGATCTTATAGAGAGAGAGAGGAGCATCGATTTTTAGAGAGAGAGAGGAAGAGGAGCGTCGAGCTTGAGAAAAGGAGATTTCCTTGAAAAAGTGTTCTCGATTTAGATTAGATCTGATTTTGAAAACTTTGAAATTTTTTGATATTTTAAAAAATTTTGAAATTTTTTGATTTGGCGGCAAAAATTTTGAGTGTCCTGTGAGTGACGGAAAAATTTTCAAGTCTCCTGCGAATGTGGCTCTGGTTTCATTTAAAAAAATAGATATAGTTATACGAAGTTGTTAATTATACAAAATCTTGAAATATTTGTTTAGCAATTAAATTAGTACTACAGCAACGAAAACTTATATTTTCCAGTATTACAATTGATTGAATTGATTTCTCATATGAATCTCATTGTCCTACGCAATAATAAGTTTGAATATTGTATTTTTGTACCTTTCACCTAACAAGTTGGTTCTCCCTTAGAATTTGTTTTTTTTAAGTATAAAGGAATGTTGGTCAAATATATTTCTATTTTGTCTATGAAAGTGTATTTTTGTAAATTCTTATGTTTTGTATAAAATAGAAGATGTAGTTCTAAAATTACTAATTTCATCACGTCATTAGGTTTGGCTTTTAAATAACAAAACATAATTACTTTCAAAACTCAACTAATAGTAATACCAACCATACATAGTTAAACCAATATTACCCAAAAATCATAATGTAATACTACATGAACGAAAATAAGTTTTACATAACAAAGCTTCAAAGTTTTACATCATGCATAGTCTTCTCTATACAGTACCCCTTTTAATATCTTTCCCTGCTTGAGTTTTTTTTTAGTCCTTCCCTTTGGACGCCTTTCTCCAGCTGATGGATGTCTTTTCTCTTTTCGACGACCCTTCGATTTCACGCGATCCGGAGGTATTATCTGCTTCTTCATTATGTAATTCGGGACAATCCACTGAGACATGTCGGGAACCACATAGATCGACATGGTATAAGCCAAAATCCACATCTCTGTCAAATATTATTTCAAACACAACTCATGATATTCTAAGTGGATATCACGCCTTCCATTTTTCTTCAAGGAGATAAAAGCGGCTGGTGCGTGGAGACAAAGATACTTAAGAATATCGTAGAACCTGCAACTGCAAGTTTTGTTTGCCAAGTTCACCAAATAAAGCTTTCCCTCTTTCGAAATTACTTCGTATTCAAGGTCAAAATCGTTTACCTCCCTCACAGCTAATTTCTTAGCATCAGGCCAAATGTCGTGCATGTAGTTCTCAATCAGAGGAACCAGTTTGTTTGCACTCGTTCCTATATTTGTTAAACCACTTAGAAAACTTTCGAACTATCGTATCAAGCATTGGGAGTAAGGAGTACTTCCTTGCATCCTTAAAAGCTTTGTTTAAAGATTCCACGGAGTTGCTAGTGTCGAGGTTGTATCTATCGACCGGAGAAACACATCTTGCCCATTTTTCTGGCACGGTGCTGTCCTCCACATACTTGGCCGCTGAAGGAAACATTTGCTTAAACACCAAGTAAAGCCTGTTGAACTCAGCCACCGTGTGAGCCCCACCGCACTTTTGGAAGTTTTGGGCACAAACGGATCTGCTTGCGCTTGGAGCATTACCTCTCACGTTTTGAGACAAATACCATAAGCAATACCCATGATGAGCTTGTGGATAGATGTTAGCTATGCATTGATGAGGCTTACATTTATATCACTCACAAATACTAACTCAGAAGAGTCGCCGACAACGGTTTTCAGCTTCTCGAAAAACCAGCTCCAACTAGCATTATTCTCGCTATCAGCTAGTACATCGAATGCTATGGGATAAATGTGACGATTTAATCATGATTTAGCTCCTCTAACACGTAAAATGACAATACAACATCCTATAGTTATCTTTCGGACTACCACGTATATCACAAATTGCTTAATTCTTCCCTCTCAAAGCCATGGAGTATGATACCTCTACAGCAATTTCACTCTTCACAAGTTCCATTACAGCTTTAGGAGTTGGACTCTCAATATTTCCAGAATAATGCCTGCTCATAATAGCTGCAGCTAGATTTATTGATCCTCTCCTTTTCACCCTGCCTTCTTCACTAACACGGCTACATGTGTGCATATCCCTGTAAGTTCTAATTGAGAAGGCATCCGATTTTTTGATCTTCGCTGCTCGTACTTGCCAATCACAACTTCGTTGACCACATTTTACCACCCACTGCTCAGTATCAGAATTTTTTTACAACATACCCGAAAAGATTTAACAAAATGAGCCTCTATGAACCACCTCTACTACAACAATCTTACTAGGAAATTCTTGACCAATACTCAAATTCAAACCGTCTTCCCATGGCTCTAACCTCTGAGTATATTTAGCAACAAGTGATTCCTCAACATAATTATCACGCTCCATATCTTATGGATCCATACCGTTATCATCATCATCATCGTCGTCATCAACATCATTATTATCATCCTCATCATCCTCTTCTTCTTGATTTTCTTCTCCGTTTTCAATATGCAACGTAATGGCATTGGGTCCTATTTCACCGCTTTCATTATCAATGTGTTGCGAATCTACATAGTTATTACCAGAAGAGCTTCTCCCTGCTCTCGACTGTAGCTCCGGCAGTTCAGGTGTATTCATCAACTCCACAAGTAAAATGCATCTACGGCTCTCATTATCAACATGCGTTAGATATGCCAACAGATCCTCATCATCACTGATATACAATTTTTCCTCACATCCGGCCAATCTAGCAAAGTAACTGAATTGAAATTTAATACTTTCATCTAACCCAAACTTCTTGTATAACCTAGCTTCTACCATCGATATTGTTATCTCCTCAACTGATGTCTTGAACATTAGACCATTGATGCGACATTCGCATTTAAAATGTATGGTGACGTTGTTGCTCATCTGCCAAAACCAATAACAAAAAGACTCATTTAATACAGTTTTTTTTGTTCATAATAATAGCATAGTTTTTCTTGTTATACATCACCTCCCAGTGTTCCTAGTATTACTAGTTCTACATAATTTCCATGTATTACAAGTTTTACTAGTTGTATTACTATCACAGAACCCAGCTCAATCCAAGATCCACTCGGTTTTGATATTTCAAAAATTACAATTCACTACGATTCAGCCACTGTAATGCCTTTGTAACCAATATAGAGTCATATTCAACCCAGAAACACCAATGTGCATGAAATCTAATTCAATCTATCATTTCACCTAATTTCCACAATCCCTAAAATCCAAATTTCCCCAAAAATCTCAAAATTAACACCAATGATTCAATGCGACCAAACATACCTCGATTTTGGACCTCAATGTAGCTTCGGCGGTGCAACGGAGGCCAACATGACGGGTCCACAGAGATGGAGGAAGTCAAGAGGAGGTCGTCGACGAGAGAGACGACGGAGAGGATCGACATTCTTTTGGTTTCTTGTTCTTTTTTAAAAAAAGATGAGAATAAGAGAAGAGAATAGAAGGAGACCGAAGAGAAGGAGTAGAGATAGCACGCGAAGAGAGGAGAATACGAGATGATAAATTCGGCTCATTAAGGATAAAATAGGAAAGCTGTATAACAAGAGTAGTATGAATTACATGAGTATTACAAATTTTTTATTTTTCAATAAGAAATCACTATTTTTCAACTGTAGCCGATGAAAAGGTAATTGTATTTTAATTCATCAATTTTTTTATTTGTGAATATATTTCCCTGATGATATTTTAGTTTACAAATATGAGGGCTATATAATAGAGATTGAAATTCATTTTCAATTGCGACACCGGTTCTCCGATATGATTTATCACCAGGTGTCATGGTTTGAAATTAAGAATTTTTCTATTAGCATCTAATATGGAGTCAATAAATTAACATATTATCCTTTATATTGTTACACAAATGGTGATACCAAAGTTTTCAAGATCAACCCCATCAATAACATTTGCGATTTTCGATTTCACGAGATCGCCACTATCTTAAATGATAGTTCATGTTCCAAATATTATATGTGTGAGTTTTTATACCTAAATCTACATAAGTTAAAGATCATTTTCTCTATCTCTTTGTTAATATATGTTTTCTTTATTCATTTAATTGTTTCAGACATCATTGGATTTGTAAGATCTGATGGTAATTTGGTTGAGGATTTCTTTGATAACACAAAAACAATTTTCCAGTTTTTTATCAGCGATTTTGAGTAAGTTATTGCAAATCTCTTTTTTCTTCTAAGTAAATATTCTTCATCGATAATGAAAATCTTAAACAGTATAATAATTGCAGTACTTATATCATAATGAATAGGGGTAATGAAATCAAGTACATTGCGAAAGTGAGACATGGTTATGCTCTTGAAAGAGCATGAAATAATCATGTGCTAGGTCAATATTTTTTTATATTGAGGTTTTGGAAGATCATCACTTATGCTGGTAAATGAAACTTCTCTTTGGATGTAATACATTATCTGCATATTATCAACTAAACGATTTGTTGATTATTTGTAGGTATTACTTATTTATCATCAATTGATGGATTATCATACATTACATTTGATTGAACAGTTGTTGACATTATAAGTCAGACCCGAATATAATATTAAAACCAAAAGTTGAGTAAAAATGTACATTTTGATTCATTATCATTTCATCACTTAACTAACAATTTTATATCTTTCTATTACGTCACATAATTTCTGGTCCTGCATTTTTAATTTAATTTTTCGACAAATTTCGAGTTATAGGTTAATGTGAGTTGTACTTTAACATATATATCAGTCGTAGTTTAATGGTTTTTATGTTGTAATTCTTATTAATATTTTCTCTTTACTTAGTATTTTTTACGTCGCATATATCTGATTCAAAAACTTGAAATGAGCCGAAGGCGAATCATTTATCGAAGTTGTTTTCAGCTATCACATGTCGTGCTAATCTCTTGTTAAATAAATTGGAAATATGAGTTGTGCAACAAGAGACGGACGTAACATAATAATGTATAATACGAAAACAATAAAATAAAGTGCACTAAAATGGGATAATATTTAGAATTATGATGGATAATTCATTTGTTATGTTTCATAGGGATTAAATATTTTTATAAATATGTAAGATAAAAAGGATTGTATATGATGAAATAAAATTATTATTAGTAAATACATTGTTTATTATAATAGTACATGTCACATATCAAAGTAACAATTTACACATTTGAAACTGTTTAACAATCCGTTAAATACTACTATTATGTTTTTAGATTGAGTATGTGTCCGGTTTAATGAACAAAAAATATTTTATGTTGCAACGTAATATATCTATATTTTTAAAAATGAGGCTAATAATGATGGGCTCTATTTCATGATATCCCATATATGGGCCATTATATCTTATACTAGAGAAGACTCGCGATGCGCGAGCATTGAAAATTTGATAATCCTATTTTTAGTATTTAACATGGAAAAATATGATATTTAACTCAAAAATTTCCATTTTTTATTATTTCATGAATAACATTTTTAAAAAAAATGTTTATAGATTAAAAATATTTTTTTATAGTTATTTAGATTTTTTTTTTGTGATATTATTAATATTATATTATATTTTTACGTTTCTAAAATATATATCATAATTTACATATTATGCTTTGAAAAATATGTTTCAATGTTTTATCGTATTTTTATTTTCTTAACTAATAATTTTTGTGATAGAAAAAATATTTAATTTACTACATAATCGTGTTTTAGAGGTAACAAACAAAATATCAACTAAAATAATTACACAACAAAATTGGACTAAAATATTAACTACAATAATTTTAAGAATGGTTCAAATAAAATTACACTTATAAAAATGTTAACTAAAATAATTTTACCTCAAATGAACTGATTAGTTAATAGATCTATGTGAAAGATGTGACCGATCATTTCTAAAATGGTTCAAATAAAAATGATCAGCTGAACCATCGAGGAAAACCATTGTCATCAATCAACTTAATCAAACATTTTCCTGATTTATTTGCCTTGACTGATACATAGAAGAATTTTGGTGTTACGATCCCATTCTTTGCCCACATTTCACAAGTCTTTAATGCCCAAAAGTCTTTTTTCTCCCTATAAGCCACCATTAGATGTTTCTTCAGCATTACCAATTTAACAGTAGATGGGTAGTCAACAAATTTTTCAATCTCTAGATTCTCCTTGATCAATGCCATTTTATCTTGAGGGTTAGATCAATCATGCACTCTTTGAAACATCTTGATACAACACCAGTTCTCCCAGTTTTAAAAGATGACCAAACTCTTTTGATTTCACTTCTTATACGTTAGTTCTCCATCATTCTCTTGTCACATCTAAACTACCCCTTCTTCACATCTCGGGTAGACAATAGACTTACCATCACATGCAATGATCAGATCCTCTTATTGGGTCAAAAAGTTGGTTTGTGAGAGGAAACATCTTTAGCCATTCCTTTCTGATAGAGTCAAGCCTACATTGAATCAACCGGTTGCCTTTCATACCTCCCCACGTGAAGTTGTAACCTTCAAAAAGCAACACTCTAATTAGACAAGTTGTGATCATGGTTGAGAAAGTCTTCAAAATCCGCAACCGATTTTTTTGGGCCACAAAGATTTTCACTATTATAGAGGATATCATTGAAGTCCCCCACCATATACCAATGCTCTTTTCTAATTATACCAATTATGTTTAATCTTTCCCACACCTTACGTCTTCCTTTCTTCACAAGATCTCCATACACAAAAGATACGCATACCTGATGATAGCCCCATCCAATCTTCCTGTCAAATTAAATTTATATCAGCTTGTAGCACCTCTATTTGAACACTATTTTTTCAGATCAAAACGAAGCCACCACTCAAAAAAAATCTAGGCCGCCACACATATACATTTTAAAGACCTTGTCATATCCTAACACTTCTTGACGATCCACCAACACATCTCTTCTATTATTTGTCTCCATCAGAAACATAACCTCGAGAAAATGATCCTTGGACCGTCGTCAGCCTTGGAAATTCCAACTCATAATGCTCATCTAGATATCGACAGTCTCTCCGTTGAGACAACATATGGTGTTGTTGTGTTAATTCCTCCACTTCGTTGTAGGTTTGTTCCTTTTTTTTCTTTTTGTTGCCTGAGATGAATGGCCAGCTATTTGTTTCCCCCTTTTCTTGCTACTCAAAATTTTCTTATCCTGAGACAGTGTGAACAGTTTCTAGTGTCTCATTTCAATACAACTATCACACTTCCATATGTGATTCATTAGTTGAACTTTATAAGACTGAAAATATTTATTCAAATGTTTTAGCATGTAAATTATGTTCAATCTTTCTCACACCTTACGCCTTCCTTTCTTCAACAGAACTTTTAATACATAAAAGATATGCATAGTTGATGAATGCCCCATCCAATCTTTATGTCAAATTAAATTTTTATCAGCCTGAAGCACCTCTATTTGAACACTCTTTTTCTAGAACAAAGCTAAGCAACTACTCAAAAAAAGAGTTAGGCCACCACTCAAAATACACAGATACACTGTAAAGACCTTGTCATATCCTAACATTTATTGTCGATCCACCAACACATCTCTTCTATTATTCTTCTCCAGCAGAAACATAACCTCGGAGAAATGATCCTTTGACCGTCATAAGCCTCTAGACTTCCAACTCAAAATGCTCATCTGGAATCGGTAGTCCCTCCTTTGGGACCACCTATGGTGTGGTTGTGTTAAGACCTCCACTTTTGTAGGTTTGCTCATTTTTTTTCCTTTTGTTAACTGAGATGAATGACCACCTATTTATTTCCCCCTTCTCTTGCTACTCAAATTCTTCTTATCCTGATGCTTCATTGTGTGAACACTTTTTAATGCCTCATTTCAGTACCAATTATCACATTTACATATGTGATTCATTGGTTGATATTCAAATGTTTTAACATGGGAATCTCATTGCACACCTTAATATTAATTTTTCTCTCAACTTGACATGGAAAATGCAACCATTTATGTAAACTTTAGTGTAAACTTTAGTTCTGATAATAATATATTACAATATCTTTCACCATTTATTAAAAAAAATTTGTTAGTAATTATTTATTTTTTTGGAGAAAATCGTTTTCTTTATATTTTATTGAGGATATCTAAAATGAAAATTATTAACACCCCAATGTGTAGTTATTAACAAATGAATGAAAATTATTAGAATATAAATCATTTCTTTGAACATTGAATGCATTTAAATGAGTAAGTTACAAATATTCTTATTTTAATTAAGAGTCCTAAAAACCTACTAAATTTGTAAAACATTTTCTTAGTATATGTATAAATTTATTTAAATAAAATAATATGAACACTTTTTTTAATGCCTCATTTCAGTACCAATTATCACATTTACATATGTGATTCATTGGTTGATATTCAAATGTTTTAACATGAGAATCTCATTGCACATCTTAACATTAATTTTTCTCTCAACTTGATATGGAAAATGCAACCATTTATGTAAAGTTTAATGTAAAATTTAGTGTAAACTTTAGTTCGGATAATAATATATTACAATATCTCCCACCATTTATATAAAAAATTTGTTAGTATTTATCTATTTTTTTGAAGATATTTTATTCAGGATATCTAAAATGAAAATTATTAACACCCCAATGTGTAGTTATTAACACATTAATGCAAATTATTAGAGTATAAATCATTTCTTTGAACACTGCATTTAAATAAGTAAGTTACAAATATTCTTATTTTTGGAGGACATATGTCAATTTATGAGGTGACACATGTCAACTTCTTAGAGACTCTCATTAGGAGGAACCTTCAAATATTAGAATATATTTATACATTGGTTGATATTCAAATGTTTTAATATGGGAATCTCATTGCACATCTTAATATTAATTTTTCTCTCAACTTGATATGAAAAATGCAACCATTTATGTAAAGTTTAGTGTAAACTTTAGTTTCGATAATAATATATTATAATATCTCCCCCCATTTATATAAAAAATTTGTTAGTAATTATCTATTTTTTTGAAGAAAATTATTTTCTTTATATTTTATTGAGGATATCTAAAATGAAAATTATTAACACCCCAATGTGTAGTTATTAACACATGAATGCAAATTATTAGAATAGAAATCATTTCTTTGAACATTGCATTTAAATGAGTAAATTACAAATATTCTTATTTTTGGAGGACACATGTCAATTTGTGAGGTGACACATGTCAACTTCTTAGAGACTCTCATTAGGAGGAACCTTAAAATATTAGAAGAGATAACACATACACCACATAAAATTTATAATCAACAGCAATGATACCTCACATATATGAGATTTCAGAACCTACACATCTAAAATGAGTTGAAGTTGAATGAGGTATCAAAGTTGTTTTTAGCACGCACATGCCGTATGGACCCACCAGTTAGTTATATATATCAAAGATCTTTGTATAACTTAGACCTATGCTCCTAAATCTTGGTAGCTACTCTATTTTTAGGCATTAAGCAAAAACTGAGGTAATGAATATGTTTAGCATATGGAGCGATCATAACTGATTCCAACCTTTCGGTGTAACTTTGCCATCTCCATGTTTCAATAGGTCGTCTTGTAAGTGTTTATCAATCCTGATGTCCATATTAGTGCTTGAGTATTGAATGATCTTCATATGTCTTCCCTTTTTCCATAATGACTCCGCTTATGTGTATCTATTCCCAATAATATTCTTACAAAAGAATAAATATTTAATACAAGCGGAGTCGACACCATAAGAATATCTAAGTGCTTCGAAAATATATCCTAAATGAGTTTAATAATAGACGGTTTGATTAGAAACTTAATGAAAGTGACAATCACGAATAAAATATGAACTGAAACAAAGAATTCAATTACTTTTGCTTAGGTTATAACATGTACATAAAGCGGGTTAACAAATGGGTTTTAATCAACGGTTTCGATTAAAATCTTTGTTTAACCGACGATGAGAATATTTAAAACACGATCCGCGTGTTTAACCAGGAGTGAAGCCGTGTGATCTGATATATATAAAAAATTATAAAAATCAGATCAAATAATGGGTAGTAGTCAACGGTAACAAATATAATCCTTAAAAACGAACGATGAAGATTTTAAATAAGGATATATGTTGTTATCCGAGATAATATCAAGGTAATCTAGTTTCGAAAGTAAAACGAAAGTTACAATCTTAACCTTAGTGAAAAATTGAGAGTTCTAATTCTAAATACTTGCAATGACCACTAGTAGAATTTTGAAAATAGCCACAGAAAAATATGTGGCTATAGCCATTTTTTCGTGTGGCTATTTGAACATAGCCACAACGTAGACACGAAAACAATCTGTGGCTATATGATCGTGGTTATATGGGCCGTTGCTAATCTGTGGCTAAATAGCAACGGGTTAACAAGAGATAAATCCATGGCAGTATATAGGAAGGGAAAATCGGTGGCAATATATAGCAAAGGATAATCCATGGCTAATATGTGGCTATATATAGCAAGAAATAATTTGTGGCTAATTAGTGGCTATATATAGCAAAGGATAATTCGTGACTAATCCATGGTTACTAAAAAAATAATAAAAATAAAAATAAAACCTACCTAGATCTGACCATGGCTCTGGTTGTGGCTCCGGACGGCGGATCTGGATATATTTTATATTAAAAAAAATATTAAAACCTTTCTAGATCCGATAGTTGCATCGGTGGTGGATCCGGTAGTGGATCTAGATAGATTTAAAAAAAAAAATTGGAAGAAGATAAAGAAGAGGAGGATTAATGGTGGAGGAGGAAGAGGAGAAGGAAAAACAATGGAGAAGGAGAAGAAGAAACGATGGAGGAGGAAGAAGAGGAGAAGGAGAAACGATGGATGAGGATGACGGGAAGGAGATTCATGGCATAGGAGGAGGAGCAATGGCGAAGGAGGAGATCTGGTTGCTGAGGAGGAGAAAAAGAAGATGAAAAAGGAAGAGGGTGAAGGAGAATGAGAATAAGAAGACTCTGAAGTTTTTCTTTTTTAAATAGCTAGAGATTATCCCCTGCTAATTCGTGGATTATCCCTTGTCAAACCGTGGCTATATGAAAAATTTTGAAATTTGGAGAATTCAACCAAATTTTTCTGAATTTTTTTAGCCACAGATTTGATCTGTAGTTAATCCGTGGCTATTTGAAAAAAAAATTAAAATTTGAAGAAAAATTGAACCAAAATTCGAAAAATAAATTTTTTTTATGCATTCACATAAACTAAATTTGACCCCGAAAAAAAAAGAAAAAATCTTATTTTATTTGTTTCTACGAGTTTTACTGATATTGGTCGTCTGTTTTAAGTTTTTGATATTTTGTGATAAGATAATTTTCTCCTTACTAAAATCTAACAATAATATTTAAAATCAATCAAAATTTATAATTTAAGTTTGTTATTCTATTTTTTTAAGAAAAATATTGATAAAACAAAATTCACAATAAAGATGTATTTTACTATGATAAATTAATTATTTATTTAAAATTTAAAATTTTGCTCAAAGAACCCTCTAATGATATTTTCGCAAATCAAACTGTCACCTTTTAAAATTACAGGATAAACCATCTGTTTTAGTTTAGAATTAGTATCCATTTTGTTTGGCCTAAATATAATTTCAACTTTAAACTTTAATTTAGTTCTACTAATTTAAACCAAGATATAAACCCTATTTTCCAATAAATATATAGATTTGTTTCTCCATTAGTGTAAATAAATTTGACCAAAATGCAAAGAAAAAATCTTTATAATTTGTATTGGTATACAATCATTTGAAAGAAGAAACTGTGGATCTTTATACTTAGTTTTTTTGAACAAAATAACCATTCAGACCATAGCTTCACATCCACATTCCAAGTAGCCTACGAGAGGTTTTTTACCAAATACAGCAAATGTTTTTCCTTATAAATCACATCGGCAATCTATAAAACAATACAAACTCCAAACAAAGTCTATAAACTATGAGATGAATAGCTAAAAGCATAAGAAATATGAATCCAAAATGAATATCACACATAAACTTATCATACTTCTACAAGAACATAAATACTAAGTAGACCACACGTAAGAACGATAAAATAAAATAAAAGTCATCATATATAGTTTACAAATGAGTTTTTATAAAAATTATTTCATAGACTACAAACGAAGTCTATTAGCTTGCAATGAAGACTTCTCTAGAAGTTTGTAAAGGAGATTTCTATCGAAGTTTTATGTGCGAAAAGACTTTTGAAGAATTTGAATTTTTTAGTGTAGTTTTGCATTTGACCAAAAGTTCGACTTTTGTTTGTAGACTTCAAAAGAAATCTAAAATAAATAAAAAATGCTAGTTTTGCAATTGACCAAAACTTTGACTTTTTGGAGAAGACTACTTTTGAAATCTCGAAAAGAAGTCTTCTGTAAAAATACATGATAGTTTTGCAATTGACCAAGGTTGACTTTTTCACAAAAGACTTCGCGAGAAGTCTGAACAACAAAGACTTCTTCTAAAGTTTGAAATGAGTGTTTTTGGAGTTGACCAAAATCTCGATTAAGACTTCTCGTGGAGTCTTCGAATTTCACCAGTCGGTTAATGTTTAGAAAATCTTGTCAACTCCAAAAATACCCTGTTTTTTTCCAATTTCAGATTTCTCGTGAAGTCTAAAAAAATCAACATTTTGGTCAATTGCAAAACTACGATGTACTTTTACGGAAACATTTTGGTCTCTAGAAAAAGTCAATTTTTGGTCAAATGCAAAACTATCCTCAATTTACGGAAAACTTCTTGAGAAGTCTGGATGATTTATTTTTTACACATGATAATTTTCAGATTGAAAACAAAGTCGTTTAACTGCGAGGAAGGAAAAAAGTCAATTGCAAAACTACCTCTTCGTTAACCACCAGACTTCCCATGAACTCTACTCCGAAATGAGATTTCACGAGAGGTATGAAATCACGAGCTATATCTCAAATTTGGAAATAATGTGAAAATCACTTAAATCGGGTTTTGAGCTCGTTTTTTGCTTTATTAAGTACCCATAACTTCTAATCTCACCAATACCCAACAAATATAGTCATGTTTATACAAGAATAACCGAAATCGCAAGAGATCCAAAATTCGTAAATTTTAAAAACGTGAATTATAAAGGTTTTCCGATGAAATTAGAGAGGAAGTGGAAAAATAGGAGGTTGTGAACTCTAATACGGAGTTTTAATGGCTCAAAATTGGTTGTATGAAGCACAAAGAGCTTGAAGTTTGGTTCTTAATGGTGATTGAGATGAATTGGAGAAAATGATACTTTCGTAAATAATTTTAGATCTGAAGATTTTTTTTGTCTTTGGGAAAATGTATCAGACTTTAGGAGAAGTCTTATAAATGGTGTTTCAAATCTGTAGAGGTATTTTGTGGTATTTTGAAAATATGAGGGAAGTGTAGTTTTGGGGTTGACTTCAATTTATGGTGTATTTTAACAAAGAGTCCTAGAAAAAATTAACAAGAGATATATAAATTTGTGTTCTCCATTCACGTAAAATAAATTTGACCAAAAAAGTAAAGGAAAAATCTTACTAAAACTATTGTATGCTTTAATTTTTTAACATTGTGTGGTGAGACACTTTTCTCCTTACTAAAATCTAACAATAACATCTAAAAAAAAATTTAAATTTAAATTTTAAAAATTGTTATTCATTTTTTTAAAACAGATAAATAAATTCACGATAAATATGTATTTTTTTATGATAAATTAATTATTGATTTAAAACTTAAAATTTTGCTCAAACAACCATCTAATGATATTTTCGAAAATTAAACCGTTACCTTTTAAAATTGCAGGATAAACCATCTTGATTAAAATGCAATGTATTATCATTAACGGATTTTTAGAAAATACTCAAATTAGAAAGATTAGTTACTTTTAATTATTTCAAATGCAAATATGTATAACATTATCAATTGAGTAAAAATTTTACATTTTTAATTATATGATATACTATAATTAAATAGAAAAAGTATTTTAAATATTATAATTTAACAAAAATAAATTATTTTAAATATCAAACTATATCTAAACTTATCAATAAAAATATATAATATGTGGGATATAATTTAGTAGTTCTAATAATTTAAAGCAAGATTTAAATCCTATTTTTAGATATATATATATATATATATATATATATATAGATTTGTTTCTCCCTTAACATAACTAAATTTGACGAAAAAGCAAAGAAACTTTTTGTTCTTTTCTTTTTTCTGTGGGTTTTTCCGATATTTGTCTTATGCTTTAATTTTTCCCGTCAAGGCTGCTGCTGTAAAGTGTTAATTCGTTGTTTACTCCCTCTACTTGGTTTCTTCAAATTTCTGATTTTGGGATTCGTGCGAGTCTGAATGGAGAATGAGATGATCAACAATGTTTTATTTGAATGTCCCCTTGCGATGCATGTTTGGGCTCTATCTCCTATTCCCAATGGGAACCTTTCCTTCCCTTCATCCTTGGTTTTCACAAATATGGATTTCCTTTTTTCTCGAACTGTAAAACAAGTGCTCTGCGATTATTCTATTAATCCATTTCCCTGGATTTTATTGTTTATATGGAAGGCCCGAAACAAATAGGTCTATAAGCGTATTGATAGGAAACCCCCATATATTCTTTCACATGCTTTGGGCAAAGGCCGATGCTGGGCTGACGCTCAGTTATCACTAGGGGATCCGGGTCAGGCGAACCTACCTACTCAGGGAATCAGTTCCTCAGTTCTTGGAAGGGCTTGTCAGACTGATGGATCGTAGAAGAAGGACGGTCAGTTTTCGGGCCTGAGATGGTGGCTTAGTAGTAAAAATAGTTCGACCACCCTGATGGGCGCCAAAGGCTTGCGACAAAGTTTATCTCCGCTTCATGCAGAGATTGAGGCCCTCCTTTAGGTGATGGAGTGTATGCTAGCCCAGCATGAATTGGTGATAACGTTCCAGACAGACTGCTCAGAGCTAGTAAAGATGGCCTCCAAGATGGAAGACTGTCAACCTTAGAAGACAATTCCAATATTGCTCTCTTACTCTTATTTCTCGTAAGCTTAATGGTAAGGCGGATTGCTTGGCATGTAGTGCTTTTACTCGTGATCTTGATTTTACATATGTAAGTTGTGTTCCTCCGGTTTGGATTACCAAACCTTTTGTATAAGTTTTTCTTATAGATGACAAAACAAAAAATAAAAGAATTCCAAGATTTTTGCAACCTTAGAAGACAATTCTAGGATTCTTCATAAACTTAATGGTAAGGTGGATTACTCGGCATGTAACGCTTCTGCTCGTGATTTTGATTTTATATATATAAGTTGTGTTCCTCCGATTTGGATTACCAAGCATTCTATATAAGTTTTTCTTTAAATGACAAAAAAAAACTAAAAAAATTAATTATTAATTTAAAACTTAAAATTTTGCTCAAAAAACCCTCTAATGATATTTTCGAAAATCAAACTATTACCTTTTAAAATTGCAGGATAAACATCTATTTTGATTTTAGTTTAGTATCGATTCCGTTTGGTTAAAATGTAATTTCAACTTTAAAATGTAGTTTAGTTCTAATAATTTAAACCAACGATGAAGATTTTTAAAATATGATATGTGTGTTTCATCGGACGGCAAGTCACGCGATCCGATTGATATATATAGTAGAACTAGAAACTATTTAAATTAGTGATGTGAGGACTGTGATATTTTATTAATATGAATTTTTAGTGTAATTACTAAGTTAGTATCCCTTTACAAAATTAGTATTATAAATATTGAAAAAGACTAAACTACCCTCATACTGACTTAGTAAAAACTTAATAACATTGAATGATTAATTAAAATTATTGATGCAGTATTTTATTTTGTACAACATTTTAAATAAAAAAAGTAATTAAAGCAAAAATGAATTTTAATTTCAACAAGATATTCAAATCTTTTCAATATAGAATATTTCAAAAAATACCTCCCTAAATTTATGGGTGGTTAATAATTGCAAATTCAAATAATATCTTATATTTTCTTTTTTAAAGTAAAAATTTGATAATAAAAATAAAATGTTTTTAAAACGAAAACATTAAAATACAATTTTCAATTTTTTTCGAAACTTTTTTTTTCTTTTTTTTCTGTCGCCAAACTTTATTTATTTATTTTTTATTTATTTATTTTAAAAAAAAAAGAAATTTAAAATTTATTTCATAACTTTTTTTACTATTTTAAATACATGGTATGAACCTTAACTAATTTAAGGGGGTGTTATTGGATTTGGTATTTGAGAGGATTTCAAGTTTTTTCCAAATCTCTGGTTATTGGACTTGGCATTTGTAAAACCTCTTCTAAATCCTGGGTTATTGTAATGAGATTTATACAAATCCCTTCAAATCCTAGGTTATTGGAGAACTAGGATTTCATTAATTAATTATATAAAAAAGGATTTGAGATTATTTGAAAGAGAATTGAAAGTTAAAAATAAGGGATTTCAAATACCACCTCATTTGATGGTATTTGATAAAATCCCTTAAAATCTCTGCGATTTAAAATAATTCCAAATCCTTGTTCCAATAACCCTACCTAATTAACTTTTAAAAATACACGGTATTATTTTTTTTTCCTTCAAAGGAACTCGATAAAAAAAATCTGCAAAAAAAAAAAAAGGTTTTGTTTCTCCATATCATCAATTTTAAAAAAATCCGTAAATTTTCAAACAAATCTGTAACACATCAAACAAATTTGTTACACTACAATACTAATTCAGTAATTTTTTCACTATCTTTTGAAGTGTTGCAGAGTTAAATAAATCTGCTTCAAAGACTAAAAATCTTCGACACTACCAGTTAAATCTTTAAAAAAATCCGCAAAATTTGATAAAACTAGAAAATTATGAACAAATTTGCGACAAATGAAAATAAATCTTTAAAAAAAATCTTCAGAATTTAATATATCTGCAAAACAAATCCGCAAAAAAAAATAAACATGTTACATTATAAACAAATCTGTTACATTAAGTACTAGATAAGTAATTTTTAAAAGTTGTTTTCTTTTGTCGCGGAT
Organism: Euclidium syriacum; assembly: GCA_900116095.1. NCBI lineage: Eukaryota > Viridiplantae > Streptophyta > Magnoliopsida > Brassicales > Brassicaceae > Euclidium > Euclidium syriacum. The sequence continues at coordinate 2,233,195 of FPAK01000013.1, forward strand.
TTCTAATAAATCCGCGACAAATGAATAAATCTTCGACATGCAAATTTAAATCTGTTAAAAAAAAATCCGTAGCCTTTTAAATCTGCAAAACAAATCCGCAAAAATAATAAATCTTCAACACATGTTTGCAGATTTTTAAAAAAAAATTCTGCGGATTTATTATGCTGGGAATGTGGCATTTTCGTAAATATGATTTTCCTTCCAAATGAAATAAGGGTATTAATGGTACGAAAAAATAGATTTTAAGGGTAAAAAAATTAATACTAGTTTAGTAATTTTAAAACTTTTCATATTAGATAAATAATCCCCTTTATTAATTTATAGAACAAAAGACAAGAGAATGATTAAAATCTAATGTAGTATCCATTAGTGGAGTTTTAGAAAATATTCAAATTAGAAAGAAGTAGTTCAGTAAAAAGTTTACAATTTTAATTACATGATATACTCGAATTAAATAGAAAAAAAATTTTAAATATTTTAACTTAACATAAATAAATTATTTTAACTGAAACTCATCAATAAAAATATATAATATGTGGGATATAATTTAGTAGTTCTAATAATTTAAAGCAAGATTTAAATCCTATTTTCCAATATATATATATATATATATTTATATTTGTTTCTCCACTAACGTAAATAAATTGGACCAAAAAGCAAAGAAATTTTTTTAATTTTTTTTCCTTTTTTCTGCGGGTTTTTTCGATATTGGTCTTGTGCTTTAATTTTTTCCCGTCAAGGCTGCTGCTGTTGTAAAGTGTTAATTCCTTGTTTACTCCCTCTACTTGGTTTCTTCAAATTTCTGATTTTGGGATTCGTGCGAGTCTGAGTTGAGTCGAGTCGATTTGGTTGACAGTTTATGGGATTTGATTTGAGTTGGCGATTGGATTTGAAGTTTGGCTGTTGGTAAGTTCACCCTTTGAGATGTCCACATATGTATGCGATGCTGAAGCGAGTTCAAATTTGCTAGTCTGATAGATAATTAGGGCTTTTGAGTGTAATCGAGAATTCGTCATTCCGTGTTTGAGGAACCACTTGGTTGTAGTTTGTTGGCCTAGTCGTCTCGGATTTGTATATCTAATCGCTGATTTGGTTTTCAGATTTTGACCACTGGTTGCTCAGGCTTTGAAAATCAGCTATAATCTCGTAATTCTTGGATCCTGAAGGGTTAAGCATCTCAGTTTGATCGGTGAAAAGGAAAGGGCTTAGACGATTCAGTTGCTCTCGCCTTTGTTAAGTTGGCTCAGATTCTGGAGCATTTCAAGGTTCAAGATTTGGACCGTCTCTGCTCTCCCGGGGCATGAACAGAGCGGTGGTCTCAGGAGCAATTGAATCGAGTTTCTTAGTGAAGCTCTACTAAGTATGCAGAGGAATAATCTGCGGATCCCAACATCACCAATGTCTTTCTCCTCGAATGGCATTAACATTCCGGGTTCATTGGTTCTTGAAGGGTCTGCTTCAATGCAGCACTTACCTCAGCAGCAGCAGCAGCAGCAACAGCAACAACAGCAGCAGCAAGCAGGACAAGGTTCAGGTCCAATGAGAGAAAACAATTATTCCCATGTGGATAAGAAACCGAGATTAGAAGTGAAGCAGGAGGACATGTTGCAGCAGCAGATATTACAGCAGTTGATTCAGCGTCAAGACCCCACGGGAAGGAATCCGCAGTTGCAAGCTTTGTTTCAGCAGCAGAGAATGAGGCAACAGCAGCAGATTCTTCAATCCATGTCACCATCTCAGAGACTCCAACTTCAGCAACAGCAGCAGTTGAGACAGCAATTACAGCAACAAGGAACCCAACAGATCCCTCCTAATGTACGTCCTTATGAAGTTGGCGTGTGTGCTCGGAAATTGATGATGTACCTGTATCATCTACAGCAACGACCTTCTGTAAGCTAATAGTACTTTATTCTGGATCTTTATCACAGCTTTATATTCAAGTACTGATACCTTTCTTTATTGTAGGAAAATTGCATTACCTATTGGAGGAAATTTGTGGCAGAATACTTCTCACCTCGTGCAAAGCAAAGGCTGTGCTTGTCACAGTACGAAAATGCTGGACACCATGCCCTTGGCATGTTTCCACAGGCAGCTCCGGTCAGTTTCTTCTTAGCTGCATGCCGTTTGATCTTGCTTTTCTCATATTCCTGCCTGCATCACCACATTTGTAGTCATAACCCATCACCTCATGCTCGTTTTATTTTTATTTTTGCAGGATATGTGGCAGTGTGATCTCTGTGGCACAAAATCTGGAAAAGGATTTGGTAAGAGAGTTCTGACTTTCATTATTGGGCGTAGTTGTATATATGTGCAAGCACAATTAATCGACTTCTATATGCTAAATGCTCTGTATCTTCTTGTTATATCAAAAGAAGTTTGTTGTGTAAAGCTTATCTGATAATACCTTGTGGTGTTAAATCTCTGCAGAGGCAACATTTGATGTTCTTGCCAGACTGATTGAAATCAAATTTGCGAGTGGCATCATTGATGAACTCTTATATCTGGACCACCCGCGAGAAAATAGATTTCCTAATGGGCTGATGATGTTAGAATACAGAAAAGCAGTTCAAGAAACTGTTCACGAGCAGTTTCGTGTGGTCCGTGAGGGCCATCTTCGCATCATATTCTCTCAAGATTTGAAGGTATGTTCCCTTGTTCGAAACTGTGTCTTTCTTCCCATTATTTCTGCTGATGTGCCTGTCCACAGATCAATGAAAAGTAAATATACTCTGCAAATGCTTAGCCAATCTTGACTTTGCTTCTTACCAGATACTGTCTTGGGAGTTTTGTGCTCGGCGTCATGAAGAACTTCTTCTCCGCAGACTTATTGCTCCGCAGGTGGGCATGACCCTTGGAGATTGCTTAATAATTTTAACAAACATTCCATATGAGCACAAAGTCTGCAGTTTTAGACATGCCATAAATGGTGTTGGTGATTGCAGGTGAACCAGTTGCTTCAGGTAGCACAGAAATGCCAGAGCACGATCTCAGAAAGTGGGTCAGAGGGAGTTTCCCAGCAGGATTTACAGTCAAACAGTAACATGTAAGTTGGAGAATGCTGCGATGTTTTGACATGCTTGTAGTTTGGAGAGTGATGGTCGGGTGGTAATTTGATTGGTAGGGTCTTGGGAGCAGGACGGCAACTGGCAAAGTTCATGGAATTACAGTCGCTGAATGATCTGGGCTATCCAAAAAGATATATTAGAACTCTACAGGTAGGTGCTCGTTAGCTCCCTTTCCTAGCTACTTAATACTTGTGAATCTGGAGTGTGCCTTATATTGCTAGTGACAGATATCTGAAGTTGTCAAGAGCATGAAGGACCTGATGAATTTCACTGGGGAGCACAAAATCGGCCCTATTGGTAAGTCTGCAAATTCACATGAACAACATTCTTGTTGGATGAGACCAATGGTGCAGCCAGCTTTCGCTAGAGTGATTCTGATTGCTTAACTCTGCCGACCTATGTCCTTTTTGCAGAGGGGTTGAAACGGCTTTTGGAACAGACAGCGACAGTGAAGCTCCAGAGACAGGAGCAGTTGGGGAATAGTGGAGGAGGTATGAATGGGTCAGCTCAAATGGCGATGATGAACGGCGGCGGCGTAACTGGGAACAACAACAACTCCAACAATCACCATCAAATTGTTGGCCGTGGAGCTATGAATGGCTCGGCACAAGCCGCAGCAGCTCTAACCAACTACCAAAGCATGCTTATGAGGCAAAATGCTATGAACAACCCAAACTCAGATGTGGGCAAGCAAGAGGGATTCTCGAGTCAGAGCCCAACCCCAAACTCCAACTCGAATTTGAACCAGAGTCCATCTTCGTCCCATCAGAGGCAGCAGAATTTAGCATATCCCAACCCTCCTCCTCAAATGCTACAGCAGCAGCAGCGCACCAACATGAATGGCGTGCTTCAACAGAATCATCATCATTTGCAACAGCCATCACATTCTCATGGTAACAACAATCAGGACCAGCAGATGCTTCATCACCTCTTGCAGGAGATGTCTGAAAACAGAGCAAGCGTGCAACAACAACAAGCCTTTTCTGGTCAAAGTGGTAGCAACAGTAATGCAGAGAGAAACCCAACTGCCTCAACTTCCAACATCTCAGGAGGCGGCGGCCGAGTTCCAAGCCGCAACAACAGCTTCAAAGCAGTCTCAAATCATTTGTCTGAAGATATATCGGTTACAGAACTATCTCACGATTTCTCAGAAGATGGCTTCTTCAATAACAATGATATCTATGGTGCCTTGTAGAGGCATTGTTACTTTTTTACTTAACACAGTGAAAGAGAGTTTAGGGCTTATTTTTTTCTCATTTAGGCTGGTTTGATCTTTGTATAGAAACCAAAGAGAATGGAGGAATTTGTGATTTGTTGTAACCTATGTCTACCTATAGGCACTTTAGCTTTCTTCCCCCCCTCCCACCTTTTAGTGTTAGTAAGATGAAATCGTAGATTTATGATTTCAGCAAACACTTTCAAGTAATCTTATTCTTTCCAAATGCTTTTTTCTTTCCTTCTTGTTTTTGTTTACTTTTATTACAATCTGTTTATAGAAAAGATTTTTCAGTTTTAATTTTACAGTTTGCAAATACTATGTGTTTGTTTTTGAAAATTTGCTACGACCACCTTACTCATTTTGTAATGTTAGTCTTCTGATTTTGAACCCCAAAAACAAAAAGTACCCATTCTAAATATGAAGAGGAAATTGTGTATAGGGTTTGAAACCTCGGGAATCATCATATTATCAAGGAAGTTAGGATATGGTTGAGAAAACATAGAGGAGTTCGAGAAAAATCAAAGTTAGTTGAATAAAGTATTGTTTAGTCGAAGAAGGATCGTATCGGGTCAAGAGTCGCGGTAATGCCCCAACCCAGAACTAGGCGCGGCCAAGTCGAGTATCTCGAGGAAACTTATTAGATGAAACTTTTGGGATCTAGTTATGACTAGAAGATATATGTTGTGGTCGAGTAAAAATTCAATATAGGAAAAGAGAATGTTGTTCGGGGAGGAATGCATTGCCTCGAGGAAAATAGCCGAGCCGGACGGGTTAAGGAAGGGCTCACGACAAAACAAATACTAATAAATGTAGGACAAGTTTCCATAAATTAAAGAAGAATGTGGGAACTGCGCGCGGACCGATAAAAAATATTTTTCGGTTATTCGATGAGCTTAATGAGGAAGGACCCGCATGAATAAGGTGTCGCAACGCATTTGACCAGGCTAAGAAACATTTCAAATAGATTTTAACTACGATCATGTGTAGGAGTACTCAAAAATGGTATCCGACTCGTGCAAGCCATAAAACCAACCATCAATCCAACCTAAGTTCATAGTCAAGGGCAAAGCCACGGTCATTTATTCTGGTTTTAAGTCTTTATCCTTGATTTTACCCACGGTAAGTCTCTTTACCCAAACACTTAAAGAACACGTGATATAACCTATTTTATGTGTAAGGGCGGAGGAAATATGGCTAGAGAATGGCCCAACCAAAGGGTAATGATTCTCATGGATGCGAGTGAATAGGAGTTACAATATGAAGAGAACAATACCATGGATGATGCTGATGTTTAGGAGGTTGATTATGATGGTGAGTATGGAGATTCCCTAGTCATAATATGTGCCTTTTACCTCTCGGTTCATTCAGATGAAGTAGTTCAAATATAACATTTTTCATGCATGTTGCACCATCCATAAGAAGGTATTTAATCGAACCATTGATGGATGGTCTTGTGCATGCTAATGTTTCTAGTGAGTATATGGTATCTAAAATCAATCTTGAAAAGACTAAACATCCTCATCCATATAATTAAAATGGCTTAATGAAAAGGTTAAGTAGAGAATAACGTAGCAAGTATCTTGCAATATTCTATTTTATAAGGAAACCATTTACCATGGGTGTAGCAACATGTACTCTTATTCCATGACATAAAGAAGTACAATTTATACCTCTTACACCATCACAAGTGCATGAGATTCAAATGAAAATGTTTAAGGAGAACGATACTTCTTCCAAGAGTAACTTACTGCTCAAGCCTAGTTATATAACTAAGTGAATCACTTGTAAGAAACTGGTATTGTAATGGTATCTAAGGAGGTTTTGAGTGTCGTTTCTAGTGCTTTGGGGCAAAGATCTTGCTCAAAAAGTCAAGGAGCTATTTGAACGGTTTGCTGAGAAATTACTTGGTGAAATACAATTTGGAATAGCCTCTATAAGAGGAATTTAGCATCAAATTGACTTGGTACCAGGTGCACCATTGCCTAACCGATCTATTTATCGAGTTAGCCCGGAAGAGGCTAAGGAGTTAGAGAAGCAAGTGAAGGATATTTGGAAAAGGTTTATGTTCATGAGATCCTTATTCCATGTGCTTTACATGTCCTATTAGTGCAAAGAAATATAGGAGTTGGAGGATGTGTTAGAAGTTAGAGCCATCAAAAACATAACCATCAAATATCGACATCCAATACCATTTTGAGATGATATATTTGATGAACTATCTGGGTATAATTTCTTTTCCAAAATTGATCTCAGGAGTGAATATCATCAAGCGAGAATGAAGGAGGATGGTGAATTGAAGACGGCTTAGACCAAACAAGGTCTCTTTCTGAATGGCTAGTTGTAACATTTGGCCTTACAATGCACAAATCACCTTCATGAACCAACTTCCAAGACTTTATATCAGTAAGTTTATAGTGGGTATAATTTGACGATGTACTGATTTATAGTCTTCTAAGACCAATTGGTCTTCAAAAGACTGTATTAACGAAGAGCAATTGATTTATAGTAAATTTACGATGTATAATTTGAACCAACTTCTAAGAAAATTTGCATGTCATAAATTTGGTATAAAGGTGTTCTTTTATATATTTTCTTATCACTTGTCTCATTTGAAGCAAGTCGTTAATATACTTCAAAAGGAATGTCTTTATACCAACTTTAAGACATGCAAATTTTTCACAACTGAGCATGTGTTTTTAGGATTTATTGTGATTTCACAAGGCCTAAGATTAGATCAAGAGAAGGTTAAATCCATCTAAGAATGGCCAACACCAATCAACATTAGCTAAGTTAGGAGCTTCCAAGGATTGACTAGTTTATATAGGAGATTCATGAAGGACTCTAGCACTCTTGTTGCACCTCTTACTGCTGTCATCAAGAAGGACGTGAGATTTAAGTGGGGAGAAGATCAAGGTCATGCTTTCAAAGCCCTTAAGGATTGGTTATCAAATGATCTTGTTTTATCTTTATCCGATTTTTCTAAACTGTTTGAAATAATGTGTTATGCATCATATTTTGGGACTGGAGTTGTTCTTACTCATGGAGACAAACCAATATCTTACTTCAATGAGAAACTAAGTGGTACAACCCTCAACTACCTCACGTATGACAATGAATTTTGTTTCTTGGGTCGAGTTATGAAAACTTGGAAACACTATCTACTCGCAAAGGAGTGTTTGATCCATATGGATCATGAGACTTTGAAACATCTAAGGGTCCAAAATAATTTGAAGAGAATGCATGCTAAGTGGTTGGAGTTCAAAGAAACCTTTCCATATGTCATCAAGTACAAGAAGGGAAAGATAATGTGGAGCTGATGCACTTATCTCTACCATGGATGCCAGGGTCCTTGGATTTGAATTGATTATTCTTTTTTACTAGACTGGTTCTAATTTTGAGAGTTACAAATTATGACAAGAAAAAGGAACCTACATTTCATATACCCACAATGGCTATCTCTTCAAAGATAAGAGACTATGCATTCCACAATGTTAAAAAATGGAGCTTATATTTCTTGAGGCTCATGGAGGAGGATTGATGGGATATTGTGGCATGGAAAAGACCCTTACCATGTTTAAGTAAAATTTCTTATGGACACACATTAAAAATCAGGGGAGACTTTCATTTCAAGATGTTTCACTTGCAATAAAATTTCTTCTGGACACACCTTAAAAAAATTTTGTGGTAGTAGATTGGTTTTTCATGATGGCTAACTTCATTTCATGTGCTAAAAACACATTATGGAGCCCAAAACCAAGGATCTCTTCTTAAAGGAAGTGGTTAGGTTTCATGGAGTACCAGGAACTATTATCTCGGATAGGAAAACCAAGTTCCTTAGTTATTTTTTGAGAACCTTGTGGAGGAAGTTAGGAACCAAGCTGCTATTCTTCACCATGTGGAATCCACAAACTGATAGTCAATATAAAGTAGTTAACCACCTCTTGAAACCCTTCTAAGAGCAACAATAGGGAGAAATCTTAAAACTTGACTTGAAGCATTATCCTTTATTGAATTTGCTTATAATAGGACTAGATGTAGTGCAACAACAATGTCTCATTTTCAGGTTGTATATGAAATTTATTTCAATACTCATTTGGACCTTACACCTCTTCATAAAAAAAGGAGTTCTTGAACTTGGATGGTGAGAAGAATGTCGAACAAGTAAAGAAGTTTCATTTGAAAGTTAAAAAGCAACTTAAGAAGACCAATATGTACCGTGTTAAGGCATCCACAAAAGGCAGGAAAGAAGTGTCTTTTGAAGGTTGAGAATGGGTTTGATTACACATGTTGCCGGATAAATTCCCAAGATCTTGGAAGATTAATGACAATTTCTACAAACTGGAGCTTTCAGCTGAGTTTCAAGTTTCTAAAAACTTTAATGTTTCTGCTTTAGCTTGTTTTGATGCAGGTAATAAAGCTTTGGGGTCAAAACCTCTTGAAGAGGGAGGGAGTGATGAGAATATTGAGCCACCAAGCCAAGTGATCAAAGCTTCTCATGTGCCAAGTGAACCCATGACTAAGACTAGAAAGCAAAAAAAGGTTGGAAAAGTTCAAAATCTTCTTGGAGCAACTGGAACATGAAAGAGTAAATTCCCTATATCAGTTTGAAACAATGCTGCTAACTCGATTCGAGAGTTCAAAATTTAAGGTTGTGTTCCACCAAGTGGCTACGATTTCTCAGAGCGTTCCAGGAGAGGAGCCACCCATAAAATTGATGCTCACTGAGTCAGCTTTCTTGAAATGCTGAATAGTGAGCACATATCCGGTAGATCCAATCAAAACCGATAAGGCCAAATAGGTTTCATGTTCAAACATGAAGTCCACCTAAACATGGTTTTAATGAGTCTAGAAAAAATCTAAAAAAAGCTTGAAATCAGTTGGAGTCTCTCAACTTACACCTAAATCAAGTTGAATATCAAGAGATTACATATTTCCTTATTTAGACATTGTTTATCTCTAAGGCCTAACAGTTACTTTTGATTTGATTTGATTTTTTTTTGTTTTTCTTTCCTTTGTTTTTCACTTTTAATATGTTTTTTTTTTCTTTTAGTTTTTTACCTTTGAGAAATTGGATATATAATGCTTTTTTTGTAGTTTTTTTTTTATTAATAAAATTTCTTTCTGGTTTCAAACAAGTTTTGCGTCTCGTGAACCAAGTACGAGTTAAAAAAAAACCTTAGAAGTATCCACAAGTGTACACACATATTGTGGTTCTATTCGATCTACCCTTAACTTCACGATATTTCAGATTAGCTAGAGAGAACCTTAGTTTAGTCGGTGATCGAACCCATGTTTCATTCAAAGCTTGGGAGCTTGTACCACTACCACACAAGAAAAAAGAAACATGAAACTACACTAAAGTCACACACAATCATGCAAGAAAATAATCAACCTCATAAACAACCAAGCAAGAAAATAACCACAACAATTACCAATCAGGCAAGCAATTAACTTCATTATGAAAAGAAAAATAAACAAACTGATAACAAATTTGATCGACTTCCTTAAGTAACATATCTTGTATGTCGGTAACCTGCAAGGCGGACATGTCAAAAATCAATTGGTTGTGACTCACATTTCTTCACAGTGTGACATCCTATTGAAAATTCCAACAAAACCCTCCCCGATGCGCTCTAATTAGTACCCTTATGATTCCAACCAGGGAGTGGAATTTACTCTCGAGTTCAAACTGTGTAAACTCCTCTTGAATGTGTCCTAATTTCAGGTAAGAAACTTACAAAAAGTGGCTTGAACTTGCAGTAGAAATCCTTTGAATTCTCAGCAAAACTCGGTTAACAACCCGGTAGAGACACGGTGTGAGCTCGGCCAATGTAATACCTTCCCTCCAAAACACTAGAAAACTTGTCATAAAATCAGTTAAAACTACGGTTGACACTCAGCAAAGGCACGACAAAAGCTCGACAAAGAGAGCTCAGTAATCTCTCCGCGGTTTTGGTAGCTCTTTAGCGTGAATAAGACGTACCAAAACAAGTTCTCATAGATCTTTAGCGTGAATAAGATGTACATGTTTCATCGTGCATGGTTTTGATTTTATGTGTTGAGACACACCGGGGAGGCTTTGTAATACTCTACATAGAAATCTCTTCATGCGGTGAGACATATGACAGCATTGTCACAAGACCATATACAGCTTGCACGAGTCGGATACCATTTTTGAGTACTCCTACACATGATCGTAGTTAAAATCTATTTGAAATGTTTCTTAGCCTGGTCAAATGCGTTGCGACACCTTATTCATGCGGGTCCTTCCTCATTAAGCTCATCGAATAACCGAAAAATATTTTTTATCGGTCCGCGCGCAGTTCCCACATTCTTCTTTAATTTATGGAAACTTGTCCTACATTTATTAGTATTTGTTTTGTCGTGAGCCCTTCCTTAACCCGTCCGGCTCGGCTATTTTCCTCGAGGCAATGCATTCCTCCCCGAACAACATTCTCTTTTCCTATATTGAATTTTTACTCGACCACAACATATATCTTCTAGTCATAACTAGATCCCAAAAGTTTCATCTAATAAGTTTCCTCGAGATACTCGACTTGGCCGCGCCTAGTTCTGGGTTGGGGCATTACCGCGACTCTTGACCCGATACGATCCTTCTTCGACTAAACAATACTTTATTCAACTAACTTTGATTTTTCTCGAACTCCTCTATGTTTTCTCAACCATATCCTAACTTCCTTGATAATATGATGATTCCCGAGGTTTCAAACCCTATACACAATTTCCTCTTCATATTTAGAATGGGTACTTTTTGTTTTTGGGGTTCAAAATCAGAAGACTAACATTACAAAATGAGTAAGGTGGTCGTAGCAAATTTTCAAAAACAAACACATAGTATTTGCAAACTGTAAAATTAAAACTGAAAAATCTTTTCTATAAACAGATTGTAATAAAAGTAAACAAAAACAAGAAGGAAAGAAAAAAGCATTTGGAAAGAATAAGATTACTTGAAAGTGTTTGCTGAAATCATAAATCTACGATTTCATCTTACTAACACTAAAAGGTGGGAGGGGGGAAGAAAGCTAAAGTGCCTATAGGTAGACATAGGTTACAACAAATCACAAATTCCTCCATTCTCTTTGGTTTCTATACAAAGATCAAACCAGCCTAAATGAGAAAAAAATAAGCCCTAAACTCTCTTTCACTGTGTTAAGTAAAAAAGTAACAATGCCTCTACAAGGCACCATAGATATCATTGTTATTGAAGAAGCCATCTTCTGAGAAATCGTGAGATAGTTCTGTAACCGATATATCTTCAGACAAATGATTTGAGACTGCTTTGAAGCTGTTGTTGCGGCTTGGAACTCGGCCGCCGCCTCCTGAGATGTTGGAAGTTGAGGCAGTTGGGTTTCTCTCTGCATTACTGTTGCTACCACTTTGACCAGAAAAGGCTTGTTGTTGTTGCACGCTTGCTCTGTTTTCAGACATCTCCTGCAAGAGGTGATGAAGCATCTGCTGGTCCTGATTGTTGTTACCATGAGAATGTGATGGCTGTTGCAAATGATGATGATTCTGTTGAAGCACGCCATTCATGTTGGTGCGCTGCTGCTGCTGTAGCATTTGAGGAGGAGGGTTGGGATATGCTAAATTCTGCTGCCTCTGATGGGACGAAGATGGACTCTGGTTCAAATTCGAGTTGGAGTTTGGGGTTGGGCTCTGACTCGAGAATCCCTCTTGCTTGCCCACATCTGAGTTTGGGTTGTTCATAGCATTTTGCCTCATAAGCATGCTTTGGTAGTTGGTTAGAGCTGCTGCGGCTTGTGCCGAGCCATTCATAGCTCCACGGCCAACAATTTGATGGTGATTGTTGGAGTTGTTGTTGTTCCCAGTTACGCCGCCGCCGTTCATCATCGCCATTTGAGCTGACCCATTCATACCTCCTCCACTATTCCCCAACTGCTCCTGTCTCTGGAGCTTCACTGTCGCTGTCTGTTCCAAAAGCCGTTTCAACCCCTCTGCAAAAAGGACATAGGTCGGCAGAGTTAAGCAATCAGAATCACTCTAGCGAAAGCTGGCTGCACCATTGGTCTCATCCAACAAGAATGTTGTTCATGTGAATTTGCAGACTTACCAATAGGGCCGATTTTGTGCTCCCCAGTGAAATTCATCAGGTCCTTCATGCTCTTGACAACTTCAGATATCTGTCACTAGCAATATAAGGCACACTCCAGATTCACAAGTATTAAGTAGCTAGGAAAGGGAGCTAACGAGCACCTACCTGTAGAGTTCTAATATATCTTTTTGGATAGCCCAGATCATTCAGCGACTGTAATTCCATGAACTTTGCCAGTTGCCGTCCTGCTCCCAAGACCCTACCAATCAAATTACCACCCGACCATCACTCTCCAAACTACAAGCATGTCAAAACATCGCAGCATTCTCCAACTTACATGTTACTGTTTGACTGTAAATCCTGCTGGGAAACTCCCTCTGACCCACTTTCTGAGATCGTGCTCTGGCATTTCTGTGCTACCTGAAGCAACTGGTTCACCTGCAATCACCAACACCATTTATGGCATGTCTAAAACTGCAGACTTTGTGCTCATATGGAATGTTTGTTAAAATTATTAAGCAATCTCCAAGGGTCATGCCCACCTGCGGAGCAATAAGTCTGCGGAGAAGAAGTTCTTCATGACGCCGAGCACAAAACTCCCAAGACAGTATCTGGTAAGAAGCAAAGTCAAGATTGGCTAAGCATTTGCAGAGTATATTTACTTTTCATTGATCTGTGGACAGGCACATCAGCAGAAATAATGGGAAGAAAGACACAGTTTCGAACAAGGGAACATACCTTCAAATCTTGAGAGAATATGATGCGAAGATGGCCCTCACGGACCACACGAAACTGCTCGTGAACAGTTTCTTGAACTGCTTTTCTGTATTCTAACATCATCAGCCCATTAGGAAATCTATTTTCTCGCGGGTGGTCCAGATATAAGAGTTCATCAATGATGCCACTCGCAAATTTGATTTCAATCAGTCTGGCAAGAACATCAAATGTTGCCTCTGCAGAGATTTAACACCACAAGGTATTATCAGATAAGCTTTACACAACAAACTTCTTTTGATATAACAAGAAGATACAGAGCATTTAGCATATAGAAGTCGATTAATTGTGCTTGCACATATATACAACTACGCCCAATAATGAAAGTCAGAACTCTCTTACCAAATCCTTTTCCAGATTTTGTGCCACAGAGATCACACTGCCACATATCCTGCAAAAATAAAAATAAAACGAGCATGAGGTGATGGGTTATGACTACAAATGTGGTGATGCAGGCAGGAATATGAGAAAAGCAAGATCAAACGGCATGCAGCTAAGAAGAAACTGACCGGAGCTGCCTGTGGAAACATGCCAAGGGCATGGTGTCCAGCATTTTCGTACTGTGACAAGCACAGCCTTTGCTTTGCACGAGGTGAGAAGTATTCTGCCACAAATTTCCTCCAATAGGTAATGCAATTTTCCTACAATAAAGAAAGGTATCAGTACTTGAATATAAAGCTGTGATAAAGATCCAGAATAAAGTACTATTAGCTTACAGAAGGTCGTTGCTGTAGATGATACAGGTACATCATCAATTTCCGAGCACACACGCCAACTTCATAAGGACGTACATTAGGAGGGATCTGTTGGGTTCCTTGTTGCTGTAATTGCTGTCTCAACTGCTGCTGTTGCTGAAGTTGGAGTCTCTGAGATGGTGACATGGATTGAAGAATCTGCTGCTGTTGCCTCATTCTCTGCTGCTGAAACAAAGCTTGCAACTGCGGATTCCTTCCCGTGGGGTCTTGACGCTGAATCAACTGCTGTAATATCTGCTGCTGCAACATGTCCTCCTGCTTCACTTCTAATCTCGGTTTCTTATCCACATGGGAATAATTGTTTTCTCTCATTGGACCTGAACCTTGTCCTGCTTGCTGCTGCTGTTGTTGCTGTTGCTGCTGCTGCTGCTGCTGAGGTAAGTGCTGCATTGAAGCAGACCCTTCAAGAACCAATGAACCCGGAATGTTAATGCCATTCGAGGAGAAAGACATTGGTGATGTTGGGATCCGCAGATTATTCCTCTGCATACTTAGTAGAGCTTCACTAAGAAACTCGATTCAATTGCTCCTGAGACCACCGCTCTGTTCATGCCCCGGGAGAGCAGAGACGGTCCAAATCTTGAACCTTGAAATGCTCCAGAATCTGAGCCAACTTAACAAAGGCGAGAGCAACTGAATCGTCTAAGCCCTTTCCTTTTCACCGATCAAACTGAGATGCTTAACCCTTCAGGATCCAAGAATTACGAGATTATAGCTGATTTTCAAAGCCTGAGCAACCAGTGGTCAAAATCTGAAAACCAAATCAGCGATTAGATATACAAATCCGAGACGACTAGGCCAACAAACTACAACCAAGTGGTTCCTCAAACACGGAATGACGAATTCTCGATTACACTCAAAAGCCCTAATTATCTATCAGACTAGCAAATTTGAACTCGCTTCAGCATCGCATACATATGTGGACATCTCAAAGGGTGAACTTACCAACAGCCAAACTTCAAATCCAATCGCCAACTCAAATCAAATCCCATAAACTGTCAACCAAATCGACTCGACTCAACTCAGACTCGCACGAATCCCAAAATCAGAAATTTGAAGAAACCAAGTAGAGGGAGTAAACAAGGAATTAACACTTTACAACAGCAGCAGCCTTGACGGGAAAAAATTAAAGCACAAGACCAATATCGAAAAAACCCGCAGAAAAAAGGAAAAAAAATTAAAAAAATTTCTTTGCTTTTTGGTCCAATTTATTTACGTTAGTGGAGAAACAAATATAAATATATATATATATATATATTGGAAAATAGGATTTAAATCTTGCTTTAAATTATTAGAACAACTAAATTATATCCCACATATTATATATTTTTATTGATGAGTTTCAGTTAAAATAATTTATTTATGTTAAGTTAAAATATTTAAAATTTTTTTTCTATTTAATTCGAGTATATCATGTAATTAAAATTGTAAACTTTTTACTGAACTACTTCTTTCTAATTTGAATATTTTCTAAAACTCCACTAATGGATACTACATTAGATTTTAATCATTCTCTTGTCTTTTGTTCTATAAATTAATAAAGGGGATTATTTATCTAATATGAAAAGTTTTAAAATTACTAAACTAGTATTAATTTTTTTACCCTTAAAATCTATTTTTTCGTACCATTAATACCCTTATTTCATTTGGAAGGAAAAATCATATTTACGAAAATGCCACATTCCCAGCATAATAAATCCGCAGAATTTTTTTTTTAAAATCTGCAAACATGTGTTGAAGATTTATTATTTTTGCGGATTTGTTTTGCAGATTTAAAAGGCTACGGATTTTTTTTTAACAGATTTAAATTTGCATGTCGAAGATTTATTCATTTGTCGCGGATTTATTAGAAATCCGCGACAAAAGAAAACAACTTTTAAAAATTACTTATCTAGTACTTAATGTAACAGATTTGTTTATAATGTAACATGTTTATTTTTTTTTGCGGATTTGTTTTGCAGATATATTAAATTCTGAAGATTTTTTTTAAAGATTTATTTTCATTTGTCGCAAATTTGTTCATAATTTTCTAGTTTTATCAAATTTTGCGGATTTTTTTAAAGATTTAACTGGTAGTGTCGAAGATTTTTAGTCTTTGAAGCAGATTTATTTAACTCTGCAACACTTCAAAAGATAGTGAAAAAATTACTGAATTAGTATTGTAGTGTAACAAATTTGTTTGATGTGTTACAGATTTGTTTGAAAATTTACGGATTTTTTTAAAATTGATGATATGGAGAAACAAAACCTTTTTTTTTTTTTTGCAGATTTTTTTTATCGAGTTCCTTTGAAGGAAAAAAAAATAATACCGTGTATTTTTAAAAGTTAATTAGGTAGGGTTATTGGAACAAGGATTTGGAATTATTTTAAATCGCAGAGATTTTAAGGGATTTTATCAAATACCATCAAATGAGGTGGTATTTGAAATCCCTTATTTTTAACTTTCAATTCTCTTTCAAATAATCTCAAATCCTTTTTTATATAATTAATTAATGAAATCCCAGTTCTCCAATAACCTAGGATTTGAAGGGATTTGTATAAATCTCATTACAATAACCCAGGATTTAGAAGAGGTTTTACAAATGCCAAGTCCAATAACCAGAGATTTGGAAAAAACTTGAAATCCTCTCAAATACCAAATCCAATAACACCCCCTTAAATTAGTTAAGGTTCATACCATGTATTTAAAATAGTAAAAAAAGTTATGAAATAAATTTTAAATTTCTTTTTTTTTTTAAATAAATAAATAAAAAATAAATAAATAAAGTTTGGCGACAGAAAAAAAAGAAAAAAAAAGTTTCGAAAAAAATTGAAAATTGTATTTTAATGTTTTCGTTTTAAAAACATTTTATTTTTATTATCAAATTTTTACTTTAAAAAAGAAAATATAAGATATTATTTGAATTTGCAATTATTAACCACCCATAAATTTAGGGAGGTATTTTTTGAAATATTCTATATTGAAAAGATTTGAATATCTTGTTGAAATTAAAATTCAATTTTTGCTTTAATTACTTTTTTTATTTAAAATGTTGTACAAAATAAAATACTGCATCAATAATTTTAATTAATCATTCAATGTTATTAAGTTTTTACTAAGTTAGTATGAGGGTAGTTTAGTCTTTTTCAATATTTATAATACTAATTTTGTAAAGGGATACTAACTTAGTAATTACACTAAAAATTCATATTAATAAAATATCACAGTCCTCACATCACTAATTTAAATAGTTTCTAGTTCTACTATATATATCAATCGGATCGCGTGACTTGCCGTCCGATGAAACACACATATCATATTTTAAAAATCTTCATCGTTGGTTTAAATTATTAGAACTAAACTACATTTTAAAGTTGAAATTACATTTTAACCAAACGGAATCGATACTAAACTAAAATCAAAATAGATGTTTATCCTGCAATTTTAAAAGGTAATAGTTTGATTTTCGAAAATATCATTAGAGGGTTTTTTGAGCAAAATTTTAAGTTTTAAATTAATAATTAATTTTTTTAGTTTTTTTTTGTCATTTAAAGAAAAACTTATATAGAATGCTTGGTAATCCAAATCGGAGGAACACAACTTATATATATAAAATCAAAATCACGAGCAGAAGCGTTACATGCCGAGTAATCCACCTTACCATTAAGTTTATGAAGAATCCTAGAATTGTCTTCTAAGGTTGCAAAAATCTTGGAATTCTTTTATTTTTTGTTTTGTCATCTATAAGAAAAACTTATACAAAAGGTTTGGTAATCCAAACCGGAGGAACACAACTTACATATGTAAAATCAAGATCACGAGTAAAAGCACTACATGCCAAGCAATCCGCCTTACCATTAAGCTTACGAGAAATAAGAGTAAGAGAGCAATATTGGAATTGTCTTCTAAGGTTGACAGTCTTCCATCTTGGAGGCCATCTTTACTAGCTCTGAGTAGTCTGTCTGGAACGTTATCACCAATTCATGCTGGGCTAGCATACACTCCATCACCTAAAGGAGGGCCTCAATCTCTGCATGAAGCGGAGATAAACTTTGTCGCAAGCCTTTGGCGCCCATCAGGGTGGTCGAACTATTTTTACTACTAAGCCACCATCTCAGGCCCGAAAACTGACCGTCCTTCTTCTACGATCCATCAGTCTGACAAACCCTTCCAAGAACTGAGGAACTGATTCCCTGAGTAGGTAGGTTCGCATGACCCGGATCCCCTAGTGATAACTGAGCGTCAGCCCAGCATCGGCCTTTGCCCAAAGCATGTGAAAGAATATATGGGGGTTTCCTATCAATACGCTTATAGACCTATTTGTTTCGGGCCTTCCATATAAACAATAAAATCCAGGGAAATGGATTAATAGAATAATCGCAGAGCACTTGCTTTAGAGTTCGAGAAAAAAGGAAATCCATATTTGTGAAAACCAAGGATGAGGGGAAGGAAAATGTCCCATTGGGAATAGGAGATAGAGCCCAAACATGCATCGCAAGGGGACATTCAAATAAAACATTGTTGATCATCTCATTCTCCATTCAGACTCGCACGAATCCCAAAATCAGAAATTTGAAGAAACCAAGTAGAGGGAGTAAACAACGAATTAACACTTTACAGCAGCAGCCTTGACGGGAAAAATTAAAGCATAAGACAAATATCGGAAAACCCACAGAAAACAGAAAAGAACAAAAAGTTTCTTTGCTTTTTCGTCAAATTTAGTTATGTTAAGGGAGAAACAAATATATATATATATATATATATATATATATATATCTAAAAATAGGATTTAAATCTTGCTTTAAATTATTAGAACTACTAAATTATATTCCACATATTATATATTTTTATTGATAAGTTTAGATATAGTTTGATATTTAAAATAATTTATTTTTGTTAAATTAAAATATTTAAAATACTTTTTCTATTTAATTATAGTATATCATATAATTAAAAATGTAAAATTTTTACTCAATTGATAATGTTATACATATTTGCATTTGAAATAATTAAAAGTAACTAATCTTTCTAATTTGAGTATTTTCTAAAAATCCGTTAATGATAATACATTGCATTTTAATCATTTTATTCTTTTCTATTCTATAAATTAATAAAAATATTAATGTCCTAACATTACTAATTTATATAGTTTCTACTACATATATATAGATCAAACCACATGACTTCCCTTCCGATGAAACACACATATCATGTTTTAAAAATCTTCATCGTTGGTTTAAATTATTAGAACTAAACTAAAGTTTAAAGTTGAAATTACATTTTAGCCAAATGGAATTGATACTAAACTGAAATCAAAATAGATGGTTTATCCTACAATTAAAAAGGTAATAGTTTGATTTTCGAAAATATCATTAGAGGGTTCTTTGAGAAAAATTTCAAGTTTTAAATTAATAATTAATTTTTTTAGTTTTTTTTTTGGTCATCTAAAGGTCACGGAATCGATACTAAACTCAAATCTTTAGATACTAAACTGAAATCTGTAGATAATTTTAAAAGGTAACGAAATCGATACTAAACTGAAATCTTTAGATGACAAAAAAAAAACTTATGCAGAATGCTTGGTAATCCAAACTGGAGGAATACAACTTACATATATAAAATCAAGATCATGAGCAGAAGCACTACATGCCAAGCAATCTACCTTACCATTAAGTTTACAAGGAATAAGAGTATGAGAGAAATCTTGAAATTTTCTTCTAAGGTTGCAAAAATCTTGGAATATTTTTATTTTTTGTTTTGTCATCTATAAAAAAAACTTATACTACAGGTTTGGTAATCCAAATCGGAGGAACAAAAGTTACATATGTAAAATCAAGATCACGAGCAGAAGCACTACATGCCATGTAATCCGCCTTACCATTAAGCTTGCGAGGAATAAGAGTAAAAGAGCAATCTTGGAATTGTTTTCTAAGGTTGACAGTCTTCCATCTTGGAGGCCATCTTTACTAGCTCTGAGCAGTCTGTCTGGAACGTTATCACCAATTCATGCTGGGCTAGCATACACTCCATCACCTAAAGGAGGGCCTCAATCTCTGCATGAAGCGGAGATAAACTTTGTCGCAAGCCTTTGGCGCCCATCAGGGTGGTCGAACTATTTTTACTACTAAGCCACCATCTCAGGCCCGAAAACTGACCGTCCTTCTTCTACGATCCATCAGTCTGACAAACCCTTCCAAGAACTGAGGAACTGATTCCCTGAGTAGGTAGGTTCGCATGACCCGGATCCCCTAGTGATAACTGAGCGTCAGCCCAGCATCGGCCTTTGCCCAAAGCATGTGAAAGAATATATGGGGGTTTCCTATCAATACGCTTATAGACCTATTTGTTTCGGGCCTTCCATATAAACAATAAAATCCAGGGAAATGGATTAATAGAATAATCGCAGAGCACTTGCTTTAGAGTTCGAGAAAAAAGGAAATCCATATTTGTGAAAACCAAGGATGAGGGGAAGGAAAATGTCCCATTGGGAATAGGAGATAGAGCCCAAACATGCATCGCAAGGGGACATTCAAATAAAACATTGTTGATCATCTCATTCTCCATTCAGACTCGCACGAATCCCAAAATCAGAAATTTGAAGAAACCAAGTAGAGGGAGTAAACAACGAATTAACACTTTACAGCAGCAGCCTTGACGGGAAAAATTAAAGCATAAGACAAATATCGGAAAAACCCACAGAAAAAAGAAAAGAACAAAAAGTTTCTTTGCTTTTTCGTCAAATTTAGTTATGTTAAAGGAGAAACAAATCTATATATATATATATATATATATATATCTAAAAATAGGATTTAAATCTTGCTTTAAATTATTAGAACTACTAAATTATATTCCACATATTATATATTTTTATTGATAAGTTTAGATATAGTTTGATATTTAAAATAATTTATTTTTGTTAAATTAAAATATTTAAAATACTTTTTCTATTTAATTATAGTATATCATATAATTAAAAATGTAAAATTTTTACTCAATTGATAATGTTATACATATTTGCATTTGAAATAATTAAAAGTAACTAATCTTTCTAATTTGAGTATTTTCTAAAAATCCGTTAATGATAATACATTGCATTTTAATCATTTTATTCTTTTCTATTCTATAAATTAATAAAAATATTAATGTCCTAACATTACTAATTTATATAGTTTCTACTACATATATATAGATCAAACCACATGACTTCCCTTTCGATGAAACACACATATCATGTTTTAAAAATCTTCATCGTTGGTTTAAATTATTATAACTAAACTAAAGTTTAAAGTTGAAATTACATTTTAGCCAAATGGAATTGATACTAAACTGAAATCAAAATAGATGGTTTATCCTACAATTAAAAAGGTAATAGTTTGATTTTCGAAAATATCATTAGAGGGTTCTTTGAGAAAAATTTCAAGTTTTAAATTAATAATTAATTTTTTTAGTTTTTTTTTTGGTCATCTAAAGGTCACGGAATCGATACTAAACTCAAATCTTTAGATACTAAACTGAAATCTGTAGATAATTTTAAAAGGTAACGAAATCGATACTAAACTGAAATCTTTAGATGACAAAAAAAAAACTTATGCAGAATGCTTGGTAATCCAAAATGGAGGAATACAACTTACATATATGAAATCAATATCACGAGGAGAAGGTCTACATGCCAAGCAATCTACCTTACCATTAAGTTTACAAGGAATAAGAGTAAGAGAGAAATCTTGGAATTGTCTTCTAATGTTGCAAAAATCTTCGAATTATCTTCTAAGGTTGCAAAAATCTTGGAATTTTTTTATTTTTTGTTTTGTCATCTATAAAAAAAACTTATACTACAGGTTTGGTAATCCAAATCGGAGGAACAAAAGTTACATATGTAAAATCAAGATCACGAGCAGAAGCACTACATGCCAAGCAATCCGCCTTACCATTAAGCTTGCGAGGAAGAGCAATCTTGGAATTGTCTTCTAAGGTTGACAGTCTTCCATCTTGGAGGCCATCTTTACTAGCTCTGAGCAGTCTGTCTGGAACGTTATCACCAATTCATGCTGGGCTAGCATACACTCCATCACCTAAAGGAGGGCCTCAATCTCAGCATGAAGCGGAGATAAACTTTGTCGCAAGCCTTTGGCGCCCATCAGGGTGGTCGAACTATTTTTACTACTAAGTCACCATCTCAAGCCCGCAAACTGACCGTCCTTCTTCTACGATCCATCAGTCTGACAAACCCTTCCAAGAACTGAGAAACTGATTCCCTGAGTAGGTAGGTTCGCATGACCCGGATCCCCTAGTGATAACTGAGCGTCAGCCCAGGCTTGGGCTTCGCCCAAAGCATGTTTAATAATATCTGGGGGTTTCCTTTCAATACCCTTATAGACGTATTCATTTCGGACCTTCCATATAAACCATAAAATCCAGGGTAATGGATTAATAGAATAATCGCAGAGCACTTGCTTTAGAGTTCGAGAAAAAAGGAAATCCATATTTGTGAAAACCAAGGATGAGGGGAAGGAAAGGTTCCCATTGGGAATAGGAGATAGAGCCCAAACATGCATCGCAAGGGGACATTCAAATAAAACATTGTTGATCATCTCATTCTCCATTCAGACTCGCACGAATCCCAAAATCAGAAATTTGAAGAAACCAAGTAGAGGGAGTAAACAACGAATTAACACTTTACAGCAGCAGCCTTGACGGGAAAAATTAAAGCATAAGACAAATATCGGAAAAACCCACAGAAAAAAGAAAAGAACAAAAAGTTTCTTTGCTTTTTCGTCAAATTTAGTTATGTTAAGGGAGAAACAAATCTATATATATATATATATATATCTAAAAATAGGATTTAAATCTTGCTTTAAATTATTAGAACTACTAAATTATATTCCACATATTATATATTTTTATTGATAAGTTTAGATATAGTTTGATATTTAAAATAATTTATTTTTGTTAAATTAAAATATTTAAAATACTTTTTCTATTTAATTATAGTATATCATATAATTAAAAATGTAAAATTTTTACTCAATTGATAATGTTATACATATTTGCATTTGAAATAATTAAAAGTAACTAATCTTTCTAATTTGAGTATTTTCTAAAAATCCGTTAATGATAATACATTGCATTTTAATCATTTTATTCTTTTCTATTCTATAAATTAATAAAAATATTAATGTCCTAACATTACTAACTTATATAGTTTCTACTACATATATATAGATCAAACCACATGACTTCCCTTCCGATGAAACACACATATCATGTTTTAAAAATCTTCATCGTTGGTTTAAATTATTAGAACTAAACTAAAGTTTAAAGTTGAAATTACATTTTAGCCAAATGGAATTGATACTAAACTGAAATCAAAATAAATGGTTTATCCTACAATTAAAAAGGTAATAGTTTGATTTTCGAAAATATCATTAGAGGGTTCTTTGAGAAAAATTTTAAGTTTTAAATTAATAATTAATTTTTTTAGTTTTTTTTTTGGTCATCTAAAGGTCACGGAATCGATACTAAACTCAAATCTTTAGATACTAAACTGAAATCTGTAGATAATTTTAAAAGGTAACGAAATCGATACTAAACTGAAATCTTTAGATGACAAAAAAAAAACTTATGCAGAATGCTTGGTAATCCAAACTGGAGGAATACAACTTACATATATAAAATCAAGATCACGAGCAGAAGCACTACATGCCAAGCAATCTACCTTACCATTAAGTTTACAAGGAATAAGAGTAAGAGAGAAATCTTGAAATTTTCTTCTAAGGTTGCAAAAATCTTGGAATATTTTTATTTTTTGTTTTGTCATCTATAAAAAAACCTTATACTACAAGCTTGGTAATCCAAATCGGAGGAACACAAGTTACATATGTAAAATCAAGATCACGGGCAGAAACACTACATGCCATGTAATCCGCCTTACCATTAAGCTTGCGAGGAATAAGAGTAAAAGAGCAATCTTGGAATTGTCTTCTAAGGTTGACAGTCTTCCATCTTGGAGGCCATCTTTACTAGCTCTCAGCAGTCTGTTTGGAACGTTATCACCAATTCTTGTTGGGCTAGCATACACTCCATCGTCCAAAGGAGGGCCTCCATCTCTGCATGAAGCGGGGATAAAATTTGTCGCAAGTCTTTGGTGTCCATCAGGGTGGTCGAACTATTCGGAATACTAAGCCACCATCCCAGGCCCGCAAACTAACCGTCCTTTTTCTACGATCCATCAGTCTGACAAACCCTTCCAAGAACTGAGGAACTGATTCCCTGAGTAGGTAGGTTCGCCTGACCCGGATCCCCTAGTGATAACTGAGCGTCAGTACCCTTATAGACCTTTTCGTTTCAGGCCTTCCATATAAACCATAAAATCTAGGGAAAGGGATTAATAGAATAATGCTAGAGCACTTGCTTTAGAATTCGAGAAAAAAGGAAATCCATATTTATGAAAATCGAGGATGAGGGGAAGGAAAGGTTCCCATTGGGAATAGGAGATAGAACTCAAACCTGTATCGCAGGGGGACATTCAAATAAAACATGGTTGATCGTCTCACTCTCCATTTCACACTGAGGACAGACTGTGTCACACTTACTGCCTCGACTACTAAGCCGACTATAGACTGATAAACAGCCCGAAGTCACCTGCCAAAGAAAGTGTTCCAATTTTGACGGACCATGGATTTCCCATGCTTGAGCCTCTAACTTAGTCACTGTAGGACCAATGAGAGGCGGGTCCAATTGATTTGTAACAAAGGAATGAGCAACCCAATATCCAGGTCAAACTGTATAAACACCAGACTTAGGCATCGCCCATCCAATCCTATCAGGGATAGGGGTCTTACTTATTGGAATATCCCGAATAAGCGCAATATCGTCCGAATGGAAGAACTCATTCAATAAATTGAGATTCCAAGTCCTCAAGAGAGGATCAAACACATGATTAACCATGAGGTTATGAGGAAAATTATCATTTCTGGGACGGGCAGGCCGAGGCCACACATCCGAAATTTAATGATCCGTTTAAACCAAGATAGAATTACCTGAACCCACCAACTTGATGAGTCCTTTCTCAAGAATAAACTTAGCTGACATTAAACTAGTCCAACCATAAGAGGGTGAATACATTCAGTTATTAGCCATTGGGTTGGAGGTACGATTATACATCCCCTTCATAACTCGTGCCAAAAGAGAATCCGGAAACTGAATTAATCTCCAAAGCTGCTTAGCCAAAAGAGCCGAACTAAACTCATCGATAATTTTGAAACATATTCCCCCATTCGCTTTCGGAGCACATAGGATATTACATTTAAACCAATGCAAATCACACCTACTCATTCCAGAGCTCCACCAAAAGGATGCAATAGCACTAGAGAGCTGAGAAGTTAAAGTCTTTGGGAGGCGATAACATGACATAACATGATTTGGCAGCTACTTGATAAGCATTTTCTTCCCACCTTTAGAGAGTAACTTAGAGGACCAAGTCGTAGTCCTATCCTTTAAACGATCCTAAAAAAAGGCAAAGATCTTACTTTTTTCACCCCCAAACCCCTCCAGAAGACCCATGTAGGATCCCATTCCACCCTCGGTGAGAATGCCCAAAGAATTCATAAGAACCACTCTTTGATCCGTCGGAATGAGATGACCAAACGTAAACGAGAATTTAGCTAAATTAATTTTTTGACCCGAGACTCTCCCATACTGTTTTAATTTTTTGAAACGAGAATGCCTTACTCATATCTGTTTTAATTGCCAAAAAAATACCCTTGCATGATTTATTGGTACGGAGGCCATGGAACTTCTCCTGCGCAGTGAGGATATTGTCCGAAATTAACCTCCCGACCACAAACGCTAACTGAGTCTCAGAGATAAGGTTAGGGAGAACTCGTTTCAATCTCTGGCAAAGAACTTTAGATATGATTTTATACCCTACATTACACAAGCTGATATGCTAAACTCCGACATCTTTCGAGGTTCCGAAACCTTCAGGATTAAGCAAATATTAGTATGACTTAACATTTCATCAAACACCCCTTCTTCCATAAACCTATTCATCATCTCCACAAGGTCATGCTTAACGATGTTCCAAGACTGCAGATAATTTATCATAGTAAAATACATATTTATCGTGAATTTATTTTTCTTTTTTTTTTAAAATCGAATAACAATTTTTTAAATTTAAATTTTGATTTCTTTTAAATTTTATTGTTAGATTTTAGTAAGGAGAAAAGTTTCTTACCACATAATGTCAAAAACTTAAAGCATACGATCAATATCGACAAAACTCGTAGAAAAAACAAAAATGATTTTTCCTTTGCCTATTTGATCAAATTTAGTTTACATCAATGGAGAAAAAAAAT
This sequence comes from Euclidium syriacum, assembly GCA_900116095.1. Taxonomy (NCBI): domain Eukaryota; kingdom Viridiplantae; phylum Streptophyta; class Magnoliopsida; order Brassicales; family Brassicaceae; genus Euclidium; species Euclidium syriacum. The sequence continues at coordinate 2,259,418 of FPAK01000013.1, forward strand.
TAATTTCTCTTGTTAATTTTTCTAAGAAGTACAATCCCTTATTTTTGTAAGAATTCACATATAATGTGGTTGCAAGTATTTAGAATTAACACTTCAATTTCTCATTAAGGTTAAGATTGTAACTTTCGTTTTACTTTCAAAACTAGATTACCCTACTTATATCTCGGATAACAACATGGACCTTATTTTAAAAACTTCATCGTTCATTTTTTAAGGATTATATTTGTCACCGTTTACTACTACCCATTATTTTATCCGATTTTTGTAATTTTTTATATAGATCGGATTACCCCGACTTCACTTATAAAAATCATCATCATTCATTAAACAAAGATTCTAATCGACACCGTTGAGTAAAACACATTTTTTAACTCAATTTATATACACTTTATACCCTAAACAAAATTAACTAAATTCTTTGTTCAGTTGATCGTCCATTTCATGAAGTTTTTTATCTAACCGTCTATTGTTAAGTTAAACTCATTTACGATATATTTTCCAAACACTTAGATATCATTATGTTGTCAACTCCGCTTGTATTCCAAATTTATTCTCCAATAAGAATATTGTTAGAAATAAATACATTCAATAGAAGTCATTGTGGAAAAAGGAAAGATATATGAAGATCGTTCCATAGTCAAGCACCAACCAAATGGATCACGAAGACAACAAATTTACACAAAAAGGTTGGCATCAGTTTGTTTGATCTATGGATTTCTCTAAACATGTTATTTATCTTAGTTATGTTATTTATCTTAGTTGTGCTTAATGCCTAAAAATAGAGTAGCTACAAAGATTTAGGAGTACAGGTTGAATTTATAAAAACATCTTTGATATATATATAATTTTAAGATACATATATATAGATTGAATCACCCGACTTCACTTCCGATGAAACACATATCATATCTTAAAAATTCTCATTGTTCGGTAAACAAAGATTATAATTTGTACCGTTGATTAAAATCCATTTGTTAACCCGATTTATATGCACGGTTACCCTAAATTTTTTTTTGTTGAAATCTTTGTTTCGGTTCATTTTTAATCGTTATTATCCCTTTCATTAAGTTTTTTTTATCTAACCGTCCATTATTAAACTCATTTAGGATATTTTTCCAATCTATACCATTATGGTAAAATACTATTGGAAATAGATACACTCAAGAGTCTAATGAAGTCATTGTGGAAAAATGGATGATACACTTAAAATAGATCAATACTTACAAGAATACCAAATGGATCACAGAAATAGCACATTTACACCAAAAGGTTTGGCATAAGTTGGGACCTCTCCATATGTTATTTGAAATGGTATTTCATGGATTGTTTGATCTATAGATGTATATCTTAAAGTTTTTTTTTTTTTTTTTATCTCAGTTGTGCTTAATGCATAAAAATGAAGTAGCTAGCCAAATTTAAGTGCATATGGCAAATTTACAGAGAGCTTTGATATACTTGTCTGAAAGAACTTTGGTTAGCAAAATTGTCTAAGAACAAAATAATTTGGCTGAGAATTTTTGTAAGCAAATCAAACTTGAATCCATTGTTTGTTTAACCTTACCAAGTTTACAAAGAGATTTGGCTTTTAGGTTGGTAAAAAACTTAGTCCTATCTAACCGTTTATTTTTGAACTCATGGTTTTGAAAAATTGAATAATAATTGAAGAACCCTCGATAAGTTCCGGTGCAAACTCGTTGACTAACTCCTCACCCCGAACGTTGACAATGATCGTATCACCCTTGAAAATATGATAACATTTTTCGTTTTTTGTTTAGTTAGTTTTAAACTAAAAAATTATATTTATCAATAGAAAAAATTATAATAGAAAAAAATACACATTTATAAATTGATCGTATAAGACTATATTTAGATTTTGTTCTTCGTTCGTGATCCTTCGAAGATTTTGGTATGAATTTTCGAAACATTGAGGAGAAAGGTATTTTTATCAAGGTAAAAATATTAATTAACATCAACGATCGAAATTATAACATAAAAAAATCAATGGTCAGTATTTAAAATCAATGAATCCGCGTGTTTTACCAAGATTGTCGGTTTTTGATTTAAGTCATTATACCAAATTACTCTTAATTAGTGATTTTTTTTTTCATACTTCTATGGCATGTAATATACAACACTAAAATAAGATTATTTATTAAAATGTTTTTCACTTTTAATAGTTTAAAATTTTAACTTCTGGTAGTTTAGGATCTTAGGTTGTTAGGGTTTCTCCAATGTATTATTCCATGTTTTACTTCAAAAAGGAGTTGAGTTCTACTCCAACCTTACTTCATTTGGAGTAAAAATATGGAGTCATGAGTAAAGAAAATGGAGTGATGAATATAATTACTTTATATTTCAAGTAATCCCATTTTTTCCTTTAAAATGGAGTTGGAAATCCGAAATGGAGTTTAAAGTAAATAGTGGAGTAGGATTGGAGATGGACTTAGACATAGTAATTATTCCAATGTCAGTTGATTAGTAATAAATTAGTGTTTTGAGTTTTATAATGCACTTATTGCTAATTTATCTAATTTGTAGTGTAAATTTCTTGGAATTTAACGCTTTTAATCATATGATTACAACCGTTTAGTTTACTTGTTTTTATTATTTTCCTTAGAAAACCCACAAACAAAAAAAACCTCATTCAATCTAAACTTAATATTAATGAAAAAATCGTATTGTAGCTTAGGTCTTTGTGGGTTTGATACCCTTGAAAAATACTTCGTTTCACTATAGAAAACAGGCATTGATAGCACATTACGATATCACGGTTTTTGTAACTGCTATAATAGAGAGTGTACTCGATTGTGATACTCTATGATAACATTTTAAAAATACTAAGCCGAAAAAATCACGAGTGTAAAATAAAGATTTTAGAGCCTAACTTTTGACATAAGCACCAAAACTTGGCATATTTTTGGTTTTGACAAAATTCCCCCCCCCCCACCTCTACTTTTTGGTTTTGGAAAAATCTTAATAATCCGTGTTAAAAAGAAAAGGCAAATACTTAATTTTTGATTTTTCTTCTTCGACATAATCTTCTCCACCTCTCTGCGCCGCTTTCCTCTCTTCCTCCTATGTTTCTCAGTGATCCTATGTGGGAGATGAATCACACACTTGAATTTATAGATATTTTTTTTTTTGTGGTTTGTGGTTTATGGGAGAACGACCAAAGTGGATCAACGAGACTCCCTGGACACGATGATGGCCCACTGGGAGACTGAAGAGCAAAAGCAGAGGAGTGAAACCTACTCCACTTGCCGTAAGTCTGACCATGGAGGTCTCGGTCCTCACCGTCATGTATGTAACAGGGCCCAAACCTTATCGCCAAATCCAAAGAGAAATGGTATGCAGGATCTTACCTTAGCTTGGATTGAAATGTCAATTGTTTATGTGGTCTGCAGGATTGAATCTATTAGTATAATGCATTTACCTTTGTTTTTTTGGTTAACACTTGCCGGAAGAGGAGTTGGGCAGACCGGTTTCCCTTGGAGATGTCTTCATCAGGGCACATACAAAGAAGGATGGGACATATATCGACCTCAAGGCAGAGAGTATTGCAAAAACCTATGAGGAGAACATGCAAAAGAAGATGGCTGAGTTAGATGAAGACAATTCAGATGCTTCAGATGGTGTTTCACACCCTCCCGAGCTATCACCAGATCACTGTAACGAGATATTTCTACAGGTAAATAAAGTATACACTCACGACATTCTTATTCTCTTCTCAATTTATCATGTATAATTATGTTTATAGTTACTAACTTTTATTTTCCACAGTCCATAGAGATAGATTTACAATGCAATCCCTTTGGAGTTGGAAGCCTTAGGGACACTGTTCTGTTGGGCAAGCGCAAGCATCAAGGAGAATGCTCTGACTTTCTAGCATTGCAAGAACAACTCAAGGAGACACAACGTCAAGTCATAGAGCAAGCAGCATATAATGCTAACCGTGATGCCGCGATTGCTGCCCGTGAAGCACAGCTAGCTCGAATAGCGGAGGAGGAAAGGGTTTGGCTTACGGAGATGGCCAAAATGAGCAAGTTCACGAGAGCTAATGAACCAGCTTATTTGGACTTCATCAGAAAACAGGTTGAAACAGAGGCAGAGGCTGGAACAAATGCAAATTCGCAACCAACCACTCCTACACCATCTCCACGTTGATCTCCATCTGCTTAGGTTAACCATCTCAACCATCTCACAATCTGAATCTTGTAGTTGTTATTAAACCTGAATTTGTTTTATTTGCCAACTCCTAAATATTGGAGTTTGTATTTATACATATTTGTTGTGGTTTATGTTAATATTTTGTTTTTTTTTCATATTGTGAAATTGGTTTTTTTCATTAGGTAACTAGAACTAGAAAATGGTTTTATTGTCATTCAAGGAAACCAAATCAATTATTTGACGTCTACAACAGTCACAAAACAATCCTTAGTTAGTTGCAAAAGGGTAACAAATTAGTCGCTCAATAGTTGCATTATGTTTACTATATCTTATCGAAATATAACAAATAGTTGCTAAATAGAGGTAAAAATTAGTCACAAATTAGTAGCCAAATAGTCGTCAATTCTTTACCATTAAAGTATCAAAACCTAAGAAATAATCGCTAAATAGACGTAGAAATAGTCACAAATTAGTAGCCAAATAGTCGCAACATCTTTACCATTAACGGATCTCGAACCCGAAAATAGTCCCTACTTAGTCACTTTATTTTTAAAAATATACGCCAAATAGTCACTAAAATTTGTGACTAGTCAGCGACTATTGAAACACTAAGCATTATTAATCGTTTAATAGTCGTTAATTGGGGACTAATTTGGCGACTACTTGATTTAGCGACTACGAAAAAACAACTATCCCGTTTAGTCGTCAAAAAGTCGTAACATCAGAATTAGCGACTAATTTATGACTATAATTACAGTCGTTAAGACTGTTTTGGTGTAGTGGATGCGACACGAAAGGTGAAACTGCTGACCTCAAAAAGGTTCAAGGATGAGTATGAGCTTCATGAAATCTGCTGACAACCGGATCACATAATTGGTCAGTGAGAAACAAGAGTTATTTGCCCAGATTCAGGATATGATGGATAACAATGAGGTCAAGTCAAGGAGGGCCGTCAGAGCCGGTAAGGAAGAGATGATCGATGGATATGCAGTTATCCTCGAGGAAATAAATCTCAAGTTTGAGGCCAAAAAGGGGAAAACAAGGCTAAGATCGGAGTGCATGAAGTGCAATTGAACATCGATTTTATCGATGATTACTTCGTGGAGAAGATCAAGGATTTAAAGAAGGAATGCAACACTTTCAAGAATAAGAGACTCCCGAAGAAACCCCACAAACTGCAGAAAAAAACCATTTCTAGTTTATCGGTAGGGAAGCTTACATTGCCCCAGCTATCTGAGGTCTCACTCGATCCCTCGACGTATGACCTTGCTATCGTGGTCCCAACATGTGTGGATCCTTATGAAATGAACCACGAACTTGCAGGACCTGATGGAGCCATACTTGATCAAGACGGTGAAGTTCAAGATGGTGACGATCCTAAGGGTGGACTCAATGAAGATGAGGTTCAAATGGAAGAAGCTCCATAGACTCTAGAGTAATCGTCACGTTTGGCCTCTCTTTTTTTTTATTTTGGTTATTCTTTGCTTTTGTTAAGATTTTTGGGGGTCTGGGGAGGCCTTTAAACTCTTTCAAATGTGGCAAAGTCTTCAGAAATTGGGTACTTAGGTTTTGAAGACCTAAACTATGACGGTTCAAGTATGTGGAAAACCTTGAAGGTTGACAGACAAGGGACTTTTAAATCCTTTGTAAAGAATGTTTTGAAGATTTTAAGACCTTTTGGATTCTGCTCGAAAAAGAAGAAATAAATTACTTATTTAGATTGCTCATTGGGTTCTTTGCAACCATTCATAACCTTAGTTTTGCGCGGTTTCAGACATACCGTTGTCCGTTGATTCTAATCTCATGATACCAAAGTCGAGAGACCAAAGAGAAGAGTATCTAACTAAATACCAGTCACATGTAGTGACTCAAAAAAACCAAACATGAAAGCATACGGTTACAGTTTATACATCGTACTTGGTTACATTCAGTTATATACATTTCGATGTTCATGATTTTAAATTTATAACCGAACCAAGAAAAACGTAGACATCAAAGGCGAATATATGTAAAAAATAACTCATCCCTAGTTATCGCTCTTCACAAACGTAAAATAAATAAATAAAAACCAAGATTAAAAATAACTTCTAAGATACCTTTTCTTCCGAACCGAAAACAAAATCGCTTGAAAGGAAAAAAAAAAAAAAAAGAGAAGGAAACAAAAGAAAAACACAGAGGAACGGTCGGAGAACATCTTTGCCGTTTATATATACCCAGAAAACGTTATACAGTTTGGGTCACTGTAATCTAGACCTCCACTCCATTATGGCTGTGTAAAACGTATAGTTAGGCAAAAGGTTTTTGCTGTGTAACGGTGAATCCGTCATCGGTGAAGTTTCGTGGTCCTCAAGCCATTCCTCAATCGCACGACGGTCATATGTGTACCCATCAGCCGCGACACACGGCTCGTTCATCACGTCCTGCGTTACATAATTAGAGAAACTCTCTTATTGTCATGAAAATACACAATACACATTGCATTTAGGATTTAGTATGAAACCAAACCGGAACGTGTAAACCGAAATCGAGTTACTACCTTAAGTAATGGGCAGAGGAAATGAGTGGGAGGCTGAGTGGGCACGCCGGAAAGAGAATTCCTAGCCTTATCAGCTACTTTCTTCAAGCTCTCGAGCGCCGGAAGAATCTGATCTTTCAAATCAGGCCTATCTTTCCCACGTAGCTCTGTACAACACAAAGCCAATGCAGTCAATTCCCGGGTTTCCTCAACCGGCCAATTACCGGCTTTGTGATCAAGAATCTTCAAAAACTCTTTGTTACTATCCATTGCGCTCTCAACAGCATGTGTAAGCGCTATCGCCGGTTTTGCTGTGAGAAGCTGAAGAAGAATCACTCCAAATGAATAGACATCTGATTTGGAAGATATCATTCCGGTGCGTTGATATTCAGGATCCATGTAGCATAACGTTCCCACGGGACTTGTTTGCTTGTATATAGTGAATTTATTAGTCGATAAATGATCGACTTGAATTATCGTTGATAGTCCAACATCTCCAACTTTACTGACAAAGTTATGATCAAGTAAGATGTTGGCGGGTTTTAGATCACGGTGAATGATCGGTTTAGGCTTTGATTTGTGGAGGAAGACAAGAGCGGCCGCGACTTCCCAAGCGATCCTGAACCGTTCAAACCATGGAAGCGGGGGGCTGTTGTTGACCTGGAATAGCCTGTCCTCCAAGCTACCGTTTTCCATGTACTCGTAAACTAGAGCTCCTTGCTCAGGGCATGCTCCTAAAAGCATAACCAAATGCGGGTGGCGAATCTTGCTCAAAATCTCAAGCTCTTGTTCAAATTGTTTTGATAGGCTGCTTTCAGCGGAATGCAGAACTTTGACAGCGGCTGTTGTATGATGGAGGTTACATTTGTAAACAGCTCCGTAAGCTCCCATTCCGATCTTGAGTTCCTCTGAGAAGGATGAAGTGGCAGCCACAATTTCGTCCCAAGTGAAATGCTGATATTGCACCTGAGGAGATCCGAGAGTGCCTTGGAGCTTTTCTTTTTCTTTAGCATCACGAGCAGATTTCCTCTCGGCTTCTCTTCGTTGTGCAATTTCCTTCTCCGCTCTTTCTCTCATGCTCTCTGCATCTCTCCTCGCTTGTGCAAACTTTTGCTTTTCCTTTTCTGCTAACTCTCGAGCTTCGTACTCCTTTAGGCTCAGCTCCTCAAGCTTTATTGCTTCTTCTAACCGACGTTGGTTAAGCTCGCCAAGCTTAAAAACATTTTTGTTTTTTTTTGTTTTTATCAGAAAAAAGAAGACAAAAACAGGCATGAATACAAAGATTATGTCAAGGACTCACCTTCCGAGAAGCATCAACAGTTTCAGTTTGAGCCACAGCATACATTTCTTGAACGTGTCTAAGCTCAGCTCTCAGTTTCTCAATCTCAAAGTTTAGGTTTACCTGAATAACAAACAAACCTTAATCTATTTATCTGATTCATCAATCAAACTCCTTTTTTTTCTTTTTTTTTTTAATTACCTGGTTCTCTGTATAAGATTGTTCACTTAGACCATCAGACATGTTAGAAGCATGTTGAGAGTTAGTAGCATCGATCACCATGCCAGTCCAACTAAACCGACCACCAATATGATTGCTAGAAGAAGAACTCCTAGCTTCTTTTCTCTCCTCGTAGTCTTTAAGCCGCGGAGTCCAACGCGATGTAGTATCTGTGCTGCTTCTATTCATACTCGAAAAATCTTTAACTTCCTCTGCATCCAAAGACATGCCCCTTGTCTCATCCGACCCAACAGAACTCGTCTCCATTGCAACAGATCCTTGTCTTGCAATATTCGGCAATTGTTGCATTCTCCGGACGGGAAGGGATAGAGCACGAGAATGAGAGTCCATTTCTCTTGATTCTACAAGATAATTCGGGCAAGCATAACATTAGACCTACAAAAATCATTTATTCAATACAAATATTCACACAAACAGATTGATAAGTCATGGACCTGAAGAGGGGCCTGAAGTGGGACCTGAAGAACCACTGGATGAATTAGTTCTTTCGCTACCATCATCTCTTATAGTTGCATTTCCGTCTGAGTCTGATGGTTTGACGCATGATAACTTTCCTTTTGAAACAACATAGACTGTACAAAAGTTTGGCATGCAGGCTGATATCGCCGCGCACAAATCAGGCTTCCTGGAAGTTTCAAACATATTCATTCATACAAGAAACCACAAGAATAAAATTACAAGGTCCTAAGTTAGTAAGAGATATCCCTTTATATACTAGTTATGGTCTCTTCCAACTTCTAATGTGGTATAAATGAGAATGTCTAAAGTTACCAGCAGCACCTGTAGAAATAACTACGGGATGAGCCTCCAATGACAAGTCTCTCTATCGAAAACCGAGTAACTTCTTCAGCTATAGCGGCTGCCACATTATCAGACTCGATCACAACAACTTCGACGTTAACCTTTCTCTTCTCAAACATTTTAGTGAAAGGCTTAAGCGTTTCTTCAGACTGCCATAGTATTTCCTGTCTGTACGCCGTTACTACATCATCTCGTACCTCGGAAATAGGGATTGTATTTCCCACTTGAGAAAGGAGCAAGAAATGGACATCAGACTATTGTCAGTGGCAATAAAGGAAAAGAGATTAGGAGTCTTGGTTGGAGCTTACTTGGTGTGGGAACACAAGTAATCCTCGGATGGATGTGAAGTAGCTTGAAGGCGACATTTGGTTCAGGAGCAAACTTTTCGAGCGCCCATGTAACTACATTTTTGTTTTTCCTGCTCCCACTAAGAGCTACAACGACGGTATGAGGTGGAGGAGGAGAAGCTGGGATGACAAGATGGTCTGATGATCTATTCATTCTCTATTTACCCTGCAACACTACAACCATTTCAGGCACTACGAAACCATGTCCTTAAAAAGCCAATTTTCTTCCTCAAGAAAGGACAAGATCTTTAAAGGTACCGATCAGGTAGCGTTAATTGTATCAAAGATCACAAAGAGTCTATTTACGAGGAGTTATGAGTAAAGAAATGATCGCAAAGAAACTTTCCAAGAAAAATGTCAACTTTTAGCACAAAGCAATGGGGGAGAGAGAGACTTGGCAATACTAAGAAACATTCAACCAAGTCAATCAACGGGATAATCTTCTGTTAGATCCTAATCTAACATCTTCAACGCACAGAATTAAAGATTAGCAGAACTTAATGGTAAAACAAGAAAAACCCAGAATTTGAAACTACCTGCTAAATAAAGGATGCGAATTTAGTCAAACTTATGACAGAAATGGGGGAGGAGAGTTGCGCCTATTAATTGGGCTTTAGGCATCTCGAACTTGGGAAGAAATAATGGAAGCTTCCATTACACAGAGGAGTAGATGGAAGAAAGAAAAACGAAGAAGAAGACCCACGTTCGTGCTGCTAATCTCGGATACAATCAACCGCTTCTTATAATCACAGAATCTGATGGGGTTTGGATAATAATTATTTAAAACAATTAGGAAACGAGACAACTTGGTCATTGATTATCGTCAAAGGATCACTCCTGGTATATACTCTCTTTTGTTCTGGGGGAGAATTTCTTCGTTTTCAGAGTGACAGAGAGAGTGTGGTTAAAGAATGAAGTTTCCTCCACTCTTAGGCCTTCGTTATTATTTTAATCTTGTTTATCGCTTATTCCTATTTATTAGATGTTTATTGCATTACTCAACGCCATTATAAAAACTTGTTATTATATATTTTTATTTCGTTACCCTCCTTAGTTGCACGCATGACCTATCCCTTACACACGTCTTTTTGTCGCCCTTTTATGGAAAAATTGCAAAAGATTAATATATTAATCTCTCAGTTTTACCTAAAAAATTCAAAAGAAATACAAGTATATTTCCTGGTCCGCCTATCAATATCATTAATCAGGGTCATGTTTGATCCAGCTTGGATGCAAAAAGAATCCAATCTTGCGATATGCGTCCTTGGCATGGAGGTAGGCAGTTATGGCATTTGCCAAGGCATTCAACAAGCTTGCATATGTGTTTCATGTTGAGGTGGGGTTCAACAAACTATAAGAATATATGAATTGAAGGGTCTGAGAGTCTTTGTTTTTATTATATCGAGTATGAAGAGTACAAGAAATCGACAACTCGATAAATTTGGAATTTTTGAGATATAAGAGAGATTAAGATATAAAAAATCATTTTGACGATTTGTTATTTATACATATGTTTTTAAGTTGTGAATGTTCTTCTCAATGAGGGCGTCCACTATATATACATATTTTTAGTCGATTTGTGGTTGGATTTATTTTCAAGAGATAAGAAAGATTTTCTTATTTTCTAAGATTTCTTCCTTAGTCTCCAAAAGCTTTTGTTTTGTTCCTAAGGTTTGTTTTCATTTTTTATTTCGGCAGTGCTATTCGTAGGAATGGGCGGAGATTTTCTAACTTGTAGTAAACATTATGATTTAGTGGTTTGAGCCGAGCTATACAGGGAGAGCGAAAACCCACCACTAACAATTCTCCCTAGCTCGACAGAGGAATGATTGGACAAGTTCAACGAATTTTTAAGCGTTCTTGTGGCGTGGAGCATTGAACCAACATATCATATAACAAGACCAGTTTGACAAATCAAGCAACTGGACGAGACTGCTAGCTAAACACAGATTTTCTTCGTTCTATGGGGATGCTTGCTCATAACACAATTCATAATGTGAGGTCATTATCTCCACAATGCTTCATCTCATTCCGAGAGGTTATTAGCTTGGTGATAATCTAGGGTAAGCATATCCGACAAGATTCCATTAGAAAAATGGCAACCGTTGCAAAAAAGTGAGAAAATACTATAGATGCAGAAGTCGAAGAGTTAGCTAGGTATAATCATCACATTTTCGTTCAGGTTCCATCGTCTTAGTGAGTTTCCCGGTTGAAGATTCCGATTTTTTTTTAATTTCTCGATTGCTCTTCAAAATATCTTTTGAGATCTACAGTTTAATTAGTGACATCATGTCTCTCTTGCAAGAGAAAACAACTTTCAAACCGAAATCGATTCCCAAGAGCTTTGCATATCAATCGCCGAACTGTGGGAGCTGCTTTTGAAGAACGGCGACCCACCGGATGCAAATAGTTCGAAAATTAAGGAATTGGCTTAGCAAATAGATGTTGTTAAGCAAAACATGGTCTGTTCTAGTTTAGTTCGTGTGGAGTTTTTGATTAATTTCATAAATTCGTTATATCTCGTGCAAGACACATAAAACTATCTAGTGATAAAACAAATTTAAAGAGTATGTTATTAAGTTTTAAAACAGAATTAAAAAGATTAAAGCTATTCAACGTTTTTGAGAATTTTTTTAGAAAACCTTATTACATGTCAATTTTCCCAAATAGTTTGATTTCTTGTAATCAGATTTTGCAAATGGTTTATTTATTCTTGTATGCAGATGGAAAATGACACACTAGTAGCTCAGTGCACGTTCTCAAGGTAGCAAGACCCTTTGAAAGTTCTAAGAGAACAAATGTACCAACAAAGCAGCTTCAGCCCCTAGCCCCCATCCTAGGAAACAGAGATTTAGTTAGTTTATAAACGGTATATATAAATATCTATATATACGTTTATATATTTATGCATCCTCCTCTTTTAAAAAGAAGATAAATTAGTTGTCTACCTTTCCCCAAAACATAACAATAGTAAACCTTTGTCAGACTAAAAAATAGTTGTCGACCTTTCGTGAGTACTTTGTGTTGACATATAATGGATAGTGCCGGATTCATGGCTGGCTTTTTGTATTTTTTTTCCACTGATAGTCTGTAAGTAATTTTTAAACTTGAAACTTTGGTTGCATGAAACACAAGCCGATATGTGGAGAAACGTTTGGAGGCGTGAAGGTTTATACATGTTTCCAAAACGCTTCTGATTTCTTATTTTTTCAAAAAGAAACATCAAAACTTTTTCAAAAGAAAACACCTAATTTTTTCTGATTTGTATATATTATACAAAGAAACATCAAAATTTAAACCATATATTTAAAAAATATTGTTCGGATAACATATATCTATTACATACATATTAAATCATTTAGTTAAAGATAAAACAGTTGGGAAGATCAAAATCAAATATTTAGACCATCATCTTGATTTTCATTTTCATTCCATTAAAAAAAAGCAAAACAGCTACTTGGTTCATCAAGAAAAATATCACCAAACTCAAGTTTTCCAAAATTAGTCTCATCCAATGAATCAAATTGATTACCTCTAACATCCCACATATGATTAAAACCATCTTTATAAATAAGACTTCTTGTAGATTCATCTTTGTAATTAATGATTTTAATTAGTTAGTTTCTTTTTTCAAATTAAAAAAAATTTCAAAAAGTCCATATGCTTTCGCGTATTGATTCTTTTACGTTTTCAAAGAGAAAAAAAAATATAATGTTTCTGGAATTGGAAACATTGATTGTGTTGTGCTTCCAAAATTGAAATCATCGCTTTCAAAACACTTCCAATTTGACTATATTAGGAATTACGTTTTCGCGGCGCTTCATTGTACTTTCATGAAGATTGTAATTCCGAAGCGATTCTGAAATGTAAAAGGTGCTCTTATGGAGATTTCATGCAACCTTTCTTGGCATTCTGTACTCATAAGGTGACAATGATCAAGTACTTCCCATGCCAACAACCCACACAAGGGAGACAAAATGAAATGAAGGAACACTAACTTTTATAACAAACTACGAAACATTGAATTGAGATTTTGGTATCCTTTTTCCACATTTCCTTGCCATAAGTTAGCTAATCTTATTTCTCACAAGGAGATAAGACGGTGATATAATGTGGCTTTTACAGGTTTTAAACCTGTATTCTCATGATTTTGTCAAGTCTTTTAGTGTTTTATTAGGATTTTGAGGTACTTAAAATAAGCAAGGCATATGGAGAAGCTTTTGAAGAAGTTAGAGAATATGTCTGTTTTGTCAGAAGAAATTGAACCCCTTTGTTTCTTTCATTGATTTATTTTAATGCAATTTATCTCAATCATGTTTTTTGATTCATCAATCATGTTTTAGTAGTTTGTTAGTTAAGTTTAGGGTTTTATTTATAAAAGGTTATTTATGAATTCTCAAACTAAATTTAACTTGTTAGGGTTATTCATCTAGTTGTTTATGCTTGATTATTTCTAACACTTGTGATAGCTTTCTTACCTAGATTTAAGATATTATCGTAATTTTACCAACATGAAAGGGCTGTTAATTGCTTTAACCAGATAAGTTAAATGACCTTAGTATAAAGAAGTTTGGCTCAGTATTTTGGGAACTTATCAAACTTGTTATTTAATGCTTGTTTAGTCGTTTGAATTCACAAAGAAATTTGGAAATATGATCTTAAAGGTTTCTCTTCTCAATCAATTCTATGAGAAATGTGATCTCAAATGTTCCTTTTCGTTGAATGCTATCTCTTTGTCATCAATCATGTCCTTATTCAAACTATTTATCTCGGCTAAAGCTTTTTGCTTTTCCGATTCTTCAGAGCACAACTCTATGGCATCACTTAGTACAAGCGTCTTACCCTTGTCCTCTATTTCTTGTCCCATCATACCCAAAAAGTTTTCTTGTGTATCCGTGGGGAATTCCAAGTTGTTAAGTCTATGAGAGCTCCCAATTTCTCGAGGAATGGCTTCCTAAATATTATATGCTCCTCATATTTTGATAAACTCTCGATGATAACTAATTCTGTAGGCACAATGCATCTTCGAATGATCACCGGTAAATCCTTTAGGATTCCCATGAGAGCTCATATCCACCAAACCTTTCGGAATCATCCTTACCGTAATAACATTTATGTTTGCTTTGGTATCGACTAACGCGCCGCTCAAATCGGTTCTTCTCATAACACAAGGAATCGTGAATCTTCCCAGGTCATTTCTATTGATACAAGGTTCAACTTCTAATTATAAATAATTAGAGGGGTTCGTTTTTGGAAAAGTATAAAGTAAGAAAACAAGAGGAAACCTCGGAAAAAGGATGTATTATTAATGATTTTTATAACAAGGGTGTTAACTCGGGATGCCGAGTTAACTTTATCAAAGAGAAGTAGAACCTAGGCGATCTAGTGATCCTTCTCCCCGATTCTGAATGAATATTATTAGTGAGGGGGGGGGGTATGTATTTATATATCCTTAATAGTCGGTCTAGTAAGTAAGCCCATGGGCTAACCTCGAAAAAATGGAATATTTCCATTTTTCCAAGACTAGGGAACCTGTGATAAGATTTGATCTTATATTGTCCGAGCTTAAGACTTCGGCCTAGGACGATGTTGTTTATATCCCCGCTTCCAACACCAAATTCGATCATTCTTTACCGAGGTATCCCTCGGTCATCTGGGCTGAGGGTTAACATTCCTGTTGTCAGGACTTATAACCTAATAAGTTATCAGGGAAGATCTCGGCAGGGACCGCACTCCAATTATTGCCAAACTATAGATAATGGGTAGAACCCCACCATCAACAGTAAGTCCCCCCCAGTTCGTCCGAGGATGTCTTCGGGCAGCGTTGGCGAATTTCCATTTTATGTAGCTTGTCAATAAATGAAGTTTGGTATTAGTCGATATTCGTCTTCAATAGTCTTAATTTTACAACATTCTTTGTTCTTCAATTTAGCGGAAAAACACCGGATAACGAAAGGTCTTATTCTTTTTTGGCGCGAAATCCTTGATTATTAGAGGACCCTTCAACTTCTATACGACGTGTCATCTCGAAAACAAGCATTATTGAATGTGGAAGCGGAACGAACATGTTAATCCTTATAAAAAACCCTTCCTCAGAACCTAATTATCTCCTCATACTTTCTATAAGAAACCTCAAATTGCTCTTTCTCTCTCTAAAAATGTCGAACCCTTTCATGAAAAGTCTTAAGATTTACAAACCTCGGGTATTCGTACCACAACCCGAGGTATCAAAAATCGAAGAGGAGAAGACACCGAACAAAACATCGGTCCCTTTCGAAGTGAATACTTCAAAAGTGACGACTAACAAACGACCTTTTTCAGGATCTCCTGAAAAAGGGTCAAAATTGAAGAAGAGGAAGACTGAATCTTCCCCCGAGAAGTCCCTAATTCCGTTGGATACCTCGGCAAGCAAACCCGTAGCTCTCTCGCGTCCTTCTACTTTTTCGAGTAATACCTCGACTTCTCCAACAGCCGTCGAGACGAACCCGAACCCAACATCTTCGGAGAAAAATCCGACAACAACAGTCTCAGACTCCGCCATTACGACAAGAAATGCTAGCATTCCTCCTGTCCCAACCCAGGAAAAAAATAAAATCCTCAAAGCCATGCCTCCGCCAAAAACTAAAACTCCAAGCTCTGTCGCCCCGAGTTCTACTCCAATAGGTCTCTTGAAGCCACCTTCCGAGACCACTAACAAGGAGCCGGCGCAACAGGGTCCCTCAGCTTCATCCTCGTATCATTCCTTCTGATACTCCTACGGAAAGAATGTCCATTTGTTTGAAGATCAGAGGGAATGCCCGAAGCTCTTGGGCAGACTTGGAGGTCGATCCGGCCCTCTTCCTCTCCTTTCCGAGGCCAACAAGGATTCATTAATCCAAACTGCGGCTTCTTCATTCTTTGAGGTCTCATAACTATTTGTATCTCTTTCTTTATCGAATTTATCTGACTCTCGTTCCTATTTACAGACGGTAGCTTATTTCAACCGTCTTCTGTTGGATTCTGAGCTAAAACAATCGGAGATGAGGAAAGAAAACTGGAGTTTAAGACTTATGGTGGAGAAGTCTTCTCTTGATTTTGCGGCTGTTTGTAAGATGGCCTCGGAAGAAGCACAAAAATTCGCTGAGCTCGTTGATGAAGTTCGGCGTTTGAAGCGTGGACTAGAAGAAGCTCGTCAGCCTAAACCGCCGACTTCCGGATCAACCGGAAATAAAGGTAATGCTGTTGATCAACATACGCTTAGTCGTCTAAATGCTCTCGGAGAATGTAGGGGTAAATTTGAAAAGATTCAGAAATACGTCGACACAATCCGGCTTAGTAACTCTCTGACTAACTTATTTCATCAGGTGAAAGAGAAATGCGATCTGATTAAGGTGTTCGAGAAGGAGAAGACCCGATTCCTTCCGTAGTGAAAGAAGAATTGTTTTCTTAGTTGAACAACCTTGAGCACCGGTTGAATGAATTCCCCATTTTCCATCTTAGTCCCTCAGATCTAGAAGCTCCTCCTCTATTTCATCAGGAGTTCGGACATTATCAACGGTCAAACGACGTTAAAATGAAGTTGCCTTCGGGAGTTCATAATCCTTATGAGACTTTTCTTTCTTTGTAATTTTAATCTTTTTTTTTTTTTTTTTTTTTTTGTTCTGTCTTTGTATGAATTTATAAGAATTTTGTTTAATGATTTCTGCTTAAATGTTACTTTATCACATTTTAGCTTTTGTCATTTTTTTTAGAAATTGATTTAACGAGAAATGCTCGACCATTATATGTCATACCGAATTCTACTTTATCAAATTCAGTACTTGAAATGGTTTTAAATATGCGGGAATGACCAGACTTTGCCTTAGAATTCCTCGGCCCTACTTTATCAGGCTCCGAAACCTTCGGTTGAGGGGTAACCCCTTTTATCGAGTACATGATCAAGGCACCGATTTTGTTTTTGTTATTGTTATAGCTATACTCCGAAGAGTTGCCTACGTACCCAAGAGGGATCAAGCCATCCGTAGTTCGAACCTACTAGGTTTTTTTTTTTTTTTGAAAGCTGGGAAAAAGGATTCTATGGCTCATCGGTACAATGGTACCTCTTCAGATGAACTGAATTCTAAGTCCGAGGAACATCCTCACCTTCCATAGTCTTCAAATGATAAACACCAGGTCTTACTTTTGTTTCGATTAACTAAGGACCCTCCCATTTGGCTCCGAGCTTTCCAGCTCCGGGTTCTTTCGTGTTCTCGAACACCATCCGTAAAACTAAGTCTCTTTCATCGAGAGGGCGATCTCAGACTTTCTTGTTATAGTATCGAGAAGCGATTTGTTGGTAATTTTGAATACGAAATAGAGCGTGGTCCTGAAGTTCCTGTATTTCGTCATTCCCTTCTTTTAACTTTGCATCATTGATCTCGGTGTCGTGTATCATCAGGGTTCTTCGCAGGCTCGGAACCATAACTTCGGCAGGAGACATTGCTTCCATCCCATGAGAAAGCGAAAAGGGGGTATGTCCGGACGCACTTCTAGGAGTAGTTCTGTGTGACCATAGTACTCATTCCTGTTCGTCCGACCATCTTCCTTTTTCCCGAGAAGTCTTTTTTTTTATCCCAGCGACGATTGTTTTATTCGTAGCTTCAGCTTGTCCATTTCCTTGTGGATACCTCGGAGTCGACTTGTTTAAGCGGATTTTTCACTTTTCGCAGAAAGCTTCAAAATGATTTGAGATGAGCTGTGAGCCATTATCCGTCACTATCTCGTAAGGAATCCCATGACGGTAGACTATATTTTTCCAAAAAAAACTTTCAACCTCCCCGCTTTGAATCTTCGGATAAGCTGCTGCTTCGACCCACTTCGTGAAATAATCAGTCAAGACTAGGAAAAAACGTTTCCCACTAGTCGACTTTGGAAAAGGTCCTACAATATCCATAGCCCATCGCATAAACGGATAAGGAGGTACTGCGGCCATGAGCAACTCTGTTGGTGCATGAATCTCGGGAGCATGTCTTTGACATTTTTGACAACGTACCGTAAATTTGTCACAATCTGCCATCATGGTTGACCAATAATACCCTAGTCTCCGAAGTTTAATAGCTAGAAGTCTTCCTCCCGAATGATTTCCTCCTTCACCAAAATGGGTGGAGGTCATCATTTCGTTTGCTTCTTCTTTACCAATGCAATGGAGAATCAATCCTCCGGCGGATCTTTTAAAAAGAAAATCGTCCATTATTAAAAATTGGGCAGCCATAGCTTTAAGCCGACGTGCTGTCTATTTGTCCGATGGGACCTCGCCGTTTTTAATATAACAAACAATTGGTGTTCTCCAGTCTTATTTATCTTCTCCAAGGATTTCCGGTTGAGCCTCTTCTTCTTCTGCGTTTTCGATCGCCAAAGCGTGCTGTTTGTTATTGCTGATACTTGGATAGTCGATCGTCTCCACTGGAATTGTTCTTTTTAAATGGGGATTTGACGCTGTTGCAAGAGCGGCCAAATAGTCTGCCATCGTATTCTCTCTCTGTGGAACCCGTTTTAAATCGAATTCTTTAAAATGTTCGGCTAAATGCTTCACCAACTTTACGTATGCCTCCATTCGATCGTTCTTTGTTTCAAACTCACCACTGAACTGGTTAACTACTAGTTGAGAATCGCAGCAAGCTCGGAGATATTGAGCGCCTAATTGTTTTGCAAGACGAAGTCCTGCGATTAAGGTTTCGTAATCCGCCTCATTATTTGATGCTTCAAAAGCAAGACGGAAACTCTGCTCTAAAACCTCTTCGGTTCGAGACTTCAGCTAGATCCCGATCCTGAATCCGAATTTGGATGAAGATCCATCAACGAAGAGGGTCCACCGCTCGTTCTAGGAGGCTATTGTCTTTACTTCTGGAGGTAGTTCGAACAAGAAATCAGCTAGAACTTGGGATTTAATCATCGCTTTAGTTCGGTATTCAATGTCATATTCACTAAGCTCGACAGCCCACTTTGCCAGCCGTCCTGACTGTCCGGGACTGTGTAGTATTGTTCGGAGAGGGTGGCTTGTCATCCCGGCGATCGGATTTAACTGAAAATAAGGTTGGAGTTTCCGAGCTGCTATCACTACGGCAAATGCTAACTTTTCTAGAGCTGGGTATCTAGTCTCTGCGTCGAGCAACGACTTTCTTACATAGAAGACCGGGTTTTGCTCTCCTCTATCTTCCCGGACCAGCACGCCGCTTACGGCCGATTCTGTCACCGAAACGTAGAGGAAAAGGGTTTCTCCATCTTCGGGTTTGTACAAAATCGGAGGGGTCGACATGTATCTTTTCAGATCTTGAAAGGCCTCTTCGCACTCGCTATTCCATTCGAATTGTTTGTTCCCTTTCAGAAGATTGTAAAAGGACAAACACTTATTAGTTGACTGTGAGATAAATCGATTAAGAGATGCAATTTTCCTTGGGTTAGCTTCTATTCCTCGCTCCATTACCAAGTATCCGAGGAATTCTCCCGAGGTTACTGCAAACGTGCACTTATCCGGATTTAACTTCATGCCAAAACGGTTTAGGATATCGAAACAATCTTGCAGATGAGTGACATGCTCGGACGCCGCATGAGATTTCACCAACATATCATCAATATAAACCTCCATCGTATTTCCGAGATTTTCCGCAAACATGCGATTGACCAACCGCTGATACGTTGCCTCTGCATTTTTCAGGCCGAAGGGTATCACGCGGTAACAGTAGGTTCCTCTGTCTGTGATAAAGGTGGTTTTTTCCCTATCGTCCGGATGCATCATAATATGGTTGTATCCCGAGAATGCGTCCATAAAGGAGAGAAGTTCGTTTCCTGCCGTGGCTTCCACCAGTCTTTCTATGCTTGGGAGAGGGAAACAATCCTTCAGGCATGCTTTGTTTAAGTTCGTGAAATCCACGCAGATTCTCCATTTTCCGTTTTTCTTTTTTTACTACTACAGGGTTGGCTAACCACTCCGGATATTGAACCTCGATTATTGAGCCTTTCGCTAGTAACCGATCGATTTCTTCGTTGACAGCTGCTGCTCTTTCCGGTCTTAACTTTCTCTTCTTTTGTTTGACTGGTTTATGGGTAGGATCCACGTTTAACCGATTTGATATTACCGTTGGATCGATCCCTACCATGTCCTCGGATGACCAGGCGAACGTTCCTTTGTTTTTCTTTAGTAGGTCTATTAACTTTGTTCTTGTTTCTTTCTCCAAATTTCCTCCGATTATTAAACAGCGTTCTGGGTTTTCCTCGTCGACGTATATTTTTTCGTATAAATCTTTTTTCGAACTCTCCAACTACTGATAAGCTCGGATTTTCGTTGTGGGGGACCTCTGGTTCCGAGATTAGCGAGATTGTTCGTGACTGATTCTTGTTTAGGGTTTAGGGTTTAGGGCATGTAACAAATTCTGGCTATTCGTTGGTCTCCTTTAACTGAACAAACACCGTGTGGTGTTGGAAACTTGAGGCATTGATGGTAGGTCAAAGGGATCGCTTCCATCATTGTTAGCCAAGGTACTCCCATAATTGTGTCGAATATGAGGGGTCTTGATACCACATGAAAGATAGTATCCATAGTGACTACTCCGACTGATACTAGGTAGACCGCGGTTCCTACCGCTACTTCTCTTTTCCCCGGAAGTGGAGTTATGACTTCCGTTTTTACCTCCATGTCTTTAGATACTACATTCATTTGATTCATAGTTTCTAAACTTAATAATTTCACCGTACTCCCGGTATCTATGAGCACCTTTTCCATGGGATTTCCGGCCAAGAAGACACGGATGACTAAAGGGTCGTTGTGGGGAATTATAATTCCCTCGAGATCTGCATCTGTGAAGGATACCGAAGAATGATATGTTGGGGCTGGGCTTATAGATCCAGTCTTTGGTATTTCTCGGATACACTTCTTAATAGTTCCTTTGGAGCTCGAACTATCAACAATCACACTGATATATTTCTCCATTCCTGAGGTCCCTTTGTTTTACTAAATAAAACTCACCCCCCCTACCTGGCGCGCCAAATGGTTATACTGGGTTCAACTTCTAATTATTTATAACTAGAGGGGTTCGTTTTTGGAAAAGTATAAAGTAAGAAAACAAGAGGAAACCTCGGAAAAAGGAAGTATTATTAATGATATGTATTACAAGGGTGTTAACTCAGGATGCCGAGTTAACTTTATCAAAGAGAAGTAAAACCTAGGCAATCTAGTTCTTCTTCTCCCCGATTTTGAATGAATATTATTAGTGAGAGGGGGTATGTATTTATATATCCTTAATAGTCGGTCTAGTAAGCACATGAGCTAACCTCAGAAAAATAGAATATTTCCATTTTTCCAAGACTAAGGAATTTGTGATAAGATTTGATCTTATACTATCTGAGCTTTAGACTTCGGCCTAGGACGATGTTGTTTATACCTCCGCTTCGGACACCAAATTCGATCATTCTTTACCGAGGTATCCCTCGGTCATCTGGGCCGAAGGTTAACATTCCTGTTGTTGGGACTTATAACCTAATAAATTATCAGGGAAGAGCTCGGCGGGGACAACACTCCAATTATTGCCAAACTATAGATAAGGGGTAGAACCCCACCATCTAACAATTTCCCTTCTCAAGTATATGTGGTATGATATAGTTTTGCTCTAACCTTCCTCTCCTTGAAGCTTAACCATTCATTGTTTCACCTAATATTGGATAGTGATTTCCTTTTCCACTTAGCACAAACGCTTCATCTCTTTTACCGTCATTTCTGTTGTTAATCAAGAAACTCGTATTGCAGTGAGCTTCCTGGGGAGTGTAAGGAGGGAAGGATTTATTGGTGATCTTAGCTAACCAAAGTGACTTGCTTGCAATGCATATGTTGGCTCCCACCGTGGACAACAATGGGTCTACCCATGATGATTGGTAGGCTCTCATTAGCCATTTCCACTACTATTATGTTGATACTGGGTTCAACTTCTAATTATTTATAATTAGAGGGGTTCGTTTTTGGAAAAGTATAAAGTAAGAAAACAAGAGGAAACCTCGGAAAAAGGATGTATTATTAATGATTCGTGTTACAAAGGTGTTAATTCGGAATGCTGAGTTAACTTTATCAAAGAGAAGTAAAACCTAGGCAATCTAGTTCGTCTTCTCCCTGATTCTGAATGAATATTATTAGTGGGGGGGGTATGTATTTATATATCCTTAATAGTCGGTCTAGTAAGCCCAATTCCATTTTTCCAAGACTAGGGACTATGTGATAAGATTTGATCTTATACTATCCGAGCTTTAGACTTCGGCCTAGGACGATGTTGTTTATACCCCCGCTTCGGACACTAAATTAGATCACTCTTTACCGATGTATCCCTCGGTCATTTGGGCCGAGGGTTGACATTCCTGTTGTCGGGACTTATCAGGGAAGAGCTCGGCAGGGACCGTACTCCAATTATTGCCAAACTATTGATAAGGGGTAGAACCCCACCATCAACATATTAGATCAATGGGTACAGTTACCCCTTTAATAGTCAAGTATTGATCCATGATTATCCCTCTTGGATAGATTATTGAGTTATTTTCCAAGTTGAGGGTTAAACCAAACCGTACCATTCTTTTCGTTAGACCAATATCTTGAGCTTTGGAGTAAGAAATCACACTTACATCGGACCAGGTATCTACCAAAGTATTTTATAGCTTCATATTTCCAAGTAGGCAAGGGGTACAAAATTTTCCCACGTCCTTTCTCTTTTTAAGCACTTGTGAAGGAATTCTTGGAAATGGTTGGCCAAATGAGGTGAGTCTTTCAGATACCCCTATGTTCTTCGAATTGTAGTCGATTATGTCTCTAATTAGCAACTTTACATAAGGTAATGTGAAATGGTTCAAGCCTGAATCCAAAGAGAGGTGGAAACTGATCTTGTCAATTGTGAGCTTGATGATACCGTGAAGTTTTGCCAGACGCTCATTCGTCATCATGGTAATTGCTATGGGCTCTCTTTCACTATCGGTCTCTAATTTGATTAGCTCATCAATGGCTTGGTTTATATAGTCGTTGATAGTGGATGTATGTTCCCTTTCTTTCTCTTCAACCCTATCACTCTTACCATTTGAAAACCTTAAATTACCTCTAGAGCTCTCACCAATGTAGAAGATATAATTCCGCACTCCGAACATTCTCCTAGCTCCTTCTATATCCCCAAACAAGTGCTTGAGGTAAAGTTTCAACGGTGGGGCTATGTTTATCTTCATGAGGTAAGGCAACCTTGGTATGGAGCAACCCAAGTCAGAGAAGGTTAGTATCAATTGTTATTCAAATAGTAATTATAACTTAGTTTTCTAATCGGTTAATTTATAGCTAAACCGCTTGCCTCCGAGTTTGATCGCTATTCCGAGTTTCAGATTTTGTAGTTTTAATTCGAAGTTCAAATAAATTTATAAAACGCATTAAACTAGTTAAGAACTGAATGAAAGCTTCTATGATCGTAGTCTAGTCAGGATCAAACTACAAGGAGGCATATAATATTAGCTATGATTAACTCATACTTAGAATCTATATAAAAAAATTTTTTTATTAAAAAAAGATTAATCAACCTAGAGATATGATTAACAATTAAAAGCTATAAATAAGATAGGTAAATTAAAAAAAGACTTAAACTAAGAAAATGTAGAAAAAAGGGAAATAAAAATTTAAAGAGATAGAACAAGGTTTTAGTATTATTGATCACTTAAGAATCCGTTTTGATGGATTGAGTTTCATATTCATTAAGCATAATCTAACCATATGATTTATTAACTAGCCAAGCCTCGACTGGCTTTCTTAACATAAGGTGTAGCCATCATTGGGAACTTTGTTGCCTGTACAAGAGCCTAGGTTCGGTCGACTATGATATAAGTCAGCCGACTGATTAGATTTGGTAGTCGCCGATGGAATCTCACGAACTTCCTTCACTCGTCTATTCTTTAACACTTCCCTCATAGATCTTTTGGGTTTGCATTGCCTCGATAGTTTATGGACGTTTCCCAACCCTCTAAGGACTCCAGAATACTCTCAAGTTCCTTCCCTCCCCCCCCCTATTCTGGCATGTAATCTTTCAACATTGTACTTGAGATAGTAAGATGTTTGCATCAAAGTCATGAAAGATTTGGTCTATCTTCTTTGAGAGGCTACTAAACGTTTTTTTTTTTTTTTTGGATCTGCAGGAACTATATCATCAAGTTCTCCATTTCGTTTTTAGGTGGAGCTAGTTTGTAGAAAGATCACAGACCAAAATATTCTTCTAGTATCAAGTAACTCTTGTGTATTCCATTTACAGCTTCTCTCCAGTGATCCAAGTTCTTTTCTTTGCATATTACCTTGCTGTTGAGTGACAAAAGGAGAAGAAAAGTAGTCACTGAAAATTTAATGCATGAATTGTATTCACCCTAGTTAACCGCAAACACATAGTAATAATAGTGAAGTACTAAGATTATTGCTCCCACAGAGAATAAGTTGTTTTCAAATTAGAACCAAGAATTATCTGAAGCAAATTGATGTGTAACAAGTAATGAAAAACTAAGTAGTAAGCTAAATAAAACGTTGTAAATTTAATAAGACTAAGCTGTTAAACCTAGGTCACAAGAAGCATATATCAAGTAGATCACAGATCTCTATGAAAATATATCAAGTAGATCACAAATCTCTATGAAAATATATGGAAACTAATTCATACAGTGAATACAAGTCTGATCAATTCAGAATTTCCTTATAACAAAATTCTTTAGATCCAAACGAAATCACCTATTAAACCTAGTTCAGGTTTTTTAAACAAATCTCTTCAACTTAACGTACTCTAGCATCAATACTATAAGCCTTGTTCGAGTACACGCTAGGCACTAGTCGGACGGTCGGGTTGGACCTAGCGCCTAACGAGAAAATCAGAGAATACGCGAAGATTTATCGGGGCCTAGTTTTTATACTTTTAATAATAAATATCAATATATATATATATATACATATATATATTATATTTTGAGAAATGTACATGCGAAGTTATGTAGTCTGGTGACGGAAGCATACCCTTAACACTTGTCTAATTAGATTTCGAGTCTCGGTAGCTATATTTTTACAGTTTTACCGATTTTTATTAATGAATGGGAAAATAACATTTTTGCCCCCGTCTTCTTCCTCAACACACACGAACCTACAACCCTAATTCGCCGCCCCATGTTTATTTTACGATTTTCTTCGTTCATTCACGTTTTTTCTATTGTTTTTAAACTAAATTTGACAGATCTACACAATTACTCCCAATTCGAACTGAAAACAAGAAAAAAAAATGACGTTTCGTAGATCTCTCAAGTTTTTTGGCCGCCAATGGTCAAATCGCGGCGGCTCATGCCCGCTTAATCGGCCATAGGCACCGCGTTTTAGAACAAGGACTATAAGTGATTAAGTTAGATTAAGCATAAATCATAACTCTAGCAGAAAATCTTACTGATTATATCATGTTGAAAGCATTATAGATCCATATATAACAACCATTGAAAACTCTAGATCTAACAAGAGAACCACTCACACATATCAAATAAAGTAAACAAAATAATTAAACTGAAACTTTGCATTAAAGTAAAAGAAAGTAAGAGATCAGAGAGTTTAGGTCATAACTTTCTCTCCTTTAGAAAAAAATACACGTAAAAGAAAACCCGAGAAAAAACCCTAAAATGACTTCTCAAGGCTATACGAGATGCTTGATCGTTTGTGTTATGATGCTTAATACGTGCTAACAACGGTATATATATATATATATATATATATATATATATTCATGTGATTGATCTATTAATATTTTTACCGGTTTTCACATGCATATTCTATACCGTTTTGAAACCTTTTCCACACTTTAAGTAGGATAAATGGAAGATTTCACGCGATGGAGAAATTGGAAAAGACTTAGAAAATTTGGAGGAAAGATGAAGAAGCTATTAAAGAACGACAAAGTTGACCGACTAGAAGAAGCCAGTCGACCGACTCGATTATGTCGGTTAGAAGAAAGGAAATCGTTTGATGGGCCTTTTTCTAAAACCCGAAATCTTGGAGTTTCATTGCCGACCCATGCATGACCACTGGAGCTATATATACTCTCCTAAGAAAAATAATTAGGTCAAACCTTCAAGTTCTCAAGAAGCAAGACACTCAAGCCACCAAAACTCTTCCTTTGCCATACTAAGCCACCTTTGTTATGAAAGTTTCTTGAAGTTTATTTTCTAGGGATTTTACAAAGAGAGAAGACCCACGAACTATTCTATTATCTAAACTATACTCTCTATATTTGTTCAAGCTATTGATATTGATATTAGTTACGGTTTTGCTTTCTATTGTTGATGGTGGGATTGACACCCCGAATCAATAGCTTGGCAATAATTGAGTTTCGGTCCCTACCGATCTTTCCCTAATTACGGATTAGGTCATAAGTCCCTTCAATAGGATTTTAACCTTCGGCCCAGATGACCGAAGAACACCTCGGTAAAGAATGGTCGGATTTAGTGTCCGAAGCGGGGGTATAAACTACTTCGTCCAAAGCCGAAGGCTAAGCTCGGACATGATAAGATCATATTTTATCACAGATTCCCTGATTTTGGAAAAATGGAATATTTCCATTTTTCCAAGGTTATCACATGGGTTTAGATAACCGACTACAGAGATATATAAATACATACCCCCTTCACTAAAATATGTATTCAGAATCGGGGAGAAGAATTACTAGCAAACCTAGGTTTAATACTTTTCTTTGATAAAGTTAACTTGGCATTTCGAGTTAACACCTTTGTAATAGATATCAATAATAATACTTCTTTCCAAGAATTCATTTTGTCTTTTTTTATCTACTTAACTTACTCCAAAAAAGAACCCCTCTAATTACAAAAAAAATAGAAGTTGAACACAATATCAACATTTGGCGCACCAGGTAGGGGGTACACTTTTGAGTAAAAGTAAAAGAAACCTCGGAAAAACGAGATAGCGGACACACAGAAACCTTCAGAGGAACGTAGGGACGGAGAGCTCGCTGTGGTAAGCGGCGAAGAAGTAGATACGGAAGTTCAGAACAATCCTCATCAGGTTAGGGAATCAGCCAGACCTTTGTTTGACAACCACGACCCCTTAATCCATGAGTTGGATTACCCACGATCAACACCCAGTCAACTCAGCGGGGAAGGATTTGTAATCCCTATCAATCAAACAACTGGAGCTATAGTAGCGGAAACCCAGACCTCTCAGGAACGACCGAGTGTATCAGCAACACCTCGACCCGCCTCTCAACCAGGCGAGCAACCTGCAATGACGTTGTCCTTAAATCGTAGACAAGAACAATCGGTAGTCAACCAAATTCAAAACGAATAAGGAACAGCCGTCCACGAAACAGGCATTGATAGAAACGCATCAGCAACGCGAAAATCGTTTGGCAGAACAAGTTCTCCGCCAACAACAAGTTAACCGGATTTTGATTGATCAAATCGCAAGTCTGTCAAAAGAACTTCAATCGTCGAGAGCTCAAAACTATAATCAATCTCTTGGAATTTCCCAGAGCCAACCGCAAAGAACCGTTGAGGAAACTGATTCTTGGCAGGTAACATTTGAGGATGGTCGGAGCAGTGATAGAGAACCGAGGACTCCGACTTCAACTGTACGCGGAAGTTCAAGGTCTGTAGATAATAATGTGCGAGCCTTAAGTACCGACCAACCGATTGTGATTTTAAAAAGGGAATTAGAAGAGATGCGTTCGTTGGTCCACAAGGCAACAAGTGTAGCTCTAGAGGTGGACCAGTTGTTGGCAGAAACAGAAAGAAGTCATTTCACTTATGACAGAACCCGAGATCCAGCAGTTTACATGAGGGCTTTCTTGGTAAAGGGTGCCAGGGCCGTGTTTCAAAGAGGAGAGGAAGACGAAGGAGGATGCCAAATTTTCCTTGAAAGCTTGAGAGGGGATGCCCAGGCCTGGTTCACTAGCTTACCTCCTGATTCAATCAACTGTTTTGCCGAACTCCGGGAAGCTTTCTTTAAACAGTATATTTTGCACTTGGAGAAACAAGCCACCGCCTCAGATCTTTATGCAATAAAACAAGGACCGAGAGAAACGCTCCGAGATTTCATAAAAATATTCAAAGCAATCTACTCACGTTTAAGAATGATAATGATTTGGCAATTGGAGCACTCAGCGTAGCAACTTGGTACCAGTCTAGGTTTTGGGATGAATTATCGGCCCATCGTCCTCAGTCAATGAATGATGCGTTTCACCGGGCGAATATCCATATAAGGATTCAAGAAAACCGTGCCAAGCTCTCAAAAGCACATGGATCTGCAAAAGTGACTAAAGAGACTAAACCTGAAGAAAAAGGCGAAGGACGACGGAACGAAAGGGATCAACCTCAGAAAGATAAGCAAAAGTCAGAAATATCTTTTTCTGTGACTGATCCATAGAAAAAGAAGTACGCATATACTCGAGTATCATAAAAGATCGGGTCATAAAATCGAGGGCTGCTGAAATCTGAAGAATCAATTGATGGCTATCCGATTTGAGCAAGTTCGAGAAGAAGAGAAGCGTAAAGCAAAGGAGGCGGAGGAAAAGCAGCTTCCTCTGGGAAATAATGAAGATAAGGAAGAAGGAGAGATCTTGCCCCCACCTCCACCAGCTCAAAGAAGAAAGATCAATATGATAATGGGCGGACTTGCGAATTATGAGGATTTTGTTCGATCAATTAAACGGAGTATCTTTAAGTTGTCCGCAGATCAGATTCCACGAAGTACTACTCTCCAAAGGGATTTGATGTTCACCATGGAGGATCTAAAAGGAATCGATACTCCTCACAACGATCTACTTGTGATTGAACTTCAGACTGGCGACTATGATGTCCAAAGAATTTTGGTTGACATAGGGAGCTCGGTAGACGTAATATCTTTGGACACTCTTCAAAAGAAAAAAGTTGTTATTATTTTTTTTTAAAAAGTCATTATTGTTAAAAAAATTTTTATTACAATGGGATTATCTAAACATCAACTCGGAAATTTTAGTACAAGGTCATCAGTTCGGAGATCAAAGTCTTCATCCTTAAATTCTGGAACATAGACAGCGTTTGCAAGTGCGAACAATCGTTCGTGTTCTCTCTCGGCTTCAGCAACGTCTGCCTCTGAGATAGCATTCCCTTTTTCAAGAAAAGAACAAAGGGTTTGAGCAACAGCATCAGCTTTTCCATATTTTTTAGCCCTGTCAAAATCCTTGGAATACTTGTTAAGGGACTCGCGAACTTTGTCCAACATCCCTTGACAAGCGTCGAACATTGCACTTCGCTCGTCAGACTGCCCCTTCAAAAATACCGAAAGTTCTCGACTCTTCTTCCGTATAATTCGTCTTCAGATTACTCAAGTTCTTATTCTGGTTTTCAATTTTTCTTTGTGCTTCAGCAAGGGCTCTCTCGGCATCAAGAGATCTTAGCTCCAAATCTTCGTTCTCCGACAAAAAAGTACCTATCTTCATATCAGAGTCGGCTAGTCTCTTCTTGTAGTGCATGAATGTTTGACCGATGAAACCCATAGACTAAGAAGTATGGTAGAAAAAACAAGCTCAGTATCAAGAAGATAATAAAACGAAAGGTTTTAGACTGATCATTTACCCTAAACATAGAACGGGAGAGAGCCTCTAGAATCTCCGATTCATGGCAAGTTTCAGGCAATCGGCTATCATAACCACTCGCTTTTCGAATAAGTTCGGAACATTTTTTTTTCTACAAAGAATATATGCATCATCAAATTCGAAGCGGAATGCATGATGTTCCTTCACAGGTTTCGGATAGTCCGTAAGAATAATTTCCTTCTTCTTGGCGGCTTCGGCATTCTGTTTCTTCTTCGGAGGGAAAGTTCGAGCGCTACCGGAAGCTTCTTCGGGATTAGATCTCTTCATAGGAGAGGGGTCGCTTTCTTCCCAGTCTTCTCTTCCTAATTAAATTACGAAGTTAGAATTGGTTTGGAGTGTGGTTTAAAAGGTTTAGGAAGACAGCCAGTCCAGTCGATGGCTCTATGGATATTGATAGGATGAATGTTACCCCACCAAAGTTTCCCTTCCTGTTTGAGTTTTTCGAATTCTTCAGAGAAATTTTGTGGAAGAGCTCTGAAGCTGCTTGGTTTAACTAAAATAATAATAATAAAATTCATAGTTAGAATTCAGATGGAGAAAGAAAGAAAAGACCTAGTTTTCTACCAATTACGGTCTTCCAGTTTTGATAAATCAGAGCGGAGGGTTTATAAATCAAAGCTTGGTTAATCTGAACGTTAAAATAGCTTCGGAACCAAAATTTGGCAGTCGGACGAACTCCAGTAATTATCTTCATTTTGGGTTTCATATGAATCTTCAAAGTTCATTTCGAGTCTTCGGAAGCTTTGAAACTCGTCAGTTCTTCCAATTTCCAAGAACTCATGTGAACGCCGCATCTTGCAGCAAGAATTAGAAGTCTGGTAATGCTCTTGACTAAGTTCGGTGTCATTTGAGACATCGCCATTCCTCGACGAGCACAGTAACTAACCATTAGCTGCGGAATAGGGAACCAAAGATGAACTTCAGTGAAGAAATTCTCGTAAAGGCACATGTAACCCGCCGGCAGGGTCCAGGCTCTTTGATCAGGTCTTGGAATTACGATTTCGATTTCGTTGGGTTGTTGAACGCTTTCATTAATCTTCACAATCCTGGCTTTAGAAAAAAAGGAGTGTCTGATATCTGGTATGTTCGGCCACGGAATCTCATTTCCAGAGACCAAAGTCTTAGAGTTATTTCTTTCGGCCATATTTAAAAGGAAGAAATAATAACTACTTGGAATGAAACAAAAGGGGGATTAAAGATTACCTCAGAGAGCGAATGAGTGATTATGGAGAAAATTAAAGATAACTGAAGTTTATATAAAGATCATAAACAACGGTGGACGCTTCGATTTCTGCATCAGGAGGGTTTAATTAGCCATCATATCAATCAAAAGGAGGCGTCGTTTCTTTTTCATTAATTGCACCCCTCTTTTGGAGTGACACGTCATGAGGAAGGTGAAAAGGTTTGAGAGTACCGAGATTTCAGCACACGCGTCAAAGGGGATCTTTCGTTTTCAAATATTTCTGAAGAACAAGATCGTCCACAACCAAGCTTCACTTATCAACAAGCTACATTATTTCAAAATTCGCTGAATCTTCCCTAGGATTATCCATGGACAAACTGGGGGGGGGGGGGTGGAATTTTTGTTGATGGTGGGATTAGCACCCCGGATCAATAGCTTGACAATAATTGAGTTTCGATCTCTACCGATCTTTCCCTAATTACGGATTAGGTCATAAGTCCCTTCAATAGGATTTTAACCTTCGGCCCAAATGACCGAAGAATACCTCGGTAAAGAATGGTCAAATTTTAGTGTCCGGAGCAGGAATATAAACTACTTTGTCTAAAGCCGAAGTCTAAGCTCAGACAGGATAAGATCAAATCTTATCACAAAATCCATGATTTCAGAAAAATGGAAATATTCCATTTTTCCGAGGTTAGCTCATGAGTTTAGATAACCGACTACTTATATATATAAATACATACCCCCCCCCCCCCCATTCACTAAAATATGTATTCAGAATCGTGGAGAACAATTACTAGCAAACCTAAGTTTAATACTTCTCTTTGATAGAGTTAACTCGGCATTTCGAGTTAACACATTTGTAATCGATATCAATAATAATATTTCTTTCCAAATATTCCTTTTGTCTTTCTTTTATTTACTTAACTTACTCCAAAAATGAACCCTTCTAATTACAAAAAAAAAAAATTGAAGTGGAACCCAGTATCAACAGCTATGTGTGAGTAGTTTACTTGTTGGATCTAGTGTTTTTAATGGCTTTATAGATCTCTAAAGTATGTAATATGATATGATCAGTATGACTCTCTACTTTAACAATTTTTCACACTATATTATGACTTGATCACTTAGGATATTGGTCTCTAGGTTTTGCTATACTAAACATTATTCTATAGCACAATCATAACATGGTTTTTAGTAGATGATTTCGTCGTTATTTAAATCAACATTTGGCTTGGAAAGTCATTAACAATCAGATATATTCTTATTGCATGTGTTAGCCTCTTAGATTGAAAAGAATTATTTCTGGTCTAGTAGTTAATACATAGGTATCGTACTACGAGATATTGGAGACTATATACTTGTGTCTTCTCTGTTTAAGAGTCTATTGGTTAATTATTTTATGCTGATCTATATCTCATGTGATATTTCCATTGATCTAGCACCTTTAATCCATAAGTTACAATACAAGATACTAGTTAGTTACTTAGATTCATTCATACCTTCCAGTTAGAATTTAAACTCGACATAATCTATGCGAGATCGATAACCTTTAATACAACAATTGTACATTGTGCACTTGCAGTTAGTTTATGTGAAATAATTCACGCTTCAAGTTTTTTTTTTTTTTAATGCCTTTGCCGAGGATTAAACGGTGTTTTCATTTCTTATAAGACTAGGAAGTTATAATAAAAAAATTTAATCAATTTTTCTTATGTTTTTTTTTTTAATGTTTTCTTTTATAGTTAGAAAACCATGCAAAGCAATTGGAGAAGAGAAATAGGACCAGATGTCGATTTCACAAGATCAACTCGATACCAAGATGGATACTTCAATCCACGCTGAGCTTATAAACCGATGCCACCAAACCATGGAGTGGTCGGCCTAATTGAAGAAGTCCTAGAATTACAAAACTGAACATATGAAAGCCTTGAGAAGAAAATGTACAAGATTTTCCTTACCTTTGATGCGTGAATTAGTCCCCTCAAAACTTGATATTGGAAGAATTAATGAGAGAATGGAGGAGCTTAAAATATTTGTTGTGGTTATTAGAATTGTTAAACGTCCTGGAGTAGTCCAAGTCGTTCATACCAAGAAGATTTGTGAAGAGAAAGTTGTGGAGGAGACAAGTGAAGAAAGTTAGTCTGACATAATCGATCAACTCCCATCTATGGTCGGTCGACACGCCAACGATCGGTGGACTCTTGAAGAAGTTGATCAACCCATTGCTTCTGATGAAGAGATTGGCTGCCGTTTGATGCAAATTCCGCCAAAGAAGAACGTCTATGGAACATGATGCACTAATTAATCAGTGTATACATGGATTCCCTTTGATGCAAATTCCGCCAAAGAAGAACGTTTATCAAACATGGCACACTAATCAATCTATGTATCCACAGATTCCGTTTGATAAATTGCTAAACAAGCAAGTGCTTTTAAGGTTTGCTGATGACATTTACAAGATGACTGAAGGGATGTTGGAGAACGTATTGGTGTGTACAAATGGTAAATTCATCGCAATAGATTGATGGAAACCCTGAAGACCTTTCTTACATACTGCACATGGTGAGATAGATTGTTGAACTGAAAGTGTCAAATTCAGAGATAAAGAAGCTAATGAAGCAGAGAAGATCAAAATGAATGAAAGTAGACCACCTGGTTTTGAGCATGCCTTATGTAAAGGAACCTTCACACCAATGCACATCTACAGCAAAATAGATGTTATTGCAAGCATACAACTTGAGAAGGTGAAAGAAGAAGATGAAAAAAAGGTCATAAATCTTACTAAAGATGAAGGCAATGATGCTATCATGGAAGAACAAGATAAAGAGCAACACTATGTGTTGAGCTCTGATGAGGAAAGCGCATGATGTAACATATTCAAGCTAATTACTGTAAGAAATCGTTTAGTGAGAGGCAACCCACTTGTGAGTATGTATTAGTCTAATTTATTTCGTTTTTTTTTAGTCCCAATTTAGATAGAGTCATAAAAAATCAACAAATACATAAAAATATTTTATACCTTGCAGATTGAAAAAAATGATTTGTACATATGGTTATAGAGCACATAAATTCGAGTTTGGCAAGCATGGAATCGTGAAAATCGGTTGTGAAACGAGAGTGAAAATCGAGTTTGATGTTTTAAAGTTTTTTGTAAATTAAGACGAAAATCGCGATTTAAAAAGAAAAACGAAAAACGAATCAAACCGATTAAAAGCCGCAGCTGGTCAACTGAAAAACCTAAATAAAATATTTTTATGTGATATTTTACTTGTCGGATCTAGAGTTTTCAATATTTTTATAAATCTATAAAAAATTTAATATGATATGATCAGTATGACTCTCTACTTTAATGGTATTTAATACAATATTCTAAATTGATCACTTAGGATATTGATCTCTAGGTTTTGCTATTCTAATCATTATTCTATAGCGCAATCATAACATAGTTTTTAGTAGGTGATTTCGTCCTTGTTCAAATCAACATTTTGCTTGGAAAGTTATGAACAATCACATCTATTCTTATTGCATGTGTTAGCCTCTTAGATTGAAAAACAATCTTTATGGTCTAGTAGTTAATACACATAAGTTACAAAATGAGATAATTGTTAGTTACTTATATTCATTCATACCTTCCAGTTAGAATTGAAACTCGACATAATCTAATATGGAATCGATAACCTTTAATATTATAATTATACAATGTGCACTTGCACTTAGTTTAGGTGAAATTAGGTGAACGCATCGATGATGTACATGGGTTTCTTATAAAAATAGGAAGACTTTGAGTTTGATAAAATCTCCATAAAACGTTTTCTTATTTCGCACTCGATAAGTGATCGACCGACTAGTCGATCGTCTACTAAGTTTCAAAAAATCAACTTATTCTTTAGTTTTACTTCAAAACGTCTAAATCTTCCCTAAATACTCCATGATGTGATAAATTTCCTAATACTAATACCATGTTACAAGCACTGAAAAGAATTCTAAAGTATATGGA
Source organism: Euclidium syriacum (assembly GCA_900116095.1). NCBI lineage: Eukaryota > Viridiplantae > Streptophyta > Magnoliopsida > Brassicales > Brassicaceae > Euclidium > Euclidium syriacum. The sequence goes on from FPAK01000013.1 coordinate 2,294,571, forward strand.
TTAAAATCAGTATGAATTTAGATCTGAATTTTTTTTCTTTTATTTTTTATTACTATCTCATACTTCAAAAAGAAAGTTTAAACAAAGGCATTTTAAAAAGGCTGTGAAGGCCAAATTATTTAATTTTGAAAGGAGGAATGTGGTGTATTTTGGAGAGAATCCTTTTTCCTTCATCATCATCATCAACCAAATTTTGTTCTATGGTTAAAGCCAACGTTATCAAAACATGATTTGTTGCAATCTGCAATGGTCTTGTTGCAAAAGTTCGTATCCGTCTAAATTCGTGGAAATGATTTAGACCAATCCTATATTAATGGATAGTTGACATCCCCACATTAAGAAATTTCGGAAATTTACAGCGAATGTCATTTTTATTTTTATTTTCTCAAAAAAAAAATTATATCTGGAGAATTCTAACAAATGATGATATTTCCACGAAATTTCCACAATTCTTCGTAGGAAAGACACCCACAAACTCGTGTCCAGTACTATTTCTTCAGAAAGTAGTGAAAACCTTTTACAGTAATATTTTCGAAGGAAATTCCTTGGACTCTGCCCAATTTTTCCTACATATAATAATTAGGCTCCCCCAAAATACCCAAAAGAATGAAGAAATTGTAAGCTCCCAGTTTTTGATTTAGTAATTAGGCTCACCAAAATACCCAAAAAATGGTAAGCTCCATGGGCAAGGGTCATTTACCGAATTTGAACAAGCTTTTTGGCCAGAGGAGACGAGCATCTGCAAGTAAGATCAACTTGAGAAGCATCTAGAAAATATTCTGATTGGTTAGAATCACTGAATCAACAAGAACTGGCCAAGACTTCCTGAGATCTCTCTGCCAACATCAACTTGCGGAGGAGTCTCCTTCGTCATGGAGGTTTCTTCTTTTTAATGCTTGGCAAAAGAATGAGATGGAAAAAAAAAATTATTTGGATCTAAATATTGTTAGTCTAGCTCTAACAAAGTTCTTTTATCATGAGCCATAATAGGACTCAAAAGAAAACATGAGTGCTCTGTCAAAAGAGAATAAGAGAGACTAAATACGTTCAACAAAACAAAACAAGACTTTCCATACAGACGTTACCACTTACAAACAAAACAGAGAGAGCAACATAACGTTTTACAAATTACAATAGAAAAAAGAAAAAACAAAACAAAACATGGTACCATTTGACAAGAGAAACATCACATTATTTATAATAAAAGGAACAAAAGAAACTCATGATATCGTCCTTTATTTTCCCCCTTATCAAATTCTAAAACACCTTATTCTCATAAACTCGAAACCCTGACATTGAACTGTGGCATAATTTAAGAAGTCTGCTGGCCCACACGGGTACGGTCACGGTCATGTTCTCCACCTGTATGATGTTGCTGTCCGTAGTAGCTAGCTCTGTCTTTCATGTCCTGCGCTTTGCTGCCAAGCTTCATCCTTGCACTGTCCAGCCTATCCGAACCCGCAGGGTGCTCTCCTGTTGCGTACCTGTTCATTGCATATACATGCATGCATCATCCGAATTGATCATAGACGTCGCAAACTAGATAGCTAGGTCAATTTTTTTAAATAAAAAAATAACAAATTAATTCAATTAAGCTACCGAGGCAAATCCCATAAGCTGAAGTTGCAATTCGTATTTAATATAATTGACAAGAAATTGATCCAAATCTAATGACCCTATGCATGCATATACATAAAACACATATTATACAATTGGAGGTAGATTATGAATGTGTACTCTTACTTGTAGATCCAAGAGAAGACGGTTATAGCAGCAATGCCAAACCCACCGGAGGAGAGAAAGCCAGTGATGAGCATTGCGATGGTGATAAGAGCCGGGACAAGGATTGGGCTAAATATGACGAGCAGGGGAGTGGCAACGGTCAAAGCTATGACAGTTCCGACAAGGGTAAGGCTGGAAAGAACAAGAAGGGACCCACCGGCAGTGACTGCAGTAGCAGCTTTGGCTATCTGCCTAGACTTGGAGTAGTCTCCTCGGCTTGACATTTGGTACTGGTCTCTGTCTCGGCCTAAAATCGGATACTGATCTCGGTTCATGATATCGTGATGGGTTCGAGTTGTATCCGCCATTTCGTTCTTGTTAACTAGAATATGAGAGAGATTGAATGAGATACGAGAGGAGTCGAGACGTATATATTTTACGATAGCAAGGAGTGTTAATTTGTTTACATATATGAAGAGAAGGGACGACAATCACGTGTCAATGGTCATCATGCACTCGTATGCCACGTGGTAGTGCGTTACCATGCAGCCGTTGCATGTGTAAATGAGAGATCTACTTCCGGACACGTTTTTTCTTTTGTGTTCTTCATATGTGTTTGCATCGAACTGACCGCAGCTCAAAATGGACCATTGGGCTCATCAATAATTCAATATAGGTTTGGGCCTTCATGAATGAGTTATAAAAGACCTATCATACATGGGGAAAATGAATTCGGAAACGAAAGACTGTATCGTATGCCCTTTACGCTTTTTACTAATGTTATACAATCTGTTTTTTTTTTTTTCTTTGAATTTTAATGTTTTTGACGCTGATGTAGACATATTGACCGTTCATTAATCATTGTTTGTTTTTTTTGTTGGTTCAATGTAAAATTAATTATTGTTTGTTTATATACGGAAAGTGAATGTTACGATGAGGAGACTAATTATCAATCATTTGTTTTGTATGTCTGGTTACTCTATATCGAACGTGTCCATTCTGTCTTCCTATCATTCAATTTTTGTTTTTCTGT